>JAWZYU010000017.1:4691737-5938337 GCA_038380435.1 Ryuthela nishihirai
AATTTCTTGCTAACTGCTAATTATCTAACATGTAATAACTATATATATATATGTAAATAACTAGTGTGTTTTAGACTCGACACCTGTGATACAGTTTAATAATTTTTTCTGCCGCTTTTGACGATATTTTTCTGCGCTTCGTTCAGAGGTCGAGTTTATTAAACCCCGATGGGGAATAAAGTTCATAATGAACGTCGGATACCCAAGTTCTTCAATCAATAAAGAAGGGTCTCTTTCACCTTTTTGAAAATTTTTTTGAGTGAAAATCAAGACCTCTTCTCACTTTCAAAATATTGCGTAGGCTATGAATAGAGTTAAAAGTCAACATGTAACGTATTCATCATTATCATCATCCTCAAGCAGCCATGGGCAACGGAAGTCCAACCAGACCGTGCAATTTAGTTCTCCAAGCAAGTCTATCCTGAGCTACATCTACTGCATCTGGCCACTGCACACCAATTCTAACAAGGTCCTGTTTGACATTGTCTGCCCACCGCATCCTAGGTCTCCCCCTCTTTCTGAGGCCTTTAGGCACACTGTTCATAACCCTATTCATCATCATCATCATCATCATTATCATCATCCTCAAGCAGCCATGGGCTACGGAGGTCCAACCAGACCGTGCAATTTAGTTCTCGAAGCAAATCTATCCTGAGCTACATCTACTGCATCTGGCCACTGCACACCAATTCTAACAAGGTCCTGTTTGACATTGTCTGCCCACCGCATCCTAGGTCTACCCCTCTTTCTGAGGCCTTTAGGCTTCTACTATTAAAGCTAAATTGATAAAACGAAATTTTACACTGTCTCCCCCTTTCGTATTAACCGTTTTGCACTGTAGTTATATTTTGCTTCAGTTACTACATTATATTCTACATACATTTTTTTCAGAAAACACCTGCTTATAAACTGGTGGTGGTTTTTAAAGTGCGGAGCGCTCGCCCCTTAAGGGGCCAGTGGAACCAAATAAAAATTTAAAAAGCTGTTCTTTAGACACACATAAAGTTAAGAAGGAAGATGACATTAAACCTTTTGTAAGCAGAGGGAGGCGTCATTATATAAAGTTAGAAATCACTGTTTATGGCAATTAAATCATTGGGTCACAGAAATCATATCAACAAAGCGCCTAGTCTGGATGAAAATATGACAAAATATTTAATTTCAGCTCATTTAACTTGAACTCATCAGACGAAAGAACCCCACACAGACAGACGACATGGCGAAAACCAATTTCTGGATTTCAGAAACGATCTCGAGAATCGAAAATCTCTAGATCAGAGGTTTCCAAACTTATTTATCCTACCGCCCCCTTTTCAGAAAAAAATTACTCAGCGCCCCCCCCCCCCCTGGAAATCTACCTTCTTTAAACGAACAAACAGAAAGATGCAGTGACAAATTTGCGTATTTTTATGTATCTATATTTCTATCTACGTCCTACAACATAGTAAAGAAAGATGTTGTTGTAAATAAGACACCTTGAAGCTTGAAATTATAAAATTATTTATTAAAATCAACCATAGTAACATTCGCATTACACACAGAAAATTAAGATAACGAAGGATAATTTTATGTCTTTATTTGGAGAATAATCACTACGACTTTAACTCTATGTTACACAACAGATGAAACATGTACAAACGATTTTTCAAAATTTTCTTATCTTCCCTTCTTTCTTTATGCCTCCACCACCCCCCAATTGCACCCGAGGCTACTAACGACCCCCTGGATTGTTCCAACGCCCCCCAGGGGGCGGTATCGCCCACTTTGGGAAACATTGCTCTAGATCGATTATTTTTTCGATGAGAATTCGTCGTTCCTTCTCGTGAGGAAGTGAAAGAGCAGCAGATTTTTAACCTCGTGAATATTATCTGTTTCATTTCAGAAGACGAGACGGAAGAGCCCCGCTTCACCACGCTCACCAAACAACACAAGAATGCCATCAGGGCCTTACGAAAGGTAAGCAAGCGTTACAGCTACTCGCTACATGACGATGTTAAGGCTAGGTTCTTTCTCTGTGAAGTGGGGGGGGGGGCGTTTTATTGCAAGGCCACTGCTCGAGTATTTTGCTTTTAACCGAGAATTTTACAAAGGCCACTGGTAGTGATGTAGGTTGGGTTGTTTTTCCTCTGAGCGGCACTTTTTTTGCACACCATGGGCTAAATGGCCAGGTCACATGGACCCCGAAGGCTCAGAGAAGGTTGGGGGAGGACAGATGGTAGCCTCCCGTCAAGGCCATTCAGCGTGTTCTTTAACGTGCACAGGGTATGGCTCTCCCGCACACGGGGCCACGGCTTAACGTCCCATCCGACGGACGGCGGCCTTTCCAAACCCATCGGTGTCCCCTATTGACCGTGGGCAGGGCAGGGAATTTTGCGGAGATAAATCTCAACGCTGACCCAGTTGGGACTCGAACCTGGGAACTACAGATTACGAGCCTGGCGCGCTACCGACTGAGCCACCCCCGCCAGTGATGTAGTGTTTACAAGTTACAAGGGCCACTGATATGAGAAGAAGAAAAGTATGGAGAAAAGTATGATATATTTTCGGACTTTCATTCTTTTCTTCACGTTGAGGCAGAATTATAACTAAATCATGCATCATGAAAGGTCAATAGTAAGGTTATTTCTCAGTTAGAGGTGCAACTTTTCACTTATAGGCAGTAATTGATTGGAAGAATCAGTGGAAAAGTTATTACTCAGTTAGAGATAAAGTTTTTCATTTACAGACAGTAATTGTTAAGAATCAGTGGAAAGATTATTGTTTAGTTCCGGGAGGAACATTTCATTTAGAGGCAATAAGCGATTGGAAGAATCAGTGGAAAGGCTATTGTTCAGTTAGCGGTCCGTTTTTTTTTTGTATAAGCAGGTAGTAAGCGCTTTGCAAGAGAATGCAAATCCTGCTGTTCCGTGAAATGATTAGCCTTTCGTTTATACGAGGTAATGTGTATTGCTTTGGGTTGGGTTGTTTTACCTCTGAGCGGCACTTTTTTGCACACCATGGGCTAAATGGCCAGGTCACTGAGCCTTCGAGGTCCATGTGACCTGGCCATTTAGCCCATGGTGTGCAAAAAAGTGCCGCTCAGAGGTAAAACAACCCAACTTTAAAGAACACGCTGGATGGCCTTGACGGGAGGCTACCATCTATCTCCCAACAGCTGTTCTAGTGGGTCCCCTCCCCCAACCTTCTCTGAGCCTTCGGGGTCCATGTGACCTGGCCATTTAGCCCATGGTGTGCAAAAAAGTGCCGCTCAGAGGTAAAACAACCCAACGTTAAAGAACACGCTGGATGGCCTTGACGGGAGGCTACCATCTGTCTCCCAACAGCTGTTCCAGTGGGTCCCCTCCCCCAACTTTCTCTGAGCCTTCGGGGTCCATGTGACCTGGCCATTTAGCCCATGGTGTGCAAAAAAGTGCCGCTCAGAGGTAAAACAACCCAACCCAACCCGTAACATTATCAAAGAATAATAAAGCAAACAAAATATGTAACTCCACGATATGCGAATGGGAAAGCTAACTTCGAAGGTTTATAACTTGGAAAAAAGCTTTTATTTCAAATAAATATGAATAGAGATAAATGTTCAATCAGAACTCTGACTCTCGATTTTCAACAATATTCGATCTATGTTTAAAAAATTACAGAATCTGGAATTTTAATAAAAACAATATCCATTTTATGAAATTCATTCAAAATTTATCCCATATTGCAAAAAATATTTACAGAAACTTCTGCAGCACACGCTTGTATTATTAGATGGTTTGACTTATTAAGTTTTAATTGCCTTCTAAGGTGAATACTTATGAATGGAACTGTTGTTTCTAAATATTCAGATTTTCATAACTCTTTGAATACCGAGCAAATATTGTTCAAAATATTAAGATCAAATCTTTATCAGCAGTCCCATTTTTTTAATGAAATAATTTATTTAAGAAGTTGCAGATTTTCGAAGTTTAATTTCCATTCATGAGACCAGGGGCCTTATCTTTACCTTTAGGCACTAGTGCAGGTTCTAATTGTATTCCACGTGTTTACAATTTTCCTTCCCTTGCAGATCAAATACTTCGTAGCCAGAAGAAAGTTCAAAGAAGCTTTGAAACCATACGATGTAAAAGACGTCATCGAACAGTATTCCCAAGGCCATGTTGACCTGTTGGGCCGAGTTAAAAATCTCCAGTCAAGGTAAGGGACTAACTGGACACACAGTACGATCTTATCAGACACAATTTGACCGGCACTTTTTTTGCACACAATGGGCTAAATGGTCAGGTCACAAGGACCCTGAGGGCTCAGAGAAGGTTGGGGGAGGGGACCCACTGGAACAGCTGTTGGGAGACAGATGGTAGCCTCCCGTCAAGGCCATCCAGCGTGTTACTCTAACGTGCACAGGGTATGGCTCTCCCACACAAGGAGCCACGGCTTAACGTCCCATCCAACGGCGGCCTTTGCAAGCCCATCGGTGTCCTCTACGACCGTGGGCAGGGCGGGGAATTTTGCGGAGATAGTCTCAATGCTGACCCTGCTGGGACTCGAACTGAAGATTAGGAGCCTGGCGTTAAATGGCTAAATACTAAATGGCCAGGTCACGTGGACCCCAAAGGCTTGGGTTGGGTTGTTTTACCTCTGAGCGGCACTTTTTTGCACACAGTGGATTAAATGGCCAGGTCACATGGACCCCGAAGGCTCAGAGAAGGTTGGGGGAGGGGACCCACTGGAACAGCTGTTGGGAGACAGATGGTAGCCTCCCGTCAAGGCCATCCAGCGTGTTCTTTAACGTGTATAGGGCATGGCTCTGTCGTACAAGGCGCCATGGCTTAACGTCCCATCCGACGGACGGCAACCTTTCCAAGCACATTGGTGTCGTTACTGGCAGAAATTAATATTTTGAATTCTGTCAGTAGCTTATTTTGACAGAATAAGCTGCTGATAATTCTGATAATCCTGCTATTCTAATAATCCTACTGATAATCCTGCCCTCTGCCAATAATTTAAAAAAAAATGAGTATTTTAGTTAAATTATTGGCATAGGGCAGGCGGGGAGTTTTGCAGAGATAAATTTCAACGCTGGCCCAGCTGGGATTCGAACCCGAGAACTGCAGATTACGAGCTTGGCGCGCTATCGACTGAACCGCCACTTTTAACTTTGGGATAATGAGGGAATGTCACTACCAATAATGCTCTACTCGTGTATCCTTAACAAAACTGTCAGATATTCCTTGACACCTAGCAGCCATTTAGCCTTCTAATTTAAGTGTCGGTTTTATTAGAAGTACGTTATTAATGTTCCCCCAACATAATTAGTTTTACCTCTCCCCCCTATCTCAAGATATGGTTCTTCCCTCTTTCCGACCACAGGAAGTGACGTCAGAGGCCACGCGCACCTCCATGGAAATGACGTTACACCCCTTAACAAAGGGCCACAGTAGTTTGTTCCCAATTTGGGAATCCCCCACTACTGCTTTCCCCCTCTGACGTCACGGACCACGCCCCCTATGACGTAACCGGCCACGCCCCTATGACGTATCAATTATTGATTTTGAATATTAATAAGGGGGTATGACCGGAAGTGACGTCATAGAGGCGTGGTCTGTGACGTCATAGGGGGAAAGCACTAGTGGGGGATTCCCAAAGTGGGAACAAACTACTGGCCACCATTCGGAATCTGCGATGACTGCAATGTCTAGAGTGACATGCCCTTCCTTTCACCTGGATAAAAAGTTTAAATCCGGGACGAATGCCAGAACTGGGAATAAAAGATTACGACTGAATTGCCATTTTTTTTTAAAGATTTTTCACTTTTAAAGATTGCAGAAGATTAAACTGAAGTTTGACAGCATTTACGATTTCTTTTGTCCAATTATTTAAGATTTCAATTAATTAAAACTTGTTTTAATTTTAGTCGAAATGATCATTTTGTTCGAAAATAATTTGTTATTAAAAAAATCATTTTTAAAAGAAAACTTTATTAAATAACTGGTTGATTTATCAGTTTAACTCATCGTAATGAATGTACCTAGAGGGAAGATCAAAACTTTCGTTTTTTGTTTCTCAGGTTGGACCAAATCCTAGGAAAAGCCGGTTCCAAAGCGAAAGACGTGTACGAGTCAAAGGTTAGCCTGGCATCGAGGATAGTGAAAGTAGAAAGAGCGGTAAGAATTTTGCATCTACTTTTCATCACTACATTATTTTCATATATGTAAAAATACTTATGAAAATTAAATTATTTCGATAATAAGAAACTCGCGATTAGGAGTAGTTATAAAAAATTGTGTGTGTAGTTATTTTTATTTGTATATTAATTTGAAAGATGAAAAATCAATTTCAGAAACGTTAATTCGGATGAAGAAAATAATACTTAAAAAAATGTTTTCCATTTAAGGACCATAAAGTTCCAACAGGGACTTACCAAATTATTTTCTTCAAACAACAGTCCTGATGATCCGAGACTGGGGGCGGGGGTGGCTCAGTCGGTAGCGCGCCAGGCTCGTAATCTGTAGTTCCCAGGTTCGAGTCCCAGCTGGGTCAGTGTTGAGATTTATCTCCTCAAAATTCCCCGCCCTGCCCACGGTCAGTAGGGGACACCGATGGGCTTGGAAAGGCCGCAGTCTGTCATATGGGACGTTAAGCCGTGGCCCCGTGTGCGGGAGAGCCATACCCTGTGCACGTTAAAGAACACACTGGATGGCCTTGACGGGAGGCTACCATCTGTCTCCCAACAGCTGTTCCAGTGGGTCCCCTCCCCCAACCTTCTCTGAGCATTCGGGGTCCATGTGACCTGGCCATTTAGCCCATGGTGTGCAAAAAAGTGCCGCTCAGAGGTGAAACAACCCAACCCAAAGATCCGAGACTGTTTAGCAACATAAGTTGGTTCCGCCATTATAGTTATCAGTGATTTCTAGATTTTTCAGAGACACAATTTTTAGCTTGAAAACCTTTAGGCCTGCTCTCTCCTCCCACCTTCGCTAATAACCCTCCCCCTTAGTGACATCGAATAGTTCTTTGTGTTGGGGGGATGCTTAAATAGGGGCATACTTTCAAAGTAGTCCAAAAAAATTCATAAAAATCAGAATACTAAATAATATATTCATTGCTTAAAATTAACTGTTGGCCGAGAAGTTAGCCTGCTTCTCAGCATATTAAAATGTTCGAAATCGTATGGATGTCTCTTGTGTGGGGCGGGGGTGGCTCAGTCGGTAGCGCGCCAGGCTCGTAATCTGTAGTTCCCAGGTTCGAGTCCCAGCTGGGTCAGCGTTGAGATTTATCTCCGCAAAACTCCCCGCCCTGCCCACAGTCACTAGGGGACACCGATGGGCTTGGAAAGGCCGCCGTCCGTCGGATGGGATGTTAAGTCGTGGTCCCGTGTGCGAGAGTATCATACCCTGTGAACGTTAAAGAACACGATGGATGGCCTTGATGGGAGGCTACCATCTGTCTCCCAACAGCTGTTCCAGTGGGTCCCCTCCCCAACCTTCTCTGAGCATTCGGGGTTCATGTGACCTGGCCATTTAGCCCATGGTGTGCAAAAAAGTGCCGCTCAGAGGTAAAACAACCCAACTCTCCTGTCAGATCTCTAAGACATGCATCAGCTTGAAGGAAAATCCGCTTCTTACTTTTGCTGTTGAGTTCAGAGTGAGAATAAGCCTGTGCCTATTGCTGCGATTACGTTGCATTTATCATATACACCTTAGACACATCTAATTATGATTAGCAACCCCCCTGCCCCAACCAAATAAACGCACACACAATGAAAGCCGCAATTCTGACACTGATGGCAGTTGAATGTATTTTCCCTCACCTTTCTTGTGGGAGGGTATTCTCCACACTTTCGAAACCAGCGAGATATCACGAGTGAGTGATGCGCACCTAAATCAGTCAGATTCATCTAAATGACGCCAATCTGAAAGCGCTGAATCGGTTTCTTTAATCGACAATTTAATCAGTTTCTCCCTTTTCCATTCCAGGTGGAGGAGATTGAAAACAAGCTGGACCAGCTCATCGAGATGTATCTGGAAGACAGAACTCACTTCGCCTCCTCCTCAGGGGACTACCTCGGCACCCCTCAGTCGGTATCGTCGCCTATTTGCTGCACCCCTCCTCCACCACCTCCGACGACGCCACTGTCGGCAGTGCCGAAGCCGCGTTCCATTCTGGTGGACGGAGGATCCTCTTCTGAGCTCAGCTCTCCAGTCTCCAAGTCGTTCCCTCGTTCCTTCCAGAGGGGCTATTCGGACGTCGCCCAGCGACTGAAGAAGCGAGTCACCCTCCGACACTCCCTCGACTGTGCTTCTCCTGCAGAAGGTTCCGGAGGAGCGGTGCAGAGTGCGGTGCAAACGGAATGGAACCTCGGCACAGTGCCTAGCATGACCCTCGTGGCCGAAGCTCCAGAGGGTTGCGGACAGATGCCACCCCCTCCGCAGCATCTCTACGAACCCGAACTGGCCGGCGCCTTAGTAGCCGAAAGCGTCACTCTGGAGGTGCCGGAAGAGGACACTGATCATGCGCATGGCTATTTGGAGCCTCCAGAAGTGTGAGAGTGCCAGGGAAGGACAAGGAAGGGAGACAGGCGGTGATATTTCCTCTGACTGTGATGCTAGCTCTGGCCGTGTTGTGGCGGTCGAGACTGAATCGTTGCTTTTGTGACAGCAGCGAACTGATGTCGTAGCCTGGTGGCTCCATCTGTTGGTTAACTTAATAACTCTTTCTAACGAAACATGCCATCTGCGCGTGCACAAAAACGTTCATTTCATTAGTGTGATTACGTGCGAGGCGAAAATGCGCTGACTTCAACTTCATTTCAGGAGACTTGACTCTGAGGCGTGCGTCGAGGGGTGTAGGGAAAAAAAACGTGAATTATTAGCTCATTTAACAAGCAAAAGGAAGAGGATTGTTTTATTATTCTCGACGTTATTTCCGATTTAATCATTTTTAAAATAAAAATGTCGAATGATTCAAATTTCGGAATACATTGATCCCAAAAGATATGGTTGCCACACGTAATCAAATGCAAGTTATTGCGAGATTCAAATGAACTCGACTTGGATCAATCCAGGACATTCCAACAGGTTGGTCCGTAACCAGCCGAAAGAAATAATTGGAGAAGGGTTGGGTTGGGTTACCTCTGAGCGGCACTTTTTTGCACACCATGGGCTAAATGGCCAGGTCACATGGACCCCGAAGGCTCAGAAGGTTGGGGAAGGGGACCCACTAACAGCTGTTGGGAGACAGATGGTAGCCTCCCGTCAAGGCCATCCAGCGTGTTCTTTAACGTGCACAGGGTATGGCTCTCCTGCACACGGGACCACGGCTTAACGTCTGATCCGACGGACGGTGGCCTTTCCAAGCCCATCGATGTCCCCTACTGACCGTGGGCAGGGCGGGGAATTTTACGGAGATAAATCTCAACGCTGACCCAGCTGGTACTCGAACCTGGGAACTACAGATTACGAGTCTGGCGCGCTACCGACTGAGCCACCCTCGCCCCCAATTGGAGAAGGAAGGGGTAGCATTTGCAGGGGTTTCTGACCAAAGAATTTTTGTAAAAATGAAAACTTGACCTGCGAGCCATCGCAGGTTACGCGTCGGCATCTCTAATGTTAACGAATCCTTACACAGAGTAGGAAAAGTTAAAGGTTTCAGAAATTCAGACTAAAGAGCTTATTAGAAGTGACTCCTCCTCACCCCTCTAACCGTAACCATAGGGGGGAGGGTGAAACCCACCCTCTGGTTACGAGCCTGCACTTTAGCCATTGCTTCGTGTACAAGGTGTCATTCCTGGTGCCAGTTCACTGGATGGCATTAATGAAGGTCTCCTAACAGCTCTCTAATGGATCCCCCTGCCCATCTCTGAGCCCTTGGATCCTTATCACCTGGTTATTGAGCCATTGTGTGCACATACTGAATAGTTGATTGAATACGGAGTCACAACACTTTAACGAGTTGAAAGTCTATGAGTACAAAAATCGGAATCTTAGAGATTCATAAATTGAGAGTCACTTGCTCATCTAAGGAAAATAAATGAGCATTTAATGTACATTAGAAATCACTCTTCTTGCAAGTGTCGTTATCAATTTATTAGTTTATCCAACTTCCGAATTAAAATTAAAGAATTAATTCTGTCTGAAAACGAAAAATAATTCCGATTCAATTCCCGACTCTTTTATCTGGTCCGAATCCCATTGATAGAGACAACCAACTGATTTAGTGTTCCTTAAAATTAGAAAAGTGAAGAAGAAAAAAAAGGAAGCCTAATGTTTCCCCTTTTCTTATGAGGGCGGGGGTGGCTCAGTCGGTAGAGCGCCAGACTCGTAATCTGTAGTTCCCAGGTTCGAGTCCCAGCTGGGTCAGCGTTGAGATTTATCTCCGCAAAATTCCCCGCCCTGCCCACGGTCAGTAGGGGACACCGATGGGCTTGGAAAGGCCGCCGTCCGTCGGATGGGACGTTAAGCCGTGGCCCCGTGTGCGGGAGAGCAATACCCTGTGCACGTTAAAGAACATGCTGGATGGCCTTGACGGAGGTTACCATCTGTCTCCCAACAGGTGTTTCAGTGGGTCCCCTCCCTCAACTTTCTCTGAGTCTTCGGGGTCCTTGTGACCTGGCCATTTAGCCCATGATGTGCAAAAAAGTGTCGCTCAGAGGTAAAACAACCCAACGTTAAAGAACACGCTGGATGGCCTTGACGGGAGACTATCATCTGTCTCCCAACAGCTGTTCCAGTGGGTCCTCTCCCTCAACCTTCTCTGAGCCTTCGGGGTCCATGTGACCTGGCCATTTAGCCCATGGTATGCAAAAAAGTGCCGCTCAGAGGTAAAACAACCCAACCGAAAAGAGTTGTAATTCGGGACTGGTAGTGTTATTTCCATGTGACACCAACAGTTTTTTTTTCTTTCCTTTCATTACTAATTTTTTGAGCAAACCAACGCCTCTCAAGCACACTTCAAAGTCAAGTTTCAAAACGAATTTCTGAGCGTTCTGTTGACGTACAGAATTTATAAAACCGGTAATTAGCAATCCGTTCATTCTACCTTTAGATCTGCTAGAAGAATGCCTCACCACTTTTCCTGTCATCGTATACTTCGCAATTCTTATCAATGATTTGAAACTCTTTCAGTACAAAGTCGTCTCCATCAGTACACTACATTGAATTCGATTCCGTTTTAGCTTAAAACCCGGGTCGAGAAAAACAACCTAGATAAAGTTTCACCTTTATATATAAATAAATACATAGAGAACGAGATTATAAATCTACTCCTTTTTGCAGTAGGAAATACGACATAGACAGTAGTGCACAGAGCACCCACAGAACTAGTTTAGAAATTTAAGAAATCGAAGGACCATACATTTTTTAACACAGTGAATCTTAGCATTCAATCATGTAACCTAAATTTTATTATCCAATTTAGCTTTTCGCAAAAAGACATTTTATGAGCACATTGTAACGATTCATAATGAATTTAATGAAGAAAAGAACACAATTTCTCTATTTTCTAAGCACAAATTTAATCTTATACTCTGTAAATATATATATATATATCTGCTGCAGTGATGATAGCATTACATCTATTGTATAAAATTTTCTGAACTCTTCCGTTGAATTTTATTTTATTTTTCTACTATTTAATTTTCATATTTAGATCTTTAGTTTCTGAGTTAGATGCATATTGTTATGACCATTACTTAAGCTCATAAACAGCCGTGAAAAGTTTAAGCTCTCAGAACCAAGTTCTCTCTGTGTATTTGTATGCAAAAATCTGCTGTTCAAAGACGAAATGACGTAGCTGAACTAAATTTCTGCAAAAATTTAGGAATATTCTAAACTTTTTTACTCTTTACTATTTTCTACATTTTGACACTTCCTTTATTTGCTGGAATGCAAGACAAACTTCTTTTTCAAACATTCTCCATTTTACTGAGACTCCAGGCTAACTTCTTCATCTTCAGTTAGCCTGAGAACCGATACTGTGTATTCAAATGATAAAGTTCATTTTTGATTTCTTTCATTGACTGTCGAACATGGTTGTGGTGACGTCACTGGTAGTGTCAACCTTTCTATACCAAAATGAATGGTTGAAAAGAAATAGATGATAAAGAATTCAATATTAACGAATTCATTCAATGATGTACAGTCGCTCAAAAAAAATATCCGAACACTATGGTTGATTACAGAATTCAGAAAGAATATCTGGCAACGTTTTTTTTTTAGAAATTAATGATCTGGCAACCTTCGTGTCACGTGACACGAAGGTTGCCAGATCACTAATTTCTAAAAAAAACGTTGCCAGATATTTTTAGTAGTGGTAGTTACTGTAGGTGGTCATATTATTTTGATACTAGATCGTGTGGGCTCACTCACGGAAATATTGAGCGTGTGCAGTTACCGTTCACAGCAAACTGGAGCGTGTGCAGTAACTGCACACGCTCCAGTTTGCTGTGAACGGTAACTGGAGCGTGTACAGTTGCTGCACACGCTCCAGATATTTTTCCTGAATTCTGCAATCACGTGACACGAAGGTTGCCAGATCACTAATTTCTAAAAAAAATCGTTGCCAGATATTCTTTCTGAATTCTGTAATCGACCATAGTGTTGGGATATTATTTTGAGCGACTGCATTTTAATACTTACTTTTGCTAAGAGAAAGATTCCAGAAATAAAGAATTTGGAGCACCTAACACGTCGATTCATGACTCATCATCTACTGGTAAAATGATTCTTAATAAAAGAAATCGAAAATTTCTCTCTTCTAATTGCTTAAGTCGAACACATTCCATAACCCGACGAACTTTAAATTTTCTCAAGACGGCGATTATCCAGATTCCAATCAAAATGACATGGGCAAAAAAAAATTCTTAATTTGAGGATATGGGCCACAGCTAAATCATCCCTCTCAGTGTCTTCTCTCGGCGCTCAGTGAGAAAGGGAACTCCGTTGAGCTAAAAAAATGTGACTATCAGTCATATCAGAAGACTTCAAAGCTAGTGCATAACCACATGTTCTACCCTGGTAGGGGCGGGGGTGGTTCAGTCGGTAGCGCGCCAGGCTCGTAATCTCTAGTTCCCAGATTCGAGTCCCAGCTGGGTCAGTGTTGAGATTTATCTCCGCAAAATTCCCAGCCCTGCCCACGGTCAGTAGGGGACACCGATGGGCTTGGAAAGGCCGCCGTCCATCAGATGTGTGCGGGAGAGCCATACCCTGTACACGTTAAAGAACACGCTGGATGGCCTTGACGGCAGACCAACAGCTGTTCCAGTGGGTCCCCTCCCCCAACCTTCTCTGAGCCTTCGGGGTCCATGTGATCTGGCCATTTAGCCCATGGTGTGCAAAAAAGTGCCGCTCAGAGGTAAAACAACCCAACGTTAAAGAACACGCTGGATGGCCTTGACGGGAGGCTACCATCTGTCTCCCAACAGCTGTTCCAGTGGGTCCCCTCCCCCAACCTTCTCCCCCCAACCTTCTCTGAGCCTTCGGGGTCCTTGTGACCTGGCCATTTAGCCCATGGTGTGCAAAAAAGTGCCGCTCAGAGGTAAAACAACCCAACGTTAAAGAACACGCTGCATGGCCTTGACGGGAGGCTACCATCTGTCTCCGAACAGTTGTTCCCGTGGGTCCCCTCCCCCAACATTCTCTGAACCTTCGGGGTCCTTGTGACCTGGCCATTTAGCCCATGGTGTACAAAAAAGTGCCGCTCAGAGGTAAAACAACTCAACTACCCTAGTACATGTGGTAACCACATGTTATCTATTTCTTTCTAGTGGGTAAAATCTGTGGCAAGCAGCTGCTTGAGGGGGTATTTATTTTATTTATTTTTAACATTCCACCAACCCTATTCTAGACATCGGGGTCCTGTGACATCCACCTGATCGGGACCCTTCTACCCCCTTCAGAATGTTACTCACCTGAACAGAAGAAAAAAAAAAATAAGCATACCTTATATACAGTCGCTCAAAAAAGTATCAGAACACTATGGTTGATTATAGAATTTAGAAAAAAATATCTGGCAACGATTTTCTTTTAGAAATTAGTGATCTGGCAACCTTCGTGTCACGTGATTACGGAATTCAGGAAAAATATCTGGAGCGTGTACAGTTGCTGTACACGCTCCAGTTACAGTTCACAGCAAACTGGAGCGTGTGCAGTTACTGCACACGCTCAATATTTCTGTGAGTGGGCCCACACGATCTAGTATCAAAATAATATGACCACCTACAGTCGCTCAAAAAAATATCCGAACACTATGGTTGATTACAGATCTCAGAAAAAATATCTGGCAACGATTTTTTTTTTAGAAATTAGCGATCTGGCAACCTTCGCCGTCACGTGACACGAAGGTTGCCAGATCGCTAATTTCTAAAAAAAATCGTTGCCAGATATTTTTTCTGAATTCTGCAACCAACCATAGTGTTCGGATATTTTTTTGAGCGACTGTACTTGTATCGTATTAATCTTAAAGATATTTTCTAAGAAAATCGTTAAAAAGCCACTAATCGTAGGATAAAATTATATACGAGCATGGCGTTCCGTCCCGGTTCCTATTGGATGGTCCTTTCACGATACTAAATTTTTTTTCCACACCTGGACCTGTTTGTTCCTAATTAATATTTATTTCCCAATAGATATCAACAAATAAAATATGTAATTTCCAATAAGTATATTCTTAGCTGAGTACAACTGAGCACATAAACTTGAAAATTGATTTACTCAACTGAATGCAGTTGTACTCTGTACAATTATTTAAATTTGAACAATGAATGCTGAAGTTCATTAGAAAATAAAACATTTGAAATTTTTAAAACATAGCAACTATATCACCTTTTTCTGAAAAATTAAGTTTGTCCTGTTTTCCAGTAGTTCTGATTCGCTCGATAATTTTGAAAATTTCATCTAACTTTTCTTCCTTAATAAAATATTCAAAGAAATTGAAATTAAAATCATGGGCGTCATTTCTCCAAAATTCCAATTTTCTTTCTTCCTCTAAATATATGCACAGTTTGCTGGAACTCAAAAAAAAAACTATTTTTTTTACATAGCCATGAAACTTTTTTTTTTTAAATTAGATTAACTCTTTATGTTTTTTATGATTATGCTTTAGTTCTCTAATTTGCATATTACTCATTCTGGCCATATTTTTTTTTTCCTTTATTACTTCGAAAAAGAATTTTTTTGGATTCGATATTATTTTTTCAGTAGCTACTTAATATAATTAAAACCTTATATATGCAAATAATTTATTTCAAAAACTTCCAGACTGAGATATTTGTGCCCACCATGGTTCATAAAAGCGTATATTTATTTATTTATTTATTTTTGAGGAAATATTTCTAACTGACGATTGACAGAATTGGAATCAAGAAACTTAATAAATACTATTCAGAATAATATTCACGCAGAGGCCGAACTTACAAACTTGAATGAAGAGAAATCAATTCTAAAATCAAGGGAGAAATCACCCTTAAATGACGCCCATGGTCAAAACCAACCATATCTGAATTAACATAAACGAACAGATTTAGAGGTGAACATGTGGCTGTTTAGAGATTAATTCTGGTCAATATATTATATCCTTTGAAGAAAAAAAAAGATGATATTTATGACATTTCTATGGTCATAACCACTATGAAGTTCATAAATAATAATTTACTTCTGCACTAGGTTAACATTAGCAATTAGGAACAGAATACTTAGGTAGTTAGACGAATGGTAAATGAAGAAGATAAAGAAAATTCACTCTAATTTATTAGGAATTATCTATCTGGAGTGATAGTGATTCTCATAATTACAGCCAATTCGTTCAAATTGCTGGTAAAACTCAATTGCACATTTTTGTAAGGATGACGTTTCATTTTCACAATTTATTTATTGATAAAGCTAATAGAAGACTCAACGGAAGGAATTTGAGGGTTATAAAAGTCCATGGGTTGGCTATTGCTTATGATTGGCTACAGACTTCTCTCCATTCTGGGGCGGGGGTGGCTCAGTCGGTAGCGCGCCAGGCTCGTAATCTGTAGTTCCCAGGTTCGAGTCCCAGCTGGGTCAGCGTTGAGATTTATCTCCGCAAAAAATTCCCTGCCCTGCCCACGATCAATAGGGGACACCGATGGACTTGGTAAAGGCCGCCGTCCGTCGGATGGGACGTTAAGCCGTGGCCTCGTGTGCGGTAGACCAATACCTTGTGCACGTTAAAGAACACGCTGGATGGCCTTGACGGGAGGCTACCATCTGTCTCCCAACAGCTGTTCCAGTGGGTCCCCTCCCCCAACCTTCTCTGAGCCTTCGGGGTCCATGTAACCTGGCCATTTAGCCCATGGTGTGCAAAAAAGTGCCGCTCAGAGGTAAAACAACCCAACCTAACGTTAAAGAACACGCTGGATGGCCTTGACGGGAGGCTACCATCTGTCTCCCAATAGCTGTTCCAGTGGGTCCCCTCCCCCAACCTTCTCTAAGCCTTCGGGGTCCATGTGTCCTGGCCATTTAGCCCATGGTGTGCAAAAAAGTGCCGCTCAGAGGTAAAACAACCCAACTCAACGTTAAAGAACACGCTGGATGGCCTTGACGGGAGGCTACCATCTGTCTCCCAACAGCTGTTCCAGTGGGTCCCCTCCCTCAACCTTCTCTGAGCTTTCGGGGTCCATGTGACCTGGCCATTTAGCCCATGGTGTGCAAAAAAGTGCCGCTCAGAGGTAAAACAACCCAACTCAACGTTAAAGAACACGCTGGATGGCCTTGACGGGAGGCTACCATCTGTCTCCCAACAGATGTTCTAGTGGGTCCCCTCCCCCAACCTTCTCTGAGCTTTCGGGGTCCATGTGACCTGGCCATTTAGCCCATGGTGTGCAAAAAAGTGCCGCTCAGAGGTAAAACAACCCAACTCAACGTTAAAGAACACGCTGGATGACCTTGACGGGAGGCTACCATCTGTCTCCCAACAGCTGTTCCAGTGGGTCCCCTCCCCCAACCTTCTCTGAGCTTTCGGGGTCCATGTGACCTGGCCATTTAGCCCATGGTGTGCAAAAAAGTGCCGCTCAGAGGTAAAACAACCAACTCTCCGTTCTGCTTTGAAATACTGGGCACACTTATGTAAACGATCAACTGTAAACTAATTACTTTTAATGAACTCTCTAGTAATAAACTAAATTTATTTGCTTTATTTTCAAATAGAAAAATAAATGATTAATTATTTAAATATGCAATTTAATTTTTGTTATTCATAGAACCTACTCGATCACTGATTTTAAGTGTCATAACCTAATTTACGAACAAATATTTTTAGGTTTTGTCTTTAAAGTAACAACGAATATTGTATGTAAGTGTGCGCTACATTTCGTGTAAAATGCAATTTATATGAAATGGTTATGTCGTTGATAATTTTGTTTTCCAATTCCCCCACAATAAAAAACTAAATTTAAGAAAAACAATTATCTTTACTTCAAAAATATATTAATCTATGTTTCGAAATTCGTGTGCTCATTCTTATTAATGAGCAAAAAACTAATCAGCAACGATAAAACTTAATATAATTGAAATCTAAAATCACGTTATTGATATAACTATCCTGTTTTTTCTATTACCGTATTAGTCAAACAGGTACAGTCGTTCAAAAAAAATATCCGAACACCATGGTTGATTACAGAATTCAGAAAAAATATTTGGCAACGATTTTTTTTTTTTAGAAATTAGTGATCTGGCAACCTTCGTGTCACGTGACACAAAGGTTGCCATATGTGGAGCGTGTACAGCAACTACACGCTCCAGTTACCGTTCACAGCAAACTGGAGCGGTTGCGGTTAATGTTCACAGCACATTGGATTGTGTGAGCTCACAAAGACCTAGATCGTGTGGGCTCACTAACGGAAATATTGAGCGTGTGCAGTTACCGTTCACAGCAAACTGGAGCGTGTGCAGTAACTGCACACGCTCCAGTTTGCTGTTAACGGTAACTGGAGCGTGTACAGTTGCTGTACACGCTCCAGATATTTTTCCTGAATTCTGTAATCACGTGACACGAAGGTTGCCGGATCACTAATTTCTAAAAATATCGTTGTCAGATATTTTTTCTGAATTCTGTAATCAACCATAGTGTTCGGATATTATTTTGAGCGACTGTACTTTCCTTCCCACTAACAAATGCTTTCTAATGATGTCGCTAATGAACAGAAAAAGGAATAATTCTTTGAGATGCAAAATTCCAAATACCATCGCTTCGCTCCAATGTAGGATGTTTTGAAACTCGTCAGAGAAAGACCAATCTCTTTTACGGCCCCCATCATTAAAATTGGACTCGTTTTCCTGCAGATTTTTTTCCCTTTTAAACTTGCCTTTCTTTTAAAGCAGTATTTAAACTCGGCAATTAATCAAAATAATTGTGATAGGGGACACGAATTTTGTTCACAACGAAGCGGTGCTCATTTCATTGATTGTCAAAACGTTGGATGTTCTTTATTTTTTTTTTTATTAATGTATATTTATATGACGATTTTGTTACATGCCATATTTCGGTATTTGATTAAATGGTAGAACATTGTAGCATGCATATATAATGTTAGATATATAGATACACACCAATGTTCTCGGACATTTATCTACATTGTACAAACTATTATTGTGTTGTTTTTAGCAAATAACAATTCAAAAATAAGCTTAATCCTAAATGTAGTTTCGAAAAGTCACTTCAACATACGGAAAGGATATCACTTGTGTGATGTGTCAAATGGAAAAAGGAATTACTGAAGACGACGCTAATAATGAACCGAAAACCCGTTACGATGCATTGGATTGGATTGTTTTACCTCTGAGCGGCACTTTTTTTTGCACACCATGGGCTAAATGGCCAGGTCACATGGACCCCGAAGGCTCAGAGAAGGTTGGAGGAGGGGACCCACTGGAACAGCTGTTGGGAGACAGATGGTAGCCTCCCGTCAAGGCCATCCAGCGTGTTCTTTAACATGCACAGGGTATGGCTCTCCCACACACGGGGCCATGGCTTAACGTCCCATCCGACGGACGGCGGCCTTTCCAAGCCCATCGGTGTCCCCTACTGACCGTGGGCAGGGAATTTTGCGGAGATAAATCTCAACGCTGACCCAGCTGGGACTCGAACCTGAGAACTACAGATTACGAGCCTGGCGCGCTACCGACTGAGCCACCCCCGCCCCATCGTTACGATACCTTTTAAGTTATGAAAATATCTTCACATTTACATCAACGTGTTTATATTTTATACCATTACCATTGTAGTCAATATTTTTTGTTTAATTATTAGGATTATAAGCGAAGCATTGCTTCCAGGGAGCATTCCGCAAAAAAAACGAAAATGTAACAAAAAAATGTCACAAATTAGAAACAAAGAAAAAACTTTTTCGTAAAAAGTGCTAAAGGATGTGTCTTTTTATTTTACTTAAATGCATTTTAAGTAATTTATTTTATTCTTGCAAGCGACTAATTTTAATTTCTCTTAATGTTCAACGCATTCAAAAATTCTGTCACATTTTGATACAACCCTATCCTAAAATGCTGTATGAAAAGTATTTCCATACAGCAAGTTTTAAAACCTAATCTTGCATTAAATAAATTTCATATGACTGAAATGCAAATAATCTAATGCCCATTATAAATTTTTCAGTATTCTAAATTCTTTTTTTTTTCATCAAAGTTAGCAGAATAATACATTATGCCTCAGGTTAAGATTTGTCAATTAATCACTCCAAGAGCATGGGGTTATCAAAAGTGACCCATGTATATCACGGAAATATAGACATTTTTTCTAACACAAAAAAATAAAAGAAATTAATTAAAAGTTATATAAAAATCATTACAAATTAATCTTTCCAACTCTCAGTCACCAAATTGCAATATATAAAAATGAATATTACGTTATTTGAATAAATATTTCAATCTACCTGAGAACTTACAGTCAAGTTGCAGAAGGAATGTAGGGCGGGGGTGGCTCAGTCGGTAGCGCGCCAGGCTCGTAATCTGTAGTTCCCAGGTTCGAATCCCAGCTGGGTCAGCGTTGAGATTTATCTCTGCAAAATTCCCCGCCCTGCCCACGGTCAGTAGGGGACACCGATGGGCTTGGAAAGGCCGCCGTCCGTCGGATGGGGCGTTAAACCGTGTGCGGGTGAGTCATACCCTGTGCACGTTAAAGAACAGGCTAGATGGCCTTGACGGGAGGCTACCATCTGTCTCCCAACAGCAGTTCCAGTGGGTCCCCTCCCCCAACCTTCTCTGAGCCTTCGGGGTCCTTGTGGCCTGGCCATTTAGCCCATGGTGTGCAAAGAAGTGTCGCTCAGAGGTAAAACAGCCCGACGCAGAAGGAATGTAATCTTAAAAATCTGTCCTTATCGTGAAATTCCGTAACATAAACCCTATTTTCACAGTGATCCTCGTATTATAAGCGAAGATGCGTTCCTGTAGATTTTTTTTTATAATTTTTAATACTCTTTTTAACACGATATCAGAAATCCTGAAAAAAACGGCATTTTTTTTATTCCTCGTTTTAGTGATATGCCCTCTTTGAATTTCATAACAAATTATCGTTTCTTATAAGAAAAATAATTCTAACTGAATTTGTTGATTTTTATTTTACATTTCAAAAAAAAATTTCATATTCGCATCAAATTTTAGTAAAAGTCGAATTCGCGATTCGTATCAAGCAGCTGCTTGAGGGGGTAATTTTTTAAGCCGTCCCGTGGCCGAGTGGTTAGCGCACTTGGCTACTGATCTACGGGACCTGGGTTCGAGCCCCGGGTAAGGCATGGATGTTCGTGTTGTTTTCTGCTGAGGTCCTGCCATCCTCTTAGATCTTCTACTGTGGCATATAAACTGATAGGCTCCTGTCAGACCTCTGTGGCAAGCAGCTGCTTGAGGGGGTATTTATTTTTATTTTTTTATCGTGAATTTACGGTTACGTTTTATAATTTCCAAAAGGCAAAAATTTGGCAGCCCGAAATGTCGTAACGCGAGACGAAAAGTATTGGATTATGAAATATATATATGCGAAGCTAAACAAAAAAGGTTTTCGATAAATCCTTTAACAAGAAGGTATAAAAAGGGAGTTTTACGATTCAGTTGAAGTAGCTGGGAGGCGATCAATTCTAGCCTGGACCCAATTCATTTTAACCTTTATAGGATTCGTTAATTTCGCTTTCTCTACAATTCGCTGTTTAAAGCCCTATGGTAGTTACTACAGATATAAAGAGTGAGGTATATTCTAACATACAATCATTCTTCTCATTATAATTAATATTATTTTTAATTCTGCGCAAGAAATACTCTAAATAAGCTAATAATGCAAATGCAATGCAAAATATTTCACTTTGTGACTGGCAATATTGCCATATTTCCTTTGTATCGAGAAAAATTACTGAGATAAAAGCAAATTTTTATTTTATTTTTTTTTTATTTCTGCAACGTGGCCGAGTGGTTAGCGCGCTTGGCTACTGATCTACTGGACCTGGGTTCGAGCCCCGGGTAAGGCATGGATGTTCGTGTTGTTTTTCTGCTGAGGTCCTGCCATCTTCTCAGACCTTCTACTCTGGCATATAAACTGACAGGCTCCTGTCAGACCTCTGTGGCAAGCAGCTGCTTGAGGGGGTATTTTTTTTTATTTTATTGTACTTCAACCACTTTTCAGAAAATTTTTATCGCAAAATTGTTTCGCACAGCCAGAATATTTTGATCATCGAAAGATTTAGCTTAATAAGAAAAAAAAATTACGAGATCAAAGATTTTGCGATATCAGAATACTTTGGATCATTCCAAAGGAATTCTTTTGATTAGAGGATTTTGCATGAATTGAAGAGTATGCAGAATCGGAAGATTTTGTTCAGTCAGAATATCTTGCGTTACAATGAATAATTTACATCATTTAAAGATTGCCATCGGGGCGGGGGTGACTCAGTCGGGAGCGCGCCACGCTCGTAATCTGTTAGTTCCCAGGTTCGAGTCCCAGCTGGGTCAGAGTTGAGATTTATCTCCGCAAAATTCCCCGCCCTGCCCACGGTCAGTAGGGGACACCGATGGGCTTGAATAAGGCCGCCGTCCGTCGGATGGGACGTTAAGCCGTGGCCCCGTGTGCGGGAGAACCATACCCTGTGCGCGTTAAAGAACACGCTGGATGGCCTTGACGGGAGGCTACCATCTGTCTCCCAACAGCTGTTCCAGTGGGTCCCACACCTTCTCTGAGCCTTGAGGGTCCTTGTGACCTGGTCATTTAGCCCATGGTGTACAAAAAAATTGCCGCTCAGAGGTAAAACAATCCAATAAAGATTGCCATAAGTCAGAAGATTTTGTATTATCGCAATCGTATATTTAATCAAAAGATTTTGTTTGACATCAAAAACATGCAGCTGTGTGAAGGCCAGGGTACAAACTTGAAAAGTAGGGCATCCATTCTGCTATTTTTTTTATCGAAAATTAGCTTCACTTTTGAAAAAAAACTTCTTTATAATGTAATGCTACAATTAAATTAAGCAGGAATAGGGTATTAGAGTACAGTTGCTTAGAAAAGTATCCAAATACTACGGTTGATTACAGAATTCAGAAAAAATATCTGGCTACGATTTTTTTTTAGAAATTAGTGATCTGGCAACCTTCGTGTCACGTGACACTGTGCTGTGACACGTGACACAAACTGGAGCGTGTGCAGTAACTGCACACGCTCCAGTTTGCTGTGAACGGTAATTGGAGCGTGTACAGTTGCTGTACACGCTCCAGATATTTTTCCTGAATTCTGTAATCACGTGACACGAAGGTTGCCAGATCACCCATTTCTAAAAAAATCATTTCCAGATATTTTTTTCTGAATTCTGTAATCAACCGTAATGTTCGGATATTTTTTGAGCGACTGTACTAAGGTTATAAATACCTTTGTTCGTTGGGATGGGAGGGATTTTACTCATTGAAAAAAGGGAGAAGGGTTTAAATATTTTTATGGAAAAGGAATGAAGGATAAAATGAGTAAATGGACAACATTGCATGTAAGTAGATTACTTTTGGAAGATTGAAAAAACTCGCACAGTATCACTAAACTCAGTGATATCGCAAAAATGATTTTGCCGTGAGTGGGATTCGAACCCACGTCTTCTGGATGATGGTGTAGTGGTCAGCATAACTGGCATGTTTCTAGGAGAAGTGGGTTCGAATCCCACTCATGGCAAAACCAGTTTTTTTCAGCCTATTGTTTAATAATCTATGTTAATTACCTTGTTGCAAAGCAACAAAATCATTTATTGCGACACATATTTTTGTTTATGTGGCGATTGGTATTTGTGGGATAAATATAATCGTCTGCTGTATTGCAAACGATAAATAACTTGATTTAAAAATGCACAAAAATTACTCTACTACATTTCTAAATTTGTCAGATAAGTGCAGTTATAGTTAATAAGTTTGCACGAGTTTCCATATTCTAAATAAAACGTTTTTCACGAATTATTTTATGACATCTGTTATGCAAAATTTTATCGCTGAACACTAATATAATAAATATGTCAAAAAAATTAAATGAATAAAATATGAAAATCCTAAGACATATTTATAAGAATCGGGACAAAAAATGAAAGCGCATAATGAATTGACTTCCTCTCTTTCAAGAAAAGCCAACACTGAGCAGTGATTGGCTTGGTACTGCTAAAAGCAGATGATGACATTTGGTAAGCACATGCAGAGAACTTTTTGGTACCTCTTTTGGCATAATAAATAAATAAATAAATACCCCCTCAAGCAGCTGCTTGCCACAGAGGTCTGACAGGAGCCTGTCAGTTTATATGCCATAGTAGAAGGTCTGAAAATGATGGCAGGACCTCAGCAGAAAAACGACACACATATCCATGCCTTACCCGGGGCTCGAACCCAGGTCCCTTAGATCAGTAGCCAAGCACGCTAACCACTCGGCCACGGGACGGCTAAAAATAAATACCCCCTCAAGCAGCTGCTTGCCACAGAGGTCTGACAGGAACCTGTCAGTTTATATGCCATAGTAGAAGGTCTGAGAGGATGGTAGGACCTCAGCAGAAAAACGACACACATATCCATGCCTTACCCGAGGCTCGAACCCAGGTCCCTTAAATAAGTAGCCAAGCGTGCTAACCACTCGGCCACGTGACGGCTAACACAAGGGTTTTTTAAGGTACTAAATTTGAAAGTTGTTAAAAGGTTAAAGTAGTTAAAAACGAGGACAGTGTGACGTGACAGCCAAGTTTCGAAACATATTTAATCTAGTGGACACCAACTCCATTTCCAATACAAAATCCTGCGTGTACCATTCGATCTGTGTTATGTCAATATAGAGCAGTGTCTCGCAAACTGTGTGCCGCGAGAGATTTTCAAATTGACACTTTTTCAAATTTTTTCATTTCAAATTCCAAAGATTTCATTTTGACTTGACTTGTGTTATCGACGTACTATAATAAAAATCTTTCAGATTTTATCAACTGGGATCTTGTAAGTATTTATCAAGCTTTTTCCAAATTTTGGTATTAATTTTTGATTATTTCAAGCCATAGAATTGAAAAATATTTAAAACAAACACCGAGTTTTGAATTAAAGAACGAGAGCAAATCTTCAAATAAAACCAGGCTGATGACTTCAACAAAGCGCAAATATAATGACGATTATATAGAGTTTGCTTTTATTCTTTTTTAGGTGTGCCGCGGGAAAAAAAATAGATTAAGTGTGCCGCGGAAAAAAATTTAGATTCAGTGTGCCGCGGAAAAAAAATTTAGATTCAGTGTGCCGCAGAGTAAAAAAGTTTGCAAGACACTGATATAGAGATACAGAGCACAGTCATTTCGTAAATAAGATTTTTATGAAAAAATGTGACTGAAGGTATGTCAATGATCTCGATCAAATATATCCAAATCTCAATTTTTCAGCAATATTCGTTCAGTATTTAAAGTGTTGCGGAATTTAGCAGCAAAAATGCCAGTTAGAATAATTGATCTAAAAAGTTTCTGATTAAAATGAAAACAATAACAACATATGAAATTTTACTGAAATGTATTTTTATCAGTTTGGGCATTGATAGTTTCAATTTCTATGTTTTTAAATACTGAATAAAAAAAAAGAGAAACCAAAGTTTAGATATATTTCATTGCGATTTTTATTTTATCTTCAGTCACGTGTTTCTATTAAAAAATTCATTTAAAAAAGAGTTTTGAACACCAGCTGTTCGTTCTTAATAAAGAGACCTCTGAGTGTACAGTCGCTCAAAAAATATCCGAACGCTATGGTTGATTACAGAATTCAGAAAAAATATCTGGCAACGATTTTTTTTTAGAAATTAGTAATCTGGCAACCTTCGTGTCACGTGACACGAAGGTTGCCAGATCACTAGTTTCTAAACAAAATCGTTTCCAGATATTTTTTCTGAATTCTGTAATCAACCCTAGTGTTCGGATACTTTTTTGAGCGACTGTAGGTGGTCATATTATTTTGATACTAGATCGTGTGGGCTCACTCACAGAAATATTGAGCGTGTGCAGTTACCGTTCACAGCAAACTGGAGCGTGTGCAGTAACTGCACACGCTCCAGTTTGCTGTGAACGGTAACTGGAGCGTGTACAGTTGCTGTACACGCTCCAGACATTTTTTCTGAATTCTGTAATCACGTGATACGAAGGTTGTCAGATCATTAAATTCTAAAAAAATCGTTGCCAGATATTTTTTCTGAATTCTGTAATCAACCATAGTGTTCGGATATTTTTTTGAGCGACTGTACATAAAGATCAATTGCGAACAGCGAAAGATAATCACAAATATAAGCAATGTGGAGATGAAAATAACTTTCAGAAAAAAACTCCGGTTCATCTGCATTTATTGAGACTTTGCATATTCTGCGTTATAGTTATATTTACAGGAAACAATAGCTACTTATACATTCACTTTATACCGTTAAGTTATAAGGGAAAAAAGGGGTGGCTCAGTCGGTAGCGCGCCAGACTCGTAATCTGTAGTTCCCAGGTTCGAGTCCCAGCTGGGTCAGCGTTGAGATTTATCTCCGCAAAATTCCCCGTTCTGCCCACGGTCAGTAGGGGACACCGATGGGCTTGGAAAGGACGCCGTCCGTCGGATGGGACGTTAAGCCGTGGCTCCGTGTGCGAGAGAGCCATACCCTGTGCACGTTAAAGAACACGCTGGATGGCCTTGACGGGAGGCTACCATCTGTCTCCCAACAGCTGTTCCTAGTGGGTCCCCTCCCCCAACCTTCTCTGAGCCTTCGGGGTCCATGTGACCTGGCCATTTAGCCCATGGTGTGCAAAAAAGTGCCGCTCAGAGGTAAAACACCCCAACCTATAAGAGAAAAAAGTAATTATGCGATAAAGAAATATATACTTATGTTGATTTCCTATACTGATTTAAAGATTTTCATTTTCAACACATTTATTAAGCAACTTTTTGAACACTATTATGCTGTACGTCAACGTGGGCAGAAAGCAAAATCATCTTCAGCCTGATGGCAGCTGAACCCATAATCTCCTGATGACGTCAGATATAATAGTGTTCAAAAAGTTGTAACTATGAAGTGTGATTTAAAATGTTTCTAATGTAACAGGTAATGTATACAATTATTATACTTCTGTTTTGACTTTCGGATTAAAAACGAATTGAGAAACTTTATAAAAAATGAGCATTAGGAAATATTCAGGGCTTAGTATTTTCTTAGATATACTTTTTTGTGGAAATATGTTACTGAAGATATATTGAAGATCTAGATCAAATTCATACAAATCTAAATATCCAATAATATTCCTTCGTTAGTAAAAGAGTTAGGATACTTATTGTTTTAAGGATTTCTGTTTTTGTTTTCAATGAAATTATTATAGCAAATCAGAACAATGGAGGCATAGCATCTAAGAGATTATAGATTTCTAATAATTCTGTAATTTCTAATAATATTTATATATAATATATTTCTAAAAAAAGTTAGCGCGCTTGGCTACTGATCTAAGGACCTGGGTTCGAGCCCCGGGTAAGGCATGGATGTTCGTGTTGTTTTCTGCTGAGGTCCTGCCATCCTCTCAGATCTTCTACTGTGGCATATAAACTGACAGGCTCCTGTCAGACCTCTGTGGCAAGCAGCTGCTTGAGGGGGTATTTATTATTTAGCCGTCCCGTGGCCGAGTCGTTAGCGTGCTTGGCTACTGATCTACGGGACCTGGGTTCGAGCCCCAGGTAAGGCATTGATACTCGTGTTGTTTTCTGCTGAGGTCCTGCCATCCTCTCAGACCTTCTACTGTGGCATATAAACTGACAGGCTCCTGTCAGACCTCTGTGGCAAAGCAGCTGCTTGAGGGGGTATTTATTTTTATTTCTTTTTAATAATTCTATATTGTAATAACGCCTATTGCAGTGTAATTGGTTTTATAGATGCCCATACTCAGAGAAATAAACTGATATGTCGATGTTAGAAAATAAGAGAAGGCAATACGACATATTGAAATATTTGAATCACATTTGAAATCAAAGAAGGTTGAATGCGAATATGTAAATATTTTTATTTTTTATTATTATTTTCCAATTTTGATGCTGCTCTAATTACGAATTAGCATAAAATAGAGCCTCACAAATTTTTCAGCACTAGAGATAATGAAAAATAATATTCTTTAATTTACAGTCTGATAGATAATTGAATTTAATAAAAATTCAAAGGAAAATAAAAGCCTTTTGATGCTTATATCTCACGTGTACTAAAATTTAGCCTGAAATTTTGTCTAATTTTCAAAAAATCCTAAGATTTTTTGTTCCAAAATAAAGAATAATCACTCTTCTTCTTTTTTTTTTTTCCATATGTTTCTTTCATTAATAAAATGGAAATATTTGAAACGTTGACATTTTAATTTCAACCATCCTTCTTTAGATGTTTTAGAGTTAAGAGAATTCCACCAATATATTATAATAACGATCGATCAAATGTATGTTGATAATTCCTGAGGACATTTATTCAAAATTGTTCGAAGTGGTTCTGTTATTATTTATTTTTAAAACTAATAAAGTTCTTTATAAGACGTAATATGGCCCAACACGGAATGAATCTAGATTACGTCTTATTTAGATCCAACAGAGTTGGTATAATGCTTCAGATAAGTAGGAAGAAAACAATGTTATAAATTATTGCATTAGAAATACTCAGAGAAAATTGTAACGAAATCTTCCACATTGTGTTAAAGCATAAATTATGCTATGTATGTACGTTGTTGACTTCATAATGCTCATGTTCATTTTTTTATTATTCTTGTAACGTCTGAAAGTGACTGAAATTTAAAGCCAGTGTTATGATCGGAACATTAAACATTCCATCCACCAGATGGCGGTAGAGTAGTGGGAGTGGTTAAATAGCGCCCTCGTCGATTTTCAAATGGGAGTTTGTTTCATGTGAAATGATAATTTCGTATTTTTGATGATTTCATATTTCATTGCCTAATGGATAAGCTGAGCGGTGAAAAATACTAATGGGATATCATATGATATTATTATGTTAATGACCAGTTTTTCTCATAGCACAAAGTATATTGAAATAAAAAGTTATAATTATGGCTTTCCTTTGTGTCCTGTTTTTATCTTATGGTCGCACACAGAGATGGTCATAAGCCTCAAGCCTGGAGGTTGGGTTGGGTTGTTTTACCTCTGAGCGGCACTTTTTTGCACACCATGGGCTAAATGGCCAGGTCACATGGACCCCGAAGGCTCAGAGAAGGTTGGGGAAGGGACCCACTGGAACAGCTGTTGGGAGACAGATGGTAGCCTCCCGTCAAGGCCATCCAGCGTGTTCTTTAACGTTGGGTTGTTTTACCTCTGAGCGGCACTTTTTTGCACACCATGGGCTAAATGGCCAGGCCACATGGATCCCGAAGGCTCACAGAAGGTTGGGGGAGGAGACCCACTGGAACAGCTGTTGGGAGACAGATGGTAGCCTCCCGTCAAGGCCATCCAGCGTGTTCTTTAACGTGCACAGGGTATGTCTCTCCCGCACACGGGGCCACGGCTTAACGTCCCATCCGACGGACGGCGGCCTTTCCAAGCCCATCGGTGTCCCCTACTGACCGTGGGCAGGGCGGGGAAATTTTGCGGAGATAAATCTCAACGCTGACCCAGCTGGGATTCGAACTGGGAACTGCAGATTACGAGCCTGGCGCGCTACCGACTGAGCCACCCCCGCCCCCAAGCCTGGAGGGGCCATTTATGGGCGTATGGAAGATTTTGTATTCTAGTCGCCCCTCTTAACTTTACTAATGGATTATTTAGCAATGGATATTCTTTTTAACAGCTTGTCATTTGGTCTCTGAGATAGTGAGGGATTTTCCTTTATAGAAAAGAAAATGGAGATTAAACCATACATTACCTCACAGACTTCTTGGAGGGGCTCATGGCCTCCCTGACCCCTCCTTATGACCGCCACTGATCGCACGGTACATTTCGAGTCATCTGAGTTGAATTCAACTTATAATGCAAGAAGCTGTTGACAGAAAAGGATCCAGGAAAATCAACATTTAGATATTGACGATATATTCGTGTACAGGTACTGGACAGAAAAATGAAAACAGTTCCGTGTTATTTTAATAGAAAATCTCATTCAGAGCACAATAACTTCTTTAATATGATTATTAATGAAGCATATGTCTAAAGATAAATTAAAGATCTCAATCAAATCTATTAAAGCTAGATTTTAAACAATATTTGTTTAGTTGGGTTGGGTTGTTTTACCTCTGAGCGGCACTTTTTTGCACACCGTGGGCTAAACGGCCAGGTCACATGGATCCCGAGGGCTCAAAGAAGGTTGGAGAGGGGACCCACTGGAACAGCTGTTGAGAGACAGATGGTAGCTTCCCGTCAACGCCATCCAGCGTGTTCTTTAACATGCACAGGGTATGGCTCTCCCATACACGGGGACACGGCTTAACGTCCCATCCTACGGACGGCGGCCTTTCCAAGCCCATCGGTGTCCCCTACTGACCGTGGGCAGGGCGGGGAATTTTGCGGAGATAAATCTCAACGCTAACCCAGCTGGGACTCGAACTTGGGAACTACAGATTACGAGCCTGGCGCGCTACCGACTGAGACACCCCCGCCCCAATTTCTTCAGTAATCGAAGAGTTATGAAGGCTGTAATATTTAACAGGATACAAAAAGACCCTCAAAATTGGAATTAAAATAGGTTAAGAGATCAGTATCGGGGAGCAATGCATACGATACTAGAGCCAACTACGATTTCTGACCTCTTAACCTGTTTGAATCACATTTTGGGGTCAATTTTCGTAGATCGTCAAATATGTATCAATATATAGAAATAGAGATCTCTTTAAAAAAACCAGATTTAGAGAGATATGATTGAGATCTTTATTTTTAGGCATATTTTTCATTAAAAATCGTATTGAAGAAGTTATTGGGCTCCGAATGCGATTTTCTGTTGAGATAACATGGAAATGTTACATTTTGCCTTTTTCTATCATCATCATCATCATCAAGCAGCCATGGGCTACGGAGGTCCAACCAGACCGTGCAATTTAGTTCTCCAAGCAAGTCTGTCCTGAGCTACATCTACTGCATCTGGCCACTGCACACCAATTCTAACAAGGTCCTGTTTGACATTGTCTGCCCACCGCATCCTAGGTCTCCCCTTCTTTCTGAGGCCTTTAGGCACACTGTTCATAATCCTATTCGCCAATCTATAATTATTCATACGGGCAAAAATGGCCAAAACAACGGAGTCTCTCTCTGCACAATATGCTGCTTAAAGGAGGTTGCAGACTCCTTTGCCTAACCTCATCATTAGTTACAAAGTTGAACCACCTAATGCCCAAGATAGTGCATAAGCATCTAGAATCAAAAAACTATTATACAGTCTAATTTTAGTCTTTAGGTGTATACGCCTATTTCTCCACACTCTCCATAGATTCTTAAAAGTCCCGGCAGCAATCCCTATTCGTCTGTTTTTCTATACAAAGCAGGATATAGAGAGAGAGTTCGTGATCCCCCCCCCCCCCCCCGTCTCATAAACAATTTTAGAACCGATAAAATTGTTTAAAAAAGGTTTATATGTACATTGCACATTTCTCTGAAATTACTTTGGAATAAAAATTACTAGAACAGAGGAGAAAAATTGCCCTATATAGCAAATAAAATCTGAAGGAAAAAATATGCCAGAACATCGTTCTGGTTCGTTCCAGTTAATACAGTTACCCACCATTTTATTTTCTAGATCCGTGACTCTGAAAAAATATTTTTTTTTTTGTTTTGAAATATGTAGAGCCTAGATCAGAGTTCCTTTCTAATTCTCTGGCTTATGGACCCTATTTATTATATTTTCATCATACCCTAGTACAAAACAATCTCAGAGCAAAAGTTTAGATTTTTATTACAATTAATAGATTTATAAAATGGATACATAGACCGTATATTACCATTTAAATTTAATGTCAAACTATTCAAATTCGAAATGAGAGTAGTTTCATGCCAAACGGTTAAATGAATCATGGGGTGATGTTCCGATTATGAATGGGGCGGGGATGGCTCAGTCGGTAGCGCGCCAGGCTCGTAATCTGTAGTTTCCAGGTTCGAGTCCCAGCTGGGTCAGCGTTGAGATTTATCTCCGCAAAAATTCCCCGCCCTGCCCACGGTCAGTAGGGGACACAGATGGGCTTGGAATGGCCGCCGTCCGTCGGATGAGACGTTAAGCCGTGGCCCCGTGTGCGGGAGAGACATACCCTGTGCACGTTAAAGAACACACTGGATGGCCTTGACGGGAGGCTACCATCTGTCTCCCAACAGCTGTTCCAGTGGGTTCCCAACCTTCTCTGAGCCTTCGGGGTCATGTGACCTGGCCATTTAGCCCATGGTGTGCAAAAAAGTGCCGCTCAGAGGTAAAACAACCCAACCCAAAATCCGATTATGAAAGCGACCCTATCGCACAATGTGGTGCCAAAGAGAAGACAGAATCATATGAACCGAACACCAAACACGATAGAAGCGAGAGATATTTTATCTAGGTAACCATAAAAGTCATTGCCATTTTTGGTACTCGTAAGAAAAAGAGCACAATTCGTATTAAAAACAATTTTATTCAGCGAAGTAGTTTCCATTTGTTTCAATCACCTTTTTCCCCCATCTTGAACCTAGTTTATAAATACCCCTTCTATAGAAGTTCCTGTTTTTGGAACAGAAGAAAGTTAAGTAAATCTCTGTCGTTCTTAAACTCTTGTCCTTGCAGATTATTGTCAATGGCCAGAAACAAGTAATAATGCGCAGAGAGATCCGGTGAATAGGGTGGACGACACAGTCTCTCATTCAAGGCGTTGGATCGTCTCTCTGGTAACCTTGGCAGTATGTGGACGGGCCTTATCCTGAAGGAAGAGTACTCCTTTACAACTGACAAGTGCTGCTTCCTTCTCTTTTAATGCCTCAAGAACACGTTCAACCTGTTGTGAATAGAGCTCACCAGTAATGGTTTAGCCAGGTTTCAGCAACTCAAAGTGGCCAATTCCACGAGCTGTCCATCATACATAAAGGAGCACCTTACATTGATGCAGTGGTGACTTTGAAGTTTGTGGAGTGGGGTCTACGGTTAGGTACCTTGAAGGATTCTTTTATTGGATCCACTTTTCATCACGTCAGCAAGTGATCGATAAATGGATCTTTATTGTGGGGGGAGCAGGGGAGGCAGGCTGACACACATTGTTGTTTCTTGGAGTCGGACAATTCTTGTGGGACCCATTTGCTCAATTTGTTTGTTTTATCAATCGTTTCGTGCAGATGCCTTCTAATGATTTCATCATTAACATCGAACAAGCGAGCTCTTGGCATGTTCGACGGCTCTCTTCTTCAATGGCTTTCAAAGTTTCATTGTCGATAGCCACAGGATGGCCGCCAGGCGGTGCATCTTCAAGTGACTCATCCCCGGTTCGAAATTTTTAAAATCATTTTATGGCTGTGCGTTCCTTTACAGCATCCTGTTCAATGTGAAACATATTCTTCTAGTGGCTTCTGCAGCAGGGTTACCAATTTTTAAACTCATAAAGTAAACATCTGATGAGCTTCGACATTCCATTTCAATATTTTATTGGATTTACTACTTGGATGATATTACTATGTAAATAAGGTACAACGCAATTTTAAGATGCGTGTAGTTGTTCTGACCGACAGTAATGCCTTCTATCGACTATTTCTTTAACTACGTGCTGATTATTTAATAAGACACATTAAAGGCAAGAACTTTTATGGTTGCCTGATATAAGAAACGGCCAGTGGTGCACGATGCAAGACGTTTATTATGCAACATGAACGGAACGACACATGCACTTTGGAATCTCTGACCATGAGCGTTGCGCTGCGACAGAGACATGGTTGGGTTGTTTTACCTATGAGCGGCACTTTTTTGCACACCATGGGCTAAATGGCCAGGTCGCATGGACCCCGAAGGCTCAGAGAAGGTTGGGGGAGGGGACCCACTGGAACAGCTGTTGGAGAGCTGTTGAGCTCCCGTCAAGGCAATCCAGCGTGTTCTTTAACGTGCACAGGATATGTCTCTCCCTCACAAGGGGCCACGGCTTAACGTCCCATCCGAAGGACGGCGGCCTTTCCAAGCCCATCGGTGTCCCCTACTGACCGTGGGCAAGGCGGGGAATTTTGCGGAGATAAATCTCAACGTCTGACCCAGCTGGGACTCGAACCTGGGAACTACAGATTACGAGCCTGGCGCGCTACCGACTGAGCCATCCCCCCCCGCCCCCTCCCACAGAGACATGGTAACAGACGTCAGTTGAATATGGCGATCTGATTTAAAACATGATCTTGTCTCGGGGTTTGTGCAGTGATTAAGTTTCTTTTGACACAAGATATGGAGCAGCAGCTTTCCATTGCCAACTGCAAAAGGTCTATGACCCACAGGTACATGGATATAAATAGGTATTATATAAATAAAAAATTAAAAAATAAATACCCCCTCAAGCAGCTGCTTGCCACAGAGGTCTGACAGGAGCCTGTCAGTTTATATGCCACAGTAGAAGATCTGAGAGGATGGCAGGACCTCAGCAGAAAATAACACGAACATCCATGCCTTACCCGGGGCTCGAATCTGGGTCCCATAGATCAGTAGCCAAGCGCGCTAACCACTCGGCCACGGGAAGGCTAGGTATTATATAGAAAAAGGAAACAAAAGACAATCTTGTCGAACTGCAGTGCTAATGCTAAACCAATCACTGCAAGCTTTACCAACTTTCACACAAAACCCAATGTTACCATCATTATGTTAACTAACTTATCAGGAAAACCTTAAGCTTTCATAATGAACCACAAATTATGATAGTCAACATATGCAAATGTATTTATCGAAATATACAAAGCAAGTAACCATACGTTTACGAAACTCCAGATATTTCTCAAGAAGCTGCCTAAGTGAAAAGATTTGCTATGTGCGGCCCCTAACATCCGGGGTGGGGGGGGGGGGTCATACGTCTGATTTCTGTAGAGGGCCATTTAGGGACATGTGAGAAATTTTCTGCTCCAACACTGACACTCTTAAGTGTTGTTAATGGATTATTTAATAACTGAGATCGCTTTTAGTAGGTTTTCATCTGGCCTCTGGGGTGTTGCCATCCTGGAAAAGGAAATTGCTGTAAAACCCACGCACCGCTAATCCTGTAAGAATGCAAAAATGGCTGCCTATTACTATGGAAAGAAAAAAAAAACTGCAGGCCTCTTGAGGGGGGGCAATGTCCCCATCGCTCCCTCCTCCTTCTTTGTGACCTCCACTGTTACCACCTTTGAACCTACATTGTTAATCCGAAGTTGTATATCAACCAAATATTTAAATTCTGTTAAGTAGTTAGCGCGCTGTGCTACTGATCAACGGGGACTTGGGTTAGAGTTGTCTTTCTACTGAAATCCCGCCTTACTCATAGATCTTTTACTATGGCGTATTGGAGTGGCGGTGGCTCAGTCGGTAGCGCGCCAGGCTCGTAATCTGTAGTTCCCAGGTTCGAGTCCCAGCTGGGTCAGCGTTGAGATTTATCTCCGCAAAAATTCCCTGCCCTGCCCACGGTCAGTAGGGGACACCGATGGGACGTTAAGCCGTGGCCCCGTGTGCGGGAGAGACATACCCTGTGCACTTAAAGAACACGCTGGATGGCCTTGACGGGAGGCTACCATCTGTCTCCCAACAGCTGTTCCAGTGGGTCCCCTCCCCCAACCTTCTCTGAGCCTTCGGGGTCCATGTGACTTGGCCATTTAGCCCACGGTGTGCAAAAAAGTGCCGCTCAGAGGTAAAACAACCCAACCCATGAATTCAGGGACACCCTGTACATGGTTCTAGCATCAGGAAGAGCAAGTACATGAAATAAGGGCCATCCCACTAGTAAGTCTTCAAGGGGTTGATCTATGTGATAATCTAGCAATCTTAACAATATATGTCTCTCCCGCACTCTCATATATAATTACCCCCATATATAATACCCTCATAAAATAAAAAATTAACAACCTGTTTTGTGTATTAAATTTAAAACCCAATAATTATAAAACATTAATAGTAGCACACACCTACCAGGTCGTGAACATACTGCTTCTATAATGTCTTTTCACCAGGCTTAACATATTACCCCAAAAAAATTGTTGAAAAGGACCCACTTTCAGAGAACTTTTTTATAATTATATTATTTGTATACAATTTAAATCGTACTATCATTAAAATTATTGAAGAAATAAACAAGGCCACCTCAAGCAAAATATGATGCGAAATCCATTTTCGGATCCCCTTTTCAGATATTTTAGAGGATAGCGTTGTTAAAGGTGCTTCTTTGGAGATGTGCCCCGATGGGGACCTTACCTCTCTTGATGGGAACCTTACCTCTCTTGATGGGAACCTTACCTCTCTTGATGGGAACCTTACCTCTCTTGATGGGAACCTTACCTCTCTTGATGGGAACCTTACCTCTCTTGATGGGAACCTTACCTCTCTTGATGGGGACCTTACCTCTCTTGATGGGGACCTTACCTCTCTTGATGGGGACCTTACCTCTCTTGATGGGGACCTTACCTCTCTTGATGGGGACCTTACCTCTCTTGATGGAAACCTTACCTCTCTTGATGGGGACCTTACCTCTCTTGATGGGGACCTTACCTCTCTTGATGGGAACCTTACCTCTCTTGATGGGAACCTTACCTCTCTTGATGGGAACCTTACCTCTCTTGATGGGAACCTTACCTCTCTTGATGGGAACCTTACCTCTCTTGATGGGAACCTTACCTCTCTTGATGGGAACCTTACCTCTCTTGATGGGAACCTTACCTCTCTTGATGGAGACCTTACCTCTCTTGATGGGGACCTTACCTCTCTTGATGGGAACCTTACCTCTCTAAGATGGGAACCTTACCTCTCTTGATGGGAACCTTACCTCTCTTGATGGGAACCTTACCTCTCTTGATGGAGACCTTACCTCTCTTGATGGAGACCTTACCTCTCTTGATGGAGACCTTACCTCTCTTGATGGGAACCTTACCTCTCTTGATGGGGACCTTACCTCTCTTGATGGGGACCTTACCTCTCTTGATGGGGACCTTACCTCTCTTGATGGAGACTTACCTCTCTTGATGGGAACCTTACCTCTCTTGATGGAGACCTTACCTCTCTTGATGGGAACCTTACCTCTCTTGATGGGGACCTTACCTCTCTTGATGGGGACCTTACCTCTCTTGATGGGAACCTTACCTCTCTTGATGGGAACCTTACCTCTCTTGATGGGAACCTTACCTCTCTTGATGGAGACCTTACCTCTCTTGATGGGAACCTTACCTCTCTTGATGGGAACCTTACCTCTCTTGATGGAGACCTTACCTCTCTTGATGGGAACCTTACCTCTCTTGATGGGGACCTTACCTCTCTTGATGGGGACCTTACCTCTCTTGATGGGAACCTTACCTCTCTTGATGGGGACCTTACCTCTCTTGATGGGGACCTTACCTCTCTTGATGGGAACCTTACCTCTCTTGATGGGGACCTTACCTCTCTTGATGGGGACCTTACCTCTCTTGATGGGAACCTTACCTCTCTTGATGGGGACCTTACCTCTCTTGATGGGGACCTTACCTCTCTTGATGGGGACCTTACCTCTCTTGATGGGGACCTTACCTCTCTTGATGGGGACCTTACCTCTCTTGATGGGGACCTTACCACTCTTGATGGGGACCTTACCTCTCTTGATGTGGACCTTACCTCTCTTGATGTGGACCTTACCTCTCTTGATGGGAACCTTACCTCTCTTGATGGGAACCTTACCTCTCTTGATGGGAACCTTACCTCTCTTGATGGGGACCTTACCTCTCTTGATGGGGACCTTACCTCTCTTGATGGGAACCTTACCTCTCTTGATGGGGACCTTACCTCTCTTGATGGGGACCTGACCTCTCTTGATGGGGACCTTACCTCTGTTGATGGGAACATTATCTCTCTTGATGGGGACCTTACCTCTCTTGATGGGGACCTTACCTCTCTTGATGGGGACCTTACCACTCTTGATGGGGACCTTACCTCTCTTGATGGGAACCTTACCTCTCTTGATGGGGACCTTACCTCTCTTGATGGGAACCTTACCTCTCTTGATGGGGACCTTACCTCTCTTGATGGGGACCTTACCTCTCTTGATGGGAACCTTACCTCTCTTGATGGGAACCTTACCTCTCTTGATGGGGACCTTACCTCTCTTGATGGGGACCTTAGCTCTCTTGATGGGAACCTTACCTCTCTTGATGGGAACCTTACCTCTCTTGATGGGGACCTTACCTCTCTTGATGGAGACTTTACCTCTCTTGATGGGAACCTTACCTCTCTTGATGGGGACCTTACCTCTCTTGATGTGGACCTTACCTCTCTTGATGGGAACCTTATCTCTCTTGATGGGGACCTTACCTCTCTTACCGGCTTGGGCCGACCCTGAGGAGTAAGGAAATTGAGTAGATTTCTTTGCAATTGAACTCTAATGATGTATCATATTAAATCCATCATGTACACAAATTCATTCCTCTTACGTATACGGGAAGTTTTGGGGGACGGATTAAAGTTTTTGCTGCCCGTTCCCGAGGACGTTTTTTTTTGAAGCCCTGAACGAAACATAAAAAAAAATACAATTCCACTGAAAGAATTACGTGCTGCAAGCGATTCCTATCCTTGTGATGAGATCTATGAAATGGTATCGATTAGTGCTGCCATCTGTTGAGAAGATCTAAGTTGAAAAATATTCCTCCTTAAGTAAAGGTATTTATAAAATGATGAAACATACCATCAGGGACGGCGCTTTTGCAAACGTATTAACGACCATACCTGCTTTTGAGGGTATCCTTAAAAAACGTTGAGTGCTCCAAGGACTTTACAAACAATTCCCGGATGTAAAAAAAAGACCGTCTGGTTTTCAGCCTTTTTCATGATGCGACAAGTATATTTTAAAAATTTTCAAAGCTCTGTAGTTAGTGGCGTAACTAGGTAATTTGCCTTCCGGGGCGAGTGACTGTTACCATAACCTCTCATAGTCCATTGTACTTCAATGCGCCAGTTTTGTCGCCGTCTGAACAGAGAACAGGAAACGGGAAAAAATTGTAAAATCCCCCGAAATGGGCAAATTTTTGCTTCTATAGACTATTTTTCCGCCCATTGGATTGTGGCGATGCCCACCTGACACCCCCGCCCCCCAATTATACTACTGCTGCTATTGATTGCGATTAATCATCCCAATTCATTGCGGAATTCCACTGTGCCATGTCACTCAAATTAAGAACTCATGCCTAGCATTTTTAAAATTCAGCAACCCAGTCAAAGTAGTACATACATACATACATACAAAATCCTCATGCAGCCATGGGCTACGGCGGTCCAACCACACTGTGTAATTTTCCTCTCCAGATATGTCTGTTCTGAGCTACTGCTGCTGCATTTGGCCACTGTAGGCCAATTCTAGCAAGGTCCTGTTTGACATTGTCTGCCCATCGCATCCTAGGTCTCCCCCTTTTTCTGAAACCTTTAGGCACACTGTTCATAATCTTGTTTGCTAATCTGCAGCTATGCATACGGGCAACATGTCCAAACCAACGGAGTCTCTCTCTGCCCAATATGCTGCTTAAAGGCGATTGCCGACTTCTTTGCCTAACCTCATCATTAGCTAGAATCAAAAGCATCTAGTTTCCCTGTTATCTTGTTTACACAGCGTCCAAGTTTCACTACCATAACTAACCCTAGAAAGAACCAAACTATTATACAGTCTAATTTGAGACTTTAGGTGTATACGCCTATTTCTCCACACTCTCCATAGATTCTTAAAAATCCCTATTCGTCTGTTAATCTAATGCCGCACATCACCAGTATCTGTTACATAGCTCCCAAGATAATAAAATTTAGACATCTGCTCAAGACTGCAACCATTCAGATGAACTGAATCACAGCCTGCCTGACCAATTTTCATCACTTTAGTTTTTTTCTCTATTTATCACCATATCTCATGAACAGACCATTCTCATGAACTCCATTCTCTATTACCAATCTCATGAACACCCCTAATAAAAGAATTCATCTCATCAACATCATTAGCCAACAGGGCCAAGTCAGCTACATAAATCTTTGCTCAGAGGTCTGACACGATTGGATTGTTTTACCTCTGAGCGGCACTTTTTTGCACACTATGGGTTAAATGGCCAGGTCGCATGGTCCCCGAAGGCTCAGAGAAGATTGGGGGAGGGGACCCACTGGAACAGCTGTTGGGAGACAGATGGTAGCCTCCCGTCAAGGCCATCCAGCGTGTTCTTTAACGTGCACAGAGTATGGCTCTCTCACACCGGGGGCCACGACTTAACGTCCCACCCATCCGACGGACAACGGTCTTTCCAAGCCCATCGGTGTCCCCTACTGACCATGGGCAGGGAATTTTGCGGAGATAAATCTCAACGCTGACCCAGCTGGGATTCGAACCTGGGAACTACAGATTACGAGCCTGGCGCCTACCGACTGAGCCACCACCGCCCCAGGTCTGACAGGAATCTCTCAGTATAACACGCCATTGCGAAAAATCTATGAGAAAGACGATTCTTTGGCAGAAAAACAACACAAGAGAGGAAAACAACCTTGTCTTATCTGATGTCCCTTAAACGGCAAAGGAGCATTTTTCAATATTTTTAACCTGAAATTTGTGAACATCAGAATAACGGCCCCATAAAACTTGGCCGTTCATACAAGATGCTGGCTGTGTTTGATCTAGCTCTTAGATCTCCAATGCAGTCTCCAAATCACCCTTTCATACCTTTCATCAGTTCATTTTTTTATTCTTTTAACTTTCGAATAATATTCGAAATTTATTGGGATCTTTTGTTTTGGAAGTGGTCATTTATAAATTTGGTGTAGCTTCGAGGGCGAGGATGATTGTTGATTATATCACACCGCATTACTGGTTAAAGCGGAGGGGGGGGAGTGGGGGGGTACAAAACTAAAATGTTATACTTATTTCTTTACCTAGTAATTTACCGTCTCTGGCGACGAGATGGGAGCGAAACGAACTTCAACGCAGTTGAAGTTCTGGGTTGGGTTGTTTTACCTCTGAGCGGCACTTTTTTGCACACCATGGGCTAAATGGCCAGTTCACATGGACCCCGAAGGCTCAGAGAAGGATGGGGGAGGGGACCCACTGGAACAGCTGTTGGGAGACAGATGGTAGCCTCCCGTCAAGGCCATCCAGTGTGTTCTTTAACGTGTTGGGTTGTTTTACCTCTGAGCGGCACTTTTTTGCACACCATGGGCTAAATGGCCAGGTCACATGGACCCCGAAGGCTCAGAGAAGATTGGGGGAGGGGACCCACTGGAACAGTTGTTGGGAGACAGATGGTAACCTCCCGTCAAGGCCATCCAGCGTGTTCTTTAACGTGCACAGGGTATGGCTCTCCCGCACATGGGGCCACGGCTTAACGTCCCATCCGACGGACGGCGGCCTTTCCAAGCCCATCGGTGTCCCCTACTGACCGTGGGCAAGGCGGGGAATATTGCGGAGATAAATCTCAACGCTGACCCAGCTGGGACTCGAACCTGGGAACTACAGATTACGAGCCTGGCGCGCTACCGACTGAGCCACCCCCGCTCCACATTTAGATTAGAAGACATGAAGATAGACATAAAGATCAGAATAAAAACACCCTGAAAATTGTGGTGAAAGTTGCAAGTATATCGGGCATTCAGGAAAAGAATGAAATAGTGATTGCATACAGAGTGCCAACAATAAATAAAAATAAAACAATAATAATTAGACTGAAGGATACTAATATCAGGAATAGATGGATACCTAGGAGGAGCAATGAAAAGGATCTGACAGACAGCAAATACGATAAACAGTGACTTTAAGGATAACAGAACCTTCTTAAAGAACATCTCTCTGAGCATACAAAAAGATTATTCTATTCAGTTAAACGATTCAAACTGAATAATGCATATCAATATGCTTGGATAATAAGACCGCAAAACATTTCTTAGGAAATCTTCCGACACAAAAAATACACAGAATAATAAGTGAAGATGATTTCTTACTCTTAAAATGAATTTCAAAACTGTATTCTGGGGCGGGGGTGGCTCAGTCGGTAGCGCGTCAGGCTCTTAATCTGTAGTTCCCAGGTTCGAGTCCCAGCTGGGTCAGGCGTTGAGATTTATCTCTGCAAAATTCCCCGCCCTGCCCACGGTCAGTAGGGGACATCGATGGGCTTGGAAAGGCCGCCGTCCGTCGGATGGGACTTTAACCCGTGGCCCCGTGTGCGAGAGAGACCTACCCTGTGCACGTTAAAGAACACGCTGGATGGCCTTGACGGGAGGCTACCATCTGTCTCCCAACAGCTGTTCCAGTGGGTCGTCTCCCCCAACCTTCTCTGAGCCTTCGGGGTCCATGTGACCTGGCCATTTAGCCCATGGTGTGCAAAAAAGTGCCGCTCAGAGGTAAAACAACCCAACGTCAAAGAACACGCTGGATGGCCTTGACGGGAGGCTACCATCTGTCTCCCAACAGCTGTTCCAGTGGGTCCCCTCCCCCAACCTTCTCTGAGCCTTCGGGGTCCATGTGACCTGGCCATTTAGCCCATGGTGTGCAAAAAAGTGTCGCTCAGAGGTAAAACAACCCTACGTTAAAGAACACGCTGGATGGCCTTGACGGGAGGCTACCATCTGTCTCCCAACAGCTGTTCCAGTGGGTCCCCTCCCCCAACCTTCTCTGAGCCTTCGGGGTCCATGTGACCTGGCCATTTAGCCCATGGTGTGCAAAAAAAGTGCCGCCCAGAGGTAAAACAACCCAACGTTAAAGAACACGCTGGATGGCCTTGACGGGAGGCTACCATCTGTCTCCCAACAGCTGTTCCAGTGGGTCCCCTCCCCCAACCTTCTCTGAGCCTTCGGGGTCCATGTGACCTGGCCATTTAGCCCATGGTGTGCAAAAAAGTGTCGCTCAGAGGTAAAACAACCCTACGTTAAAGAACACGCTGGATGGCCTTGACGGGAGGCTACCATCTGTCTCCCAACAGCTGTTCCAGTGGGTCCCCTCCCCCAACCTTCTCTGAGCCTTCGGGGTCCATGTGACCTGGCCATTTAGCCCATGGTGTGCAAAAAAGTGTCGCTCAGAGGTAAAACAACCCTACGTTAAAGAACACGCTGGATGGCCTTGACGGGAGGCTACCATCTGTCTCCCAACAGCTGTTCCAGTGGGTCCCCTCCCCCAACCTTCTCTGAGCCTTCGGGGTCCATGTGACCTGGCCATTTAGCCCATGGTGTGCAAAAAAGTGTCGCTCAGAGGTAAAACAACCCTACGTTAAAGAACACGCTGGATGGCCTTGACGGGAGGCTACCATCTGTCTCCCAACAGCTGTTCCAGTGGGTCCCCTCCCCCAACCTTCTCTGAGCCTTCGGGGTCCATGTGACCTGGCCATTTAGCCCATGGTGTGCAAAAAAGTGCCGCTCAGAGGTAAAACAACCCAACCCAAAACTGTATTCTGTGTCAGGCAACTTCTTGAGGCGATATTTATTTTCCTTATATTATTCCGTGATACGAAATGTAACCTCAAAATTATAGTACTTAATGGTTTCTCTGAATCTAAATGCAACTGCAATGTTTTAAAAGTTGTTATATACCTTTTTCACCTTAACAATAAGTATTCTGACCAGAAGGTCAATGATATAATTGAAAATGCATCTGATATTGATGATAAGATAAAATTTACAATAATTATTGATGTGGTATTTTTTACTGGTACTATATATGACTTACTTACCACCAAATATGCAGCGTATGCATCAATTAAAAGATACTTCAATAAAACTAAGAAGTATAATTTTCCTACAGCAGACCTTGTTCAATGCAACTTAAAAAACTCTAGGTAAAGAAGCTTCTCAAACTGTAACATGCATATAGTATAATATAAAAGTATCTATGGTATATAGGTATATAAATATATACTATGTATTTCAAATTTTTAACTCTTTCTTTTATGATGGATGACTTTTCCAGTTTCGCTGTTTTCAATGTAACTGAGTTTAATCACTTTTGTAATTGTAAGCGGAACGAATTCAGAGAGATAAATGAGTTGAAGGTGCAATGAATGCAAATCAGAAAGAAAAACTACTTAAAGTGATAGTGACATCAGAATTGGATCGGACAGAAACTCGGACATAACAAAAATTGTTGAAGATGCGTTAAGAAAGCAAATCATCGCTTTTAAAAACGAATTCAACGAATTTAAGAAGGATGTTTTGGCAGAGCTCACAGAATGCAAACAAAGCTTTGCTCCGATAGTAGTTTGTTCCGATAATGTGGATGATTTCCTAAAAATTATTTCAGAAGTAACGAAAGAAATAAAAGTATTAAGGAAACAAAATGAAATCTACATGAAGGAAATTTTGCACTCAAGAAGGATTTGGGTTGGGTTGTTTTACCTCTCAGCGGCACTTTTTTGCACAATGGGCTAAATGGCCAGGTCACATGGACCCCGAAGGCTAAGAGAAGGTTGGGGGAGGGGACCCACTGGAACAGCTGTTGGGAGACAGATGGTAGCCTCCCGTCAAGGCCATCCAGCGTGTTCTTTAACGTGCACAGGGTATGGCTCTCCCGTACACGGGGCCACGGCTTAACGTCCCATCCGACGGACGGCGGCCTTTCAAAGTCCATCGGTGTCCCCTACTGACCGTGGGCAGGGCGGGGAATTTTGCGGAGATAAATCTCAACGCTGACCCAGCTGGGACTCGAACCTGGGAACTACAGATTACGAGCCTGGCGCGCTACCGACTGAGCCAGCCCCTTCCCACATAACTCTTTTGAGTCTACTTTAAGATCCAAGAACAGAAAGGCCAAACAAAAATGGATTCCCAATGAAATCATTGCATCAATAAACGAAAAAGAAAATTTAGATAAAAAATGTAAAAGATATTCCGTATTTATTATATCTATAGAAAGAGAATACAAAGAATACTGTAAGATGCTGAAACTGAAAAATCAATGAAACAAAAGACGATTATCATAAAAAATTTACAACTGTGGCAAAAAAATTGAAAAGCAATGGAATTATGTAAATGGTCTACTGATCTAAGGGACCTGGGTTCGAGCCCCGGGTAAGGCATGGATGTGTGTGTTGTTTTTCTGCTGAGGTCCTGCCATCCTCTCAGACCTTCTACTATGACATATAAACTGACAGGCTCCTGTCAGACCTCTGTAGCAAGCAGCTGCTTGAGGAGGTATTTATTTATTTTTATTTAATAGGGAAACACAAGAAAACTCCCACAATACCAAAAAAGTAAGAACATAACGGAATTAGTTGAAGATATCAGTGAAAATTTTATTGCGACAACCTCTGGAATGTTTAATACTGATGAAATAATTTGTTCATACTTTCAAAAGGATTTAATCTGCTTCCAAAATTCCATGTGTTTAGAAAGCTCAAATGAGACTGAAGTAGGTAGAATTATTCAGACCCTGGAAAATGATAAAGTTTCAGGTTTTGATGGAACCACAAGTAATATGCTAAAGATCATTGCTAAGTACCATCTTCCAAGTCTCATAAGGATCATTAATATTTTTATTGAACATGAAGTATGACTACATACATACTCTCATTAAGATATCGTTTCCAGAGTATAGCGTGCTTGGCTACTGATCTAAGGGACCTGGGTTCGAGCCCCGGATAAGGGATGGTTGTATGTGTTGTTTTTCTGCTGAGGTCCTGCCATCCTCTCAGATCTTCTACTTTGGCATATAAACTGACAGGCTCCTGTCAGACCTCTGTGGCAAGCAGCTGCTTGAGGGGGTATTTATTTTTTTTATTATATTGGTTTAATAACAAAGCACAAAAGGTTTTGATTCATGCGAAATAATAATTTCAGTAACAGTTCTAAGTCAAACATTTCTAATCGAAAGAAAAAGAGGAAAAAAAGAGACATCACGACAAGTGGCAAGTGATAAATCGCTGAAACTTTCGCATCAACATATTATTTGGAAGAATTCCATCGATCATTAAAATAAGTTCGTCGAATAATTTGTTTTGCATATTAATAGAAATTCCCATATTCATAAATATAATAACTAAATTAGAGCAATGACAAATTATATCTAATTGTTCTTGCAGATAAGCTACAACTAACTCTGGGAAAGTTTATAAATCTCGTTCGTAAGGTTGGTTGGTTTACCTCTGAGCGGCACTTTTTTGCACACCATGGGCTAAATGACCAGGTCACATGGACCCCGAAGGCTCAGAGAAGGTTGGGGGAGGGGACCCACTGGAGCAGCTGTTGGGAGACAGATGGTAGACTCCCGTCAAGGCCATCCAGCGTGTTCTTTAACGTGCACAAGGTATGACTATGCTGCACACGGACGTCCCATCCGACGGACGGTGGCCTTTCCAAGCCCATCGGTGTCCCCTACTGACCGTGGGCAGGGCGGGGAATTTTGCGGAGATAAATTTCAACGCTGACCCAGCTGGGACTCGAACTTAGGAACTACAGATTACGAGCCTGGCGCTCTACCGACTGAGCCACCCTCGCCCCCGTTCGTAAGGGTTTTATTTTGAAAGCTAATTGCAAATACTTATTTTCTTTGCAAATCGCTCGATTGCAAAGAAATCTACTGAAAGGAAAAATTGAAAAATCTGCAGTTGAGAGTTTATGATGTCACTTAACATCAAAATTAAATTCAGAGGAAAAATTGTGTTTCTCCGGGTGAAATAGGTACCTAAGATCTGATAGAATGTCAAGTGGTGTGACCAACTGAGCCACCATTCAGCGACCAAGAGGTCCTCTTTTGAACGATACGAATTTTTCTGCCAGCAAGACACAACTCAATATGTATCACTTAATGCGGTGCCTTCGCATCCAAATTGCTCCGAAGTATCCATGGATGGTAATGTATGTCACACGGGGCGGGGGTGGCTCAGTCGGTAGCGCGCCAGGCTCGTAATCTGTACTTCCCAGGTTCGAGTCCCACTTGGGTCAGCGTTGAGATTTATCTCCGCAAAATTCCCTGCCCACGGTCAGTAGGTTACACCGATGGGCTTGGAAAGGCCGCCGTTCGTCGGATGGGACGTTAAGCCGTGGCCTCGTGTGCGGGAGAGCCATACCCTGTGCACGTTAAAGAACACGCTGGATGGCCTTGACGGGAGGCTACCATCTGTCTCCCAACAGCTGTTCCAGTGGGTCCCCTTCTCTGAGCCATCGGGGTCACCTTCTCTGAGCCTTCGGGGTCCATGTGACCTGCCATTTAGCCCATGGTGTGCAAAAAAGTGCCGCTCAGAGGTAAAACAACCCAACCCTAACGTATGTCACGAGTATACTCAGTAAACTTCGTAAATTTATCGATTGCTCCTTCAGTTGAAAGGTCATGAGGTCAACGGCGATGTCAAATTTAAAGCAAAAATTGCCCTTTGCTCGATGGGATAGGAATCCGTGATCTCCGGTAGCCTGTCAGGTGATCTGACTGCTGCCGTACTGATCAAGATCGTATTCCATCCAATTACAGATTGCTTTTCCACTAAATACGATATTTCAGAGTTTGCTGGTCTATTTGTTTGATCAAGAATTCTTCTTAAGATCTAGGCACACCAAATTCGATATACGGCTTCTCATTTATTATAGCTCAAAGCAACTCTTTACATTCAAAAAATTTAACCTCATTTTCCGGGAGTTTGTTTTACGCCTACTACTCATTTCCTTTTGCCAGCGCTCATGGGGCGGGGGTGGCTCAGTCGGTAGCACGCCAGGCTCGTAATCTGCAGTTCCCAGATTCGAGTCCCAGCTAGGTCAGCGTTGTGATTTATCTCAGGAAATTTCCCCCGCCCTGCCCACGGTCAGTAGGGGACACCGATGGGCTTGGAAAGGCCGCCGTCCGTCGGATGGGACGTTAAGCCGTGGCCCCGTGTTCGGGAGAGCCATACCCTGTGCACGTTAAAGAACACGCTGGATGGCCTTGACGGGAGGCTACCATCTGTCTCCCAACGGCTGTTCCAGTGGGTCCCCTCCCCCAACCTTCTCTGAGCCTTCGGGGTCCATGTGACCTGGCCATTTAGCCCATGGTGTGCTAAACAGTGCCGCTCAGAGGTAAAACAACCCAACCCAGCGCTCATATTTATTTATTCAGCCCCCCCCCCCCCACACACACACACACAAAAAAAAGGGGGAGTGGAGGAGAAATGCCCAAACGACTGAAGAGCGTAATGAGTTATATCTCAAATGAAAGCTCCTGGCATCAGGATATCATGAGCTCTCAAAAATTATTTTCTCTCCTTTCTACCACCCTCCAACAAAAAAATGGAAATCGAAATTTCCCTTTATCTATCCCAGCGAGATGTATGGCGAATGAAAACTTACAACTTAGGGAGCGCCATCTACTATAAATTTTAGAGAGTTGAACTTAATGCAGATAAGGACCCGGAAAACGGTAGATAAATCTGTTAGTTGTAAGTAAATAAGTGAACTGAAAATAAATTAAAATTAAATAAAAGTGTAACATAACGAAGAACTGAAATTCTGTTTAGAGGAGCTTACGAAATTCAAAATTGTCCCCCAGGCCATTTTCCCATAGGTATATAGATGTTATATTACACATTATTAGAGAACTGATTCAACATATCAGTGCTTTGATTGAGTTGGCCAGAGATTGGCAGGTTGTTGGGTTGTTTTACCGCTGAGCGGCACTTTTTTGCACACCATGGGCTAAATGGCCAGGTCACATGGACCCCGAAGTCTGAGAGAAGGTTGGGAGAGGGGACCCACTGGAACAGCTGTTGGGAGACAGATGGTAGCCCCCGTCAAGACCATCCAGCGTGTTCTTTAACGTGCACAGGGTATGGCTCTCCCGCACACGGGACCACGGCTTAACGTCCCATCCGACGGACGGCGGCCTTTTTAGCCATCGGTGTCCCCTACTGACCGTGGGCAGGGCGGGGAATTTTGCGGAGATAAATCTCAACGCTGACTCAACTGGGACTCGAACCTGGGAACTACAGATTACGAGCCTGGCGCGCTACCGACTGAGCCACCCCCGCCCCCCAGATTGGCAGGAGTTGGCCAGGGTTGACTCAATCGCTGGCAAGCCAGGCCCGTAATCTGATGTCCCCAGGTTCGCTCAGAGGTAAAACAATCCAGCACAATCCATTTGTTCCAGTTCATTTATGATACTAGATCATAGATTCACATCTTTCCACACACAAACACAAAAAAAAGCCATTAAATGCAAACGATTAAAAAAAATGTTTTCGTCCTTCCGGACCCCAAAAAAAACCAAGACCAGGTTTTCGATTTTAATCTCCCACTAACTTTTTTCTTTACTCTTTAAAAGTGGAAAAATATCATTTATTTTCCGCCAAAATTCATCTTCAAAACGGAAGATATCTCAAGGTTGTCTCGCTGCACCGCAGCACCAGCAGGATCTTTCTGATAGAAATAACCAGAAGAGCCAATCGGCCTATTAAGTAAGGAATGCCGCCTTCTTAGCCGCCTTCTTCCCCGGCAACTGATTATGCGTCGTTCTGGTGTCGGCCCTCGATTGCAAGTACCGCACGCGCTCCGTAGCGGCTGCCGACAGGTCACAGGTCACCGAAATACAAGTAATGATCCGGCAATCAACAGCGACGCGCCCTCAGCGACAGGTGCGGGGGTCGTGCGCTACCCCGCCCACAAAAATACGGCCGTAGTTCCTGAATGCGTGCGAAGCTTGCGCACTGGGTGTGTGCTCGCCGTTGCTGGTAGTGGACGATGCTCTTTTCTCTTAGCAGCCCTATTTGGAGGTTTCATCTCTCTTATCTGTTTTTTTCACTCATTAGCTTGGCTTGTTGTTGCTCTTCTCTTTTTTTCAGCATCATTTTCCGGGCGTTTGTTTTACGCCCACTACTCATTTCCTTTTGCCAGCTAGCGCTGATATTTATTTACTGTGCTCGTCTTGGTCAACCGTTTCTCAAACCCTATGGTCTGGGGCGGGGTGGCTCAGTCGGTAGCGCGCCAGGCTCGTAATCTGTAGTTCCCAGGTTCGAGTCCCGGTTGGGTCAGCGTTGAGATTTATCTCCGCAAAATTCCCCGCCCTGCTCACGGTCAGTCATGGGTTTGGAAAGGTCGCCGTCCGTCGGATGGGACGTTAAGCCGTGGCCCCATGTGCGGGAGAGTCATACCCTGTGCACGTTAAAGAACACGCTGGATGGCCTTGACGGGAGGCTGCCATCTGTCTCCCAACAGCTGTTCCAGTGGGTCTCCTACCCCAACCTTCTTTGAGCCTTCGGGGTCCATGTGATCTGGCCATTTAGCCCATGGTGTGCAAAAAAGTGCCGGCCAGAGGAAAAACAACCCAACGTTAAAGAACACGCTGAATGGCTTTGACGGGAGTCTACCATCTATCTCCCAAGAGCTGTTAGAGTGGATCCCCTCCCACAATCTTCTCTGAGCCTTCGGGGTCCTTGTGACCTGGTCATTTAGCCCATGGTGTGCAAAAAAGTGCCGTTCAGAGGTGAAACAACCCTATGATCTGCGGCCACTTTTATGATATTTTTCCTCGGAATTCCTGGTAACTGACATTTCATTTGCTGCCAAGTTACGAATGCACATTAACAAGAGCATATTCTTGGAGGTGTGGGTTCGAGTCGCACTCGGGACAACCAATCTTTTTCAACTAATTATTTCAAGTCTTTCTCGTCTGCAGAACTTTTTCCTGTGATAATTTATTACTAAAACCTTTCCTTTTTTTCTTTCTGAGTGGTAGTGTGCCGGTATCGTAATTTGCTGTATCTAAGTTCGAGCTCCAGCTGTATCAACGTTGAAATGTATATCCGCTAACTGTCACTCTGTTCTTGGTAAGAATGAGGACACCGTTGGGCTTGGAAAAGCCATCGTCCGTCGGATAGGACGTTAAGTCGTGGTCCCGCGTGCAGGAGAGCCATAATAGCCTGTGGACTTTAAAGAGCACGGTAATTGGCTTCCACATGATGCTACCATCTATCTCCTAAGAACTGTTCAGCTGGTCCCCTTCCCAAACCAACCTCCTCTGAACCCTTGGGGCTTCTTAGAAGCCAACATCGCTCAGTATCCGTGGGGCCTTCCTAGAAGCCAACATCGCTCGGTATCCTTGGGCCTTCCTAGAAGCCAACATTGCTTGGTATCCTTGGGGCCTTCCTAGAAGCCAACATCAATCGGTATCCTTGGGGCCTTCCTAGAAGCCAACATCGCTCGGTATCCTTGGGGCCTTCCTAGAAGCCAACATCGCTCGGTATCCTTGGGGCCTTCCTAGAAGCCAACATCGCTCGGTATCCTTGGGGCCTTCCTAGAAGCCAACATCGTTCGGTATCTTTGGGGCCTTCCTAGAAGCCAACATCGCTCGGTATCCTTGGGGCCTTCCTAGAAGCCAACATCGCTCGGTATCCGTGGGGCCTTCCTAGAAGCCAACATCGCTCGGTATCCTTGGGGCCTTCCTAGAAGCCAACATCACTTGGTATCCTTGGAGCCTTCCTAGAAGCCAACATCGCTCGGTATCCTTGGGGCCTTCCTAGAAGCCAACATCGCTCGGTATCCTTGGGGTTTCCTAGAAGCCAACATTGCTCGGTATCCTTGGGGCCTTCCTAGAAGCCAACATCGCTTGGTATCCTTGGGGCCTTCCTAGAAGCCAACATCGCTCGGTATCCTTGGGGCCTTCCTAGAAGCCAACATCGCTCAGTATCCTTGGGGCCTTCCTAGAAGCCAACATCGCTTGGTGTCCTTGGAGCTTCCTAGAAGCCAACATCGCTCGGTATCCTTGGGGCCTTCCTAGAAGCCAACATCGCTCGGTATCCTTGGGGCCTTCCTAGAAGCCAACATCGCTCGGTATCCTTGGGGCCTTCCTAGAAGCCAACATCGCTCAGTATCCTTGGGGCCTTCCTAGAAGCCAACAACGCTCAGTATCCTTGGGGCCTTCCTAGAAGCCAACATCGCTCGGTATCCTTGGGGCCTTCCTAGAAGCCAACATCGCTCGGTGTCCTTGGGGACTTCCTAGAAGCCAACATCGCTCGGTGTCCTTGGGGACTTCCTAGAAGCCAACATCACTCGGTATCCTTGGGGCCTTCCTAGAAGCCAACATCGCTCGGTATCCTATCTTCTTCACCAAAGCACATGGCAATCGCCTAGAATCTGGGTGACTTTAGAACATTACTTCTGAAACACGAAACAAAACAAATTTTGCGTCGACAAGGACATTTCTAGATCGATATACTGCACTCCGCATCTTGTCGTCGTCATCATCATCATCAGAGCAAAGAAATCGTTTAGCAATAGCGTGACTGTAGTAATACTCCCACATCCGAACCATTAGCAATAGCGTGATTGTAGTAATACTCCCACATCCGAACCATTAGCAATAGCGTGACTGTAGTAATACTCCCACATCCGAACCATTAGCAATAGCGTGACTGTAGTGATACTCCCACATCCGAACCATTAGCAATAGCGTGACTGTAGTGATACTCCCACATCCGAACCATTAGCAATAGAGCGACTGTAGTGATACTTCCACATCCGAACCATTAGCAATAGCGCGACTGTAGTGATACTCCCACATCCGAACCATTAGCAATAGCGTGACTGTAGTAATACTCCCACATCCGAACCATTAGCGATAGCGTGATTGTACTGATACTCCCACATCCGAACCATTAGCGATAGCGTGACTGTAGTAATACTCCCACATCCGAACCATTAGCAATAGCGTGACTGTAGTGATACTCCCACATCCGAACCATTAGCAATAGCGTGACTGTAGTGATACTCCCACATCCGAACCATTAGCGATAGCGTGACTGTAATGATACTCCCACATCCGAACCATTAGCAATAGCGTGACTGTAGTAATACTCCCACATCCGAACCATTAGCGATAGCGTGATTGTACTGATACTCCCACATCCGAACCATTAGCGATAGCGTGACTGTAGTAATACTCCCACATCCGAACCATTAGCAATAGCGTGACTGTAGTGATACTCCCACATCCGAACCATTAGCAATAGCGTGACTGTAGTGATACTCCCACATCCGAACCATTAGCGATAGCGTGACTGTAATGATACTCCCACATCCGAACCATTAGCAATAGCGTGACTGTAGTAATACTCCCACATCCGAACCATTAGCGATAGCGTGACTGTAGTAATACTCCCACATCCGAACCATTAGCAATAGCGTGGCTGTAGTAATACTCCCACAGCCGAACCATTAGCAACAGCGTGACTGTAGTAATACTCCCACATCCGAATTATTAGCAATAGCGGGACTGTAGTAATACTCCCACATCCGAACCATTAGCGATAGCGTGACTGTAGTAATACTCCCACATCCGAACCATTAGCAATAGCGTGACTGTAGTAATACTCCCACATCCGAACCATTAGCAATAGCGTGGCTGTAGTAATACTCCCACATCCGAACCATTAGCAATAGCGTGACTGTAATGATACTCCCACATCCGAACCATTAGCAATAGCGTGACTGTAGTAATACTCCCACATCCGAATTATTAGCAATAGCGTGACTGTAGTAATACTCCCACATCCGAACCATTAGCAATAGCGTGGCTGTAGTAATACTCCCACATCCGAACCATTAGCGATAGCGTGACTGTAATGATACTCCCATATCCGAACCATTAGCAATAGCGTGACTGTAGTAATACTCCCACATCCGAACCATTAGCAACAGCGTGGCTGTAGTAATACTCCCACAGCCGAACCATTAGCAACAGCGTGACTGTAGTAATACTCCCACATCCGAATTATTAGCAATAGCGTGACTGTAGTAATACTCCCACATCCGAACCATTAGCGATAGCGTGACTGTAGTAATACTCCCACATCCGAACCATTAGCAATAGCGTGGCTGTAGTAATACTCCCACAGCCGAACCATTAGCAATAGCGTGACTGTAGTAATACTCCCACATCCGAATTATTAGCAATAGCGTGACTGTAGTAATACTCCCACATCCGAATTATTAGCAATAGCGTGACTGTAGAGTTCCAGGAGGCCAGGGAAGGTGGCGGAAATGTTTTTGGAAGCTCGTTTTGGTTGTGAAAGTGAAGTTTGTGAAAAGTTTTAGTGTTGTGAAGTTGATTTAGCTTGAAAATTAAATATGACTGCAGGCGGAAGCAAAAAGAAGAAGAACTCGCCGACGAATACAAGAATTAAGGTCAAAAGAAATAAGTACAATGATACAGAAGAAAAAACTAATATCAAGGAATTAAATTCTAAAAGTGAATGTAGTGCACTAGATGAACTCAAGTCTAAAGAATCGGTTGAAGACAAACCTAAAATGGATTTATCAAAGATTAGTGACTTTTCCACGTTAAAGGAAGATCTTAAACTTTCTTCAGAGTCGGAAACATCACCATCGAAATCTATTGAAGAAAACGTTGAACACACATCTAACTTGAACATGATTATTGATAAAAAGGAACTGATTGAAGGTATTTATAAGTCTAAATCCTCTGATCCTCATAATGTTAGTTTAAATACTAAAGAAAATTCAATTGCTAGTTTTACAACTATTACAAAAATTGATTGTGAATTCACTAAGTTTCCGGACATAATCGAAAAATCGATAAATGATAAGGAGGACCTGTCATTGGTTATTAAGGGGATTGATAATGACATTAGCGAACTTGACTTAATTAAGGTTACAGCTTTCTTTTTTAAATTACTTGGTGTTCATATTGACGGGAAATTTATTTCACAGGGGAGATTGTTGGTATTTCCCAGTAATAAATCTCAGCATGATAAAATCTTGAATTGAATCTTAAGGAAATCTTAAATACTAAAGTGATAGTCCAGTACCCAGATTTTAAGAAGTCAGTTCTCGGTACTATCATAGGCGTTCCTACATTTTTAGATGACGATTTCTTAATGGAAAATCTGGAACACCAAAATGTAATCAGCTTTAGGAGGATGTGGCATTACGAAAAGGAGATTGAACCTAATAGTGAAACTTTTTCAAATCCAATCAACAATATTATTTTGGAATTTGAAGGTGAAATTTTGCCAAAACATGTATTTTTAGACTTTACAAGAGACGCTGTGAAAAATTATAATCTTCCCCCACACCTGTGCCTCAAGTGTTATTCCTTTGGCCATTTATTATATGCTTGTCGAGGAAGGGAAACGTGTAAGAAATGTGGAGGCAGAATACAAGAATTGCACTGCTAAAAAGTTGTGTTGCCCGAATTGCAAAGGGAATCATCCGGCAACTTTTTCTGGGTGTCCGGTAAAATTAATAGCTTGTAGAGCGAGAGAACTTCAAATAAAAGAAAAGATTACATGGCAACAAGCTTTCACAAAAGCTAAATTAACATCGGAAAACAAATATGAAAGATCTAAAGATAATTACTTGAATAATGTTCAATCACAAGAAATTTACTACTCCAGAAAAATCCGGAAGGATTGAAACTAACAATAATGAGGACCTGATAGAAAGCTCCTCACAAATTAATTTTGAGGACGACACAGAGAACTTTCCCAGCTTACCAGCATGTTCAAAATTAAGTGAGAGGAAAGAGGAAATGAAAAGTTCTGATTCTCCTAAAATAAATTATGCTCAAACAGTGAAAAAGCATATATAAAAATATAAATAAAATAAATACTCCCTCAAGCAGCTGCTTGCCACAGAGGTCTGACAGGAGCCTGTCAGTTTATATGCCATAGTAGAAGGTCTGAGAGGATGGCAGTAACTGGTCACAAATCGACAACTAAAACGGAAAAAAGAAATGAAAATATAACTGACAGAGAAATTAAACCTACAACTTCACGGAAAGAAGAAAAATCGGACTCTAGTTTATCTAGTAACGGAAAAAAACTTATTATTGAACTAATGGTTAAACTGTTCGACTTAATATTGCCAAGCTGTCCGGAGACTACATTAATAAAAGATTTACTCCTTACAATTATCAATAATGTATCATGGCCTTGAGACCTTCTATATTACAATGGAACTGCCCGGGAGTTGAAAGTAAAAAGCATTTTATTAAACATCTTATAAATATTAAAAATGTACAAATTATATGTATACAAGAAACGACAACGAATAATATACCTAAATTTTCAAATTTAATAACTTACTCACAAAAAAATAATCAACATACTAAAGGAATTGTAACTTATGTAAATAAATACTTACCTCAAAGCAGGATAAATATCGAAACAATAAATGAAAGATTAGAATGCTTAATTATACAAATTAAAATTTATAAAATTACAGTAAATATCGTGAATATTTATAATCCAGGGGTATTAATTTCATTTAACCAATATAAAAATCTTTTAGATGACTTAGAAGGTGAAACAATTATTTGTGGAGATTTTAACTCACATAATAAGGCATGGCACTCATATAGAAATGATAATAAAAGCTTACATTTATTAAAATTTATAGAATACAAAAAGTTAATTATATTAAATTCTGATATAACTACTAGAGTAAATAAAAATGATAACAATTCAGTAATAGACCTAACTCTTTGTACAGTAGAAATTGCAAAAGAAATTGAATGGCATAAATCAACAGATTGTATGGGAAGTGATCATTTCCCAATCTTTATTAATTTTATTAGAAAACAAAAAATCAAAACATTTGTGAACATAACAAATTGGTCTGGGTTTTCAAAAGAACTAAATAAATCAGTATTAGAAGAGAACTTAAATGTTGATTATACAAATTTAATTAATAAAGTTAAAATTACAAGAAAAAACAACACACAAAATATAAATATAAAAATTCCAATAAACAACATACACACCATATTTATAAATAAATTGATAGCTATTAGAAGAAAAGCGGAAAGAGACATGTTAAATAAAAAAACTTTTAAAGCATGTGAAATTTTTAAACGCCTTGAAAAGGCCATTTCTAAAAAAATGATTAACTTACAAAAACAAAATTGGAAAATTTTCACAGAGTGTTTATATCCACTTTCATCCACAACTAACTTATGGAGAATATATAAAAAACTATATTCATAAAAAGAACCAGTGAATACATTATATTCTATTGCTCTTAAAAACAAACAAACTATACAAGAAACAACAGAAACAATAGCAGAATACTTCATAAATCTTCACTACAAACCAAACAATAAAATAGACAAAAAATTTAATAACTCTAACATAATACACCAATTTCATAAAAACAATAATACAGAATACCTAAATAGACCTTTTACACTCTTTGAATTAAACTTTGCTATTAAAGCATTAAATTCAAAAACTACATCTGGACCAGATGGGATAACAAATAAAGAAATAAAAAACCTACCTAATAGCTGTAAAAAAATATTTTTAGATAAGTTTAATGAATTTTGGAAAGTAAAAAATTATCCAGATACCTGGAATGAGAACTACATGATATTCATAAAAAAACCATACAAAAATAATGAAAAATTGAATTCTTATAGACCAATATGTTTGAGTTCAAATATTTTGAAATTATATGAAAGATTAATTTTAAATAGATTAAATTGGCACATTGATCATAATAAAATATTTAATAACAATACCTTTGGATTTAGACAAGGCAGATCTTCTAAAGATCTGCTTTTGAATTTGATCTCAGATGCAGAATTTGCTATCAAAAATAAACTTTTTATGGTTGTACTTTGTATAGATATTGAAAAAGCTTTTGACTCAGTTTCACACAATGGTATTCTACATAAAATCAAAAAATTAAATATTGGAGGTAATATGTATAACTTTCTTTTTAAAATATTAAAAGATAAAAAATTTAAAGTGAAAATTGGAAATAACTATTCATCATGGTATAAATTTAATAATGGATTAATTCAAGGGGATATTTTATCCCCTACACTATTTAATTTATATTTAAATGATTTACAGGAAGTCATACCAGAACAGATAAAATATGGTACATTTGCAGATGACTTAATTTTCTGGACCTTTCATAAAAATACAGAATATATTCAAAATATTTTTCAAAAATTAATAAATAATGTAACTAAATTTTGTGAAACATGGAATCTCACAATTTCAACAGACAAATCAGTTTTATCATATTTCCATAAAAATAGAAAATTAACCAAGGATTTTGAAATTAAAATGAATAATAAAAATATAAAAATTAAAGAGAACTTTAAATTCTTAGGAATGCATTTAGATTCAAAATTATCATGGAACAAATATGTAGAGGTAGCAAAAGACAAAGCAAATAAACTGTTTAACTTTCTAAGATATTTGGGAAGCTCAAAATGGGGATGTGAAAATAAAAAATTACTTTTATTATACAACTCAATAATATTTCCAAAAAGCTTTTATGGCATAGAACTAATTAATAATATATCAAAAACCAAATTAAAAAAACTAGAAAATATACAATTAAAAATTTTAAAATTTTGTATTGGTTTGCATCAAAATTCAAATGGACTTAACGTTTACGCAGAAACCGCTATACCACCTATATCAATTAAAAAAAATATTTATTAAATAATCTGATATACAGAATTTCATTAAAAAATATCTCGCATCCAATAAATGAAAAAATATTAAATAACTTTAAGGATATTTCTATTGAAAACTTAACTTGTAAAAATGATATAAAACAGATTTTAAATAAAAAAAAACTAGTGGAGAATATAATATAGAAATTCCAATGTGGACTTCTACATTTCCTATCCTTAAAACAAATATTAATAATTTACAAACAAAAAATAGTCATGATATAAACACACTAAAAATGTTATCATACATGCATATTGAAAATAATTATAAAAATTTTATACATATTTACACAGATGGATCCTTGAAAGAAGAAAGTAATGCTCTTGCTGGAGCATTTATTTGCCCAGAAGAAAATTTTGGAAAATTATTTAAATTTTGCAAGTCAAACCCTATCTTAGTAGCAGAACTATCTGCAATTATATTATCAATAAATTGGGCACTGAAATTTAAAAATAAGCAGATAGTAATTTTTACTGATAGCAAAGCTGCTATAGAAACCATATATAATGATCCTTTAAAAAGTAACTTTAAATCATTCATAAATGACATATTAATTTTAACCAAAAACCATATAAACAATAAGAACATAATCTATATACAATGGATCCCAAGTCATGTTGGTATAAAATATAATGAAATAGTAGACAAAAAAGCTAAAGAAGCAATAAATATCAGTCCAAATTTTGATAATCCTCAATTTTTATATCTAATTAAAAAAAAAAATAAAAAAATATTATAATAGAAACACAGACATGGTATGATAGGAATGCTAATCATACACATAGATACAGAATTTCACCAATAATTTCAAAATTTAATAACTTTGGTTTTAATAAAAAAAGAAATTAATTTAATAATAAAAATTAAAACAAATTCAGTAATATCAAAGGCTTTATTATATAAAATGAAAAAAAAAGACTCCCCGGCATGTGACATGTGTAAAGAGTATGAAAATCTAGAACATACAGTGTTCGTATGTAAAAAATTTGAGGAAGAAAGAAAAAAATATTATAATGCTTGAAATAAAATGAACATCACAAACTGTAATTTTAAAAGTATTTTAGAGCCTGAAAACTATAAGAATAAATTAAAATGTTATAAATTACTTATTTCATATATCAAGCAAATTAATATGTATAATATATTTTAAGAGAAATATTTTGAAGATTTAATTTTCTTGTCAAGTGGAAAAAATTAACTTATAAATAATTATTTTAAAAATTGACACCAGTTATAAAAAGTTGTCTGAATGAGTTCACTACTGAACTAAAGAGTAGTGAGAATATTCAAATTGAGATTTAACAAGCAAGCAAGCAAGCGTGACTGTAGTAATACTCCCACATCCGAACCATTAGCAATAGCGTGACTGTAGTAATACTCCCACATCCGAATTATTAGCAATAGCGTGACTGTAGTAATACTCCCACATCCGAACCATTAGCAATAGCGTGACTGTAGTAATACTCCCACATCCGAATTATTATCAATAGCGTGACTGTAGTAATACTCCCACATCCGAACCATTAGCAATAGCGTGACTGTAGTAATACTCCCACATCCGAACCATTAGCAATAGCGTGCCTGTAGTAATACTCCCACATCCGAACCATTAGCAATAGCGTGACTGTAGTAATACTCCCACATCCACATCCAAACCATTAGCAATAGTTTCTACCTTTTGCTATATCTCTTTCCTCCTATTACAAAGAGGACCAACAAGTCTCTTAGTAAAGAAAGATTTCAAATCCTCTTATATGAAAATACCAAGAATAGAGCAAAAATTTCAAACACTGTTTTATACAATGTCCTAACAAATGTAATCTTTTAGATTCATTCTAATATTTGCAAAACTTTATTTAAAAATTTAGCAATTTTCGCATAATTACCTTCCCTTTTTTTTTTTCAGAAAACTTAAATTTCCTCAGAATATGGGGCGGGGGTGGCTCAGTTGGTAGCGATCCAGGCTCGTAATCTGCAGTTACCAGGTTCGAATTCCAGCTGTGTCAGCGTTGAGATTTATCTCCGCATAACTCCCCCGCCCTGCCCACGGTCAGTAGGGGACACCGATGGGCTTGGAAAGGTCGCCGTCCGTCCGATGGGACGTTAAGCCGTGGCCCCTTGTGCGGGAGAGCCATACTCCGTGCACGTTAAAGAACACGCTGGATGGCCTTGATGGGAGGCTACCATCTGTCTCCCAACAGCTGTTCTAGTGGGTCCCCTCCTCCCAACCTTCTCTGAACCTTCGGGGTCCTTGTGACCTGGCCATTTAGCCCATGGTGTGCAAAAAAAGTGCCGCTCAGAAGTAAAACAACCCAACGATAAAGAACGCGATGGATGGCCTTGACGGGAAATTTTTGATTTGAAAGGTCGCCGTCCGTCCGATGGGACGTTAAGCCGTGGCCCCTTGTGCGGGAGAGCCATACTCCGTGCGCGTTAAAGAACACGCTGAATGGCCTTGACGGTAGGCTACCATCTGTCTCCCAACAGCTGTTCCAGTGGATCCCCTCCCCCAATCTTCTCTGAGCCTTCGGGGTCCACGTGACCTGGCCATTTAGCCCATGGTATGCAAAAACGTGCAGCTCAGAGGTAAAACAACATAACCCAATCTTCAGAATACTCTTTTTTTTACAGTAAGCAATTCTGGGGAATGGAAGAAATTTTTACACAATTTTTCATCTTTCCCATTCTTAAATTTCATTATTTTTTCTTCCTGTTAATCTCACTCTTTTTGTCTTTCGGATTTCTCGAAAGAGAAAAAACCGACTCTATGATATAAAAAAAAACACTAATAGAATTACAGAAATCCTAGTATCATTATCTTTTTTTCACAACTATGAATTAGCATAATATTAAAATACAGAGAAATTAAAAGTCTGAAGTCGTCAAAAAAAAAAAAAAAAAATTTGTCTTGCATATCCAACTTCCAGATCGCCTGGCATGCATGACAACACTTCCTTGGTACCAAGGATACCGATTGTTTTTCAAGAATTCAGACCATCAAATCAAATCGACTGAACACTGATGCTTGGAAAGACTATCCCACCCACAGAAATCATCATCGTCATCAGGCCAAAGCGCAAAGTAATTGCTTTGCAATAGGGTGCCTGAAGAACATAGAGGCAATATCATCAAAACATCCAATGCAAAAAAAAAATGCAAATGAACTAAGGATATTCCTCGAAACAAACAACATCCTATCATTATCATCACAACACACCCAAGGTTATATAGCCTAGGGTTTGGGTTGTTGTTTTACCTCTGAGCGGCACTTTTTTTGCACACCATGGGCTAAATGGCCAGGTCACATGGGCCCCGAAGGCTCAGAGAAGGTTAGGGGAGGGGACCCACTGGAACAGCTGTTGGGAGACAGATAGTAGCCTCCTGTCAAGGTCATCCAGCGTGTTCTTTAACGTTGGGTTGTTTTACCTCTGAGCGGCACTTTTTTGCACACCATGGGCTAAATGGCCAGGTCACATGGACCCCGAAGGCTCAGAGAAGGTTGAGGGAGTGGACTCACTGGAATAGCTGTTGGGAGACAGATGGTAGCCTTCTGTCAAGGCCATCCAGCATGTTCTTTAACGTGCACAGGGTATGGCTCTCCCGCACACGGGCCACGGCTTAACGTCCCATCCGACGGACGGCGGCCTTTCCAAGCCCATCGGTGCCCCCTGCTGACCGTGGGCAGGGCGGGGAATTTTGCGGAGATAAATCTCAACGCTGACCCAGCTGGGTCAGCGTTGAGAACCTGGGAACGAACCTGGGAACTACAGATTACGAGCCTGGCGCGCTACCGACTGAGCCACCCCCGCCCCACCTAGGGTTTGGAATGGCTGTAGACGTATTAGGTATTAGTTCCAAAACAGTAATCCAAACAAGCTTTAACCTCAACTAAGGACATTCTTAAAACCGTATAGCACTCAGCATTCTATCATCATCATCACAATTACATGAAATCGCAAGTAGCCACTAATAAAGGAGGGATTCATTTGTGTCAACTCCGAACTACTTAAGAAAAGCAAACCCTTTTTTTTTCCTTCAATAATTTTGCTTCAACTAAGAATATTCCGAGAATGAAATTACAATCAGTATGCTATCATCATCATCGTTGTTCTTTCGTTCTTGTTGTCATTGTTTTCTTTTCATTGCCCTTACATCATTGTCATCGTCATCATCATCGTTGTTCTTTCGTTCTTGTTGTCATTGTTTTCTTTTCGTTGCCCTTATCATCATTGTCATCGTCGTCATCATCGTTGTTCTTTCGTTCTTGTTGTCATTGTTTTCTTTTCGTTGCCCTTATTATCATTGTCATCGTCATCGTCATCGTTGTTCTTTCGTTCTTGTTGTCATTGTTTTCTTTTCGTTGCCTTTATCATCATTGTCATCGTCATCGCATTACTAAGTAATTAAGTGGGAGACTGTAATAGTTGCTTGGTGTAGTAGTATCACCTCCGAAACTGGAAACCTCAACTAAGATCATTCTTAGAGGCCAGCACACTTATCATCATCATCAGAGCAAAGCGCAAGATAATCTCCAAGCAATATGGTTTCTAGGATATTGAAGTTGTACAGTCGCTCAAAAAAGTATCCGAACACTATAGTTGATTACAGAATTCAGAAAAAAAATATCTGGCAACGATTTTTTTTCCAGAAATTAGTGATCTGGCAACCTTCGTTGTCACGTGACACGAAGGTTGCCAGATCGCTAATTTCTAGAAAAAATCGTTGCCAAATATTTTTTCTGAATTCTATAATCAACTCTACTGCTCGGATACTTTTTTGAGCGACTGTAGGTGGTCATATTATTTTGATATTAGATCGTGTGGGCTCACTCACGGAAATATTGAGCGTGTGCAGTAACTTCACACGCTCCAGTTTGCTGTGAATGTTAACTGGAGCGTGTACAGTTGCTGTACACGCTTCAGATATTTTTTCTGAATTCTGTAATCAACCATAGTGTTCGGATACTTTTTTGAGCGACTATACGAACAGCTCCACTGAGCTACATACAAGAAAAAAATATTTTGCCGCAAGTTTCTTATAAGAAGCAGTTATCATCGGGACAAAGCGAAAGATAATCTCTAGCAATAGGTTGACTCTATTAGTATCACTTTAAACCACTTGAAAATTATGCCTAATACAAAAGCACTCCCAGAAAAAAATGTATTAAGCATCTTACCATTATCACGAGAACGAAGCAAAATCATCAGCTTAGCAATAGAGTCAATATAGTACATACACTGGCCACTGAATTAGAAACCCTTATTCAATTCGGAGTTGGAATTCGTTTGCGGTTTGGCATAGATTCCACAAAGTGTTGGAATACCTTCACATCTCTATCATACCAGGCGTTTACCAGACAGTCTCTTAACTGGTTCAGATTTTACGGAAGAGGACTTTGCTCCTGGATATGTTTTTCTAACATTTCCCATACATTCTCAATGGGGTTCAGATCCGGGCTTTGTGGTGGCCAGGAAAAGTGGTGGAAGTCACTGTCACGTTCGCTGAACCACTGTTGAACAATCTTGCACAATGGACAGTAGCATTGTCGTCCATGAAACAGCCGTCACCTGCTGGATAAAAAGTCAACATTGCAGGATGAACTTGATCGGTTACAATGTTGAGATAATCCTTGGGGGACACCCGACCTCCCAAGCAGTATCAGGGGGCCCGTTCCGTACCAATAGAACGTGCCCCACACCATGACACCGCCTCGAGAACCTTGAGTTGTGTTTACAAGGCAAGCTGGGTCCATTGCTTCCTGAGACTCCCGCCAAACTCTCTACCTAGTGGGGCGGGGGTGGCTCAGTCGGTAGCGCACCAGGCTCGTAATCTCTAGTTCCCAGGTTCGAGTCCCAGCTGGGTCAGCGTTGAGATTTATCTCCGCAAAATTCCCTGCCCTGCCCACGGTCAGTAGGGGACACCGATGGGCTTGAAAGGCCGCCGTCAGTCGGATGGGACGTTAAGCCGTGGCCCCGTGTGCGGGAGAGCCATACCCTGTGCACGTTAAAGAACACGCTGGATGGCCTTGACGGGAGGCTACCATCTGTCTCCCAACAGCTGTTCCAGTGGGTCCCCTCCCCCAACCTTCTCTGAGCCTTCGGGGTCCATGTGACCTGGCCATTTAGCCCATGGTGTGCAAAAAAGTGCCGCTCAGAGGTAAAGCAATCCAATCCAATCTCTGCCTACTGTCGGTACAGAACAAGGTGTACCGCACTCGTCGGACCACATGACTTTTTCCCAGTTTTCCACTGTTCAATCATGGTGTTCCTGACACTACACGAACTTTCTGCTTCTTCACACAAATCAGTGGTTTCGTATAGGCATGCGACTATTAATACCGATCCTCTTCAATTCCCTGCGCATACAGTTCTCTGAGATATGGGTCGGGAACCGCCTTCACTGAATGCTTCGGTCAATTGCTGCACACAGGAAGTCCTTCTCAGACGACGACGATCTCGTTCCTGACAGATTGTCGTCGCGCCACACTTACGCCCCTTAGACAAGCAATGTGGGTTATTTTTCCACCCGAGATATCTCACCTTTTGAGAAACCAGTCAGCTCTGATGTTTGTAAACACACAATAAACCCACAATACGCTTGGGTTGGGTTGTTTTACCTCTGAGCGGCACTTTTTTGCACACCATGGGCTAAATGGCCAGGTCATATGGACCCCGAAGGCTCAGAGAAGGTTGGGGGAGGGGACCCACTGGAACAGCTGTTGGGAGACAGATGGTAGCCTCCCGTCAAGGCCATCCAGCGTGTTCTTTAACGTGCACAGGGTATGGCTCTCCCGCTCACGGGGCCACGGCTTAACATCCCATCCGACGGACGGTGGCCTTTCCAAGCCCATCGTTGTCCCCTACTGACCGTGGGCAGGGCGGGGAATTTTGCAGAGATAAATCTCAACGCTCATCCAGCTGGGACTCGAACCTGAGAACTACAGATTAAGAGCCTGGCGCACTACCGACTGAGCCCCCCCCCCCCCAATAGGCACCACACAATAAACCCTTTATCGAAACCCGAAAGATCTTTTGTTTCTCCCACTGTGATCGACACTACTAACGATTACTGACGAGCAGCAGTCTTAAATAGTTGCCTAGATCACGTGGTGATGCACGCGACCATGTATTTTGTATATACGCTGCGCAAGTTTACGTACATCTGCATAACGGTTCTAATTCAGCGGCCGATGTTCAAGTGGAAATCGTGCAAAGTATAAGAAAATTTGTCTTACACTGAAGATCTTCTTAGAACCAAAATGGGCTTGCAGCATTCAGTCATTATCATCAGAGCAAAGTGCAAGCTAATCGCCTAAAAATAACGTGTATCTGGTAGTATCACCTCCAAATCACCAGATAATTTTTTTTTGCCTACACCAAAGCATTCGTAAAAGCAAATATCACTTAGCATCCTAGGGGCGGGGGTGGCTCAGTCGGTAGCGCGCCAGGCTCGTAGTCTGCAGTTCCCAGGTTCGAGTCCCAGCTGGGTCAGCGTTGAGATTATCTCTGCAAAATTCCTCTCCTGTCCACGTTCAGTAGGGGACACCGATGGGCTTGGAAAGGCTGTCGTCCGTCGCATGGGACGTTAAGCCATGGCCCGGTGTGCAGGAGAGCCATACCCTGTGCACGTTAAAGAACACACTGGATGTCCTTGACAGGAGGCTACCATCTGTCTCCCAAAAGCTGTTCCAGTGGGTCCCCTCCTCCAACCTTCTCTGAGCCTTCAGGGTCCATGTGACCTAGCTATTTAGCCCATGATGTGCAAAAAAAAGTGCCGCTCAGAGATAAAACAACCCAACTCATCATCCTATCATCGTAGTTGTCGTCGTCGCCATCAGAGCAAATGGCAAATTTTTCAGTTCCTGGGGCTGGTTGAATGTAATTGATCCACGGCGTCCACAGGTAAGGAAGTAAGATTTTGGTTCGTTCTGTATTGGGCTTTCGATGTTTGAAAATTGCAGAATGATCGCCAACTCCAAATTTAAAACAGTAACAAAATATTTATTACGGCAGATATTACAGTCTTCCCGAGTACTGACGTTGGCTACTGGCTAAGTTGGCTACAAACAATCATGTGCAGATTGCTTAACAGATTGCGACTCTATGCACCTAACAGAGGAAAACCTCTCACTTCGTGAATTATCTATTCACTGAGCAGCCGTCATGTACGTCTGCTCTAGCCAGTTACTAACTCGGAACTGTTTGACCTTTTCACGGGTGGGCCGTCCGACGTTCGTTGTCGAATTTCTGTCACTTGGCCTGCACTTCTTTATTAATGGAGTTGGGCCGGAAAGGGGACCGATTACTGACGATCAGGTACCATAAACCTGTCTTGCTGATTACAGCAAGATACATATCCAAATCATAATCAAAGGTCATTCGTAGAAAATAACTGCACTCAGCATTCTATCATCGGCGGGAGCGGGGGTGGCTCAGTTGGTAGCGCTCCAGGCTCGTAATCTGTAGTTCCCAGGTTCGCGTCCCAGCTGGGTCAGCGTTGAGATTTATCTCCGCAAAACTCCCCGCCCTGCACACGGTCAGTAGGGGACACCGATGGGCTTGGAAAGGCCGCCGTCCTTCGGATGGGACGTTAAGCCGTGGCCCCGTGTGTGGGAGAGACATTCCCTGTGCACGTTAAAGAACACGCTGGATGGCCCTGACGGGAGGCTACCATCTGTCTCCCAACAGCTGTTCCAGTGGGTCCCCTCCCCCAACCTTCTCTGAGCCTTCGGGGTCCATGTGACCTGGCCATTTAGCCCATGGTGTGCAAAAAAGTGCCGCTCAGAGGTAAAACAATCCAAATCTATCATCGGCATCTATAGTGTAACTGTATTAGCATCATCTCCAAATGAATAAAACCAAAGCAAAATTTTACATCAACTAAGGATATTCGCATTACCAAATTGCACTGAGCACCTATCATCATCGTAGTCTTCAAAGCAAGTTGCAAAATAATCACCTAGCAATATGAAGGTTGTACTAGTATCATATCTCAACAGCGTAACTCAAACCAAAATTTGGCCGCACTAAGTACGTTCCTAGTCGCAAACAGCCCTAAACATCTTATTATCATGATCCGCATCAGAGCTTAATGAAAGGTAATCTTATACCAATATAGACTGCAGAGGACATCACAGTTACGGCTTCATTGCTGGCGTTTTTTTTTCGTTGCAATTCTATCCATAATGATCATGTCAGTAACTTAGAAAGCAACAGATGTAATGAAATAACTCTAGTTCAAACGATGAGAAAAATGTTTCCTTTGAAGTGAAACTACTACTACAGTCAATCTATTACTAGGCGATCACTTCTACTTCTTGGGGGGGCGGGGGGGGGTCTCAGTCGGTAGCGGGCCAGGCTCGTAATCTGTAGTTCCCAGGTTCGAGTCCCAGCTGGGTCAGCGTTGAGATTTATCTCCGCAAATAATTCCCCGCTCTGCCCACGGTCAGTAGGGGACACCGATGGGCTTGGAAAGGCTGCCGTCCGTCGGATGGGACGTTATGCCGTGGCCCCGTGTACGGGAGAGCCATACCCTGTGCACATTAAAGAACACGCTGGATGACCTTGACGGGAGGCTACCATCTGTCTCCCAACAGCTGTTCCAGTGGGTCCCCTTCCCCAACCTTCTCTGAGCCTTCGGGGTCCATGTGACCTGGCCATTTAGCCCATGGTGTGCAAAAAAAGTGCCGCTCAGAGGTAAAACAACCCAACCCAATCCGTTTTCTATTGGTAAAAATTAGCTAAAATTTTATCACCTTAAAATTAATTCTTACGATTACATTACAGACTCCCTTGGTATGCTGATTGTCCCATGAATAGTGGAGATCCTTAGGAAAAGAAATGTGTTACATAATGTGGTGGGGAGGGCAGGGTGAGGGGGGGGGACCAGCCAAACGTTACATAGAAAAGAGGTTAAAGTTCATCATCAACAGCACAAATCACTGTTGATCCTCCAAATCTGAATATCCTGATTTTCTTGCAGCAAAAGATGATATGCTGAAGGTTGAGAAAAAAGAATTAAACATTTTGTTTTAAGATTGTGACTTTGCACTTGCTCTGATAATGATGATGATGAGGTCATTTACTGTCAAATTAATTTTGAAATCCAGAAAAGTTTTCATCACACGAAATAGTTTATTAGAAGACGTTGAGTGCAATTTCAGATTCTAGGAATATCCTTAGTTTAGCTAAGGTGAGTAAGATTTGCGACTCTGGATGACACATATAAATAAATAAATACCCCCTCAAGTAGCTGCTTGCCACAGAGGTCTGACAGGAGCCTGTCGGTTTATATGCCACAGTAGGAGATCTGAGAGGATGGCAGGACCTCAGCAGAAAACCGACACACACACATCCATGCCTAATACCGGGGCTCGAACCCAGGTTCCTTAGATCAGTAGCCAAGCGTGCTAACCACTCGGCCACTGGACGGCTGACACATATATATATATGTAAAAAAATTCTACTAGTAAATGCATTCTCTGTCAACAAAGAAATTATTGAAAGAACCGGTGCATCATTGGTTGAAGAGTACTTGTTAATGATGTTTATAATAGTTAATAAATAATATAATAAATACCCCCTCAAGCAGCTGCTTGCCACAGAGGTCTGACAGGAGCCTGTCAGTTTATATGCCACAGTAGGAGATCTGAGAGGTTGGCCGGACCTCAGCAGAAAAACGACACATACATCCATGCCTTACCCGGGGTTTATTTTTATATGTTTTGTTTGACTTATGATCGAATGCAGGCAGTCCAAATGGTGGTAAGAGGGGAGGGAGCCTGGGTTCGAATCCCAGTTAATGCGTGGATGATTCTTTTCTTTTGAGATTTCGCTTTCCTCACTTACCTTCTCTATAGTGTATTATATTCGCAGGTTTCTGTTACAAGCGATGTAAATAACTGCGTTAGACCTCTGTGGTGAACAGATACTTGAGGGGGTAATATTTTTTATAAATTAATTAGCTGTAGTGCAAAGGAAATTGTTGAAAGTTTTCTTCGTTAATCGAGAAATCATTTTGATTATTTGATTGAGCGATTGCAGAAATCATATTAAATTTTATTGTATGCTCTAGAGGTGAATTTCACACGTTCTTCTATGTCATTAGATCAAGAAACTTTTTTGATTTCAGTTTAATGGCTACTGATCTACGGGACCTGGGTTCGAGCCCCGGGTAAGGCATGGATGTTCGTGTTGTTTTCTGCTGAGGTCCTGCGATCCTCTCAGATCTTTTACTGTGCCATATAAACTGACAGGCTCCTGTCAGACCTCTGTGGCAAGCAGCTGCTTGAGGGGGTATTTATTTATTATTTTAGCCGTCCCGTGGCCGAGTGGTTAGCGCGCTTGGCTACTGATCTACGGGACCTGGGTTCGAGCCCCGGGTAAGGCATGGATGTTCGTGTTGTTTTCTGCTGAGGTCCTGCCATCCTCTCAGATCTCCTACTGTAGCATATAAACTGATAGGCTCCTGTCAGACCTCTGTGGCAGGCAGCTGCTTGAGGGGGTATTTATTTATTATTTTAGCCGTCCCGTGGCCGAGTGGTTAGCGCGCTTGGCTACTGATCTACGGGACCTGGGTTCGAGCCCCGGGTAAGGCATGGATGTTCGTGTTGTTTTCTGCTGAGGTCCTGCCATCCTCTCAGATCTCCTACTGTGGCATATAAACTGACAGGTTCCTGTCAGACCTTTGTGACAAGCAGCTGCTTGAGGGGGTATTTATTTTATTTTATTTTTAAACAACGAAATCATATCACGTGCATCAGTAAGATTTTAAGAGTGATAAAATACTTAAGACTCGAACGAAATATGCTGTTGATGATGTTTTTTATCCACGATGCATGGTTTTACATATTAAATACATTATCATGTATTTTATGGATTTTTTTTATGTAGTTCCTTCAGGTTTTATTTAAGTTTTTTTGTGTACAGATCTTTCATACGTAATAATTTCCTTGTTGATTTGCATAAATGAGAAACATATTCAGAAGTAGTGTGACTGAGACTCATGAAACAGCTGAAAAAATTTAAGTTTCATCATAAAATGGATCCGAACCCACATTTCTCAGTTACATGCCAAGCGTGCTAACCACTCTATCATCTAGGCTAACCTTTTTTTAGCTAATGTGACTTATAGACCTTCCTCCATATTATTTGATTTGCTCATGGCGCCGTCTACTTTTCCCTGCTAACGATTTCCTGAGAAATTATCAAAGAATGTTGGGTTGTTTTACCTCTGAGCGTCACATGGACCCCGAAGGCTCAGAGAAGGTTGAGGGAGAGGACCCACTGGAACAGCTGTTGGGAGGCAGATGGTAGCCTCCCGTCAAGGTCATCCAGCGTGTTCTTTAACGTTGGATTGTTTTACCTCTGAGCAGCACTTTTTTGCACACCATGGGCTAAATGGCCAGGTCACATGGACCCCGAAGGCTCAGAGAAGGTTGAGGGAGAGGACCCACTGGAACAGCTGTTGGGAGGCAGATAGTAGCCTCCCGTCAAGGCTATCCAGCGTGTTCATTAACGTGCACAGGGTATGGCTCTCCCGCACACGGGACCACGGCTTAACGTCCCATCCGACGGGCGGAGGCCTTTCCAAGCCCATCGGTGTCCCCTACTGACCGTGGAGAGGGGGGGGGGGATTGCGGAGATAAATCTCAACGCTCACCCAGCTGAGACTCGAATCTGGGAACTACAGATTACGAACCTGGCGCGCTACCGACTGAGCCACCCCTCCTGCCAAATGTAATGCTTAATACAGATTCCGACAATAAAATCTATCTATTTATTGCAAACAATCTATTTGGGTTAGAAATTTTATATTTGTGTGGGAGTGTGATGATCAAGAGATTTACAGTGGGAGCAACAATTTGTCCTTTCACCCCTAGGGGGTGGGAAAACGTAACTTTTTGTTTTACGGGAATTAATGAAAAATTCATTTTCAGGTACAGTCTCTCAAAAAAATATCCGAACACCATGGTTGATTACAGAATTCAGAAAAAAATATCTGGCAACGATTATTTTAGAAATTAGTGATCTGGCAACCTTCGTTGTCACGTGACACGAAAGTTAACAGATCACTAATTTCTAAAATAATCGTTGCCAGATATTTTTCCTGAATTCTCTAATCAACCATGGTGTTCGGATATTTTTTTGAGCGACTGCAAATAGGTGTAAACAAAATACGATAATTCGTAATTTTTAAATCCTCCAAAAGGCTTTAATTTATGATCGTTAGAGGGCCCTAAATGTAAAAAATGAAAAACTTGTAGTAATATTGCAAAAGATATATTTATGCTAGAAATTATAAATTTTGGTGGTAGAATGTATTGATCAAGAACAGATATATTCATATCTATTTTAATTTAATTATTCTTGGTTAAAATTCAACTGGTTGTTCATTACTTTAAAAAAAAAGTTAGTACCTAAGTTTAAAAATTTTAATCATCATCATCATCCTCAAGCAGGGCTAAGGAGGTCCAACCAGACCGTGCAATTTAGTTCTCCAAGCAAGTCTATCCTGAGCTACATCTACTGCATCCGGCCACTGCACACCAATTCTAACAAGGTCCTGTTTGACATTGTCAGCCCACCGCATCCTAGGTCTCCCCCTCATTCTGAGACCTCTAGGCACACTGTTCATAACCCTATTCGCCAATCTATAATTATTCATACGGGCAACATGGCCAAACCAGCGGAGTCTCTCTCTGCACAATATGCTGCTCAAAGGAGGTTGCAGACTCCCTTTGCCTATCCTCATCATTAGTTACAAAGTTGAACCACCTAATACCAAAGATACTGCGTAAGCATCTAGAATCATACTCAGATGATTCTAGATTTTCAATAACATATTAAAATAGCAATAACAAATAATTTAAGTCACGGATGTTTTCATTATCTTTCTGCTGAGGTCTCTCCTTTTTCAAAGACCTTCTCTATGGCATATTAAACTAACAAGCTCCTGCGAGACCTCTGCGACAAGCAGCTGCTTGAGTGTTTTTTTTTTTTTAGATATATACACTGACTGATTTGTTCTTTAACCTTAGAGGATGAGAAAGCTTAACTTTTGTATTTTAAGGGATAATCGAGAAATTCTTTTTGCATTATATAGAGTCAATAATACACAGTCGTATCAGAATAATATGACCACCCACCTAATAATAGGAATATGGGGTGGTCATATTATTCTGATACGACTGTCCTGTTACTATTACACTTGTCAATCAGCCATTAGTACGAATTATTGCTGTTATAATAATAAATAATAAATACCCTTTCAAGTAGCTGCTTGCCACAGAGGTCTGACAGGAGCCTGTCAGTTTATATGCCATAGTAGAAGGCCTGTGAGGATGGCAGGACCTCAGCAGAAAAACAACACACACATCCATGCCTTACCCGGGGCTCGAACCCAGATCCCTTAGATCAGTAGCCAAGCGTGTTAACCATTAAGGGTTCAAAAAACTGAAACTGAAACCACAATAGGCACCACACAATAAACCCTTTATATGCGCAACCCCTTATATGCGTTCTTATTTGCCCTTATATGCCCTTATATGCGTTCTTATGCCCTTATATGCCCTTATATGCCCTCATATAACCCCTTATATGCGTTCTTATTTGCAATCACACTTTGCAAATATCACTTAGCATCCTAGGGGCGGGGGTGGCTCAGTCGGTAGCGCGCCAGGCTCGTAGTCTGCAGTTCCCAGGTTTTCTTTGAAACTGATCGTTCCATATTTGCCCACAGGGCGATAGGTCATCTTTCTAGTTAATATATTTACCAACGGTAATAATAATAAAGGGGCACATAATGAGACTTTCTACAACTTCCCTTTATAAGCCTATGTCATGGCACCTGTCACTACTGAAGACTTATGGGGTGGCTCAGTCGGTAGCGCGCCAGGCTCGTAATCTGTAGTTCCCAGGTTCGAGTCCCAGCTGGGTCAGCGTTGAGATTTATCTCCGCAAAATTCCCCGCCCTGCCCACGGTCAGTAGGGGACACCGATGGGCTTGGAAAGGCTGCCGTCCGTCGGATGGGTCGTTAAGCCGTGGCCCCGTGTTCGGGAGAGCCATACCCTGTGCACGTTAAAGAACACGCTGGATGGCCTTGACGGGAGGCTACCATCTGTCTCCCAACAGCTGTTCCAGTGGGTCCCCTCCCCCAACCTTCTCTGAGCCTTCGGGGTCCTTGTGACCTGGCCATTTAGCCCATGGTGTGCAAAAAAGTGTCGCTCAGAGGTAAAACAACAACAACAACTGAAGACTTAGAAATAAGGTGCTAGTTGCAATGAAGAATGTGTTCTTATTTCTTATCGTTTCAAATCTAAAGCTTGTGATTCCATCTGACCAAAACCTGATCCCGGAAGAAGGAAGAGAGAGAGCCATTGGTGGCTCCTTATGCTTTCTTCCAGGCGTATATTAAGATTTTATTTTACTCCAATCTCTTCTTATTATTCGAAATGTGTTATTCATGTAGAGAAATGAAAAAAAAAATACATTTCTTCATATTTGGCGCAATATTAAAGCGAAATTGCTTCTAATGCTGTAATATTAATAGTTCTATGCTTTTTAATGGAAGTTCAAAGTCCTCTGTATCGCAAAGTCAATGCGAATCAACGTGATACCATTGAGCCACAGAGAAGGCTAAAGTTAAAATTTAAATAATTGTTAAATCACACTTTGCATGGGTGTGATTATGCAAAGTGTGATCTTTATGCGTTTTTTAATTTAAAAAAACTTAAAAATCGGTGATTATTTGGCATGTGCTGTATAGCTGCCTATATTCAAATAAGGCGTGGAGATTTTTATGTTCCTTTATGATTAGGCCTCGCCTTCCTCAGAGGTCTCTTCTCTTGAGAATTATGGGGCGGGGGTGGCTCAGTCGGTAGCGCGCCAGGCTCGTAATCTGTAGTTCCCAGGTTCGAGTCCCAGCTGGGTCAGCGTTGAGATTTATCTCCGCAAAATTCCCCGCCCTGCCCACGGTCAGTAGGGGACACCGATGGGCTTGGAAAGGCCGCCGTCCGTCGGATGGGTCGTTAAGCCGTGGCCCCGTGTTCGGGAGAGCCATACCCTGTGCACGTTAAAGAACACGCTGGATGGCCTTGACGGGAGGCTACCATCTGTCTCCCAACAGCTGTTCCAGTGGGTCCCCTCCCCCAACCCTCTCTGAGCCTTCGGGGTCCATGTGACCTGCCCATTTAGCCCATGGTGTGCAAAAAAGTGCCGCTGAGAGGTAAAACAACCCAACGTTAAAGATTGCGCTGGATGGCCTTGACGGGAGGCTACCATCTGTCTCCCAACAGCTGTTCCAGTGGGTCCCCTCCCCCAACCTTCTCTGAGCCTTCGGGGTCCATGTGACCTTGCCATTTAGCCCATGGTGTGCAAAAAAGTGCCGCTCAGAGGTAAAACAACCCGACAACCCCCAACCTTCTCTGAACCTTCGGGGTCCATGTGACCTGGCCATTTAGCCCATGGTGTGCAAAAAAGTGCCGCTCAGAGGTAAAACAACCCAACCTGGAGAATTATGTTAACAGAATCCTCTCATCTCTCTAGGAACAAAATGTTCCATTTTTCTATTTGAAAATATTTTATGATTACAACATTGTCATTACACATTCCAGCTTCCATGACTAAATTAAATTGAAGTGGAGGAAATATTATTTTAAACTCAAAAGAGACAATGAGACTGCGCAGTTAAGGCATCGACAGTTCTCAGAGATCATTGGTTGATTGAGCTACCAATCATTTGCCAGTTAACCAGAGATGTATGAGATCATTGTTTGCCCTTCAGGATCGTTATTTAATTGGCAAACGATCGGTAGCTCAATTAACCAAACATCTATGAGAATTATCAATACGTCAACTGCGCAAACTCATTGCCTCAGATGCTTCTAAAGTTATTCCCATAAATAAATAAATACCCCCTCAAGCAGCTGCTTGCCACAGAGGTCTGACAGGAGCCTGCCAGTTTATATGCCACAGTAGAAGGTCTGAGAGGATGGCAGATCCTCAGCAGAAAAACGACACAAACAGCCATGCCTTAACCCGGGGCTCGAACCCAGGTCCCTTAGATCAGCAGCCAAGCGCGCTAACCACTACACTATCTAATAGAGTATCGAGTGCATTGTACAGTCGGTCAAAAAAGTATCCGAACAGTGCGGTTGATTACAGAATTTAGAAAAAAATATCTGGCAACGATTATTTTCAGAAATTAGTGATCTGGCAACCTTCGTGTACATAGACGTATATAATTGTTAATATATAAGGCTCGAATAAAAAAAAGGAAGGACCTCTATATTTTAGTTATGAATTAAATGATATTTGTATCCTCCCACATGGCAACGGGTGTACATATATTCACACACGAAGGTTGCCAGATCACTAATTTCTGAAAATAATCGTTGCCAGATATTTTTTTCTGAATTCTGTAATCAACCGTAGTGTTCGGATACTTTTTTGAGCGACTGTACCCAATAATCTATTAAATAGGTTGTTTTAATTAAATTTTGCAGTCGACTTTTTTATAGACTGTTAAGTTATTCAAGTTTTCATAACTCTTTGAATACCGAACAAATATTGTTTATAATCGAGATTTGGATAGATTTGATTGATATCTTTACTTTATCTTTAGGCATATTTTTCAATAAGAAACGTATTGAGTAAGTTATTGAGCTCTCAATGTGATTTTCTATTGAGATAACATAGAACTGTGTCCACTTTTCTGTCCATTACCTGTACATAGACGTATATAATTGTTAATATATAAGGCTCGAATAAAAAAAAAAGGAGCAACCTCTATATTTTAGTAATGAATTAAATGATATTTGTATCCTCCCACATGGCAACGGGTGTACAGTCGCTCAAAAAAGTATCCGAACACTATGATTGATTACAGAGTGACACGAAGGTGTGCCAGATCATAAATTCTAAAAAAAAAAATCGTTGCCAGATATTTTTTCTGAATTCTGTAATCAATCATAGTGTTCGGATACTTTTTTGAGCGACTGTACATAGAAGGAACTCATCAGCATCAGAATCGGATGCAATTATCGCTTGAACTTGATACACGTTATATGATTTCCAGCCCTTATGAAAGCATCCAAAGTTGAGCAATGTGCGGTATGATGACATTTTGACCATCAGGGTCAGATGTTGAAAAATTTCTGGATCGAGGTGTCGCCATCAACTCGCAAAGATATTACAAAACTATGGGCACTTGAAAGCAATCAATAAAGCCGAAGCGCCCAGGACGTTTGAGTAAGAAGATTGTAACGTGCATTCCCATACTGAACAAGTAACAGCAACAATGTTGAATAGGTTGGGACTGCTTGAAACATCCTCCCTTAGTTCTGGCATCTCCCCTATTCGATTTTCACATTTCTGCTCTCCTAAAAATCGCCATGAAAAGAAGGAAGTAGAAATCAGACGAAGAGGTGTATTGTCACTAACTTCGTCGTGCAACATCCAAATCCCTCTAGGAAAGGATGATTCTAATATCGTGCTGGAACACGTGTCTCACTTAATAGTCATTTTTGCGAATTTCACTTAATAGTCATTTTTGTGAATTTCACTTAATAGTCATTTAGGCAAATTTGAATAGCTCAACAAATGTATACATTATCTGTTACATTAGTAACATTTTATATCAGAGCACTTCGTAGCAACAACTTTTTGAACACCATTAATTATGCCATCAATTGTCCCATTGTATGGCTTGTCGTAAGTCTTGAACCTGGGAAGATCTGCAATAACAGATCTTTCACTTGCAGTTATGTGCCAACCACCAGGGATTGATTCTACAATGACGGTGTTTAACATCCACAGTGGAAGATAATTGATCAGCAGAGGGTAGCTCAGCGAACAGAGGGTGTCCGAGATTTTATTTTTGAAGAGACTCCGAGAATTTAACTACGGGGAGAGTTTCTGAGGATAAGACTTCAGTGGGATTTCCCAATTGTTAAAATATTCCACGAAACAAGAAAGGGTAAGACGATATTTTATATGGTATCAGATTTTATGGATGTTGTTTTTTTAATCTATTTTTAGTATCGGAATAAAATATGGGGCTAAAATAAAATTACACAAAAATTTTGGATTTAAAAGCAGTTAAACAAGTTTGAGATTTAGTGTAAGACGACAAGATTTTCGGGGTTGGACCGGATCTCCCCCCTCCCTGTGGATACATCCCTGTATCAGGAGGTCGTGGATTCGGATCCCACTGACCGAAGACAATTTCCCTGTATGGCCACGTGACTTACGGCATAATAGTGTTCAAAAAATTGTTTACGCTTCATTTCCGACTTGTCCATTTTGAAAGACCGTTAGATTTTCCCTGAAGAATTTTCCAAGTGTTACAGTGCTTCGAAGCAGCTTCCATTAGCATAGCATGGAAAGTTCTATTTTATTTCCAGGCTTCGGCATATCGTGTTTCGCACTTTCTCCATGAACCTCGAGGCGCCGACATGTGTGCAAGTAATGATGCTTGAAGTCCGTCTCTTTCTATTAAAGGGACGCCGTCTTGGTTTACCAACATTCCTGTTGCCAAGATTCGTCTTCTGAGTACTCCTTTTAATTCCTCAGAATAGCTCTTCCGAAGGGAGCACCATCTCCCTTCTTTCAGCGAACATTTCTATTTTTTCATCGTCCAATCTCGAGACGTCTCAGTCACTTAACCTCAGGCTGTTGCCAACGTGCCTTCGCTCCCGTGCGCAACACAGTAGGAGAGAGATCTGAAACCTCATTGGTCGGTGGCTGAAACTAGGCGTGGACTATTTGCTCAACGCACCAATGGTAGCCTAAACTATGAAGAAGGTGACAGGCTGTCGCCACGCGCGACGCTACTGTTGCTCGTTCGCAGCTGCCGCTACGTGATTGGTCCTGTGCCGACCGCGCTGAGGTGACGCTCTCCATGATCTTCTAACTGGCTCCGTTTTGTTCTCTTAATGGGCGTGACCAGAAAGATATGTGCACTTGATGCCATCAGCAGAGTTACTGAATTCCTGTGCATGCGAGAAGACTTAACCCCGTCCATCAGGCCACGGAAAGGAAACGACAGAGAAGACAGGTAAGTAAATAATTCAGTTGAATGCATTCCTTTTCCCTCTCAGTGACTCTGGTTTCGAGATCGGAAATTAAGATGACGTTGACACAAGAATGCTAGGGCTCGTGATAATGACTGATCACTGTCAATTCTGGAAGCTGACAGGTGGAGAAGGAAGTAAGACCGTGAAGGGTTGCGCTGACATGTTATTATTATATCGTTTGTAATGTAAGTGCTAAGAGGGGAAAAAAACAATGGTGCTTTGTCTCTATAATAATTATGGAGCAAATAATATATCTCTGTAAATTACAGGGCATATAAACCAGAGGTTAAAAAGATTCAATGAAAATTGTTATTCTTTGAAGCCGAAATACAATCATGTCATCGAAGACAATTGACAATGAAATGATGGAAAATGACGTGGGAATGGAAAGCCTCACTCAAAGCTTTTTAACTTTGAAAATAAGTTTTTTATAGAAAAAAATATCCCTCGAGATAAAATGAAAATCTCAATTAGATCTCTACAAAATAAATAAAATTTATTTTTAAAGAGAATGGAGCTGGAACATTTAAGAACAGGCGATCTGGTTTCGCTGGTACTAAAAAAGTTACTCTTTGTTTCTCATAATTGATCAAAATTCAATCATTAGATAATAAAAAATAAATAAATAAATACCCCCTCAAGCAGGTGCTTGCCATAGAGGTCTGACAGGAGCCTGTCAGTTTATATGCCACAGTAGAAGATCTGAGAGGATGGCAGGACCTCAGCAGAAAACAACACGAACATCCATGCCTTACCCGGGGCTCGAACCAAGGTCCCGTAGATCAGTAGCCAGGCACTCTAACCACTCGGCCACGGGACGGCTAAGCTATTAAAATTACTGTTATTTTGATGAAGGATTGGCTATAACACTTATTATTTGGTTTAAATTTTTTGATAAATTCTTGTGACTAGCAACGTTGAGCGACTTTTTAAATGTTAAACGAATATTGTAGGAGATCACGATTTGGATAAAATAACTCGGATATTTAATTTTATTTCCGGTGACATTTTTCTGTACAGATCTAATTCTCAAAGTTGGGGAACTTTGAACATGATTTTCCCATCCACAAAACATGGAAATATCACAATGCATGTTGGAGGTTGATGCATAGCCAATATGAAAAAAATATAACAATTTTTAAATGAAGGATTTTTCTTTTTTAAATGTACAGTCGCTCAAAAAAAAAAATCCGAACTCAGGAAAAATATCTGGAGCGTATACAGCAACTGCACACGCTCCAGTTTGCTGTGAACGGTAACTGCACACGCTCAATATTTCCGTGAGTGAGCCCACACGATCTAGTATCAAAATAATATGACCACCTACAGTCGCTCAAAAAAGTATTCGAACGCTATGGTTGATCATAGAATTCAGAAAAAATATCTGGCAACGATTTTTTTTAGAAATTAGTGATCTGGCAACCTTCGTGTTACGTGACACGAAGGTTGCCAGATCACTAATTTCTAAATAAAAAATCGTTGCCGGATATTTTTTCTGAATTCTGTAATCAACGGATATTTTTCCGGAGATGTTCGGATATTTTTTTAGGGCGACTGTACGTTGGCAACATCTTATAGAATTATGAGTGACAACATTATGAGTTCAACAGTTTTAAAATATAAACTCCCACGGATATAGATGACTAGCAGGGCAAGTCAAAAATAATTCTCAACATCACTTGTCCTAACTCATTTCTAAATTGAAGAAATTCTCAGCAAACTTATGTCATTTCTCTCAGTGATCGAGTGTTTCGCGATCGTCGATGAGAGATAAATGAGTCCTGGGTTCAAATCGCGGATGAAACACGATTTTTTTTTATGTGCCTTTCAACTGAGTCTGGGGGGCGGGGGTGGCTCAGTCGGTTGCGCGCCAGGCTCGTAATCTGTAGTTCCCAGGTTCGAGTCCCAGCTGGGTCAGCGTTGAGATTTATCTCCGCAAAATTCCCCGCCCTGCCCACGGTCAGTAGGGGACACCGATGGGCTTGGAAAAGCCGCCGTCCGTCGGATGGGACGTTAAGCAGTGGCCCCGCGTGAGGGAGAGTCATACCCTGTGCACGTTAAAGAACACGCTGGATGGCCTTGACGGGAGGCTACCATCTGTCTCCCTACAGCTGTTCCAGTGGGTCCCCTCCCCCAACCTTCTCTGAGACTTCGGGATCCATGTGACCTGGCCATTTAGCCCATGGTGTGCAAAAAAGTGCCGCTCAGAGGTAAAACAACCCAACTGAGTCTGGACTTTCTCCCCGATCTACCATATGACGAATCATACTGACAGCTCTTGTCAGATCTCGTGGAAAGACGGCTGCTTAGAGAATAATTTATACATTTTTATTCATTTAAGATATTTTTGGCCCAAATTCAAGACAAAAATCCAACTTTATATTGGGGTACCGTTTGATGAAGTATAAATGAAAGTGAATGAGCTGATGATTAATTTCAAATGATTTAATCTAGGTTGGGTTGGTTGTTTTACCTCTGAGCGGCACTTTTTTTTCACACAATGGACTAAATGGCCTAGGTCACATGGGCCCCGAAGGCTCAGAGAAGGTTGGGGGAGGGGACCCACTGGAAGAGCTGTTGGGAGACAGATGGTACCTCCCGTCAAGGCCATCCAGGGTGTTCTGTAACATGCACAGGGTTTGATCTCCCACACACGTGGTCACGGCTTAACGTCCCATCGGACGGACGGCGACTTTTTCCAAGCCCATCGGTGTCCCTTACTGACCGTGGGCAGGGCGGGGAGTTTTGCAGGATTTAATCAAGAGTAATTTCAATAATATAAAACAAAAACTTCCTCCCACATATTTCTGAATTATTTTTCTTCATATTCATAAAAACCGAGAAAATTCCTAAAATTCAGACTCAGTTTATACAGGACTTTTCATACAAAGTCAGCCCTCTCCAGCAAGTTCTTTAACCACTGGAAAAGTATGAAGTTGCTCATAACATCGATATAAAATTTAGAGGAAAAACTGTCTTCAGCAGGGTGGGGTGTGAACCCACGACCTCTTGATAACGTCAGGTGATCTGACCACTAAGTTACCTGCCGCTTATCAAAAGCTTTTCCATTTAGTGATATAAACTAATCTACTTGCAGTGCATAACTAAAATACCTGTGTCACCTAGGGGCAGTCTTCTCAGTTTATCAACAGCATTCTGAAGAAGATGCCAATTGAGTTAAATAATACTCCCTCAAGCAGCTGCTTGCCACAGAGGTCTGACAGGAGCCTGTCAGTTTATATGCCATAGTAGAAGGTCTGTGAGGATGGCAGAACCTCAGCAGAAAAACAACACACGCATCCATGCCTTACCCGGTCCCTTAGATCAATAGCCAAGCGTGCTAACCACTCGGCCATGGGAAGAGTACACTTAATGAATTAATACCTTTCTCAAGGCTTTTGTTAAGGACGTGAGTTTGTATCCCACCCCTCTCAAGACGGAAATGAAAGACATATAGGATATATTCATGGTGCAGTTTGCATGTATATAGTTTGGTAGTTTTTTCAGCATGATATGATTGAAATTAATCAAATTGAAGCATTGAATAAAAACTTTTCGTAAATTTATTTTGCTTATTTATTAATATTTTGATATGAATTTGTATTGAACAACCTAAGGCTGTTGTAGAAAAAGGGTATTTAAAAAAAGCTCTAACAGGTATTCTAAAAGTGGAATAGCAACATATTTATACATTGTATTTGCAAAAAAAAAAAAGATTAAGGTTTCATTTACATAATTTATACTACCACAGAAGAATACAAAATTAAAAAATGAGTTATCCCCTCAAGCAGCCGCTTGCTACAGAAGTCTGACATCCTGTCAGATCTTCATTTTATGGGAATGAACATCCCCATTCAAAGTTCCCCTAACTTCCGAAATAAACGTTTTACAGAAAAATATCGATAAAGATAAATGAAAGATCGCACTCAAGTCTTCCTAAACCTCAATTTCAGCAGTATTCACTTAATATTTAAAATTATTGGAACTGGACGGTGCGATGTTATAGTATAACAATGGGAATAAAATAAAACATATATAACAGTGGTTCTCAACCATTTATGCTTCACGTACCCTCTGCAAATGTGTATGTAACTGGAAATGTGTATGTATACATCCCTCTTGTATAGATAGATAAAACTATAGTTATAGTATAACAATGGGAATGAAATAAAACATATATATCAGTGGTTCTCAAACTTTTATGCTTCACGTACCTCCTGGAAATGTATATGTAACTGGCGTACCCCTTGTATAGATAGATAAAACTATAGTTATAGCATAACAATGGGAATAAAATAAAACATATATATTAGTGGTTCTCAACCATTTATGATTAACGTACCCTCTGGAAATGTGTATGCAAATGGCGTACCCCTTGTATAGATAGATAAAACTATAGTTATAGTATAACAATGGAAATAAAATAAAACATATATATCAGTGGTTCTCAACCTTTTATGCTTCACGTACCCCCTGGAAATGTGTATGTAACTGGCGTACCCCTTATATAGATAGATAAAACTATAGTTATAGTATAACAATGGGAATGAAATAAAACGTATATATCAGTGGTTCTCAACCTTTTATGCTTCACGTACCCCCTGGAAATGTGTATGTAACTGGCGTACCCCTTGTATAGATAGATAAAACTACAGTTATAGTATAACAATGGGAATAAAATAAAACATATATAGCAGTGGATCTCAACCTTTTATGCTTCACGTACCCTCTGGAAATGTGTATGCAAATGGCGTACCCCTTGTATAGATAGATAAAACTATGGTTATAGCATAACAATGGGAATAAAATAAAACATATATATTAGTGGTTCTCAACCATTTATGATTAACGTACCCTCTGGAAATGTGTATGCAAATGGCGTACCCCTTGTATAGATAGATAAAACTATAGTTATAGTATAACAATGGGAATAAAATAAACATATATATCAGTGGTTCTCAACCTTTTATGCTTCACGTACCCCCTGGAAATGTGTATGTAACTGGCGTAACCCTTGTATAGAAAGATAAAACTATAGTTATAGTATAACAATGGGAATAAAATAAAACATATATATCAGTGGTTCTCAACCTTTTATGCTTCACGTACCCCCTGGAAATGTGTATGTAACTGGCGTAACCCTTGTATCGGTAGATAAAACTATAGTTATAGTATAACAATGGGAATAAAATAAAACATATATATCAGTGGTTCTCAACCTTTTATGCTTCACGTATCCCCTGGAAATGTGTATGTAACTGGCATACCCCTTGTATAGATAGATAAAACTATAGTTATAGTATAACAATGGGAATAAAATAAAACATATATATCAGTGGTTCTCAACCTTTTATGCTTCACGTACCCCCTGGAAATGTGTATGTAACTGGCGTAACCCTTGTATCGGTAGATAAAACTATAGTTATAGTATAACAATGGGAATAAAATAAAACATATATATCAGTGGTTCTCAACCTTTTATGCTTCACGTATCCCCTGGAAATGTGTATGTAACTGGCATACCCCTTGTATAGATAGATAAAACTATAGTTATAGTATAACAATGGGAATAAAATAAAACATATATATCAGTGGTTCTCAACCTTTTATGCTTCACATACCCCCTGGAAATGTGTATGTAACTGGCGCATCCCTTGTATAGATAGATAAAACTATAGTTATAGTATAACAATGGGAATGAAATAAAACATATATATCAGTGGTTCTCAACCTTTAATGCTTCACGCACCCGCTGGAAATGTGTATGTAACTGGCGTACCCCTTGTATCGGTAGATAAAACTATAGTTATAGTATAACAATGGGAATAAAATAAAACATATATATCAGTGGTTCTCAACCTTTTATGCTTCACGTATCCCCTGGAAATGTGTATGTAACTGGCGTACCCCTTGTATAGGTAGATAAAACTATAGTTATAGTATAACAATGGGAATAAAATAAAACATATATATCAGTGGTTCTCAACCTTTTATGCTTCACATACCCCCTGGAAATGTGTATGTAACTGACGTACCCCTTGTATAGATAGATAAAACTATAGTTATAGTATAACAATGGGAATAAAATAAAACATATATATCAGTGGTTCTCAACCTTTTATGCTTCACGTACCCCTGGAAATGTGTATGTAACTGGCGTACCCCTTGTATAGATAGATAAAACTATAGTTATAGTATAACAATGGGAATAAAATAAAACATATATATCAGTGGTTCTCAACCTCTTATGCTTCACGTACCCCATGGAAATGTGTATGTAACTGGCGTACCCCTTGTATAGATACATAAAACTATAGTTATAGTATAACAATGGGAATAAAATAAAACATATATATATCAGTGGTTCTCAACCTTTTATGCTTCACATACCCCCTGGAAATGTGTATGTAACTGGCATACCCCTTGTATAGATAGATAAAACTATAGTTATAGTATAACAATGGGAATAAAATAAAACATATATATCAGTGGTTCTCAACCATTTATGATTAACGTACCCTCTGGAAATGTGTATGCAAATGGCGTACCCCTTGTATAGATAGATAAAACTATAGTTATAGTATAACAATGGGAATAAAATAAAACATATATATCAGTGGTTCTCAACCTCTTATGCTTCACGTACCCCATGGAAATGTGTATGTAACTGGCGTAACCCTTGTATAGATAGATAAAACTATAGTTATAGTATAACAATGGGAATAAAATAAAACATATATATCAGTGGTTCTCAACCTTTTATGCTTCACGTATCCCCTGGAAATGTGTATGTAACTGGCATACCCCTTGTATAGATAGATAAAACTATAGTTATAGTATAACAATGGGAATAAAATAAAACATATATATCAGTGGTTCTCAACCTTTTATGCTTCACATACCCCCTGGAAATGTGTATGTAACTGGCGCATCCCTTGTATAGATAGATAAAAGTATAGTTATAGTATAACAATGGGAATGAAATAAAACATATATATCAGTGGTTCTCAACCTTTTATGCTTCACATACCCCCTGGAAATGTGTATGTAACTGGCGTACCCCTTGTATCGGTAGATAAAACTATAGTTATAGTATAACAATGGGAATAAAATAAAACATATATATCAGTGGTTCTCAACCTTTTATGCTTCACGTACCCCCTGGAAATGTGTATGTTACTGGCGTACCCCTTGTATAGTTATAGTATAACAATGGGAATGAAATAAAACATATATATCAGAGGTTCTCAACCTTTTATGCTTCACGTACCCCCTGGAAATGTGTATGTAACTGGCCTAACCCTTGTATAGAAAGATAAAACTATAGTTATAGTATAACAATGGGAATAAAATAAAACATATATATCAGTGGTTCTCAACCTTTTATGCTTCACATACCCCCTGGAAATGTGTATGTAACTGGCGTATCCCTTGTATAGATAGATAAAACTATAGTTATAGTATAACAATGGGAATGAAATAAAACATATTGTTGCGGATTACAAAAAATGGATAGCCACTGAACGTGAGTATTAAAAGCTATATTTCAAAACCAAATTCAATACAAGGTAAATTGTTACAAAGGAAATATGGATGAAATATCTTATTAACAAATCAACTATTAACATGCACAAGTCATCAATCTTCCTGCGTAGAGCACACAATATCAGCTCTGTGTATTTTACTAAATACTACCTTTTACTTGATTTACCAGGTCACCCGAAGATCTTCACTCGTAAACCAATTCTCGTCCTGTGCTAATAACTTTTCACACAGTAGCCGAACAAAAAGACAGTCCGTGTAGACATTCGAAGTTAGCCATAAAAGTTCCCACTTTTATACTTCCGCGTATACACAACACATCAAGTTACTTCTTGATACTTAACGATAAAAGATCCCACTTTTATCCTTCCGCATATACACAACACATCAAGTTACTTCTTGATACTTACGCGCACTGTCTCAGAACAGCTCACCGTCCATTTTCGAACTCTCCGACCGTTACAACACACAACGACCGTTACAATCCAAAACCGTTAACGCTCCACTCTTCTTCTCCAAATTCTCCCAACGTTCTTATTCGTTGGCTGAAACTTTGCTTTCGGTTGCCAGATTCTTCTGTCGTAACACTGCCCCCTTCCTAGGTCTTGTTCGTCCCGAACAATTCTGGATTCCAAAGCTTCTTCAGTTCTTCGATGAAACGGGGCCAAATGATCCACGTGAACCACCTTGCACTTTGTAGCTGGACATCGACGAATGCGATATACCACGTCTGTGTCAAAATGAAAGCGAATCTCATTATGACGTAGATTTCTTTTCTGACTGAAGCCTCGTCCACAAACATAATACGTGTAAGGCCTATAGCCCTTGTGAACACGTTTATGTCTCTGCAGAGAGAAGAATCGACTAAGAGTTTTCGTGCAAAACCTGTAAAAAGTTTTCTTCTTTGTCGAAAGTTTTCTTCTTTGGATTTTTACTTCTATCAACAGTAACAAGGAATGAAAGTCATTAGTGACATAAAATCTAGGGAGGAGTTTCATCCTCCAGTCTGACCCTTTTGTCAGTTGACTTTCACTTAATTCAGAACTGTCGTGATGAACCTTCAGCCATATTTCACCTGATTCAATTTGATCCCCAAGGTGCTTCACAAATATAATATCAGCTCCATAATTCTTTTTAGCTCTTCGGTCCATCTCCTCCTTCCATACTCTTGCTAGAACTGCAGCTTCTAATCCGACAACCTTACCTGTTTCTCCTGTATAAGTGAAATCAGTGATGTGTCGGGCTGCTAGCAATATTTTTTCTGTTTTACCTTCACATAGCCAGCTTGCAACATCTTCAGATACTCCTTGTTCTATTAACATGTTACGAAACTTGTTCAAAGCATTGCCGTTATGCAGAACCTTACGGACACGTGATGCTTCATCTACCCTATTATCCACAATGTTCACAAAACGCAGAAGTTCTCCTAACTCCTCGACGAGCTCTTGCAGTTCCAAGGATCCGTTACCAAGGAAACACTGAACAGCTTCCATCACTTCCAGAGAGTTGTCAACAGAGTTTTCAAGAGGTGAATCCATGTTGCTGATAACAGCTGAACAACTCATTCCACGAGCTTGTGATGCTGCAACCATTTTCTTAACTAAATCAACAGCGTCTTCTGTACTGATGAGATCAATAGCTCCTTTTCCGAATTCAACATCATAAACCAAAGCGCACACTCCTTCAGCCAGCTTTTTGGACACAATTGAGCATCTCATTAGAGGAACGCTATCTACGGTAGCCGTCAGATCCTTGCAGCGGTAAATCTCCTTATCTGTTGGCACCAGCTCCACTGTCTGTCCTACGATGCAGCATCCGACGTCTTCCATCATCTGCTCGATTTTATCTTTAGTGCAGTCGACTGTGAAGCCAGGGATGGATTCCAATTTGTCCAGAGTATCTCCCGTCAATTGGAGAGCACGACCGGAGATCATAGGGACCTTGAGACCTAAAGCAGCAAGTGCAGGAGCCAAGACAAGACTCACTTTGTCGCCGACACCTCCTGTACCGTATTTATCTACCATCCGATGGCGCCACTCGGGTCTCCAGCAAAACACATGACCCGAGGAGGTCATAGTTGCTGTTTCTTCGGAATTCAGTTTCTTGGAGCTCTCATTGTAATTAGCCAGGGAAACATCAGTCATGATTGCCAAATTGTTCATTCTGGAGATCAGCGACGAGTTTTGTAACATGATATTGTCCACTTTAGAGCTCTTGTAATCGTGATAAAACTTTTCTATATCCTTATAATCTAAATGGTTATAATGTCCAAATCTGCACATTGACTGTTCAGAAAAGAAATTCAGCATGGTTTCGTTGAGATTGTCTGAGGGCTTTACTTCTCTCTGATCGTAACTCTGAGGCTTAGTTTCATCCAGAAAGTTAGTCTTTGAAGTACCGTCTCTGCCTGAAGCTCTTTTACTAGCATCACCTGTTATGCTTCTAAGCCATTCTTCGGAATTCCTCTTCCTTAAATCCCCACTTTCTATAAACGATTCAAGTGTGGCTATATGCTTCGGAAAAATCTCTCCGACTTCCCTGGTAACGACGAAGGGCACTTTGTATCTATGATGAATGGACGCCTCTTCTTTACTCGGACCACTCTGCGAAACGTAAACTCTGTTTCGTTCCCCCTCATTACCACTCGTTACTCTGCCTTTGCGATAATTGTCCATGACGCATTTTGCTGACGGCGAGGAATAGAATACCTTTCGTGTGGATCTCTCTTCAGATCGTGCCAGACTTGTATACCTAGGTATTTTGAAGTGCAAAGCGTACTGTATAGTCTCACAGCTCTCTGATCTGTGCGATTGTTCTTCACAGTTCCTAGACATGTCACCAGCGACATAGACACTCTGCCATGCATTACCAGTAGTTGCGTGGTCAAAGGCATCATCTGCGCTATCTCTACAATTCTTGATTTCCAGTAGCAGATCCACATTTTTATATGCGTTGCCTTTCTCTTTTTCTTTTCCATGTTTACAATCTAACTTAACACTATCAAGATCATCTTTTTCACTGACAGATTCAACATTTAAACTATTGCATTGTCTATTGAGTTCGGTTTTATGATCCTTGAACTGATCAATAATCTTACCAACTTGAGAAGCCACTTCAGCTCTCATCTCAGTATTTTGTGCGGCTATTTCGGCTTTCAAGTCAGTCCTCAACTCATTATTTTGTGCGGCCATATCGGCTTTCAAGTCAGTCCTCAACTCATTATTTTGTGCGGCCATATCGGCTTTCAAATCACCTATTTTATCGCTTTGGGCGGCCATATCGGCTTTCAAATCATCTTTTTGAGAAACTATCTCCGTTCTCAACTCATTTATCAACTTTACTAATTCATCCATACTTCTAGTTAACGGCATTCAATAAATTATCCCACTTCTGACACCAAATGTTGCGGATTACAAAAAATGGATAGCCACTGAACGTGAGTATTAAAAGCTATATTTCAAAACCAAATTCAATACAAGGTAAATTGTTACAAAGGAAATATGGATGAAATATCTTATTAACAAATCAACTATTAACATGCACAAGTCATCAATCTTCCTGCGTAGAGCACACAATATCAGCTCTGTGTATTTTACTAAATACTACCTTTTACTTGATTTACCAGGTCACCCGAAGATCTTCACTCGTAAACCAATTCTCGTCCTGTGCTAATAACTTTTCACACAGTAGCCGAACAAAAAGACAGTCCGTGTAGACATTCGAAGTTAGCCATAAAAGTTCCCACTTTTATACTTCCGCGTATACACAACACATCAAGTTACTTCTTGATACTTAACGATAAAAGATCCCACTTTTATCCTTCCGCATATACACAACACATCAAGTTACTTCTTGATACTTACGCGCACTGTCTCAGAACAGCTCACCGTCCATTTTCGAACTCTCCGACCGTTACAACACACAACGACCGTTACAATCCAAAACCGTTAACGCTCCACTCTTCTTCTCCAAATTCTCCCAACGTTCTTATTCGTTGGCTGAAACTTTGCTTTCGGTTGCCAGATTCTTCTGTCGTAACAATATATATCAGTGGTTCTCAACCTTTTATGCTTCACGTACCCCCTGGAAATGTGTATGTTACTGGCGTACCCCTTGTATAGTTATAGTATAACAATGGGAATAAAATAAAACATATATATCAGTGGTTCTCAACCTTTTATGCTTCACATACCCCCTGGAAATGTGTAGGTAACTGGCGTACCCCTTGTATAGATAGATAAAACTATAGTTATAGTACAACAATGCCAACTTAGCGACTTTGTTACTAGATCTATCGACTTTTGGACTCTCACGGTGTACTCCAAAATATTTTACCGCGTAACCCACGTTGAGATCCCTGCTTTAAGGGGTTAGCTCAGCATACAATTATTCTAGTGAAGAGCAGAATAACAGTATTTTTAAAACACTTAGATAATCTGATCATTATAATTGACCCTCGCTTCATACAAAATATATATAATATTAATTAAAAAAAGTAATTAATTTGAATGTAGGATTAAGGCTATGTGTCAGTCAGTAATAATACTTAGTGTATTGAATAACTTAATAGTTATGATAATTATAAACCACAATAAATTCAACACATTAAAGAGGAAATTAATTCCTCTATGAATCTTGGATGTATTGCATAACGAAGCACATTGGAAATCGAAAAATTTCATACTATCAATTGCGAAATATTATGGCATAATAACAAAAGAAATAAATTACCCCTCAAGCAGCTGCCTGCCACTGAGATCTAACAGCACTCTTTCAGTTTAATACGCCGTAGAGCGACCCTGAGCTCGAACCCAGATCGAAATCTAGCGCGCTAACCACTCGGCCACCATGCTAATAAATTAATATGATTATCACCATCGCTTTAAACATTAACGTAAGATTATGAAAAAGTATAGTGAATTCTACGACTTTTAAATTACACCACTGATTTGTTGAAGGAATGTCACATTAGTTGACATCGAAGTTGGGCAAAATAACTTCTAAGAGAGAACTCGTCTGCGGTCTCATTAAGCAGGTGGCGCTGGCATACAAGTTTCACATCTTCATCACACGTACAATCCATGACAAAATAAAAAAGATCATCTGACTTGGTGTCCTTCGAATACAGGTGTCTACTGCACGTTAAAGAACACTCAGGATGGCCTTGACGGGAGGCTTCCATCTGTCTCCTAACAGCGGTCCAGTGGGTCTCTTCATCCAACCTTCTTTGAGCCTTCGGGGTCCTTGTGACCTGGCCATTTAGCCCATTGTGTGCAAAAAAAGTGCCGCTCAGAATTAAAACAACCCAACGTTAAAGAACACGCTGGATGGCCGTGACGGGAGGCTACCATCTGTCTCCCAACAGCTGTTCCAGTGGGTCCCCTCCCCCAACCTTCTCTGAGCCTTCGGGGTCCAAGTGACCTGGCCATTTAGCCCATGGTGTGCAAAAAAAGTGCCGCTCAGAGGTAAAACAACCCAACGTTAAAGAACACGCTGGATGGTCTTGACGGGAGGCTACCATCTGTCTCCCAACAGCTGTTCCAGTGGGTCCCCTCCCCCAACCTTCTCTGAGCCTTTGGGGTCCAAGTGACCTGGCCATTTAGCCCATGGTGTGCAAAAAAGTGCCGCTCAGAGGTAAAACAACCCAACGTTAAAGAACACGCTGGATGGCATTGACGGGAGGCTACCATCTATCTCCCAACAACGGTCCAGTGGGTCCCCTCACCCAACCTTCTCTGAGCCTTCGGGGTCCTTGTGACCTGGCCATTTAGCCCATTATATTGCAAAAAAAGTGCCGCTCAGAGGTATCCTACTTTTTCTTACTGTATGTGAGGAAGACGAGACGTCAGCAGAAGGACAGAATGAAAAGGAAGTATTAATATCTTATCGGGTGCTCGAAAGCAGGTCCCTTTGATGAATAGCGAAACGCGCTAATCACTTAGCCCACCAGAAAGGCAAGAGGATTATCACATAAGTTGTTGATTCATAAGATTTACGAGTTATACTTATAAGAGGAAAAATATAGCTAAATGGCTCCGTTCACAAGAACCCTGGTGAGCTCAAAAAATTACAATTTGCTGCATCATTCTAAATCGGGGAAAAGAAATAATATTTTTTTCACTTGAAACTGAAATTGCAAAGATCTTTTGAATTTATAGTCCCAGTTGATTTGAGAAATTTATACCACCAAGCGGCACTTTTTTAAACACGCTTGGCTTAGTGGCTAGGTCACAAGGGCCCCAAAAGTTCAGAGGAGGCTAGGGGCTTTAGGTTGGGTTGTTTTGCTTCTAAGCAGCACTTTTTTTGCATACCATGCTAAATGGCCAGGTCACAGGGACCCCGAAGGCTCAGAGAATGTTGAGGGTAGGGAACCCACTGGACAGATGTTAGAAGAGATGATAGCCTCCCATCAAGACCACCCAGTGTGTTCTTTAATGTTGGGTTGTTTTACCTCTGAGCGGCACTTTTTTGCACACCGTGTGCTAAATGGCCAGGTCACAAGGACCCGAAAGGCTCAGAGAAGGTTGGGGAAGGGGACCCACTGGAACAGCTGTTGGGAGACAGATGGTAGCCTCCCGTCAAGGCCATCCAGCGTGTTCTTTAACGTGCACAAGGTATGGCTCTCCCGCACACGGGGCCACGGCTTAACGTCCCATCCGACGGACGGCGGTCTTTTCAAGCCCATCGGTGTCCTCTACTGACCGTGGGCAGGGCGGGAAGTTTTGCGGAGATAAATCTCAACGCTGACCCAGCTGGGACTCGAACCTGGGAAGTACAGATTACGTACTGAATTTCAAAAATATTCGCAATTTCAGTTTCATAAATCTCAACGCTGACCCAGCTGGGACTCGAACCTGGGAGTACAGACTGGTGCGTTACCGACTGAGCCACCCCCACCCCAAGAAGGCTAGGGGAAGGGAACCCACTGGAAACCTGTTACGAGACAGATGGTAGCGCCCCGTCTAGGCCATCCAATGTGTTCTTTAATGTGCACAGAGTATGGCTCTCCTGCATAAGTGACCACGGCTTAACGCTCCATCCGAACAAAGACGGACTTTCCAAGCCCTTAATCTTCGGTGTTCCCTTTCTAGGATGGAGGGCTAGTGCAAATAAATTTCTGTTGGGTCTCAAATCTGAGAGCATCAGATTACAAGACTGCTCCACCACATCAGTAGTCGAGAGGTTAGTGTGCTTGGCAGTGGAGTAATGGACTGGGTTCGAACCAAGATGAGGTATGGATGTTCTCTCTCTGACGTATGTTGTCATCCTCATGAAGTCTTATCATCCTCGCATTTCATCTTAATAAAAGTATTATTTATACTGACATGCTCCTGTTAGGATCTTCGTAGACAGATTAATGAGGGTTTTTTTATGTTGAGTGAGCATCAAATGCATGGAAAGGATTTTTTTTAGATAAATTGAGAAATGTTGTGAATTAAATGAACTCTGAGGTGCGAAGTCATCATGACAGATCATCTGAATGCTTCGATTTGATTTACATGTGAAACATTTGAGAGCATATTTCATCGTTTGGGGAATCTAGGAAGGAGGATAAAATAGGTACATTCAAAAACTGATGAACTTTTGATTGAATTTTTCTTTTTATATTCAATATATTTATTTTTTTCTTGAACAAATTCGTTTTAATGCATCTTTCCAAATCTGTATGCTTAAATGTGATTGGTCTGGGGCGGGGGTGGCTCAGTCGAGAGCGCGGCAGGCTCGTAATCTGCAGTTCCCAGGTTCGAGTCCCAGCTAGGTCAGCGTTGAGATTTATCTCCGCAAAACTCCTGGCCCTGCCCACGGTCAGTAGGGGACACCGATGGGCTTGGAAAGGCCGCCGTCCGTCGGATGAAACGTAAGCCGTGGCCCCGTGTGTGGGAGAGCCATATCCTGTGCACGTTAAATAACACACTGGATGGTCTTGACGGGAGGCTCCATCTGTCTCCCAACAGCTGTTCCAATGGGTCTCCACCCCCAACCTACTCTGAGCCTTCGGGGTCCTTATGACCTGGCCATTTATCCCATGGTGTGGAAAAAAGTGCCGCTCGGAGGTAAAACAACCCAACCCACCTTTCAGAAATAAGTTCCATAGCCTTATCACTCAAATAATTTTGTTTCCTCTGTTCTCTTTTACTCAAAAGAGTACTGTTGGTTTCAAGAAAAGACTGTTTAAATTGATCCCATTCTTTCTCAACTTCAGCAGTAAGCAAACCACGATTGTCATAATGATTAACTGACTTATCGTGGTATGTTTAGCTACATCTTGATTTTTCAAAGTCTCAGTATTAAAAGCAATTTTCTTAACGTTGGCACAACATTTCTTAGGCTTCAGTTGCAAGAAACTTTTGACCAGGAAATGGTCAGACCTAATTTCGGTTCCCCTCTATGATCTGGTATTCTTAACCGAACTAGCCCATTTTCTGTTAATAAAATATAATCTGCCACATTCCTGTGCAACCGATCTGGTGAAACCCATGTGTATTTGGGGCGGGGGTGGCTCAGTCGGTAGCGCGCCAGGCTCGTAATCTGTAGTTCCCAGGTTCGAGTCCCAGCTGGGTGAGCATTGAGATTTATCTCCGCAAAATTCCCCGCCCTGCCCACGGTCAGTAGGGGACACCGATGGGCTTGGAAAAGCCGCCGTCCGTCGGATGGGACGTTAAGCCGTGGCTCCCAGTGCGGGAGAGCCATACCCTGTGCACGTTAAAGAACACGCTGGATGGCCTTGACGGGAGACTACCATCTGTCTCCCAACAGCTGTTCCAGTGGGTCCCCTCCCCCAACCTTCTCTGAGCCTTCGGGGTCCATGTGACCTGACCATTTAGCCCATGGTGTGCAAAAAAGTGCCGCTCAGAGGTAAAACAACCCAACCCATGTGTATTTATAAATGTCTCAGTATTTGTAGCACGTGTTACTTATTCGCAAACGTTAAGTTTACTTACGGTTAGTTTTACTTTACGTTAAATTTACCTGTAGGAGACGTTCCCCATTTCCATTGGAACTAGCAATGCCAAAGGGAACTTATACCCGTGTCCAAAGATCAAAGTCAGTATTAACTTCAGCACTGAAGTCATCTAGCACAAGAGAAATTTCTCCTTTCTTGACAGAATTTAAAATATCCTGAAGTTGTCTGTAAAATCTCTCTTTCTCATTCTCATCAGGGTCTCTGAGGAAACATAACAGAAGATCACATTCAAGTTTTTAATGCTTGTTTCAAATTTAGCTGTTAGAAACCTTTCATTAATGCAGTCATATTCTAGCAGTTTCACTAGAGTGTCTGTTGAGAAGCTAACCTATAGCTTGGAGACACTTTCCATCATTTCTCCCTGAAAAGAGAAATTTAAAATTATTTTTAAGTATCTGGCCTTTACCTGTCCATCTGGTCTCTTGCAAGCCTAGAATATCGCGGTTATGACGCTGGAATTCCTATGTGAAGACGTCAAGTGAAAAATCTCTATGCAGCGTCCTCACATTTCACGTTCCTACATAGAGAAAATGATTAATAAGATTTTTAAAGAAACTAGGTTTATTGAGATAGGTAAGGGGCCAACAATATCAAAATAGCCCCCTGATCGCAGGCATGGGGCAAAGACTTCTCCCTCCTCCAATAAAGATTGAAGACACCGATGCTGGTAGGAACTTCAGGCACCAACTTTTCAAATGATCCCTCTTCAGTGTAGTATTGGCGATGCCCACCTAACTAAGAGAGGGTTGAGATACCTGCGATGGCCTCTGATCAGAATTATCCACCTGCTGATATAAGATATACTGTGACTGTGTTCACCTAGGGCTGGCAACCCGCAGGCAAACAGAAAACAGCGGCAGATATTCCCTCTCAACAGGGGCCCACCAGTGCAGCAAGTTCAGGATCCGTAATCAACATTAAAGTCATAAATCGGTCCAGGGAAACCACTTGCTTCTTCGTGCATCTTCAAACCTACATTGGAGGAAGTCTTCCAGTGTAGATGGCTTCAACCTTTAGCAGTGGGAGGAACGGGTCTTTGCCCCATGCCTGCGATTAGGGGGCTATTTGATATTGTCGGTATTCCCTCTCTCAATAAGCACACTTTTTTTTAAACATCCCACTAACCATTTTCTCTCCATAGGTTGGAAATTTGAGGAGTTGGAATGTGAGGACTCTGCACAGAGCTTTTTCTCCTGATGCCCTCACACAAGAATTCCACCATTACAATTTAGATATTCTCGGCCTGCAAGAGACCAGATGGACCGATAAAGGTCAGATTCTTAAAAATAGTCTTAAATTTCTCTTTTCATGGAGGGACGATAATAAGCATCACCACTTTAATATTAAAGGTAAAAATTTTATCTTTTATTACTTCTGTGTCTCTTTTGCTGGCTAAATGGGTTAAATGGTCAGATTGGGTTGGATTGTTTCACCACTGAGCGGCACTTTTTTGCACACCATGGGCTAAATGGCCAGGTCACATGGACCCCGAAGGCTCAGAGAAGGTTGGGGGAGGGGACCTACTGGAACAGCTGTTGAGAGACAGATGGTAGCCTCCCGTCAAGGTCATCCAGCGTGTTCTTTAACGTTGGATTGTTTTACCTCTGAGCGGCACTATATTGCACACCATGGGCTAAATGGCCAGGTCACAAGGACCCCGAATGCTCAGAGAAGGTTGGGGGAGGGAACGCACTGGAACAACTGTTAGGAGACAGATGGTAGCCTCCCGTCTAGGTCATCCAGCGTGTTCTTTAACGTGAACAGGGTATGTCTCTCCCGCACACGGGGCCATGGCTTAACGTCCTCATCCAACGAATGGCGGACCTTTCCAAGCCAATCGGTGTCCCCTACTGACCATGGGCAGGACGGAGAGTTTTGCGGAGACAAATCTGAATGCTGAACCAGCTGGGACTCGAACCTAGGAACTGCAGATTACGAGCCTGCCGTGCTACCGACTGAGCCACCCCCAGCCCTAAATGGTCAGGTAACAAGGGCCTTAAGGGCTCAGAATAAGGCCGAACCAAAAATGTCTTTAGGGAAGTTAGTACCAATGGTCAACTATTTTAAAGGGGTGATCTATCCAAGTGGCCGAGTGTTCAAAGGAGGTAAAGAAGGTGAAATGGAGGAAAGGGTCACTTGAATCATCCCCAGGTGATTATTCTTCAGGCGATACTCTCAAACTTCTACAGGCTATTACTGTTTGTCGTGACCCAAAGGGTTCCGATCCTATAGGATTAAGTCAGATGTGATGACCTGGGTTCGGATCCTGTCTGACTGGGCCAGAAGTGATGACCCAAAGATATTATCCTATCCGACTAAACCAGATGTGATGTCCTCCCTTCTCAGATCTAGGGAGACAGCCAAACGTCGTGGCCGCCGGAGGACGATGCGATTGTTGCTTAATAATTACTTCACCCTCGCTTCGGTGAAATTACAGGTTCGCGGGTTTTTTGGTCCGTGCCACTGCACGCCTTTGAAGAAACTGGTGTTGAATGATGAATAACAAGAGTCCATTAATTAACTGCACTAGAGTTGTATAGGGACGACACAGTTTTATTTATAATATATACACAGCTACATGCTGGGAATGTGCTCAACTCCGTGGGCCTGTGCTGCTGCAAACATTAATAATGAGGTGGAGAATCGCACACTCTGCAAGTTCTGGGGCGGGGGTGGCTCAGTCGGTAGCGCGCCAGGCTCGTAATCTGTAGTTCCCAAGTTCGAGTCCCAGCTGGGTCAGCGTTGAGATTTTGAGATTTATCTCCGCAAAATTCCCCGCCCTGCCCACGGTCAGTAAGGGACACCGATGGGCTTGGAAAGGCCGCCGTCCGTCGGATGGGACGTTAAGCCGTGGCCCTGTGTGTGGGAGAGCCATACCCTGTGCACATTAAAGAATACGCTGGATGGCCTTGACGGGAGACTACCATCTGTCTCCCAACAGCTGTTCCAGTGGGTCCCTCCCCCAACCTTCTCTGAGCCTTCGGAGTCCATGTGACCTGGCCATGTAGCCCATGGTGTGCAAAAAAGTGCCGCTTATTGGTAAAACAACCCAACAACCCAACTGCAAGATCTCACTTTACAGACCTCAAAACTCGGCGAAAGGATAACCAACCTTTGCCTAGACTGTGGTTCCTTCTGAATCCACAAGAATAAAAAAAGATTCTCCAAGAATCTCGATTTCCCTTTGGAATCGCACCCTCTCTTCAAGGGTTTCTTTTGAGTATGACGGCATCCTTCTGACGCGTATCGAAACGACTCCTTCTCGTTCTTCGCCTAGCCTCGTGCGCGGAACTAGCGCCTTAGTCTGGTCATTTACGACATAAACAATTGCTGGCATTCGTCACCACTTACACGGAGCAGCTTTAGACCCTAAAAACATAAACAGTGAGTCATTCCAGCACAAACATTTCCAAGAACACATAAAAATATATACAACAAAAATATACAATAAATAAATAAATATAAAATTCGAGGGACATGACATTGTTGAAATGATTATGCCAAGAAACTGGGATTCGAACTAGGGCTTCGGCAGCCACGGTGATTACCGCAAAACAACGAAATATAACTGCACTGCCAAAGAGACAACGTTTTGAAATAAGTCAACGACAATGTGGTAATGAGCTGTGTCCATCGGAAGTGACATTATCCTGCACTTGTCGGATGTGACATGACGCCATGTGTAGGAGAGCTATAAGGCACATTAAAGAACACGCTGAATGACCCTCACGAAAAGCTCCCACCTCTTTCCTAACAGTTGTCTAATGGATCGTCTTCTCCTCTCTCTTACTGATGCTTTGGACTCGTTTGAAGCCCGAACCCTCAGAGAAGAGTTCTTCTCTCTTGGAATCGTCTGAAGCTTTAGGGACCTCGCAAAATCGTATGCAAAAAAACTGCCAATCAGAGGTAGTAAAATTCAAACCTGTTAAAGAACATGCTGGGTACACCTGGCCATGAATTTTGGGCTTTTTAGATGTGGCTTCTAGAAAGCATCTGTGGTTAGGTGCTTGACTCTGAAGTAAATCGATTTGAGTTCGAACCCGAATAAGACGTGGCTGTTTTCATTATCTGGATGTTTTCTTTCAGCTGGGATCACCCTTTTCTCACGGATCTTCTCTCTTTCTACTGATAGGCTAATGTCAGACTTTTTGTGGCGAAAGGAATGCCTCAGGTGATACTGTCAGGCTTCTGTGGGGAGTGGAATGCTTTAGGTGAGACTTTCAGATTTCTATGGTGAGTAGGATCCCTCAGGTGACACTGTGAGACTTCTGGGCTAGTAGGATGCCTCAGACGACTTCTGGGCTAGTAGGATGCCTCAGACGACTTCTGTGGTGAGTGGAATGCTTTAGGTGAGACTTTCAGATTTCTGTGGTGAGTAGGATCCCTCAGGTGACACTGTGAGACTTCTGGGCTAGTAGGATGCCTCAGACGACTTCTGTGGTGAGTGGGATGCTTTAGGTGAGACTATCAGACATGATGAGTAGAGTACATGATGAGTAGTCATATCAGACATGATGAGTATCGGATATGATGAGTAGGATCCCTCACGTGACATCGTGAGACTTCTGGACTAGTAGGATGCCTCAGACGACTTGGGAGATGTTTTTGGAGAATTTTTTTTATCCTACAGAAAAGAAGGAAACAACTGAACCAATTCCATCCTCTCCACATCCATTTCCTAAGTCTTTTAACTAACAGTCTCATTCAGGATAAAATGCTCTCGAAACAAATTTCCAGTATCGAATTCGTTCCCAGCATCGAGCATTCCAGCAACTCGAGATTCCTCCGAGTTAACAAAGGAGCAAATATTCCTCTTGTTTCTTCTCCCCCGCATCCTCCCTCCGAGAAATGCCAACAAGAGAAATCCCATCACCAAATCCTCTCGATCCGGTCTCGGCTCCTCGGCAGTTCCGCTTGTATAACATTAGAGGATCACGCGCCCTGGAGGTGGGTCGCACGTGGCATGCCCGCGCGCCGCGTTCCTCCGCTCGCGGCACGTGCAATTAGTGCCGCTCGAGCAGCCCGCCTGGTGGCGCTGCGGATTGCCTAATAAGCGTCCCCCTCATTTTTCACCCGACGTTGTCGAGCCCAGGGATCGGTTCGCGAGTTTGCAAGCCGCCTAAACATAGAGGGTGGGTAAGAAGTAGGGGGAGGGAAGGAAGGCAAACCGCAATATAGGGGGTGAGGGAAAAGATGGGGGCTGAAAAGGTGAAGTGGTGGCGAAAGAAGTGGCGGAGGAGGAATCGGGAAACTTGTAAATGAGGTAGACCTGGAACACACAAAAAAATGAAGTCCACATTTTTAGCCTTATCGAGAACTATTACCTCACCTCATTTGGAACTCTTTCAAACGCTAAGATGCCGTTTTGCACAGACGGTACGTAGAAAGCACGCCATGGCCATTCACTGGAATTTGTTCTCTCCCTCCCTCCACCTCTCCCTCCTCCTCCTCCTCATCAGGTGCCCAGACAGAGATGTCAGTAAACGATCCCATGGTATTTATGCACCCCCACGCTCTTTGGAGTTGTTGTTGAGTTCTCTGGTTTTAGAGGAAGGAGAGAGAGAAAGGAGGGAAAGCAGAACTAAACGAAGGCACGCGAGGGAGGGACTCCTGCAGAAATGAGGGGTGGAATTTCAGTAAACGCTCAGATTAGCTTGTTGACATTATTTTCTCGAGTTGGATCTTAAATACGATCGCTGTCCTTCAAAAATATGCGGCAGTCTCTGCCACAAAAATGCTCACCACGAAGGCAACTGACAAGAGTGAAAAGTTTCCGTTTTCCAAAACATGTCAAGATGATTCGTCGATTTTTTCTGCTTCTTTTTAAACCGACTAAGCTACGTATTGTGGCGCAATTTCTTATTGCCTTTTTTTTTTATGTAGAGGTGGCCACATCGATCTAGTCGTTAATGTGACCGACTCGCCACATGCAATGTGGTTCGGTTCATGATTTTGGTAGCAGTGATATTTTCTGTACTTTTACGATCCAAGTCTACTTATGAAAGGTGATAGTGATGGGTTTGCAATGACTGCCGTCTGTTGGATGGGACATGTGTTACCTCTGAGCGGCACTTTTTTGCACACAATGTACTAAATGGCCAGGTCACATCGACCCCGAAGGCTCAGAGAAGTTTGGGGAGGGGACCCACTGGAACAGCTGTTAGGAGACAGTTGGTAGTCTCCCGTCAACCTTTGGGGGAGGGAGGGGTCAGATGGATCCTTTAGCCATGATCCCATGCACAGGAGAGCCATATCTTTTCACATTAAATACACTGGGTGGTCTTTATGAGAGGTTACCATCTGTCCGAACAGATGTCCAATGGGTTCCTTTCCTTCCAACATTCCCTGAGCTCTTAGGGTCCTTGTGACCTGGACATTTTTAGCACAAACGCTTCTCAGAAATCAAATAACCCAGTCAAATCTTCCGCAATAATCTTCAACTTGTTCACCAAGAATCGTGACATAACACCCTTCTATCTCGACACAACAGGTCAATTTCCATATGCGTGTCATTATGGAGCAGAATACAACGTTTTTCAGATTACGGCCGAATCTACGATCTCGAAAGAGAGTTGCTAAGTCTTAGATGCACTCATTTCGTATCTTCAATATATCGTTATGGATTGGGTTATTTTATCTCAGAGTAGCGCTTTTCTGTACACAATGAGCTAAACGATCAAGTCACAACGACCCCAAGGTCTCAGAGTCCATTAGGAAAGAGGATCCACTGGACTTACATCCATCAGAACCATACAGTTGCGTTCTTTAAAGTTCAAAGATTATGGCTGTTTTGCGCACAGTGTCAAGGCTTAAGGTCCCATTCGACAGACAGCAGATCCAGAAGGAGCCAATCCCAGCCCCCAGTGGGATTTTGGTTGTTTTACCTCTGAGCGGCACTTTTTAATGAAAACTGAAATGCCAGGTCACATGGACCCCGAAGGCTCAGAGAAGGTTGGGGAAGGGGACCCACTGGAACAGCTGTTGGGAGACAGATGGTAGCCTCCCGTCAAGGCCATCCAGCGTGTTCTTTAACGTTGGGTTGTTTTACCTCTGAGCGACACTTTTTTGCACACCATGGGCTAAATGGCCAGGTCACATGGACCCCGAAGGCTCAGAGAAGGTTGGGGGAGGGGACCCACTGAAACAACTGTTGTGAGACAGATGATAGCCTCCCGTCAAGGCCATCCACGTGTTCTTTAACGTCACAGGGTATGACTCTCCCACACACATGGCCACGGCTTAACGTCCCATCCGACGGACGGCGGCCTTTCCAAGCCCATCGGTGTCACCTACTGACCGTGGGCAGGGCGGGGAATATTGCGTAGATAAATCTCAACGCAGACCCAGCTGGGACTCGAACCTGGGAACTACAGATTACGAGCCTGGCGCCCCCCCCCCCCCCCCCCCCAGTGGGAAAAAGAGTTCATAACCAAAGAGAAAGGGTTAAAATATAGAAACTGGAAGGATCCGGAATGTAAAGTTCTATGCTAGGGTTATGAGCCAGATACCCTATTGAAGGATCATCCTTTTCCTAATTCCACAAAGGCTATCCGATAAGATTAATCTTTTTAAAAGTAGAGTGTAATGGTTTAATGTTAGATGTAAATCCCTCTTCAATGGGGTGAAGAGAGTAAAGAAAAAAACATTTCTTTCTTCTATCTGTGGGGCGGGGGTGGCTCAGTCGGTAGCGCGCCAGGCTCGTAATCTGTAGTTCCCAGGTTCGAGTCCCAGCTGGGTCAGCGTTGAGATTTATCTCCGCAAAATTCCCCGCCCTGCCCACGGTAAGTAGGGGACACCGATGGGCTTGGAAAGGCCGCCGTCCGTCGGATGGGACGTTAAGACGTGTGCGGGAGAGCCATGCCCTGTACACGTTAGAGAACACGCTGGATGGCCTTGACGGGAGGCTACCATCTGTCTCCCAACAGCTGTTCCAGTGGGTCCCCTCCCCCAACCTTCTCTGAGCCTTCGGGGTCCATGTGACCTGGCCATTTAGCCCATGGTGTGCAAAAAAGTGCCGCTCAGAGGTAAAACAACCCAGCCCAATCTTCTAGCTGTATGATATATCTTCTATCTGCAGGTTCTATCTGTCATGGATCTAATCCTGCATGTAAAAGAAAACTGCAAGATCTCATATTACTTTACAGTTACAAGAGAAGTGATCTTAATCCATGCATCCAGCAAGAAATGTGGAATATGATTTATTCTCAACCCTTGCACATCTTAGATGATGTCGATTTCTTTTGGAGATCCTGGGGAAATAAAACATTCACTCCTCTGGAAATCGATGCCCGACATCTGATTTTGATAACTCTAAAAATCTACAGCAAAATCGTAAAATTTTTCCTAGTTTCACGTGTTCCAGAGGGGTTTATCATCATCAAGATTTGTCTACTTTTATCTATGGGATGATGCCCAGTCGCTTGACTGTCGAGATTGCACGAAATTTAGAGTATAGTCACCAAAGTGGCCTAGGGTAATCCCAGCATGCCTTCAGGAAAACTAGAGCTTTTCGGGAAGAGGTTGTGGATGATAAAAAAAATGCACTTCTATTGTAATGTTATGACTGGTATTTTCATACTGTACAGTCGCTCAAAAAGTATCCGAACACTATGGTTGATTACAGAATTCAGAAAAAATATCTGGAGCGTGTACAGCAACTGTACACGCTCCAGTTACCGTCACAGCAAACTGGAGCGTGTGCAGTTACTGCACACGCTCCAGTTTGCTGTGAACTGTAACTGCACACGCTCAATATTTCCGTGAGTGAGCCCACACGATCTAGTATCAAAATAATATGACCACCTACAGTCGCTCAAAAAAGTATCCAAACACTATGGTTGATTATAGAATTCAGAAAAAATATCTGGCAGCGATTTTTTTTAGAAATTAGTGATCTGGCAACCGTCGTGTCACGTGACACTCAGTTGCCACAGAAGTCTGACAGGAGGCTGTCAGTTTACATACCATAGTAGAAGGTCTGAGAGGAAGGCAGACCCTCAGCAGAAAAACGACACAAACAGCCATGCCTTACCCGGGGCTCGAACCCAGGTCCCTTAGATCAGTAGCCAAGCGCGCTAACCACTCGACCATGGATCGCTGTAAAATAGTTTGGTACGAAAGTATCAGCCAAAACGTTAAAATTTAAATGTAATTTTGATGCAGGACCATCCTTAAATTTATACCCCTGCAGTGCCATTTAGCCGTCCCGTGGCCGAGTGGTTAGCGCGCTTGCCTACTGATCTACGGGACCTTGGTTCGAGCCCCGGGTAAGGCATGGATGTTCGTGTTGTTTTCTGCTGAGGTCCTGCCTTCCTCTCAGATCTTCTACTGTGGCATATAAACTGACAGGTTCCTGTCAGACCTCTGTGGCAAGCAGCTGCTTGAGGGGGTATTTATTTTTTTATTTAGTGCCATTCACAAAATTTATAACTTGTACCATCAATGATTGCATATACTTTGAAAATAATAAACTTAGCCTAGGAAGTATTTTGACAGCACTTTAATTGCAGTTTAAAGAGTGTCTTTTCCATGCATCCTTGGGGCGGGGGTGGCTCAGTCGGTAGCGCGCCAGGCTCGTAATCTGTACTTCCCAGGTTCGAGTCCCAGCTGGATCAGCGTTGAGATTTATCTCCGCAAAATTCCCCGCCCTGCACGCGGTCAGTAGGGGACACCAATGGGCTTGGAAAGACTGCCGTCCGTCGGATGGGACGTTAAGCCATGACCCTGTTTGCGGGAGAGTCATACCCTGTGCACGTTAAAGAACACACTGGATGACCTTGACGGGAGGGTACCCTCTGTCTCCCAACAGCTGTTCCAGTGGGTCCCCTCCCCCAACTTTCTCTGAGCCTTCGGGGTCTATGTGACCTCGCCATTTAGCCCATGGTGTGCAAAAAAGTGCCGCTCAGAGGTTAAACAACCCAACCCTTGCATCCTTTTCAGATGTGCATTAAAGAAGGTTCTCTTTTAAAGGTTTCAGCTTTAATGCTCCCTAGAGATAAGAATCTGAAAGGAAACTCGAATCTGTTGGCTTCTCGGACCTTCTCCGTCTGCAAGACACGTGAGGTTTTGCCTCCAACGATCCTAATGATTAGCAGATACGAGCTCTTCTGTTGAGGGTACCGTGGGCAGATGACTCCTGGGACACCTTCGTACATAATAACCCTCCTATTGTGTGCCTCGCGGGGTCTTCGAGAAGCCACTGCCGCAGATGCGAAAGAGCGTCGGACACAAGACGGAGACACATTTCCCATCATTCACATCAACTGTCACGTGGCCCCACTCCCAAGAATCGCGAGCATCGTGCCCATCCCAGACAGGCACTTGCCATGAATGCCTGCACTGTTCTCTCCGCATCCCATCGCCTCTCTCGCTCCCTCGTTTCTCGACACGAGCGCTGGCGCACAACCCTTGGCATCGCGAGGAGAGAGACGACTCTCGGCTATTTCTGGCGGCTCAGATGTTCCCGGAGGGAGAGGGCAGTGCTGCGCCACGAACCGTGCACCACTGATCCGCCAGTGCTGCTGCCTCTGCCGACACCAAACGGGGACGGAAGTGACGAAGTGTACGGAAGATGGAAAATAACAAAAAAGTAAAGACACGTGGAATACAGTGATGCCTTATTACAACACTCCCCAAGTTGAATTTTTTTTTTTTCGCAAGCAGTACAAATATTGCTCAGTTTCAAGTCCATTAAAATACAGTAAATCTTAAAATAATTTTCATTTTATCGGGGATTACGTTTAAAAACATCGGGCTAGGTTGAATTTGTTTTTTCTGCATAGCACGTAAGAAAAGAAAAAGGGTTTGGAGATTGTGACTCTCCTGGAAAGCTGGCATTCCAGCGAAGCATCAGGGACATTTTAAACATTTTCCAGAATTTCTCGCGTATCTTACTCTTGATGCCACTGTGTTAAATCGGATTTCATCGTTATCAAAAGAGCACTCAATGCGATCAAGCACGCTGGTGTCAGCTTTATGAAGAGGTGGGTTGTTCTTGGGTTGTTTTACCTCTGAGCGGCACTTTTTGCACACCATGGGCTAAATGGCCAGGTCACATGGACCCCGAAGGCTCAGAGAAGGTTGGAGGAGGGGATCCACTGGAACAGCTGTTGGGAAACAAATGGTAGCCTCCCGTCAAGGCCATCCAGCGTGTTCTTTATCTCTGAGTTAGGTTGTTTTACCACTGAGCGGCACTTTTTTGCACACCATGGGCTAAATGGCCAGGTCACATGGACCCCGAAGGCTCAGAGTAGGTTGGGGGAGGGGATCCACTGGAACAGCTGTTGGGAGACAGATGGTATCCTCCCGTCAAGGCCATCCAGCGTGTTCTTTATCTCTGAGTTAGGTTGTTTTACCTCTGAGCGGCACTTTTTTGCACACCATGGGCTAAATGGCCAGGTCACATGGACCCCGAAGGCTCAGAAAAGGTTGGAGGAGGGGATCCACTGGAACAGCTGTTGGGAAACAGATGGTAGCCTCCCGTCAAGGCCATCCAGCGTGTTCTTTAACGTGCACAGGATATGGCTCTACCGCACACGGCGACACGGCTTAACGTCGCATCCGACGGACGGCGGCCTTATCCAAGCCCATCGGTGTCCCCTACTGACCGTGGGCAGGGCGGGGAATTTTGCGTAGATAAATCTCAACGCAGACCCAGCTGGGACTCGAACCTGGGAACTACAGATTACGAGGCTGGCGCGCTACCGACTGAGCCACCCCCGCCCCTATCGATGGTGCAATCAGTCACTGAGTTCGTATTTACTTCGGGGCAGATGGGCGCCGTCAATCTTCTTGAGTTGGTAAATCGACGCCCTATCTTCCTTTGAAGTGAATATGAATTCAATGACCGATTGCGCCATCGAAATGCTTTAGGTTTATTTTCTACTTTTTAGGGCATATGCAGGACGAAAAGTGTAAGGTACTATGGGGACAGGCGGTTGAATCCTGCCCTATCGGAAATGTCTATGCAACTGGCGTACAGTCGCTCAAAAAAGTATCCGAACACTATGGTTGATTACAGAATTCAGAAAAAATATCTGGCAACGATTTTTTTTAGAAATTAGTGATCTGGCAACCTTCGTGTCACGTGATTACAGAATTCAGGAAAATATCTGGCAACGTTTTTTTTTTCTTTTTCGAAATCAGTGATCTGGCAACCTTCGTGTCACGTGATTACAGAATTCAGGAAAAATATCTGGCAACGATTTTTTTAGAAATTAGTGATCTGGCAACCTTCCTGTCACGTGACACGAAGGTTGCCAGATCACTAATTTCGAAAAAATCGTTGCCAGATATTTGTTTCTGAATTCTTTAATCAACCATAATAAATTAAAAAAAAATAAATACCTCCTCAAGCAGCTGTTTTCCACAGAGGTCTGACAGGAGCCTGTCAGTTTATATGCCATAGTAGAAGGTCAGAGAGGATGGCAGGCCCTCAGCAGAAAAACGACACAAACAGCCATGCCTTAACCCGGGGCTCGAACCCAGGTCCCTTAGATCAGTAGCCAAGCGTGGTAGCCAAGCGTGCTAACCACTCGGCCACGGGACGGCGATTTAATCAACCATATGTTCGGATACTTTTTTGAGAGACTGTACGTGGTCATATTATTTTGATACTAGATCGTGTGGGCTCACTCACGGAAATACTGAGTGTGTGCAGTTACCGTTCACAGCAAACTGGAGCGGTTGCGGTTAATGTTCACAGCACATTGGATCGTGTGAGCTCACAAAGACCTGGATCGTGTGGGCTCATTCACGGAAATATTGAGCGTGTGCAGTTACCGTTCACAGCAAACTGGAGCGGTTGCGGTTAATGTGCACAGCACATTGGATCGTGTGAGCTCACAAAAACCTGGATCGTGTGGGCCCACTCACGGAAATATTGAGCGTGTGCAGTTACCGTTCACAGCAAACTGGAGCGGTTGCGGTTAATGTTCACAGCACATTGGATCGTGTGAGCTCACAAAAACCTGGATCGTGTGGGCCCACTCACAGAAATATTGAGCGTGTGCAGTTACCGTTCACAGCAAACTGGAGCGGTTGCGGTTAATGTTCACAGCACATTGGATCGTGTGAGCTCACAAAGACCTGGATCGTGTGGGCCCACTCACAGAAATATTGAGCGTGTGCAGTTATGCCACATGGTGTGCAAAAAAAGTGCCTCTCAGAGGTAAAACAACCCAACGTTAAAGAACACGCTGGATGGCCTTGACGGGAGGCTACCATCTGTCTCCCAACAGCTGTTCCAGTGGATCCCCTCCCCCAACCTTCTCTGAGCATTCGGGGTTCATGTGACCTGGCCATTTAGCCCATGGTGTGCAAAAAAGTGCCTCTCAGAGGTAAAACAACCCAACCCTAAACTGACTTAATCTGAAATGCTGACATCATTTTTCAGAAAACATTAAGCAAAACGTAAGAGAATGAAATCGAACTGGAAGAACGTTTAAAGTGCACGAGACAATTAAGCACAGCCCGTAAAGACTCCAGGCTTGCTTCTTACTGCATTGGAGGAGAAAAAAAAAGAGGTACACGGAGATAAAAAAAATTTCTGTATGAGGAAGAGGATAAAAAAAAGGGGAGATATGAGTCAGCAGGTGCATCATACATCTTATGTCAACGCATCATCTCTACCTTCCCGTGATGCTCTGCGATCCACTCTGGAAGAGTGGTTGTGAAAAGAGATCTTTTGAGAGTGGAGATGAGGGAAGAGGCTCACTGCCACCGATCCGTGATCACCTGCTGTGGGAGGCAGAAGACCTCCCGCGAGAGACACGACCCGACTCGCGCTGCCACTCAAGGTCGTAAGATCCGGCCGACTTCAGCACCAGAGACATCGGTTACTTATTTGATGGAACACAAATAAGTAATCGGTTACTTATCCACAAATAAGTAATCGGTTACTTATTTGTTATAATAATTATATTATTAGTATCCACAAATAAGTAATCGGTTACTTATTGGAATTTAAAAGATGAAAATCAACAAGGAAACGGAAACAACCTGCAGACTTTCTGCCTTTTATCCTTTCTTTCTTTCCCCTCATCCCTTTCATTTCCCAGATTCATTTCCCCTTTCTCTCTTTAACATTTTCCTTCCTGATTTTTCTTCTTCTTTCCCTGTTTCTTCCCTCCCTCCTCCACCTATTTCATTCTTCTTACTTCTGTTTCCTCTTTCATTTTCATCCTTCTCTCCCTTGTTTCCTTCTTTTCTTTCTCCTTCATCCTTCTCTTCCTTATTTCTCTTTTTTATCCTTCCCTCCGTTATTTCCTCCTTCCTTTCCCCTTTCTTTACAATTTTCCTCCCTCCCTTACCTCCTTTCTCCCCATTCTTTCTCTCGTTCCCTTTGTCCTTTCTTTATTTTATCCCTCTTTTTTAATTCCCTCCATTCCCCTATTTCTATTTTATCACTTCGTTCATTCCTTAATCCTCCCACTTTACTTCCTTCGTTTTATCCTCCTTCTCTCCCTTATTTCCTTTCTTCCTCCCCTATTTCCCTCCTTTCTTCCTCCATCCCTCTGTTATTTCCTTTCTTCTTACCACCCTCCATTACATCCCTTCTTCCTCCTCCTTCCGTTATTTCCTTCCTTCCAATTTTTCAATCTCTTTCTCTCTCTTCTTCCTTCTTTCCTCCTTCCTACTCTCCCTTTTTTCTTTCTCCCTACTCCATTATTTCCTTTCTTCCTCCATCCCTTTCCTTTCTCTTTCCCAACCTTCCTCCTTCCTTTTTTCTCCCTTCTCACTTTCCTTCCCTTCCTTCTTCTTCTTTCCTTCGTTCCCTTTGTCTCTTATTTCTTTTATCCCTCATCTTTTTCCACTCTCTCTCTTCCCTTTCTTCCTTCTTCCTCCTCTCCCTTTTTTCTTTCTTTCTCCCTACATCCTTCCTTTCTTCCTCCTTCTCTCCATTATTTCCTTTCTTCCTCCATCCCTTTCCTTTCTCTTTCCCAACCTTCCTCCTTCCCTTTTTCTCCCTTCTCACTTTCCTTCCCTTCCTTCTTCTTCTTTCCTTCGTTCCCTTTGTCTCTTATTTCTTTTATCCCTCATCTTTTTCCACTCTCTCTCTTCCCTTTCTTCCTTCTTCCTCCTCTCCCTTTTTTCTTTCTTTCTCCCTACATCCTTCCTTTCTTCCTCCTTCTCTCCATTATTTCCTTTCTTCCTCCATCCCTTTCCGTTCTCTTTCCCAACCTTCCTCCTTCCCTTTTTTCTCCCTTCTCACTTTCCTTCCCTTCCTTCTTCTTCTTTCCTTCGTTCCCTTTGTCTCTTATTTCTTTTATCCCTCATCTTTTTCCACTCTCTCTCTTCCCTTTCTTCCTACTTCCTCCTCTCCCTTTTTTCTTTCTTTCTCCCTACATCCTTCCTTTCTTCCTCCTTCCCTCCATTATTTCCTTTCTTCTTCATCCCTTTCCATTCTCTTTCCCAACCTTCCTCCTTCCCTTTTTTCTCCCTTCTCACTTTCCTTCTCTTCCTTCTTCTTTCCCTCGTTCTCCTTTATCCCTCCCCTCTTTTCTCCCTTCCTTCATTTGTGATCTCTTCAAAGAAAATATACTAATTCTAATTGTAATAATTTGGCAAAGTAAAAGATCAGGTTGGAAAATGGTGTCAAGTTTTTTTCCTTATACTATTATCGTTGTTAGTAGGTTATGGACCTTTCTCAGTTCCACATTCATTTATGTCAAGAGTATAATTTTCAGTCCCTCCGAGAGTGTTATTGCTTCATCAATTAATACACTCACCATACTCGGTGATTAAATTAGCCAGTGAACGACATATTCCTTCTGGAACAGAAAGAAATGCCGACAGCATCTTCATGTTTCGCTTCGAAATTTATTGGTTGGTCCTTCGATCAACTGACTTCATCATTTGCATTCCGATTGGCGCGTTTTTCGTAAAAAATCGAGACGTTCGTTTATGCGAAGAAAGTGTTCAAAATCAATACGACCAGGCGCAGATAGAGGGGGGGGGGAAGGGCCATTTGGTTCAGGCTCCTTGTTTAAGTGCCCCAAATACATATTGCCAAATCACATGTTAAAAATCAAATTACCCCCTCAAGCAGCTGCTTGCCACAGAGGTCTGACAGGAGCCTGTCAGTTTAAAATGCATAGAGAAGATCTGTGAGGATGGCGATACCTCAGTAGAAAGACAACATAAACTTCCATGCATAATCCGGGGCTCGAACCCAGGTCCCTCTGATCAGAAACCAAGCCTGCTAACCACTCGGCCACCGGGGACGGCCTTACATGTTAAACAAATGCAAAAAAAAAAAAAAAAAAAAAACAGAAAATAAATACCCCCTCAAGCAGCTGCTTGCCACAGAGGACAGGATCCTGTCAGTTTATATGCCACAGTAGAGGATCTGTGAGGATGGCAGGACCTCAGCAGAAAAACGACACAATAATATGTAAATTGTAAAACACTGCAAATTGCTTTATATTATTACGTGAACTTAAAAAATTTTAAAATAACCCATGAAATATCTGATTTTTATAAAGTATCCATTAAATATATTCATATATTTATTTGGTTTTCGAAGGTGGTTGTTGCCCCCCCCCCCCAATTTTTGAATGACTCAGGCCCATCTCACCTCTCTCATGCTCTCAAGGCAAAAAAATGATGAATAACAAATTCCTAACAAATTCATCCACAAAAAAACAGATGAAAAGTTCCCTCCATCAGAATGAAGGGAGGCGGAGGTGGCTCAGTCGTTAGCCCGCCAGGCTCGTAATCTGCAGTTCCCAGATTCGAATCCCAGCTGGGTCAGCGTTGAGATTTATCTCCGCAAAAATCCCCGCCCTGCCCACGGTCAGTAGGGGACACCGATGGGCTTGGAAAGGCCGCCGTCCGTCGGATGGGACATTAAGACGTGGCTCCGTGTGCGGGAGAGCCATACCCTGTGCACGTTAAAGAACACGCTGGATGGCCTTGACGGGATGCTACTATCTGTCTCCCAACAGCTGTTCCAGTCGGTCCCCTCCCCCAACCTTCTCTGAGCCTTCGGGGTCCATGTGACCTGGCCATTTAGCCCATGATGTGCAAAAAAGTGCCGCTCAGAGGTAAAACAACCCAACCCAACAGCTGTTGCAGTAAGTCCCCTCCCCCAATCTTCTATGAGCCTTCGGGGTCCTTGTGACCTGGCCATTTAGCCCATTGTGTACAAAAAAGTGCCGCTCAGAGGTAAAACAACTCAACTCAGAATGAAAGACATCGTTTAGCTCAATGAAATCCTCAATTAAAGAAAACGAGTCATTGTCTCTAGAAGATCATTTGAGTAGAGATGTTGAAGGTCAATAAAAAAAATTCCTCTCTCTCACTGCGATGACTTGACACAGCAATGAACTGGCGGGAAACAGCCATTAATTGCGTTTCCATTCCTCAAATGAGATCTCAAAGATTCATTTCTACCAATGACGAAGAATGGATGACAACTGGGAAGACTATGAGACTGCGCAGCTGACTCAGTTTCAGCTCGTTGCTCATTGGCTGGTAGATAGGTCATTGACCTGTGACCTATGAAAATTGTCCAATCTTCAACTTCATAGATGTCACTCAAGATTCGCCCTTAATATTCATTTTGTAAAAAGTGAAATTCAAGATCTCAGTGGAATAATTCAATGCAGCAATATTCCGGCAAAAATTAGAATCTGAACCTTTAGCCTAAGGAAGTCGAAATAAATAATCTGACCATGATTGTTCTTTAACTTGATCCAAAAGATATTACCTATGGGGGTTGGGTTGTTTTACCTCTGAGCGGCACTTTTTTTGCATACCATGGGCTAAATGGCCAGGTCACATGGACCCCGAAGGCTCAGAGAAGGTTGGGGGAGGGGACCCACTGGAACAGCTGTTGGGAGACAGATGGTAGCCTCCCGTCAAGACCATCCAGCGTGTTCTTTAACGTGCACAGTGTATGGCTCTCCCGCACACGGGGCCACGGCTTGACGTCCCATCCGACGGACGGCGGTCTTTCCAAGCCCATCGGTGTCCCCTACTGACCGTGGGCAGGGCGGGGAATTTTGCGGAGATAAATCTAAACGCTGACCCAGCTGGGACTCGAACCTGGGAACTACAGATTACGAGCCTGGCGCGCTACCGACTGAGCCACCCCCGCCCCTTACCTATGGGGAATATTGATGCAAATTTTTACCAAATGCGATTCCTAAGACTTAGTAAATTTCACAGTGTGATTCTGGAAACCAATGGCAACAGATGAGATTAACAGTTCTCATAAATCATTAATTGACAGGCTATTCTTAATTCATTGATCTGTGAGAAGTGTCGAAATGCCAACTGCGCCTACTCATAGTTCCCCCCCCCCTACCAGTTACAAATGAACCCAACTTATATGTGTGCTTTCTAATAACAATTTAAGAGTATTGCTTGTGCACTATACTCCACATACAGTATTAGATTGTTTTGCAAGTGTGTGTGTGGGAGGGGGGGGCGGTTTCGAAACAGCTTAAACACACACCTCCATATTCACTTGAATAAATAAAATAAATACCCCCTCAAGCAGCTGCTTGCCACGGAGGTCTGACAGGAGCCTGTCAGTTTATATGCCACAGTAGAAGGTCTCAGAGGATGGCTGGACCTCAGCAGAAAAACGACACGAACATCCATGCCTTACCCAGGGTTCGAACCCAGGTCCCTTAGATTAACCCAGGGCTCGAACTCAGAGTCCCTTAGATTAGTAGCCAAGCGTGCTAACTACTCGGCCACGGGACGGCACATGAATACTATAATCAAATTAATACCTTTTTTAGTACAGAGGAAAAACTGTTCCGAGTAGGGTAGGATACGAACCTGCGACCTCCTGATGACATGTTAGTGTTCTGACCGCTGAACAAAAATTCTTCTGCTTGATTTCGGGTTATGACGCTGGGCCAATCACACCTCGAGTATCACACTGATGACTTTAAGCAATATACCATAGGGTCAGTCATTAAAAGTTGTTTTGACTGTAATTGAAGATTTTGGTCAACGAAGTGCTCCTAGCTATGAGTACTGGATCAGTGATTCCTCGAGTGTCACCTGATACATCAAACTGTGGCACTGTCCCAGTGATGCTTCGAGTCTCGCCTGATGTTGCAAATTGTGACACTCACTGACCCAGCAACATCTCAGGTGTCACCCAATGCCCCAAACTGTGACACTCACTGACCCAGTAACACCTCAAATGTCACCTGACACCTAAATTTGTGACACTCACTGACCCAGCAACATCTCAGGTGTCACCCAATGCCCCAAACTGTGACACTCACTGACCCAGTAACACCTCAAATGTCACCTGACACCCAAATTTGTGACACTCGCTGACCCACGACTCCCCGCCCTGCCGACAGTCAGTAGGGGACACTGATGGGTTTGGAAAGGCCGCAATCCGTCGGATGGGACGTTAAGCCATGGCCCCGTGTGCGGGAGAGTCATACCCTGTGCACGTTAAAGAACACGCTGGATGGCCTTGACGGGAGGCTACCATCTGTCTCCCAACAGTTGTTCCAGTGGGTCCCCTCCCCCAACCTTCTCTGAGCCTTCGGGGTCCATGTGACCTGGCCATTTAGCCCATGGTGTGCAAAGAAGTGCCGCTCAGAGGTAAAACAACCCAACCCTGACCCAGGACACTTTTTGTGCCACAAATTTGTAACACTCACTGATCCATCGATGCTTTGAATATCACCTGATACCTGAAATTGTGACACTTACTGACCTAAAGACACCTCAAGTGTCATCTAATGTCATAGATTGTGACACTCACTGACCCAGCAACATCTTGGGTGTCGCAATACCTCAAATTGTGATACTCACTGACGTAGCAACACCTCGAATGTCGCCTGACACCTAAAATTGTGACACTCACTAAGCCAGCAACACCTTTGTTCAGACCCAACAACACCTCGAGTGTTACCTGATGCCTCAAATTGTAACACTCACTGACCCATCAATTCCTCGAGTATCACCTGACACCTAAAATTGTGACACTCACTGGCCCAACGACACCTCAGGTGTCACCTGATGCCTCAAATTATGTCACTGTCCAGTGATGCTTCAAATGTCACCTGATGTTACAGATTGTGACACTCACTGACCCAGCAATACTTTGTGTATCACCTGATGCCTCAAATTGTGACACCCACTGAGCCATCAATGACTCAAGTATCACCTGACATCTAAAATTGTGACACTCACTGGCCCAATGACACCTTGAGCGTTACCTTATGCCTCAAACTCTCACTGACCAGTGATGCTTCTAGTGTCGCCTGATGCCACAGATTGTGACACTCATTGACCCAGCAAAATCTTGTGTGCGATACCTCAAATTGTGGCACTTACTGACCCAGGAATACTTCGAGTGTCCCTTGATTCCTAAAATTGTGACACTCACTGACCTTGAGTGTCACCTTATGCCTCAAACTGTCACTGACCAGTGATGCTTCGAGTGTCTCCTGAGGCCACAGATTGTGACACTCACTGACCCAGCAAAATCTTGCTCGCGATACCTCAAATTGTGACACTTACTGACCCAGGAACACTTCGAGTGTCCCTTGATTCTTAAAATTGTGACACTCACTGATCTCGGGTGTCACCTTATCCCTCAAACTGTCACTTACCAGTGATGCTCCGAGTGTCGCCTGATGCCACAGATTGTGACACTCACTGACCCAGCAACATTTCATGTGCGATGCCTCAAATTGTGACACTCACTGACCCAGCAACACTTCGAGTGTCACTTGTTCCTAAAATTGTGACACTCGCTGTCCTCGAGTGTCACCTAACACATAAAAATTATCACTGAGCCAGCAACGCCTAACACATAAAATTCTGCCACTGACCTTGTGATACCTCAAAGGTCACCTGACACATCAAATTGTGACATGGTACTTAGCAACTCCTCGAGTGTCACCTGACACATCAAATTGTGACACTGCCCAAGTGATGACTTGGGTGTCACCCAACACATCAAATCGTGACACTGACCCAGGGAAGCCTCGAGTGTCACAACTTAACATGTGAAGTGATATTCAACTGGAAGTGTGTCTGGTACATTTCACATAGCTGGAAGTGCCTTGTCTACCATAATTTTCAATTACAGTCAAGATAGCTTCTAATGATTGACTCCATAGTTTAAAGCCATCAGCAGAGGAAACTTTGATCGGCGGGGAATAGCTGAATGCTCAGAGTACCGGATATATTATCAGAAGGTCGTGGGTTCATATTCCATCCAGATCAAAGCAATTTTTCCCCTATTCTACAGGTTTCTTCCCCGAGACCCTGTCGTGTCACACACACACCGACACCTTGTCGTGGTGTGTGTGTGTGGGGGGGGGGGGGGGGGGGGGGGGGAAGGGAGCTGAGGGCCCGTGTGAAGTTGAGGGCTCCGCTGACTGGTATTGGGGAGTATGTGGTCGGTCGGGGTCCCGATAGAATAGCTGGGCCCTGGTGAAGTTGAGGTTTCCGCTGACTGGTATTGAGGGGTACCTAGGTTAGACGGGGTCCCGATGGAGGGGCCTGGTAAGGCAGGACTAAGAGTTCCCACCACGCGAGCCGAGGCAACTTGGATCTATATATCCTTGTTTGTGGCTAACCGGGACGCAGATTAAATTTAGGTTTTGACCAATGGATGAACTTTCCTTCTGTAGTACTGTTCGCCTTAGGTAGTCGTGGGGTGAGCTGCATCTATATGGTGTTGTCTTGCCCTCGACGTAGGTAGTGGAGGTTATGGCATTATCCCTATAGATGTAGTGCAGTCCATGTATTGCGGAGCATCTGGGTGTTGTCGTCATTTATAATTTCCTATTCTACAGGTTACCTGTGCTTGTTTATTATTAAATCATTACGTGCTCGTGAAAAATAGTTTATAAGTTTCATTAACTATTATAAAAAGTTAATCTTTTAGGGTTGTAACCTGATTTTCCCAGTTTTCTTTTAGAAATTAGTGATCTGGCAACCTTTTCTGAATTCTATAGTCAACCATAGTGTTCGGATACTTTTTTGAGCGATTGTACCTTGCATTTCTGTGTATCAAGAGACCCCACTTCTCATCTTTCTCTTTTTTGGACTTTCTCTGCACTAAAAACAAACTGAAACTAAACATTTTTCTTTTATATGGCTTCATTAGCCAACTGCTACAAAAAGGAATAAGCCACTAACATCATCTATGATTTTAAAAAACTAAATGAAAATTCCCTAGTGTTAAAAGTCACAATGGGATCTAACAGATCCCATGATGTTTTTCCAACTAAAAGAGGGGGGCGGGGGTGGCTCAGTCGGTAGCGCGCCAGGCTCGTAATCTGTAGTTCCCAGGTTCGAGTCCCAGCTGGGTCAGCGTTGAGATTTATCTCCGCAAAATTCCCCGCCCTGCCCACGGTCAGTAGGGGACACCGATGGGCTTGGAAAGGCCGCCGTCCGTCGGATGGGACGTTAAGCCGTGGCCCCGTGTGCGGGAGAGCCATACCCTGTGCACGTTAAAGAACACGCTGGATGGCCTTGACGGGAGGCTACCATCTGTCTCCCAACAGCTGTTTCAGTGGGTCCCCTCCCCCAACCTTCTGTGAGCCTTCGGGGTCCATGTGACCTGGCCATTTAGCCCATGGTGTGCAAAAAAGTGCCGCTCAGAGGTAAAACAACCCAACCCAATCCAACTAAAAGACTGGGTGGAAATGATGAATAAGGACAGAAAACAGCAACTCAGGACAGCCGTACTCGGTGCACGTTAAGAAAGCGCACTGGATGTCCTTGATGGGTGGCTATCATCTGTCTCCTAATAGGTATCCAGTGGGTCCCCTACCCCAAACATTCTCTGAGCCCTTGAGGACTTTGTGAGACCTAGTCATTTAGCCCATCATGTGCAGAAAAGTGTCGCTCAGAGGTAAAACTTCCCCAACCCTGAAGCTCACTCATGACTGAGATTTTCTCTGCTTCGCCTCATCCTGATGTCGATATAAAAATCAGGAGCCATTCCATTGATGCCTCACAAAGAGCACTGACACTCGTGGGGACACTGAACCGTGGTTTAAGACAAACGCCGCATATTGTGCATGCCAAAGCGTTTTCGTCGATTCCCAAACATTTGTCCAGTGAATCTCATTCTCCATTTCTATTTCGAATTTGGTTGCTTTACTTCTGGGCGGCACTGTTTTTTTTACACAATGGACTAACTGGCAGGTGACGAGGGCCTCGAGGGCTTAAAAACGTTTGGGGGAAGGTTGGGTTGGGTTGTTTTACCTCTGAGCGGCACTTTTTTGCACACCATGGGCTAAATGGCCAGGTCACAAGGACCCCGAAGGCTCAGAGAAGGTTGGGGTAGGGGACCCACTGGAACAGCTGTTGGAAGACAGATGGTAGCCTCCGGTCAAGGCCATCCAGTGTGTCCTTTAACGTGCACAGGGTATGGCTCTCCCACACACGTGGCCACGGCTTAACGTCCCATCCGACGGACGGCGGCCTTTCCAAGCCCATCGGTGTCCCCTACTGACCGTGGCAGGGCGGGGAATTTTGCGGAGATAAATCTCAACGCTGACCCAGCTGGGACTCGAACCTGGGAAGGGAACTACAGATTACGAGCCTGGCGGGCTACCGACTGAGCCACCCCCGCCCCTTTGGGGGAAGGAAACCCACTGGATAGCTGTTAAGAGACAATGGTATCCTCCCTTCAAAGACATCCAGTGTGTTCCTTAACGGGAACAGGGTATGGCTGTCCTGAATACGGTGCCACGGCTTAACGAATTGTTTACCTTCTGAACACCACTGTTTTTTCTCACAGTCGGATAAACGAACAGGTCAACAAAAACACTGGACTCCTGTTAGGAGACAGATGATACCTCTCATCAAGGCCATCCAGTGTTTTTTCAACGTGCATGGATTATGCCTTTGATGCACACGGGGCACGGCTTAACGTCCCATCTGACGGATGGTGGCGTTCCTACGCACATCACTAAGGTGCGAAGAATTCTTGTTCTTGCTTAACCTCTGTTATTGCATGACCTCTGTGAACCCAAGGGTCGAGAGTGAACCAGGATCCTAATCTGATGTTTTCTGGTTCGAATCCTATTTACCCGCTAACACAAGAGAGCTGATGATAATAGAAAATATCTTCATGATGCGAACCATGAGACTGATGCCTTCCCTATTGCCAGCTGATGAGCATCTCCAGTGAAAATATTCATCCCTTTTTTTTCTCTCATCGCAGAGACTACATCGCTCATTTTCGCTGACTGTTTATCTCCCAACCACCTTATTTTCTCCATCCTCTTCGCTGACTCCAACTATTTCGCCTCTTCTACCCATTGTGACTTTCTCGTGGATACGAAGAAGAAAAAGATTAACACTACCTCTGCCTTCATATCAGCAGAGCTGTTGATAATCAACCGGATCCTACCCTCAGCAGCAAGTTCCCACCGTGCCAGCCTTCCGCCGTGCCTCTTGTCTCTACCAAGCGGCAGACATTCCACGAGAGACGCCGCGGAGACAAACCACGCGTGGCAAGTACTACGAGTTGCCGTGCCTAGCACGTCCAGTCACTTGGCTCACCATCCAAGTCAGGAACAAGGCCTTACGTGGCCTAGGGCGGTCGGCTGGGACTTGGGGGCGGTACCGCTGCGGCCGACGACACACCCTCGGTCCGACACACCTGCACCACGCTCGGCTGTCCCGTGCTGCGAGACTCACGAGAGGCAAGCAAACGACACTATTGCTCGTCGTGTTAGGCTTAGCGAAAAGTCGTTGCTTACCCTCGAAAAGGATTGATCGTGGTCGTTCTGTGATTTTCCGAAAATGAAACTTGTAAAGGATTAAATCCATCCTGAGGTGCTGGTGTTATTCTGGAAGATTGGAGTGGTTCTCTGGAATCCTTGATGAAAACCTGTCATGCACTACTTTATAGGCGATTGATTAGGCCTAAGATTAGCTGGATGATGACAAGTTCTTAAACGTTTTTTTTTTTGGTGCGATAAATACCTACAAGGTAAGTGCGTTGTAATAGATTCATGGAATATTTACCTGTCTGAGATATTTTGCCACACGGCAATATAAAATAAAAAATACGATATAAAAATATCGATCATTCTGCTGTTGTCGCTATGAAGAGCTATGTTGGAGACACAATGATTAGATTATATTCCGTCGTAAAAAAACTGTTTTGCAATTAATCGTTTTCTACATTAGGCTATATCCAATATTTTAGTATTTTATTATTAGCTAAAGTCAACATTTCCTTTCCAAGGGGTTCGTGTGGCTCAGTCGGTAGCGCACCACGCTCGTAATCTGCAGTTCGCAAGTTTCAGTCCCCGCTAGGCCAGCATTGAGATATATTTTCGCTAAACTCCCCGCACTGCCCACGGTCAGTAAGGGACACCGATGGGCTTAGAAAGACCGCCGTCCGTCGGATGGGACTTTAAGCCGTGGCTCCATGTGATGGAGAGCCATAGAGTGTGTGAACACGCTGGATGGCCTTGACGGGAAGCTACCATCTGTCTCCCAACAGCTGTTCCAGTGGGTCCCCTCCCCCAACCTTCTCTGAGCCTTCGGGGTCCATGTGACCTGGCCATTTAGCCCATTGTGTGCAAAATAGTGCCGCTCAGAGGTAAAACAATCCAACCAACGAGGCCTGAGTCCTAATCCCCCATTAGTCACGGATGTCTACTTTCTGAAGTATACCTTTTTCTGCTGAGGTTTCGCCTTCCTCACAGATCATCTCTCTGAGTCCTATTATAATAAAATAATTGCAAAGCAAGTGGGCTGCCTGGGAAGTAATATAGAAATCAAAGTAGCTCTTCAAGCGGCTGCTTCTCACAGAAGCTGACAGGCACTTGTCAGTATAATATACAGTAGAGAAAATCCGTGAGTACGGCGAAACCTCAGCCGAAAGACAATACTAAAACATTGATGCCTTATCCAGGTTCTTTCGATCCGTAGCCAAGCACGTTTAATCTCAAGAAGAATAGAATTTTATCCTTGAGGTTGAGAACAAAATACCCAAAATTCATCTTGACTTCATCAACTGCGAATGCTCTCCTTCTTGTGACAAGAATTAAGAAGCAAAATGAATAACTCAGTTCAATTTATTAATTAATTATAAATAAAAAATAAACAAATACCCCCTCAAGCAGCTGCTTGCCACAGAGGTCTGACAGGAGCCTGTCAGTTTATATGCCACAGTAGGAGATCTGAGAGGATGGCAGGACCTCAGCAGAAAAACGACACACACATCCATGCCTAATGCCGGGGCTCGAACCCAGGTCCCTTAGATCAGTAGCCAAGCGTGCTAACCACTCGGCCACGGGACGGCAATTAATTGTAAAAGAACAAAATTAATAACAATCATCAATAAACAAAATAAAATAGTAATGATAAAAAAAGGTTAAAAAAAATGAAGGGAAAAAAAGAATTTTTTTTTTTACTTATCAAATGTCGAGAACCAACCCCATGCCCGTCCAGGCCTTGAGGACGAGTAAAGTATTATAAATACGTGGCAACACATACGTTGACTATCTCTAATAATAAACAGTGTTGAGAATTTGCAAACTATATATCATGAAATATTTAATTCAAAATCATGGCTTAAAGTCAGATAACCATTTAAAAGCGACACCCAACAAACGCAGGAGTAACAAAAGGATATATGTAGACATTCAAATTTTCAAAAAATGTTCCCAAATTATCAATATCAAAAATATATTTTTTATTTTATATTTAAAGCGAACTAAACTAATTTTATTTCTAATAATTAAGTCCAAGCTATTGTAAATTTTAGGACCTAGAAAAACAAAATGTCTTTTAATAACTTTTTTTATGTGGAAATGGAACCCAATAGGAGAAGCCAACTCGTCTACAATTATAAGGGGCCGTGAAGGATAAGAAACAATAAAATAAATAAAAAAAATAAATACCCCCTCAAGCAGCTGCTTGCCACAGAGGTCTGACAGGAGCCTGTCAGTTTATACGCCATAGCAGAAGGTCAGAGAGGATGGCAGGACCTCAGCAGAAAAAATTCGAAATGAAAAATACCCCCTCAAGCAGTTGCTTGCCACAGAAGTCTGACAGGAGCCTGTCAGTTTATGCGCCATAGCAGAAGGTCTGAGAGGATGGCAGGCCCTCAGCAGGAAAAATTCGAAATGAAAAATACCCCCTCAAGCAGCTGCTTGCCACAGAGGTCTGACATGAGCCTGTCAGTTTATACCCCATAGCAGAAGGTCTTTGAGGATGGCAGGACCTCAGCAGAAAAAATTCGAAATGAAAAATATCCTCTCAAGCAGCTGTTTGCCACAGAGGTCTGACAGGAGCCTGTCAGTTTATACGCCATAGCAGAAGGTCTGTGAGGATGGCAGGTCCTCAGCAGAAAAAATTCGAAACGAAAAATACCCCCCTCAAGCAGCTGCTTGCCACAGAGGTCTGACAGGAGCCTGTCAGTTTATATGCCAAAGTAGAAGGTCTGAGAGGATGGCAGGACCTCAGCAGAAAAACGACACATACATCCATGCCTTACCCGGGGCTCGAACCCAGATCCCTATATGTTTAAATATAGAAATAACAGAATTTTGTATATGTATATTTAATACTGAAGAAATGTATCGTGTTTAAAGTATGAATATTAGAGTAGAAAAAATATTAAAAACTAATTTATATATTTTTTATGAATTGATATTAAATTATGAAAAATATTTTCATATCCACCATTATTTTATATTATTATATGCTCTCAGACCTTCTACTATGGCATATAAACTGGCAGGCTCCTGTCAGACCTCTGTGGCAAGCAGCTGCTTGAGGGGGTATTTTTTTTTTATAGTAGAATCCAATTTATTTTAGTACAATAGATTCTGAATAATAAAATCTAAATAAAATATATCTTAATTTTTTTGTAATATTTTTATAATTTTTTGTAATTTTGTAATGTTTGCATGAGTAATGCTTTTCAAATTTGAATCCAGATGCACTCCTAAATATTTATAACTAAAAATTCTATCTAAAACAGGACTGTTGCAGTTTTGTCTAAAAAAGATAGTTTTGTTTATGATATTTGATATGTACAGGGATATTACGAATATTTGCTCAAAATGCATGAATTTGGTTTTCTGTATATTTAAAGTTAATTTATTAGCTGAAAAACCAATTATGGATAAATTGTAGATCATATTTAATTTCTTTTAAAAGCTCATTTAACATATGACCAGAGTATAAATTTGCTGCATCATCAGCATAACACGTATAGGTCCTAATACTGAATCCTGAGGATCTCATTTTCTAACAACAACAACACGTAAATCACTTATAACATTTTCAATTTGAACTGTTTCCTTCCTTCTAAATAGCTTTTGAACCATTAAATGACAATAACTTCTTATTCCACTTGTATATAGTTTATCCATGAGTATACATTGATCAACAGAGTCAAATTTTTTTTTTTACATATATATGAATATGGCAATAGTTTTTGATTATCTCTAATAATAAACAGTGTTGAGAATTTACAAACTATATATCATGAAATATTCAATTCAAAATCATAGCTTAAAGTCAGATAAACATTTGAAAGCGACACCCAATAAACACAAGAATAACAAAAGGATATAGATATTCAAATTTTCCAAAATTGTTCCCAAATTATGAATATAAAAAACATATTTTTGTGGCAAGTGAACTGCCTGAAGAGTAATTTATAATATTTATAATGAAAATTTTTATTATCGTTAACACATTTTAAAATTTTGCCTGTTAGATCTAAAATTGCTTGCTCAGAATTTAACTTCCCCCTAAACCCAAATTGCGACTTATTGAAAAATTTGTTTGTTTGTTTTTTTTTTCATAAAAATCAAAAAGTCTTATTTTTCATAGTAGTTTCCAAAACTAGAAAAAAATTGGCAAAATTTAAATTGGTCTATAATTTATAACAATATTTTTATTTCCTGATTTGTAAATAGGAATTATTTTAGCAAGCTTCAGTTCCATCATACAAGATTCCATTTTCCAAAGATCAGGGAAATGATTTGAATTTGTGTCCAGAGGTGTCGCATCAGTGGCAAATGAGGAGACTTTGAGCATGTGCAGTTGAAGCTACGAAGTTATCGCTATCAATCGCCTGTCAGTCAACCAATGATCTATGAGAATTATTGAAAAGTCAACTGCACATGCTCATAGCCTCCCAGTTGACATGTAAGATACGTCACATGGAGTGTGTGCTTTCAGGAATCAGTTAAACATGAGGCTAATATCACCAATGCTACGCTCTTCATCTAGAACATTCTTTTTGAAATTATTAACCGTAAGAAATTTGTTTGACTTGATGATAAATAACGTTATTAATTAACTTTTTATTTCCACTACTTGCTCATTGTTCCGATCACAGTGGGGCGGGGGTGGCTCAGTCGGTAGCGCGCCAGGCTCGTAATCTGTAGTTCCCAGGTTCGAGTCCCAGCTGGGTCAGCGTTGAGATTTATCTCCGCAAAATTCCCCGCCCTGCCCACAGTCAGTAGAGGACACCTATGGACTTGGAAAGCCGTGGCCCCGTGTGCGGGAGAGCCATACCCTGTGCACGTTAAAGAACACGCTGCATGGCCTTGACGGGAGGCTACCCTCTGTCTCCCAACAGCTGTTCCAGTGGGTCCCCTCCCCCAACCTTCTCTGAGCCTTCGGGGTCCACGTGACCTGGCCATTTAGCCCATGGTGTGCAAAAAAGTGCCGCTCAGAGGTAAAACAACCCAACCCAAATCCGATCAGAGGTTTTTGCGTATCTTAATCTCTGTAAATTATTTTCTCTTGGAAACGAAATTGTTTTAATACGAATAAATTGTAGGTGCACTTTTGCTAACGATACTGAATTTACGATAGTAGTCCTTTTGGAATGAATTTTTGCAATCTAAATATATCTCCCTTGGTTGCAATGATATTTAAGAAACTACATAAAATGCAGTTACATCATTTTTTTTTATCTTATATGATATAGTCAAGTAAATAAATAAACATGACTGAGTTCGTTTCAGCGACAGTTGAATCTCAATCAAGATTAATAAAGTGTCGAAGATTTGGACAAAAATTTATATTTAAGTGAATTTCTGACATTTTACAATTAATGTTGAAGCTATATTTACCATCGAAGTAATGACTGTCACAGAATCATATAAAACTCCATTTGAACATTATAATTCTGGTTCTTGTCGGTTTGAATAAAGCAGTAGAAAGTTCTACGATATTCAGTGTGTGATATTCAGTGTCTCGCAAACTGTGTGCCGCGAGAGATTTTCAAATTGACACTAGATATTCCAAAGATTTCATTTTGACTTGACTTGTGTTATCGACGTGCTTTAATAAAAATCTTTCAGATTTTATCAACTGGGATCTTGTAAGTATTTATCAAGCTTTTCCCAAATTTTGGTATTAATTTTTGATTGTTTCAAATATTTAAAACAAACACCGAGTTATGATTAATTATATTTATTATTATATTTATTTTAAATAAAGTGCATTTAACGAAACTTCAATTTTCCTCATTTTACGTAACCATCAAAAATTCTTTTTTAGGTGTGCCGCGGAAAAAAAAATTAGATTCAGTGTGCCGCGGAAAAAAATTAGATTCAGTGTGCCGCAGAGTAAAAAAGTTTGCGAGACACTGATAAAAGCCTTTAGCTTATATAGCCATACTCTGAGAAAGAATCCCCACTAACTGTACTCAAATGGTGAAAGAAACTGGCCTATAATCCTGAAATCCTGCTTTCAAATCCGGAAACTGATTGACGAATCTTTTTACACTTACCTTATCTTTCATTAAACGTAACTTTATTCCAAAGATAAAGTTCACGCCACTGTATGGTATTTCTCTTCATGCCTATCATGAAACAGTTTCTTTTCTACAATGTACAGTCGCTCAAAAAAATATCCGAATACTATGGTTGATAAAAGAATTCAGAAAAAAATATCTGGCAACGATTTTTTTAGAAATTAGTGATCTGGCAACCTTCGTGTCACGTGATTACAGAATTCAGGAAAAATATCTGGAGCGTGTACAGCAACTGTACACGCTCCAGTTACCGTTCACAGCAAACTGGAGCGTGTGCAGTTGCTGCACACGCTCCAGTTTGCTGTGAACGGTAACTGCACACGCTCAATATTTCCGTGAGTGGGCCCACACGATCTAGTATCAAAATAATATGACCACCTACAGTCGCTCAAAAAAGTATCCGAACACTATGGTCGATTACAGAATTCAGAAAAAATTATCTGGCAACGATTTTTTTTATAAATTAGTGATCTGGCAACCTTCGTGTCACGTGACACGAAGGTTGCCAGATCACTAATTTCTAAAAAAAATCGTTGTCAGATATTTTTTCTGAATTCTTTTATCGACCATAGTGTTCGGATACTTTTTTGAGCGACTGTACAGATCTGAAGGCTACTCTCAGACCCCCGTGGCAAGTGGATTGCCTGAAGAGTAATTTATAATATTTATAAACGTCACTATAAAATTTATAAATAATTGGAGTAAAGGATTGTTCCGTTGATCTTAAAAAATTATGCTTCCAGGTCAGTCTTGGTGAACTTTTCGGCAACAGTGACTGCATTCAAAGATCGCCTACAAATTCATTCAACAAACTGAACTGTTGGCCATCATATTTCAAAAATGATCATTCGTTTTTCTAAACATCAACATTTAATTACTTAACAGCACTGCTCAATGGAGATTATAGAATACAGAGAAAACTTCAAGCTACTCCTATCATATACAGTCTTTATTCATACAAGGGCATGGCTACTTGCAGACAGTACAATGGAATATATACCCAACACATGGAATATACGTAACATATGGAATAGCTTAACTTCTTCGTCCTATTTACCAAATTCATTAGTCGATATTTTTGTTGATATGGATTTGAGATTAATATTTTATTGAATGAGTGATCTTATTTGAAGTAACGAAATTTAACTTCCTTACAGAAAAAGGAATCATTTTTACTCTCTCTCTGTATATGCACCTTTTTACCAAATTCATTAGTCGATATTTTTGTTGATATGGATTTGAGATTAATATTTTATTGAATGAGTGATGTTATTTGAAGTAACGAAATTTAATTTCCTTACAGAAAAAGGAATCATTTTTACTCTCTCTCTCTGTATATGCACCTTTTTACCAAATTCATTAGTCGATATTTTTGTTGATATGGATTTGAAATTAATATTTTATTGAATGAGTGATGTTATTTGAAGTAACGAAATTTAATTTCCTTACAGAAAAAGGAATCATTTTTACTCTCTCTCTCTGTATATGCACCTTTTTACCAAATTCATTAGTCGATATTTTTGTTGATATGGATTTGAAATTAATATTTTATTGAATGAGTGATGTTATTTGAAGTAACGAAATTTAATTTCCTTACAGAAAAAGGAATCATTTTTACTCTCTCTCTGTATATGCACCTTCTTACCAAATTCATTAGTCGATATTTTTGTTGATATGGATTTGAGATTAATATTTTATTGAATGAGTGATCTTATTTGAAGTAACGAAATTTAACTTCCTTACAGAAAAAGGAATCATTTCTACTCTCTCTCTCTGTGTATATGCAATTTTTTACCAAATTTATTAGTCGATATTTTTGTTGATATGGATTTGAAATTAATATTTTATTGAATGAGTGATCTTATTTGAAGTAACGAAATTTAACTTCCTTACAGAAAAAGGAATCATTTTTACTCTCTCTCTCTCTCTGTATATGCACCTTCTTACCAAATTCATTAGTTGATATTTTTGTTGATATGGATTTGAAATTAATATTTTATTGAATGAGTGATCTTATTTGAAGTAACGAAATTTAACTTCCTTACAGAAAAAGGAATCATTTTTACTCTCTCTCTCTCTCTGTATATGCACCTTTTTCACCAAATTCATTAGTCGATATTTTTCGATGAAATTCGAAGTAACGAAATTTCACTTCCTTACAGAAAAAGGAATCATTTTTACCAAATTCATTAGTCGATATTTTTGTTGATATGGATTTGAAATTAATATTTTATTGAATGAGTGATCTTATTTGAAGTAACGAAATTTAACTTCCTTACAGAAAAAGGAATCATTTTTACTCTCTCTCTGTATCTGTACCTTCACTTGACTTACATTGCTGAATTTAGTCCTTTCTACTTTCCGTTATCCAAGAGGTTGGCTCAATCGGTAGAGCCTCAAGCTCCTATGTGAAGTACCCAGGTTCGAATCCCAACTGTTCCAGCTTTGAGATTGATTTTTTCCCTTATATTTCCGCCTTGCCCTTGGTCAGAAATAAGGACACCGATGGGCTTGGAAAGTCCGCCTCCTTCGGATGAAAGGTAAAACAGTGGTCTCGTGTTCAGGAGATGCACATCCTGTTCCTGTTAAGAATATGCTGGATGACTCTGATGGGAGGTTTTCGTCTGTCTCCTAATAGTTGCTCCTAATGGATCCCCTACTAACTCTGAGACCTTGGGGTCCTTGTGACCTGGCCATTTAACTCATTGTTTGTAGAAAAGTACAGCTCAGAGGAAAAATGGCGACTCAAGCGATCAAGGATTTTATATTTTTCAATGCTCCGTAGATTGATTTTCATAAAATCCGATATTTGCCACTTGGGTTGTTGTTGGGTTGTTTTACCTCTGAGAGGCACTTTTTTGCACACCATGGGTTAAATGACCTATCCATTTAGCCCATGGTGTGCAAACCCACTGGAACAGCTGTTGGGAGACAGATGGTAGCCTCCCGTCAAGGCCATCCAGCGTGTTCTTTAACGTTGGGTTGTTTTACCTCTGAGCGACACTTTTTTGCACACCATGGGCTAAATGGCCAGGTCACATGGACCCCGAAGGCTCAGAGAAGGTTGGGGGAGGGGACCCATTGGAACAGCTGTTGGGAGACAGATGGTAGCCTCCCGTCAAGGCCATCCAGCGTGTTCTTTAACGTTGGGTTGTTTTACCTCTGAGCGGCACTTTTTTGCACACCATGGGCTAAATGGCCAGGTCACATGGACCCCGAAGGCTCAGAGAAGGTTGGGGGAGGGGACCCACTGGAACAGCTGTTGGCGGACAGATGGTAGCCTCCCGTCAAGGCCATCCAGTGTGTTCTTTAACGTTGGGTTGTTTTACCTCTGAGCGGCACTTTTTTGCACACCATGGGCTAAATGGCCAGGTCACATGGACCCCGAAGGCTCAGAGAAGGTTGGGGGAGGGGACCCACTGGAACAGCTGTTGAGAGACAGGTGGTAGCCTCCCGTCAAGGCCATCCAGTGTGTTCTTTAACGTGCACAGGGTATGGCTCTCCCGCACACGGGGCCACGGCTTAACGTCCCATCCGACGGACGGTGGCCTTTCCAAGTCCATCGGTGTCCCCTACTGACCGTGGGCAGGGCGGGGAATTTTGCGGAGATAAATCTCAACGCTGACCCAGCTGGGACTCGAACCTGGGAACTACAGATTACGAGCCTGGCGCGCTACCCACTGGGCAACCCCCGTCCCTTGCCACTTGGGAGAAGAATGAGGTGTTCTTTATATTTACCGACAAAGTTCTTTGACTAAAAGGATTCTTAGCAGCATTTGATCATTTAGAGTAAGTTTTCTCTTAGGACTTGATTCTAGTATAGTCGAATAGTTAGCATGCTTGGATGTGGATGGAAGAAACCTAGGCCACATCTGCTGTATAAGCCATTACAGGCCAATTCTAACACGACTTATTAACATTTTAAATAAATATTAGTCTTTTTTATTCTATTCTTACTCTTAGGTTTAGTTAAAGGTATTCGTTTTGTGATTAAAGATTTATTAATTCATTTCACAATGCGACTCAAAAAATAAATCTGATAAGTTAACTGAGTTCCGTCTATTTTGAAATTTTTGCTTTTAGTTCATCTCACATTGACGTATCAGGTACTTCTTTTTTTAATTTTTTTGAAAGGGAAGCAAGAAAGTACTCCCTTACGCAAAGGACGGAGACAACGGAGACGATCTACCAGGCCTCTCCTGGTTTCTCATACAGCAGAAAAACTTTCACAGAACCAAGCTATCCCTGGACTCGAACCCAGACCACGACAGCTGCAATGTCTCTATGAACAACTAAGATACCACTGCGCCACCGTGAAGGGGTTTAACAAATATCTGGTTTTTAATTCACTTCTTTTTAATAAAAAAAAAAACTTAAGCCCCATTAAATTTTTCAAAATTCACTTTTAATAAATTTTAATGGGATGGGTGAAATTGGCTTTACTGTAACCCCAGCATGGAATAAATAATAATAATAACATGATCAATTCATAGGAGTAGGAACCTGTTTCGTATTATTATTTTAAGTTTATTAGTTATGAAACCAAAAATCAGTGTCCCAGTGCTATAGACATTTCAAAATATTCATACATAAGAACCGATTGGTTTAGTTTGTACCGCATCAAACTCGTAGCCTGTGTTCCCAAGCTCGAGTCTCCACTGTGCCTGTGTTGAGATTTTCTCCCTCTAACCCGCATTCTACCCTTGGAGAGAAAGAAGATATCAATGGATTTGGAAAGCAACCGTTTGTTGGAATGGATGCTAATGTATGCAGGAATTCTAAGCCTGCTGCATGCTAAAGAACCCACTGGATGGCTTTGATGAAGGCTTATCTGTTTCCCAAAAGCTCCCAAGTGGGTTCCCTTACCAGCTAATAATTTTTGGGTCCTTGAATTTGAGCTTGATTATGGATCCTGGACTTGCTGCACTGGTGAGCCTCTGTTGAGAAAGAATCTGCTGCTGTGTTTTCTGCTTGCTTCTGGGTTGCCAGCCCTAAGTGAACAGAGACATGGGATACCTTATATCAGCTGGTGGATAATCCTAATCAGTGGCCATCGCAGGTACCTGAACCTTACTTAGTTAGTTGGGCATCGTCAAGCCTAAACTGGAGTAATGTGTCTCAGGCAGGCCATATGGCTCTTAAAAAAGTCCACTTGAAAAGGTGGTGCCTCAAGTTCCTACCAGCATCGGTGACTTCAACATTTAGCGGAGGAGGAACAGGTCTTGCCCTATGCCTGGGATCAGGGGGCTGTTTGATATTGTTGGCCCTATCTATCTCAATAAACATAGTTTCTTTAAACATCCCACTAACCATTTTCTCTCCATAGGTAGTTGGAATGTGAGGACTCTGCACAGAGCTTTCTCTCTTGATATCCTCACACAAGAATTCCACCATTATAATTTAGATATTCTTGGCTTGCAAGAGACCAGATGGACAGATAAAGGTCAGATTCTTAAAAATAATCTAAAATTTCTCTTTTCAGGGAGGGACGACAATAAGCATCATCAAGGCGTAGGTCTGCTTCTCAGCAGACACGCTAGTGATGCTCTTCTAGGATATGAGTGCATTAATGAAAGGTTTCTTACAGCAAAATTTCAGACAAGCGTTAAAGACTTGAATGTTATCTGCTGTTATGCCCCCACTGAGGATGCCAATGAGGATGAGAAGGATAGGTTTTACGGACAACTTCAGGATATTTTGAATTCTGTCAAGAAAGGAGATACTACCCTTGTTCTAGGTGATTTCAATGCCAAAGTTGGTAATGACTCTCACCTTTGGGGAGGGGTGATATGTCCTTTTGGTATTGGTAGCTGCAATGAGCAACGTCTCCTACAGGTAAGTAAACTCAATGGTTTCAGAATAACTAACACATATTACAAACTTACAAACACCGTTTCATACATAAGTACACATGGGTTTCATCTGATGGGCTGCATAAGAATATGATTGATTATATATTGATTAACAGCAAATGGGCTAGTTCTGTTAGAAATACCAGGGCATATAGGGGAGATGAAATTGGATCTGACCATTACCTTGTTAAAAGTGTCTTGCAACTTAAACTTAAAAAGTGTTGGGCTAGGGTTAAAAAATTTACCTTTAATACTGAAGCTCTGAAAGACTCAGTTATAGCTAAAGCTTACCATGATAGGTTACTTAGTCATTATGACAGTCATGGTTTGTTTAATACTGAAGTTGAGGAAGAATGAGGTCATTTTAAACAGGCTTTTTTGGAAACTAACAGTACTCTTTTAGGAAAAAAGGAGCAGATGAGGCAGAATTATTTAAGTGATAAGGCACTTGAGCTTATTTCAGAAAGAAGGAACTGCAGGAATGACCGTAATCAGTACCCTACTAGTCCTAATAGAAAGGATTACAGAGAGCTTAATAAACGTGTAAAGGATCAGTTAGCTACTGATAAGAATCTTTGGCTTGATGGCTTGGCTGACAAAGCCGAGGAAACAGTTAGACAGCACAACAGCAGAGAGCTGTACCAGATAGTTAACGTTTTGTATGGTAGAAAACGGACAGGTATACAAGGATTGAAGGATAAACAAGATAAGGTTATAGAAGGGGAGGATTCTGTCATGGCTAGGTGGGTGAGCCTTTCAGTGATGTTCTAAACAATGTGGTTAGTTCTACTCCCATTGTTTGCAATGATGATAGATGCATTGGTGGCTTTAATGTTGGCCCTATAACACAATCTGAAGTTATTTTGGCTATTTCTAAACTTAAACTTCATAAATCCCCAGGGGTAGATGAAATTACTACGGAAATGCTTACAGCTGGGAATGTTTCGGTTACCACTTGGATGACTGAAATTTTGAATATCTTTTATGATAAAGGCATTGTTTCTAGGGATTTTACCAGAGCTATTGTTATCCCTATTTTCAAAAAAGGTGATCGCAGTTCTTGTGATAACTATAGGGGTATCAGCCTACTCTCCGTTCCAGATAAAGTTCTTTCCATGATTGTGCTTAATAGAATTAAGAATCTGGTTGACAGTCAATTGCGTGATGAGCAATGTGGATTCAGAAGTGGCAGGGGATGTGTGGATCAGATATTTTCACTTAGGCAGATTCTTGAGAAATGTTTAGAGTTTCAGAAACCTTTGGTTGCTAGCTTTGTTGATTTCAAAAAGGCTTTCGACTCTGTTGATCGTCATAATTTGTGGTTGATTGTGAAATCATATGGTATACCTGAGAAGTTAGTTACCATAATGAAAGCTCTCTATAATAACACTGAGTCGTGTGTGAGAGTTGGTAAGGCTTGTAGCAATTGGTTTAGCATTACTTCTGGTGTTCGACAAGGGTGCATTTTGTCTCCTTTTCTCTTTAGTTTGGTTGTTGATTATGTTATGCGAAATTCACTTCAAGGGAAAGCTTTTGGCCTTAAATGGGCTGGAGATACGAAAATTTCTGATTTAGATTATGCTGATGATTTAGCCCTTTTGGCAAATGATGTTGATGAGATGAACTCTTTCATTCGAGCTGTTGATGAGACTGGTAGTAGAGTAGGTTTGGTTATAAACAGAGAGAAAACTAAAGTGATGAAAATTGGTCAGGCAGGTTGTGATTCAGTTCATCTGAATGGTTACAGTCTTGAGCAGGTGTCACAGTTTAATTTCCTTGGGAGCTATGTAACAGATACTGGTGATGTGCGGCATGAGATTAACAGACGAATAGGGATTGCTGCCGGGACTTTTAAGAATCTATGGAGAGTGCGGAGAAATAGGCGTATACACCTAAAGACTAAAATTAGACTATAATAATTTGGTTCTTTCTAGGGTTAGTTATTGTAGTGAAACTTGGACGCTGTGTAAACAAGATAACAGGAAACTAGATGCTTTTGATTCTAGATGCTTACGCAGTATCTTTGGTATTAATTGGTTTAACTTTGTAACTAATGATGAGGTTAGGCAAAGGAGTCTGCAACCTCCTTTAAGCAGCATATTGTGCAGAGAGAGACTCCGTTGGTTTGGCCATGTTGCCCGTATGAATAATTATAGATTGGCAAATAGGATTATGAACAGTGTGCCTAAAGGCCTCAGAAAGAGCGGGAGACCTAGGATGCGGTGGGCAGACAATGTCAAACAGGACCTTGTTAGAATTGGTGTGCAGTGGTCAGATGCAGCAGGTGTAGCTCAGGACAGATATGCTTGGAGAATTAAACTGCGCGGTCTGGTTGGACCTCCTTAGCCCATGGCTGCTTGAGGATGATGATAATGATGATGATGATGTGTCCCGGTATTAGCCCATTATGCTGAGAGGTAAAACAACCTAATCCTTTCCTGTTTTTCATCTAAGATACTCTTAGAACACAGAAAAGGCCTCCTGTTGTGAACAGATGTCTCTGTTGTGAACTGATGTCGTTTGAAAGCGCAAGCGTTGGAATGCGAAATCTATCACTGGAAAGCAGATGCGAAAGTAGTACTATTTTATAAAGCAATATGCGAATCTATTTTAAATTATGGAATAATTGTGCATGGAACAACTAACTTAACTAACATAAATAAAATAGAAAAACTGCAGTCTATAATAACTAAAAATATTATTCCATCTCATTTGCAAAAAATTTATAAAACTTCTACCGATAGATTAAAATTTTTAAATCTTTTATCCTACAGCAATTTATATAAATATAATGTAATAATTTAAAATTTTTTTGACGAAACTTACAAACTAAAAATTCAACATAATAAAAATACAAGACTTCAAAACCAAGGTTATTACAAAATGCCAAATTTTCGAAATAATTTCGGGAAACATACTTCCGAATATCAAGTACCACTTATATTTAATGCTATTCCAAAAGAATTACTAAATATAGATTCTTTTAGAAGACTTAAAATGGTATTAAAAAATTATTTGGTATTTTCTAGTTAGCTGATTATTATATGTTGTGTTTTGTGGATTTATTTGATGTACACCATTTTTGTGGCTGAATGATCTATATTTAACATAATTTATTCATTTTCCTGCAGATAAGCTATTTAGCTTTGCGGGTCAAAGTGTAAATGTATTTGTATTCTTTACTGTTATGAATAAAAATCATTCTAAAAAAAAAAATTGAGAGTTAAATCGTAACAATCAATTTTATTCCTGAATTGAAAAGAGTTAATAGCAAAAAAAAAAAACATTTTATTGCACTCAAAGTTACATTATCGCTGCTTCAAAAAATATCAAAATGTTCTTAAATCTTACAGAAAACGTAAGTGAAAAATGTTCGAAAGGTTCAATCCAGAAATATTTGTTTCCCCTCTTACTTTTATTGTCGCTGATGTTTCAATTTAGTCTTATTTGAATTGCATTAAGACATTTTTTCTTATTTCCTAAATTCTCTAACAAACAATCATTTTTTATCTTGCAAAAATTGTTTGAAAATACATTTGTTGAACACCAGATAATAATTAAAGATAATAATCCCGCCAACAAACACACAAGCAGCTACGGAGTGTCAAGATGCTAGATCGACGAATGCTGACGTCAGAACGTGTGACATCACCAGTGAAAAGGCCTTGAGTCTCGATGGTTACGGCCTGGCGCGCTACCGACTGAGCCACCCCCGCCCCCGCCCCCCGATTAATCTGCAGTAAATCTGCATTTATCTGCAGATTATCTGATTAATCTGCAGATCTCTGGATTCTGCAAATAAAATATACAGTAAATATAATCTGGATTAAGCACTGAAAAAAAGAAATGATCAAATTTTATTCATTTAAGAACCATTTATTTTTACTTAAATAGTAAAGTAAATAATCTTGTATCATTTATTCCAAGAATATCGAAGGCTTCAGTTGAATTTCAATGGCTTTTTCCTAGTATTCATATACGAAATTAATTTACATTTTTTAAGTCAATAGACTTGGGATGCAATACGTATAATTATGATAAGAAACAGATTTTTTATTAGAAATATTACAGTGCATCTATTTTCAAAATGTTACTTATGGATGCCATAGTTATCTCCTCCATTTGTGCCCTAGAAAATCTGATACTATCTAGATGAGGCCCTTGCAAAAAGGGCGGGGGTGGCTCAGTCGGTAGCGCGCTAGGCTCGTAATCTGTACTTCCCAGGTTCGAGTCCCTGCTGGGTCAGAGTTGAGATTTATCTCCGCAAGACTCCCCGCCCTGCCCACGGTCAGTAGGGGATACCGATGGACTTGGAAAGGCCGCCGCCCGTCGGATGGGACGTTAAGCCGTGGCCCCCGTATGCGGGAGAGCCATACCCTGTGTTCTTTAATAGTGCACAGGGTATGGCCTTGACGGGAGGCTACCATCTGTCTCACAACAGCTGTTCCAGTGGGTCCCCTCCCCCAACCTTCTCTGAGCCTTCGGGGTCCATGTGACCTGGCCATTTAGCCCATGGTGTGCAAAAAAGTGCCGCTCAGAGGTAAAACAACCCAACGTTGAAGAACACGCTGGATGGCCTTGACGGGAGGCTACCATCTGTCTCCCAACAGCTGTTCCAGTGGGTCCCCTCCCCCAACCTTCTCTGAGCCTTCGGGGTCCATGTGATCTGGCCATTTAGCCCATGGTGTGCAAAAAAGTGTCGCTCAGAGGTAAAACAACCAAACGTTAAAGAACACGCTGGATGGCCTTGACGGGAGGCTACCATCTGTCTCCCAACAGCTGTTCCAGTGGGTCCCCTCCCCCAACCTTCTCTGAGCCTTCGGGGTCCATGTGATCTGGCCATTTAGCCCATGGTGTGCAAAAAAGTGTCGCTCAGAGGTAAAACAACCAAACGTTAAAGAACACGCTGGATGGCCTTGACGGGAGGCTACCATCTGTCTCCCAACAGCTGTTCCAGTGGGTCCCCTCTCCCAACCTTCTCTGAGCCTTCGGGGTCCATGTGACCTGGCCATTTAGCCCATGGTGTGCAAAAAAGTGCCGCTCAGAGGTAAAACAACCCAACCCTTGCAAAAATATGGATCAATAAAGAGCGTTTTAAATTCTAATAATTAACAGTTTTGGGATAATTTCAACTTCATATGTTGGCCCTCCCAATTTATACCCTCTCCTCGCTGACGTAAACCTTACTCCTCGGTGGAATTTTCAAAATATCAACTGATAAAAAATATGTTTTGTGTCTTTAAATGTATCAACGTGAATTCTTTCTCGCTTATGATTTCAAGCAAAAAATATTTAAAATTTTCACTCCCATCAAGAAATTTGTGAATGACTTTTACCTATGTTAAAAAAGATTACTACAAATGTACACATATCTGGCGAAATTTTCCACAAAGGGTTTTAAATTTAAGGCTATAGAACAGTATCCAACTTGCAATCTAAGAGGTATGAATAAAAATATTCAAATTCTTGCTTTGTCCACCTATATGTTTTTTTTTTTCTTTTAAAAATTACGATATTTCTCGAAGATATATACTTAATCCAACATTATTTTTGATTCTGCTGAGGTCCTGCCATCCTCTCAGATCTCCAACTGTGGCATATAAACTGACAGGCTCCTGTCAGACCTCTGTGGCAAGCAGCTGCTTGAGGGGGTATTTATTTTTATTTATTTTTTATACATATATTAATAGCAGCTTAAATCTCTTTGTTGACGATATTTTGCAATACATAATAATCATACTTTAAACTAAGCTTTTTGCAGTCTTCAATCGGATTTTAATGGAATTAATAAATGGTTGCATAACAATTTTCTTATTCTAAATAAATGTAACAAGAGCCTGTCAATATAATAAGAAGCAGAGGTCTGATAAGCCGTCCCGTGGCCGAGTGGTTAGCACGTTTGGCTACTGATCTAAGGGACCTGGGTTCGAACCCCGGTATTAGGCATGGATGTGTGTGTGTCGTTTTTCTGCTGAGGTCCTGCCGTCCTCTCAGATCTCCAACTGTGGCATATAAACTGGCAGGCTCCTGTCAGACCTCTGTGGCAAGCAGCTGCTTGAGGGGGTATTTATTTTATTTTTTTTTATTTAGAGGTCTGATAAGGAAGGCAAGATCTGAGCACAAAGACAACTCAAAAAACATGCATGTCTTACCTGGGGTCCGAACCCAGGACTCTTTTCTCAATAGCCAAAGCACGATAACCACTCAGCATCAAAATAGTTACAGTAACTAAACATTTAGGTATTATTATTGACACAAATTATAATTGGAATAAGTATATCGTTATATTGTGTAATAATGCTAAGAAGCTGTTCTTTTGAAATTTACTCTGCATTTTTTTACGTCCCATCACAATCTCGTTATTAATATAAAATCTTTAGGAGAATCACTGATTCGATATAGACTAACCATTTACAGGTGTGCATAGACGTTTTTGGCACTGGACTGGATAGAAAAAATATTATGTTTGCTGATGGCCAATATTTTGCAGGGAGATGCAATAAATGAAAAAAAATAATATTTCCTCAAACGACTTCTTGTTACAGTTGGATTGGATTGTTTTACCTCTGAGCGGCACTTTTTTGCACACCATGGGCTAAATGGCCAGCTCACATGGACCCCGAAGACTCAGAGAAGGTTGGGGGAGGGGACCCACTGGAACAGCTGTTGGGAGACAGATGGTAGCCCCCCCGTCAAGGCCATCCAGTGTGTTCTTTAAAGTGCACAGGGTATGTCTCTCCCGCACACGAACCACGGTTTAACGTCCTATCCGACGGACGGCGGCCTTTCCAAGCCCATCGGTGTCCCCTACTGACCGTGGGCAGGGCGGGGAATTTTGCGGAGATAAATTTCAACGCTGACCCAGCTGGGACTCGAACCTGGGAACTATAGATTACGAGCCTGGCGCGCTACCGACTGAGCCACCCCCGCCCATTTGCTACAGAGGTCTGACAGTTTATAAGCCATAGAAAAAGTCTATGAGGATGGCGGGACCTCAGCAGAAAGAAAATATAAGCAGCTATGCCTTACCGGGGTTCGAACCCAGATCCCTTTGATCAAGAGCGCTAACCATTCAGCCACGTGACAAAAGGAACAAAAGAAATTCTTTATTACATTTTACTTGTAATATTACAGGTAAAAAATAATAAGAGAAATTTAAATATTAAAATAAAGTATAAAATAAAATATACAGTAAATATATGATATAATTAAAAAATAATATTTTAATGTCAAAATTGACTTTGGCTTGTCAAATAGTATGTGGAAGATGAGATCGGATCCCAGAAATCAGCTGCTGAACAAACATGGTTACAAGTTTTAATGACGTTGCAGGTACAGTCGCTCAAAAAAGTATCCGAACACTATGGTTGACTACAGAATTCAGAAAAAATATCTGGCAACGTTTTTTTTAGAAATTAGTGATCTGGCAACCTTCGTGTCACGTGATTACAGAATTCAGGAAAAATATCTGGAGCGTGTACAGCAACTGTACTTCACAGCAAACTGGAGCGTGTGCAGTTACTGCACACGCTCAATATTTCCGTTTCAGAAAAAAATATCTGGCAACGTTTTTTTTAGAAATTAGTGATCTGGCAACCTTCGTGTCACGTGATTACAGAATTCAGGAAAAATATCTGGAGCGTGTACAGCAACTGTACTTCACAGCAAACTGGAGCGTGTGCAGTTACTGCACACGCTCAATATTTCCGTTTCAGAAAAAAATATCTGGCAACGATTTTTTCGAAATTAGTGATCTGGCAACCTTCGTGTCACGTGACAGGAAGGTTGCCAGATCACTAATTTCTAAAAAAATCGTTGCCAGATATTTTTCCTGAATTCTGTAATCACGTGACACGAAGGTTGCCAGATCACTAATTTTGAAAAAAAAATTGTTGCCAGATATTTTTTCTGAATTCTGTAGTCAACCATAGTGTTCGGATACTTTTTTGAGCGACTCTAGTAGTACGATGTTATTCAAATTGTAGAGGCCCTGCGTTTCTGCATGATTATTCTAAAATACTATTATAATCACGACTACGAAATTAAATCAAATCATATTTTAAATACACGTTTAAAATCAAATTCATGTTACAAGCTTTCCAGAGTGATATGCTTATGAAAGAAAAGTTAGCTTATATCTAATGTCAAATTTATTCAATAAACTAGCTGAAAACTTGTTAGAAATTTTTACAACTTATTCTACTTTAAAACTCCTGTTACGAAGCACTAAGGATAGCTAAAAAAAACACCTCATGGTACCTTTAAATACCATGATGATTCGACAACGTTTTTCGGCTAAATGCTGTAAACGTATTTTTTTACAGTATACAAACGTTTTTCGGCTGTATACTGTAAAAAATTCCAAAACATCCACGCAGATTTAAACCTGTAATTCAGAGAACTGGAGATTCACGAACTTCGGTGCTGAGTTACATATTTTTGCATAATGTGATCACATTGATTACTCTTATTTATTCAAATCGAATAACATTACAGCTAAATTAGGGACTGACAGATGCGATTCAGCATCATTTCGATGAACTGGCAAGCATGCAAAACAATGACATATAAATCTATTACTGCAGCCAGTCTAAATCGTCGAAATGTAATTTATGTACAAAAATGAAACAAAACACTCAGAATCTGACAAACAAAACTCTCGTGTGTTGCCACCTGTGGCACGTGTTCCCTGATTTGCCGATTCTTTATCTATGCTTAATAATAACACTAGAAACCATTATAAATTTTCCTATATATTAATACACACACCTTAACTGCGCATATTGTAAAAGTCACAATTAAAAATATACCTATATCCTACGGATGTGTTGTAAAAAGCTTCGTTAGAATTATGTATAAATTTAAAAACAGACATTTAGAAATCCCTATTTCTATGTTGTAATAGAGTTGAGTTTTTTACCTCTGAGCGGCACTTTTTTGTACACAATGGGATAAATGGCCAGGTCACATGGACCCCGAAGGCTCAGAGAAGGTTGGGGGAGGGGACCCACTGGAACAGCTGTTGGGAGACAGATGGTAGCCTCCCGTCAAGGCCATCCAGCGTGTTCTTTAACGTGCACAGGGTATGGCTCTCCCGCAGACGCGGCAACGTCTTAACGTCCCATCCGACGGACGGCGGCCTTTCCAAGTCCATCGGTGTCCCCTACTGACCGTGGGCAGGGCGAGGAGTTTTGCGGAGATAAATCTCAACGCTGACCCAGCTGGGACTCGAAATTGGGAAGTACAGATTACGAGTCTGGCGCGCTACCGACTGAGCCACCCCATAATTTCTAGTATTGAAAGCACAATTTGTATCGTGGATTTGTATTATTCTTCAAATGAACAATAAATCTGATTAACACATTAAAATTAATAACCTCGAAATTCACATTAAAGTGTAAAACTTGTTGAAGTGTTACAAAAATTGAAATTTTTCAAGTACGGGTTTTGAATTTATATTAGCTAATTAATATACCATTGGCTTGTCAGGGATTAAACTGATGAAGACTAAATTTGGCATCTTAGATCCTCACTGTTTTATTATCTCGGAACATCTATAGTTTCCGAATATTAGACTATATTTATTTGAAAGACTGTATTACGGAATTCATCTGTTAAAATATTTTCATGCGAAACTCATTTAGAAGTTACTTGCAAAGGTGCATTTTTGGAACTTTTGCTTTGAATTAATCAATTTAGGATATGAAAACCAATATAAGTTATATTTATAGTGGGCGGGGGTGGCTCAGTCGGTAGCGCGCCAGGCTCGTAATCTGTAGTTCCCAGGTTCGAATCCCAGCTGGGTCAGCGTTGAGATTTATCTCCGCCCTGCCCACGGTCAGTAGGGGACACCGATGGCTTGGAAAAACCAACGTCCGTCGGATGGCACGTAAAGTCGAGGCCCCGTGTGCGGGAGAGAGCCATACCTGTGCACGTTAAAGAACACGCTGGATGGCCTTGACGGGAGGCTACCATCTGTCTCCCAACAGCTGTTCCAGTGGGTCCCCTCCCCCAACCTTCTCTGAGCCTTCAGTGTCCTTGTGGCCTGGCCATTTAGCCCATGGTGTGCAAAAAAAGTGCCGCTCAGAGGTAAAACAACCCAACCCTATGTCTATAGTCTAGAGTAAGCATACCTCCTCATATGGTCCGCGTCTTAGCTACAAAGTTTCTATGTGGTTGTGTGACAATAAGACCCTTTAAAATTAATTTTAGAATTTTACTGGGGGTGGTAGTTTGAGGTTTCCATCACAAAAGAGTTTGACATCGATGCTCTAGACTAGTACTCTATTTCAAAAAAAAATTGAATTTGAAAAAATTACTATTTCACTAGTGTACAGTCGCTCAAAAAAAAATATCCGAACACTATGGTTGATTACAGAATTCAGAAAAAATATCTGGCATTTATTTTTTTTAGAAATTAGTGATCTGGCAACCTTCGTGTCACGTGATTACAGAATTCAGGAAAAATATCTGGAGCGTGTACAGCAACTGTACACGCTCCAGTTACCGTTCACAGCAAACTGGAGCGTGTGCAGTAACTGTACATGCTCCAGTTTGCTGTGAACGGTAACTGCACACGCTCAATATTTCTGTGAGTGAGCCCGCACGATCTAGTATCAAAATAATATGACCACCTACAGTCGCTCAAAAAAATATCCGAACACTATGGTTGATTATAAAAAAAATAAATACCCCCTCAAGCAGCTGCTTGCCACAGAGGTCTGACAGGAGCCTGTCAGTTTATATGCCACAGTAGAAGATCTGAGAGGATGGCAGGACCTCAGCAGAAAAACAACACGAACATCCATGCCTTACGCGGGGCTCGAACCCAGATCCCGTAGATCAGTAGCCAAGCGCGCTAACCACTCGGCCACGGGACGGCATTGGTTGATTATAAAATTCAGAAAAACTATCTGACAACGACTTTTTTTAGAAATTAGTGATTTTGCAACCTTCGTGTCACGACTTCTTTCTGAATTCTATAATCAACCATAGTGTTCGGATATTTTTTTGAGCGACTGTAAATTTGCTTCTCCTTAAAAAATGCCGCGCGACGTGGTATCGCCTGCCTTGGCTGTACAGGTTGTTGTTATTCTTTTACCTCTGAACGGCATTTTTTTTCGACACATTGGTCCAAATGACCAAGTCAGAAGGACCCCAAGGGCTCGGAGAAGGGGGGGGGGGAAGGGAACCTACTGGACAGCTGTTACGAGACAGACGAGAGACACTCGTCAAGGTCATCCAGTAGGTTCTTTAATGCACGCAAAGTATAACACTTCTATATGAAACCACGTCTTAGATTTCCATTTGACGGATGGCTCCCTTTCCTATTCCACAGATATCCCCTTTTTCACCAAGGATAGAACAGGAGTTAGAGAGAAAAATTCTCAACCCAGGCATAGTCAGGACTCGAACCTTGGAACTGCAGGTTACGTGTCTAGCACGCTACCGACTGAGCCCTGATCTAAGGTACCTGGTCTCGAGCCCCGGGGCTATTGATCTAAGGGACCTGGGTTCGAGCCCCGGGTAAGGCATGGCTGTTAAGAGGGGCGGGGGTGGTTCAGTCGGTAGCGCGCCAGGCTCGTAATCTGTAGTTCCCAGGTTCGAGTCCCAGCTAAGTCAGCGGATATTTATCTCCGAAAAACTCCCCGCCCTGCCCACGGTCAGTAGGGGACACCGATGGGCTTGGAAAGGCCACCGTCCGTCGGATGGGACATTAAGCCGTGGCCCCGTGTGCGAAAGAGCCATACCTTGTGCACGTTAAAGAACACGCTGGATGACCTTGACGGGAGGCTACCATCTGCATCCCAACAGCTGTTCCAGTGGGTCCCCTCCCCCAACCTTCTCTGAGCCTTCGGGGTCCATGTGACCTGGCCATTTAGCCCATGGTGTGCAAAAAAGTGCCGTTCAGAGGTAAAACAACCCAAAACAACCGACTGAGCCACCCCCTCCCCAAGCATGCCAGGAGTGGCTGTTAATTTTTTTCTTCAAGGGTGAAGGAGTCGGAGGACAGAATCAGACTGAACTTGATGAACCGTAGATGTATGAAATGTAGCCTTGAAAACACCGAAATGGGTGCAAAATGAAATATTCTTACCCGTTGGCTAAAAAATCGTTTCCATCATCTTGAGTGAAGTATGGCGTGATTAATAATTGGTGTGAATTTCAGAGATGGGAGTTTGCATTCTCCCAATGGTTCCAACGCAGGGAGAAACCCTCGAGCAGCAGGGGGAGAGGGGAGAGAAATGAAACCATAGGTCAGTTATGGGAGGAAGGAAATGGATGCTATCATAAGGGTGTGGTCGCTCTCCCAAGAACGAGGGGAGGAATTGCTCAAAAGATGTTTCAAACACATCGTATTTATCCCAAAAAAAGAGGAGGTTTTTTACTCATTTTTTATCTTTCTTAAAACCTTGAGGGGTCATCTATATTTGCAAGTGAAGAAAATAAAATATCCAGGGGACAGGGTTGGGTTGTTTTACCTCTGAACGGCACTTTTTTGCAGACCATGGGCTAAATAGCCAGGTCACATGGACCCCGAAGGCTCAGAGAAGGTTGGGGGTGGGGGAACAGCTGTCGGGAGACAGATGGTAGCCTCCCGTCAAGGCCATCAAGCGTGTTCTTTAACGTGCACAGGGTATGGTTCTCTCGCACACGGGGCCACGGCTTAACGTCCCATCCGACGGACGGCGGCCTTTCCAAGCAAATCGGTGTCTCCTACTGACCGTGGGCAGGGCGGGGAATTTTGCGGAGATAAATCTCAACGCTGACCCAGCTGGGACTCGAACCTGGGAACTACAGATTACGAGCCTGGCGCGCTACAGACTGAGCCACCCCCGCTCCGCATAATTCTGGATACAAGCCTAAAACACGAGCAGCATTCGTTTCATTTTCTTTGCGACAAGCAGAAAAACGTCTCCTTCTGATTGTGAAGGGTAAGCTACTGATTTTATCCCGGAACAGTAAAGCAATCTCAGTGGGCGAGGGATTAGGAAAGATGACTGGGAAGTAAATGGGAATGGGTTCGAATCCCGAATAAGGCACAAATGTTTTTTGTTGAGGTCTCGCCATCCTCGCAGATCTATTCTGTGGAGTATTATATTGAAAGGCTGCTATCAGACCTCTATGGAAAATAGGTTGCTTGAGGATTATATTCTTCTATTTGTTTTTAAATGAAATAAAAAAAGGAACATTACATTTAGTAACCAAAATAAATCTTAAACTTCGTTCTTCGTGAAGACATTTCACTTTGCAATGTAATATAACAAAATACAAATTCTGGGCTAAAAAGTAAATAATTTGTTCGAGAAAATTGATTATTTTAGAAACTCACGAAAACTGGATAGACGGACTGAACACATCCCATGAGACAGCGGAATTAAAAAAGTTCACTCGTTGATTTTATAACTTCGTTTCAGTTAAGATTTAATAAGGACTTCATTTCAGTTAACATTTAACAAGAACTTCATTTCAGTTAAAATTTGATAAGAACTTCATTTAAGTTAAGATTTAATAAGAACTTCATTTAACTACGATATTAGGGGAAACAGAATTTTAAATCTAGCAAACAAGAATTTATTTTTTTTTAAAGGTCATCGATTTTCCAAGGACCTTTTAGTACTAAAGGTGGAAAGAGAAATTCCTTTTAGCAGAAAGATATTTCCCACACTCTTGATCATCTTTTATCTGTGAATTGAACCCTAGAGCATGTTAAGGATCTAAGATGATGGAACTAAGGATCGAAGATGTTGTTTTCTGTCCGAGTGTCTTCGTGGTAGAAATGGGCTTAATTTTGCATGACGAAAACATGAAACATGCTGTACACTGTTTCTTATTACACAGAGGAGAATAAGTCACATAGGCTCTAGCTCCTTAACGATGCTTTTACACAACATTAGAGTTGTGAAAATATTTCTGTATAATAATCAATTTTCGAGCAGTTAGTTCCATTCGGTTGGGTTATTTCTTACCTGAGTTATTTCTATTTCATTTTTTCCGCCAATACATGCATTGGGAATATTACGACAGCATTTGCTTTTGCATTGGATACTGCTTCGAATATAATAAGTTATTTGAAGTCAATACTTCGGGGCAGAAATTGTCATTCGCATTCAATGGTTAGCGCGCTTGGCTACTGATCTAAGGGACCTGGGTTCGAGCCCCGGGTAAGGCATGGATGTATGTCTCGTTTTTCTGCTGCGGTTCTGCCATCCTCTCAGATCTTCTACTATGGCATATAAACTGACAGGCTCCTGTCAGACCTCTGTGGCAAGCAGCTGCTTGAGGGGGTATTTATTTATTTTATTTATATTTATGGTCTATAAAGTTATACGTAAGCGTAAATACCCTATCAAGCAACACAGAGGTGTAACAAGAACCTATCAGTCTGTGAGAAAGACGAGACCACAGCAGGAACACAAATATCCAGATCTTAGCCGGGGCCCGAACCCGGTTCCTTTTGATCAGCAGCCAAGCACTCTAACCACTTGGCCACGGGACAACTTAATTTAATATTTGTATAATTCTGCTAAAATTATTTTACTATGTTCAAAAAGAAAAAAAAGGTAAATTAATCCAAAGTATGCGCAGTTTACGCATTTAGTTAATAAGTTAATTATAGGCAATATTGAATCACTGCATAGGTTGGGAGGAGGAAACATATGGAGTTGTTTGCATAAGACAGTGCGAACACTTAAGTTGGCTAAGTCGGTAGCGAGCCAGGGTCGTAACCTGATATTCCCAAGTTCGCGTCCCAGATATACACCGAAGAGCCAAAACATTACGACCACCTGCCTAATATGATGTTGGTCCTCCACGTGCCGCCAAAACAGCTCTTACCCGGCGAGGCATGGACACTCATCATCATCCTCAAACAGCCATGGGCTACAGAGGTCCAACTAAACTGTGCAGTTTAATTCTCCAAGCATATCTGTCCTGAGCTACATCTGCTGCATCTGGCCACTGCACACCAATTCTAACAAGGTCCTGTTTGACATTGTCTGCCCACCGCATCCTAGGTCTCCCCTTCTTTCTGAGGCCTTTAGGCACACTGTTCATAACCCTATTCGCCAATCTATAATTATTCATACGGGCAAAAATGGCCAAACCAACGGAGTCTCTCTCTGCACAATATGCTGCTTAAAGGAGGTTGCAGACTCCTTTGCCTAATCTCATCATTAGTTACAAAGTTGAACCACCTAATGCCCAAGATACTGCGTAAGCATCTGGAATCAAAAGCATCTAGTTTCCTGTTATCTTGTTTACACAGCGTCCAAGTTTCACTACCATAACTAACCCTAGAAAGAACCAAACTATTATACAGTCTAATTTTAGTCTTTAGGTGTATACGCCTATTTCTCCACACTCTCCATAGATTCTTAAAAGTCCCGGCAGCAATCCCTATTCGTCTGTTAATCTCATGCCGCACATCACCATTATCTGTTACATAGCTCCCAAGATAATTAAACTGTGACACCTGCTCAAGACTGCAACCATTCAGATTAACTGAATCACAGCCTGCCTGACCAATTTTCATCACTTTAGTTTTCTCTCTGTTTATAATTTTCTGCTATAAATATAAAAAATAAATACCCCCTCAAGCAACTGCTTGCCACAGAGGTCTGACAGGAGCCTGTCAGTTTATATGCCACAGTAGGAGATCTGAGAAGATGGCAGGACCTCAGCAGAAAAACGACACACACATCCATGCCTAATCCGGGTTTCTGCTACCAACACGTTAAAAGATCAGTTTCGCCTACTGATTTGAACTTCTATGTCTACTTTTCTTCACCGCTGCTGAAAAGTAGCCACCTTTGCAAGATCTCGTTACTGACCATCTAAACTAATCCGATAGTCTACTGGCTACGATTTTCGATCATTTGTTTCATTGAGAAAAAAATAATATTCTCTCAAGCAGTTTCTTGCCACAGAGATATGACAGGAGCTTGTCAGTTTATAAAAGAGGCTCCTTACAACAGTGCAATAATGGAAAAGTGTTTGAATGATTTCATCCCCAATGCTCGGATGAAAGCACACTCTTTCCCTTTTTGGGGCGGGGGTGGCTCAGTCGGTAGCGCGCCAGGCTCGTAATCTGTAATTCCCAGGTTCGAGTCCCAGCTGGGTCAGCGTTGAGATATATCTCCGCAAAAATTCCCCGTCCTGCCCACGGTCAGTAGGGGACACCGATGGGCTTGGAAAGACCGCCGTCCGTCGGATGGGACGTTAAGCCGTGGTCCCGTGTGTGGGAGAGCCATACCCTTTGCACGTTAAAGAACACGCTGGATGACCTTGACGGGTGGCTACCATCTGTCTCCCAACAGCTGTTCCAGTGGGTCCCCTCCCCCAACCTTCTCTGAGCCTTCGGGGTCCATGTGACCTGGCCATTTAGCCCATGGTGTGCAAAAAAGTGCCGCTCAGAGGTAAAACAATCCAATCCCAACTTTCCCTTTTTAGTTTTCTCTGTAGAGACAAAAATTCTTCTTCTAAGAGAATTTTCGTTAAATAGTTTTTTTCATAAAGACGGGCGGGGTGACTCAGTCGGTAGCTTGACAGACTCGTAATCTGCAGTTCCCTGCCCATGGTCAGTAAGGGACACCGACGGGCTTAGAAAAGCCGCCGTCCGTCGGATGGGACGTTAAGCCATGACCCCCTGTGCACGTTAAAGAACACGTTGGATGGCCTTGACGGGAGGCTACCATCTGTCTTCCAACAGCTGTTCCAGTGGGTCCCCAACCTTCTCTGAGCCTTCGGGGTCCTTGTGACCTGGCCATTTAGCCCATGGTGTGCAATAAGTACAGCTCACCTTTATAACGATTAACAAAAAATTCGTTAAATTTTACAAATCTAAAGCATTATCGTTTTATGTTGCACATTCAGTCGCTCAAAAAATATCCGAACACTACGGTTGAGTGCAGAATTCAGAAAAAAGTATGTGGCAACGATTTTTTTAGAAATTAGTGATCTGGCAACCTTCGTGTCACGTGACACGAAGGTTGCCAGAACACTAATTTCTAAAAAAAATCGTTGCCAGATATTTTTTATGAATTATGCACTCAACCGTAGTGTTCGGATTTTTTTTGAGCGACTGTACATTGGCGGCATCAATCGGTTCTCGAATATTGTTCATATATAATTTTAGCGACCTGAATCAACTCTAGAATAAACAGAATCCCCGGTTTAAAACAGTTCTGAAATGTTTTTCATCTCTGAAAATTTCCCTTTCACAAATCACAAATCGTCATTTTCAATCTCGGTCGTTGTCTCTTTATTGTCGCTTAAGTGGGTGGGTGGGAGTGGGATTGGGGGGGGATGCATTTCTTCACATTGTTTTTTTACACCTTTTCTTCATGTCGAACGTTTTGTTTACCACTTCACTAACCATTTTCATTCGTTTTTGATTCCCGGAGCACGGAACAAATCTCTGCAAACAAAATGACACCACCAATGATCGCTTTTCGCGTGTGGGGAAGCCGTGCGAAAATACGACTAGGGAGGGGGGGGTGCCCAATTTATGCAAATGGTGTCTGTTCATGTGAGGAACTAAACGAACCTCAAAGCTGTTGACGGGTAAGTAGCCATTGTGAAGGCCTGTCTAGCGATGGCTTATCTCCTGCCTTGGTCCCGTAGGCCCGCCTCTATATTAGCTATGCCTCGCTGGACCTGGATCACGTGGCTCCTCACCAGTCAAGCTCTACGATCTGTGTCCTACATGCTGATTGGCTGTCGTCGATGCATTGTCCCATACAGGAACACCGTTGATGACCAGATGCGCTTCAAACGCTAGCGATCGACATTATTGATTGTTTCGCAATAGTTTAGTGAGTCAGCCATTTCCGTGGGAATTCCCCTCCCTCCCTTATTATACGGTGATGGGTTTGGTCGCTTGATCATTTTTTTTTTCATTCTTTCATATTAATGTTTTAGTTTTTTTTTACAAACAAGGGTTGATTCTTGCACTTAGTGTTATCTAATATATAAAATTTAAATTTTTATAAAAAGAATAATATTAATAATTTTATTTTGTACTGCCGCAGATCGATTTAGCAAATAGAAACAGAAAAGTTCTAGGAGAAAGGGTTTTTTGATATCTGAAACAGTGGCGTACCGTGGGTTGGGTTGTTTTACCTCTGACCGGCACTTTTTTTGCACACCATGGGCTAAATGGCCAGGTCACATGGACCCCGAAGGCTCAGAGAAGGTTGGGGGAGGGGACCCACTGGAACAACTGTTGGGAGACAGATGGTAGCCTCCCGTCAAGGCCATCCAGCGTGTTCTTTAACGTGCACAGGGTATGGCTCTACCGCACACGGAGCCACGGCTTAACGTCCCATCCGACGGACGGCGGCCTTTTCAAGCCCATCGGTGTCCCCTACTGACCGTGGGCAGGGCGGAGAGTTTCGCGGAGATAAATCTCAACGCTGAGACTCGAACCTGGGAACTACAGATTACGGGGCCTGGCGTGCTACCGACTGAGCCACCCCCGCCCCACGTACCGTGGGAGGGGGGAGGCTTGTCCCACGAGGGCCATCCTCCCTTGAGGGTTTCAGTAATCTCCTCCCTTGAGTGTTTCAGTAGCATATATCTTCTAAAGTAGCACTCTAACGTTAGAGACTCGAGTACGACTAGTACCCATTCCCCAAACGAAAATTTCCTTTCAAATATGTTACCTTTAGCTTTTGTGTCAAAACTATGTCTGAAGAAAAATTACGATAAACCTTTTTTTTTCTTTCTTTCATTCTATCAGATGCGATTATATACCTTATCAGAAATAAGTGAAAACTAGAAGAATTCTCCTGTGGCGAATATGTAATGATCCGTTTCAAAGAGAATGAAGTTTGTCATTTTTCGACTTTAGCGCCTTATAGCGGTGGAAATTAGACTATTCAGAGGTTCAAAAAATGTGAATCCTTACAGTTCATTAACACCTATAACCCCCCCCCCCCCCAAAAAAAAAAAAAAAAAAAAAAAAAAAGAATTTTCTATTTATCTTTAAAAACAAATATCTACAGACGGAAGGAATGCAAAAAGACGGAAAGTTTTTGCTGGTAACAAAAACCCATCTTTTATCAAACGACCGAAAAATTGTATATAAATCGACTTTTTTACTCTCTAATTTATCATCATGGCCCCTAAAATATTTTTTTGACCAGGTCCCTCACCCCATCAAAATTCATACGAAGTTCAAAAGTAGTATCCTTTTATCAAACCTGGAATGCTCTCATCTCCCTCGCACATAAGAAACGCTCCCACCCAGAAATTCTTCGACTTGACGCCAGAAACAGATACGTTTCATGCCAATTATAGGAAGCGAGGGAGAACGCGGAAGAACCACCCCCGAAAACCCCACCTAGCATCGCTCCCAAACGTACTTTAAAACAACTCCAGAGAAGCATCTCATCAATTAAAGAAATATTCGTGGTCACGTTGTTGCTTTCAGTGGGCATCCAACACCACTTTTCATCTGTTTAGGAGCGACACCTATCAGGAGGTCACATAAATCCCTCCCCCCTACACACACACCGCTTCCGGTGCTAGGGCGACTTTTATCCACACTCGCTTTGTAACTTGTTAAAGGCGAAGCCAATCAATTGCTGGATTCTGAAAAATGGAACTTTTCTTATCCTCAGCGCAAACTAAGTCGATGCTTTTGTTCACACAATGGGATCAATGGATTGGGTTGTTTTACCTCTGAGCGACATTATTTTCAAATCGTGGGCTAAATGGCCAGGTCACAAGGACTCCGAAGGCTCAGGGAAGGTTGGGAGAGGGGACCCACTAGAACAGCTGTTAGGAGACAAATGGTAGCCTCCCGTCAAGGCCATACAGCGGGTTCTTTAACGTTGGGTTGTTTTACCTGTGAGCGGCACTTTTTTGCACACCATGGGCTAAATGGTCAGATCACATGAACCCCGAAGGCTCAGAGAAGGTTGAGGGAGAGGATCCACTGGAACAGCTGTTGGGAGACAGATGGTAGCCTCCCGTCAAGGCCATCCAGCGTGTTCTTTAACTTGCACAGGGTATGGCTCTCCCGTACACAGGGCCATGGATTAACGTCCCATCCGACGGCGGCCTTTCCAAGCCCATCTGTGTCCACTACTGACAGTGAGCAGGGCGGGGAAATTTCCTGAGATAAATCTCAACGCTGACCTAGCTGGGACTCGAACCTGGGAACTGCAGATTACGAGTCTGGCGCGCTACCGACTGAGCCACCCCCGTCCCACAATAAGTATTAATATGTAGTCCTGAATATTGTGAATTATTTTAGTTAACGCGGATCATACTTAGCTCATGCTGCATATCTATAAGAGGAAAAATTGAGGGTGACAGTAGCTATTTATGTTGAAGCAAAAAGTAAAATAAAGCACCTTTAGTGAACGTTTTCATTTTTTTTTCAGCTTTAGGCATCTTATCAAATTGAAGGACGAAACGGGTTATCAGTTAATTAACTCTGTTAATTCAGAGCAATAAATTAATGTTCATGTTTATATGATGAATCATAGATTTTCGTATTTCTATTGGTACGCCATATCATGACTCTGGTTCTTAAAATATATAATATAAATATATTTTAAATACCAAAGTCATGATTTAAAATTCATTTAAACTACAAAATACTCATATATTCAAATTCTTAACTGCCACCACCGAAAAGTTATCATGGCAGCACATGCAGCTACATAATCATTTTCTGTGAGAGCTCCTGAGTTCAAACTTCCACATATAAACTTTGCCTATGTTCCGAGCTGATTTTTAAAAATGTGTGGCCGAGTGGTTAGCGCGCTTGGCTACTGATCTGAGGTACCTGGGTTCGAGCCCCGGGTAAGGCATGGTTGTATGTGTCGTATTTCTGCTCAGGTCCTGCCATCCTCTCAGACCTTCTACTATGGCATATAAACTGACAGGCTCCTGTCAGACCTCTGTGGCAAGCAGCTGCTTGAGGGGGTATTTATTTATTATTTTTATTTTACAGAAGTGATGAATGCCCAGCCAACAAACAATTCTTAGGATAAAATGGATTGCTGCGAAGAGATCACTGAACAGCTTTCAGAGCCGCGAGAAAACTCATCGAAGTCATCCAGTATCTTCTGTTAACGACAATAAGTTATAGCGCTCTCGTAAACGTCAGTCTCCCCCCTCCCCCAACTTACCACCCCGCCCCTCTGAAACCTCCTTATCGCCCCCATCGAGAGTCAGCGGATCTTTGCAAGCAGCCATTTAGTATCACTTTCTCACAGAAGTCAGTGATTGAAATCTCGAAGCTGGCGACACAACGGATCTCATCTGTGAGCTTCGGGTCACCAGACTGGCACGATACCAACTGCGCTCGCCTCCCCTTTTCTCCCTCCCCCCTCGCCCCGCCCTCTAATGGAGAGAGTACAAATGGTACAGAGAGGTTTAGGAAGATTGTAAGAGAGCCAAGCTATTCGCTTAGTCATTTAATATAATTGTGTGTGTGTATTTTTAAAAGAGGAATCAGGATGGAAGACTGAGTTGATTGAATGCATCTTTTATGTATCTGTAGCCGTCCCGTGGCAGAGTGGTTAGCGCGCTTGGCTGCTGATCTAAGGGACCTGGGTTCGAGCCCCGGATAAGGCATGGACGTTTGTGCTGTTTTTCTGCTGAGGTCCTGCCATCCTCACACCCCTATGTCATATAAACTGACAGGCTCCTGTCAGACCTCTGTGGCAAGCAACTGCTTGAGGGGGTTTTTATTTTTATTTTTTTTATATGCAATTTATATTGTGCGCCTTAATTACATGGTTTGATGTTTTCAAAGTACCTGGTGAGTGGAAGATCATCCATTTAGTTTTATCGTTATTTATATATATTAAATTAAGATTCAGTCATTTCATCAAGCAATTATGGTGAGCTTGTAATTCTCTCATAGCCTCACCCACGTCGCGATTGGTGTTTAAAATAAGAGCATAAAGAAATAATTTACTTTTTAAATTCAAATTAGTCATATCATTAATATAGCAGTCCCGTAGCCAAGAGGTAGCGCGCTTGGCTACTGATCTAAGGGACATGGGTTCGAGCCCCGGGTAAGGCATGGATGTTTGTGTTGTCTTTCTGCTGAGGTCCTGCCATCCTCACAGACCTTATACTATGGCGTATTAAACTGACAGGCTCTTGTCAGACCTCTGTGGCAAAAAGAATACCCGAAAGAACGGGGCGGGGGTGGCTCAGTCGGTAGCGCGCCAGGCTCGTAATCTGTAGTTCCCAGGTTCGAGTCCCAGCTGGGTCAGCGTTGAGATTTATCTCCGCAAAATGAGATTTATCCCACAGTCAGTAGGGGACACCGATGGGCTTGGAAAGGCCACCATCCGTCGGATGGGACGTTAAGCCGTGGCCCCGTGTGCGGGAGAGCCATACCCTGTGCACGTTAAAGAACACGCTGGATGGCCTTGACGGGAGGCTACCATCTGTCTCCCAACAGCTGTTCCAGTGGGTCCCCTCCCCCAACCTTCTCTGAGCATTCGGGGTTCATGTGACCTGGCCATTTAGCCCATGGTGTGCAAAATAGTGCCGCTCAGAGGTAACCCAACCCGAAAGAACCATACCCTGTGCATATTTAGAGAACATGATGGATGTCCTTGACGGGAGGCTACCATCTATCTCCTAACCGCTGTCCAATGGGGTCCCTTCCCCCAACCTTCTCTGAGCCCTCGGGGTCCGTGTGACCTGGCTATTTAGCCCACTGTGTGCAAAAAAAATGCCGTCCATAAGTAACAACCCAATCCAATACTTTTGATAATGGAACTGAGTGTACGTAATTTACCAATTTTTCAAGTACCAATTCTGATGTAGTTTGCACCTTATTTTCGCTAAAACAAAAAGACTAAAAATTATTTATATTTGATCAAAGATCTCCGTGTTTTTATAAAATTTTATAATTTGTTTCGTATATTGTTTGAATATGCGATTTGAAATGAAAACATTTTATTTCAGAAAATCGTTGCAACAAACAAGATCAACGCTTAGCAATTAGGGATTAGTAAAGTAATAGGGAAAAAAAAATAGTGGAAAAACGTTGAGTCTTTCATGTTGAAATGTTTCAAAACACTGTTTCGTGTCGAAAAAATGAGAAACAATATTAGTATTCCAATTACACCTTAGCTGATACCATTAGTTTTTTTTTTTTGCTTCAGTTCGTAATTCAAAGATTAAAAAAAAATCGCCATTGATCTATCGGGTGACAAGGACTTTCACAGGAGCAGAAAAAATCCATGATTGAAACATTTCTTCGCTACTTTTTTTCTCTCTAATGTAAATCTCTGCGTGAAAGCAGTCGGTGAAATGGACCTCGAGGGTAAAGGTGATCAAAGGACACGTGCAGGTATCTACTGCTGGAAATCAATGAATCGATATATCGATCGATGAACCTGTCTTGACTTTCACCAACACAAGTTGCTCTCGCTAATTTGCGCAATTGAGCAATATGGAATATTTTATAGTTGAAACAGTTAGATTTGGGGGGCGGGGGTGGCTCAGTCGGTAGCGCGCCAGGCTCTTAATCTGTAGTTCCCAGGTTCGAGTCCCAGCTGGATCAGCGTTGAGATTTATCTCCGCAAAATTCCCCGCCCTGCCCACGGTCAGTAGGGGACACCGATGGGCTTGGAAAGGCCGCCGTCCGTTGGATGGGACGTAAAGTCGCGGCCCGTGTGCGGGAGAGAGCCATACTTGTGCACGTTAAAGAACACGTTGGATGACCTTGACGGGAGGCTACCATCTGTCTCCCAACAGCTGTTCCAGTGGGTCTCCTCCCCCAACCTTCTCTGAGCCTTCGGGGTCCATGTGACCTGGCCATTTAGCCCATGGTGTGCAAAAAAAGTACCGCTCAGAGGTAAAACAACCCAACCCAGTTAGATTTGGGAAAGGTAGTGGGGGAGGGGGAGGGGAAGAGAATGCTCGCTCTCTTTGTTCACGAGCAGTTAATGCTGCAGTACGTGATATTAAAATGAATGTTCTTTAAATGCTTCGAAATATACGAGTGTAAATGTGGTCTGGTTTCAGCCTCAAGGAGCAGCTGTGAGTGTGCCAAAAAAATAAATAAATAAATACCCCTTCAAGCAGCTGCTTGCCACAGAGGTCTGACAGGAGCCTGTCAGTTTATATGCCACAGTAGAAGATCTGAGAGGATGGCAGGACCTCAGCAGAAAAACGACACAAACAGCCATGCCTTACCCGGGGATCGAACCCAGGTCCCGTAGATCAGTAGCCAAGCGCCCTAACCACTCGGCCACGGGACGGCTGTGAGTGTGCCATGCTTAAGGAAACTATCGCGAAATCGTTAAGAGGAGAGTGCAAAGAAATTCTGTTGGCTCATGCAAAATAACAAAGGATATATATAACAAAATATAAAAGGATCTTTTATACTTACAAGAAGTTCATTTTTGTCTTTAATGTGCTGAGGTATCTTCCTTCTACAAGAACCAGCAATAGTCACCCATCATTGCCGGGTCCCACCTGCCTTGATATCTCTCCTGCATGGTTCGGATATCCTGGTGAAATCTTTCCCCTTGCTCATCACTGACAACTCCTAAGTTCTTGGGAAAGAAGTCGAGATGTGAGTGCAAGAAATGGATCTTCAAAGACATTCGGCAGCCAAGATTTTCTAGTTTTTGAGATCTTAAATGAGCTGATGGTAGTTTTCCTCTCTGTGATTCTCCAGAAAACCCTGGACCACAGACGTGAAGGATTTCCATGCAGCGCGCTCCTTCATATTCAGTTTTTCTTCAAAGACAGTATCATTCAGTAGCTTCCTGATCTGAGGACCAACAAAGATCCCTTCTTTGAGTTTGGCATCACTTAGTTTTAGAATTTTTTCCTTCAAGTGCAAAAACCCTTTTACCAGTTTTATCCATAGCCTTTACAAAGTTTTTTCAAAAGCCCCAGTTTGATGTGTAGTGGTGGGAGCAGAACATCAAAGGGGTCGACTAGAGACTTATATGTACTTCATATTACATTTTCCATGAACAAAAACATCTCTTTTGGGCCAGTCTTTTGATTGTTTTTCGAACGTTTCTGGCCCTACGCTCCCACAAACACAGAAAACAGCAAAATTTTGTGAAACCTCCTTGAAGTTTTAGGTCACAAAATATTGACTATATGGGCCATATTTTATAGCAGTATTTTTTCCATGCTTTCATAAGTTTCCTTCATTCCCACAGCATGTCACTGGAATGGAAGGTTTTTAGTTCCCTTTATGCAAAAGGACAGCTTTTAAGCTGAATTTTGACGAATCTGTAAATAGACACCATTACTTAGGGTTGTGAGTTGTTCCAGTTTCTTCCATCAGCTCTGAAATATCTGTTCAGAAACACAAACCATCTTTCATCTCGTAATAAGCAGATAAAGCCAAATTTCTCTTTCTGAACAGAGAAACTCAGGTACCCTTGGCCAGAAGATTCCACTCTTGAAGTCTTGAACCTAAAATTTCAGTTTGTTGTTTGGAAAGTCCTAGGTCTCGAACAAGATCATTTAGTTCATTCTGCTGAATCAGATGAGGCCCGTCTAACTTTTTAGGGGTGCATGTAGGATCAGGATCTGTATGTGCCTCAAAGTCTTCCTCTGATGAATGAATCCATCTCCTCCCAGTTGGTTGGAAGTGTTGGCATAGTAAGATCTTCTCCATGTGGAACTGGCCTTATGGCTGAAGGCACATTTGGATATTGTATTTTGCTTTTGTTCTTTTTTGAAAAGCCCGACACTTTAGTTAAACAAAAATAGCAATCATCCAAGTGACTAGTTGGCTCACGCCAAAACCATTGGAACTGTAAAGGGCACGGATTTTATCTTTCCTTTCAACCATTCACTCAGGCCAACAAGGCACGAAATGCATCACTTATGTGGAGCCCATGTTTTGTTCTGATCTCCAACATGACATCCAAAATACAAGTTATAGGCTTTCTTCGCAATCTTTGTCAAAGAACGACCCTAGGATTTCAAAATATAATTTCCACACACATAACAAAACTTATCTGGCACATTAACACATCCGCGATGTTGTCTTTGTGCCATTAAACACCAAAATTCACTCTTCAACGTACAGCACGTGTTCCTCCTACAATGAAAACAATTAGAATGGCGGTCTCAGGTAATATTACTGTTACATGTTTTCTTCTACTTGGCAATTAGTATTGCCAGCCAAAAAAAGTAAAATATCTAATATCCCTCCAGTTGCTTGGAGGTGTTGGTATAGGAAGAACTTAGTAGGAGTCAAAATGACCAATAACATAAAAACGTGACGTGCTAGCCATTTTTTAAGGCCAGATGTGAAACCAGCACCTGAAAAATAGTTAAATGCAGCTACAATTCTGTATGTTATAAAAACCTTGTAAATCAGTGTTATCTGCTGAATTATTCATCAATTGGGTTAGGTTGTCTTACCTCTGAGCAGTACTTTATTTCACACAATGGGCTAAATGGCCAGGTCACAAGGACCCCAAGAGCTCAGATAAGGTTTGTGGAGGTGACTCACTGGACAACTGTTGGGAGACAGATGGTAGTCTGCCGTCAAGGCCATCCAGCGTGTTCTTTAACGTACACAGGGTATGACTCTCCGCACAGGGGGCCACGGCTTAATGTCCCATTCGATCGACCAAAACCATCGGTGTACTCTGCTGGTGTGATCTTTCCAAAACCATCGGTGTACTCTGCTGGTGTGATCTTTCCAAAACCATCGGTGTACTCTGCTGGTGTGATCTTTCCAAAACCATCGGTGTACTCTGCTGGTGTGATCTTTCCAAAACCATCGGTGTACTCTGCTGGTGCGATCTTTCCAAAACCATCGGTGTACTCTGCTGGTGTGATCTTTCCAAAACCATCGGTGTACTCTGCTGGTGTGATCTTTCCAAAACCATCGGTGTACTCTGCTGGTGTGATCTTTCCAAAACCATCGGTGTACTCTGCTGGTGCGATCTTTCCAAAACCATCGGTGTACTCTGCTGGTGCGATCTTTCCAAAACCATCGGTGTACTCTGCTGGTGTGATCTTTCCAAAACCATCGGTGTACTCTGCTGGTGTGATCTTTCCAAAACCATCGGTGTACTCTGCTGGTGCGATCTTTCCAAAACCATCGGTGTACTCTGCTGGTGTGATCTTTCCAAAACCATCGGTGTACTCTGCTGGGGGCGGGGGTGGCTCAGTCGGTAGCGTGCCAGGCTCGTAATCTGTAGTTCCCAGGTTCGAGTCCCAACTGGGTCAGCGTTGAGATTTATCTCCGCAAAATTCCCCGCCCTGCCCACGGTCAGTAGGAGACACCGATGGGCTTGGAAAGGCAACCGTCCGTCGGATGGGACGTTAAGCCGTGGCCCCGTGTGCGGGAGAGCCATACCATGTGCACGTTAAAGAACACGCTGGATGGCCTTGACGGGAGGCTACCATCTGTCTCCCAACAGCTGTTCCAGTGGGTCCCCTCCCCCAACCTTCTATGAGTCTTCGGGGTCCATGTGACCTGGCCATTTGGCCCATGGTGTGCAAAAAAGTGCCGCTCAGAGGTAAAACAACCCAACCCAAACAACTCGGTGTACTCTGCTGGTGTGATCTTTCCAAAACCATCGGTGTACTCTGCTGGCCGAGAGAAAGACGGGAAGTTTTGCGGAAAAAATCTCAACTCTGGCCAAGGTGGGACTCGAACCTGGGAACTGCAGATTCATCAATAAAAAGAGACTGTCTGATAACTTTAATTTATTACACGGAAATGAACCCAAAATGAAAAAAAAAATGAAATAGTAGAAAATCCGATATAAGGTGTAACGTATTTTACCTTACCACTGGTAAAATAAATAAAAAATAATAAAACGATAATTTCCCTTTCAAGCAGTTGCTTGCCACAGTAGCCTGTCAGTTTAGTACGCCGCAGGGAAAAATATGTGAGGAAGGCGAAACCTCAACAGAAAAAAATATAAGGAAAGAAACGTTGATGCTTTATCTGGGGTTCGAACCCGGGACCCTTTGATCAGTAGTCAAGAACGCTAACCACTCGTCCATTGAGATAGTTATATCAAAGAATAAATGAGTTAAAAACAACCGAATAAGAACATTGAAACATTCGTTTGTGAACTCATAACATTTAAAAGTTCAACTCACTGTCTAATTGGTAGCGCGCCAGGCTCGTAATCTATAGTTACCAGGTTCGAGTCCCAGCTGGGTCAGCGTTGAGATTTATCTCCGCAAAATTCCCCGCCCTGCCCACGGTCAGTAGGGGACACCGATGGGCTTGGAAAGGCCTCCGTCCGTCGGATGGGACGTTAAGTCGTGGTCCCGTGTGCGGGAGAGCCATACCCTGTGCACGTTAAAGAACAAGCTGGATGGCCTTGACGGGAGGCTACCATCTGTCTCCCAACAGCTGTTCCAGTGGGTCCCCTCCCCCAACTTTCTCTGAGCCTTCGGGGTCCATGTGACCTGGCCATTTAGCCCATGGTGTGCAAAAAAGTGCCGCTCAGAGGAAAAACAATCCAACAACACTGTCTAAACACCTGAAAGGAATATATTGTCAAAACAGAGTTCAAAAATAAACTATCCTTCATAATGTATTTGGTCGCTTCGAATTTTTTGTGAATAGAAGCCCTATCGAGGCTCCCTAATTTTGAACACAAGCTTTTGTAATTTATGGAAAATTTCTACTTGGAGATAATTTGAAGATCTCTTTTCTAATATTCAAAGTGTTCTGGGGAGGAGCTGCAACCCTTAAGAGCTTTCCTAGATACTTCAAAATAGACGTCAATTTGGAAGAATCATTACACACACACTTATAAACTTTCATTTATTTTAGTAACCGATTTCTCCTAACAGTTATTGCTTGTTTCAATTAACTTTTGAGGAAAATTCTTAGAACTAACAACACTGCAGTCAAACATTTGATATTTCATTATTAAACGTATATTGCTGGGAATTCAGATGTGAATAAATTTCTTTCTGATCTTTTCCTTTTATTTTCAGGGAATTTTTTCAGTAAAAACATTCAAAGCTATAGAGTTTGAAAGCATCCCTTTACATGTTGAAAGGTAGTGTGCATATTCTCGTATAGTTTAGCCCCATGATGTCACATAACTCAGTCACAGTTGATGAAAAGAATTTGCTTGATAGACAAGTAATGAACTACTAAACCTTTAGGCTGTAATATTACAGAAGTTCTGGCAAAAAAAAAGGGCACTTTGGTTCAGTTTTGTTTCTTTGTTTCTCAGAATAATAGAGATAATCAGAGAACTTAAAGGTTGTACTAAGATTAGAGACAATCAAGCTACATAATGCAAAGATAGGGTTGCAATCTTGGAATCATTCGTGGTTACGCTAAACGGGTTGTAATGCATTGCTTGACATTTCTAACAAGCTGTTTACTGGGGATGGTCCGTTGACAAGGCTAATGAGAGAATGGTGAAACGCATTAGAGCAAACATAAGGATTATCGCCACGGATCACTCAATGACGATGTGCTGGACAAAGGCTATATCTGATAGGCACATGCGTTCTCGAGCGAATTGAAATTGTTTCCACTACCAAATACAATTGCTTTTTGCAGCTCCCATGCAAAATTTATTTTTTTTTTAGCTGCAATGTCATAGGCTTTTGGGATGAAAAGCTGCGGGGAGAAATGTCGTAGGCTTTTGGGATGAAAAGCTGCGGGGATGAAATGTCATAGGTTTTTGGGATGAAAAGCTGCGGAGATGAAATGTCATAGGTTTTTGGGATGCAAAGCTGCGGGGATGAAATGTCATAGGTTTTTGCGATGAAAAGCTGCGGGGATGAAATGTCATAGGTTTTTGGGATGAAAAGCTGCTGGGATGTATTGTCATAGGCTTTTTGGATGAAAAACTGCGGGGATGAAATGTCATAGGCTTTTGGGATGAAAAGCTGCGGGGATGAAATGTCATAGGCTTTTGGGATGAAAAGCGTCGGGGATGAAATGTTATAGGCTTTTGGGATGAAAAGCTGCGGGGATGAAATGTCATAGGCCTTTGGGATGAAAAGCTGCGGGGTTGAAATGTCATAGGCCTTTGGGATCAAAAGCTGCGGGATGAAATGGCATAGGCTTTTGGGATGAAAAGCTGCGGGGATGAAATGTCATAGGCTTTTGGGATGAAAAGCTGTGTTGATGAAATGTCATAGGCTTTTGGGATGAAAAGCTGCGGGGATGAAATGTCATAGGCTTTTGGGATGAAAAGCTGCGGGGTGAAATGTCATAGGCTTTTGGGATGAAAAGCTGCCGGGATGAAATGGCATAGGCTTTTGGGATGAAAAGCTGCGGGGATGAAATGCCATAGGCTTTTGGGATGAAAAGCTGAGGGGATGAAATGTCATAGGCTTTTGGGATGAAAAGCTGCGGGGATGAAATGTCATAGGCTTTTGGGATGAAAAGCTGCGGGGATGAAATGTCATAGGCTTTTGGGATGAAAAGCTGCGGGGATGAAATCTCATAGGCTTTTGGGATGAAAAGCTGCGGGGATGAAATGTCATAGGCCTTTGGGATCAAAAGCTGTGGGGATGAAATGTCATAGGCTTTTGGGATGAAAAGCTGAGGGGATGAAATGTCATAAGCTTTTGGGATGAAAAGCTGCGGGGATGAAATGTCATAGGCTTTGGGATGAAAAGCTGCGGGGATGAAATGTCATAGGCTTTTGGGATGAAAAGCTGCGGGGATGAAATATCATAGGCTTTTGGGATGAAAAGCTGCGGGGATGAAATGTCATAGGCTTTTGGGATGAAAAGCTGCGGGGATGAAATGTCATAGGCTTTTGGGATGAAAAGCTGCGGGGATGAAATGCCATAGGCTTTTGGGATGAAAAGCTGCGGGGATGAAATGTCATAGGCTTTTGGGATGAAAAGCTGCGGGGATGAAATGTCATAAGCTTTTGGGATGAAAAGCTGCGGGGATGAAATGTCATAGGCTTTTGGGATGAAAAGCTGCGGGGATGAAATGCCATAGGCTTTTGGGATGAAAAGCTGCGGGGATGAAATGTCATAGGCTTTTGGGATGAAAAGCTGCGGGGATGAAATGTCATAAGCTTTTGGGATGAAAAGCTGCGGGGATGAAATGTCATAGGCTTTTGGGATGAAAAGCTGCGGGGATGAAATGTCATAGGCTTTTGGGATGAAAAGCTGCGGGGATGAAATGTCATAGGCTTTTGGGATGAAAAGCTGCGGGGATGAAATGGCATAGGCTTTTGGGATGAAAAGCTGCGGGGATGAAATGCCATAGGCTTTTGGGATGAAAAGCTGCGGGGATGAAATGTCATAGGCTTTTGGGATGAAAAGCTGCGGGGATGAAATGTCATAAGCTTTTGGGATGAAAAGCTGCGGGGATGAAATGTCATAGGCTTTTGGGATGAAAAGCTGCGGGGATGAAATGTCATAGGCTTTTGGGATGAAAAGCTGCGGGGATGAAATCTCATAGGCTTTTGGGATGAAAAGCTGCGGGGATGAAATGTCATAGGCCTTTGGGATCAAAAGCTGTGGGGATGAAATGTCATAGGCTTTTGGGATGAAAAGCTGAGGGGATGAAATGTCATAGGCTTTTGGGATGAAAAGCTGCGGGGATGAAATGTCACAGGCTTTGGGATGAAAAGCTGCGGGGATGAAATGTCATAGGCTTTTGGGATGAAAAGCTGCGGGGATGAAATATCATAGGCTTTTGGGATGAAAAGCTGCGGGGATGAAATATCATAGGCTTTTGGGATGAAAAGCTGCGGGGATGAAATGTCATAGGCTTTTGGGATGAAAAGCTGCGGGGATGAAATATCATTGGTCTTTGGGATGAAAAGCTGTGGGGATGAAATGTGTCACCTTGACCTTTCAGATGAATAGGCGTAGGGATGAAATGCCATAGACATTTGAAATGAATAACCGTTGGGACGTATTGAAGTGGACCTCCATTACCAGGAAATGCAGGTAATGGACGGAAAAAGAAAACATTCAGAACTCACTAAATTTTTAAATAAGCTTTTTATGGAAAAATGTGGGTAAAGATAGTTATGACCACCATATGTTTACATTTACAAATTAGCCTGAAAAGCTGAAATCCCCAAAAAAGAGATGCGATCCTTTGGTTTAAGCCTAAAGCAGTTCCTATATTTACACGAACCACTAACTGCTGCTTCCGAAAAGGATCTTCTGCAAGCATCAACCGGAGAGTTATCTGTCCTCTGAGAGTCGCAGCCTCAGCGACACCGCCACCATCACCACATGTCTCATCGCGTGTGTCCACCGTCCCTCCTTTTCCTCCATCAATATAGACGTCACCTCCGCAGTCCAATCGCTCCTCTAATTAGCAGCTACGACTGCCTCCTTGCTCCGTCACATCCGGCGTGCTCGTAAATTGTCTCCTCCGCGCCCACATCACCTGTCTCCTGCGTGCAGAGTCCGCCTCGGAGCAAACTCTCTGCCCCCCCCCCCCCCTCCGTTCTCTTCACCGATGAAGATGATGCTCTAAGACGGAAACGTCGCGACAGGGGAGAGACAGTGTGTGCCCCATTCTCTCCTCTAGCAATCCCTGCCGAGTTGAAAATAGAGTTTTAAAGGGTCATTCATATTACGGAGGATTAACAGTAAAAGAGCTCATTAAAGGATTTCTTCTTTGACCCTGAAGAGAGCAGAAGAACCAGGAAGACGCAGTCGCTTCAGAAATTCATACGAACTGAAAAGTTCACTGATGAGATGAGTAGAGCCATCGCTATCGGAATATACGATCTTTCAGTTGGGTTGGGTTGTTTTACCTCTGAGCGGCACTTTTTTGCACATCATGGGCTAAATGGCCAGGTCACATGGACCCCGAAGGCTCAGGGAAGGTTGGGGGAGGGGACCCACTGGAACAGCTGTTGGGAGACATATGGTAGCCTCCCGTCAAGGCCATCCAGCATGTTCTTTAACGTGCACAGGGTATGGGCTCTCCCGCACACGGGGCCATGGCTTAACGTCCCATCCGACGGACGGCGGCCTTTCCAAGCCCATCTTTGTCCCCTACTGACCGTGGGCAGGAAGGGGAATTTTTGCGGAGATAAATCTCAACGCTGACCCAGCTGGAACTCGAACCTGGGAACTACAGATACGAGTCTGGCGCGCTACCGACTGAGCCACCCCCGCCCCATCTTTCAGTTGAAATAACCGTATGGATTAAAGAAAGGTTGAAGGCTGTTTGAGACTCAAAATTGAATTTTAATCACTTCATGTTTGTGTTAATCAGCATGGGACAATTTATTCTGAGACTTAGGAAAAGGTGAACATAAATGTTTCAGTTTAGCATTGCAGTAACTTTGCTGTAACCAACTTTTCGCAGTCTCCTTTATCCAGTGTCGGATGAACGAGGGGAGAGAAAACGGAGAGAACATGAAGGAAGGGATCCGCCAAATTCAGTTGTATATTAAATTCACGTTAGCACGTATCCTTATGATCTGAGTGACCACATTGATACATCATTTATTTTCCGAGTACAGTCGCTCAAAAAAGTATCCGAACACTATGGTTGATTACAGAATTCAGGAAAAATATCTGGAGCGTGTACAGCAACTGTACACGCTCCAGATATGTGAGTATTTTTTAAACGCTCCAGTTTGCTGTGAACGGTAACTGCACACGCTCAATATTTCTGTGAGTGGGCCCACACGATCCAGGTCTTTGTGAGCTCACACGATCCAATGTGCTGTGAACATTAACCGCAACCGCTCCAGTTTGCTGTGAACGGTAACTGCACACGCTCAATATTTCCGTGAGTGAGCCCACACGATCCAGGTCTTTGTGAGCTCACACGATCCAATGTGCTGTGAACATTAACCGCAACCGCTCCAGTTTGCTGTGAACGGTAACTGCACACGCTCAATATTTCCATGAGTGAGCCCACACGATCCAGGTCTTTGTGAGCTCACACGATCCAATGTGCTGTGAACATTAACCGCAACCGCTCCAGTTTGCTGTGAACGGTAATTGCACACGCTCAATATTTCCGTGAGTGAGCCCACACGATCCAGGTCTTTGTGAGTTCACACGATCCAATGTGCTGTGAACATTAACCGCAACCGCTCCAGTTTGCTGTGAACGGTAACTGCACACGCTCAATATTTCCGTGAGTGAGCCCACACGATCCAGGTCTTTGTGAGCTCACACGATCCAATGTGCTGTGAACATTAACCGCAACCGCTCCAGTTTGCTGTGAACGGTAACTGCACACGCTCAATATTTCCGTGAGTGAGCCCACACGATCCAGGTCTTTGTGAGCTCACACGATCCAATGTGCTGTGAACATTAACCGCAACCGCTCCAGTTTGCTGTGAACGGTAACTGCACACGCTCCATATTCATAGCATTATATATTCATACGCATTATATACATTTTAAAAATCCGAACATTCGTGTCACGTGACACGAAGGTTGCCAGAGACTAATTTCTAAAAGAATCGTTGCCAGATATTTTTTCAGGATTCTGTAATCAACCATAGAGTTCGGATACTTTTTTGAGCGACTGTACCACAATATTCAACTCCCTTTATTCTCCCTTGACTAAATCACATTTCTTCCAAGGATTTTCTGAATATTAGATTTCTTTCCGCAAGGTTTCTCACTTTTACTCTTCATTCTGCCAGAAAGGCGACAGTGCTGATGGACTTCGAGACGCCAAGTGATGACCCGTGTGCATGAAATATTTTTTTGAAATAGGAGCAGAAAAGTAAGCTTTTTAATGACCCTGACACGATGCTTCCCTCTGTCCTTGAAGATGCTCAATGTTCTCCTAACTCAATTCTGTCCTTACCCTTGGGAGATTCCCTGCCCTGCCCACGGTCAGTAGGGGACACCGATGGGCTTGGAAAGGCCACCGTCCGTCGGATGGGACGTTAAGCCGTGGCCCCGTGTGCGGGAGAGCCATACCCTGCACGTTAAAGAACACACTGGATGGCCTTGACGGGAGGTTACCATCTGTCTCCCAACAGCTTGTTCCAGTGGGTCCCCTCCCCCAACCTTCTCTGAGACTTCGGGGTCCATGTGACCTGGCCATTTAGCCCATGGTGTGCAAAAAAGTGCCGCTCTGAGGTAAAACAACCCAAAACAATCCAACCCTTGGGAGTTTTTGTGATCTGGGCACTTAGCCCATTGTGTGCAAAAACGTACCAATCAGACGTAAAGCAACTCCAACACACGCATTTTTTTCAAACAGATAAACACGTGAACGATGGGCATGTGAGCTACATTCACAGTGTTTTTTGAAAAAAAATTGATTGCATTCCTAACAACTTTACGTAAAGAAACGAAAGCCATAAATGGTAGAGGATGTCTGCTTCTTTTAATCTCAACATGCCTTAGAAAGTCAATAAAGGAAAAGAATTTCTCTTTAAATTCTCATTTAAAAATACTATCTGTATTCCTGAAAGCACTTGTACGATACTTTCATTAAATCATGAATTCTGTTCTTGAAGAATTCTTGACACTGATGTCGTCATATGTTCGTGCGTCACAATATGTTTCGTGTGCAAAGACATGCTTGTGGCGATATATTAGAGTAGGGATTCTCAACGTGGGGTGCGCGTATCCCTTGGGGGTACGCGTGTAAATTTTTTGGGGTACGTCGTGAGAGCTCAAAAGTCGCTAGATCTAGTAACAAAGTCGCTAAGTTGGCAACACTGCTAACGATTAATTTCTGAGTGACGAAGCGCGGTGCTGTAGTTCATGTCTGTACACGTTTGTCAATCTTCCCTACTTTACCTGAGAGCCGAACCTACCTGAACAGCTGATCGTCCAGTCAAAACATCCATTCTAAGTGAGTGAATGTGCATTCTTACTGCTCTACGTATTTGTTGCGATTTCTTTCATTTGCTGTGCTTAAAGTTTTTTTTAGTCTTCAGTTTACTGTGAAGTTAAATGAATGTGTTTCTAAAGTGACTTGAAACATGGATAAATGGTTAATTAAGATGAAAAGTAACGTGGAGCCAGAGCCGATTGCTTCTACATCTACGACTACGTCATCATCCCATGTGAGTAAAGAGGTGGACTCAGCAGTAACTAAAAGAACGTTAAATGTTAAACAATCAAGTGATTAAAAAATTAAAAAACGTAAATATCTTGAATCATATTTACAGTTTGGCTTTACATGGGCAGGAAATTTAGTAGAGCCAAGTGGTTAGCACGCTTGGCTACTGATCTACGGGACCTGGGTTCGAGCCCCGTGTAAGGCATGGATGTATGTGTCGTTTTTCTGCTGAGGTCCTGCCATCTTCTCAGACCTTCTACTATGGCATATAAACTGGCAGGCTCCTGTCAGACCTCTGTGGCAAGCAGCTGCTTGAGGGGGTATATATATATTTTTTTAAATCCACAGTGCGTTGTTTACTCTGACGTCCTGTCAAAATTTCTATGAAACCGTCTCTTTTAGGGGGACACTTTGAAACAAAACATGAGCATTTATAAAATAAGCCCTTAAGCTATTTTGAACGGGTTGTTTGGATTGTTTTACCTCTGAGCGGCACTTTTTTGCACACCATGGGCTAAATGGCCAGGTCACATGGACCCTGAAGGCTCACAGAAGGTTGGGGGAGGGGACCCACTGGAACAGTTGTTAGGAAACAGATGGTAGTCTCCCGTCAAGGCCATCCAGCGTGTTGTTTAACGTGCACAGGGTATGTCTCTCCCGCACATGGAGCCACGGCTTAACATCCCATCCGACGGACGGCGGCCTTTCCAATCCCATCGGTGTCCTCTACTGGCCGTGGGCAGGCCGGGGAATTTTGCGGAGATAAATCTCAACGCTGACCCAGCTGGGACTCGAACCTGGGAACTACAGATTACGAGCCTGGCGCGCAACCGACTGAGCCACCCCGCCCCATTATTTTGAAAGTCTTTTGGAAGACTTGAGTAGTAGAAAAATCGTAATTAAGCATTTTTCTGCCGTGGTGGTGGTGGTGGTGGGGGGGGGGGGGGGGGGGGGGGGGCTTACGATGCCACTGTGAAGTAGGGGTGGCCCGCTTTCTTTTGGGCGTACTGGCGTGCGCGTGGCTTGGTGGAGGTGCTGTGAAGTGGAGGGTGTGCTGAAAGGATTTGGGTGGGCCCGATTAGGCAGACTCATCCTGGCACCTGAGAAGGTTCCCTGCAATCCCGCTATGGGTGCACCCTTTGCGCCGGGAGGGCTGCGGGTTGGCTTTATGGAGAGGTAGAAGTTGAAGGCTCGCGACTGGGAGTGGGATCCCCGGTCGACGGGCTTATCGATGGAGAAGCCAAACCAAGAGTCTCCACCCCGGGGTCAGGCTCGTAATCTGTAGTTCACAGGTTCGAGTCCCAGCTGGGTCAGCGTTGAGATTTATCTCCGCAAAATTCACCGCCCTGCCCACGGTCAGTAGGGGACACCGATGGGCTTGGAAAGGCAGCCGTCCGTCGGATGGAACGTTAAGCCGTGGTTCCGTGAGCGGGAGAGCCATACCCTGTGCACATTAAAGAATACGCTGGATGGCCTTGACGGGAGGCTACCATCTGTTTCCCAACAGCTATTCCAGTGGGTTCCCTCTTCCAACCTTCTCTGAGCCTTCGGGGTCCATGTGACCTGGCCATTTAGTCCATTGTGTGCAAAAAAGTGCCTCTCAGAGGTAAAACAACCCAACTCCACCCCGGGAGCCAAGTCAACTTGGTTCTACAGGGTGATTCAGAATTCATCATCAATATTTAGTGGGGAGGAAGGGAATAAGAAAAGAAAGAGATTTCACATAGGAAAGTATGGGGGCAGACGAACGCATGGTGGTGTAGAGGGCGCTGTGTGTACACACCTCTCATACAGAAGCACAGCTGTTTGACGCGTGCAGTCAGTTGTCATTCGACAAGGTGAATTTGCAGAAGTAACATGAACCGGTATACGTGGAATGAATGTGCAGATATGCATGTAACTTACGGTGCGGCAGAAGAAAGATGTCTTCGAGCCAGGCAATTGTATGCAGCGCGCTTCCCAAACCGCCGTGTGCCACAGCATCAAATGTTTTCACGTATTCATCGCCAACTGCGTGAAACAGGATCGTTTGCTGCTAGTAATGTTAATCGAGGGAGGCGCAGATCGGCACGGACAGTAGCAGTAGAGGAAGCTGTCCTACAGGAAATCGAGGAACAATCTGGTGCTAGCACACGAGGTATGGCTAGGCAGTTTAGAATTTCGCAAGCAACAGCGTGGCGGATATTACACGATGAAGGGTTACATCCGTTTCATCTGCAAAGAGTGCAATTATTGGCAGCAGACGACCATCCCAAGCGTGTTATTTTTTGTCAGTGGTTCATGCAGAGAACAGCCGTTGATCCCAATTTCCCAACGTATGTTCTTTTCACCGATGAGGCGTTGTTCACTCGAGAGGGTGTCTTCAACACACACAATTGGCATGTGTGGGCTCATCAGAACCCACACGGTACAAGACCTGGAGCTGCGCAACAACGTTTTGCTGTCAATGTGTGGACTGGGATTGTCGGTGACTGTTTGTTGGGCCCGTATTTACTACCATCCCGTTTGGACGGTGCCAAGTACCTAACATTTCTTCACACTGTGTTACCGGATCTTCTGAACGAGGTTCCTGATGGTAGTCTCCGGCGAATGTGGTTCCAGCATGACGGCGCTCCTGCACATTTTGCAAATGCTGTGCGTGCTTACCTACGCAGACAGTTTGGTGGTCAATGGATTGGCCGCGGTGGACCGGTTTCTTCGCCACCACGTTCACCGGATTTATCTCCAATCGATTTCTTTGTATGGGGTGCTATGAAAAACATGGTGTACGAGACCCCTGTTGATAGTGCTATGGATCTTGTAGCACGCATATCAGTTGCTGCCTCAAACATCCGGGAAATGCCAGGCATCTTCCACAGGGTCCGGCTGTCCATGCAACGCCGTTGTGAGTCATGCATTCTAGCACATGGTCGGCAGTTCGAGCACCTCTTGTAAGTCTGTACAACCAATGCAAAGAAATGTTACATGTAAGATAATAAATGTTTTTTCCTTACCACTTCCTTCTTATGTGTTCTTTCCATCATTGAACTGGGGTCATTTTGCCCTACTACACGGCATATGCGCCCATGCTTTCCTATGTGAAATCTCCTTCGTTTCTTATTACCTACCTCCCCACCAAATATTGATGATGAATTCTGAATCACCCTGTATATACCATTTTTGTGGCTAACCGGAGAACAGATTAAATTTAGGTTTTGACCGATGGATGAGCCTTCCTTCTATAGGATTGTTCGCCATAGGTAGCCGTGGATGAGCTGTGTCCATGTGGCACTGTCTTGCCCCGGCGTAGGTAGTGGTGTTCATGCCATTCTCCCTATAGATGGTGTGCAGCGACATGCTGCGGTACATCTGGGACTTGCCTTTATTTAATGTAAAATGTAGAAGAAAATGAAAGTGCACTTAAATCGTCCTACAAAGTAATCCTTCAAATTGCCAAAGCCGGAAAGGCTCACACAATGGACGAGTCACTCATTCTTCCAGCAGCGGAAGAAATAGCTTCTTGTCTCAGTAGTAAATAATCACAGGATGATAAGTCTTGTAGACATGGAACTCATGAAATGATGAGCTGAAAAAAAAAATCTCACTCATGGCAAAACAAATTTTTTTTTCAGCTCATCATTCTTGTACGTTTGGTCAAAAAAAAGGTCCTTGTCAGAACCATTCCTTTGTCAAACGACACAGTTTCCAGGATAATTAAAGATATGGCTTGAAATATTAAGGACCAACTCATTCAAGCTATTCAATGTAGCCCGTGGTTTGCGATACATGGATGAATCTGCTGGATATTTAGCCCATTGTGGCGTAGCTGCTGGGCTAGGTCAATTACTTGTTTTTGTGCGTGGAAAATTCCAGGATGCAATATTTGAAGATATTTTATTTTGTTAAATAAATAAAAAATAAATACCCCCTCAAGCAGCTGCTTGCCACAGAGATCTGACAGGAGCCTGTCAGTTTATATGCCACAGTAGAAGATCTGAGAGGATGGCAGGACCTCAGCAGAAAAACGACACATACATCCATGCCTTACCCGGGGCTCGAACCCAGGTCCCTTGTTAGCCTCTCAAAAATTCTACAACGGGTGAGGACATTTTTAATATGATTCATTTTTTGCCGAAAAAAACCTTGAATGGAAAAATTGTATTTCTGTATGTACTGACTGAGCAAAAGCAATGAGTGGTTATATCACAGGACTAGCAGGTCGTATAAAAGAAGTTGCTCCAGAATGTAAGTTCAGTCACTGTTGTCTTCACCGTGAAGCGCTGATAGCTAAATTTCTCCCTGATGATTTGAAAAGAGTTCTGGATGAAAGTCCCAGCTGGGTCAGCGTTGAGATTTATCTCCGCAAAACTCCCCGCCCTGCCCACGGTCAGTAGGGGACACCGATGGGCTTGGAAAGACCGCCGTCCGTCGGATGGGACGTTAAGCCGTGGCCCCGTGTGCGGGAGAGCCATACCCTCTGCACGTTAAAGACCACGCTGGATGGCCTAGACGGGAGGCAACCATCTGTCTCCCAACAGCTGTTCCAGTGGGTCCCCTCCCCACAACCTTCTCTGAGCCTTCGGGGTCCATGTGACCTGGCCATTTAGCCCATGGTGTGCAAAAAAGTGCCGCTCAGAGGTAAAACAACCCAACGTTAAAGAACACGCTGGATGGCCTTGACGGGAGGCTACCATCTGTCTCCCAACAGCTGTTCCAATGGGTCCCCTCCCCCAACCTTCTCTGAGCCTTCCGGGTCCATGTGACCTGGCCATTTAGCCCATGGTGTGCAAAAAAGTGCCGCTCAGAGGTAAAGCAACCCAACTGGATGAAAGTGTACAAATGGTTAATTTCATCAAAACCCGACCTTTGAAGTCTCGACTTTTTTCAATTATGTGTGAAGAAATGAGTAGCCTGCATAAGAGATTGCTGCTTCACACAAAAGTACGTTGGTTGTCACGAGGAAATGTTCTTTGACGTTTATTTGAACTCCACAACGAAGTACGCCTTTTTTTCATGGAGCACGAGTTTCGACTCTCTTTGAGACTACAAGACTTGGAATGGCTTCTATGTTATTTAGCTGATATTTTTGAAAAAAAATGAATATTTTGAACTTATCATTGCAAGGAGACAATGTTGATGTGTTCTGTGTTGAGAAGAAAACAGAGGCCATGATAAAAACATTTCTCTCTGGGAAAAGGGAATTTAAAAGAACAGCTGAGACCAATTTCAGCGACTAGATTCATTTCTTAAAGAAAACGAGCAAACTTTGAAGACATCAGACAACAAATAATCGTTCACTTAAGCACTCTTAAAACTCTCTTAAGGCATATTTTCCATCACCTGATGAAACGCAAGAATGAATTCGAGACTCATTCACATTTGATTTTGAAAACTGTAAGTATAAGAGTATTTTTATTCCTCTGTTTTTCTTTCTAAAAGTTACTATCAAAGCTAGCGACACTGAACTGTTGGATTCTAAGCACCAAAGTGATTCTTAAAACTCCCATTGCTATGATCTGCTGTCCACACAGCGATTCTATTGAATTATTATTATTATTTGCAATCAACGAAGTGAGAGGACCAGTTGACGTACTGGAATCTCCTCTTGATCTTAGTACATACGATCTCTCTACGAAGACGACCCAACGAACCACAACAACATAAAAACTAGTTAGAATCCCTCACCGTGCGATAAAGAGATGAAAGGCGATTCTGAAAATCGGAAGCTTTCGACAAATGTCGGATAAAGTCGAAATCTCGGTGATCATTTTGTACCGACCAAGTTCGCATTTAAAATTACAACTTTAGTTGGATGATCGAGCGCTTTCCATCTCACTGAGTGCAAAACATCTGTTGACAAATTCGCAGTGTAAGCATGACGAGAAGCAAACGAAGCGCCAAGGCCTCAAAATCCCTTCAGTGTGGGCGGATTAGTTTTATCGGGGGATTTGTCACCTGATGATATCGCGATTGACTCACAGTGGCGCCGCTATGGCTTCCATACGGTTCGAATCGCGGGTTCATCGCATGGTATATTGTTCTAGAATGTCCTGAAAATAAACTCCTCGCTTTGTTGGTTTGATCAGATAAAAAAAAAACTGTCTAAGAGAAAAGTATACGATGCCTGAAAAGTATTCTCATAAAGTTTAATACCACTGATTTCTTCAGCAGGATCAGAGGTGAGAAGGGTTGGCTCAGTCGGTAGCGCTCCAGCAATCTGCAGGTTTGAGTCCCACTTGGGATAGAGTTGAGATTTATCTCCGCAAAACTCCTCGCACTGCCCTTCGTCAGCAGAGGACACCGATAGACTTAGAAAGGCCGCCTTTTCTTTATCCGTCGGATGGAACTTTAAACCGTGGCCCCGTGTAACGGGAGAGCCATACCCTCTGCACGTTAAAGAACACGCTGGATAGCCTTGACCGGAGGCTACCATCTGTCTTCCAACAGTTCCAGTAGTTCCCCCTCCCTCAACCTCCTCGGAGTCCTTGTGACCTGGCTATTTACCCAACTTAGCACGATGAAATGAATAACACACAACCGATTCCTTTCGACTTTTCCATGTGACCAAAAATCTCAAAGGCACATTCCACAACTTCTCGCTTTCGAAGATAATAAGGTTAGACCCTCAAAATCAACAGTGAAGTTAGTTCCCTTTCATAGAGCGAATGAGATGTTAATAAAGCGATGCCCCTGTGAACGAGACCCTCTCTTTGCCAGCGATTTAAGGGTGTGGCACATCGTGCCGCAGATCCATCGGTCGGTGACCTATGCGGGTGGAGCCCGGTCATGGAGGGAAACAGTAAAGGAAGGGGGAGGGGGAAGACGTAGACAGAGTAGAGGGCTGCACATTCCAAGAAGTCTCTACACTGCATTTATAGCAGCAGGCTGTGGGGTGAAAAGTCTGGGGTCGAGAGTGGGCTCACGATCGTCTTCATTACGCAATCAATGGTCTGTGACGGCAGGCGGTGGATCACTGGAACGTGGCCTGTTGCCATGGTGAACATCCTCACCCGCCTCTCTGTGCCACAGACCTGGCGTCACTCACATCCTAAGAAGGATGGAGATTGCTCCGCTGATAGATCCCTGACCGATAAGAAAGAGGAGAAGAGGGGCTTCCATGGAGACGGCTGCACACAACACACGACACAGGAGGTTCACGCGTAATTTGGCGACATCTTTCCCCATCACCTACTGTCACCAGATGGGCTTTTCTTTTACAGTCACCCTTAATGAAAGGGGAAGAGGAGGTACTTATAATTCATCCCGGAACGACACATACGCAAAAAAAACGAGCCGTCAAAAGCTTTTTGCGATCCATATCTTATCTGCGGAATATATCTCTTGTACTTTGCTTGATGCTGCTGATGATGATGAAGGACGCTATTTGAAGCACGTCGTTTTAAAAAACTTTCTGCGTTCTCTGGGATCCTCATTCGCTAGTTTAGAGTGTTCGGTTACAAAAAATGGATTGTGACTGGAAGGATGCTGTCAGTTTTCTCGTTTGCAGGATCACGTGCCCCGAAGGTGGTCAAATGAAACCGAATCTCGAGAACCAGAAAGAAATAGGAGACAGTTTTTCTGAGCTTGAATTGTTACGAAGCTGAAATTAGAATCGCAAAGCAAACTACAGTTAAATCTTAAAAAAAAAACTGAAGAAATGATTGTAATTTACACTCTAAAGAAGCCATGGGCAACCGTGTCCCCGCACGCTACATCTGGCAAGCGGAAATTATTTATCTCTTAAAGTACTTTCTAGACCAGTGGTTCTCAACCTTTTATGCTTCAGTACCCCCTGGAAATGTGTATGTAACTGGCGTACCCCTTGTATAGATAGATAAAATTATAGTTATAGTATAACAATGGGAATGAAATAAAACATATATATCAGTGGTTCTCAACCTTTTATGCTTCACGTACTCCCTGGAAATGTGTATGTAACTGGCGTACCCCTTGTATAGATAGATAAAATTATAGTTATAGTATAACAATGGGAATGAAATAAAACATATATATCAGTGGTTCTCAACCTTTTATGCTTCACGTACCCCCTGGAAATGTGTATGTAACTGGCGTACCCCTTGTATAGATAGATAAAACTATAGTTATAGTATAACAATGGGAATGAAATAAAACATATATATCAGTGGTTCTCAACCTTTTATGCTTCACGTACCCCCTGGAAATGTGCATGTAACTGGCGTACCCCTTGTATAGATAGATAAAACTATAGTTATAGTATAACAATGGGAATGAAATAAAACATATATATCAGTGGTTCTCAACCTTTTATGCTTCACGTACCCCCTGGAAATGTGTATGTAACTGGCGTACCCCTTGTATATGTCGCAGGGAGATGATGAAAATAGGGATTTGATCAAATCCCTAAGGTATATGATAAATTCACGGAAGATGTTAAAATAGCAACTCTGTGGGATGATTTCCCTGAAGAAAGTAAGTGATTTGATCAAATCCCTTAACTGTTTTAGTGAAAAAATGAAATAAACAAGTCAGGACTCGCACAGCTCTATGTTTCGCTTGTTACCATTCCCCTTTACCTCACCGCTCCCCTCTGGCGTCCGTGCTGGCCAGCGCCCGAACATTACGCGAGGAAGGTTGCGCGCATTTTTATTATTGTTTTCTATATTTCGAGTTTTATCAAGTACCTACCGTAGAAAAATGAGTTCAGATATAGAAAAAAATCAAACTCTGACCGAATTTGTATCTGAAGAACAGTTTAATGAAACTATCAGGACGTTTTTGAACAAGCGGCATGAAGAAGAAAAATCTTTGTGGACTCGCGAAAGGATAGAAGAAGCAGTCACAATCACTGAACAATTTAAATTAGCACCACTACTTAAACATTTTTCCCAGAAAGGTAAAAAAAAGGACCCTTTCTAGTGTCCAAAGTAGTGTCACGTAGCTAAAGATTCATACTCAAGAGATTCACCACTTGACGGATTCGTTCTCACTTGGCCTCCGCTCATTCGATGCGTTTCATTATAATTCGGACCACGGAGTCACGTGACCCGAAGATTCATACTCAAGAGATTCATCACTTTACAGATTCGTTCTCACTTGGCCTTCGCTCATGAAGGGCGTTTTGAATAATTCGGCAGGCGGTGTATTGTAGATCGAGATACAGTAAGAATACCTTAAAAAGGCGATTGGGAAAGGAGATAATAAGAGGTGAAAAAGGCGATTCGGAAAAAACAAAAAAAGTACAATGTACCGGCTATTACAATTCCGTAATAGCCGAAATAATTTGTGTTTCAATGACTATTGTTGTATTAACTATTCTACATTTAATAATGCATGGTTTACTAAATAAATACTTTTAATATCTAAACAATATTATTTCATCCTTTCACTAAAACAGTTAAGGGATTTGATCAAATCACTTACTTTTTTCAGGGAAATCATCCCACAGAGTTGTTATTTTAACATCTTCCGTGAATTGATCATATACCTTAGGGATTTGATCAAATCCCTATTTTTATCATCTCCCTGCAACATATAGATAAATAAAACTATAGTTATAGTATAACAATGGGAATGAAATAAAACATATATATCAGTGGTTCTCAACCTTTTATGCTTCACGTACCCCCTGGAAATGTGTATGTAACTGGCGTACCCCTTGTATAGATAGATAAACCTATAGTTATAGTATAACAATGGGAATGAAATAAAACATATATATCAGTGGTTCTCAACCTTTTATGCTTCACGTACCCCCTGGAAATGTGTATGTAACTGGCGTACCCCTTGTATAGGTAGATAAAACTATAGTTATAGTATAACAATGGGAATGAAATAAAACATATATATCAGTGGTTCTGAACATTTTATGCTTCACGTACCCCCTGGAAATGTGAATGTAACTGGCGTACCCCTTGTATAGATAGATAAAACTATAGTTATAGTATAACAATGGGAATGAAATAAAACATATATATCAATGGTTCTCAACCTTTTATGCATCACGTACCCCCTGGAAATGTGTATGTAACTGGCGTACCCCTTGTATAGACAGATAAAACTATAGTTATAGTATAACAATGGGAATGAAATAAAACATATATATCAGTGGTTCTCAACCTTTTATGCTTCAAGAACCCCCTGGAAATGTGTAGGTAACTGGCGTAGCCCTTGTATAGATAGATAAAACTATAGTTATAGTATAACAATGGGAATGAAATAAAACATATATATCAGTGGTTCTGAACATTTTATGCTTCACGTACCCCCTGGAAATGTGAATGTAACTGGCGTACCCCTTGTATAGATAGATAAAACTATAGTTATAGTATAACAATGGGAATGGAATAAAACATATATATCAGTGGTTCTAAACCTTTTATGCTTCACCTACCCCCTGGAAATGTGAATGTAACTGGCGTACCCCTTGTATAGAGAGATAAAACTATAGTTATAGTATAACAATGGGAATAAAATAAAACATATATATCAGTGGTTCTCAACCTTTTATGCTTCACGTACCCCCTTGGGAATGTGTATGTAACTGGCGTACCCCTAGTATAGGTAGATAAAACTATAGTTATAGTATAACAATGGGAATAAAATAAAACATATATCAGTGGTTCTCAACCTTTTATGCTTCACGTACCCCCTGGAAATGTGTATGTAACTGGCGTACCCCTTGTATAGATAGATAAAACTATAGTTATAGTATAACAATGGGAATGAAATAAAACATATATATCAGTGGTTCTCAACCTTTTATGCTTCACGTACCCCCCGGAAATGTGTATGTAACTGGCGTACCCCTTGTATAGGTAGATAAAACTATAGTTATAGTATAACAATGGGAATGAAATAAAACATATATATCAGTGGTTCTGAACATTTTATGCTTCACGTACCCCCTGGAAATGTGAATGTAACTGGCGTACCCCTTGTATAGATAGATAAAACTATAGTTATAGTATAACAATGGGAATGAAATAAAACATATATATCAATGGTTCTCAACCTTTTATGCTTCACGTACCCCCTGGAAATGTGTATGTAACTGGCGTACCCCTTGTATAGACAGATAAAACTATAGTTATAGTATAACAATGGGAACGAAATAAAACATATATATCAGTGGTTCTCAACCTTTTATGCTTCAAGAACCCCCTGGAAATGTGTAGGTAACTGGCGTAGCCCTTGTATAGATAGATAAAACTATAGTTATAGTATAACAATGGGAATGAAATAAAACATATATATCAGTGGTTCTGAACATTTTATGCTTCACGTACCCCCTGGAAATGTGAATGCAACTGGCGTACCCCTTGTATAGATAGATAAAACTATAGTTATAGTATAACAATGGGAATGAAATAAAACATATATATCAGTGGTTCTAAACCTTTTATGCTTCACCTACCCCCTGGAAATGTGTATGTAACTGGCGTACCCCTTGTATAGACAGATAAAACTATAGTTATAGTATAACAATGGGAATGAAATAAAACATATATATCAGTGGTTCTCAACCTTTTATGCTTCACGAACCCCCTGGAAATGTGTAGGTAACTGGCGTACCCCTTGTATAGATAGATAAAACTATAGTTATAGTATAACAATGGGAATGAAATAAAACATATATATCAGTGGTTCTCAACCTTATATGCTTCACGTACCCTCTGGAAATGTGTATGTAACTGGCGTACCCCTTGTATAGATAGATAAAACTATAGGTATAGTATAACAATGGGAATGAAATAAAACATATATATCAGTGGTTCTAAACCTTTTATGCTTCACGTACACCCTGGAAATGTGTATGTAACTGGCGTACCCCTTATATAGATAGATAAAATTATAGTTACAGTATAACAATGGGAATGAAATAAAACATATATATCAGTGGTTCTGAACATTTTATGCTTCACGTACACCCTGGAAATGTGTATGTAACTGGCGTACCCCTTGTATAGATAGATAAAACTATAGTTATAGTATAACAATGGGAATGAAATAAAACATATATATCACTGGTTCTCAACCTTTTATGCTTCACGTACACCCTGGAAATGTGTATGTAACTGGCGTACCCCTTGTATAGATAGATAAAATTATAGTTATAGTATAACAATGGGAATGAAATAAAACATATATATCAGTGGTTCTGAACATTTTATGCTTCACGTACCCCCTGGAAATGTGAATGTAACTGGCATACCCCTTGTATAGATAGATAAAACTATAGTTATAGTATAACAATGGGAATGAAATAAAACATATATATCACTGGTTCTCAACCTTTTATGCTTCACGTACACCCTGGAAATGTGTATGTAACTGGCGTACCCCTTGTATAGATAGATAAAATTATAGTTATAGTATAACAATGGGAATGAAATAAAACATATATATCAGTGGTTCTGAACATTTTATGCTTCACGTACACCCTGGAAATGTGTATGTAACTGGCGTACCCCTTGTATAGATAGATAAAACTATAGTTATAGTATAACAATGGGAATGAAATAAAACATACATATCAGTGGTTCTCAACCTTTTATGCTTCACATACGCCCTGGAAATGTGTATGTAACTGGCGTACCCCTTGTATAGGTAGATAAAACTATAGTTATAGTATAACAATGGAATAAAATAAAACATATATACCAGTGGTTCTCAACCTTTTATGCTTCACGTACCCCCTTAAAATATGTATGTAACTGGCGTACCCCTTGTATAGATAGATAAAACTATTGTTATAGTATAACAATGGGAATAAAATAAAACATATATACCAGTGGTTCTCAACCTTTTATGCTTCACGTACCCCCTTAAAGTGTGTATGTAACTGGCGTACCCCTTGTATAGATAGATAAAACTATAGTTATAGTATAACAATGGGAATAAAATAAAACATATATATCAGTGGTTCTCAACCTTTTATGCTTCTCGTACCCCCTGGAAATGTGCATGTAACTGGCGTACCCATTGTATAGATAGATAAAACTATAGTTATAGTATAACAATGGGAATATATCAGTGGTTCTCAACCTTTTATAAGGGGCGGGGGTGGCTCAGTCGGTAGCGCACCAGGCTCGTAATCTGTAGTTCCCAGGTTCGAGTTCCAGGTGGGTCAGCGTTGAGATTTATCTCCGCAAAATTCCCCGCCCTGCCCACGGTCAGTAGGGGTCACCGATGGGCTTGGAAAGGCCGCCGCCCGTCGGATGGGATGTTAAGCCGTGGTCCCGTGTGCGGGAGAGCCATACCCTCTGCACGTTAAAGAACACGCTGGATGACCTTGACGGAAGGTTACCATCTGTCTCCCAACAGCCATTCCAGTGGGTCCCCTCCCTCAACCTTCTCTGAGAATTCGGGGTCCTTGTGACCTGGCTATTTAGCCTATGGTGTGCAAAAAAAGTGCCGCTCAGAGGTAATACAACCCAAAAACAAAGCCCTAAAAATATGCCGCTGGGAACAAGATTTCTGTTTGCATGCAAGGCACGGTCCGATTGAATGGATAATCAATGCCTGAATGACATGAATGATAATGAATGATTGATCGGGAATAAATATCGAAGCTTGAAACATTTATTACTTATTTAATCAGCATACATCCAAACACTTCAATTAACAGACAACCCAGTATGTTATTAATTCTCTTATGCCACTGATTTTTCTAGTGCAATCTCCATTTCTGCTGTTCTATACTTCTACCATACATGGAAATATCAATTTGGGTGCACCTGTTATACGTTTGAGCGTGAAAAATGATCTAATTTAGTGGGTTGGGTTGTTGGGTTGTTTTACCTCTGAGCGGCACTTTTTTGCACACCATGGGCTAAATGGCCAGGTCACATGGACCCCGAAGGCTCAGAGAAGGTTGGAGGAGGGGACCCACTAGAACAGCTGTTAGGAGACAGATGGTAGCCTCCCGTCAAGGCTATCCAGCGTGTTCTTTAACGTGCACAGGGTATGGCTGTCCCACACACGGGGCCACGGCTTAAAGTTCCATCCGAACGACGGCGGTCTTTGTAAGCCCATCGGTGTCCCCTACTGACCGTGGGCAGGACGGGGAAGATCTAATTTAGTGGAATCCAGCGATGGGGATATAATGGTATCAATTACTCATTTTTATACTACCTAAATTCTCATAAGGCACATTAGACACATGCCTATGGCCGCCAGCATTCAGATGTTACATTTCGTTATTTAGGTATCACAAAATGTTATGCACTTCTGAATTAATACAGGGAATTAAAAAGTAGATGAAATATCCATCATTCAAAAACAATTAAAGGCAATCTCCTGCAACCGAATTTATCTCCGCAAAATTTCCCGCCATTCCCACGGTCAGTAGGGAACACCGATGCGTTTGGAAAGGCCGCCGTCCGTCGGATGTGACGTTAAGCCGTGGCCCCTTGTGCGGGAGAGACATACCCCGTGCACGTTAAAGAACACGCTGGATTGCTTGACGGGAGGCTACCATCTGTCTCCCAACAGCTGTTCCAATGGATCCTCTCTTCCAAACTACTCTGAGCCCTCGGGGTCCATGTGACCTGGCCATTTAGCCCATGGTGTGCAAAAAAGTGCCGCTCACAGATAAAACAACCCAACATATAGATTTTTTTCATTTTCAACTTTAGGGCCCTCTAACGGTGGAAACTGAAACTACCGAAAGGTTCGGAAGATGAGAATTCTGATATTTCATTAGAACATCTCCAACGCAAAACGAATTTTTCCGTTATAGCTAAAAACAAAAAAAAAGTTGATTTGTTTATAGATGATCAGACAGACTGCAAAGTGGAAACAATAGCTCCTTTTTTTGATATTTTTGAAAACGAGGTGAAAAGCATCAGTTATCTGTTACCGATGCGAATTCTTTTAATTTTAATATTATGTTTCATGAATGTAACGCTTCTGTTTAGATCCACTTCTAATAAATCGAATTCATTCGAAAACATATCACGTCGGTTTTTAAGGCGAATCCGTGGGTGAGTCTCACCACTTTTTGTTAAAGGAAATCGCCGAATATTGTCCTTTTACATAATTTGATTTACTTCGAAACTTCCTGTAAGGGATGATCAATCAAATTTGCAGTTACAATTCCGTATTTATTGTTTAAATCATTATGTATATTAGAATAAGGACATGCTAACGAAATAAACGTTCAAATCAAACTTCTTTTGGAATTAAAGTTGAGTAGTAAAATTTAGCATAGTTTATAGAGGCCTTCTCATACCCTACTAAGACCGAAGTCACTGCTGATCATTGCCTCAATTAGAGCTAACACAATACACAAAATTTTCCTGATGGAATCGGGGCGGGGGTGGCTCAGTCGGTACCGCGCCAGTAGGACGGGGGTGGCTCAGTCGGTAGCGCGCCAGGCTTGTAATCTGTGGTTCCCAGGTTCGAGTCCTAGCTGGGTCACCGTTGAGATTTATCTCCGCAAAATTTCCCCGCCCTGCCCACGGTCAGTAGGGGACACCGATGGGCTTGGAAAGGCCGCCGTCCGTCGGATGGGACGTTAAGCCGTGGCCCCGTGTGCGAGAGAGCCATACCCCGTGCACGTTAAAGAACACGCTGGATGGCCTTGACGGGGAGGCTACCATTTGTCTCCCAACAGCTGTTCCAGTGGGTCCCCTCCCCCAACCTTCTCTGAGTCTTCGGGGTCCATGTGACCTGGCCATTTAGCCCATGATGTGCAAAAAAGTGCCAAAAATGCAAAAAAGAGGTAAAACAACCCAACCTGCAACCGAAAATGCACTTTTAAAGGAACTTGCCTTTTTTTCAAAGTCTACAGTTCGAAAAAATTTCAGTGTTTTTTTCGGTGTATTGGCATGGATCTGTGTGTCGTTTTTCTGCTGAGGTCCTGCCATCCTCTCAGATCTCTTACTATGGCATATAAACTGACAGGCTCCTGTCAGACCTCTGTGGCAAGCAGCTGCTTGAGGGGGTATTTATTTATTATATTATAAAAATTTCAATGTGTTAGAGATTTATATATATTTATTACAAATGAAAACTTTTGCCAAATGTTTGGTCCTGCACACAACATAAAGTAGATAAAGAAAGATGGCGGTCTTTTCAAACTTATCGGCTCTTATTCATATTTTTTTCCCGTTAGTAATTTTTTGAAGCCCTGACAATTGTTTTCCTTATTTTCAACATCAAAACATTGCAATTAATTTCGTTTAGAGATATTGCAACTCTACATACAAGGATTCTCTTTCACCAGTTAATTCCGTCAATAATATGAGTTCATATTCTTGCTGATTCTACACTGGCCAAACGTATAGATTACTATTGACACAGTGGCCAAGTGGTTATATTACTGTTGCCCAACGTATAGTGGCTAAATGGTTAGATTATGCTTGTCACAGTGGCCAACAGTTAGATTACTCTTATTCACAGTGGCCAAGTGGTTAGATTATGCTTGTCACAGTGGCCAAACAGATTACTCTTATTCACAGTGGCCAAGTGGTTAGATTATGCTTGTCACAATGGCGAACAGTTAGATTACTCTTATTCACAGTGGCCAAGTGGTTAGATTATGCTTGTCACAGTGGCCAAACAGTTAGATTACTCTTTTTCACAGTGGCTAAATGGTTAGATTATGCTTGTCACAGTGGCCAACAGTTAGATTACTCTTATTCACAGTGGCCAAGTGGTTAGATTATGCTTGTCACAGTGGCCAAACAGATTACTCTTATTCACAGTGGCCAAGTGGTTAGATTATGCTTGTCACAGTGGCCAAACAGATTACTCTTATTCACAGTGGCCAAGTGGTTAGATTATGCTTGTCACAGTGGCCAAACAGTTAGATTACTCTTATTCACAGTGGCCAAGTGGTTAGATTATGCTTCTCACAGTGCCCAACAGTTAGATTACTCTTATTCACAGTGGCCAAGTGGTTAGATTATGCTTGTCACAGTGGCCAAACAGTTAGATTACTCTTTTTCACAGTGGCTAAATGGTTAGATTATGCTTGTCACAGTGGCCAACAGTTAGATTACTCTTATTCACAGTGGCCAAGTGGTTAGATTATGCTTGTCACAGTGGCCAAACAGATTACTCTTATTCACAGTGGCCAAGTGGTTAGATTATGCTTGTCACAGTGGCCAAACAGATTACTCTTATTCACAGTGGCCAAGTGGTTAGATTATGCTTGTCACAGTGGCCAAACAGTTAGATTACTCTTATTCACAGTGGCCAAGTGGTTAGATTATGCTTGTCACAGTGGCCAAACAGTTAGATTACTCTTTTTCACAGTGGCTAAATGGTTAGATTATGCTTGTCACAGTGGCCAACAGTTAGATTACTCTTATTCACAGTGGCCAAGTGGTTAGATTATGCTTGTCACAGTGGCCAAACAGATTACTCTTATTCACAGTGGCCAAGTGGTTAGATTATGCTTGTCACAGTGGCCAAACAGATTACTCTTATTCACAGTGGCCAAGTGGTTAGATTATGCTTGTCACAGTGGCCAAACAGATTACTCTTATTCACAGTGGCCAAGTGGTTACATTATGCTTGTCACAGTGGCCAAACGGTTAGATTACTCTTATTCACAGTGGCAAAGTGGTTACATTATGCTTGTCACAGTGGCCAAACAGATTACTCTTATTCACAATGGCCAAGTGGTTAGATTATGCTTGTCACAGTGGCCAAACAGTTAGATTACTCTTATTCACAGTGGCCAACTGGTTAGATTATGCTTGTCACAGTGGCCAAACAGTTAGATTACTCTTATTCACAGTGGCCAAGTGGTTAGATTACGCTTGTCACAGTGGCTAAACAGTTAGATTACTCTTATTCACAGTGGCCAAGTGGTTAGATTATGCTTGTCACAGTGGCCAAACAGTTAGGTTACTCTTATTCACAGTGGCCAAGTGGTTAGATTATGCTTGTCACAGTGGCCAAACAGTTAGATTACTCTTATTCACAGTGGCCAAGTGGTTAGATTATGCTTGTCACAGTGGCCAAACAGTTAGATTACTCTTATTCACAGTGGCCAAGTGGTTAGATTATGCTTGTCACAGTGGCCAAACAGATTACTCTTATTCACAGTGGCCAAGTGGTTAGATTATGCTTGTCACAGTGGCCAAACAGTTAGATTACTCTTATTCACAGTGGCCAAGTGGTTAGATTACGCTTGTCACAGTGGCCAAACAATTAGATTACTCTTATTCACAGTGGCCAAGTCGTTAGATTATGCTTGTCACAGTGGCCAAACAGTTAGATTACTCTTATTCACAGTGGCCAAGTGGTTAGATTACGCTTCTCACAGTGGCTAAACAGTTAGATTACTCTTATTCACAGTGGCCAAGTGGTTAGATTATGCTTGTCACAGTGGCCAAACAGATTACTCTTATTCACAGTGGCCAAGTGGTTAGATTATGCTTGTCACAGTGGCCAAACAGATTACTCTTATTCACAGTGGCCAAGTGGTTAGATTATGCTTGTCACAGTGCCCAACAGTTAGATTACTCTTATTCACAGTGGCCAAGTGGTTAGATTATGCTTGTCACAGTGGCGAAACAGATTACTCTTATTCACAGTGGCCAAGTGGTTACATTATGCTTGTCACAGTGGCCAAACAGTTAGATTACTCTTATTCACAGTGGCCAAGTGGTTAGATTATGCTTGTCACAGTGGCCAAACAGATTACTCTTATTCACAATGGCCAAGTGGTTAGATTATGCTTGTCACAGTGGCCAAACAGTTAGATTACTCTTATTCACAGTGGCCAAGTGGTTAGATTATGCTTGTCACAGTGGCCAAACAGTTAGATTACTCTTATTCACAGTGGCCAAGTGGTTAGATTACGCTTGTCACAGTGGCTAAACAGTTAGATTACTCTTATTCACAGTGGCCAAGTGGTTAGATTATGCTTGTCACAGTGGCCAAACAGATGATTACTCTTATTCACAGTGGCCAAGTGGTTAGATTATGCTTGTCACAGTGGCCAAACAGTTAGATTACTCTTATTCACAGTGGCCAAGTGGTTAGATTATGCTTGTCACAGTGGCCAAACAGTTAGATTACTCTTATTCACAGTGGCCAAGTGGTTAGATTATGCTTGTAACAGTGGCCAAACAGATTACTCTTATTCACAGTGGCCAAGTGGTTAGATTATGCTTGTCACAGTGGCCAAACAGTTAGATTACTCTTATTCACAGTGGCCAAGTGGTTAGATTACGCTTCTCAGAGTGGCTAAACCGTTAGATTACTCTTATTCACAGTGGCCAAGTGGTTAGATTTTGCTTGTCACAGTGGCCAAACAGTTAGATTACTCTTATTCACAGTGGCCAAGTGGTTAGATTATGCTTGTAACAGTGGCCAAACAGATTACTCTTATTCACAGTGGCCAAGTGGTTTGATTATTCTACACAGTGGCCAAGTAGTTACTGTTGCCATAGTGACCAAGTGGTTAGATTACCACTTGGCCAGAGTGGCCAAGTTGTTAAATTACTCTGTCACAATGGCTAAGTTGTTAGATTATTGATGCCACGGGGACTAAATGATAACATCATTTTCACCGTAGTGTCCGAGTAGCTAGATCCGTGATCCTACATTGGCTAGGTAGATTATTGACACTACCGTGGCAAGAGGTCGGAGAATGAATGCTGTTAGGAATTGAAATTTGAGATTATTGCTATTTTGCAAACGTTTGATTGAGCAATGAAGACAGCGAACTCGATGTTCAACATAATGAAGATCCTCTTGCTTCGTATAAAATGTTATTTACTTTTGATTTATCCGATACATTCAGTCTGACTTTGGCTAAATGGAACCTTCAGGGGAAATTAGCACATGATACCACGCGTCTACACTACGTTTCAAAATAGGGCAGATTCTTATTAGCCAAAGTCAAGCAGAAGTATTAATCGTACCTGATAGCCCAAAGGATATCATAAAGCCGTTGACTTTCAGCCTCAATTAAGTCAATATCGGCTCTCAAGATTGCAAATCAGTCATTTTCGTTCACAGTTGGGGCGGGGGTGGCTCAGTCGGTAGCGCGCCAGGCTCGTAATCTGTAGTTCCCAGGTTCGAGTCCTAGCTGGGTCAGCGTTGAGATTTATCTCCGCAAAATTTCCCCGCCCTGCCCACGGTCAGTAGGGGACACCGATGGGTTTATAAAGGCCGCCGTCCGTCGGATGGGACGTTAAACCGTGGCCCCGTGTGCGGGAGAGCCATACCCCGTGCACGTTAAAGAACACGCTGGATGGCCTTGACGGCGAGGCTACCATTTGTCTCCCAACAGCTGTTCCAGTGGGTCCCCTCCCCCAACCTTCTCTGAGTCTTCGGGGTCCATGTGACCTGGCCATTTAGACCATGATGTGCAAAAAAGTGCCGCTCAGAGGTAAAACAACCCAACCTGCAACCGAAAATGCACTTTTAAAGGAACTTGCCTTTTTTTCAAAGTCTACAGTTCGAAAAAATTTCAGTGTTTTTTTCGGTGTATAAAAATTTCAATGTGTTAGAGATTTATATATATTTATTACAAATGAAAATTTTTGCCAAGTGTTTGGTCCTGCACACAACATAAAGTAGATAAAGAAAGATGGCGGTCTTTTCAAACTTATCGGCTCTTATTCGTATTTTTATTTTCCGTTAGTAATTTTTTGAAGCCCTGACAATTGTTTTCCTTATTTTCAACATCAAAACATTGCAATTAATTTCGTTTAGAGATATTGCAACTCTACATACAAGGATTCTCTTTCACCAGTTAATTCCGTCAATAATATGAGTTCATATTCTTGCTGATTCTACACTGGCCAAACGTATAGATTACTATTGACACAGTGGCCAAGTGGTTATATTACTGTTGCCCAACGTATAGTGGCTAAATGGTTAGATTATGCTTGTCACAGTGGCCAACAGTTAGATTACTCTTATTCACAGTGGCCAAGTGGTTAGATTATGCTTGTCACAGTGGCCAAACAGATTACTCTTATTCACAGTGGCCAATTGGTTATATTATGCTTGTCACAATGGCGAACAGTTAGATTACTCTTATTCACAGTGGCCAAGTGGTTAGATTATGCTTGCCACAGTGGCCAAACAGTTAGATTACTCTTATTCACAGTGGCCAAGCGGTTAGATTATGCTTGTCACAGTGGCCAAACAGTTAGATTACTCTTTTTCACAGTGGCTAAATGGTTAGATTATGCTTGTCACAGTAGCCAACAGTTAGATTACTCTTATTCACAGTGGCCAAGTGGTTAGATTATGCTTGTCACAGTGGCCAAACAGATTACTCTTATTCACAGTGGCCAAGTGGTTAGATTATGCTTGTCACAGTGGCCAAACAGATTACTCTTATTCACAGTGGCCAAGTGGTTAGATTATGCTTGTCACAGTGGCCAAACAGATTACTCTTATTCACAGTGGCCAAGTGGTTAGATTATGCTTGTCACAGTGGACAAACAGATTACTCTTATTCACAGTGGCCAAGTGGTTAGATTATGCTTGTCACAGTGCCCAACAGTTAGATTACTCTTATTCACAGTGGCCAAGTGGTTAGATTATGCTTGTCACAGTGGCCAAACAGATTACTCTTATTCACAGTGGCCAAGTGGTTACATTATGCTTGTCACAGTGGCCAAACAGTTAGGTTACTCTTATTCACAGTGGCCAAGTGGTTAGATTATGCTTGTCACAGTGGCCAAACAGTTAGATTACTCTTTTTCACAGTGGCTAAATGGTTAGATTATGCTTGTCACAGTGGCCAACAGTTAGATTACTCTTATTCACAGTGGCCAAGTGGTTAGATTATGCTTGTCACAGTGGCCAAACAGTTAGATTACTCTTTTTCACAGTGGCTAAATGGTTAGATTATGCTTGTCACAGTGGCCAACAGTTAGATTACTCTTATTCACAGTGGCCAAGTGGTTAGATTATGCTTGTCACAGTGGCCAAACAGATTACTCTTATTCACAGTGGCCAAGTGGTTAGATTATGCTTGTCACAGTGGCCAAACAGATTACTCTTATTCACAGTGGCCAAGTGGTTAGATTATGCTTGTCACAGTGGCCAAACAGATTACTCTTATTCACAGTGGCCAAGTGGTTAGATTATGCTTGTCACAGTGGCCAAACAGATTACTCTTATTCACAGTGGCCAAGTGGTTAGATTATGCTTGTCACAGTGGACAAACAGATTACTCTTATTCACAGTGGCCAAGTGGTTAGATTATGCTTGTCACAGTGCCCAACAGTTAGATTACTCTTATTCACAGTGGCCAAGTGGTTAGATTATGCTTGTCACAGTGGCCAAACAGATTACTCTTATTCACAGTGGCCAAGTGGTTACATTATGCTTGTCACAGTGGCCAAACAGTTAGGTTACTCTTATTCACAGTGGCCAAGTGGTTAGATTATGCTTGTCACAGTGGCCAAACAGATTACTCTTATTCACAATGGCCAAGTGGTTAGATTATGCTTGTCACAGTGGCCAAACAGTTAGATTACTCTTATTCACAGTGGCCAAGTGGTTAGATTATGCTTGTCACAGTGGCCAAACAGTTAGATTACTCTTATTCACAGTGGCCAAGTGGTTAGATTACGCTTGTCACAGTGGCTAAACAGTTAGATTACTCTTATTCACAGTGGCCAAGTGGTTAGATTATGCTTGTCACAGTGGCCAAACAGATGATTACTCTTATTCACAGTGGCCAAGTGGTTAGATTATGCTTGTCACAGTGGCCAAACAGTTAGATTACTCTTATTCACAGTGGCCAAGTGGTTAGATTATGCTTGTCACAGTGGCCAAACAGTTAGATTACTCTTATTCACAGTGGCCAAGTGGTTAGATTATGCTTGTAACAGTGGCCAAACAGATTACTCTTATTCACAGTGGCCAAGTGGTTAGATTATGCTTGTCACAGTGGCCAAACAGTTAGATTACTCTTATTCACAGTGGCCAAGTGGTTAGATTACGCTTGTCACAGTGGCCAAACAATTAGATTACTCTTATTCACTGTGGCCAAGTGGTTAGATTATGCTTGTCACAGTGGCCAAACAGTTAGATTACTCTTATTCACAGTGGCCAAGTGGTTAGATTACGCTTCTCACAGTGGCTAAACAGTTAGATTACTCTTATTCACAGTGGCCAAACAGTTAGATTACTCTTATTCACAGTGGCCAAGTGGTTAGATTGTGCTTGTCACAGTGGCCAAACAGTTAGATTACTCTTATTCACAGTGGCCAAGTGGTTAGATTACGCTTGTCACAGTGGCTAAACAGTTAGATTACTCTTATTCACAGTGGCCAAGTGGTTAGATTATGCTTGTCACAGTGGCCAAACAGATGATTACTCTTATTCACAGTGGCCAAGTGGTTAGATTATGCTTGTAACAGTGGCCAAACAGATTACTCTTATTCACAGTGGCCAAGTGGTTAGATTACGCTTGTCACAGTGGCTAAACAGTTAGATTACTCTTATTCACAGTGGCCAAGTGGTTAGATTATGCTTGTCACAGTGGCCAAACAGATGATTACTCTTATTCACAGTGGCCAAGTGGTTAGATTACGCTTGTCACAGTGGCTAAACAGTTAGATTACTCTTATTCACAGTGGCCAAGTGGTTAGATTACGCTTGTCACAGTGGCCAAACAGTTAGATCACTCTTATTCACAGTGGCCAAGTGGTTAGATTATGCTTGTCACAGTGGCCAAACAGATGATTACTCTTATTCACAGTGGCCAAGTGGTTAGATTATGCTTGTAACAGTGGCCAAACAGATTACTCTTATTCACAGTGGCCAAGTGGTTTGATTATTCTACACAGTGGCCAAGTAGTTACTGTTGCCATAGTGACCAAGTGGTTAGATTACCACTTGGCCAGAGTGGCCAAGTTGTTAAATTACTCTGTCACAATGGCTAAGTTGTTAGATTATTGATGCCACGGGGACTAAATGATAACATCATTTTCACCGTAGTGTCCGAGTAGCTAGATCCGTGATCCTACGTTGGCTAGGTAGATTATTGACACTACCGTGGCAAGAGGTCGGAGAATGAATGCTGTTAGGAATTGAAATTTGAGATTATTGCTATTTTGCAAACGTTTGATTGAGCAATGAAGACAGCGAACTCGATGTTTAAACATAATGAAGATCCTCTTGCTTCGTATAAAATGTTATTTACTTTTGATTTATCCGATACATTCAGTCTGACTTTGGCTAAATGGAACCTTCAGGGGAAATTAGCACATGATACCACGCGTCTACATTACGTTTCAAAATAGGGCAGAATCTTATTAGCCAAAGTCAAGCAGAAGTATTAATCGTACCTGATAGCCCAAAGGATATCATAAAGCCGTTGACTTTCAGCCTCAATTAAGTCAATATCGGCTCTCAAGATTGCAAATCAGTCATTTTCGTTCACAGTTGGGGCGGGGGTGGCTCAGTCGGTAGCGCGCCAGGCTCGTAATCTGTAGTTCCCAGGTTCGAGTCCTAGCTGGGTCAGCGTTGAGATTTATCTCCGCAAAATTTCCCCGCCATGCCCACGGTCAGTAGGGGACACCGATGAGCTTGAAAATGCCACCGTCCGTCGGATGGGACGTTAAGCCGTGGCCCCGTGTGCGGAAGAGCCATGCGTGTGCGGAATACCCTGTGCACGTTAAAGAACACGCTGGATGGCCTTGATGGGAGGCTCCCATCTGTCTCCCAACAGTTGTTCCAGTGGATCCCCTCCCCAACCTTCTCTGAGCCTTTTGGGGGATCCTTGTGACCTGCCCATTTAGCCCATGGTGTGCAAAAAAGTGCCGCTCAGAGGTAAAACAACCCAACATTAAAGAACACGCTGGATGGCCTTGACGGGAGGCTACCATCTGTCTCCCAACAGTTGTTCCAGTGGATCCCTTCCCCCAACCTTCTCTGAGCCTTTTGGGGGATCCTTGTGACCTGGCCATTTAGCCCATGGTGTGCAAAAAAGTGCCGCTCAGAGGTAAAACAACCCAACTTAAAGAACACGCTGGATGGCCTTGACGGGAGGCTACCATCTGTCTCCCAACAGCTGTTCCAGTGGGTCCCTTCCCCCAACCTTCTATGAGCCTTCGGGGTCCATGTGACCTGGCCATTTAGCCCATGGTGTGCAAAAAAGTGCCGCTCAGAGGTAAAACAACCCAACGTTAAAGAACACGCTGGATGGCCTTGACGGGAGGCTACCATCTGTCTCCCAACAGCTGTTCCAGTGGGTCCCCTCCCCCAACCTTCTCTGAGCCTTCGGGGTCCATGTGACCTGGCCATTTAGCCCATGGTGTGCAAAAAAGTGCCTCTCAGAGGTAAAACAATCCAACGTTAAAGAACACGCTGGATGGCCTTGACGGGAGGCTACCATCTGTCTCCCAACAGCTGTTCCAGTGGGTCCCCTCCCCCCACCTTCTCTGAGCCTTCGGGGTCCATGTGACCTGGCCATTTAGCCCATGGTGTGCAAAAAAGTGCCGCTTAGAGGTAAAACAACCCAACCCTCTCAGCGAGAAAGAGCCACCGATGGAAAGGTAGCCGACCTTAGGAGGCGATGTAAAAATGTGGTTCCACGTGCAGCAGAATCATAGATTTTTCATGTTAAAAAACAAGCTAGATGGCTTGTTCGGGATCGGGAGGCTGGCACCTATTTCTGGCAGATGCCCAGCAAATCACCTACGTACATTTGAGGCACTGGAGTATTTGGAACCGGGACATTTAACCCATTGTGCGAATAAAAGCACCGCTCACACGTAAAAAAAAACCCAATCCCATTTTGTTTCGCAAAAGACCTACTCGATTGTGTCCATCACGCGAACAAAAACGCTTTTTTGCCTTTCGCATTCGCGTCGACCCTGTGCTCTGGTGAGCCATTGACGAAGAATGTCGCCCCACGGTAAAGTGCGTCATCCAATAAATGTCTAACTACTCCACGCGAAATAGTTCCCCCTTTCCGATGCTGGCCTTCAGACAGCAGACGTCATTGTACGAGAGCCATTAGGCTCCACAGCATCAGGCAAACCACGCGCAACTCACCAACTCTCTTGACAGCCTCATTTGATAAACAGATCTGTTGTTCTCTTAGTGAGCGCGAGCCCAATCTGTCAGCGAAGACAGGCTGCTTCGTGAAGCCTACGGGTCTAAACATAGCCTCGAACACCAATAGACAACTGAGGAGAACACGTTTCCCGTAAAGCAGACATTTTGATGAATGTTCATCGCTGTTTGGACGCGGAGAGCTACATGACTTAGCCGAGATGTCACGTCGTGGCCACCCCTGCGTGACGTGTCCACGTAACCATGGCAACGTGTCGCCAGGAAGGCACTGTCTTCTCATTTCTACCATCAATCAACGCAGCTACTCCCCCCTCACTAACATTCACCCCCTTTCTCTCAAGTCCCTCGTGACCGTAGCGCCGTCCCTCCCACCAAATCCGGCCTGCTGTACAGTAGCCGTGTCACCTTGTCACAACACAGGTCAAGTCATGGTGGCCTGACAATCGCCGTTTGGCAGTGGGAAGGTCAGATCGCCAGCCGAACTTGCACTAGGGTTCCTCCCCTTACTGACACGCTATGTGAAGCTACTGCCGACGCATAGGGAGATTACGTGAGGACAGCCGCGACTCTTAAGTGCTGCCACTTCCCGTAGGTCGAAGCGAAGAGCTCTACTTCAGGCATCAGGGAAGGGATGGGAAACGATCTTGGCTTATTGAATGCAGAGGCCGGCTCTCCCGCAACATTGGATTGCATTGTTTAGCATCGAATAAATACGATCGTGGTTTGGGTTGGGTTGTTTTACCTCTGAGCGGCACTTTTTTGCACACCATGGGCTAAATGACCAGGTCACATGGACCCCGAAGGCTCAGAGAAGGTTGGGGGAGGGGACCCACTGGAACAGCCGTTGGGAGACAGATGGTAGCCTACTGTCAAGGCCATCCAGCGTGTTCTTTAACGTTGGGTTCTTTTACCTCTGAGCGGCACTTTTTTGCACACAATGGCCTAAATGGCAAGGTCACATGGACCCCGAAGGCTCAGAGAAGGTTGGGGGAGGGGACCCACTGGAACAGCTGTTGGGAGACAGATGGTAGCCTCCCGTCAAGGCCATCCAGCGTGTTCTTTAACGTGCACAGGGTATGGCTCTCCCACACACGGGCCACGGCTTAACGTCCCATCCGACGGACGGCGGCCTTTCCAAGCCCATCGGTGTCCCCTACTGACCGTGGGTGGGGCGGGGAAATTTGCGGAGATAAATCTCAACGCTGACCCAGCTGGGACTCGAACCTGGGAAGTACAGATTACGAGCCTGGCGTGCTACCGACTGAGCCCCCCCCCCCCCACATCGTGGTTAGGGAGAAAACATTGGTAGTATCAATCATTGATGAAACTTTAAAATGTCGGTTGCTTGTAAACTGTTCATGTTGGAAATAAATGTTGAATTGAATTGAAATTATTGTAAAAGGCTGTTTTTTTTTCCTTGCCAATACTCTTCTCGCCATTTATCAGTCATTGTTTGTAATGATGATGGCTTTAATGATGGCTCTATATCACATTCTGAAGTTATTTTGGCTATCTCTAAATTAAAACTATAGAAATATCCAGGGGTAAATGAAATTACTTCTGAAATGCTTAGAGCTGGGAATATTTCTGTTGTCATATGGCTGACTGAAATTTGAAATATTTTATGATGAAGGTGTTGATCCTGAAGATTTTACCAGCGCTACGTTATCCCTATTTTTAAATTTAAAAATGATTTTTTATTTTTAAAAAGGGTACTCTCCTACAACAAAGGACACAGATAACTTAGAAGCTTCTCCTGGCTTCTCATTCAAGATATACACAAAGGCACGCCAGCTGTCTTAGCAGTCAGATAAGTTAACCACGATACAAAGAAAGACCCTTTTAAAAAAAAGGTGATTCATTTCTTCTGATAATTACATGGGAATCAGCTTCTTTCTGTTCCAAATAAAGTTCTTTGTATTATTCTGCTTAATAAGATTAAGAATTCATTTGATGGACAACAGTGTGGATTCGGAAGTGATAGTGGAAGCATAAAGCAAATTTTTTTACAGATCTAGATTTGTAGATTTTAGAAATGCATTTGTGGTCGATCGTGAGATCGCATGGAATACCTGACAAGTTAGCTAGCATTATGATGGCTCTCTCTATAATGAACCGAGTCTTATGTAAGAGTTGGTAAAGCTTGTAGCAATTGGTTTAGCATTTCTAGTGGAGTTAGACAAGAGTGCATTTTGTCTCCTTTTCTCTTTAGTTTTATTGATTATTTTATACGGAATTCTCGGCCAGGGGAAGATTTTGACCTTAAATGGTCTACACATTTGAAAATTGCTGATTAAATTATGATGATGACTTGACCTTTTTGGGAAACGATGATGCTGATGAGATGAATTCGTTCATTAGAGCTGTTGATGAGATTGGTAATACAGTATTATAGAAATTTATTTTAGAGTATATATAGATATTAGAGTATTTACAGTATTAAAGAAGTATATTTTAGAAATTAGTGATCTGGCAACCTTCGTGTCACGTGACACGAAGGTTGCCAGATCATTAATTTCTAAAAAAAAAATCGTTGCCAGATATTATTTCTGAATTCTGTAATCAACCCTAGTGTTCGGATACTTTTTTGAGCGACTGTAGTCTTGCTGGCGATATTTCGGATTTTACCGATATTTATAACACAACTGAATTTAATAATTTGAAATGATTCGTAAAAGCAACCCCTGCGAACACTATGCAGTACTGGAACTAAACATACTGGAACAGCTTTTGCTAGACAGATGGTAGCCTCCCGGCAAGGCCATCCAGCGTGTTCTTTAACATGCACAGGGTATTACTTTAACAAGCACAGGGTATAATACTCTTTAACACACACAGGGTATAATTACTTTAACATGCACAGGGTATTACTTTAACAAGCACAGGGTATAATACTCTTTAACACACACAGGGTATAATTACTTTAACATGCACAGGGTATTACTCCACATCTATTATGCACAGGGTATTACTTTAACATGCACATGGTATAACCGTGGCTCCATGTGCGGGAGAGCCTCCCGCACACAGGATCACGGCTTACGTCCCATCCGACGGACGACAGCCTTTTCAAGCTCATCGGTGTCCCCCGAAGTCAGGTGAGGATCAGCAGAATGGGGATTTAAATTTAGCACAGTTGGGACTCGAACCCGGAATCTGCAGAATTACGAGCCTGGCTCATTACCGGCTGACCCAGCCCCTGCCCAAAGAGCATCGGACCCACATGTGATGATGAACTCAAATGTAGTAATGATTAACTGCCAAAAATAAAAATACGTTATTAACATGAAGTAAAATAACAACTAATATCCAACGAGTGAACATCATTATTTCCCAACGCTCTCACGTTACGTGGGGCGGGGGTGGCTCAGTCGGTAGCGCGCCAGGCTCGTAATCTGTAGTTCCCAGGTTCGAGTCCCAGCTGGGTCAGCGTTGAGATTTATCTCCGCAAAATTCCCCGCCCTGCCCACGGTCAGTAGGGGGTAAACCGATGGGCTTGGAAAGGCCGCCGTCCGTCGGATGGGACGTTAAGCCGTGGCCCCGTGTGCGGGAGAGCCATACCCTGTGCACGTTAAAGAACACGCTGGATAGCCTTGACGGGAGGCTACTATCTGTCTCCCAACAGCTGTTCCAGTGGGTCCCCTCCCCCAACCTTCTCTGAGCCTTCGGGGTCCTTGTGACCTGGCCATTTAGCCCATGGTGTGCAAAAAAGTGCCGCTCAGAGGTAAACGACTTCATCATATCAGATTTCACTTTCATAATGTGCTCTTCAGCAGCTTCCTCCGATTCGTTTGAGCTTTTAAAACTGAACTGGGTTCATAAATTGAGTGCTGAGAAATTGAGTTTCAAAAGTTGTTATTGAGAGTAAAACTTAAGTTCACCCATTTTTAAAATAAAGAAACTGCCAGGAGGAAATTAAGAGATGTGCATCAAATCCGTTTGAACCTTGCTGCCGAAAATGTTCCCTTTATTTTACGGTTTTCAGAATCTAATTGGAGCTTTTCCAATCAAAGGTTCTTAAAACACCAATAAGAGTTGTTGCATGAAACTCTACTGCAGCTGAAAATTAAATAATGTTGTATTTCGAAAACTAAAAAACATGAAATGAGTTGGTTGGGTTGTTGCTGATTAAAACGTAAATTCTTCAATGCGAAAGATGAAAATCCTTCAGCATTTAACCAACGCCACCAAGTACAATTTAATGCCACCAATGTGTAAATTAAGATTAGTAACGTTAGCGCGCTTGGCTACTGATCTAGGGAACCTGGGTTCGAGCCACGGGTAAGGCATGGATGTTTACACCGTGTTTCTGCTGAGGTCCCGCCATCCTCACAGTCCTACTTGCAAAACGGCCAAACCAAGCTGAAAACACCGGTTCTCGTCACATGGCGTAAAAACTGACAGTCCCCTTGTCGGACCTCTGTGGCAAGTACCTACTTCAGAGATAATCTATTTTTTTTTTTCCTCTTCACTGAATTACAACTACTCAAAATAATTAATTGATAAAGGGTATTTTTATGATAATGTAAAGCCACATTCAAATATGCCGAACTTTGAATTCTCATTATCCTTCTACTCATATCGGGGCGGGGGTGGCTCAGTCGGTAGCGCGTCAGGCTCGTAATCTGTAGTTCCCAGGTTGGAGTCCCAGCTCGGTCAGCTGGGATTCGAACCTAGGAACTACAGATTACGAGCTACAGAACCTTGAGATTTATCTCTGGCAAAATTCCCCGCCCTGCCCACGGTCAGTAGGGGACACCGATGGACTTGGAAAGGCCGCCGTCCGTCGGATGGGACGTTAAGCCGTGACCCCATGTGCGGGAGAGCCATACCCTGTGCACGTTAAAGAACACACTGGATGGCCTTGACGGGAGGCTACCACCTGTCTCTCAACAGCTGTTCCAGTGGGTCCCCTCCCCCAACCTTCTCTGAGCCTTCGGGGTCCTTGTAACCTGGCCATTTAGCCCATGGTGTGCAAAAAAGTGCCGCTCAGAGGTAAAACAACCCAACGTTAAAGAACACGCTGGATGGCCTTGACGGGAGGCTACCATCTGTCTCCCAACAGCTGTTCCAGTGGGTCCCCTCCCCCAACCTTCTCTGAGCCTTCGGGGTCCTTGTGACCTGGCCATTTAGCCCATGGTGTGCAAAAAAGTGCCGCTCAGAGGTAAAACAACCCAACGTTAAAGAACACGCTGGATGGCCTTGACGGGAGGCTACCATCTGTCTCCCAACAGCTGTTCCAATGGGTCCCCTCCCCCAACCTTCTCTGAGCCTTCGGGGTCCATGTGACCTGGCCATTTAGCCCATGGTGTGCAAAAAAGTGCCGCTCAGAGGTAAAACAACCCAACCCTTCAATAAAACAGCTCGTTTAACGTGGTGCCGATAACATCAGTCTCGAAACCCAGGCCAGTGGCAAATGTACTCTTCACATATGAATCCAGATTCAATATGACTCATTCACAATGAGTCCAGAATACTGATTCTCTACTAATGTTTATCTGGAAAGAATAAAAACTCGCGATTACCACTCTAACATTAAAGAAACGACCTTTCTGGTGGTTGTGGTTTGATCGTCTAGGTTAGTGGTTCTCAACCTTTTAGGCTTCACGTACCCTCTGGAAATGTGTATGTAACTGGCGTACCCCTTATACAGATAGATAAGACTATAGTTAGCAGCTGCTTGAGGGGGTATTTATTTATTTTTTTTTTATAGTTAGAGTATAATAATGCCAACTTAGCGACTTTGTTACTAGATCTAGCGACTTTTGAGCTCTCACGGCGTACTCCAAAATTTTTCACCGCGTACCCCACTTCGAGAATCCCTTTTCTAGGTGATGGTCATCAGCATGGCTGACAGCCAGCTATTCTCATCTTCCAGGGACGAGCTCAGATTACTCAGCGATGTAGAGAAGAGATTATTGCGCGCTATGTTATGCTTTTCAGAGGTGCTGTCGACCTAGATTTCATCTTTATGGAGATAATGTCCGAAATCATAGGGCTCACACGGTCGATGATTTCCTTGAAAGTGAAGATATTCATAGGGTGATGTCTGCAGCCTGATCCTCGGTGAGTTTATACCCGAGTGTAAGTTTTCATCCAGTCGTGGTGGTATCTCAAGTGTTCATGATTAAGTAACATTCTCAACCATGGGCGTCTTCGGGAATTCTTCCGAAAAGTAAAAGGAAGGGTTTTTTTTTTTTTTCAGGATATAAAAAGCTCAGAGGTAAAACAAGCGAACCAACCGAACTCTCCCTATCATTCAATATTCGAATCTGCCACATTGGCCTTGTGTGCATCATCCCACACGAATAAATCGCACCTGCGCGTTGAGAATTCTCTCCGCAAAACTCCTGCCCTGCCCAGGGGCGGGGGTGGCTCAGTCGGTAGCGCGCCAGGCTCGTAATCTGTAGTTCCCAGGTTCGAGTCCCAGCTGGGTCAGCGTTGAGATTTATCTCCGCAAAATTCCCCGCCCTGCCCACGGTCAATAGGGGACACCGATGGGCTTGGAAAGGCCGCCGTCCGTCGGATGGGACGTTAAGCCGTGGCCCCGTGTGCGGGATAGCCATACCCTGTGCACGTTAAATAACACGCTGGATGGCCTTGACGGGAGACTACCATCTGTCTCCCAACAGATGTTCCAGTGGGTCCACTTCCCAATAACTTTCTCTGAACCCATGGGATTCTTGTGATCTTTTAGCTCATTGTGTGCAAAAAAAGTGCCGCTCCGAGGTAAAACAACCCACCCAAATCTGGATACCTGTGATTAAATTTAAACACTAAATAATAAATTATGTATTTTTCAAAATATTTCATCAATTAATTATAAGAGAAATCGAAATTTTTACTCCATAACTTTCATTTGCATTCAGTCTTTCCTAAGGATGTCTCGTAAATTTAAAAAGCTCTCCAATGCAAAAAAATCTTGGGAAACCCTGCTTAAATGATTTATTTTAACTTTCTTTGCTTATTTTGTTTTATTAGCATATTCATCTTATTATATTCGTTCGTGCAAATTACACTCCAGGGGGCGGGGGTGGCTCAGTAATCTGTAGCGCCAGGCTCGTAATCTGTAGTTCCCAGATTCCCAGGTTCGAGTCCCAGCTGGGTGAGCGTTGAGATTTATCTCCGCAAAATTCCCCGCACTGCCCACGGCCAGTAGGGGACACCGATGGGTTTGGAAAGGCCGCCGTCCGTCAGATGGGACGTTAAGCCGTGGCCCCGTGTGCGGGAGAGCCATACCCTGTGCACGTTAAAGAACACGCTGGATGGCCTTGACGGGAGACTACCATCTGTCTCCCAACAGCTGTTCCAGTGGGTCCCCTTCCCCAACCTTCTCTGAACCTTCGGGGTCCATGTGGCCTGGCCATTTAGCCCATGGTGTGCAAAAAAAGTGCCGCTCAGAGGTAAAACAACCTAAACAACAACAACCTTACACTCCAGATTTCCCCCAAACAAAAGCAATAAAAAAAATAAATACCCCCTCAAGCAGCTGCTTGCCACAGAGGTCTGACAGGAGCCCGTCAGTTTACATGCCATAGTAGATTAGGCAACACAAATTTTTAAAGCTAATATAATCCTAGTGCAGTGAATGATTGGATTGGTTGCATAATCCATTATGCTGTAAGGTATCAGTCAAAACGGCAAAATCCTGAAATTTACAAACTTCGAAACGAGATAATTCACCATCTGTGTGCAGCAAAATTACGCAAATGAGAAAGTTTACGCCAGAAATGACTGTTATTTTCTGCTTTTCCTCTCTACAAGCATCTAACGTAGCTGGAAGAGAAAAATTCTAGGATAATAATTCAGTTTTACCAAAAACGTGGAAAAGAAAACGCCTCTTGGGGCAAAACAGAAACTTCCTGTCCATTAGAGAAGAAAAATTGTAGTTTCCGCAAATTTTTCAGGGGGCAAGCTTACCATAATCAGTGACGTGAATGCAGTTAACTCATCATGAGCTCGTAATTTATAAGAAGTCATCACCGCAATCACGTGAGGGGAGGTTGGGCAGCGAATGATTATTCATACTGTTTCCCTGGAGCCAATATGGCGTCCATTACTGTCAATCATCTGGACCCGGATGCCCGCTGGCTGGCACTCACGTGCGCAACTATGTCAGATGCATATCGTCCGTGCGATTGGCCGGTCTCTGCCAACAGGTGTACTTCAGGTTGCCATGGTTACACGTCCTTCATTGTTGTGCAAGGTTGATAGCACGATGTCTGCTTGGGCAGGGCATCGCGGACCTGAAGAGAAATTGCCGGGATGGTTGGGGGGATTTCGACAGACGTGATGAAACTGTCCAAGAGACAGAGACTGGAAAGAAGAAGATCCACTGGTGGATGGAGATAAAGAGACGCTCAACTCGTTCGCGAGTTCATTCCCGAAGACCAGACACGGGTGAAGTACACTTCTAGGGTGGTGGTAATGATGGGTTCGGTTGTTTTACCTCTGAGCGGCACTTTTTTGCACACCATGGGCTAAATGGCCAGGTCACATGGACCCCGAAGGCTCAGAGAAGGTTGGGGGAGGGGACCAACTGGAATAGCTGTTGGGAGACAGATGGTAGCCTCCCGTCAAGGCCATCCAGCGTGTTCTTTAACGTGCACAGGGTATGGCTCTCCCGCACACGGGGCCACGGCTTAACGTCCCATCCGACGGACGGCGGCCTTTCCAAGTCCATAGGTGTCCCCTACTGACCGTGGGCAGGGCGGTGAGTTTTGCGGAGATAAATCTCAACGCTGACCCAGCTGGGCTCGAACCTGGGAACTGCAGATTACGAGCCTGGCGCGCTACCGACTGAGCCACCCCCGCCCCAGGTGGTAATGATGATTCTGATAAACATTTTCATAACGCGTTATGGAAGACATGCACTTTCACGAAGAGCGAGGATGAAGAGGAGTATCATAGCATGAATGTGGGACGATTTTTTTTGCCCTTGAGTGGCGTTGTCTCTCCTGCTTAACAGAATATAGATGAGTCACTAAAACCCCAAGACAACGTGAGTTGTGGTGTCTTATGAGCAAAATGCCACAGCTTCGATATCTCTTGTGACAAGTGGTGGACGGCCGTTGGAGACTGTTGCTTGTGTCTTTCCTAAGAAAGTGAAGAGTGGAATAAGACTTTTGTGTCGTGTTCAAGGGAGAGTTATGGAAGAGCGTATATTTTCTAAGGGAGTTCAAGGAATTCAGAGACTAAAGTGCTAAAAAAAACACGAGGAGGATGAATGGCTGAGCTCCCCTCTCCTCCCCTCCCGTCTCCCCACCTCCCCAAGCATTGGCGTACCCAGATCATTCCAATGAGGGAGAGAAGGGGTAAGAAATCGAATGTTTTCTCGAAAAGTCACTGCTTGGGGTGGAGGGGTGGCTCAGTCGGTAGCGCGCCAGGCTCGTAATCTGTAGTTTCCAGGTTCGAGTCCCAGCTGAGTCAGTGTTGAGATATTTCTCCGTAAAACTCCCTGCCCTGCCATGATCAGTAGGGGACACCGATGAGATTCGAAAGGCCGCCGTCCGTCGGATGGGACATTAAGCCGTGGCCCCGTGTGCGGGAGAGCCATACCATGCGCACATTAAAGAACACGCTGGATGACCTTGACGGGAGACTATCACCTGTCTCCTAACAGTTGTTTCAGCGGGTCTCCTCTCCCAACATTCTCTGAGCCTTCGGGATCCTTGTGACCTGGCTATTTAGCCTATTGTGTGCAAAAAAAGTGCCGCTCAGAGGTAAAATAATCTAACCCAACGCCACTGCTTAAATTTACAAGGTGGATCGATAAAATGGCTTTACTGTAGAGCAAAGATGGAGAAACTGTGGATGCTTGTGTTGTATTTCTTCTGAAGTCTCACCTTTTCTGCAAGTCTTCCTTGTGATACATTATTGTAACCGTTGGGTTGGGTTGTTTTACCTCTGAGCGGCACTTTTTTGCACACCATGGGCTAAATGGCCAGGTCACATGGACCCCGAAGGCTCAGAGAAGAGTGAGGGAGGGGACCCACTGGAACAGCTGTTGGGAGACAGATGGTAGCCTCCCGTCAAGGCCATCCAGCGTGTTCTTTAACGTGCACAGGGTATGGCTCTCCCGCACAAGGGGCCACGGCTTAACGTCCCATCCGACGGACGGTGGCCTTTCCAAGCCCATCGGTGTCCCCTACTGTCCGTGGGCAGGGCGGGGAATTTTGTGGAGATAAATCTCAACGCTGACCCTGCTGGGACTCCAACCTGGGAACTACAGATTACGAGCCTGGCGCGCTACCGACTGAGCCACCCCCGCCCCTATTGTAACTCTACCGACAGCCTCTCTGCTTCAGTAAGAATACGCTACATTCCCAATTGCATAACTAATGGTATATTCTCATTTAATTTGAATAAGTCACATTTAAAGCTTTTTAACTATGGAACTATAATTTCTACAGAAAAACGTCGGTGGAGATATTGAAGAGTTCACTCAAATTCACGTAAATCTCTATTTTCAGCGATATTCATTTAATATTTAAACAAATATGGAAACCTAAATATTCAATAGTTTTGCTAATCATAAGGAAAATCAAAAAGTTAGTTAAAAAATACACAAAAAAAAAAATAAAATGTACAAAAAGTGGTTTGGAAAGGTGGGATTCTAAGAAGTTTACGCAATGATTCAGTGTTCTACAATTTAAAAGAAAAATATTTGGGGCGAGAGTAACAGCAGCATCTATTGTTAAATGTTTCAACTGCAATAACTCTTTAACTCTTTCATTTCAGATTTAATTTAGTTTTTCTAATAATGTTTGGTTGCTTATTAAATTTCTCGATGATTCTTCACTTGGAGTTTCTTTAGAATTCATATCTGATAACGTTTGGAGCACGGTGTTATTATCATTTGGGCCCAAATAAATGCGTTAAAAATTAAAATAATGAAAATGAAAAAATTGATGAAAGACAACTAAAAGATAAAATTTTTTTTGTTTTTTTTTTAAATTGGTTTGTGTTGGGTTGTTTTACCTCTGAGCGGCACTTTTTTGCACACCATGGGCTAAATGGCCAGGTCACAAGGACCCCGAAGGTTCAGAGAAGGTTGGGGGAGGGGACCCACTGGAACAGCTGTTGGGAGACAGATGGTAGCCTCCCGTCAAGGCCATCCAGAGTGTTCTTTAACGTGCACAGTGTATGGCTCTCCCGCACACGGGGCCACGGCTTAACGTCCCATCCGACGGACGGCGGCTTTTCCAAGCCCATCGGGGTCCCTTACTGACCGTGGGCAGGGCGGGTTTTTTAAATTGTAAATTTATTGTATTATTTATTATGAGATAAATTCATTATTGTGGCAGGGCAACGCGGATATGCGCAACAATTTTCTAAAAAGTATATTATTAAGTAATTTTTTATTAACCAGATATAGTTTTATAGTTTACTGTTCCCACATAGGCACTGAAACGGCTAACTATTAAACAAATATTGCTGAAAATCGAGTTGAATGGAGACTTAAGTGAAATCTTCAACTATCTCCTCTGGGACTCCGCTAACCTAAATCCTACTCTCGGTAGAAAGGGATGCCCAGTGTGTGGGAAAAATCCGTCGCCCATTGCGAGGAACATTAAGCCGTGGTCCAGTGAACAGGAAAGCCATACCCTGTGCACGTTGAAGAACACGCTGGATGGCCTTGATAGGAGACTACCATATGTCTCCTAACAAATGTGCAGTGGGTACAACTTTCTCTTAACCCTTGGGGTCGTCCGAAGTGTTTTTGGGGCGGGGGGTGGCTCAGTCGGTAGCGCGCCAGGCTCGTAATCTGTAGTTCGCAGGTTCGAGTCCCAGCTGGGTCAGCGTTGAGATTTATCTCCGCAAAATTCCACGCCCTACCAGCGGTCAGTAGGGGACACCGATGGGCTTGGAAAGGCCGCCGTCCGTCGGATGGGACGTTAAGCCGTGGCCCCGTGTGCGGTAGAGCCATACCCTGTGCACGTTAAAGAACACGCTGGATGGCCTTGACGGGAGGCTACCATCTGTCTCCAAACAGCTGTTCCAGTGGGTCCCCTCCCCCAACCTTCTCTGAGCATTCGGGGTCCATGTGACCTGGCCATTTAGCCCATGGTGTGCAAAAAAGTGCCGCTCAGAGGTAAAACAACCCAACGTTAAAGAACACGCTGGATGGCCTTGACGGGAGGCTACCATCTGTTTCCTAACAGCTGTTCCAGTGGGTCCCCTCCCCCAACCTTCTCTGAGCCTTCGGGGTCCATGTGACCTGGCCATTTAGTCCATGGTGTGCAAAAAAGTGCCGCTCAGAGGTAAAACAATCCAAGCTACCCAACTTCTACTATGGCATATAAACTGACAGACTCCTGTCAGACCTCTGTGGCAAACAGCTGCTTGAGGGGATATTTTTTTTATTATTATTATGGAAAAAAAATTGTTAACAGTTCGTTTTTCTGAAGAATTTTTTGACTTTCACTTACTAATTAAAACGTGAACAAGATGAAAAAACAATGCCTTCTACTCTGTTCGTTTTCCTGAAAAATATTTTGACTTTCACTATGGAAAAAGAAGAAAAGTGTCAACAATGGGAAAACAATGCCCCTCTGTTCGACTCTGACAAGAAACATTACAAAGCAGATAACGATTATGGTATTTTGAGGCAAGGGATTTTCCGTTGGGGGGGATGCAAGGAGGATGGAGGCAGAAATAATCTCATTCTGCGCGAAGCACACGAGGATGACGCGACTAAGTGGGCGTGGTCTCGGACTGATTATGCAAATTGCTGCCCGCTAGCTGCTCAACGAAGCACTGCTGCCAATCAGCGAGACCCGGATGCCCGCCGGCTTTCGGCTGCACAAGCATCGCCCGAGTCTAAAACGACGCTGATTTGGGAAACAAGGAACGTAACATTCACTCTCATCTGCATAATGAAATTAAATGTTTTCCAAAACCGCAGTCTTCCCAAATGACCTCTGAGAAACCTAAATATATTTTCACTTTGTGCTTTGTTTTTCGCCATCTAAGGGACCTGGGTTCGAGCCCCGGGTAAGGCATGGCTGTTTGTGTCGTTTTTCTGCTGAGGTCCTGCCATCCTCTCAACCATTCTACTTTGGCATATAAACTGACAGGCTCCTGTCAGACCTGTGTGGCAAGCAGCTGTTTGCGGGGGTATTTATTAGCCGTCCCATGGCCGAGTGGTTAGCGCGCTTGGCTACTGACCTAAGGGACCTGGGTTCGAGTCCCGGGTAAGGCATGGATGTACGTGTCGTTTTTCTGCTGAGGTCCTGCCATCCTTTCAGACCTTCTACTACGGCATATAAACTGACAGGCTCCTGTCAGAACTCTATGGCAAGCAGCTGCTTGAGGGGGTATATTCATAGAGCAATCATTTCTCTGTTCCCACGAAATGTATGCCGGGACGAAGAATTATAATTCGCTCTCCAAACGATATTTTGGCTTTACGAGCGAATTATGATCCAAGAATCGCCACGTGTGACATTATCTCCATAATTATAGCAATCACACCTGTCTCGTTATAACTTTCTGCGAAATTTAGGACAATTCAGGACGTTGAAGTAACTCTAAACATTTATAATATTAGTTTTGAAAGTTAAATAGTTTCTGTTATCCGGCTTAAACTGGACAGAGAAGGCGTCGGATAATCGAAATTTCATTTAATAGAGGGTTGAGAAATGTTTCGTGGAGTGAATGTTAATCAACAGTATGCTGCGTTATTTGTATTGGAATACGTGTGTAATTAGCATAACAGTTATTTGAGAAAATTATAAGTATCCAACACTTAGCGCGTAATCTCTGAATGTGGTTTTCTATTGAGATAAGGAGCGGAGGTGGCTCAGTCGGTAGCGCGCCAGGCTCGTAATCGTAGTTCCCAGGTTCGAGTCCCAGCTGGGTCGGCGTTGAGATTTATCTCCGCAAAATTCCCCGCCCTGCCCACGGTCAGTAGGGGACACCGATGGGCTTGGAAAGGCCGCCGTCAGTCGGATGGGACGTTAAGCCGTGGCCCCGTGTGTGGGAGAGTCATACCCTGTGCACGTTAAAGAGCACACTGGATGGCCTTGACGGGAGGCTACCATCTGTCTCCCAGCAGTTGTTCCAGTGGGTTCCCTCCCCCAACCTTCTCTGAGCCTTCGGGGTCCATGTGACCTGGCCATTTAGCCCATGGTGTGCAAAAAAGTGCCGCTCAGAGGTAAAACAACCCAACGTTAAAGAACACGCTTGATGGCCTTGACGGGAGGCTACCATCTGTCTTCCAACAGCAGTTCCAGTGGGTTCCCTCCCCCAACCTTCTCTGAGCCTTCGGGGTCCATGTGACCTAGCCATTTAGCCCATGGTGTGCAAAAAAGTGCCGCTCAGAGGTTGGGTTGGGTTGGGTTGTTTACCTCTGAGCGGCACTTTTTTGCACACCATGGGCTAAATGGCCAGGTCACATGGACCCCGAAGGCTCAGAGAAGGTTGGGGGAGGGGACCCACTGGAACAGCTGTTGGGAGACAGATGGTAGCCTCCCGTCAAGGCCATCCAGCGTGTTCTTTAACGTGCACAGGGTATGGCTCTCCCGCACACGGGGCCACGGCTTAACGTCCCATCCGACGGACGGCGGCCTTTCCAAGCCCAGCGGTGTCCCCTACTGACCGTGGGCAGGGCGGAGAAATTTTGCGGAGATAAATCTCAACGCTGACCCAGCTGGGACTCGAACCTGGGAACTACAGATTACGAGCCTGGCGCGCTACCGACTGAGCCACCCCCGCCCCTCCGCTCAGAGGTAATCCAACCCAACCTTCTTTTGTTGTTCCTTTTTCTTTTCTCCTGAGTTCCCACATTCCTCACAGATCTTTTTCCATGGCGTATTATACTCATAAGTTCCTGACAGATTTCTGGGGTAAATACTATTTGAAGGGGAAATATATTTTGATTTCAAACCACTTAATAAAATACACTGCACGACATTGAAATTGCCCCACCAAGAAGGAGTAAGGGGATAGGGGTGAACTGTAGCACACACATAGCAATGCATATTGGCATAGCATGAATTAATTTGCAGCCACTTACAATGGTTAGAAGATGAGATAATGCAGCACGATGTGACTGCTTCAGTAAGTGGTTGCACCGCCCTGAACGGCAACACAGGCAGCAACACGGCGTGGCATGGAGTCATACAATCGATGGATATGGTCCTGAGGAATTGCACACCAAACAGCGTTGACTTCCTCGCATAATTCATCGAGATTCCACGCTGGCCGTTGAAAGGATTGCCCACGTCATCCAATGTGGTCCCACAGATTTTCTATTGGGGATAAATCTGGAGATTGTGCTGGCCATGGCAATACTTGAATATGTTGCAAACATTGTCTGGAGACCCTAGCAGTGTGTACACAGGCGTTGTCATGTTGGAAAATGGGTTGCTGCATGCCTCCCAGGAATGGTAACAAAATGGGCTGCAGAACCGCACTAACATATTGTGCAACTGTCAATGTTCCCATGATGCGGGCAAGAAGTGACCTGCTATAATATCCAATAGCACCCCATACCATTATGCCTGGCTGACGGGTGGTGTACCAGTCACGAACAAAAGCTGGATCCGTCCTCTCGCCAGGTTGTTACCATGCACGGACCCATCGATTGCCAGCACACAGATAGACAGGATTGGATTGGATTGTTTTACCTCTGAGCGGCACTTTTTTGCACACCATGGGCTAAATGGGCCTGAGTTCCCACATTCCTCACAGATCTTTTTCCATGGCGTATTATACTCATAAGTTCCTGACAGATTTCTGGGGTAAATACTATTTGAAGGGGAAATATATTTTGATTTCAAACCATTTAATAAAATACACTGCACGACATTGAAATTGCCCCACCAAGAAGGAGTAAGGGGATAGGGGTGAACTGTAGCACACACATAGCAATGCATATTGGCATAGCATGAATTAATTTGCAGCCACTTACAATGGTTAGAAGATGAGATAATGCAGCACGATGTGACTGCTTCAGTAAGTGGTTGCACCGCCCTGAACGGCAACACAGGCAGCAACACGGCGTGGCATGGAGTCATACAATCGATGGATATGGTCCTGAGGAATTGCACACCAAACAGCGTTGACTTCCTCGCATAATTCATCGAGATTCCACGCTGGCCGTTGAAAGGATTGCCCACGTCATCCAATGTGGTCCCACAGATTTTCTATTGGGGATAAATCTGGAGATTGTGCTGGCCATGGCAATACTTGAATATGTTGCAAACATTGTCTGGAGACCCTAGCAGTGTGTACACAGGCGTTGTCATGTTGGAAAATGGGTTGCTGCATGCCTCCCAGGAATGGTAACAAAATGGGCTGCAGAACCGCACTAACATATTGTGCAACTGTCAATGTTCCCATGATGCGGGCAAGAAGTGACCTGCTATAATATCCAATAGCACCCCATACCATTATGCCTGGCTGACGGGTGGTGTACCAGTCACGAACAAAAGCTGGATCCGTCCTCTCGCCAGGTTGTTACCATGCACGGACCCATCGATTGCCAGCACACAGATAGACAGGATTGGATTGGATTGTTTTACCTCTGAGCGGCACTTTTTGCACACAATGGGCTAAATGGCCAGGTCACATGGACCCCGAAGGCTCAGAGAAGGTTGGGGAAGGGGACCCACTGGAATAGCTGTTGGGAGACAGATGGTAGCCTCCCTTCAAGGTCATTCACGGTTCTTTAACGTGCACAGAGTATGGCTCTCCCGTACACGGCGCCACAGCTTAACGTCCCATCCGACGGACGGCAGCCTTTCCAAGCCCATCGGTGTCCCCTACTGACCGTGGGCAGGGCGAGGAATTTTGTGGAGATAAATCTCAACGCTGACCCAGCTGGGACTTGAATCTGGGAACTACAGATTACGAGCCTGACGTGCTACCGACTGAGCCACCCCTGCCCACAAAAGCTGGATCCATCCTCTCGCCAGGTTGTTACCATGCACGGACCCATAGATTGCCAGCACACAGATAGACAAGAATTCATCACTAAACACAACTGTGTTCCATTCATGACCCCAGTTCGCACGACTTCATCACCACGCCAGACGAGCACTGTGATGGTTTGCAGTCAATGGCACTCAACGTAATGGTTGCCTAGAGCGCAGGTGTGTCTCATGCAACCTTCAGTTTACCGTTCGGGTCATTATGGGGACGTCCATGGCTGCTGACACAGTCCATCGAATATCACCTGAAGTGCTCTTGGTGACAAACAAGCATGTCGAACAATGCGCCTATCAAGCCCTGCTGACGTATATTATGTATTTTCATTCTCGTGTAGTAACACTCCCTCTGCGACGCATGCTAGAACCTTCATTTCGCCACTGTTGCCAACAGCGTCCAACAGTTCCTGCATCCCGATGAACATGGGCAGCGACACAACGTGTAGTCCATCAATCTTCACATAGGTCTATAATTCTTACTCTCTGAAAAGCATCCAAATGGCGATAAACCTGCCGACAGCGTGTACCAGGCATTTTCAACCTTCGCTGAACAATTTCCAAGCGGAACCACCTAATCTCAACCGTTCGCAGGACTTTCACCTGCATAAGCACAATACCACCTCTGTTCATTCTTGGGTCGGTCGGTAGCACGCCAGGCTCGTAATCTGTAGTTCCCAGGTTCGAGTCCCAGCAGGGTCAGCGTTGAGATTTATCTCCGCAAAATTCCCCGCCCCCCCCACGGTCAGTAGGGGACACCGATGAGCTTGGAAAAGCCGCCGTCCATCGGATGGGACGTTAAGCTGTGGCCCCGTGTGCGAGAGAATCATACCCTGTGCATGTTAAAGAACACGCTGGATGTCCTTGACGGGAGGCTACCATTTGTCACCCAACAGCTGTTCCAGTGGGTCCCCTCCCCCAACCTTCTCTCAGCCTTCGGGGTCCACGTGACCTGGCTATTTAGCCCATGGTGTGCAAAAAAGTGCCACTCAGAGATGAAACAATCCAACCCAACAACATGTCCTTCTGGGTGGGGCACTTTCAATGTCGAGCAGTGTAAGCATATAATATTTAGAAGTTTGCTTAATCATAGTTTCGGTTTTGACCAATTGTTAATGATTTTTGAAGAACAAGTTCATTGCTGAAGCGAAAAGCGAAGGTTTTGCAGTTGGTTTTGGTTGTTTTTATCTTTGAAAGGCTCTTACTCAGAGGAAGTCGTGGAAGGGAAGCGACTAGACAGCTGTTAGGCGACAGATGAAACCTCCCGTTAAGGTCATCCAGCGCGTCCGTTAACGTGCACGGGGTTGGGTTGGGTTGTTTTACCTCTGAGCGGCACTTTTTTTGCACACCATGGGCTAAATGGCCAGGTCACAAGGACCCCGAAGGCTCAAAGAAGGTTGGGGAGGGGACCCACTGGAATAGCTGTTGGGAGACAGATGGTAGCCTCCCGTCAAGGCCATCCAGCGTGTTCTTTAACGTGCACAGGGTATGGCTCTCCCACACACGGGGCCACGGCTTAACGTCCCATCCGACGGACGGCGGCCTTTCGAAGCCCATCGGTGTCCCCTACTGACCGTGAGCAGGGCGGGGAATTTTGCGGAGATAAATCTCAACGCTGACCCAGCTGGGACTCGAACCTGGGAACTACAGATTACAAGCGTGGCGCGCTACCGACTGAGCCAGCCCCGCCCAATATATTTTTCGGTGTATAAACTTTATTGGTGAGATAAGCACTTCATTATTGTACTCTATGGGTCTTCAAAAGAAGGTTCTTTATCATCATTAGTTGTATTTAAAATAATAGATATTAAATTTACATTCCTAGTTTATAACGTTAGAAAATCGCAAAGTACATTCTGTTAGTTTTTTTGTAGAAATTATCCATAGTCTTTAATGCCAAGTATTTCTGCTTCAAAAGCATCTATTATTTCATGATTTTCAAAAGGAAAATTCATGTGGGAAATATTGACCTACATTTCTTCCTCGTGCAATCTGTCGTGGAACCCCCAAATAAAGAATAAACGACGGCTTCTGCTACAAAAAGAGAGAAAAAGTAAAAACTTTCTTTTGAGGTCTTCTGCGCATTCTATACAAGAAGCCATTTCCAGAAACTTCATCCGCGTTTTCAGCCTCCTCCAAGGCCAAAGCGCCATACGACACGGAGAACACCTTCATCTTCACGAAGTTGTAAGTCCCTCTGTGTCTGAGCCGACTGACCTGTGGCGACCCCCGTGGGCGGAGACGAGAGGGTGGTCCAGGCAGAGATGGCGAGGGCAGATACGGGGGGTATCACGTGTCGCGTGGTCTGGAACACGTGACCGACGCACGACTCCTCGCAAGGGCATGTGTGCAGGATGAAGAGGATGAGAGTGATCCATTCATTGCCTCTTGGAGTGTTGCCGCTTACAAAGGGAGATCTCTTCGGCGAAGGATCGGGAGCAGCAGAGAGGCAGCTACCGTTACGGGATGGGCAAAAGCCGTCTCCGATTGAATACTGAAATATTACTTTCTGTCATTCAGGAATTCTTTGCGCGATTCTCTACCTTTTCATTTTCCCTCTCAATGTCAAGATCTCGTCATCGATTACAAATATAAGATGGTCGATTTCTGAGCGTCGATATTCAGCGATCAGACACTCCTTGAATTGAACGAATTCATTCTTCTTAATACAGATAAGGTTCATGGCACACTTCGCCGTGCTCATTTTTCACTTCGCCTACTGTAGAGGTCGCTGTTTTTTTCTCTTCCCTCTTTTCCTTTCTCTACACCCTGAGACAAATTATCACTCTAGGCGGTGGCCGAATGGTTAGTGTGCTTGGCTACTGATATCAATGGGACCTGGGTTCGACCCCGAAGTATCACTCTAGGCGGTGGCCGAATGGTTAGTGTGCTTGGCTACTGATATCAATGGGACCTGGGTTCGACCCCGAAGTATCACTCTAGGCGGTGGCCGAATGGTTAGTGTGCTTGGCTACTGATATCAATGGGACCTGGGTTCGACCCTGAAGTATCACTCTAGGCGGTGGCCGAATGGTTAGCGTGCTTGGCTACTGATATCAATGGGACCTGGGTTCGACCCCGAAGTATCACTCTAGGCGGTGGCCGAATGGTTAGTGTGCTTGGCTACTGATATCAATGGGACCTGGGTTCGACCCCGAAGTATCACTCTAGGCGGTGGCCGAATGGTTAGTGTGCTTGGCTACTGATATCAATGGGACCTGGGTTCGACCCCGAAGTATCACTCTAGGCGGTGGCCGAATGGTTAGTGTGCTTGGCTACTGATATCAATGGGACCTGGGTTCGACCCTGAAGTATCATTCTAGGCGGTGGCCGAATGGTTAGCGTGCTTGGCTACTGATATCAATGGGACCTGGGTTCGACCCCGAAGTATCACTCTAGGCGGTGGCCGAATGGTTAGTGTGCTTGTCTACTGATATCAATGGGACCTGGGTTCGACCCCGAAGTATCACTCTAGGCGGTGGCCGAATGGTTAGTGTGCTTGGCTACTGATATCAATGGGACCTGGGTTCGACCCTGAAGTATCACTCTAGGCTGTGGCCGAATGGTTAGTTTGCTTGGCTACTGATATCAATGGGACCTGGGTTCGACCCCGAAGTATCACTCTAGGCGGTGGCCGAATGGTTAGTGTGCTTGGCTACTGATATCAATGGGACCTGGGTTCGACCCCGAAGTATCACTCTAGGCGGTGGCCGATTGGTTAGTGTGCTTGGCTACTGATATCAATGGGACCTGGGTTCGACCCCGAAGTATCACTCTAGGCGGTGGCCGAATGGTTAGTGTGCTTGGCTACTGATATCAATGGGACCTGGGTTCGACCCCGAAGTATCACTCTAGGCGGTGGCCGATTGGTTAGTGTGCTTGGCTACTGATATCAATGGGACCTGGGTTCGACCCCGAAGTATCACTCTAGGCGGTGGCCGAATGGTTAGTTTGCTTGGCTACTGATATCAATGGGACCTGGGTTCGACCCCGAAGTATCACTCTAGGCGGTGGCCGAATGGTTAGTGTGCTTGGCTACTGATATCAATGGGACCTGGGTTCGACCCCGAAGTATCACTCTAGGCGGTGGCCGAATGGTTAGTGTGCTTGGCTACTGATATCAATGGGACCTGGGTTCGACCCCGAAGTATCACTCTAGGCGGTGGCCGAATGGTTAGTTTGCTTGGCTACTGATATCAATGGGACCTGGGTTCGACCCCGAAGTATCACTCTAGGCTGTGGCCGAATGGTTAGTTTGCTTGGCTACTGATATCAATGGGACCTGGGTTCGACCCCGAAGTATCACTCTAGGCGGTGGCCGAATGGTTAGTGTGCTTGGCTACTGATATCAATGGGACCTGGGTTCGACCCCGAAGTATCACTCTAGGCGGTGGCCGAATGGTTAGTGTGCTTGGCTACTGATATCAATGGGACCTGGGTTCGACCCCGAAGTAAGGCATGGATGTTGTTTTTGTTGTCTTTCTGCTGAAGTTTCACTTTCCTCCATAGATCTTCTTTATGGTATATAAATCCTGCCGTATCCCTGTGGCAAGCAGCTGCATGAGGGATACAACGTCACTAATTTCCAGTTTAAATTATTACACTATTTGAAAATTTTCAAGAAGAATTCTTATGTTTTTATTTCTATTCAATATATCACTTATTATTCCTCTTATTAAATCAGTAGTTACTCTTTTTACAGATCTAGCCTTGGTTGATCATTCTCTCTCGAGATCACATCTTGACCCGTTAACAATTCAGTAATCGATTCTACATCGATTAATTCGTTCCACTCTTTATCATCGAGGCGGGGTGGCTCAGTGGAAATAAAGCGTCAGGCTCGTATCTGCTGTTTCCAGGTTCGAGTCCCAGCTATGCCAGCGTTGAGATTTATCTCCGCAAGGCTCTCCTCCTTGCCCTCAGTAAGCAGGGATACCGATGGGCTTGGAAAGGCCGTTGTCCGTCGGATGGGACGTTAAGCCGTGGTTCTGTGTGCAGGATATCCATATGCTGTGCACGTTAAAGAGCAAGCTGGATGGCCTTGACGGAAGGCTAACATCTCTCTCCTAACAGCTGTTTCAGTGGATGCTCTGCCCAGCATTTGCCCAGTCTTCCCAGTCTGCCCCAGCCTTCGGGGTCCTTGTGACCTGTCCATTTATCCTATTGTGTGCAAAAAAAAAGTGCCACTCAGTGGTAAAATAACCTACTCTCGTCATCATCTGCTTCGCAAAACAATTGGTTTACTTCTCTATGCGTTCCGCAAAATTCCCCGCCCTGCCCACGGTCAGTAGGGGACACCGATGGTCTTGGAAAGGCCGCCGTCCGTCGGATGGGACGTTAAGCCGTGGCGCCGTGTGCGGGAGAGCCATACCCTGTGCACCTTAAAGAACACACTGGATGGCCTTGTCGGGAGGCTACCATCTGTCTCCCAACAGCTGTTCCAGTGGGTCCCCTCCCCCAACCTTCTCTGAGCCTTCGGGGTCCATGTGACCTGGCCATTTAGCCCATGACGTGCAAAAAAGTGCCGCTCAGAGGTAAAACAACCCAACGTTAAAGAACACGCTGAATGGCCTTGACGAGAGGCTACCATCTGTCTCCCAACAGCTGTTCCCGTGGGTCCCCTCCCCCAACCTTCTCTGAGCCTTCGGGATCCTTGTGACCTGGCCATTTAGCCCATGGTGTGTAAAAAAGTGCCGCTCAGAGGTAAAACAACCCAACTCTATGCGTTACCCTATATTTTTAAACTATTTATTATTACTATGACGATTCCTATTGAGATGAATTGACCTTGAGTGCCGTGCCGTGGCCGCAAGGGTAGTGCGCTTGGCTACTGATCTAAGAGACTTGGGCCAATGACCCATGGGCTCTGAGAGCTGGCGAAACGTCAACTGCGCAGTCTCATAGTCTCCCATTTTTTCCTCAGATGCCAATCACACTTCGCTATTGCTCTCCGCAGAATATCGATTCAACTTCGTACGCCAATATAACACAGTAAGTTATTTCATGTCTGATAACTTCGTTCAGTTTGTTTCGAGGAATGTTCCAAAAAGTTTAGCGAGCAAAAACTTCTTCTCTTTTCCAAGAACATTCCAAAAGCTAAGATCTTTTCGCGCCTTAAATCTTTAATCGTTTCTCCGAAACATAACAGAGTGAGGAATCGTCAGAAATGCTGTCAGAAGCAGTTTCATTCGTTTCATAGACAGAAGGTTGTTGGGTTGTTTTACCTCTGGGCGGCACTTCTTTGCACACCATGGGCTAAATGGCCAGGTCACATGGACCCCGAAGGCTCAGAGAAGGTTGGGGGAGGGGACCCACTGGAACAGCTGTTGGGAGACAGATGGTAGCCTCCTGTCAAGGCCATCCAGCGTGTTCTTTAACGTTGGGTTCTTTTACCTCTGAGCGGCACTTTTTTGCACACCATGGGCTAAATGGCCAGGTCACATGGACCCCGAAGGCTCAGAAAAGGTTGGGGAAGGGGACCCACTGGAACAGCTGTTGGGAGACAGATGGTAGTCTCCCGTCAAGGCCATCCAGCGTGTTCTTTAACGTGCACAGGGTATGACTCTCCCGCACACAGCCACGGCTTAACGTCCCATCCGACGGACGGCGGCCTTTCCAAGCCTATCGGTGTCCCCTACTGACCGTGAGCAGGGCAGGGAATTTTGCGGAGATAAATCTCAACGCTGACCCAGCTGGGACTCGAACCTGGGAACTGCAGATTCCGAGCCTGGCGATAGACAGAAGGATCACTAGAAGTGGTATAAATATTTAACAGGTCCCAAAATAATTATCAAAGATGCAGCATTTAAGATTTAAAAAATACTAACATGCAGTCAAGTTTTTATTTCTGTCGAAAGTCGAGAGTTGACATATTTCATCAGCCACTGTCATGAATTTGCTGTTTATTTCATGGCAAACACTGTTGTCTTTAAAAAAAAAAGCCCCTCTTCGTTGAGAAAGAAGGCACCGATGGATGGGGCGTTACGACGTGGCATCGTGTACACGAGAGCCACATTCTGTGTACATTTAAAACACTCTGGATGATTTTGAAGAAGGCTTTCGTCTGTCTCCTAACAATCACCAATGGATCCCTCTCCAACAGGGGCGGAGGTGGCTCAGTCGGTAGCGCGCCAGGCTCGTAATCTGCAGTTCCCAGGTTCGAGTCCCAGCTAGGTCTCGAACCTGGGAACTGGAAATGAGATTTATCTCCGCAAAATTCTCCGCCCTGCCCACGGTCAGTAGGGGACACCGATGGGCTTGGAAAGGCCACCGTCCATCGGATGGGACGTTAAGCCGTGGCCCCGTGTGCGGGAGAGCCATACTGCACGTTAAAAAACACGCTGGATGGCCTTGACGGGAGGCTACCACCTGTCTCCCAACAGTGGGTCCCCTCCCCCAACCTTCTCTGAGCCTACGGGGTCCATGTGACCTGGCCATTTAGCCCATGGTGTGCAAAAAAGTGCCGCTCAGAGGTAAAACAACCCAACGTTAAAGAACACTCTGGATGGCCTTGACGGGAGGCTACCATCTGTCTCCCAACAACTGTTCCAGTGGGTCCCCTCCCCCAACCTTCTCTGAGTCTTCGGGGTCCATGTGACCTGGCCATTTAGCCCATGGTGTGCAAAAAAGCGCCGCTCAGAGATAAAACAACCCAACCTCTCCAACATCCACAACTGTAAGCTCATCTAACCATTTAGTGCACTGTACTCACAGCATAAAAGCTGGTATTCAAACTTTTGTGACATGAATTTTCCTTTGTCCAACCACTCAACATTCAGCATTCTCTTTCTCTCTGATGCGCACAGTTTGGTCATCCTATAATCCTACTTTTTTTTTTTTAATTTAATCTCCAGTTTTGTTATTCTACAATGCATTAGTATCGATGTTTTAAATTCAGCTATTATGTAACAGTGATAATTATTTCTTTCCTTCAGGTTCTCGTGCAGAATGAACAAACCCAACTTCAAGAGCTATTTTTCTCTCCATGAATGAAGATAAGTTTTTTTGTTCGTATGCAGTTATTTCATCGAAACCAGGTGAGTTTAATAATAAATTAAAACTTTAATTTTATTTTATAAAAAAAATTTTATTTAAAAATTCACAATTCACATTCATGTCACAAATTTTATTTAATTAAAAAATTTTTATTTTAATTAAAAATAAAGACAAATCAAGCAAATGGATCGTTACAAATTCATAAATTGTTAGTATTATTATTATTACATTACTAAAGCTACCAAAAATTTTAGGGGCGAGGGTGGCTCAGTCGGTAGCGCGCCAGGCTCGTAATCTGTAGTTCCCAGGTTCGAGTCCCAGCTGGGTCAGCGTTGAGATTTATCTCCGCAAAATTCCCCGCCCTGCCCACGGTCAGTAGGGGACACCGATGGGCTTGGAAAAGCCGCCGTCCGTCGGATGGGACGTTAAGCCGTGGCCCCGTGTGTGGGAGAGCCATACCATGTGCACGTTAAAGAACACGCTGGATGGCCTTGACGGGAGGCTACCATCTGTCTCCCAACAGCTATTCCAGTGGGTCCCCTCCCCCAACCTTCTCTGAGCCTTCGGGATCCATGTGACCTGGCCATTTAGCCCATGGTGTGCAAAAAAGTGCCGCTCAGAGGTAAAACAACCCAACGTTAAAGAACACGCTGGATGGACTTGACGGGAGGCTACCCTCTGTCTCCCAACAGCTGTTCCAGTGGGTCCCCTCCCCCAACCTTCTCTGGGCCTTCGGGATCCATGTGTCCTGGCCATTTAGCCCATGGTGTGCAAAAAAGTGCCGCTCAGAGGTAAAACAACCCAACGTTAAAGAACACGCTGGATGGCCTTGACGGGAGGCTACCATCTGTCTCCCAACAGCTGTTCCAGTGGGTCCCCTCCCCAAACCTTCTCTGAGCCTTCGGGGTCCATGTGACCTGGCCATTTAGCACATGGTGTGCAAAAAAGTGCCGCTCAGAGGTAAAACAACCCAACCCAACCACAAATTTATAATCATAATTATAAGATTGGTAAATTATTATCACACATAAGGCAGGGAATATACAGGTACTGAGAGAAAAGTGGACACAGTTCCATGTTATCTCAGTAGAAAGCCACATTCAGAACTTATTCAATATGATTTCTAATGAAAAGATAAAGATCTCAATCAAATCTATCTAAATCTCGATTTTAAACAATATTTTTTCAGTATTCGAAGGGTTGTGAACGATGGAATATATTTAAGAGGCTAAAACAATTTCTTAACCTGCTTTAAAGTTTTAATTAGATTGTTTTAGCCCGTTAAATATATTCCATCGTTCACAACTCTTCGAATACTGAAAAAATATTGTTTAAAATCGAGATTTAGATAGATTTGATTGAGATCTTTATCTTTTGATCTACTTTTCATTAGAAATCGTATAAGTTATTGAGCTCTGAATGTGATTTTCTATCGAGGTAACGAGGAATTGTTTCCATTTTTCTGTCCAGTACATGTATTTGTAAACAATAAAATATATGACGAATGAGATCTCTGTGGAATATGAAGGAAGGAGGATTGCAATGGGATAGTTGAATTAAAAAAAGGAATATAAAAATTTAATTAAAACCCTTATTCCTGTTGGTTTAGCTGTTCTGTTTACGGTGAAGGTGACAGAGGTCAAATGTTTCTTTGGCGCCTGAAGTTTTTCCTTTCTAGCTAGCTTTCAAAATAAGAAAATGAATTAATGTTTTCACTTTAACGTCTGTCTGTCCGTCTCTCTGTGCATCCATCTCACTCTCTCTCTGTCCAACCATTCGCTATCCATCTCTCTGCCCATCCACTCGTCTCACTGTCCATTCATGTCTGTCTCCCTCTTTGTCCATCCGTCTGTCTCTCTCTTCCTCCATCCACTTTCCCATCTCTTCTCCATCCGTCTGTCTGTATCTCTGTTCATCCATCCAACTGTCTCTCTCTCTGCCCGTCCATCCCTCTCCATCTTTCTGTCCATCCAACTATCTCTCTCCTTGTCCATCCATCTGTCTCTCTCTTCCTCCATCCATATTCTCATCTCTTCTCCATCCGTCTGTCTGTATCTCCGTTCATCCATCCAACTGTCTCTCTCTCTCTCTCTCTGCCCGTCCATCCCTCTCCATTTTTCTGTCCATCCAACTATCTCTCTCTTTGTCCATCCATCTGTCTCTCTCTTCCTCCATCCACATTCCCATCTCTTCTCCATCCGCGTGTCTATCTCTGTTCATCCATCCAACTGTCTCTCTCTCTGCCCGTCCATCCCTCTCCATCTTTCTGTCCATCCAACCATCTCTCTCCTTCTCCATCCATCTGTCTCTCTCTTCCTCCATCCATATTCTCATCTCTTCTCCATCCGTCTGTCTGTATCTCTGTTCATCCATCCAACTGTGTGTGTCTCTCTCTCTCTCTCTGCCAGTCCATCCCTCTCCATCTTTCTGTCCATCCAACCATCTCTCTCTTTGTCCATCCATCTGTCTCTCTCTTTGTTTATGCATCTCTCTGTTCATCTATCCATCTGTCCTCTCTCCGCCGTACATCTCCTCTTTCTACAGAAAGATGGGCAGATGGATGGAGTGTGAGATGAAGTGGATAGATTTGCAGTGAGATGGGTGGCTCGTGGCCATATTCTTCTAGTTTTACTTGTTGAATTAATATGAAATCATAAATACAGATATTTGAAATACGATATTAGAAATGCTATTAGGTCCTACTTCGCACTTTGTGAAACTTCTAATCCGCATACAAAAGCTTAGAAACTTAGTTAGCCTAAGGATGTTAGGGGCGGGGGATGGCTCAGCCAGTAAAGTTCCAGGCTCGTAATCTGCAGTTCTCACGTTCGAATCACAGCTTACCCAGCGTTGAGATTTATCTCCGCAAAACCCTCGCCCTATTCTCAGTCAGTAGGGACACCGATGGGGTTGGTAAAGGTCGTCGGATGGGACGTTAACCCGTGGTCCGTGCCCGGGATAACCATATCCTGTGCACGTTAAAGAACGCGATGAATGGCCTTGACGGGAGTCTAACAGCTGTCTCCTAACAGCTGTTCAATTAGTCCCTCCTCCAACCTTTTCTAAACCTTCGAGAACCTTGTGACCATTGTGTGCAAAAAAAGTGTCCCTCAGAGGTAAAACAACCCAACCTAAAGATATTAGCATTGCTCACGGGGCATTAACATTGCCGTTGGAATGGGGCGGTAGCGCGCCATGCTCGTAATCTGTAGTTCCCAGGTTCGAGTCCCAGCTGCGTCAGCGTTGAGATTTGTCCCCGCAAAATTTCCCCGCCCTGCCCAGGGTCAGTAGGGGACACCGATGCGCTTGGAAAGGCCGCCGTCCGTCGGATGGGACGTTAAGCCGTGGCCCCGTGTGCGGGAAAGCCATACCCTGTGCACGTTAAAGAACACGCTGGATGGCCTTGACGGGAGGTTACCATCTGTCTCCCAACACCTGTTCCAGTGGGTCCCCTCCCCCAACCTTCTCTGAGCCTTCGGGGCCCATGTGACCTGGCCATTTAGCCCATGGTGTGCAAAAAAGTGCCGCTCAAAGGTAAAACAACCCAACTTGCCGTTGGAATCTAATACGCATATTGCGGACTCTGCAGAACAAATTTCCCTGTTCTTAATCAAATACAACCCCTTTTTCCAATTCCCTTTCCACAGGCGATTTTTTAAAAAATTGTCACCTCGGTAGCGCAGTGGTACAGCGTTGACACTGCAGTTGCTGGGGGCGGGGGTGGCTCAGTCGGTAGCGCGCCAGACTCGTAATCTGTACTTCCCAGGTTCGAGTCCAAGCTGGGTCAGCGTTGAGATTTATCTCCGCAAAATTCCCCGCCCTGCCCACGGTCAGTAGGGGACACCGATGGGTTTGGAAAGGCCGCCGTCCGTCGGATGGGACGTTAAGCCGTGGCCCCGTGTGAGGGAGAGCCATACCCTGTGCACGTTAAAGAACACGCTGGATGGCCTTGACGGGAAACTACCATTTGTCTCCCAACAGCTGTTCCAGTGGGTCCCCTCCCTCAACCTTCTCTGAGCCTTCGGGGTCCATGTGACCTAACCATTTAGCCCATGGTGTGCAAAAAAGTGCCGCTCAGAGGTAAAACAACCCAACCCAACTGCAGTTGCTGGAGTCTGGGTCGGTGTGTCATCATTGTGTGTTGATGTATGTGCTTGCATATTGAATGAGAAAGCAGGACGAGCCTGATTGGGTTTCTAGGTTATCTCTCTCCTTAATTTAAAACTATATCTATACTGGAGGACTTTTTGATTTTCCTGATATTCGAAATAAAGGACAGAGAATCACACAAACTATTATTAATCGAGACAGGCTCTCTCATGCAATGATGTGCTCAGCTGACAGAAAGAGATTCTCTTTCTACTGCACTGCCTCTGTTAACTAACACGCAAGAGGATGCGGATGAGCAGATTCCAGCTTTTATTATTCTCCTTGTCATTTAACCTACATTCTCGCGCACTTTCCAAAATGAAATTTTCCAATGTAGTTCCTCTAAAACGCAATGAGCATTATAATGAACGTTTTAAAGGAAATAAATTCCTCTTGAAGTAACTGTTGCCACAGAGATGTAACGTGTTGTTTTACCTCTGAGCGGCACTTTTTTGCACACCATGGGCTAAATGGCCAGGTCACAAGGATCCTGAAGGCTCAGAGAAAGTTGGGGAAGGGGACCCACTGGAACAGCTGTTGGGAGACAGATAGTAGTCTCCCGTCAAGGCAATCCAGCGTGTTCTTTAACATGCACAGGGTATGGCTCTCCCGCACACGGGGCCACGGCTTAACGTCCCATCCGACGGACGGCGATCTTTCCAAGCCCATCGGTTACCCCTACTGACCGTGGGCAGAGCGGGGAGTTTTGCGGAGATAAGTCTCAACGCTGACGCAGCTGGGATTCGAACCTGGGAACTGCAGATTATGAGCCTGGCGCGCTACCGACTGAGCCACCCCCGCCCCAAATCCAACAGGAGGCTGTCAGTTTAATACACCACAGCGAAGATCTAAGAGAAAAGAAAGACCTCGGCAGAAAAAAAATTCTTACCTTACACTGCGATCGAAAAGTCCCTTTAATGAATAACCAAGTGCACTAACCACTCAGCCACAAGAACGATTAAAAATACCCCCTCAAGCAGCTGCTTGTCACAGAGGTCTGACAGGAGCCTGTCAGTTTATATGCCATAGTAGAAGGTCTGAGAGGATGGCAGGACTTCAGCAGAAAAACGACACAAACAGCGATGCCTTACCCGGGGCTCGAACCCAGGTCCCTTAGATTAGTGGGGCGGGGTGGCTCAGTAGGTAGCGCGCCAGGCTCGTAATCTGTAGTTCCCAGGTTCGAGTCCCAGCTGGGTCAACGTTGAGATTTATCTCCGCAAAATTCCCCGCCCTGCCCACGGTCAGTAGGGGACACCGATGGGCTTGGAAAGGCCGCCGTCCCTCGGATGGGACGTTAAGCCGTGGCCCCGTGTGCGGGAGAGCCATACCCAGTGCACGTTAAAGAACACGCTGGATGGCCTTGACAGGAGGCTACCATCTGTCTCCCAACAGCTGTTCCAGTGGGTCCCCTCCCCCAACCTTCTCTGAGCCATCGGGGTTCATGTGACCTGGCCATTTAGCCCATGGTGTGCAAAAAAGTGCCGCTCAGAGGTAAAACAACCCAACACGCTGGATGGCCTTGACGGGAGGCTACCATCTGACCACCAACAGCTGTTCCAGTGGGTCCCCTCCCCCAACCTTCTCTGAGCCTTCGGGGTCCATGTGACCTGGCCATTTAGCCCATGGTGTGCAAAAAAGTGCCGCTCAGAGGTGAAACAACCCAACCCAACCAAGAGAAAAATGTTGAAGATATTTGAACGGAAATACACAACTGACTTCCTAATTTAATCGCCTACTTATTACCCACTTCACTGCCTAGCTAATGTTTTCTCTGCGTTTCTAAAGTCTCTTAATATTCTTCCTGTTATTTATGTCTTTTCGACACCTTTCGCCATGTGTTGTGAGACAAAGCATTGGCTCCATGCCCCTTCTGTCGCTGATGGCCCCAAGCTACATGCATCATTAGCAACATATCTGGCAGGTCGGTGGGAGCGTTCCCATGGAGACAGCTCACGAGAGCATTCTGCGGCAGCTTTTGCGACCATGGAATCACGACAGGCGATTGGCCGAAATGATCTCGAGACAGAAATGGATTTAGGAGCTAATTATTTCACCTCATTTCCAGAGATAAAGAGGCGTTTTTCGTTCCCAAATAAAATCGGTTAGGAAACAGATATTTAAGGTATTGATTTATTTTCTCCTTTAATACACCTTCCTTGCTAAATAACAGAATCGCTTTTATGGGATTTTTATTTATATATTCAAATTATATTGCGTAAAACACAGTCTTCGTTTATAAATGATCTGTGAATCGGGAATGGAAAGATTGAATCTGTTAAGTCTTTAGAATTCATCTCCCACATTGAAACTGACTTATAACATTGTGTTTTGAAACATCAGACACCAAAGACTTATCTTGAATGATAAGGAAAAATAGCTCATATCTGAAAAGAATCAGCGAAAGGTGATACCTGAACAGCGGAACATCTTGTTGTAGGATAGTATAAAAACAGCAACAAAGAAATCTGAAAACTAAAAATTTAAAGGTGCAGATGAAGTCTGCTACGAGATTTTTGACTTAGTAGCTTAACAGAGAAAGCTGCTAACAGGTACAGTCGCTCAAAAAAGTATCCGAACACTGTGGTTGATTACAGAATTCAGAAAAAATATCTGGTAACGATTATTTTTAGAAATTAGTGATCTGGCAACCTTCGTGTCACGTGATTACAGAATTCAGGAAAAATATCTGGAGCGTGTAGAGCAACTGTACACGTTCCAGTTACCGTTCACAGCAAACTGGAGCGTGTGCAGTTACTGCACACGCTCCAGTTTGCTGTGAACGGTAACTGCACACGCTCAGTATTTCCGTGAGTGAGCCCACACGATCTAGTATCAAAATAATATGACCACCTACAGTCGCTCAAAAAAGTATCCGAACGCTACGGTTGATTACAGAATTCAGAAAAATATCTGGCAACGATTTTTTTTTTTTAAATCGTAGCCAGATATTTTTTCTGAATTCTGTAATCAACCGTAGCGTTCGGATACTTTTTTGAGCGACTGTACAGTAATCAAACACCATACCAAACAATAGATTTTTCATCTGGTGGAAAACAAGATTAGACAAAAGCGTTTGAACGATGAAAGTTGTAAGATAATCAGAACTAAGAATTTTCTGATTATCAAAGTTGACTGCGCATCTTAAAGATGTTCTGAATTATGCAGTTACTTCTTCACTTGTACGGATATTCTTAATTTGACACCAAAATTGTTTAAGATTTTGGACAGAATAGAAAGGTAATGGAAGGAAGACGAGGAATAAATAAAGGTTTTATAAAAAATTTAGTCCTTTCTAAAGCTGCGTTGGTGGCATTCAGATTGCAAATGAACAATAGCAAACTTGATGCTTATGTGATTGTTAAGATGTGTGATGAAGATTACTACACTTGCTGTTTGGGGCGGGGGTGGCTCAGTCGGTAGCGCGCCAGGCGCGTAATCTGTAGTTCCCACAGGTTCGAGTCCCAGCTGGGTCAGCGTTGAGATTTATCTTCGCAAAATTCCCCGCCCTGCCCACGGTCAGTAGGGGACACCGATGGGCTTGGAAAGGCCGCCGTCCGTCGGATGGGAAGTTAAGCCGTGGCCCCTTGTATAGGAGAGACATACCCTGTCCACGTTAAAGAACACGCTGGATGTCTTTGACGGGAGGCTGCCATCTGTCTCCCAAAAGCCATTCCAGTGGGTCCCCTCCCCCAACCTTCTCTGAGCCTTCGGGGTCCTTGTGACCTGGCCATTTAGTCCATTGTGTGCAAAAAAGTGCCACTCAGAAGTGAAACAATCCAACTCTTTATATTTGCAATGCTGTTCACGAGTACATCGTTTTCTGCTTTTTTCATCTAAAAAATATGTCCTTCAGATTACAGTCCCCAGTTCTGATTCTGCTTACTTTGATCGTTCCTTTTTAGGAAGGAGAAAATGGCCAAAAAAACTTTATAATTTCTTAAACCTTATAATCATAAGAATCCAAAGAATCTGGTTTGAATTTTGTAGAGTAGCGGAAATGAAAATATCGGGCTCCAAAACAGAAAAGCATTTCGCAATCTTTCTCAGAAGTTGTGCGATGATTCGTTCCATCATCCCAACTCAGAAGAAAATCTCTTCGCAAAAAAGTCTATGTCACGTGCTTCTCTTCCATAACTCTTTAAATCAATCGTCCCTTTTTGAGCCCAACGACCCTTCGTCCTTTTTAACATCCCCTTTTCTCTTCCTAACTTTTTCTCTTTATCCATTTTCTAACCCTTAACTGTTTACCATTTCACGAAATTCAAAATATTTTTTCCTGCATAAAACTAGTCGAAATGCTATTTACAGCGAATACAAATTTACGAGTATTTTGCATCTACGAATTTGTAACATGAATATCTATGTCAATCTAAGACCTATTCGACATTCTATTCAATCTATTTCTACCGAAAAACTCAAGAAAACTCTCCCCCCCCCCCCAAATTTCTAAAAAGCTACCATTGGGAACTTGCGGAGGGGATGGTTCAGTCGGTAGCGCGACAGACTCATAATCTGAGTTTCCAGGTTCGAGTCCCAGCTGGGTCAGCGTTGAGATTTATCTCCGCAAAACTCCCCGCCTTACCCACGGTCAGTCGAGGACACCGATGGTATTGAAAAGACTACCGTCCGTCGGATGAGACGTTAAGCCGTGTACCCGTGTGCGGGAGAGCCATACCTTGTGCACGTTAAAGGACACGCTGGATGGCCTTGACGGGAGGCTACCATCTGTCTCCCAACAGCTGTTCCAATGGGTCCCCTCCACCAACCTTCTCTGAGCCTTCGGGGTCCTTGTGACCTGACCATTTAGCTTATGGTGTGCAAAAAAGTGCCGCTCAGAGGTAAAAAACCACAACCCAAAGATGTGGGGAAGCAATAACATGAGCACGTTGAAGAACACGCTGAACGGTAAACACTAAAAGCTCCCATCTGCCTCCTAAAAGCTATACAGTGGATTTCTTACCCAAGCTATAAGCCTTTGGAGTCGTAATTGAGCCATTTAGTCCATTGTATCACCAAAAATGCAACTCAGAGAAAAAACAATAAAACAACCGAACTCATCTCTCCTTCATAGATTTTAAATGACTCCAGACCTATTATTATTGACGAAATCAAACCGCAGAAAAAACTAAGATGCTGCATAAACATCTGGAGTCGAACGCTACCATATTAATTAAACTGGGAGACTCCCCAAAACACACCTGTTCACGAAGACACCTGTTACGAAGCGACACTAACATTCGCTTCATTGACAGAACTATCAAGAGCTATTTTCCTGAACGTCCGTGAAAAAGATAACTAAATCATCTGCATTATGTAAATTTAATATTTTTCATGTTTTTGCACCGTTTTAGTTTTAATTTTCCCTTTTCCAGAGATTTACTCATTTCGTAATCTGTCATCAAACTGAACAGGAAATGCGTCAAAATGCAGCCATGCCCTTCTGTAAGCTTGTGGTTATCTCGCATAAGACAGCTTCAGTGACACAAGACAGAATCAGAACAACAAGCCATCATTAGTTTAATCAGCATTTGCATCAATCAATGTCAGTAGGGGACACCGATGGGGTTGGAAAGACCGCCGTCCGTCGTATGGGATGTTAAGCCGTGGCCCCGTGTGCGGGAGAGCCATACCCTGCGCACGTTAAAGAACATGCTGGATATCCTTGACGGGAGGCTACCATCTGTCTTCCAACAGCTGTTCTACTGGGTCTCCTCCCCCAACCTTCTCTGAGCCTTCGGGGTCCATGTGACCTGGCCATTTAGCCCATGGTGTGCAAAAAAGTGCCGCTCAGAGGTAAAACAACCCAACGTTAAAGAACACGCTGGATGGCCTTGACGGGAAGCTACCATCTGTCTCCCAACAGCTGTTCCAGTGGGTCCCCTCCCCCAACCTTCTCTGAGCCTTCGGGATCCATGTGACCTGGCCATTTAGCCCATGGTGTGCAAAAAAGTGCCGCTCAGAGGTAAAACAACCCAACCCAATATTAATCAATTTTTCAATTTCGTAATACCTCTGATTTTATGTACTGTGTAATAGAGCTACGTGAACACATTTTCCCGAACACATCTGTTATATATCATAAATTAAAATAATGCTTCTTATTCGAATTATAATTAACTTCTGAGATAAATTCATATTTGTCATTACTGTTGCCAAATATTCGAACTTCCATAATTATTTAAATACTGAAAGAATATTGTTGAAAACGTGACATAGGTACACTTGATTCAGATCTTTATCTTCGGTCGCAATTTGTCCCCAAAAGCTTATTTTAGAAGTTATAGAACTTCGAATTCAGCTTGTACTGACTTCACATGGAGGGTGGTGGTCATAATTCAATGACCATTTAGTGTATAAGATCAGTTATACACTATTAAAAAAATGGTACAAAATTATGGTACAACTATATGAACAATTTGCCAATTAACTTATGGTACCGAGATATGTCACACTTTCCAAATGCACGGGAAGACACATTCAAATTTTGGAAAATGAATCGCTTTCGATGCGGTATGATCATCTTCGATTACCTCGCCACGACAGGATCTTACCTTCGATTACCTTGTCACGACAGGATATCCACCTTCGATTACCTTGCCATGACAGGATATCCGCCTTCGATTACCTTCACGACAGGATCTTCACCTTGATTGCTTTCACGACAGGATATCCACCTTCGATTACCTTGCCACAACAGGATATCCACCTTCGATTACCTTGCCACGACAGAATATCCACCTTCGATTACCTTGCCACGACAGAATATCCACCTTCGATTACCTTGCCACAACAGGATATCCACCTTCGATTACCTTGCCACGACAGAATATCCACCTTCGATTACCTTGCCACAACATGATATCCACCTTCGATTAATTTAAACTTAGAGTACCTTTACTTATGACGACTACCTTGCCTTTTACAGAATCCTCACCTTTGAGTGTCTTTCCATGACAGGATCTTCAACTTCGATTACCTTGCCATTTTAGGATCCTAAAACTCGATTACCCTTCATTACAGGGATTCTCACTCTCGATTACTTTTCGCAAGGCAAGATGCTCACCTTTAATTACCTTGCCATCATCGAATCTTCGTATTTGTTACTTTGCCATCACAGAATCCTAAACTTCGATTACCTTCTCATCTTTCAAACATTTCATACCAATCGGTTTTTTATTTTGTTTATAAGAATTATCGAATTCGGTTCACTCTTTGCTGTGCGCTTTACTGGTTTGTCAAAAAGAAACAGACAACTTAAAAAGAAATTCTGTCATTTAACAGTTTCTAAATCATTTGCGTTTTTTTTTACCTCCAGCCTCAAAAACAACTCCTCTTCACTGGCACGAGGGTTAAGGAGATATCTATCAGGGTTGGGTTGTTTTACCTCTGAGCGGCACTTTTTTGCACACAATGGGTTAAATAGCCAGGTCACAAGGACCCCGAAGGCTCAGAGAAGGTTGGGGGCTACCGTCTATCCCCCAACAGCTGTTCCAGTGGGTCCTCTCCCCAAACCTTCTCTGAGCCTTCGGGGTCCTTAGGACCCACTGGAACAGCTGTTGGGAGACAGATGGTAGCCTCCCGTCAAGGCCATCTAGCGTGTTCTTTAACGTGCACAGGGTATGGCTCTCCCGCACACAGGGCCATGGCTTAAGGTCCCATCCGACGGACGGCGGCCTTTCCAAGCCCATCGGTGTCCCCTACTGACCGTGGGCAGGGCGGGGAGTTTTGCAGAGCTAAATTTCGACGCTGACCCAGCTGGGACTCGAACACTGGAAACTACAGATTGCGAGCCTGGCGCGCTACCGACTGAGCCACCCCCGCCCCTATTCCATCAGGCAAACTTTGTGTATTGTGTTAGCTCCAATTGAAGCAGTGGTCAGAAGTGACTTCGGTCTTAGTAGGGTATGAGAAGGCCTCTATAAACTATGCTAAATTTTACTACTCAACTTTAATTCCAAAAGAAGTTTGATTTGAACGTTTATTTCGTTAGCATGTCCTTATTCTAATATACATAATGATTTAAACAATAAATACGGAATTGTAACTGCAAATTTAATTGATCATCCCTTACAGGAAGTTTCGAAGTAAATCAAATTATGTAAAAGGACAATATTTGGCGATTTCCTTTAACAAAAAGCGGTGAGACTCACCCACGGATTCGCCTTAAAAACCGACGTGATATGCTTTCGAATGAATTCGATTCATTAGAAGTGGATCTAAACAGAAACGTTACATTCATGAAACATAATATTAAAATTAAAAGAATTCGCATCGGTAACAGATAACTGATGCTTTTCACCTCGTTTTCAAAAATATCAAAAAAAGGAGCTATTGTTTCCACTTTGCCGTCTGTCTGATCATCTATAAACAAGTCAACTTTTTTTTTGTTTTTAGCTATAACGGAAAAATTCCTTTTGCCTTGGAGATGTTCTAATGAAATATCAGAATTCTCATCTTCCGAACCTTTCGGTAGTTTCAGTTTCCACCGTTAGAGGGCCCTAAAGTTGAAAATGAAAAAAATCTATATGTTGGGTTGTTTTACCTCTGAGCGGCACTTTTTTGCACACCATGGGCTAAATGACTAGGTCACATGGACCCCGAGGGCTCAGAGAAGTTTGGAAGAGAGGATCCATTGGAACAGCTGTTGGGAGACAGATGGTTTCATGCTGGATAGCTTGACGGGAGTCAAGCAATCCAGTACACCCTTTAACGTGCGCAGGGTATGGCTCTCCCGCACACGGTGCCACGGCTTAACGTCCCATCCGAAGGACGGCGGCCTTTCCAAACGCATCGGTGTTCCCTACTGACCGTGGGCAGGGCGGGAAATTTTGCGGAGATAAATCTCAACGCTGACCCAGCTAGGACTCGATAATTGTAAACGATCTATTCATTTAGATTTTAAATTTTAGTCACTGAAGGTGACAGTCAAGGGATGTTATGTTGGTTTGCCCCCCTACCTCTAAAAAGCCTGGAAGAAGGCAATTTCTTAAAAAAAAAATACCCCCTCAAGCAGCTGCTTGCCACAGAGGTCTGACAGGAGCCTGTCAGTTTATATGCCATAGTAGAAGGTCTGTGAGGATGGCAGGACCTCAGCAGAGAAACAACACACACACACATCCATGCCTTACCCGGGGCTCGAACCCAGGTCCCTTAGATCAGTGTCAACATTCGTAATTCGTGGTCCTGTTGTTGCATCGCTATTGAATCTGCTTTCATTTGGTACGAAAAGTCCATGTTCTTTTCGCAATAACGCATTGGTTGGGTAAGTATCTAACTTTGTCAAGGCGTCATTTTTTTTAAACTAATTTCCCAAACTGTCTTGCTTTTCACGATTTCTCCGATTTAAACCGATATTTACACCCCAATAGCCCAATAATTCAGTGAAGTGTTGATAACTCCAACATTTTCCCAACAAAATCCCCTCGGGTCCTGTCTTTCATGCAGAGCATCTCCCCCAAAATTAGTTTAAAGCTCGTCTCCCCAAAAGTGTCCTATTAGGTTAACATGGGATTCCCTATACTTTAACATTGGTCCAGAACTCTCATTTACTACACTACTGCTACTAATGAAATATTACTATTTGCATTTCCAAATCATCGATTAGTTGGAATTTCTACCGTTAGAGGGTGCATAGAGTCCCAAAATGAACTTTGTTCAAGTTGAACACGAGTGCCATAAGCTGTTCTAAATAATTTTGCATTGTGTGAAAACACTTTGAATGATTGGCCTCTCGATTTGTATACGGATATCTTGGTCATTGGCCAATTATTATAGCAATTGAGGTAAGTTGGCGATGGTTTACATCTAAATAAAAGCTGGGTTATTAGTTTGGAGATTGAGGGAAAATAAGTCCTCCGAAAGACTAAATTTCGTCTTCTCTAAAGTTTTCTAAGGTAGCAGATTTTCGGCTCTTTGTAAGCAAAATATTAGGAAGCTTGAAGCTTTTCATTAGGTTTATACGACATCTTGGATATTAGGTTGTTTCATTATGTAAATAACAATGAGACCACTTGAAAGTATCATCAATTACCTGTAAGCAGTTTTCTTATGTTGGAAGCGGTTTTCTTAAGTTGGAAGCGGTTTTCTTATGTTGAAAGGTGTTTTCTTATGTTGGAAGAGGTTTTCTTGTGTTGGAAGAGGTTTTCTTGTGTTGGAAGAGGCTGCATTGGTCTAGGCATGTAGCCCGTAGAGCATAGTAGAAAACGGTAAAGAAATATCGTAAAATAAGGATTTTTTTTTTTAATTTTAAACCCATTGACGTTTTCATTCAGTGACGTTAAGATTCCTAAAATGCCTTTAATTTTTTTTTTCGGTAAAGAGCACTGAGTCAAAAAGCGGATTGATTTGCGATTCCTGATTTTTGTTGAACAATCAGTCAACGAGAACTAATTGCAAATAAACGCAAGTCACTGATTCACAATCACGTCACACTTTTACAACTAATTGAGGCTTTTATTTATTTTTTATTTATCGAAAAAAGAGCAGTTTTTTAAAGCTGGTTTCTTACTGATAAATATGATTTTGGGACTAATGTATAGTGTAAAAACCATATATTTTTATTCGGATATATTTTTTCACTCTATGCTGCAATGATAAAAAACTTCGCGCTACTACGTCAGAAATCGTTCAGAAAAAGTGATAATTAAATCCTTTTGGGTAATAAGTTTGCAGTTCTTTGATAGATAAATAAGATTATCCAAAACCAAAGAAAGCGCTTTAATTTTTGTGTGGATAGTGAATTTTATCGGAGCAAATTATTCTGTGAAATCAAACTTAAAATAAAAAAAATAAATATCCCCTCAAGCAGCTGCTTGCCACAGAGGTCTGACAGGAGCCTGTCAGTTTATATGCCAGAGTAGAAGGTCTGTGAGGATGGCAAAAAATTTGTTTTTTTATCTGGCAACGATTTTTTTTCGAAATTAGTGATCTGGCAACCTTCGTGTCACGTGACACGAAGGTTGCCAGATCACTAATTTCGAAAAAAATCGTTGCCAGATATATTTTTTCTGAATTCTGTAATCAACCATAGTGTTCGGATACTTTTTTGAGCAACTGTACAAATCATTAATTTATCTTCAGCAAAATTTTTCTGTAAGACCCTTATTTTCTAAGAAGTAGGAGAATTGTGTCAACCAATGTGTAAAATTTCATTACTGGTAAAAATTCGTAAATTGCTGAAAATAGGAAGTTCTTGTTTACTATTCTTCAAATAAAGTGTGTGACAACTTGACTTTCGGAAAAACGAACTTTTGATGCACCTCTACCACCAATAGTGCGCTATTTCGCAACCCTTGAACAACAGAAAACAAAGGCGTGAACAAATAACTCTCGATGCAGATATTCGAAAAGTTCTCCTTTCCTACGAGCCGCCCATAAGCCACATAAGTACACACATCCTCACCATGTGCCAAGATCACAAACAAAATTATTCCCGCAGCAGCGCATAGCAGCCAAGCGGAGGCTATTACAGACTAATGGGTGGCAAACCGACTCTCAGCCAACCGCCGCCATTTGCATCGGAAACCACGTGACCACCGGTGTCGGCATCGCCGGCAGGATCCCAGGGGACAATTTGGGCGTTTGCGACGGATGGCGATCAATCAAAGATGCCCGTTTTTACCTCGTTAGACATTCACAAAATGACTACTTCTTCCCGGCAATTAACATCCAACCATCTTCTCTCGCCAGCGCCCTCGACCGCTTACGACGGGGCCCCGAGTCGCTGAAACATACGTAATTTTTCCTGGGGAAATTACGGGTCCTGGTTTACGTTCATCTCTTTCTACCCCCTCTACACACCTGGACCCTATTGCTGCACCCCCAGGTGGGGGACGAAACATATACTTTTTGCATGTGCTGCATGGTAATTTCCGAACTTGATCCCATCCTCCTTTTCAGGTAATTAGAGAATGATACTGCTTCGGCATCCAGGAGACACTGGAGGACCGTCTGATGGTTATTGCATGTTTTCCTGAGAACTGTGGGATGGGAAAAAGAATGGTACTTAAAGACATAGAGAGGAAGGAAGGAAAAAAAAAACTACAGCCTAGAGTAAAGGTATGTTGAGAGGATATAGCCTACTCAAATCATTGTCATTGTGTTTGGACCAAAGAGTGTTTTACAAGACGGCATTCAATATGGCGGCAAACAGTAGGCAAAGCAGATGTGAAAAGTAAGAAATCTTTAATGGGCTGTGTTCGTGTCTGTCAAAATGACTGTCATTGCTGGAATAAGTGAAGGCCTGGGCACAGCTGTGACGGTAGAGGGCGCTACTGTGCGGTGGGCTCGTGGTGGTGGGAGGGAAACGGTAGCAGTCGGCTACTGTGATTATCCGACGAGTCGTCACCTCCTTCTGACAGATATCTGCGATCGTAACAATGGCGCTACCAGACACATTGTCAGCGACACAGCACTCGCTTTCTTTCGGGCTTCACGGTTGCCAGGCAACGGCAAAGAGACATCTCTAATCAACTGCTTGTAAACTGGCAGTTTTCATCTGAAGGGATGATAATGAACCTCTTTTGCAAGTATTTAAAGTGTTATAGCATTATTACAGCAATCGGTTCTTTGGAAGGAACTTCACTGATGTAGCAACAGGTACGACACAAAAATAGAAACAGCTTTATCTTATTGGGTTGGGTTGTTTTACCTCTGAGCGGCACTTTTTAGCACACCATGGTCTAAATGGCCAGGTCACATGGACCCCGAAGGCTCAGAGAAGGTTAGGGGAGGGGACCCACTGGAACAGCTGTTGGGAGACAGATGGTAGCATCCCGTCAAGGCCATCCAGCGTGTTCTTTAACGTGCACAAGGTATGGCTCTCCCCGCACACGGGGCCACGGCTTAACGTCCCATCCGACGGACGGCGGTCTTTCCGAACCCATCGGTGTCCCCTACTGACCGTGGGCAGGGCGGGGAATTTTGCTGAAATAAATCTCAACGCTGACCCAGCTGGGACTCGAACCTGGGAACTAGAGATTACAAGCCTGGCGCGCTACCGACTGAGCCATCCCACCCCTATCTTATTGGGAAAAGGGAGTTAGATTCAGAACCAACTAACTGCTTAAATAAGGTTTTTTTTTTTTAAATGTGACTGATGATTAACGATTTCAATTAAATCTATACCACGATTTTTAACAATGTTGATTGAGTGTTTGAAGATTTTAACTATCCAGCTGTACTTTTTTAGCGCGCGCAGCTTACGATTTTCATGCACACTGGGCCAAGGCTTAACGTTTAATCCGACGGATGACAGATTTTTCCAAGTCCAACGGTGTCCCCTTTCACATCGAGGGTGGAACGCGAGTACGCGGAGAAAATTTTAAATGCAGGCACAGTTGGGACTCGAACCTGGAAACGTTAGATTTCAAGCCTGCCGTAGCTTGTAATCTCATGTTCCCAGGACGGGTTGGGTTGTCTTACCTCTGAGCGACACTTTTTTGCACACTATGGGCTAAATGGCCAGGTCACATGGACCCCGAAGGCTCAGAGAAGGTTGGGGGAGGGGACCCACTGGAACAGCTGTTGGGAGACAGATGGTAGCCTCCCGTCAAGGCCATCCAGCGTGTTCTTTAACGTTGGGTTGGGTTGTTTTACCTCTGAGCGGCACTTTTTTGCACACCATGGGCTAAATGGCCAGGTCACATGGACCCCGAAGGCTCAGAGAAGGTTGGGGGAGGGGATCCACTGGAACAGCTGTTTGGAGACAGATGGTAGCCTCCCGTCAAGGCCATCCAGCGTGTTCTTTAACGTTGGGTTGTTTTACCTCTGAGCGGCACTTTTTTGCACACCATGGGCTAAATGGCCAGGTCACATGGACCCCGAAGGCTCAGAGAAGGTTGGGGGAGGGGATCCACTGGAACAGCTGTTTGGAGACAGATGGTAGCCTCCCGTCAAGGCCATCCAGAGTGTTCTTTAACGTGCACAGGGTATGGCTCTCCCGCACACGGGACACGGCTTAACTTCCCATCCGACGGACGGCGGCCTTTCCAAGCCCATCGGTGTCCGCTACTCACCGTGGGCAGTGCGGGGAATTTTGCGGAGATAAATCTCAACGCTGACCCAGCTGGGACTCGAACCTGGGAACTACAGATTACGAGCCCGGCGCGCTACCGACTGAGCCACCCTCGCCCGACGTGTAATGGAAACTGGAACATTTTAAGAATAGTAAATTGCTCTTAGTGACATGATTTTTTACACAAACCTCTAAAACACTAGTTAAAAAAGTAAAACAGAAAAAAACGAACTTATGAGATATTGACGTCTGAAGTAAAACTTTCATTCATTTTTAAATCAATTAGATGAAATAATATGATCTGAGAGAAAAGAGTGAATGAGCTCTTGGTTGCTATGGCAAAAGTAAAGTCACTTCCTTGTTATCCGATGCAAATCACTTCACACTGATCATCAAATTCAAATTGAAAAATTAATTTTTTTTAAATTTTGTGGTCCAGACCAAAGGTTTGATAAATTTTATTTATGAAAAACTTTCACTTAGTATCGAAAAGTAATGCAATGTTATTAAATCCTGTTGGTAATTTTTTTTAATTAATTAAAAATGAATTAAGGAGCAGAATAATTACCGGCCAGGTAGGCTAAAACCACTTGCATTAAACGGTTCACAAGTGGACTATATCACTTCGGGTTAAACGAAAAGAAGTGAGCCTCACAGGCTTCGGTTAAAAAAATGGAGCAATTTTCTGCATGCATCCGTTCACAAGTGGACTCTCTATCACTTCGGGTAAAAGGAAAAGAAGTGAGCCTAACAGGCTTCGGTCAAAAAAATGGAGCAATTTTCTGTATGAATCCGTTCATAAGTGGACTCTCTATCACTTCGGGTAAAAGGAAAACAAGTGAGCCTAACAGGCTTCGGTCAAGAAAATGGAGCAATTTTCTGCATTCATCCGTTCATAAGTGGACTCTCTATCACTTCGGGTAAAAGGAAAAGAAGTGAGCCTAACAGGCTTCGGTCAAAAAAATGGAGCAATTTTCTGTATGAATCCGTTCACAAGTGGACTCTCTATCACTTCGGGTAAAAGGAAAACAAGTGAGCCTAACAGGCTTCGGTCATGAAAATGGAGAAATTTTCTGCATTCATCCGTTCACAAGTGGACTCTCTATCACTTCGGGTAAAAGGAAAAGAAGTGGGCATAACAGGCTTCGGTCAAGAAAATGAAGCAATTTTCTGCATTCATCCGTTCACAAGTGGACTCTCTATCACTTCGGGTAAAAGGAAAAGAAGTGAGCCTAACAGGCTTCGGTCAAAAAAATGGAGCAATTTTCTGTATGAATCCGTTCATAAGTGGACTCTCTATCACTTCGGGTAAAAGGAAAACAAGTGAGCCTAACAGGCTTCGGTCAAGAAAATGGAGCAATTTTCTGCATTCATCCGTTCATAAGTGGACTCTCTATCACTTCGGGTAAAAGGAAAAGAAGTGAGCCTAACAGGCTTCGGTCAAAAAAATGGAGCAATTTTCTGTATGAATCCGTTCACAAGTGGACTCTCTATCACTTCGGGTAAAAGGAAAACAAGTGAGCCTAACAGGCTTCGGTCATGAAAATGGAGCAATTTTCTGCATTCATCCGTTCACAAGTGGACTCTCTATCACTTCGGGTAAAAGGAAAAGAAGTGGGCATAACAGGCTTCGGTCAAGAAAATGAAGCAATTTTCTGCATTCATCCGTTCACAAGTGGACTCTCTATCACTTCGGGTAAAAGGAAAAGAAGTGAGCCTAACAGGCTTCGGTCAAAAAAATGGAGCAATTTTCTGCATTCATCCGTTCACAAGTGGACTCTCTATCACTTCGGATAAAAGGAAAAGAAGTGAGCCTAACAGGCTTCGGTCAAGAAAATGGAGCAATTTTCTGCATTCATCCGTTCATAAGTGGACTCTCTATCACTTCGGGTAAAAGGAAAAGAAGTGAGCCTAACAGGCTTCGGTCAAAAAAATGGAGCAATTTTCTGTATGAATCCGTTCATAAGTGGACTCTCTATCACTTCGGGTAAAAGGAAAACAAGTGAGCCTAACAGGCTTCGGTCATGAAAATGGAGCAATTTTCTGCATTCATCCGTTCACAAGTGGACTCTCTATCACTTCGGATAAAAGGAAAAGAAGTGGGCATAACAGGCTTCGGTCAAGAAAATGAAGCAATTTTCTGCATTCATCCGTTCACAAGTGGACTCTCTATCACTTCGGGTAAAAGGAAAAGAAGTGAGCCTAACAGGCTTCGGTCAAAAATATGGAGCAATTTTCTGTATGAATCCGTTCATAAGTGGACTCTCTATCACTTCGGGTAAAAGGAAAACAAGTGAGCCTAACAGGCTTCGGTCATGAAAATGGAGCAATTTTCTGCACGCACCCTTCACAAGTGGACTCTCTATCACTTCGGGTAAAAGGAAAAGAAGTGAGCCTAACAGGCTTCGGTCATGAAAATGGAGCAATTTTCTGCACGCACCCTTCACAAGTGGACTCTCTATCACTTCGGGTAAAAGGAAAAGAAGTGAGCCTAACAGGCTTCGGTCAAGAAAATGGAGCAATTTTCTGCATTCATCCGTTCACAAGTGGACTCTCTATCACTTCGGATAAAAGGAAAACAAGTGAGCCTAACAGGCTTCGGTCATGAAAATGGAGCAATTTTCTGCATTCATCCGTTCACAAGTGGACTCTCTATCACTTCGGATAAAAGGAAAAGAAGTGGGCATAACAGGCTTCGGTCAAGAAAATGAAGCAATTTTCTGCATTCATCCGTTCACAAGTGGACTCTCTATCACTTCGGATAAAAGGAAAAGAAGTGGGCATAACAGGCTTCGGTCAAAAAAATGGAGCAATTTTCTGCATTCATCCGTTCATAAGTGGACTCTCTATCACTTCGGGTAAAAGGAAAAGAAGTGAGCCTAACAGGCTTCGGTCAAAAAAATGGAGCAATTTTCTGCATGCATCCGTTCACAAGTGGACTCTCTATCACTTCGGATAAAAGGAAAACAAGTGAGCCTAACAGGCTTCGGTCATAAAAATGGAGCAATTTTCTGCATTCATCCGTTCACAAGTGGACTCTCTATCACTTCGGATAAAAGGAAAAGAAGTGGGCATAACAGGCTTCGGTCAAGAAAATGAAGCAATTTTCTGCATTCATCCGTTCACAAGTGGACTCTCTATCACTTCGGATAAAAGGAAAAGAAGTGGGCATAACAGGCTTCGGTCAAAAAAATGGAGCAATTTTCTGCATTCATCCGTTCACAAATGGACTCTCTATCACTTCGGATAAAAGGAAAAGAAGTGGGCATAACAGGCTTCGGTCAAAAAAATGGAGCAATTTTCTGCATTCATCCGTTCATAAGTGGACTCTCTATCACTTCGGGTAAAAGGAAAAGAAGTGAGCCTAACAGGCTTCGGTCAAAAAAATGGAGCAATTTTCTGCATGCATCCGTTCACAAGTGGACTCTCTATCACTTCGGATAAAAGGAAAACAAGTGAGCCTAACAGGCTTCGGTCATAAAAATGGAGCAATTTTCTGCATTCATCCGTTCACAAGTGGACTCTCTATCACTTCGGATAAAAGGAAAAGAAGTGGGCATAACAGGCTTCGGTCATGAAAATGGAGCAATTTTCTGCATTCATCCGTTCACAAGTGGACTCTCTATCACTTCGGATAAAAGGAAAAGAAGTGGGCATAACAGGCTTCGGTCAAGAAAATGAAGCAATTTTCTGCATTCATCCGTTCACAAGTGGACTCTCTATCACTTCGGGCAAAAGGAAAAGAAGTGAGCCTAACAGGCTTCGGTCAAAAATATGGAGCAATTTTCTGTATGAATCCGTTCATAAGTGGACTCTCTATCACTTCGGGTAAAAGGAAAACAAGTGAGCCTAACAGGCTTCGGTGATGAAAATGGAGCAATTTTCTGCACGCACCCTTCACAAGTGGACTCTCTATCACTTCGGGTAAAAGGAAAAGAAGTGAGCCTAACAGGCTTCGGTCAAGAAAATGGAGCAATTTTCTGCATTCATCCGTTCACAAGTGGACTCTCTATCACTTCGGATAAAAGGAAAACAAGTGAGCCTAACAGGCTTCGGTCATGAAAATGGAGCAATTTTCTGCATTCATCCGTTCACAAGTGGACTCTCTATCACTTCGGATAAAAGGAAAAGAAGTGGGCATAACAGGCTTCGGTCAAGAAAATGAAGCAATTTTCTGCATTCATCCGTTCACAAGTGGACTCTCTATCACTTCGGATAAAAGGAAAAGAAGTGAGCCTAACAGGCTTCGGTCAAAAATATGGAGCAATTTTCTGTATGAATCCGTTCATAAGTGGACTCTCTATCACTTCGGGTAAAAGGAAAACAAGTGAGCCTAACAGGCTTCGGTCATGAAAATGGAGCAATTTTCTGCACGCACCCTTCACAAGTGGACTCTCTATCACTTCGGGTAAAAGGAAAAGAAGTGAGCCTAACAGGCTTCGGTCAAGAAAATGGAGCAATTTTCTGCATTCATCCGTTCACAAGTGGACTCTCTATCACTTCGGATAAAAGGAAAACAAGTGAGCCTAACAGGCTTCGGTCATGAAAATGGAGCAATTTTCTGCATTCATCCGTTCACAAGTGGACTCTCTATCACTTCGGATAAAAGGAAAAGAAGTGGGCATAACAGGCTTCGGTCAAGAAAATGAAGCAATTTTCTGCATTCATCCGTTCATAAGTGGACTCTCTATCACTTCGGGTAAAAGGAAAAGAAGTGAGCCTAACAGGCTTCGGTCAAAAAAATGGAGCAATTTTCTGTATGAATCCGTTCATAAGTGGACTCTCTATCACTTCGGGTAAAAGGAAAACAAGTGAGCCTAACAGGCTTCGGTCATGAAAATGGAGCAATTTTCTGCATTCATCCGTTCACAAGTGGACTCTCTATCACTTCGGATAAAAGGAAAAGAAGTGGGCATAACAGGCTTCGGTCAAGAAAATGAAGCAATTTTCTGCATTCATCCGTTCACAAGTGGACTCTCTATCACTTCGGGTAAAAGGAAAAGAAGTGAGCCTAACAGGCTTCGGTCAAAAATATGGAGCAATTTTCTGTATGAATCCGTTCATAAGTGGACTCTCTATCACTTCGGGTAAAAGGAAAACAAGTGAGCCTAACAGGCTTCGGTCATGAAAATGGAGCAATTTTCTGCACGCACCCTTCACAAGTGGACTCTCTATCACTTCGGGTAAAAGGAAAAGAAGTGAGCCTAACAGGCTTCGGTCATGAAAATGGAGCAATTTTCTGCACGCACCCTTCACAAGTGGACTCTCTATCACTTCGGGTAAAAGGAAAAGAAGTGAGCCTAACAGGCTTCGGTCAAGAAAATGGAGCAATTTTCTGCATTCATCCGTTCACAAGTGGACTCTCTATCACTTCGGATAAAAGGAAAACAAGTGAGCCTAACAGGCTTCGGTCATGAAAATGGAGCAATTTTCTGCATTCATCCGTTCACAAGTGGACTCTCTATCACTTCGGATAAAAGGAAAAGAAGTGGGCATAACAGGCTTCGGTCAAGAAAATGAAGCAATTTTCTGCATTCATCCGTTCACAAGTGGACTCTCTATCACTTCGGATAAAAGGAAAAGAAGTGGGCATAACAGGCTTCGGTCAAAAAAATGGAGCAATTTTCTGCATTCATCCGTTCATAAGTGGACTCTCTATCACTTCGGGTAAAAGGAAAAGAAGTGAGCCTAACAGGCTTCGGTCAAAAAAATGGAGCAATTTTCTGCATGCATCCGTTCACAAGTGGACTCTCTATCACTTCGGATAAAAGGAAAACAAGTGAGCCTAACAGGCTTCGGTCATAAAAATGGAGCAATTTTCTGCATTCATCCGTTCACAAGTGGACTCTCTATCACTTCGGATAAAAGGAAAAGAAGTGGGCATAACAGGCTTCGGTCAAGAAAATGAAGCAATTTTCTGCATTCATCCGTTCACAAGTGGACTCTCTATCACTTCGGATAAAAGGAAAAGAAGTGGGCATAACAGGCTTCGGTCAAAAAAATGGAGCAATTTTCTGCATTCATCCGTTCACAAATGGACTCTCTATCACTTCGGATAAAAGGAAAAGAAGTGGGCATAACAGGCTTCGGTCAAAAAAATGGAGCAATTTTCTGCATTCATCCGTTCATAAGTGGACTCTCTATCACTTCGGGTAAAAGGAAAAGAAGTGAGCCTAACAGGCTTCGGTCAAAAAAATGGAGCAATTTTCTGCATGCATCCGTTCACAAGTGGACTCTCTATCACTTCGGATAAAAGGAAAACAAGTGAGCCTAACAGGCTTCGGTCATAAAAATGGAGCAATTTTCTGCATTCATCCGTTCACAAGTGGACTCTCTATCACTTCGGATAAAAGGAAAAGAAGTGGGCATAACAGGCTTCGGTCATGAAAATGGAGCAATTTTCTGCATTCATCCGTTCACAAGTGGACTCTCTATCACTTCGGATAAAAGGAAAAGAAGTGGGCATAACAGGCTTCGGTCAAGAAAATGAAGCAATTTTCTGCATTCATCCGTTCACAAGTGGACTCTCTATCACTTCGGGTAAAAGGAAAAGAAGTGAGCCTAACAGGCTTCGGTCAAAAATATGGAGCAATTTTCTGTATGAATCCGTTCATAAGTGGACTCTCTATCACTTCGGGTAAAAGGAAAACAAGTGAGCCTAACAGGCTTCGGTCATGAAAATGGAGCAATTTTCTGCACGCACCCTTCACAAGTGGACTCTCTATCACTTCGGGTAAAAGGAAAAGAAGTGAGCCTAACAGGCTTCGGTCAAGAAAATGGAGCAATTTTCTGCATTCATCCGTTCACAAGTGGACTCTCTATCACTTCGGATAAAAGGAAAACAAGTGAGCCTAACAGGCTTCGGTCATGAAAATGGAGCAATTTTCTGCATTCATCCGTTCACAAGTGGACTCTCTATCACTTCGGATAAAAGGAAAAGAAGTGGGCATAACAGGCTTCGGTCAAGAAAATGAAGCAATTTTCTGCATTCATCCGTTCACAAGTGGACTCTCTATCACTTCGGATAAAAGGAAAAGAAGTGGGCATAACAGGCTTCGGTCAAGAAAATGAAGCAATTTTCTGCATTCATCCGTTCACAAGTGGACTCTCTATCACTTCGGATAAAAGGAAAAGAAGTGGGCATAACAGGCTTCGGTCAAAAAAATGGAGCAATTTTCTGCATTCATCCGTTCACAAATGGACTCTCTATCACTTCGGATAAAAGGAAAAGAAGTGGGCATAACAGGCTTCGGTCAAAAAAATGGAGCAATTTTCTGCATTCATCCGTTCACAAGTGGACTCTCTATCACTTCGGGTAAAAGGAAAAGAAGTAAGCCTAACAGGCTTCGGTCAAGAAAATGGAGCAATTTTCTGTATGAATCCGTTCATAAGTGGACTCTCTATCACTTCGGATAAAAAGAAAAGAAGTGAGCCTAACAGGCTTCGGTCATGAAAATGGAGCAATTTTCTGCATGCATCCGTTCACAAGTGGACTCTCTATCACTTCGGATAAAAGGAAAAGAAGTGGGCATAACAGGCTTCGGTCAAAAAAATGGAGCAATTTTCTGCATTCATCCGTTCATAAGTGGACTCTCTATCACTTCGGGTAAAAGGAAAAGAAGTGGGCATAACAGGCTTCGGTCAAAAAAATGGAGCAATTTTCTGCATTCATCCGTTCACAAGTGGACTCTCTATCACTTGGGGTAAAAGGAAAAGAAGTGAGCCTAACAGGCTTCGGTCAAGAAAATGGAGCAATTTTCTGCATGCATCCGTTCACAAGTGGACTCTCTATCACTTCGGATAAAAAGAAAAGAAGTGAGCCTAACAGGCTTCGGTCAAGAAAATGGAGCAATTTTCTGCATGCATCCGTTCACAAGTGGACTCTCTATCACTTCGGGTAAAAGGAAAAGAAGTGAGCCACTTCGGGTAAAAGGAAAGAAGTGAGCCTAATAAAAAGATCACTTCGGGTAAAAGGAAAAGAAGTGAGCCTAACAGGCTTCGGTGGAAAAATGGAGCAATTTTCTGCATGCATCCGTTCACAATTGGGCTCTCTATCACTTCGGGTAAAAGGAAAAGAAGTGAGCCTAACAGGCTTCGGTCAAAAAAATGGAGCAATTTTCTGCATTCATCCGTCCACAAGTGGACTCTCTATCACTTCGGGTAAAAGGAAAAGAAGTGGGCATAACAGGCTTCGGTCAAAAAAATGGAGCAATTTTCTGCATTCATCCGTTCACAAGTGGACTCTCTATCACTTCGGGTAAAAGGAAAAGAAGTGGGCATAACAGGCTTCGGTCAAAAAAATGGAGCAATTTTCTGCATTCATCCGTTCATAAGTGGACTCTCTATCACTTCGGGTAAAAGGAAAAGAAGTGAGCCTAACAGGCTTCGGTCATGAAAATGGAGCAATTTTCTGCATGCATCCGTTCACAAGTGGACTCTCTATCACTTCGGGTAAAAGGAAAAGAAGTGGGCATAACAGGCTTCGGTCAAGAAAATGGAGCAATTTTCTGCATGCATCCGTTCACAAGTGGACTCTCTATCACTTCGGATAAAAAGAAAAGAAGTGAGCCTAACAGGCTTCGGTCAAGAAAATGGAGCAATTTTCTGCATGCATCCGTTCACAAGTGGACTCTCTATCACTTCGGATAAAAGGAAAAGAAGTGAGCCTAACAGGCTTCGGTCAAAAAAATGGAGCAATTTTCTGCATGCATCTGTTCACAAGTGGACTCTCTATCACTTCGGATAAAAGGAAAAGAAGTGAGCCTAACAGGCTTCGGTCAAAAAAATGGAGCAATTTTCTGTATGCATCCGTTCACAAGTGGACTCTCTATCACTTCGGATAAAAGGAAAAGAAGTGAGCCTAACAGGCTTCGGTCAAAAAAATGGAGCAATTTTCTGCATGCATCCTTTCACAAGTGGACTCTCTATCACTTCGGATAAAAGGAAAAGAAGTGAGCCTAACAGGCTTCGGTCAAAAAAATGGAGCAATTTTCTGTATGCATCCGTTCACAAGTGGACTCTCTATCACTTCGGATAAAAGGAAAACAAGTGAGCCTAACAGGCTTCGGTGAAAAAAATGGAGCAATTTTCTGCATGCATCCGTTCACAAGTGGACTCTCTATCACTTCGGATAAAAGGAAAAGAAGTGAGCCTAACAGGCTTCGGTCAAAAAAATGGAGCAATTTTCTGCATGCATCCGTTCACAAGTGGACTCTCTATCACTTCGGATAAAAGGAAAAGAAGTGAGCCTAACAGGCTTCGGTCAAAAAAATGGAACAATTTTCTGTATGCATCCGTTCACAAGTGGACTCTCTATCACTTCAGGTAAAAGGAAAAGAAGTGAGCCTAACAGGCTTCGGTCAAAAAAATGGAGCAATTTTCTGTATGCATCCGTTCATAAGTGGACTCTCTATCACTTCGGGTAAAAGGAAAACAAGTGGGCATAACAGGCTTCGGTCAAAAAAATGGAGCAATTTTCTGCATTCATCCGTTCACAAGTGGACTCTCTATCACTTCGGGTAAAAGGAAAAGAAGTAAGCCTAACAGGCTTCGGTCAAGAAAATGGAGCAATTTTCTGTATGAATCCGTTCATAAGTGGACTCTCTATCACTTCGGATAAAAAGAAAAGAAGTGAGCCTAACAGGCTTCGGTCATGAAAATGGAGCAATTTTCTGCATGCATCCGTTCACAAGTGGACTCTCTATCACTTCGGATAAAAGGAAAAGAAGTGGGCATAACAGGCTTCGGTCAAAAAAATGGAGCAATTTTCTGCATTCATCCGTTCATAAGTGGACTCTCTATCACTTCGGGTAAAAGGAAAAGAAGTGAGCCTAACAGGCTTCGGTCAAAAAAATGAAGCAATTTTCTGCATGCATCCGTTCACAAGTGGACTCTCTATCACTTCGGATAAAAGGAAAACAAGTGAGCCTAACAGGCTTCGGTCATAAAAATGGAGCAATTTTCTGCATTCATCCGTTCACAAGTGGACTCTCTATCACTTCGGATAAAAGGAAAAGAAGTGGGCATAACAGGCTTCGGTCAAAAAAATGGAGCAATTTTCCGTATGAATCCGTTCATAAGTGGACTCTCTATCACTTCGGGTAAAAGGAAAACAAGTGAGCCTAACAGGCTTCGGTCATGAAAATGGAGCAATTTTCTGCACGCACCCTTCACAAGTGGACTCTCTATCACTTCGGGTAAAAGGAAAAGAAGTGAGCCTAACAGGCTTCGGTCAAGAAAATGGAGCAATTTTCTGCATTCATCCGTTCACAAGTGGACTCTCTATCACTTCGGATAAAAGGAAAACAAGTGAGCCTAACAGGCTTCGGTCATGAAAATGGAGCAATTTTCTGCATTCATCCGTTCACAAGTGGACTCTCTATCACTTCGGATAAAAGGAAAAGAAGTGGGCATAACAGGCTTCGGTCAAAAAAATGGAGCAATTTTCTGCATTCATCCGTTCATAAGTGGACTCTCTATCACTTCGGGTAAAAGGAAAAGAAGTGAGCCTAACAGGCTTCGGTCAAAAAAATGGAGCAATTTTCTGTATGCATCCGTTCATAAGTGGACTCTCTATCACTTCGGGTAAAAGGAAAACAAGTGGGCATAACAGGCTTCGGTCAAAAAAATGGAGCAATTTTCTGCATTCATCCGTTCACAAGTGGACTCTCTATCACTTCGGGTAAAAGGAAAAGAAGTAAGCCTAACAGGCTTCGGTCAAAAAAATGGAGCAATTTTCTGTATGAATCCGTTCATAAGTGGACTCTCTATCACTTCGGGTAAAAGGAAAACAAGTGAGCCTAACAGGCTTCGGTCATGAAAATGGAGCAATTTTCTGCACGCACCCTTCACAAGTGGACTCTCTATCACTTCGGGTAAAAGGAAAAGAAGTGAGCCTAACAGGCTTCGGTCAAGAAAATGGAGCAATTTTCTGCATTCATCCGTTCACAAGTGGACTCTCTATCACTTCGGATAAAAGGAAAACAAGTGAGCCTAACAGGCTTCGGTCATGAAAATGGAGCAATTTTCTGCATTCATCCGTTCACAAGTGGACTCTCTATCACTTCGGATAAAAGGAAAAGAAGTGGGCATAACAGGCTTCGGTCAAGAAAATGAAGCAATTTTCTGCATTCATCCGTTCACAAGTGGACTCTCTATCACTTCGGATAAAAGGAAAAGAAGTGGGCATAACAGGCTTCGGTCAAAAAAATGGAGCAATTTTCTGCATTCATCCGTTCATAAGTGGACTCTCTATCACTTCGGGTAAAAGGAAAAGAAGTGAGCCTAACAGGCTTCGGTCAAAAAAATGGAGCAATTTTCTGCATGCATCCGTTCACAAGTGGACTCTCTATCACTTCGGATAAAAGGAAAACAAGTGAGCCTAACAGGCTTCGGTCATAAAAATGGAGCAATTTTCTGCATTCATCCGTTCACAAGTGGACTCTCTATCACTTCGGATAAAAGGAAAAGAAGTGGGCATAACAGGCTTCGGTCAAGAAAATGAAGCAATTTTCTGCATTCATCCGTTCACAAGTGGACTCTCTATCACTTCGGATAAAAGGAAAAGAAGTGGGCATAACAGGCTTCGGTCAAAAAAATGGAGCAATTTTCTGCATTCATCCGTTCACAAGTGGACTCTCTATCACTTCGGATAAAAGGAAAAGAAGTGGGGATAACAGGCTTCGGTCAAAAAAATGGAGCAATTTTCTGCATTCATCCGTTCACAAGTGGACTCTCTATCACTTCGGGTAAAAGGAAAAGAAGTAAGCCTAACAGGCTTCGGTCAAGAAAATGGAGCAATTTTCTGTATGAATCCGTTCATAAGTGGACTCTCTATCACTTCGGATAAAAAGAAAAGAAGTGAGCCTAACAGGCTTCGGTCATGAAAATGGAGCAATTTTCTGCATGCATCCGTTCACAAGTGGACTCTCTATCACTTCGGATAAAAGGAAAAGAAGTGGGCATAACAGGCTTCGGTCAAAAAAATGGAGCAATTTTCTGCATTCATCCGTTCATAAGTGGACTCTCTATCACTTCGGGTAAAAGGAAAAGAAGTGGGCATAACAGGCTTCGGTCAAAAAAATGGAGCAATTTTCTGCATTCATCCGTTCACAAGTGGACTCTCTATCACTTGGGGTAAAAGGAAAAGAAGTGAGCCTAACAGGCTTCGGTCAAGAAAATGGAGCAATTTTCTGCATGCATCCGTTCACAAGTGGACTCTCTATCACTTCGGATAAAAAGAAAAGAAGTGAGCCTAACAGGCTTCGGTCAAGAAAATGGAGCAATTTTCTGCATGCATCCGTTCACAAGTGGACTCTCTATCACTTCGGGTAAAAGGAAAAGAAGTGAGCCACTTCGGGTAAAAGGAAAGAAGTGAGCCTAATAAAAAGATCACTTCGGGTAAAAGGAAAAGAAGTGAGCCTAACAGGCTTCGGTGGAAAAATGGAGCAATTTTCTGCATGCATCCGTTCACAAGTGGACTCTCTATCACTTCGGGTAAAAGGAAAAGAAGTGAGCCTAACAGGCTTCGGTCAAAAAAATGGAGCAATTTTCTGCATTCATCCGTCCACAAGTGGACTCTCTATCACTTCGGGTAAAAGGAAAAGAAGTGGGCATAACAGGCTTCGGTCAAAAAAATGGAGCAATTTTCTGCATTCATCCGTTCACAAGTGGACTCTCTATCACTTCGGGTAAAAGGAAAAGAAGTGGGCATAACAGGCTTCGGTCAAAAAAATGGAGCAATTTTCTGCATTCATCCGTTCATAAGTGGACTCTCTATCACTTCGGGTAAAAGGAAAAGAAGTGAGCCTAACAGGCTTCGGTCATGAAAATGGAGCAATTTTCTGCATGCATCCGTTCACAAGTGGACTCTCTATCACTTCGGGTAAAAGGAAAAGAAGTGGGCATAACAGGCTTCGGTCAAGAAAATGGAGCAATTTTCTGCATGCATCCGTTCACAATTGGACTCTCTATCACTTCGGATAAAAAGAAAAGAAGTGAGCCTAACAGGCTTCGGTCAAGAAAATGGAGCAATTTTCTGCATGCATCCGTTCACAAGTGGACTCTCTATCACTTCGGATAAAAGGAAAAGAAGTGAGCCTAACAGGCTTCGGTCAAAAAAATGGAGCAATTTTCTGCATGCATCCGTTCACAAGTGGACTCTCTATCACTTCGGATAAAAGGAAAAGAAGTGAGCCTAACAGGCTTCGGTCAAAAAAATGGAGCAATTTTCTGTATGCATCCGTTCACAAGTGGACTCTCTATCACTTCGGATAAAAGGAAAAGAAGTGAGCCTAACAGGCTTCGGTCAAAAAAATGGAGCAATTTTCTGCATGCATCCGTTCACAAGTGGACTCTCTATCACTTCGGGTAAAAGGAAAAGAAGTGAGCCACTTCGGGTAAAAGGAAAGAAGTGAGCCTAATAAAAAGATCACTTCGGGTAAAAGGAAAAGAAGTGAGCCTAACAGGCTTCGGTCAAAAAAATGGAGCAATTTTCTGCATGCATCCGTTCACAAGTGGACTCTCTATCACTTCGGATAAAAGGAAAAGAAGTGAGCCTAACAGGATTCGGTCAAAAAAATGGAGCAATTTTCTGTATGCATCCGTTCACAAGTGGACTCTCTATCACTTCGGATAAAAGGAAAAGAAGTGAGCCTAACAGGCTTCGGTCAAAAAAATGGAGCAATTTTCTGCATGCATCCGTTCACAAGTGGACTCTCTATCACTTCGGATAAAAGGAAAAGAAGTGAGCCTAACAGGCTTCGGTCAAAAAAATGGAGCAATTTTCTGTATGCATCCGTTCACAAGTGGACTCTCTATCACTTCGGATAAAAGGAAAAGAAGTGAGCCTAACAGGCTTCGGTCAAAAAAATGGAGCAATTTTCTGCATGCATCTGTTCACAAGTGGACTCTCTATCACTTCGGATAAAAGGAAAAGAAGTGAGCCTAACAGGCTTCGGTCAAAAAAATGGAGCAATTTTCTGTATGCATCCGTTCACAAGTGGACTCTCTATCACTTCGGATAAAAGGAAAAGAAGTGAGCCTAACAGGCTTCGGTCAAAAAAATGGAGCAATTTTCTGCATGCATCCCTTCACAAGTGGACTCTCTATCACTTCGGATAAAAGGAAAAGAAGTGAGCCTAACAGGCTTCGGTCAAAAAAATGGAGCAATTTTCTGTATGCATCCGTTCACAAGTGGACTCTCTATCACTTCGGGTAAAAGGAAAAGAAGTGAGCCTAACAGGCTTCGGTGAAAAAAATGGAGCAATTTTCTGCATGCATCCGTTCACAAGTGGACTCTCTATCACTTCGGATAAAAGGAAAAGAAGTGAGCCTAACAGGCTTCGGTCAAAAAAATGGAGCAATTTTCTGCATGCATCCGTTCACAAGTGGACTCTCTATCACTTCGGATAAAAGGAAAAGAAGTGAGCCTAACAGGCTTCGGTCAAAAAAATGGAGCAATTTTCTGTATGCATCCGTTCACAAGTGGACTCTCTATCACTTCGGATAAAAGGAAAAGAAGTGAGCCTAACAGGCTTCGGTCAAAAAAATGGAGCAATTTTCTGCATGCATCCGTTCACAAGTGGACTCTCTATCACTTCGGGTAAAAGGAAAAGAAGTGAGCCACTTCGGGTAAAAGGAAAGAAGTGAGCCTAATAAAAAGATCACTTCGGGTAAAAGGAAAAGAAGTGAGCCTAACAGGCTTCGGTCAAAAAAATGGAGCAATTTTCTGCATGCATCCGTTCACAAGTGGACTCTCTATCACTTCGGATAAAAGGAAAAGAAGTGAGCCTAACAGGATTCGGTCAAAAAAATGGAGCAATTTTCTGTATGCATCCGTTCACAAGTGGACTCTCTATCACTTCGGATAAAAGGAAAAGAAGTGAGCCTAACAGGCTTCGGTCAAAAAAATGGAGCAATTTTCTGCATGCATCCGTTCACAAGTGGACTCTCTATCACTTCGGATAAAAGGAAAAGAAGTGAGCCTAACAGGCTTCGGTCAAAAAAATGGAGCAATTTTCTGTATGCATCCGTTCACAAGTGGACTCTCTATCACTTCGGATAAAAGGAAAAGAAGTGAGCCTAACAGGCTTCGGTCAAAAAAATGGAGCAATTTTCTGCATGCATCTGTTCACAAGTGGACTCTCTATCACTTCGGATAAAAGGAAAAGAAGTGAGCCTAACAGGCTTCGGTCAAAAAAATGGAGAAATTTTCTGTATGCATCCGTTCACAAGTGGACTCTCTATCACTTCGGATAAAAGGAAAAGAAGTGAGCCTAACAGGCTTCGGTCAAAAAAATGGAGCAATTTTCTGCATGCATCCCTTCACAAGTGGACTCTCTATCACTTCGGATAAAAGGAAAAGAAGTGAGCCTAACAGGCTTCGGTCAAAAAAATGGAGCAATTTTCTGTATGCATCCGTTCACAAGTGGACTCTCTATCACTTCGGGTAAAAGGAAAAGAAGTGAGCCTAACAGGCTTCGGTGAAAAAAATGGAGCAATTTTCTGCATGCATCCGTTCACAAGTGGACTCTCTATCACTTCGGATAAAAGGAAAAGAAGTGAGCCTAACAGGCTTCGGTCAAAAAAATGGAGCAATTTTCTGCATGCATCCGTTCACAAGTGGACTCTCTATCACTTCGGATAAAAGGAAAAGAAGTGAGCCTAACAGGCTTCGGTCAAAAAAATGGAACAATTTTCTGTATGCATCCGTTCACAAGTGGACTCTCTATCACTTCGGGTAAAAGGAAAAGAAGTGAGCCTAACAGGCTTCGGTCAAAAAAATGGAGCAATTTTCTGTATGCATCCGTTCACAAGTGGACTCTGTATCACTTCGGGTAAAAGGAAAAGAAGTGAGCCTAACAGGCTTCGGTCAAAAAAATGGAACAATTTTCTGTATGCATCCGTTCACAAGTGGACTCTCTATCACTTCGGGTAAAAGGAAAAGAAGTGAGCCTAACAGGCTTCGGTCAAAAAAATGGAGCAATTTTCTGCATGCATCCGTTCACAAGTGGACTCTCTATCACTTCGGATAAAAGGAAAAGAAGTGAGCCTAACAGGCTTCGGTCAAAAAAATGGAGCAATTTTCTGCATGCATCCGTTCACAAATGGACTCTATCACTTCGGATAAAAGGAAAAGAAGTGAGCCTAAAAGGCTTCGGTCAAAAAAATGGAGCAATTTTCTGCATGCATCCGTTCACAAATGGACTCTCTATCACTTCGGGTAAAAGGAAAAGAAGTGAGCCTAACAAGCTTCGGTCAAAAAAATGGAGCAATTTTCTGCATGCATCCGTTCACAAGTGGACTCTCTATCACTTCGGATAAAAGGAAAAGAAGTGAGCCTAACAGGCTTCGGTCAAAAAAATGGAGCAATTTTCTGCATGCATCCGTTCACAAGTGGCCTCTCTATCACTTCGGATAAAAGGAAAAGAAGTGAGCCTAACAAGCTTCGGTCAAAAAAATGGAGCAATTTTCTGCATGCATCCGTTCACAAATGGACTCTCTATCACTTCGGGTAAAAGGAAAAGAAGTGAGCCTAACAGGCTTCGGTCAAAAAAATGGAGCAATTTTCTGCATGCATCCGTTCACAAATGGACTCTCTATCACTTCGGGTAAAAGGAAAAGAAGTGAGCCTAACAGGCTTCGGTCAAAAAAATGGAGCAATTTTCTGCATGCATCCGTTCACAAGTGGCCTCTCTATCACTTCGGATAAAAGGAAAAGAAGTGAGCCTAACAGGCTTCGGTCAAAAAAATGGAGCAATTTTCTGCATGCATCCGTTCACAAGTGGACTCTCTATCACTTCGGATAAAAGGAAAAGAAGTGAGCCTAACAGGCTTCGGTCAATAAAATGGAGCAATTTTCTGCATGCATCCGTTCACAAGTTTACTCTCTATCACTTCGGATAAAAGGAAAAGAAGTGAGCCTAACAGGCTTCGGTCAAAAAAATGGAGCAATTTTCTGCATGCATCCGTTCACAAATGGACTCTCTATCACTTCGGGTAAAAGGAAAAGAAGTGAGCCTAACAGGCTTCGGTCAAAAAAATGGAGCAATTTTCTGCATGCATCCGTTCACAAATGGACTCTCTATCACTTCGGGTAAAAGGAAAAGAAGTGAGCCTAACAGGCTTCGGTCAAAAAAATGGAGCAATTTTCCTGCAGCAGAAAATAACTGAAATTGAAATAGTTAAAATTGACTGTAGGAATAAAAAGAAGGAAAGACACCTTTTAGTTCAAAATAAGAAAAAAATGCATACAGAAATCTTAAATCGCCTATAAAATTTTGAATGGCAAACATAAAATTCGAGATTGTATCCTGCCATCTCCTGCTGAATACCTGCTGAATCACACGACCCCAACGTTAAACAATCCAGATTCCATAACTTTTTGATATTGAGATAATTTTTTTATTCCAGGTTAAGATTCAGTTACTTCATTTTCTTTTTATAATGACATCGTAAAAATTTTATTCTAAAAATTACGGAGCAAACTTCTTCAGCATAATTCGAAGTTTCTTATTTTATTCTCTGAAGCTTCATCTAATCTGTTTTTCTTTATTTACCGTCAAAAACGAAACTCGAAACGTGTACTGACATTAATCGGCGACATTAAAAGTATGGGCAGAGATCGAGTACTCAACGTACTTGGGGGAATTCACGCGTTCTTTCTTTATAAGGTACAATGACTCCTCAGATCGCGGATCTTCCCTTGAGTGAAAAAAAAAACGAAAGTCGTATGTGCAGCTGAGATTTCGGTGAGAAATGCAATCGTTGCTGCCAGAATGCACGGACGTTTAGAAATTGGTAATGGTCTTTCATTATCGGTATGCTAATTTAATGATCTGTTTTGTGGCAGGAAATGCTCTCCACATGTCATTGAAGAAGTTCAAGACTAATAATTACTTAGAGAAGAGGTTCTCTATCATTATTTTGGATGTTAGGCCGTATCAAAAAGCTAAAGTAGTGTTTAGGGAGAACAGGGAAGGAAAAACGAACTGATTTCATTCTCTTTTCTGCCCAGATTCTTCGATGGGATTTCTTTCCTTCAAAGAATTTGAAACGGTGACACTGCATGACCAGAATATTCGCCAACGCTTTAGTAAAATGGTTCAACTGCGAAGTGCAATGCCGATGGGAGCTGAGGCAGAATTCCGTTGGGTTGGGTTGTTTTACCTCTGAGCGGCACTTTTTTGCACACCAGGGGCTAAATGGCCAGGTCACATGGACCCTGAAGGCTCAGAGAAGGTTGGGGGAGGGGACCCACTGGAACAGCTGTTGGGAGACAGATGGTAGCCTCCCGTCAAGGCCATCCAGCGTGTTCTTTAACGTGCACAGGGTATGGCTCTTCCGCACACGGGGCCATAGCTTAACGTCCCATCCGACGGACGGCGGCCTTTCCAAGCCCATCGGTGTTCCCTACTGACCGTGGGGAGAGCGGGGGAATTTTGCGGAGATAAATCTCAACGCTGACCCAGCTGGGACTCGAACCTGGAAACTACAGATTTCGAGCCTGTCACTCTACCGACTGAGCCACCCCCGCCCCTTTGGATCACGTGATATATCTAGTTTGTGTAATACTATTTTAAAAGCCATAATACGAACACTCATTTATGTTTTTATCTGTTATATTTCAATCAGGTCTTTATGACCGATTTCGAAAGTGAGTTTAAGAGAACTGAATTAAGAACTGCAAACGCTTTGAAAACAATTTTTAAAATTTTAACTTCAAAATTTGTCTCACTTTTAAAATTTGGCACTTGTGAGCTATACCACAAATGATAAGATAATCTCTTTTATTCATTTGAGGGCGGGGGGGGTATACCAAAAATGATAATCTCTTTCATTTTCCGGGTTCGAGTCCAGTTGTGCACGGGTTCAGATTTACCTCCGCTAACTTCCACCATGCCCTCGGTGAGAAAGCGATGGGCTTGGAAAAACCGCAGTCCATCGTATGGGACGGAAAGCTGTGGTCCTATATACAGTCGCTTAAAAAAGTATCCGAACACTATGGTTGATTACAGAATTCAGAAAAAATATCTGGCAACAATTTTTTTAGAAATTAGTGACCTGGCAACCTTCGTGTCACGTGACACGAAGGTTGCCAGGTCAACCATAGTGTTCGGATACTTTTTTGAGCGACTGTACAGGAGATCCATACCCTATTCACATCAAAGAACACGCTGGATTGCCTTCACGGGTGACTACCATTTCTTTCCTAACAGTTGTCCAGTGGGTTCGGTTCCCCCGACCTTCTCTGATTCCTTGGGGTCATAGCCACTTAGTCCATTGTATGCAAAAAAAGTGCCGCTCAGAAGTAATCCAACCGTACTCGATATTCAATTTTGGCTCGATTCATTTATGAGATATTCATTCTGTATCTTTGAGAGGCTCTATCTGTCCCATCTTGCAATCATCTCTGAATTATTCACCATGCACTTAATATAGAAGCAAATGTCATGAGTTACGTGTTAAGATATTAAATGAACGACATATATGCCCTTTCTTAAGTGGAATGATATCCGCTAAAGTCTTCTTGTCGACTCTGCTGTGATGCTATCTATCGCAAATGCGGGTTTCATTCAAGTAAAACCCCCAGCGGCCACGAACAGTTACAACTTCTCCAGCTTTTAACAAAGTAATTCGGACGCATACTCGGTTCACAACAAGTTCAGTAGCTAATGGCGAGCACTTAACATGGGGTAAAATTGTACAGCTTTTAAATCAGAGATTAAATGTCTTCAAACGATCTCAACTACCTGATGAAGAGGGTGCGAAGCAGAAGCGGCAGACGTAGAAGTGCCCGCATATCGGGTGACAAATCGTTTCTTCATGCTGACGAGATTCAGACAAACGCACCATCGGCGGCAGGACTACCGGGGGAAAACGTTTGCGGACTTGGATGAAGATCTAAATTACACGGTATTCGCCATACAACACCCTCATTCGAAGTGAGGTCTCCTGACGAGAGCGAGAGGTTGCCAGTGTGTGGTATGAGTAGCTCACATGTTGTGTCATAAATCGTCATTTCTGACAGATCGTTTACTGCCGTTGATGCGGGCACAGCAGCACGTGGATACTAGCAGAAGATGCACCTCGTTCTGACGATCAACAACCGTTCAATATTCAGTTTTAAAAGGCCTGCAATTTCGTCTTAACGTCTGCTATCATTAGGTGGTTCCGTAATGGAGAATATGCGAATCCTGGATCACTTCTCAGAAGAGTTATAATCAGTGCGGGGAAAACGTTTATTGGTGCTATTTGTAAATAAGAGACTAATATTTATGGTGTTTGGAAATCCTTATAGGTATCGTTACGAAAACCGTCAAAATGGGTTTGTCTTTAAGCATTAATAGGATTTGCAATCTTCTAGTGGGTTGTTATTGGGTTGTTTTACCTCTGAGCGGCACTTTTTTTCCACACTATGGGCTAAATGGCCAGGTCACATGAACCCCGAAGGCTCAGAGAACGTTTGGGGAGGGGACCCACTGGAACAGCTGTTGGGAGACAAATGGTAGCCTCCCGTCAAGGCCATCCAGCGTGTTCTTTAACGTGCACAGGGTATGGTTCTCCCGCACACGGGGCCACGGCTTAACGTCCCATCCGACGGACGGCGGTCTTTCCAAGCCCATCGGTGTCCCCTACTGACCGTGGGCAGGGCGGGGAATTTTGCGGAGATAAATCTCAACGCTGATCCAGCTGGGACTCGAACCTGGGAACTACAGATTACGAGCCTGGCGCGCTACCGACTGAGCCACCCCCGCCCCAGATTAATAAGGGGAATGCCTCATTAATCATCTTTACCAATTGATTGTCTGCAGAAAACTTTGCAATCTTAAAATGTACACCAAAAGATTTTTCTTGTAATACATCATCACATAATTTTCTCCAGCTATTACTTTTAGCTGTATTAATATCCTTTTAATATTTAGCCTCCCATAACTTAAATTCTGCTCTTAAGTTCTTTCTTCGTCTTTCATCTGAATAACATCTCTGATATTTTCGTCTTCTATTTTTGACTCCCTTTCTAAGCTTAGTCAATTCTGTATTCCACCAAGGGACTCTTCTATAACCTGAGTTCACTTCTCGGTTATTCTCCTTCTGATTATCACTACATATTTTCTGTAATAACTTTGTCATATTTACTATATAGTCATTTAAGTCTTTTTGCTGTTCGACCTCTATTGAGGACCTTGTTAAGAACTTTTCTGAAAGTTCCTTTAGGAATTCTATCCAATCAAGATTCCTAAGAATATCTTTGTTTTGAACTTGTGCTTGAGTTCACAAAATTCAGAGAGAAACTAATATACGCATGGTCACTGCAACTAATCTCATCTTCCACTGTCCATTCTAGGACAAAATACTGATTTAAGACTCTATGTAAAGTTACATCAATCCAGCTAGTGCCTAGACTGTTGGTGAAAGTTGGATCACTGTTCGGATCATTTACGATTGAGAATCCGTTTTGGTTAATAAATTCTAGGACTTCCATCCCTCTCTGGTCCACCCTCTGAGGACCCCAGAGATTGCTGCTTGCGTTAAAATCATCTCCCAAGACTATGTCCTAGTCAGGGTAAATTTCAACCATATTAGAGATAATTTGGAAGTTATCCTCCAGCGAATATTTTGGTGGACAGTACATCGAAATCAACACACACTTTCGACCACCTTTCTCAATTGTAACTACTACAACATTTCTAGATGTGTAGATTTCTGTAGCATTTATATTTCGTTTTCCAATCACAATTGCACTTCTTGGCAGTGGGTGAGATGCTCCAAAGATTCTCCAGCCTGCTGGGAAACCTATTATTTTACCCTTATAAACATAAGGTTTTTGCACCAATGCTATATCAAAGTCCTTTTCTTCCATGTATAAAATCAATCTATTTGTTGCAGCTCTGACATGGTGTAAATTTATTTGAACTGTTTTAGACAAGCGCATCTCAGTATCGTATGCGCTTAACTAATAACTCGAGCTCTCTTCTGTAACATGAACAGTCCATGTCCAGACTTGAATTCTGGACATCTAACTTTAATCTGTATTTGTCATTAGCTGCCTTGCAGTTTATGCATTTTAAAACTGTTTCTTTGCATTCCCAATGTTTGTGGTCTTTCTGACCACATTTGTCACAATTCTGCTATTCTGTGCATTTGGTCTGGAAATGACCAAATTTATTGCACTTGAAACACCTTATCACCTTTAGGTATTCTTTGACATTTAATCGAGACCAACCTACATTGACTTTTTTCTCTTTCATAAATACTTTAAAGCTTTCTGAGTCAACTTGCACTATCCAGTGCTTCTTATTATTCTTGCCCTTTATTGAGAACTTCACCTCCAATGAGGCTTCTGTAAAAGCAAAGTTTTGTGCTTTTATTCTATCTACTAATGCATCCTTTTCAATGTCACCATCAACATCATATATTATGATTTGTGGCAGTTTCATTTTGGGCTCTCTTGCCGCACATTTGTCTTTTAATACTGTATTCCTTTGTATTTCATCTTTCTTATCTCTACATTCTATTAATACACCACCTTTTCCAATCTTTTTAACATTCTTTATGCCAATCTTTAACTTAGTTGGATCTAAATTCTTTAACAGATCCTTCGTGAGTTCTCCCAAACTCTAATCCTCGTCTTGAGTTGGGTTGAGTTGTTTTACCTCTGAGCAGCACTTTTTTGCACACCAATGGCTAAATGGCCAGGTCACATGGACCCCGAAGGCTCAGAGAAGGTTGGGGGAGGGGAAACACTGGAACAGCTGTTGGGAGACAGATGGTAGCCTCCCGTTAAGGCCATCCAGCGTGTTCTTTAACGTCGGGTTGTTTTAACTCTGAGCGGCACTTTTTTGCACACAATGGGCTAAATGGCCAGGACACATGGACCCCGAAGGCTCAGAGAAGGTTGGGGGAGGGGTCCCACTGGAACAGCTGTTGGGAGACAGATGGTAGCCTCCCGTCAAGGCCATCCAGCGTGTTCTTTAACGTTGGGTTGTTTTACCTCTGAGCGGCACTTTTTTGCACACCATGGGCTAAATGGCCAGGTCACATGGACCCCGAAGGCTCAGAGAAGGTTGAGGGAGGGGACCCACTGGAACAGCTGTTGGGAGACAGATGGTAGCCTCCCGTCAAAGCCATCCAGCGTGTTCTTTAACGTGCACAGGGTATGGCTCTCCCGCATTCGGGGCCACGACTTAACGTCCCATCCGACGGACGGCGGCCTTTCCAAGCCCATCGGTGTCCCCTACTGACCGTGGGCAGGGCGGGGAATTTTGCGGAGATAAATCTCAACGCTCACCCAGCTGGGACTCGAACCTGGGAACTACAGATTACGAGCCTGGCGCGCTACCGACTGAGCCACCCCCGCCCCTCTCCTCTTGAGGATATATCAACATAATATATTGTTGAGCTCGTTTCTTTGGTTTTGGCGTCAATGACCTTTTTGTCACTTCTGCGTAACTTTTTGTGACTGGTGCCTTGCTTTTGGCACTTGTTTCTCTTTCAGACAACCTGCCCTCCAGGTTGCTGATTTTCAACTCTAAGGAGTAAGTAAACCTAGCTTCCGCTTGCTAACCAATAGAAAAAGATTAAAGGAAAAGAGCTAAGAGGGGAGCGAAAGACAACCCGCATGAATCTCGCATCTGATGACAAATGATCTCCTTTCCTTGGAAGGCCGCTGTAGTGAGGATTAGACCCGAGTATATCCGTACTCTTTGTGTGTCATTGGTTTGAGCCGCACAGTGATACAGCTGTCAAGTGCAAGAAGCACCCCGACTGAAATATGACTTCAGACAGCCACTTACCAGGAGCCTTCCGCACTCGCAACGTGTGGTTTGCCTAAAAGTGGCCCAAGAGCCGCACGGGACCTTTTTTCTCTCTCCCCCTGGAAAACAGCCGTCGCGCCGACACAACATCCAAACCAACCTCTAGGTCACGTGTTTACACAATTAGATAAATAGCTGTCGTTTGGTGAAATAATTGGAACTTCGCTCCCCTTCTGAGGTTGTGGTCACCGCCGCTGACCCTTGGCATGGATGACCCGACCCCTTAATGACCTCGCGTTTAGCGTCTTCGCCTCCGCAGGTCCGACGGAATGCTCGCCAGGCGCCAAGCCACAACGGCGGAAGGTCGCCGGCGCCAATTCGTCACTGCGAGGATCATTACTGGAGCACAGTGATCCTGTTGTGCACCGTGGCCGGCACAAACCCATTGCGCTGAGCTTTGCTTAAGTAGTCACGTTTCCCGAAAGCCTTCCACTTCCTACCGGATATTTTCACCGTTTGGTTGTGGATAGTTAACGTAGCACCGACACACACATCAAGCCGTGGAAAAGCGAAGATTCGCGCCCAGAAGTTGAATCGTGTTGGCCTAAGGCGGTTGGGTTGCATTTAGAATAAGGTTAACTGGAGAACTAAGTTTCTGTTTAGAGGAGATGGCATGAAATCATCCAAAGTTTTTTTTTTACACAACCATTAGAAAACTTTCGGTGCTTTATAATGTTTATTCTTATGTTAGGTTTCAAAACTAGATTATCCCTGTCAGGTACATACTCAGGATTTACTTTCGGGGTTGGTTTGAGAATTTATTTTTGGGTGGGGGGGGGGGGGGAGGATTCGGGTTGGGTTGGGTTGATTTACCTCTGAGCGGCACTTTTTTGCACACCATGGGCTAAATGGCCAGGTCACATGGACCCCGAAGGCTCAGAGAAGGTTGGGGGAGGGGACCCACTGGAACAGCTGTTGGGAGACAGATGGTAGCTTCCCGTCAAGGCCATCCAGCGTGTTCTTTAACGTACACAAGGTATGGCTCTCCCGCACAAGGGGTCACGGCTTAACGTCCCATCCGATGGACGGCGGCCATCGGTGTCCCCTACTGACCGTGGGCAGGGCGAGGAGTTTTGCGGAGATAAATCTCAACGCTGACCCAGCTGGGACTCGAACCTGGGAACTACAGATTACGAGCCTGGCGCGCTACCGACTGAGCCACCCCCGTCCCAGGTAATAGTAGGAAATGAAGCGAACCTATAACATCCTAGAGAGTTGACTGTAGGATGCCAGTCCCACCCAGAACACTCCATCAGCTCAGATTTGCTCTCGTGGATGATCGCTTTACTACCACAAAATCTCATCCATGTCTCATCAACAATATGCGAACGTCTTGCATGAGTTGCATGACTTTCAGGAATGAAAATAAAAATAAAATAAATACCCCCTCACGCAGCTGCTTGCCACAGAGGTCTGACAGGAGCCTGTCAGTTTATATGCCATAGTAGAAGATCTGAGAGGATGGCAGACCTCAGCAGAAAAACAACACGAACATTCATGCCTTACCCGGGGCTCGAGCCCAGGTCCCGTAGATCAGTAGCCAAGCGCGGAAACCACTCGGCCACGGGACGGCTAAAAAATAAATACCCTCTCAAGCAGCTGCTTGCCACAGAGGTCTGACAGGAGTCTGTCAGTTTATATGCCATAGTAGAAGGTCTGTGAGGATGGCAGGGCCTCAGCAGAAAAACAACACGAACATCCATGCCTTACCCGGGGCTCGAACCCAGGTCCCTTAGATCAGTAGCCAAGCGTGCTAACCACTCGGCCAAGTGAACATACGTCTTACTAACACCTCATCCTTACATCTCTGCACGTGACCACTGGATACTGTGCTGATTACATAGTTCTCAAAGTGAACCGTGGTACAGTATTACTGATCCACTTTCTTATAAGTGAACAATAGTACAACTGATTGATGTATAACTGATCACATAATTTAATGAGTAGGCCACAGATGAGTGTTAACTGTTTTCGATTTCTGCAAGTAGGACAATGTACAGTTCAACGATTTCTGCAAGTAGGACATTGTACAGATCAACGATTTCTGCAAGAAGAACATTGTACAGATCAACGATTTCTGCAAGTAGGACATTGTACAGATCAACGATTTCTGCAAGTAGGACATTGTACAGATCAACGATTTCTGCAAGAAGAACATTGTACAGATCAACGATTTCTGCAAGTAGGACATTGTACAGATCAACGATTTCTGCAAGAAGCACATTGTACAGATCAACGCTTTCTGCAAGTAGGACATTGTACAGATCAACGATTTCTGCAAGTAGGACATTGTACAGATCAACGATTTCTGCAAGAAGGATATTGTACAGATCAACGATTTCTGCAAGTAGGACATTGTACAGATCAACGATTTCTGCAAGTAGGACATTGTACAGATCAACGATTTCTGCAAGTAGGACATTGTACAGATCAACGATTTCTGCAAGTAGGACATTGTACAGATCAACGATTTCTGCAAGTAGGACATTGTACAGAACAACGATTTCTGCAAGAAGGATATTGTACAGATCAACGATTTCTGCAAGTAGGACATTGTACAGATCAACGATTTCTGCAAGAAGGACATTGTACAGATCAACGATTTCTGCAAGTAGGACATTGTACAGATCAACGATTTCTGCAAGAAGGACATTGTACAGATCAACGATTTCTGCAAGTAGGACATTGTAGAGATCAACGATTTCTGCAAGAAGGACATTGTACAGATCAACGATTTCTGCAAGAAGGACATTGTACAGATCAACGATTTCTGCAAGAAGAACATTGTACAGATCAACGATTTCTGCAAGTAGGACATTGTACAGATCAACGATTTCTGCAAGAAGCACATTGTACAGATCAACGCTTTCTGCAAGTAGGACATTGTACAGATCAACGATTTCTGCAAGAAGGACATTGTACAGATCAACGATTTCTGCAAGTAGGACATTGTACAGATCAACGATTTCTGCAAGAAGGACATTGTACAGATCAACGATTTCTGCAAGTAGGACATTGCACAGATCAACGATTTCTGCAAGTAGGACATTGTACAGATCAACGATTTCTGCAAGAAGGACATTGTACAGATCAACGATATCTGCAAATAGGACATTGTACAGATCAACGATTTCTGCAAGAAGGACATTGTACAGATCAACGATTTCTGCAAGAAGGACATTGTACAGATCAACGATTTCTGCAAGTAGGACATTGTACAGATCAACGATTTCTGCAAGAAGGACATTGTACAGATCAACGATTTCTGCAAGTAGGACATTGTACAGATCAACGATTTCTGCAAGTAGGACATTGTACAGATCAACGATTTCTGCAAGAAGGACATTGTACAGATCAACGATTTCTGCAAGTAGGACATTGTACAGATCAACGATTTCTGCAAGTAGGACATTGTACAGATCAACGATTTCTGCAAGAAGGACATTGTACAGATCAACGATTTCTGCAAGTAGGACATTGTACAGATCAACGATTTCTGCAAGAAGGACATTGTACAGATCAACGATTTCTGCAAGTAGGACATTGTACAGATCAACGATTTCTGCAAGAAGGACATTGTACAGATCAACGATTTCTGCAAGTAGGACATTGTACAGATCAACGATTTCTGCAAGTAGGACATTGTACAGATCAACGATTTCTGCAAGTAGGACATTGTACAGATCAGCGATTTCTGCAAGTAGGACATTGTACAGATCAACGATTTCTGCAATTAGGACATTGTACAGATCAGCGATTTCTGCAAGTAGGACATTGTACAGATCAGCGATTTCTGCAAGTAGGACATTGTACAGATGAACGATTTCTGCAAGTAGGACATTGTACAGATCAACGATTTCTGCAAGTAGGACATTGTACAGATCAGCGATTTCTGCAAGTAGGACATTGTACAGATCAGCGATTTCTGCAAGTAGGACATTGTACAGATCAACGATTTCTGCAAGTAGGACATTGTACAGATCAACGATTTCTGCAAGTAGGACATTGTACAGATCAACGATTTCTGCAAGTAGGACATTGTACAGATCAACGATTTCTGCAAGTAGGACATTGTACAGATCAACGATTTCTGCAAGTAGGACATTGTACAGATCAACGATTTCTGCAAGTAGGACATTGTACAGATCAGCGATTTCTGCAATTAGGACATTGTACAGATCAGCGATTTCTGCAAGTAGGACATTGTACAGATCAACGATTTCTGCAAGTAGGACATTGTACAGATCAACGATTTCTGCAAATAGGACATTGTATAGATCAACGATTTCTGCAAGTAGGACATTGTACAGATCAACGATTTCTGCAAGTAGGACATTGTACAGATCAACGATTTCTGCAAGTAAGACATTGTACAGATCAGCGATTTCTGCAAGTAGGACATTGTACAGATCAACGATTTCTGCAAGTAGGACATTGTACAGATCAACGATTTCTGCAAGTAGGACATTGTACAGATTAACGATTTCTGCAAGTAGGACATTGTACAGATCAACGATTTCTGCAAGTAGGACATTGTACAGATCAGCGATTTCTGCAATTAGGACATTGTACAGATCAACGATTTCTGCAAGTAGGACATTGTACAGATCAACGATTTCTGCAAGTAGGACATTGTACAGATCAACGATTTCTGCAAGTAGGACATTGTACAGATCAACGATTTCTGCAAGAAGGATATTGTACAGATCAACGATTTCTGCAAGTAGGACATTGTACAGATCAACGATTTCTGCAAGTAGGACATTGTACAGATCAACGATTTCTGCAAGTAGGACATTGTACAGATCAATGATTTCTGCAAGTAGGACATTGTACAGATCAACGATTTCTGCAAGTAAGACATTGTACAGATCAGCGATTTCTGCAAGTAGGACATTGTACAGATCAACGATTTCTGCAAGTAGGACATTGTACAGATCAACGATTTCTGCAAGTAGGACATTGTACAGATCAACGATTTCTGCAAGTAGGACATTGTACAGATCAACGATTTCTGCAAGTAGGACATTGTACAGATCAACGATTTCTGCAAGTAGGACATTGTACAGATCAACGATTTCTGCAAGAAGGATATTGTACAGATCAACGATTTCTGCAAAGTAGGACATTGTACAGATCAACGATTTCTGCAAATAGGACATTGTATAGATCAACGATTTCTGCAAGTAGGACATTGTACAGATCAACGATTTCTGCAAGTAGGACATTGTACAGATCAACGATTTCTGCAAGTAAGACATTGTACAGATCAGCGATTTCTGCAAGTAGGACATTGTACAGATCAACGATTTCTGCAAGTAGGACATTGTACAGATCAACGATTTCTGCAAGTAGGACATTGTACAGATCAACGATTTCTGCAAGTAGGACATTGTACAGATCAACGATTTCTGCAAGTAGGACATTGTACAGATCAACGATTTCTGCAAGTAGGACATTGTACAGATCAGCGATTTCTGCAAGTAGGACATTGTACAGATCAGCGATTTCTGCAATTAGGACATTGTACAGATCAACGATTTCTGCAAGAAAGATATTGTACAGATCAACGATTTCTGCAAGTAGGACATTGTACAGATCAACGATTTCTGCAAGTAGGACATTGTACAGATCAACGATTTCTGCAAGTAGGACATTGTACAGATCAACGATTTCTGCAAGTAGGACATTGTACAGATCAACGATTTCTGCAAGTAGGACATTGTACAGATCAACGATTTCTACAAGTAGGACATTGTACAGATCAACGATTTCTGCAAGTAGGACAATGTACAGATCAACGATTTCTGCAAGTAGGACATTGTACAGATCAACGATTTCTGCAAGTAGGACATTGTACAGATCAACGATTTCTGCAAGTAGGACATTGTACAGATCAACGATTTCTGCAAGTAGGACATTGTACAGATCAACGATTTCTGCAAGTAGGACATTGTACAGATCAACGATTTCTGCAAGTAGGACATTGTACAGATCAACGATTTCTGCAAGTAGGACATTGTACAGATCAACGATTTCTGCAAGAAGGACATTGTACAGATCAACGATTTCTGCAAGTAGGACATTGTACAGATCAACGATTTCTGCAAGTAGGACATTGTACAGATCAACGATTTCTGCAAGAAGGACATTGTACAGATCAACGATTTCTGCAAGTAGGACATTGTACAGATCAACGATTTCTGCAAGAAGGACATTGTACAGATCAACGATTTCTGCAAGTAGGACATTGTACAGATCAACGATTTCTGCAAGAAAGACATTGTACAGATCAACGATTTCTGCAAGTAGGACATTGTACAGATCAACGATTTCTGCAAGTAGGACATTGTACAGATCAACGATTTCTGCAAGTAGGACATTGTACAGATCAGCGATTTCTGCAAGTAGGACATTGTACAGATCAACGATTTCTGCAATTAGGACATTGTACAGATCAGCGATTTCTGCAAGTAGGACATTGTACAGATCAGCGATTTCTGCAAGTAGGACATTGTACAGATGAACGATTTCTGCAAGTAGGACATTGTACAGATCAACGATTTCTGCAAGTAGGACATTGTACAGATCAGCGATTTCTGCAAGTAGGACATTGTACAGATCAGCGATTTCTGCAAGTAGGACATTGTACAGATCAACGATTTCTGCAAGTAGGACATTGTACAGATCAACGATTTCTGCAAGTAGGACATTGTACAGATCAACGATTTCTGCAAGTAGGACATTGTACAGATCAACGATTTCTGCAAGTAGGACATTGTACAGATCAACGATTTCTGCAAGTAGGACATTGTACAGATCAACGATTTCTGCAAGTAGGACATTGTACAGATCAGCGATTTCTGCAATTAGGACATTGTACAGATCAGCGATTTCTGCAAGTAGGACATTGTACAGATCAACGATTTCTGCAAGTAGGACATTGTACAGATCAACGATTTCTGCAAATAGGACATTGTATAGATCAACGATTTCTGCAAGTAGGACATTGTACAGATCAACGATTTCTGCAAGTAGGACATTGTACAGATCAACGATTTCTGTAAGTAAGACATTGTACAGATCAGCGATTTCTGCAAGTAGGACATTGTACAGATCAACGATTTCTGCAAGTAGGACATTGTACAGATCAACGATTTCTGCAAGTAGGACATTGTACAGATTAACGATTTCTGCAAGTAGGACATTGTACAGATCAACGATTTCTGCAAGTAGGACATTGTACAGATCAGCGATTTCTGCAATTAGGACATTGTACAGATCAACGATTTCTGCAAGTAGGACATTGTACAGATCAACGATTTCTGCAAGTAGGACATTGTACAGATCAACGATTTCTGCAAGTAGGACATTGTACAGATCAACGATTTCTGCAAGAAGGATATTGTACAGATCAACGATTTCTGCAAGTAGGACATTGTACAGATCAACGATTTCTGCAAGTAGGACATTGTACAGATCAACGATTTCTGCAAGTAGGACATTGTACAGATCAACGATTTCTGCAAGTAGGACATTGTACAGATCAACGATTTCTGCAAGTAAGACATTGTACAGATCAGCGATTTCTGCAAGTAGGACATTGTACAGATCAACGATTTCTGCAAGTAGGACATTGTACAGATCAACGATTTCTGCAAGTAGGACATTGTACAGATCAACGATTTCTGCAAGTAGGACATTGTACAGATCAACGATTTCTGCAAGTAGGACATTGTACAGATCAACGATTTCTGCAAGTAGGACATTGTACAGATCAACGATTTCTGCAAGAAGGATATTGTACAGATCAACGATTTCTGCAAAGTAGGACATTGTACAGATCAACGATTTCTGCAAATAGGACATTGTATAGATCAACGATTTCTGCAAGTAGGACATTGTACAGATCAACGATTTCTGCAAGTAGGACATTGTACAGATCAACGATTTCTGCAAGTAAGACATTGTACAGGTCAGCGATTTCTGCAAGTAGGACATTGTACAGATCAACGATTTCTGCAAGTAGGACATTGTACAGATCAACGATTTCTGCAAGTAGGACATTGTACAGATCAACGATTTCTGCAAGTAGGACATTGTACAGATCAACGATTTCTGCAAGTAGGACATTGTACAGATCAACGATTTCTGCAAGTAGGACATTGTACAGATCAGCGATTTCTGCAAGTAGGACATTGTACAGATCAGCGATTTCTGCAATTAGGACATTGTACAGATCAACGATTTCTGCAAGAAAGATATTGTACAGATCAACGATTTCTGCAAGTAGGACATTGTACAGATCAACGATTTCTGCAAGTAGGACATTGTACAGATCAACGATTTCTGCAAGTAGGACATTGTACAGATCAACGATTTCTGCAAGTAGGACATTGTACAGATCAACGATTTCTGCAAGTAGGACATTGTACAGATCAACGATTTCTACAAGTAGGACATTGTACAGATCAACGATTTCTGCAAGTAGGACAATGTACAGATCAACGATTTCTGCAAGTAGGACATTGTACAGATCAACGATTTCTGCAAGTAGGACATTGTACAGATCAACGATTTCTGCAAGTAGGACATTGTACAGATCAACGATTTCTGCAAGTAGGACATTGTACAGATCAACGATTTCTGCAAGTAGGACATTGTACAGATCAACGATTTCTGCAAGTAGGACATTGTACAGATCAACGATTTCTGCAAGTAGGACATTGTACAGATCAACGATTTCTGCAAGTAGGACATTGTACAGATCAACGATTTCTGCAAGTAGGACATTGTACAGATCAACGATTTCTGCAAGTAGGACAATGTACAGATCAACGATTTCTGCAAGTAGGACATTGTACAGATCAACGATTTCTGCAAGTAGGACATTGTACAGATCAACGATTTCTGCAAGTAGGACATTGTACAGATCAACGATTTCTGCAAGTAGGACATTGTACAGATCAACGATTTCTGCAAGTAGGACATTGTACAGATCAACGATTTCTGCAAGTAGGACATTGTACAGATCAACGATTTCTGCAAGTAGGACATTGTACAGATCAACGATTTCTGCAAGTAGGACATTGTACAGATCAACGATTTCTGCAAGTAGAACAGACTGTGACTACAATTAAAGATTGCAGTCGTAGTAATGATTCTACGAAAATGCAAATTTATCTCTGGCAATTTAAAGAATCACAACAAAACTTTCAAAAATTATTATTTAAAAACTGGCTGTGGTTTACAACTGTGAAACAAGTAATTAAAAACTTTTTTATGTGAAAATTCTTATTACACATCAAATTGAAACAAAATTTGCAAAAATTTGGAGCAAAAATCTATGGTTAATAGTAATATCAGAATTTTTTTCAACCTATGGTCAGAAAATCGTATCAAAAACATCACCATATATAAAAAAATAAAAAATAAATACTCCCTCAAGCAGCTGCTTGCCACAGAGGTCTGACAGGAGCCTGTCAGTTTATATGCCAGAGTAGGTCTGTGAGGTTGGCAGGACCTCAGCAGAAAAACAACACATACATCCATGCCTTACCCGGGGCTCGAACCCAGAGTCCCTTAAGTCAGTAGCCAAGCGCGCTAACCACTCGGCCATGGGACCATATATAATTAACCATTAATAATCCTATAAGTAGCAAGGCAAAGTAAACTACCAAAGTAAATTAAAACATCAAATCTTATGTTTTAATTCGATCGAATTCAATCTTAAGAGCAAGATCATAATAAGTTCTCAGATCACCTAATAGAAATTCTATAGAAATTCGATATAAATTATTTTATTAATTTTTATTTATTATACTGATTATTTACATCTATTGTTAACTTTTGAGAGCAATTACTTAAATTGAAATTATTGCTGTTAAATATTCCAATTTTCTTAACTCTAAATAGAGAACGAATATTGTTAAAGATCTAGGTTGAAATAGATTTCAGATCTTCAAAGTGTCTTCAGTCACACTTTTTCAAAAAGGGATTATTTAAGATGTTCCCGAGTTCTGTATCTCAGTTACTATTGACATAACACGGAACTGAACCTAATAAAATGGCTGCTGAGTGTGTTTCTATAACAAGAAATATTTCCATGATAGCTAGACAGACCTCAAACAGTTAAAAATAAAAATGAAATTGCAGTTTTACACTTTTTCCACCAACAGAAACCTATCTTACCGTACGCTTCTTATACGCTTTGTTTACGTTTGTCTCTCCCACGGTCTCTCCACTGTGACGTCAAAATGCCTAGCCAATGACCGTCAAGAAACGCTTCCTCACAGAATGGCTTTGGGTTGGGTTGTTTTACCTCTGAGCGGTACTTTTTTGCACACCATGGGCTAAATGGCCAGGTCACATGGATCTGAAGGCTCAGAGAAGGTTGGGGGAGGGGACCCACTGGAACAGCTGTTGGGAGACAGATGGTAGCCATCCAGCGTGTTCTGTAAAGTGCACAGGGTATGGCTCTCCCGCACACGGGGCCACTGCCGACAGAAGGCGACCTTTCCAAGCCCATCGGTGTCCCCTACTGACCGTGGACAGGGCGGGGAATTTTGCGGAGATAAATCTCAACGCTGACCCAGCTGGAACTCGAACCTGGGAAGTACAGATTACGAGCCTGGCGCGCTACCGACTGAGCCACCCCCGCCCCCCTCACAGAATGGCACCACCCTTCCTATGAGAAAGGTGACACTGATGGACCTAGAAAGAACGCCGTCTGTCGGATGGAAAGTTAAGCCACTGGTTCCATATACACAAGACCGAGACCATTAGCCCATGGTGTGCTTTTATCTATCTCAGAAGAGCTTCTTATACATTCCTCACCCAACAGTGAATTTGGGTTCCTTGTCACCTACAACAGTGAATTTAGGTTCCTTGTCACTTCGGGGTCTATGTGACCTCACCCAACAGTGAATTTGGGTTCCTTGTCACCTACAACAGTGAATTTAGGTTCCTTGTCACTTCGGGGTCTATGTGACCTCACCCAACAGTGAATTTGGGTTCCTTGTCACCTAGTTATTAAGTACAGTCGCTCAAAAAAGTATCCGAACACTATGGTTGATTACAGAATTCAGGAAAAATATCTGGAGCGTGTACAACAACTGTACACGCTCCAGTTACCGTTCACAGCAAACTGGAGCGTGTGGAGTAACTGCACACGCTCCAGTTTGCTGTGAACGGTAACTGCACACGCTCAATATTTCCGTGAGTGAGCTCACACGATCTAGTATCAAAATAATATGACCACCTACATTCGCTCAAAAAAGTATCCGAACACTATGGTTGATTACAGAATTCATAAAAAATATCTGGCAACGATTATTTTAGAAATTAGTGATCTGGCAACCTTCGTGTCACGTGACACGAAACCCTAACTAACCTACTTTAGCAGTGGTTTCATCATAGGGCTATGTACGGGTTGGGTTGTTTTACCTCTGAGCGGCACTTTTTGCACACCATGGGCTAAATGGCCAGATCACGGCTTGAAATCCCCCGACGGACGGCGGCCTTTCGAAGCCCATCGGTGTCCCCTACTGACCGTGGGCAGGGTGGGGAATTTTGCATAAGGTTTTCAACCCAATCTTGATATTTTCAGAGGAATTTAAAAGCATGTTGCAAAATTTAATTTCACTTTAATATATTTAATCTTAAAGATTTTTTGGGTTTTTTACCTCTGAGCGGCACTTTTTTGCACACCATGGACTAAAATGGCCAGGTCACATGGACACCGAAGGCTCAGAGAAGGCTGGGGGAGGGGACCCACTGGTACAGCTATTGGGAGACAGATGGTAGCCTCCCGTCAAGGCCATCCAGCGTGTTCTTTAACGTGCACAGGGTATGGCTCTCCCGCACACGGGGCCACGGCTTAACGTCCCATCCGACGGACGGCGTCCTTTCCAAGCCCATCGGTGTCCCCTACTGACCGTGGGCAAGGCGGGGAATTTTTGCGGAGATAAATCTCAACGCTGACCCAGCTGGGACTCGAACCTGGGAACTACAGATTACGAGCCTGGCGCGCTACCGACTGAGCCACCCCCTCCCCAAATGTTTATGGGAGGCAACAGCAGGTTAAGAGTAACAATTTGATACGAGAGGCGCACATGAGAGAGATTTTCATTGCCATTAGGATCTGATAAGCTTCTGTCAATATAATAACCTTAATCTATCAGCCCTACCCAAGCATCGATTGTTCCATCTTTTCGAGGTAAAAGGAATTGGTTGGCTTGTTTGATCTTTTGATGCAACCCACGAGAGGTCATGCTTCAGAACGAAGTTAAATTGTGTTGTCTCGCCGCATGATGAGAATCTTTTGTTTGAACAATGGACTTAATGGAGGAAGGGTGATGAGATGAAAAGAATCCATCTCACAGGATGGGGGGCGGGGATGGCTCAGTCTGTAGCGCGCCAGGCTTGTAATCTGTACTTCCCAGGTTCGAGTCCCAGCTGGGTCAGCGTTGAGATTTATCTCCGCAAAAATTCCCCGCCCTGCCCACGGTCAGTAGGGGACACCGATGGGCTTGGAAAGGCCGCCGTCCGTCGGATGGGACGTTAAGCCTTGGCCCCTTGTGCGGGAGAGCCATACCATGTGCACGTTAAAGAACACGCTGGATGGCCTTGACGGGATGCTACTACTATCTGTCTCCCAACAGCTGTTCCAGTCGGTCCCCTCCCCCAACCTTCTCTGAGCCTTCGGGGTCCATGTGACCTGGCCATTTAGCCCCATGGTGTGCAAAAAAAGTGCCGCTCAGAGGTAAAATAATCCAATTCAATCCAATCTCACAGGATGGAACTTATGGAAACACGTCACAAGCAGCTTGAATCGTAAGTCTAAGCACCGAGATTTATTACAGATTGATTAAAAGATTTACCGAATTTCGTGACTGAAATATTCCCGACACATAGTCGCTCATGCGCAGGGCCGCCGAGAGGGGGGGGGGGGGGGGGGGGGGGCAAGGGGGACTAGTGCATAGGGGCCCGTCAGATTAAGTGACTCTTACAAAAATTATTCTTAGTTAGGCTATATATAGATCCTATGCTAAAACGTTTTATGTGACACAAACTGTGTAGGCCTATGTTTTTGCATGCTTGACTGCGCAACAGGCTTTTTTTCCTCTGTATGTCCTCATTGTGTCCAAAATAATTGCTATTAATGATTTGTAAAGATAAAAAGTTTTCAAGGGGGGCCCCGAGCATAATATTACATAGGGGCCCATAAATTCTCTCGGTGGCCCTGCTCATGCGACTATGTATTCCGACTATGTAATCGTTATGCGACTATGTAATCGTATGCGACTCTGTGTCGCGTTATTAGTATGTGGCCTTCAAGAAATGCTATAATTACTAGTGTACAGTCGCTCAAAAAAATATCCGAACACTATGGTTGATCACAGAATTCAGAAAAAAATATCCGGCAACGATTTTTTTTAGAAATTAGTGATCTGGCAACCTTCGTGTCACGTGACAGGAAGGTTGCCAGATCACTAATTTCTAAAAAAAATCGTTGCCAGATATTTTTTCTGAATTCTGTAATCAACCTTCGTGTCACGTGACACGAAGGTTGCCAGATCACTAATTTCAGAATTCAGATCAGAATTCTTGAAACATGTTTCTAATAGAAAATTTTAAGATCGATATTTATTTTTCGCACTGATAGTACACTCTCATGCTTTTTATGAGAAAAGAGAGCACTCATGGGCCAAGCAAATAGACTTCTAATATCTAATCGTGAAAAAAAACATGCGTTTCGTTGGGAAAACAACTTCAACCTGATAAAAAGTTTTTACAGGGGCTTCTTATAAAGATGCACGAAATGTCAGCTAATTGGGAAAGCAACTGACAGGGTCAGTAATCCAGTTTCAGGGGATGCACGAAATCTGCATTAAAGCACCAAATAATTTAATCTGTCGAAGTCGAAAATCTATCAGGGATGTTAAAAACTGCCTCTTTGCATTTCTGCCAACACATCATCTCTCATCACGTGTGCTCACACCTCCTCTTTTCTCCGCAACACGCATGCGCTCACTGACCCTATAAACCTACTTTTATACATCAGTTGTTCAAGCGTCATATCCCCAATTAAATGACTTAGAATTATTACACAGCAGTTTCAAATCAATGGCATCGTACAATTCTCTCTCATTGAATTATACTCGTGTATAACTGTTTCTAAATTTAACCATTTTCTTAAATCTCAATTGATAGCGCGCCAGGTTCGTAATCTGTAAGTCTCAAGTTCGAGTTCCATCTGGGTCGGCGTTGAGATTTATCTCCCCAAAACTCGCCGCCCTGCCCACGGTCAGTAGGGGACACCGATGGGCTTGGAAAGGCCACCGTCCGTCGAATGGGACGTTAAGCGTGGCCCGTGTGCGGGAGAGCCATACCCTGTGCACGTTAAAGAACACGCTGGATGGCCTTGATGGGAGTCTACCATCTGTCTTTCAACAGCTGTTCCAGTGGGTCCCCTCCCCCAACCTTCTCTGAACCTTCGGGGTCCTTGTGATCTGGCCATATAGCCCATTGTGTACAAAAGTGCCGCTCAGAGGTAAAACAACCCAACGTTAAAGAACACGCTGGATGGCCTTGACGGGAGTCTACCATCTGTCTCCCAACAGCTGTTCCAGTGGGTCCCCTCCCCCAACCTTCTCTGAACCTTCGGGGTCCTTGTGATCTGGCCATATAGCCCAATGTGTACAAAAAGTGCCGCTCAGAGGTAAAACAACCCAACGTTAAAGAACACGCTGGATGGCCTTGACGGGAGTCTACCATCTGTCTCCCAACAGCTGTTCCAGTGGGTCTCCTACCCCAACCTTCTCTGAGCCTTCGGGGTCCTTGTGATCTGGCCATTTAGCCCATTGTGTACAAAAAGTGCCGCTCAGAGGTAAAACAACCCCAACCCACTCCCCCCCCCCCCAACCTTCTCTGAACCCTGGAAGCTTTGTGACCTGGCCATTTAGTACAGTGCATGCAAAAAAGTGCCGCTCAGAGGTAAAACAATTGTTTCTGATTACACTCTCTTAAAGCATTATCTTCTGATGGTGCCAGCTCGCCACTGAGATTGGACCGGAGGCTGTTATCATAATACGCTCTAGAAAAGAATCTCTGAAAGAGGAAAAAACTTCAACAAGAGGGAAATATTCGTCATGAAAAAAAAAATCCATACCCTGGACTGGAACCGAGGTTCTTTCAGTCTCTAGTTAATCATTCGGTCTCTAGAAGTTGTGGTTATATGCATAAAACAAGTTTATAATTTTTGGACACAATAATTGAATATATTTCAAAAATATTCTTGAAAATTCTAGTATATTGTTACCAAAATTTTTCCACAATTTATTTCAAGTCGTTCCTTTCTCTCTCAGCATTTGAGAACAAAAGATGATTGAAAAAGAAGAATGGAAAACATGACAAAGAAAGGGAGATACGAAAAGATGTGAAAAAAAGATGGGAGAAATGGGAGAAAGATGATGTAAAAAGATGTTAAAGAGGCAACAAGATGAGAAAAAATGGTGGAAGTTGAAAAAAATTAAAATGGAAAAAAGTTGAGAAAAATTACGGAGAAAGGGGCGAAGGGGTTGAGGAGAGATGAAGTGGAAAGAAGAGAATAAGAGAATGGGGAAAAGAGAAGTGAGGCTAAGAAAAGACGATAAAGAAAAGAGGAAAGATTAAAAGAGATGAAAAAATTGTCAAGAAGAGAAAAGATGATGTAGAAAAGAGATTGATGAAGGGAAATGGGAAGAGAAAGAAAGATGACGGAGGAAAAGAATGAAGTTGAGAAAAGATAATGAGGGAAAAAGTAATGAAGATAAGAATGCTGATAAAGACACAATGAGAGTGCAGTAATGGAGATGAGAAGTGAAAAGATGAGAAAAGATGATTGTAAAAAGGAGGAAAGAAAAGCAACGAGATATTGGACAAAGAAGAAATAAAATATGATAAAGAAAAGTGGAAAGAAGAAAAAAGACTATGGAGAAAAGTTTATAAGGAAAAGAGACGAGAAAACGATGATAAAAGAGATGATGACGCAGAAAACATCGATATACTTTATGATAGTATATCATCGGATGAAGAGTTATGACGGGTTTACATAAAAATAAATACCTCCTCAAGCAGCTGCTTGCCACAGAGGTCTGACAAGAGCCTGTCAGTTTATATGCCATAGTAGAACGTCTGAGAGGATGGCAGGACCTCAGCAGAAAAACGAGACGAACACCACTCGGCCATGGGACGGCGGGTTTACCTAAGTGCCTATTTAAAACTAAAAACTCCAAGTTTTATTTCAATTTCTTTGAAAGAAGATTACTACACAATAAAGTTACGATAATTGTAATAACATTTTCGGTATTCTATTTAACGTTGTAACAAGTTTCCCACGTTCCCCTGTTATAGGAGCTCACCGAGTTGAAAATCCTCTCTGCTTTCTTGAAGTACTTTTTTGATTTTGATTTTTTTTTTTTTTTTTTTTTTTTTTTGATTTGCGACATATAGGACAGAGAAGAATCCCAGAAGCTACTCCTAGCTTAATACAGGCCTTCTCATACAAGGACATGCCCTACTAAGACCGAAGTCACTGCTGACCACTGCCTTAGTTAGAGCTAACACAGCACACAAAGTTTGCCTTGCTGGAACAGTTCTTAAAACGTTTCACCTGGTGGCCTGGGGGCGGGGGTGGCTCAGTCGGTAGCGCGCCAGGCTCGTAATCTGTAGTTCCCAGGTTCGAGTCCCAGCTGGGTCAGCGTTGAGATTTATCTCCGCAAAATTCCCCGCCCTGCCCACGGTCAGTAGGGGACACCGATGGGCTTGAAAAGGCCGCCGTCCGTCGGATGGGACGTTAAGCCGTGGCCCCGTGTGCGGGAGAGCCATACTCTGTGCACGTTAAAGAACACGCTGGATGGCCTTGACGGGAGGCTACCATCTGTCTCCCAACAGCTGTTCCAGTGGGTCCCCTCCCCCAACCTTCTCTGAGCCTTCGGGGTCCATGTGAACTGGCCATTTAGCCCATGGTGTGCAAAAAAGTGCCGCTCAGAGGTAAAACAATCCAATCCAATCCTGGTGACCTGAAAACTTTAGTTAGGCCTCTGATCCTAATTCGGTTAATGCAGTCATTTCCACTAAAGTTCTTCTCCGCTCAATCTGCTTTTCAGAAGATTCTCAAGACATCTCGTTTTAATGATCTGCTTTTACTAAATCCACTCTCATTCGATTTTTTTAATCATTCCACTTATTACTGATTCTGAAAATTTTTTTACTAACTTCCTCGTTACTTGTACAGTCGCTCAAAAAAGTATCCGAACACTATGGTTGATCACAGAATTCAGAAAAAAATATCCGGCAACGATTTTCTTTTAGAAATTAGTGATCTGGCAAGCTTCGTGTCACGTGATTACAGAATTCAGGAAAAATATCTGGACCGTGTACAGCAACTGTACACGCTACAGTTACCGTTAACAGCAAACTGGAGCGTGTGCAGTTACTGCACACGCTCCAGTTTCCTGTGAACGTTAACTGCACACGCTCAATATTTCCGTGAGTGAGCTCACACGATCCAATGTGCTGTAAACATTAACCGCAACCGCTCCAGTTTGCTGTGAACGGTAACTGCACACGCTCAATATTTCCGTGAGTGAGCACACACGATCTAGTATCAAAATAATATGACCACCTACAGTCGCTCAAAATTCAGAAAAAAATATCTGGCAACGATTTTGTTTAGGAATTAGTGATCTGGCAACCTTCGTGTATGACTGTAGGTGGTCATATTATTTTGATACTAGATCGTGTGGGCTCACTCACGGAAATATTGAGCGTGTGCAGTTACCGTTCACAGCAAACTGGAGCGTGTGCAGTAACTGCACACGCTTCAGTTTGCAATCAGAATATTTCTTATTGTTTTTAGGTTTCATAAATTAAATAAATTATATGGTTTTCATAAATTAAGGAACAACACTATGTTATGTCAATGAGAAGCTGATGTCGAAGCTCTATAACTTCTAAAATAAGTTGCTGTCGAAGCTCTATAACTTCTAAAATAAGTTGTTGTCGAAGCTCTATAACTTCTAAAATAAGTTGTTGTCGAAGCTCTATAACTTCTAAAATAAGTTGTTGTCGAAGCTCTATAACTTAAAATAAGTTGTTGTCGAAGCTCTATAACTTCTAAAATAAGTTGTTGTCGAAGCTCTATAACTTCTAAAATAAGTTGTTGTCGAAGCTCTATAACTTCTAAAATAAGTTGTTGTCGAAGCTCTATAACTTCTAAAATAAGTTGTTGTCGAAGCTCTATAACTTCTAAAATAAGTTGTTGTCGAAGCTCTATAACTTCTAAAATAAGTTGTTGTCGAAGCTCTATAACTTAAAATAAGTTGTTGTCGAAGCTCTATAACTTCTAAAATAAGTTGTTGTCGAAGCTCTATAACTTCTAAAATAAGTTGTTGTCGAAGCTCTATAACTTCTAAAATAAGTTGTTGTCGAAGCTCTATAACTTCTAAAATAAGTTGTTGTCGAAGCTCTATAACTTCTAAAATAAGTTGTTGTCGAAGCTCTATAACTTCTAAAATAAGTTGTTGTCGAAGCTCTATAACTTCTAAAATAAGTTGTTGTCGAAGCTCTATAACTTCTAAAATAAGTTGTTGTCGAAGCTCTATAACTTCTAAAATAAGTTGTTGTCGAAGCTCTATAACTTCTAAAATAAGTTGTTGTCGAAGCTCTATAACTTCTAAAATAAGTTGTTGTCGAAGCTCTATAACTTCTAAAATAAGTTGTTGTCGAAGCTCTATAACTTCTAAAATAAGTTGTTGTCGAAGCTCTATAACTTCTAAAATAAGTTGTTGTCGAAGCTCTATAACTTCTAAAATAAGTTGTTGTCGAAGCTCTATAACTTCTAAAATAAGTTGTTGTCGAAGCTCTATAACTTCTAAAATAAGTTGTTGTCGAAGCTCTATAACTTCTAAAATAAGTTGTTGTCGAAGCTCTATAACTTCTAAAATAAGTTGTTGTCGAAGCTCTATAACTTCTAAAATAAGTTGTTGTCGAAGCTCTATAACTTCTAAAATAAGTTGTTGTCGAAGCTCTATAACTTCTAAAATAAGTTGTTGTCGAAGCTCTATAACTTCTAAAATAAGTTGTTGTCGAAGCTCTATAACTTCTAAAATAAGTTGTTGTTTGTTTTGATAAATGTGATAGCAGATAAAAGGAGTTATGACAGTTTGGATATGGAGTAAGGGCAATTCCAGTCGTAAGAAACTTATACAAAATTGATGTATAGTGAAAGAATTCGTTACACCAACTTCTAAAATACATACTTATTAAACACCTGGATACAGTACTTATTAAATAATAAATAAATAAATAAATACCCCCTCAAGCAGCTGCTTGCCACAGAGGTCTGACAGGAGCCTGTCAGTTTATTTGCCAAAGTAGAAGATCTGAGAGGATGGCAGGACCTCAGCAGAAAAACAACACATACAACCTTAACAAGTTTAAATTAACTTCTGAAGTCAATTTTTGTGACTAGCATTGTTATTGGCATATTCTTTTAAAGTTTCGATTTTATTTTTATAAGAAAATATACTGGGTGGCAGGATGTTGAAACAACGCATATAATTTTTTTTTGTTTTTAATAATAAATAAATAGAAATATCATGATATGTTACTTATCTTTAAATGTACATAGTAGTCTAGAAATAAAATTTTGAAAGCATTTTAAAAATAAATATTTCGTCACTGTTTGTTCTTCATCAATTTCCACCCAGGGAATTTCTTTTTCTACGACCATCGGTTTTGAGAGCTGGGTGTTAAAATTTTAGAATGGCACCACTGGTATGTTCAAAAAATTATTATACGTGTCTCCTAAATTGAAGTGTGTTGCTAATCATTCATCTTATGGTACAGTCGCTCAAAAAAGTATCCGAACACTATGGTTGATTACAGAATTCAGAAAAAATATCCGGCAACGATTTTTTTAGAGATTAGTGATTTGGCAACCTTCGTGTCACGTGATTACATAATTCAGGAAAAATATCTGGAGCGTGTACAGTAACTGTACACGCTCCAGTTACCGTTCACAGCAAACTGGAGCCTGTGCAGTTTCTGCACACGCTCCAGTTTGTTGTGAACGGTAACTGCATACGCTCAATATTTCCGTGAGTGAGCCCACACGATCTAGTATCAAAATAATATGACCACCTACAGTCGCTCAAAAAAGTATCCGAACACTATGGACGATTACAGAATTCAGAAAAAATATCTGACAACGATTTTTTTAAAAATTAGTAATCTGGCAACCTTCGTGTCACGTGACACGAAGGTTGCCAGATCGCTAATTTCTAAAAAAATCATTGCCAGATATTTTTTCTGAATTCTGTAATCGACCATAGTGTTCGGATACTTTTTTGAGCGACTGTACACCACCTTACCTTTAAAAATTGATGTTCCCCTCCATTTGAAAGTTTATCTGAATATTTAAATTACGAGATTGCAATTTGCACTAATTAATACACAAGCATGTGAGAAAGCAAACTACAATTCTAGTTTTAATCTGAAGCACAATTTACAAAATGTCCAAGTCACAAAAGACTCTAAAGCACAAAACAGAGAAGTGGACAGATTGCACAGCTATTAAGAGCAGATGGGAGTTCCCCATAACCCTGATCCAACTACACCAACTGAAAGCCGTTAAACAAAAAACCTGCACCAGTAAAAAAGACAAGAAAAGCCCAAAGAAAAAAAAATATCCCCCCCCCCCCCTCCAACTGACTCGGTAGCGAAGGGGTGGAGCAAAGTCTCAAGCTCCATCACCCTTCCTAAATGAATAATGAGATGTCCTCCTGGTCCGTCGTATTGTTCGTCCAGCCTCTTGTGATTGCCCCACCACGTCTCTGGAACAAGGACACACACAAATGCCGTCAATTAGGCTTAGCTAAGTACAGTAGGAGGATGCATTTTTTCTTTCCCCGATCCCTCCCTTAATGACCGGGTGCCGGTCCCTTAAACTGCTCGTGGCGGTTAAAGGAACTGAAATTCTTCAAAAGGAACACCGGATTCGGGGGCCTTACCGGACTAAATTAGGGTAATTTTCGGAGAAGGCACCAACCGGAGGAGGGTGGCCGAGCGTTTCCGCGTCGCTGGACTTGCTACCGATGTGCGGTACGGCTGAAGACGGCTCTACGACCACTTGACTACCGGTGAGCGAGCATCGCGGACGCCGGCAAGTGGCTGTTCGAGGGGGCTCGACCGCACTGCTTTAAACGCACGCGCTCTGCCAACACGTGGCCCACTCGCTTTTCCTGTCACGTGGAATAGGTCGTCGTAGGTGGAAGGAAGGATCGTTTTCTCACCAAGTGGTAAGTTGATGATTTTGTTTCTCTTGTAGTTCGTTGAAAAGGTAGTCAGAAAACTCGTCCTTTTCTCGAATCCTATGGTCTCGATTACAGTGCTTCGCGTAAAGGAAAAACCTGGGTTTGAATTTCGGATATTGATGAAATTTCGTCATCACAAGTGTTGGACGTTGATAATATTCACGAACAGATTTCCTACAAGTGTTATTTACGGATTTCTCACATCATACGCTTTTTAATATAATAATATTTAAATTAGGCCGTCCCGTGGCCGAGTGATTAGTACGCTTGGCTACTGATCTATGGGACCTGGGTTCGAGCCCCGGATTAGGCATGGATGTGTGTGTCATTTGAGGTCCTGCCATCCTCTCAGATCTCCTACTGTGGCATATAAACTGACAGGCTCCTGTCAGACCTCTGTAGCAAGCAGCTGCTTGAGGGGGTATTTATTTATTTATTTAAATATTTAAATTCACAAAGTTCCAAATTTTAGAACAGTAGCCGTCCCGTGGCCAAGTGGTTAGCGCGCTTGGTTACTGATTTAAGGGACCTGGGTTCGAGCCCCGGATAAGGCAGGCATGGATGTATGTGTCGTTTTTCTACTGAGGTCCTGGATATTTGTTTATTTTTATAAACCCAATACTTACCAAGAGATGTTAAAGTTTTAAAGAAGTTATTGACCTCACAGATTTTGTCTATAATGTTATATTAGATCAGCGAATGGTAAACTTATCCGAGTTGCGATCAACCTTAAAGCATGAAACGTTTTGTATCCCTCCATTCAATTTTATGGCAACACTAAAATTATAAGCGTAAAATGTTGCAAATATTTTAATTGGAATATATGACGCCTTGCAGCACGAAGCGAATTAGAATCAAATGATAATATTTTTAGTTTTCAATTTGGTTCGACACACATTCGTTTTCATTATTTATTTTTCTAACAAAAAAGTCAGAAATACTGATTCTCACAATCATTCATAAAGGGCATTAGTTTCTGCCTAGCTGGAGAATTCTGGACACTCATAACACATTCGCAGCTAAAAGTCTAGTCACATTCTTTTCTTTATTTTCGATTTGAACATTTTAGCATCTCAATAAATATTTCGCAAGAGACCTGCAATGCTTTGACAGCGGACAATTTCAGAAACACTGCACTTGATCGTACGCTGCTGCCAAAAAATGGGTTGGGTTGTTTTACCTCTGAGCGGCACTTTTTTGCACACCATGGGCTAAATGGTCAGGTCACATGGACCCCGTAGGCTCAGAGAAGGTTGGGTGATGGGACCCACTGGAACAGCTGTTGGGAGACCGATGGTAGCCTCCCGTCAAGGCCATCCAGCGTGTTCTTTAACGTGCACAAGGTATGGCTCTCCCGCATTCGGGGCCACGGCTTAACGTCCCATCCGACGGACGGACGGCCTTTCCAAGACCAGCGGTGTCCCCTACTGACCGTGGGCAGGGCGGGGAATTTTGCGGAGATAAATCTAACGCTGGCCCAGCTGGGACTCGAACCTGGGAACTACAGATTACGAGCCTGGCGCGCTACCGACCGAGCCACCCCCGCCTCTCCAAATAATGGAAAACTGTTTATTCTGTTTTAACAAAATCCATTGCAGCTTTCGATACACGAGAATACGGAATAATTTCCATCCCAAAGGCTTTTTGGAGAGAGAGTTTTGTTTTAGCAGGTAGCGCTAGAGCCTCGTAATCCGATGTTTAATTTTTTCCGCTTTCGCCTCCCCCTCCAACGGGGCAGGGGTGGCTCACTCGGTAAAAGTTTAAAAGAAAGAGTCAAGTTTAAAATATTTCATTCGTCAATTAATAAACAGCTTTAGATCCTGCCTGGTACAACGTTTCTATGGAGTGTAATGTACAGTCGCTCAAAAAAATATTCAAACAGTACAGTTGATTACAAAATTCAGAAAAAATATCTGGCAACGATTTTTTCAGAAATTAGTGATCTGGCAAACTTCGTGTCACGTGACACGAAGGTTGCCAGATCACCAATTTATAAAAAAAATCGTTGCCAGATATTTTTTCTGAATTCTGTAATCGACCACAGTGTTCGGATACTTTTTAGAGCGACTGTAGGTGGTCATATTATTTTGATACTAGATCGTGTGGGCTCACTCACGGAAATATTGAGCGTGTGCAGTTACCGTTCACAGCAAACTGGAGCGTGTGCAGTAACTGCACACGCTCCAGTTTGCTGTGAACGGTAACTGGAGCGTGTACAGTTACGCTCCAGATATTTTTCCTGAATTCTGTAATCACGTGACACGAAGGTTGCTAGATCACTAATTTCTAAAAAAATCGTTGCCAGATATTTTTTCTGAATTCTCTAATCAACCATAGTGTCCGGATATTTTTTTGAGCGACTGTACAACATATGATTAGCGTTCTATCCTTTGTGTTAGGAAGACCCGTTTCCTTAAAAAAAAAACTCTTTTATTCTTACGAGGGGTGACTGTAAATAATCCCTAATGAAATTTTAAAATATTTTCTATTTTATAAGTGCACTAAAGTTGGCAACAGTTGCATGTAATGACTAAGGTTTCACACTCTAACGCATAAATCATGGATCTTTCCACACCTTCTTTTCGAGAAATGATTAAATATTCTCTTCGTCGCTTGAAGCGAAATGAATCCTTTAATGTTTTGTTAGAGGAATAGCTAAAAGTCGAAGTTCTGTTAACTTCGAAAGAAATGTTTCAAGGAAAAGCCGGGGCGGGGGTGGCTCAGTCGGTAGCGCGCCAGGCTCGTAATCTGTAGTTCCCAGGTTCGAGTCCCAGCTGGGGATTTATCTCCAGCTGGGACTCAGCAGCGTTGAGATTTATCTCCGCTAAATTCCCCGCCCTGCCCACGGTCAGTAGGGGACACCGATGGACTTGGAAAGGCCGCCGTCCGTCGGATGGGACGTTAAGCCGTGGTCTCGTGTGCGGGAGAGCCATACCCTGTGCACGTTAAAGAACACGCTGGATGGCCTTGACGGGAGGCTACCATCTGTCTCCCAACAACTGTTCCAGTGAGACCCCTCCCCCAACTTTCTCTGAGTCTTCGAGGTCCATGTGACCTGGTCATTTAGCCCATGGTGTGCAAAAAAGTGCCGCTCAGAGGTAAAACAACCCAACCCAAGGAAAAGCCACTGAACGAACGCTTTTTCATTCAGTCCCTAAAGGATTACCAGAAATGGAGACATTCAAACAACAAAGTACTACCAAAGGATATTTTACCGAAACTGATGAAAATTAAATCAGTCACTGTATGCGTTTTCAAAAATAATTTTCTGTTTATCTCTTAAAGCAAAAAGTCCTTTGTCATCCTCCTGGCTACGAGACAATTGGATTTGTTGCTGTCACAGTAAACTTCTTGGACATTGCACTCCAACAAACAAAAATTTCGAACATCTGACATAAATAGATTGCTTACAAAATTCTTTTAAAGTTTTGCCATTTTCAACTTTTCCCACCGTTAGAGGGAGCTATTAAATTGTTCGGGGTTTATATGTAGGGTGGCCAGATTGAAAGAACAAGATCCAAGGAATTATAGAAATTTTATCTGAAAGGCTGATTTGTTATTAGGGTGATCAAATTTAAAGGAAAAAAAAAGATCCGAGGACTTCTAAAATTCAATCTCAATCCTACAAATCATACAAAAGTTTCTTTTGTAAAATGTTTTCAATTTCGGCAAATTTGCACTAAAGTTTCACAAGAGATAAGAAAATTTGTTCTCCCTTGTAGCAAAGTCTTCACGATGTCCACTTCTATAAGTGATTTCTCATCTGTCCATATTAAATTCATGTCTGAAAAAATTCTTTCAATCAGATAAAAGAAAATTTCTCCTCATGCAGTTTTCTTAGCTGATTTCTTCGTCCACTAGCTGAGAAAGTCGCGGCAAAGCAGACTCGCACCGTTGCCAGTCCCATTACAAATTGGAACTCAATTTTTAAATCAAACATAGGTGACCTGGGTTATCACAGGGTGCCGAAATCCGTTAAAATAGATATAAAACTTAACAACTTGCATAGTAATGAAGTCATTGGCAACCATAAGACACGAGATGAGGTCAGAAAGTAGAAGAAAGACGTGCATTCTCTACTAGTGTCATACAGGTTGGGTTGTTTCACCTCTGAGCGGCACATTTTTTTGCACACCATGGGCTAAATGGCCAGGTCACATGGACCCCGAAGGCTCAGAGAAGGTTGGGGGAGGGGACCCACTGCAAAGCTGTTGGGAGACAGATGGTAGCCTCCCGTCAAGGCCATCCAGAGTGTTCTTTAACGTGCACAGGGTAAGGCTCTCCCACACACGGGGTCACGGCTTAACGTCCCATCCGACGGACGGCGGCGTTTCCAAGCCCATCGGTGTCCCCTACTGACCGTGGGCAGGGCGGGGAATTTTGCGGAGATAAATCTCAACGCTGACCCAGCTGGGACTAGTGTCATACAGACATCAATATCATTGACTCTTCAATATCATTGATATCCTCAATATCATTGATGATTCTAGACTCAATTTTTCGGTCACCTGTATTGTGACCGAAATTTTTTTAACAGTATTGTCCCCTACTGTTCCATTAGTAAAGATCTGCTCAAGTTGTACGGTCAATATACAAAAAAAAAAATCGAAAACTGAATTCCGGGACCTTTACAAAATAAAAATAAATACCCCCTCAAGCAGCTGCTTGCCACAGAGGTCTCACAGGAGTCTGTCAGTTTATATGCCAAAGTAGAAGATCTGAGAGGATGGCAGGACCTCAGCAGAAAACAACATCAACATCAATGCCTTACCCGGGGCTCGAACCCAGGTCCCTTAGATCAGTAGCCAAGTGCACTAACCATTCGGCCACGGGACTCCGGGGCACTTTAGAAGGCATTTATTTGTCAGGGACAGAGCGTAAAATTCAAGGACTGTTCCCCCAAAAAAGAGGCTGCATGATTACCCTAATTTTGTGTCACAAGAGCAACACAGGCCATACTGCATGTTCACCCTCCAGAAAAGTTAAAATACAAAAACACAAAAGGAACAAACAACGAAAATTGTAATCAGTGTAAAAGAACGAAGAACAAATGTAGAAATAACTTGTAAAAACAATATGAGATAGGAAGCGATTAAAACTTTTGGGGGTCATTCATAAATACAAACCCTAATATTTCATCAATACCTATCCAAAGACTGTAGATATTCAAAAGAAGTTGGACATCAACAGAAGGAAAGAAAGATAGGCTTGGGTTGTTTTACCTCTGAGCGGCACTTTTTTGCACACCATGGGCTAAATGGCCAGGTCACATGGACCCCGAAGGCTCAGAGAAGGTTGGGGGAGGGGACCCACTGGAACAGCTGTTGGGAGACAGATGGTAGCCTCCCGTCAAGGCCATCCAGCGTGTTCTTTAACGTTGGGTTGTTTCACCTCTGAGCGGCACTTTTTTGCACACCATGGGCTAAATGGCCAGGTCACATGGACCCCGAAGGCTCAGAGAAGGTTGGTGAAGGGGACCCACTGGAACAGCTGTTGGGAGACAGATGGTAGCCTCCCGTCAAGGCGATCCAGCGTGTTCTTTAACGTGCACAGGGTATGGATCTCCCGCACACTGGGCCACGGCTTAACGTCCCATCCGATGGACGGCGGCCTTTCCAAGCCCATCGGTGTCCCCTACTGACCGTGGGCAGGGCATTTTGCGGAGATAAATCTCAACGCTGATCTAGCTGGGACTCGAACCTGGGTACTACAGATTACGAGCCTGGCGCGCTACCGACTGAGCCACCCCCGCCCCAGAAAGATAGGCAACGAAATGAAAACTATAACTCGGTTTTTCATTGTTTTCTTTTTTAAATCCTTTAATAAAATCGAAGTTCTGAGTTCAACAATGTGCTAATAATTCGTACGAAATATAATTTTAACTGACTCTCTTTTATCATGCTTATAGGTGTGATAACATATATGTAATTTAAGGCTTAGCATCGATATAGTATTAAAAAAAATGAGTGAACTATATTTTTATGATTGCTGTTATTAAATTTGACACTTTGATTTCTCGTTTTAAATTAGAAGTGGGCTAGCCCATGTTTCATCTGTTTCAATACTTTTCCACTTTTTCAGCTGAAATCTAGTCTTAAATTATAGGTTATTTTTACACCTCTGCGTGGCCCTTTTTTTGCACATAATGAGATAAATTGGCAAGTCACTAAGACCCCGATGTGCTCAGAGAAAATTGGGGTAAGGAGATCCACTGGAACGCGGTTAGGAGACAGATGGTATCCTCCTATCAAGACCATCGAACTTGCTCTTTAAAGTGTACTGGGGGTGGCTCTCCTGCCCAAGGGGTTACATGCGACGGATGGCGGTCTTTCCAAGTCGAACTATGTCGCCTTTCTCACCGAGGGCAGAAAGGCAGTTAGTGGAGAGAAAATTCTTGATACAAGCCCAGTAGGATCTCGCACCTGGGCTACTGCAGCTACGGAACTGAGCTAATCCCGCCACTTATGAAACGTTGAAACTGAAATGAAATAACAGAAAACAAGCAAAGAACATATTGTAATGTTCCTTGAAGGGTCCACCCAGATATTCAATACTTGTCTTTCCATAATTTTTTAAACGCTATAAAAGGATTTTATTCAAAACGTCGATGCCATCGATTTATAACTTTCTTTTTTGCATAAGTCGTTGAGCTTTGGACTTCGTTTTTCTGGAGGGGGAGAGCTATTTTTCGCCATTTTTTTCTCCTCCCAGATATTTTTTTCCACTTTTTTCCCTCTATTTTTTTCCTCCTTTGTCTCCAGCTTTAGTGATTGTTCTCTCCAAATTCCAAATTCAAATTTATTTTCAATAAGTATTATCTATAATTATATTACATAAAAAATCCCACTAAGCCGAAGCTTATCAGCGGGAATGTACATATATGTTTTTACAGATATGATCTAGATTGCCTCAGTAGTACAAAAAATGAAGGAGAGAAAAAAAGGAATAAATGAGAAAGAAATGAAGGAGAGAGAAAAAGGAATAAATGAGAAAGATATGAAGGAGAGAAAAAAAGGAATAAATGAGAAAGAAATGAAGGAGAGAGAAAAAGGAATAAATGAGAAAGAAATGAAGGAGAGAAAAAAGGGAATAAATGAGAAAGAAATGAAGGAGAGAAAAAAAGGAATAAATGAGAAAGAAATGAAGGAGAGAAAAAAAGGAATAAATGAGAAAGAAATGAAGGAGAGAGAAAAAGGAATAAATGAGAAAAAAATGAAGGAGAGAAAAAAGGGAATAAATGAGAAAGAAATGAAGGAGAGAAAAAAAGGAATAAATGAGAAAGAAATGAAGGAGAGAAAAAAGGAATAAATGAGAAAGAAATGAAGGAGAGAAAAAAAGGAATAAATGAGAAAGAAATGAAGGAGAGAGAAAAAGGAATAAATGAGAAAGAAATGAAGGAGAGAAAAAAAGGAATAAATGAGAAAGAAATGAAGGAGAGAGAAAAAGGAATAAATGAGAAAGAAATGAAGGAGAGAAAAAAGGAATAAATGAGAAAGAAATGAAGGAGAGAAAAAAAGGAATAAATGAGAAAGAAAACCGACAAAATGATGACAGTTTCCAAATAAAAACATCACTTTTTCATCAACCACTGAAATAATTTATCTTTAACATCACAATTTTTTTTTAAGTTAACTATTTTTCTAGGAAGGAAGTTAAATAGGTAGGGAATTTGATATTCTTTGGAATTTCGTCCGTAATTATTATACAATTTTGGTTGTTTCAAAAAACCCATAGCCTTTTTTCTAGTAAACTTATTGTGGCAAATATTTTGCTTATAGGTATCATCAAAGAAGTTATTGATAACAGAAACAAACACATATAAACTTTCAATTGATAAAATTTTGAACAAACTGAATATATCATCTTTCGTTGTAAGGGAATATTTAACTTCTGTATTACACAATCCTTTTAGCAAACTAAATTGTATTCTTTTAATTTTATTTAATTCTGTCTTATAGGCTGTCCCATAAACTGTTATCCCATACCTAATTATAGATTCAAAAAGTGCTTTATATACTAAAATAGTTATCTGTGTATCAACAAACATGTTAAGTTTCCTAATTTTAAATGCTACAAATCGCAGTCTTGAACACATCCAATCAATATGTTTATTCCAAAGACCTCTCAGACCATTTCATTGACTACATTCATGTAATGGATGTTACCTAATGTAATATTTTTCTAATGAATGTACGTTGCATGCGGACATAAATTTACGCGTGGGATTTAGTTTCCCTTATTTTTAATAGTGCTTTAATGTGCTTTTATGAGCAAAATCCTCGGGGATACCGTACAGCAGTAAGTCGACCAAACTGCATAAGCAAAGGTTATTCAATTTCAATCAAGCATATTTTTAGTTTCAAATTATTGAGAATAGAAAGCAGAGTGTTTATAAATTATTTCTGCAGCTGTTTCATGGGAGAAGAAAAAATGAGAGAATCGATGTGGCATTTGTTGGTTAATAAATATCCTTCCAATTGCCAAATATTTCGAAGCCATTCTAAGCTGACTATAAAGTAGGGGTTCTCAACGTGGGATACGCCGTGGGAGCTCAAAGGTCGCTAGATCTAGTAACAAAGTAAAAATAACCATTGTTATACTATAACTATAGTTTTATCTATCTATACAAGGGGTACGCCAGTTACATACACATTTCCAGGGAGTACGTGAAGCATAAAAGATTGAGAACCACTGATATATATGTTTTATTTTATTCCCATTCTTATACTATAACTATAGTTTTATCTATCTATACAAGGTGTACGCCAGTTACATACACATTTCCAGGGGGTACGTGAAGCATAAAAGATTGGGAACCACTGCTCTAAAGGACTAAGTTGATATTCCTACAAACGAAAGAAATCTTGATGTCGTTGCTTAATTCCTATTACAAAAAAAAAGATGAATGGAAGCTAAATTCTGAATTTGAAATAAATATTTGAACATATTTATGAAGATTAAAAAAAACTAATATATAAGTATGGTAAGCAGTGCATTACCACCTTTCTTTAACCCACACTAACATTACGATCATGGAACATTACAACGTACATATCTATCGTTATATTAGTACGCACTGTAGGTAATTATTTTATTAATTATCAATTATTAATTATTTTATTAATTAGTAAGCACTGTGATAATACGTACAATTATTGGACTTAAAACTGAAACACTTCCATTTTTATGTCGAAGGGGCATTAATATTCAGATCTCGGTAACTTCTTAAATAGACTTTTTTTCATGGAAAAATGTGACCGAAATTAAAGTCTTCGATCAAATATATATGTTACCGCTAAAGTGCAGAAATCAGTTATTCTACAGATTATCTAGGTATTGTGCAGATTAACTAGGGTGATCCGTTAACGTGCGGAAAATAGTTTCATTTCTCAAATTACCTAGGTAATCTGCAAATTACCTGGATAATCTGCACATTACCTACTAGGCACTCGTTAAAGTGAAAATAAGATCTTTGCTGGAACAACAGGAACGTTTCTGTACGCTTAAATTAACATAATGTTATTTATCTAGTGTCCGAGAGTAGAGTTGAAACCAGGGTCATCCCTCTGTCAACATGAATCAGTCGTCCGAATTATAAAAAACGCCCCCAAAATGAGCAGGCCAAGTGAGAACGAATCATTTTAGTGATTTGTTATCAAGAATGAATCACTTTACCGATTCGTTCTCACTTGGCCTCCGCTCATCCGGGGCGTTTTTATAATGCGGACGAGTGAATCACGTGACACGAAGATTCATATTCAAGAGATTCACCACTATGAGAGAAACAAACTTTTGAACTTTAACGATACGGAAGCCGTTAATGTGCACATTTCCTAGGTAAAATGCGGAAAACTCTTGATTCCACACGTTAACGGAGCAAATCAGTTAATCTGCAGATTAGCTAGGTAATGTGCACATTAACGGCTTTCGAGCTTTAGCGGTAACATATATATAAAACTCGATTTTCAATACTATTCGTTCAATGATTAAAGAACGAATAGTATTGAAAATATCTGCCCGAGTGTAAGTTTTCATCCAGTCGTGGTGGTATCTCAAGTGTTCATGATTAAGTAACATTCTCAACCATGGGCGTCTTCGGGAATTCTTCCGAAAAGTAAAAGGAAGGGGCTTTTTTTTTTTTCGGTATATAAAAAGCTCAGAGGTAAAACAAGCGAACCAACCGAACTCTCCCTATCATTCAATATTCGAATCTGCCACATTGGCCTTGTGTGCATCATCCCACACGAATAAATCGCACCTGCGCGTTGAGAATTCTCTCCGCAAAACTCCCGCCCTGCCCACGGTCAGTATGGTACACCGATGAGCTTGGATAGGCCGCCGTCCGTCGGATGGGACGTTAAGCCGTGGCCCCGTGTGCGGGAGAGCCATACCCTGTGCACGTTAAAGAACACACTGGATGGCCTTGACGGGAGGCTACCATCTGTCTCCCAACAGTTGTTCCAGTGGGTCCCCTCCCCCAACCTTCTCTGAGCCTTCGGGTCCATGTGACCTAGCCATTTAGCCCATGGTGTGCAAAAAAGTGCCGCTCAGAGGTAAAACAACCCAACCGAAATATTTAACGCTAACAGTTCGTTCTACAAAAATCGTTTAAAATTGAAATAATGCTGTTAGCAAGTTGGTCTCAGAATCTTTTTATACTCGTCAGTTATTTGTTCATCTGATTCTACTTGTGGATGGATTATAAGTGCTCTTCTCTTAGAAGCAAACGAGCATATTTCAGTTTTAGCTCGTTTTTCCTTTTTCTTTTTTAAGAATTGATAAGAAAATATGAAGAGGCCAAATACGATTAAGCCAAAAGGCAGATCAATGGTAAATTAGTTGGTGAATGGGGTGCATTGAAACTGAAGCAAGGACTGAATTCTTTTAGCTACACAATGAATTTAAATGGTCAGGCCAGCAAAACTTGGGGCAAAGTTGGAGCCGCAAACCTACTGGAAAGTTATGGTAGGTTGGGTTGTTTTACCTCTGAGCGGCACTTTTTTGCACACCATGGGCTAAATGGCCAGGTCACAAGGACCCCGAGGGCTCAGAGAAGGTTGGGGGAGGAGACCCACTGGAACATCTGTTGGGAGACAGATGGTAACCTCCCGTCAAGGCCATCCAGCGTGTTCTTTAACGTGCACAGGGTATGGCTCTCCCGCACACGGGCCACGGCTTAACGTCCCATCCGACGGACGGCGGCCTTTCCAAGCCCATCGGTGTCCCCTACTGACCGTGGGCAGGGCGGGGAATTTTGCGGAGATAAGTCTCAACGCTGACCCAGCTGGGACTCGAACGTGCACAGGGTATGGCTCTCCCGCACACGGGGCCACGGCTTAACGTCCCATCCGACGGACGGCGGCCTTTACCAAACCCATCGGTGTCCCCTACTGACCGTGGGCAGGGCGGGGAATTTTGCGGAGATAAGTCTCAACGCTGACCATCTGGGACTCGAACCTGAGAACTACAGATTACGAGCCTGGCGCGTTACCGACTGAGCCACCCTTGCCCCAAAGTTATGGTAGAAACGACCCGACAATATAAACTAGGGGTGGACAAATATTTGTTTGGCGGGCCCGCATAAAGATGCCCCAATCTTTCGGCTGTTCGTCTACGTGAAGTTTGGCATAAGAAATGAGGCGGAGGACGATCAACAACCTTCCGATTCACCATTTTAATAATTCGCAACTAAACGAAAAAATTCTTTTTTTTTTATATTAAAAATATTTTATGCTCATTTAAATATTATTCTGTTCTGTAAATTTACAATAGAAATTTATATGATAATATTTTTAGCTATGTATCTAGATGGGTGAGTGAATGTGTCCACGTGAGGCGGACCAAATCTGGAATTTCTGGCCTTTTTCCCTTTTATCCCTAAGAAAAGACAAAAAAAAATATGTCTAATGAGGAAAAAACGTAGAAACCCATCCAGAGGCAAAAGCGAAAGTTTCCAGAGCAAGAACAAGAGCATGATTTTGGAGAGCAAGAATATCACTAAGAGACCAGGGAGCATGAGAAAAATTGTGATTGTTTCTATGGGAAAAGTACATATTATGGCGTTCCAGTTCATAATGGAATGTTAGTATTATTCATTAGTTCATAATGGAATGTTAGTATTATTCATTAGTTCATAATGGAATGTTAGTAGATAACTGCTGTGATCCTTAATAGCGCAAGATCTCAGAAAATATTAGTAGTAGGATATCTATGGAAAGTGTGGATAAATAGGCGTATACACCTAAAGACTAAAATTAGGCTGTATAATAGTTTGGTTCTTTCTAGGGTTAGTTATGGTAGTGAAACTTGGACACTTTGTAAACAAGATAACAGGAAACTAGATGCTTTTGATTCCAGATGCTTACTCAGTATCTTGGGCATTAGGTGGTTTAACTTTGTAACTAATGATGAGGTTAGGCAAAGGAGTTTGCAACCTCCTTTAAGCAGCATATTGTGCAGAGAGAGACCCCGTTGGTTTGGCCATGTTGCCCGTATGGATAATTATAGATTGGCGAATAGGGTTATGAACAGTGTGCCTAGAGGCCTCAGAAGGAGGGGGAGACCTAGGATGCGGTGGGCAGACAATGTCAAACAGGACCTTATTAGAATTGGTGTGCAGTGGCCAGATGCAGTAGATGTAGCTCAGGACAGACTTGCTTGGAGAACTAAATTGCACGGTCTGGTTGGACCTCCGTAGCCCATGGCTGCTTGAGGAGGAGGATGATTGGAACGATCGTTTTACAATTTTGCATAGATCGGATCGTTTGCATTGCATTACATGGCTACGAGGAATTAAAACGTCGTTTACAGACGAAATTGTATTAGAAAAGATTTACTTCTGAAAGCTCGAATTGACATTCATATATTTTAATAGTTTTTAAATTTATTACTTCATAGACTTTTATAGTTTTCGATCCTACGGAAGCTGCTAACGTCGCACAAAATGTCCCAGTGCAACATATTTTGCCCAGACATGAAATACGCTGAATAACGAAATGTACAGAAAAGTTCGTTTTTCACCTTTACACGGATTCGCGGTTCAACATCACTTGATCTAGATCAGGGGTTCTGAACCTTTTATGCTTCACGTACCCCTTAGAAATGTGTATGCAACTGGCGTACAGTCGCTCAAAAAATATCCATGGTTGATTACAGAATTCAGAAAAAATATCTGGCCTATAAGGTTGCCAGATCACTAATTTCTAAAACAATCGTTGCCAGATATTTTTTCTGAATTCTGTAATTAACCATAGTGTTCGGATATTTATTTGAGCGATGTACCCCTTGTATAGATTGATAAAACTATAGTTATAGTATAACAATGGGAATAATATATATATATAACATATATTTAGCGACTTTTGAGCTCTCACGGCGTACCCCAAAAAATTTTACCGCGTATTCCACGTTAAGGATCCTTAATCTAGATGGTGTCTCCCTTTCCAAGTAATCTACCTGTCCAGGAGTAGTGAAGATATTTGAACTTGGGATAGTTTGAGACTCAATATTTTGAGAATTATGTTCACAGAGTTGAACCGAATTGAGCCATCACTTTATTTGACGGACTGCCGACATACATTTGTCTATTAATTATCTTTTTGAATTGATTTTTCTCTTCATTTCATTGGAGCTTTATTTGTGTGTACGATTTAACTTCGAAAATGTTACAACACTTAATACTTCGAAAATGTAACAGCCGATAGATGGCGGCACGATACTTCCGAATTACAAAACTGTTAAGAAAAAGAATTTCTTATTTAAATCCATAAGTAGCAAAAGAATTATTATTGCAAACATTTCTTACAGGTACAAAAAAAAAAACTAGTAAAAGTTTCATTTAGTTTTTTAGTGTAAATAAAAAAAATGCTTTTTTAATCTCCTTTTGCAGCTTTTATCTTGTATCTCTTCCTCAACAATCTATTACCATTTTTCTTTAAAAGGAAGTTGGGTTGTTTTATCTCTGAGCGGCACTTTTTGCACACCATGGGCTAAATGGCCAGGTCACATGGACCCCGAAGGCTCAGAGAAGGTTAGGGGAGGGGACCCACTGGAACAGCTGTTGGGAGACAGATGGTAGCCTCCCGTCAAGGCCATCCAGCGTGTTCTTTAACGTGCACAGGGTATCTCTTCCTCAACAATCTATTACCATTTTTCTTTAAATGGAAGTTGGGTTGTTTTACCTCTGAGCGGCACTTTTTGCACACCATGGGCTAAATGGCCAGGTCACATGGACCCCGAAGGCTCAGAGAAGGTTAGGGGAGGGGACCCACTGGAACAGCTGTTGGGAGACAGATGGTAGCCTCCCGTCAAGGCCATCCAGCGTGTTCTTTAACGTGCACAGGGTATCTCTTCCTCAACAATCTATTACCATTTTTCTTTAAAAGGAAGTTGGGTTGTTTTACCTCTGAGCGGCACTTTTTGCACACAATGGGCTAAATGGCCAGGTCACATGGACCCCGAAGGCTCAGAGAAGGTTGGGGGAGGGGACCCACTGGAACAACTGTTGGGAGACATATGGTAGCCTCCCGTCAAGGCCATCCAGTGTGTTCTTTAACTTGCACAGGGTATGTCTCTCCCGCACACGGGGCCACGGCTTAAAGTCCCATCCGACGGACGGCGGCCTTTCCAAACCCATCGCTGTTCCCTACTGACCGTGGGCAGAACGGGGAATTTTGCGGAGATAAATCTCAACGCTGATTAAAAGGAAGTCTAATCCATCTAATGCAAATTACAAAAGTGGAAGCATAACTGCTTGCTGAAATAAAACTTCAATTTTTGCAATTTTTGTTTGTTCATTCATTTCAAGTAGTATTAAATATACTTTATTTTGTCTTTCGCAGAGATAGAAGGCAGTCAGCAGCAATGCATTCATCCAAAGCCAAAGCGATCAATTCTCATTCATGTCAATCGATAGAGCATTTTGCTTTAATTTTGTAAGCAAATCAGTCTGAAGTCATCGATATCACATCAAAGAAATCCAGTTTTTCTCAGCATTTCTTTTACCCTAAGAAAATCCCAAGCTAAAAAACTTTAGATGTTGATCATCATTTGTTTATCACTTCTCGTCACTTGTTAGTATCTTAATTTCATCCTCTTCACCGTCACCATCTTCCAAAAGAGAGCATGAAACAAATGGGATATCAAAATCCAGAAAGCTAAAAGTGCCAACTTGTGTTTCTCCCATCAAGAATCATCAGCCTCTTTTCCTATGCATTCTCACTCCCTCGTTTCCTGACGTCCTTGGATGAGTAGCGCCATCTCCGCCAATGCTCCCAACAGCCATGCATCCCTGGCCACCAACCCCGGTGTATCATCCACAGGCTCAGCTGCCAGTGACTCCTCTAGCTCTTCTGACCCCACACGGACTATTCCCTCCTGCTGATCTCCCAGCCATGACCTTGCCTCACGAAGAAACGGCTTTCCGACCTTTCTGTGACCCTACCCCGATGCTAAAGGGTTCTGCTGCTCCTCAACACTACTTCACGTATCCCCCTGACCTGAGACAGTTGAACCCGGCAGCCGTTGTGCTCCGGCAGCACGCAGAATTCGATTCGTCAGAACTGATTCACGAAATGGCCAGACAAGCCCAAAGAACTTTCCCCAGTAATAACGTGTACAACCCGACGACTGTTACCACCGAGACGACGATGGGCCAAAAGTCAAAGTTCGATTTCTCTCGATTGGCCGAGTCGGCGACGACAGCCGACGATCGCTGCGAGCCAGTTCCTCCCAGCTATCCCGACCTCCGCGGCCTGGAGGAGTCGCTCCCCCTGGTGACATCGTGGTACTCTTTGAGCCATAACACGGTGAGGGCCAGGACGAACACGAGACCCAGGAAAGAATTCATCTGCAAGTTCTGCCAAAGGAGGTTCACGAAGTCCTACAATCTGCTTATCCACGAACGAACTCACACGGACGAGAGGCCTTACACTTGTGACATCTGTCACAAGTCCTTCAGGCGGCAGGATCATCTCCGAGACCACAGGTCGGTAACTCCTAGTATTCTTTAACTCTTGTGGTTTTTATTCAAACACAGTTGAACTTTAGCACCTATAACTTTTGCTATTTTGAAGGGGATTAAAATTTCTCCATCCACTTTTTTTGTTTCACAGTCATCAAACGACTTGTACAGTCGCTCAAAAAAGTATCCGAACACTTTCGTGTCACGTGTACGTGACACGAAGGTTGCCAGATCACTTATTTCTAAAAAAATCGTTGCCGGATATTTTTTTTCTGAATTCTGTAATCAACCATAGTGTTCGGATACTTTTTTGAGCGACTGTATAATGCATTACTTTTTTTTTTTTCAAAATTTATGTGGTCTTGGGAGAATACAAAAATATTACCTTCAGTTCATAATTTTTGTCATTTTGCATAATTAATTTTTAAAAGTACAAAAAGCACAACTCTCACTCAGATTTCATTCGCCATCAGGATGGAGCTTGTTTTGTCTGGCCTCTCACAGTAAAGCACAAAATGGACTAAATGGCAAGTCACAAAGACCCCAAACTTTGAACTGGGTAAGGACTGCACTAGACAGTTGTTAGTACACAGAAGCTTTCATCAAGGCCATCCAGCTTTTTCTTTAAGGTGCATTGGGGATAGCCCTAACGCACACGAGGCCAACGTTTAACATCGTAGCAGAGGTAGGAAGGGATTTCCAAACCCTTCATTGTCCCCTTTTTCATCGATGGCAAAGCGATGGTTAGTGGGGATTCGAACCTTGGAACATCAGACTATGTGCATGGAGTGCTACCGACTAATCCAATCCCCTGTCGTATGGATGTAACGTTTTTCTTGAGCTCAAAAAGGCGAAAATAACGAGTTCGAAATAGGAAATGAATATGTTTTGATGTCCTTTATTTTTTTACTTCTGAGGTATCTTCTTCTTCAGGTTGGGGGTTGGTCTCAGTCGTTAACGCGTCAGGCTCGTACTCTGTAGTTCCCAGGTTCGAGTCCCAACTGTGCGAGCGTTGAGATTTATCTCCGCTTACTTCCGTCTTGCCTTCTATGAAAGATAGGGCACTGCTGGGCTTCGAAACTCCACCATCCGTCGAATGGGATGTTAAGACGCAGGAGACTGTCCACCTTACAGATTTGGATTGTTTTACCTCTGAGCGGCACTTTTTTGCACACCATGGGCTAAATGGCCAGTCCACAAGGACCCCGAAGGCTCAGAGAAAGTTGGGGGAGGGGACCCACTGGAACAGCTCTTGGGAGACAGATCCCTTCAGCCTCCCGTCAAGGCCATCCAACGTGTTCTTTAACGTGCACAGGGTATGGCTCTCCCGCACACGGGGCCACGGCTTAACGTCCCATCGACGGACGGCGGCCTTTTCAAGCCCATCGGTGTCCCCTACTGACCGTGGGCAGGGCGGGGAAATTTTTGCGGAGATAAATCTCAACGCTGACCCAGCTGGAACTCGAACCTGGGTCACCTTACAGAACACGCTGGCTAGCTTCCATCTGTCTCTAACAATTGTTAAGCGGATCCCTTTCTCCAACCCTTCCTGAACCTTTATCATTAACCTTTTATCTTTATTATATAATAAATATGTTATTAATTACATATTAGTAGACAATTTAATATTTATAAAATATATATTGCTCGTATAAAATTAATATATCTTAATTCAAATCAAATTTTAATAAGGAAGAAATTCAAAAAATTAAAATAGTATGTAGTCAGATGAATTATTTTGATATTTCTCTTTCCTGACTAAAATCATATTGACGCTTTTGTCTCTATATTATCACTTTTTACTTTTCTATTTTCGACGTCGCTCTTAGATCTGATTTCATTCTTTTCCATCATTTGCTTCTTCTTCCTTTCCCATATTTTCTTTTATATTTGTATTCTTCTTCCTTATCATCATCATCATCATCGCAAGGATCACAATTATTCCCCTTTCCATTTCTCTTCTCATTTCTCATTATCCTCCCTTTCACTTTAACATCTATTTTCTTTTCCTATCATCTTGCATCATCCCCTCGCTGCCTTTCCCTCCGAGATGGATTCCGATTCACTTGATCCTTCACGACCACGCTGGATGCCTGAAGAGAGATTTTCTTCATCACGCCGGTGGTCTTTTTTATCTCCGGCAATAAAATCAATCTTTTCAGACTTTAGAAGATGTTATCTCGGTTATTACAGATAATAACCCTTAGAGAATCATAAATACTACTCTTGCGAGAAGTTCTCTTCCACTTCCAAGGGGGATGAAATTAAATTCCACCCCCCTCAAAAGTTCACAGGATTTAAAAGTGCCAACATTTCAAAACAAGTGAAAACGTGCCAGGAATAGAAGAATCCTTTCTGAAAGTCATTAGCAAAAAAACAGTTTCCAACCTGATGCTCCGATAGCAGAATTCAATGTCAGAAATAATAATGCTAATCCATCTTCTCACGAAATCAGACCCTCATGTCAAACGACAAAATCAGACGCATCCTGTTTGTCAGCATCTCCGGTTGGTGACGTTTCTTAGATCTCCTTGGCGAAATCGACCTGGCGGGAGGTTTTTGACTTTTAAGTGGCTCCAATAAGAATAAATGCATAAGTTTGAATTAAAAACTGATTTTCGGAAGACTTTATCATTCGCTATTTCTCTACCAACGCAATTCATTATTATCCTTTTCCTTGCTCAGCCTAATCCCTGTTATTGGACATAGTTGAGTTCTCTAAAAAAAGGGGGAAAAAAAGCCAAGTATTGAATGAAATTTATATTTGTTTTTGGAAAAACGAAGGTTAATCCCTTTAGAAACTTCTTTTACTGAGAAAATTCTTCACCGCAAATTTAAGTTTGTTGTTGCACAGCGACAGTGTACAGTCGCTCAAAAAAGTATCCGAACACTATGGCTGATTACAGAATTCAGAAAAAATATCTGGCAACGATTTTTTTAATTTGGTGATCTGGCAACCTTCGTGTCACGTGACACGAAGGTTGCCAGATCACTAATTTCTAAAAAAAATCGTTGCCAGATATTTTTTCTGAATTCTGTAATCAACCATAATGTTCGGATACTTTTTTGAGCGACTGTACAAGATGCCCACGTATTCTGTCACTCTTATGAAACTCTGAGTCTATCTCTGATAATGAGTAAGAGTATCAATGATACAGCCAGAGTTTTGTAAGAAATTTATATGCATAATGCTTTGTCCTAGAGATCAGAACTTCGAAGTTATTTCCTTAAATCAAGCAAACATAGTAGATCTACGCTCCATCCATTGATTACAGAAAGACTTCAAATGAAACACTTTTTGTTGCTTTTCTTCTGAGCAGCACTTTTATACACACAATGGACTAAATGACAAAATCCCACAGACTCAGAGCTGGGAAAGGGAAGAAAATCCACTTGGAAACTGTTAGGAAAACGATGGAAACCTTCCATTAAGGCCATCCAGCGTTTTCGTCAAGTTCATAGGGTATGGCTCTCGCTGTGCAAGAAGCCAAGACCCACACAACCACAATCTCCACAAAATATCCATAAGATATCTAAGATGATCCATGGATATCTAATGGTCATCTTAGACATCTTATGGATATTATGTGGAGATTGTGGTTGTGTTGGGATTTAACGTCCTTTCCGACGAATGGTGTTTTTTTTTAAGCCCACTGGCATCCTCTTTCTCCCAAGGGTAGAAAAGAGATATTACTCCTAACAAAACATTGAAAGAAAGGTTGAAATCAATCAAAAAATATATCTGTATATAACTCATCATCATCATCGTCAAGCAGCCATGGGCTACGGAGGTCCAACTAGATTGTGCAATTTAGTTCTCCAAACACATCTCTCCTGAGCTACACATCTCGCCATTGTAGACCCATTCTAAGAAAGTTCTGTTTGACATTGTCTGCTCACCGCATCCTAGGTATTGTTCACTTTTTGACGACTTTAGCCACACTGAAGAAAGTAATAATATACGTTCAATAGTACATAACTCTCTCAATGATATGCCCGAAATTTTATAAGGGTGACAAGACTTTGTAGATATCTTGTATATCCTCTATAACTGCTTTCAGCTGTTTCGCAGTACTCGAAGAAAACGTCTCCATATTAAAAATGAGTAAATGCATGCATTAAAAATGAGTAAAGTTCTGTGATTGGTTGAAAATCAACCAATCACAGAACGGAATTTTTTTTAATTTATAATAGGTCAAATCATTAGGACTAAAGAACCCCAAAGTTCGAAGGTGGGAGTTAATTGACAGATATTGGAGGCAGTACAATTGGGACTCGAATTGAGAACCTCAAATTACGACTCAAATACTCCGATGCCTGCAAGAGAAACCTATGAGCAACGAAATCTTGAAAGTGTAAACATCGCATTGAAACAAGTCTAATTCTCATTTCCGTTCGTTAACAATATGTGGACTTGCATAAATCGTATACTATTTTATAATGCACATTTATCATTTTATGCTTATTTAATGCTTTAAAGTTAAAACATGCAGTGCCGAAAAAAATGAACTTAACCCTCAGATGAAGCTCGTTCACGGGTGACAGACACTGGAATGAAGGTGTGCGTAGCGCCATCTGTTGAGCAATATGAGAATTAGAAACCATGCATAATCAGAACATATTAGAAAGAAAGGCAAAAAAAATAAGATATTACTTTATCCGTGAACGGTTCTTTTCGAATGTAGAATTAGCCGAATGGCCAGGTCATAACCACCCCAATATTTACAACGGGATCAGGAAAAAGACCTACTAGACAACTGTTGTGCAGGAAATGGGAATTACACTGATTGACCGAGTTATATGTGATTACAAAACTAACCGACATCGACGAAAATCAAGGATGGTAATAACAAAATCCTCAATCCTCAATTTCTAACCCAGTATAGAATTACTAAATTTTTGACAGACCCTTTGAGGCATACTTTTCTATTCTGCATACAACGTTTTCCAGACTGTTGCAATGCAATTATTAATAAAAAATGACGAAATATTGATACGACATCCTAATCGTTTTTTCATTTATTTTAGGTACATCCATTCCAAGGAAAAGCCCTTCAAGTGCGCAGACTGTGGCAAAGGTTTCTGTCAATCCCGAACCCTTGCAGTGCATCGAATCCTGCACATGGAAGACTCTCCACACAAGTGCGCCACCTGCGGCCGCACTTTCAATCAGCGCAGCAACCTCAAGACCCACCTCCTCACCCACACGGACATCAAGCCCTACAACTGTCCCTCGTGCGGGAAGGAGTTCCGAAGGAACTGTGATCTGCGACGTCACACACTTACTCACGCTCCGGGCTGCATGGCGGACCAATCGCCAGAGGGCGCCCCCTCTTCTCCTGCCAGTGTTGCGGACTCCGGTCTCGAGAGCGGTGACCAGGACTGCGCTGGCGAAGAGAGTGACTCCCAAGGGAGTGAAATTGTAGACGTCGAAAACTGAATCACTGCAGTGACAACTTCAGAATGCAGAAAGAGCTTATTAGCCGACTTCAAATGTGAAGTTCCAAGTTGTTGTGCCTCGAGCTTCGAGAAAGTGGAATTTTTTTTCACTAACAAATTTAGCAAAGGAGACTTACTGAACTCCACTGACATTTAGAAGAATTGAAAGTTTTTTTAATGAGAGGAAAACCCTCTACCTAAATGCATTAATTTAATACATCTTGTTCCTAGTTTGTTTGTTGTATAGTAAATGACTTACGAAATTGAAAAAAAAAAGAACTGAACTCGTGTTATTATTATTGTTGTTGTTACAGTTATTTTACTATGTTTTTAAATATTGCAAAAATTAGAATAACGCCCGCAATATTAAGTTTACATTTACGGATAATCCTATCTTTGAAAGAATGGTTTGAGTCAATAAAGTTATGTTTCACAATTAGACAATTTATCAGTTGTTCCAGAAATATGCAAAGATCCTAGTTAGTTAGTTATTCAGGAGGTGGCTGCGAAATTTCAGATTTTCAGCATCTTCGATCTCTATCATCCATCAACAACTTTATTTAATGTAAACGACCTCAATTAAAGACGAAAAGCTGAAAGTTGAACTTTCCCATTTGGTCTCTTTCGATCATCAGTATTCTCCCACTTTTCCCCCATTTAACCGATCCAGTTCATTAATGCCATTTTCTCGTTACTTCAGAGTGTCCGTAGTTTTCGACCTTAAAAGTTTCGCAAGTCGCACAAAATGCTCCCGCGAGCTGTATTTTGTCCCCCCTTGAGCTATACTTTAGGCTGTGCATGTTAAATAACACACTAAATGGCCTTCAGAGTAGTTTTCCTTCTCACTAAGGGGGTGGCTCAGTCGGTAGCGCGCCAGGCTCGTAATCTGTAGTTCCCAAGTTCGAGTCCCAGCTGGGTCAGCGTTGAGATTTATCTCCGCAAAATTCCCCGCCCTGCCCACGGTCAGTAGGGGACACCGATGGGCTTGGAAAGGCCGCCGTCCGTCGGATGGGACGTTAAGCCGTGGCTCCGTGTGCGGGAGAGCCATACCCTGTGCACGTTAAAGAACACGCTGGATGGCCTTGACGGGAGGCTACCATATGTCTCCCAACAGCTGTTCCAGTGGGTCCCCTCTCCCAACCTTCTCTGAGCCTTCGGGGTCCATGTGACCTGGCCATATTTAGCCCATGGTGTGCAAAAAAGTGCCGCTCAGAGGTAAAACAACCCAACGTTAAAGAACGCGCTGGATGGCCTTGACGGGAGGCTACCATATGTCTCCCAACAGCTGTTCCAGTGGGTACCCTCCTCCAACCTTCTCTGAGCCTTCGGGGTCCATGTGACCTGGCCATATTTAGCCCATGGTGTGCAAAAAAGTGCCGCTCAGAGGTAAAACAACCCAACCTTCTCACTAAACAGCTCTTCAACGGATCTGCTTCCAAGCTCTGGCACTTTAGGGTCTTTGTGATCCTGGCCATTTAGCCCATTCTGTGAGCAAAGTACAACTCAGAAGTAAAACAAACCAACGGTTCAAAATATTTCCTTGATATTTAAATTTAATCAAAAGCTAATAATAGAAAATAAATGTCCCCCCACCCCCCAAAAAATAAGCATTTTTTGGTGTTTTTTAATAAATTTATCAATTTAAATAGTAACAAAAACAATTAACAGAATTTCTCTTTTAAGAATTTTTCTGGGGGGCTCATCCCACTAATCGTAAGGAATCTCGTTGAGGGATGCAAATGTCCCCCTCCCAAAAGATGGCATCTATAAATTTCCATATTTGGTTTTAGTCGGAATAAATTTTGCAGTTAAGTTTCTAATTGGGTTAATTATAATCATATCACCATAGTTAGCAGACTATGATTTTGGTGATCGAGGCCAAACCTAAAAATAAACTTTATTCCAGTTTATTCCAGTAACTGAAAAAAAAAAGCAGCTTTACTAAATCAACCTACAAGTGCGTGTTTACTTTTTGGTGATCGAGTCCAACGGTTTTAACTTTGAGTGATGAGTAAACCATCACTCAAAGATTTGAGTTGGGTTGGGTTGTTTTACCTCTGAGCGGCACTTTTTTGCACACCATGGGCTAAATGGCCAGGTCACATGGACCCCGAAGGCTCAGAGAAGGTTGGGGGAGGGGATCCACTGGAACAGCTGTTGGGAGACAGAGGGTAGCCTCCCATCAAGGCCATCCAGCGTGTTCTTTAACGTTGGGTTGTTTTACCTCTGAGCGGCACTTTTTTTGCACACCATGGGCTAAATGGCCAGGTCACATGGACCCCGAAGGCTCAGAGAAGGTTGGGGGAGGGGATCCACTGGAACAGCTGTTGGGAGACAGAGGGTAGCCTCCCGTCAAGGCCATCCAGCGTTTCTTTAACGTTGGGTTGTTTTACCTCTGAGCGGCACTTTTTTGCACACCATGGGCTAAATAGCCAGGTCACATGGACCCCGAAGGCTCAGAGAAGGTTGGGGGAGGGGACCCACTGGAACAGCTGTTGGGAGACAGATGGTAGCTTCCCGTCAAGGCTATCCAGCGTGTTCTTTAACGTGCACAGGGTATGGCTCTACCGCACACGGGGCCACGGCTTAACGTCCCATCCGACGGACGGCGGCCTTTCAAAGCCCATCGGTGTCCCCTACTGACCGCGGGTAGGGCGGGGAATTTTGCGGAGATAAATCTCAACGCTGACCCAGCTGGGACTCGAACCTGGGAACTACAGATTAGGAGTCTGGCGCGCTGCCGACTGAGCCGCCCCCGCCCCCAAAGATTTGAGTGATGAGTCCTATATCGGAAATGCAGATCATTAACTATAAATTTGGGAACCATTGCTACATCTTATTTACACAAAATCTCTGACCAGTTCCTCTCTCCTAATAGCGTCTGACTTGACCTCGACTCTCGTGCAGTGGTCTTCATCAATAACCAATTGATTTCGTAAAGCATTTTGTCACGTGATAATGATGTCGTTTTCATTTAAATCGTGCGTTTCAATTTCGTATCGATTACTTTTTGTGCTTGCAATTAAAACTTGTCACGAAGTCTATGACGATTCTTCACCCGAGTCACAACGTGAGAAATGCAATTTCTCCGTTAAAGGTGGAAAACGCTGAAGTTTTGTTCATAGATTAATTTGAAGTATGGAGTAGTCCCTTATAGCATGCCACGAGGAAGATTGACAATAACCAAGACTGATCGTTATGGAAGTGTCCATGTCGTACTCTTGTTACTTCTAAGTGATGGGGGCCGGGGGTGGCTCAGTTGGTAGCGCACCAGGCTGGTAATCTGTAGTTCCCAGGTTCGAGTCCCAGCTGGGTCAGCGTTGAGATTTATCACCGCAAAATTCCCCGCCCTGCCCACGGTCAGTAGGGGACACCGATGGGCTTGGAATAGGACGCCGTCCGTCGGATGGGACGTTAAGCTGTGGCCCCGTGTGCAGCATAGCCATACCTTGTGCACGTTAAAGAACACGCTGGATGGCCTTGACGGGAGGCTACCATCTGTATCCCAACATCTGTTCCAGTGGGTCTCCCTCCCTCAGCCTTCTCTGAACCTTCGGGGTCAAGGTGACCTGGCCATTTAGCCCATGGTGTGCAAAAAAGTGCCGCTCAGAGGTAAAACAACCCAATTCTAAGTGATGAGCAAAACCGCTTCGTCACTAGGGTTACCATACGTCCTCCAAAAGCAGGACATGTCCTCCTTTTTTATCTCGTGTCCTCCCAAAATTTCGAAAAACCATGAAATATCCTCATTTTGTATAAACTCATAACATATTTCAAATTAAAATTAAAGCACTTTTTTTTGTATTTTCCTTTTTTCAAATTTCTTGAACCCATGACTGTAACATAATTTACTATTAACCGCAAAATAATTTATTGTAAATGCAAATCGTGAATGCTAAATCAATTCTGTTAATGTTGTAAAAATTACTCTTTTCTGCAATCTCAATATATGCAATTTACATGCTAGCTTGAAAGACGTATGCGCTTTATAAAACTTAGATTTTTGTGAAATAAAAGACAGCGAAGGAATTAAGGACTAGTTTGTGGGAGACTTCTCCCAGTAGCACATGCCCTACCAAAACCCCTGCTGACCATAGTTCATAAAAACAGAAAGTTTGCCTTCTGCAACGACAGCTAACCATTATGCCACTTAAGTCAAAGTAACTCTTGATTTCTTATCAAGTATGAACAAAAAACGGCATTTCACATATTTGAAGTATATTTAATATTATGCCTTTTTTTGAATCTACTGCTAGTCAGTGATTGACATAAAGCTTAGTAAGAAAAAACTTATTTTATTTGAAAAATTGAAAGCATGTCCTCCGTTTAGGTTGGGTTGTTTTACCTCTGAGCGGCACTTTTTTGCACACCATGGGCTAAACGGCCAGGTCACATGGACCTCGAAGGCTCAGAGAAGTCTGAGGGAGGGAGACCCACTGGAACAGCTGTTAGGATACAGATGGTAGCCTCCCGTCAAGGCCATCCAGCGTGTTCTTTAACGTGCACAAGGTATGGCTATGCTGCACACGGTGCCACAGCTTAACGTCCCATCCGACGGACGGCGGCCTTTCCAAGCCCATCGGTGTCCCCTACTAACCGTGGGCAGGGCGGGGAATTTTGCGGAGATAAATCTCCACGCTGACCCAGCTGGGACTCGAACCTGGGAACTACAGATTACGAGCCACCCCCGCCCCCTCCGTTTAGGACGCTGGCATCTGGTAATCCTATTGATCAGCCACAAGTTTCTCGAAAAATGTTTCTTTAATAATTTAATTATTTAATTACAATATGGGCACTTTTAAAACTAACTCTAGTGGCCAGTCCCGAAAGTTGCGCCATCAGAATGAAAATCAAAAATTAAAACTGATTAAAAATAATTTGCTATGCTCAACTGAACAATAACTTTTTGCTTGGTTTAACTATATATATTCCCTAACTGGTGAAGAGACAAAGCTTAGTCGACCTAATAGTACGATTTGCGGCTTTCAAAAACAGAAAATTGTTAATATAATTATACAAATATTCCCAGTTCTCATCAAAATGACCAACCACATTGGTTGTTTTCAAAATTCGCAATGAATACTATGTTTTGACGATCTTAATTTGGAAAATTAATTATTTCATTCGGTTCCGCCCCTTTCCTCCGAAAATGGAAACAAGTAATAGTAAATTTCACTGATCACAAGAATTCCCAGTTAAGATCCCGATCCTTAAGTAATGCTTTAGAGAAAATAAAAGCCTTTAACGGATCCATCAGTCGTCGTCTTTCAGGCATAAATTACTTGTTTCAAATAATTCTATTCATAACGCCCCGTGACTGACTCCGAAACACTCTTTTTCATCCAACATATTTCGAAATTTCTTCCTTGTTCTTTTATCGATGAGGCGGGGGTGGCTCAGTCGGTAGCGCACCAGGCTCGTAATCTGTAGTTCCCAGGTTCGAGTCCCAGCTGGGTCAGCGTTGAGATTTATCTCCGCAAAATTCCCCTCCCCCCTGCCCACGGTCAGTAGGGGAATTTTGCGAATTTTGGAAAGGCCGCCGTCCGTCGGATGGGACGTTAAGCCGTGGCCCCGTGTGCGGGAGAGAGCCATACCCTGTGCACGTTAAAGAACACGCTGGATGGCCTTGACGGGAGGCTACCATCTGTCTCCCAACAGCTGTTCCAGTGGGTCCCCCTCCCACAACCTTCTCTGAGTCTTCGGGGTCCTTGTGACCTGGCCATTTAGCCCATGGTGTGCAAAAAAGTGCCGCTCAGAGGTAAAACAACCCAACTCTTTAATCGATTCCAATTCGCTCGCTGAAAATTACGCTTATGCTTTATTTAGTCGCTAGATGGCGATGCTCATAAGCAATTCTCAGTCTTTTTAATGTATCTGCCCGTAGCCATTAAAAGTGGTTTCTTTGAGGTGAGAAATGGATTTCAATCATCCAGCATCACTTTTCGAAATTTCTTCTCCATTTGACAAATTACGCTGCATCAAACTTCTTCGAATATATTCAAACAAATTTTCATTTCTTCTTTTCAAACTTCTCATGACATTTTTAATGAATGTTAATAAGTTGTAACGACAAGAATTGTCTGTGATAGCTCTACTTAAAAAAAACCTGAAGCAAAAATGCTCCATCAGGAGACAAATGGTCATTAGAGTAATACTGAAAAAAAAAAAACATTTGGATCGAAAGAGAAGAAAATTCGACCTCTGATACATTGCTATTCCAATGTCACGAGTTTTAAACGAAAATGTGCCAAATATTCACAAATGGTGTATCAAATGTATTCCGGAGATTGGTATTCATCTATTAGGGAATTTTGTTTGTACACTGATGATTATTTCACTTAGTTATGAATAACTTTCGCGCTGAAGATGAAATGAATGAAATCACAGTTATGTCTATAACCCATAGTCTCCTGGATACGTCGTTTTGGTTTGTAATTGTGTCTTTGTTCAGTTTTCTGAGTGCTGCACAATGTAGCAGATATTCAGGTGTGTGAATAAATTTACTGAATTACTATACCGAATCCTGGTCTGTGTGTCTCATTAACACAATATTTACAAAAGCTATGATTTCAGTTAAGAAAAATGTAGTCACAGAATTAAAAAAAAATAGATTTAAAAGCAACATGAATTTAATGCTTTCGAAAAGTAAAAGTACTTTGAAGAACTTAACTTTGGGTTGGGTTGTTTTACATCTGAGCGGCACTTTTTTGCACACCATGGGCTAAATGGCCAGGTCACATGGACCTCGAAGGCTCAGAGAAGGTTGGGGGAGGGGACCCACTGGAACAGCTGTTGGGAGACAGATGGTAGCCTCCCGTCAAGGCCATCCAGCGTGTTCTTTAACGTTGGATTGTTTTACCTCTGAGCAGCACTTTTTTGCACACCATGAGCTAAATGGCCAGGTTACAAGGACCCCGAAGGCTCAGAGAAGGTTGGGGGAGGGGACCCACTGGAACAGCTGTTGAGAGACAGATGGTAACCTCCCGTCAAGGCCATCCAGCGTGTTCTTTAACGTTGGGTTGTTTTAACTCTGAGCGGCACCTTTTTGCACACCATGGGCTAAATGGCCAGGTCACATGGACCCCAAAGGCCCATGGGACCCCGCCGTCCGTCGGATGGGACGTTAAGCCGTGGCCCCGTATGCGGGAGATCCATACCCTGTGCACGTTAAAGAACACGCTGGATGGCCTTGACGGGAGGCTACCATCTGTCTCCCAACAGCTGTTCCAGTGGGTCCCCTCCCCCAACCTTCTCTGAGCCTTCGGGGTCCATGTGACCTGGCCATTTAGCCCATGGTGTGCAAAAAAGTGCCGCTCAGAGGTAAAACAACCCAACCCAACAACTCTCACAACATTTGTAATAATCCTGTAATCCAATTCTCGACAAGCCTTTTCTGTAATTCAGATATCGTCCATTCATGATCTAAACTTTATAGGGGGCGTCCTTCCTCGTGACCGTAACTTCATTGATTCCCGGCCCTTCTGCTTCTAAACTAATTGATCGACAAAACTTTATGAACTTGTTTCGTTTGGTAGCGTTGGCTGAAAAAAAATAAATTTCGGACGCAGCGGGAACCGAACCCACGATCTTCTGAAAACACATCAGATGTTTTTCCTCTTAGTTCATTTCCAACCAGTTCAACTCCTACCTCGTTTCTAGTCGACAGTTTCCCGTTGACTTAGGCTTTGGATAATTCAGTAGGGTTGGGTTGTTTTACCTCTGAGCGGCACATCTTTGCACACCATGGGCTAAATGGCCAGGTCACAAGGACCCCGAAGGCTCATAGATGGTTGGGGAAGGGGACCCACTGGAACAGCTGTTGGGAGACAGATGGTAGCCTCCCGTCAAGGCCATCCAGCGTGTTCTTTAACGTGCACAGGGTATGGCTCTCCCGCACACGGGGCCACGGCTTAACGTCCCATCCGACGGACGGTGGCCTTTCCAAGCCCATCGGTGTCCCCTACTGACCGAGGGCGGGGCGGGGAAATTCGCGGAGATAAATCTCAACGCTGACCCAGCTGGAACTCGAACCTGGGAACTACAGATTACGAGCCTGGCGCGCTACCGACTGAGCCACCCCCGCCCCCTAGGAGGTGCGGAAAGAACCAGTTTTATTATCGGACTGAGGTCGTAATTTGCCAGACTGCGAGAAAAAGCTGGTATAATTTCCCAGAATATGAAACAACGTTGAGAGACATTAATTTAAATCACAAAACTGATACGTAGATTGATTTTTGAATTCAAATTAGTTCTGCAATAAATCGATTCTTATTAATTTGCTGACTAACACTTTTAGCAACATTATAAAAGGAAGTCTTTTTTTAACTTACATTTGCTTTCGTAAATGCCACGTGATTAACTTTCGCTGCCTGCAATAGTTCTTTCCGTGTGCACGTGCTCTGCTGCATCCTCAATGACGAAGTTATCATTTGCATCTCTCTGTTATCATTTTACGTTAGACATGCTATGCCCACACGTTCCCAAAACGTTACATTGGGGAACTTTAAAAATGGATACATATATTTTTTTTAATTATCAGTGATTAGTTTTGAAGATTACATTTCAACTCTTCGTCTAACCTGAAACAAACAGTTATGCGTGATCTTTCAATTTCATCACGGTTAAGGTTTTCAGTGAGTAAAAATATTTTACCTAGACTACATTAATTTCTGCCTAGTTTATAGAAATTTTCATGCATTCCTGGATAATCTGTAGTTCCCTGGTTCGAGTCCCAGCTGGGTCAGCGTTGAGATTTATCTCCGCAAAATTTCCCCGCCCTGCCCACGGTCAGTAGGGGACACCGATGGGCTTGGAAAGGCCGCCGTCCGTCGGACGGGACGTTAAGCCGTGGTCCGTATGTGGGAGAGCCATACCCTGTGCACGTTAAAGAACACGCTGGATGGCCTTGACGGGAGACTACCATCTGTCTCCCAACAGCTGTTCCAGTGGGTCCCCTCCCCCAACCTTCTCTGAGCCTTTGGGGTCCTTGTGGCCTGGCCATTTAGCCCATGGTGTGCAAAAAAGTGTCGCTCAGAGGTAAAACAATCCAATCCATGCATTCCTGGCCTTATTAGCAAAAACTATTATTATTAGCTTAGGAAGTTTCTCATTTAAATTTTTAAGTGAAAAGATTTTTTTTTTCCATTACATAGTAGGATGGTATAAATTTTTTTCAGTTTTTTTTTTTTGAAACTGGAGCATATTTTTCGATGTGTCCCTCTGGCGTGCCCCCCCCCCCCCCCTATGTTGTGATGTAACTTAAATTTCCTACCTAAAACAGAGCCCGATTTCGAACAATGAAATATTAATTTAAAATACAACGAGAAACAGACACTAAAATAATTATATCACTATAAAATAAGTTCCATATCAGAATTTTTTCAAAAAAAAAAAAGAAAATAATAATTAAAGGAATATATTACATATTTCATTCAGAGTTATGCAGGTACACCACCCATGGGTCGAAGTGAACAGGAAGTTTTTCATGGGGGAGGTGAAAATCTTACCAGCGTCGAATATAAATATTTATAGTAAAAACAATATAAATCAGGTTTATAGAATTATCCTGTAGGGGGTAACTGCCCCCTCTTGCAGACATCAATTTAAGCCATATATAAAAAGATACGACGGAACAAACACATATTGGACAATTTAACTGGTTATTTTTATTAACAAGCGACTGTAGGTGGTCAAATTATTTTGATACTAGATCGTGTGGGCTCACTCACGGAAATATTGAGCGTGTGCAGTTACCGTTCACAGCAAACTGCAGCGTGTGCAGTAACTGCACACGCTCCAGTTTGCTGTGAACGGTAACTGGAGCGTGTACAGTTGCTGTACACGCTCCAGATATTTTTCCTGAATTCTGTAATCACGTGACATGAAGGTTGCCAGGTCACTAATTTCTAAAAAAAATCGTTGCCTGATATTTTTCCTGAATTCTCTAATCAACCATAGTGTTCGGATACTTTTTTGAGCGAGTATACATTAATCGCAGTCGAGGAATTACCGTGGGGCCAATGCGGTACCACTGCGCAATATTTAGGAATTATTAAGCGTTGATGCAAATTGTAGCACTGGTTTTTATTTATTTATCAGTTGCCTCTTTTTGAATATTTACTTATTGATTGCCTAGGTTTCAATATTTACTAAATTTCAATACTTACTATTCCCCACAAATATACTTCAAATATACACTACTTATCCTTGGAGTCCTTGTCAACTGTTCAATTATTCTGTTGTGTGCAATGGGGCGGGGATGGCTCAGTCGGTAGCGCGCCAGGCTCGTAATCTGTAGTTCCCAGGTTCGAGTCCCAGCTGGGTCAGGTTTGAGATTTATCTCCGCAAAAGTCCCCGCCCTACCCACGGTCAGTAGGGAACACCGATGGGCTTGGAAAGGCTGCCGTCCGTCGGATGGGACGTTAAGCCGTGGCCCCGTGTGCGGGAGAGCCATACCCTGTGCACGTTAAAGAACACGCTGGATGGCCTTGACGGGAGGCTACCATCTGTCTCCCAACAGCTGTTCCAGTGGGTCCCCTCCCCCAACCTTCTCTGAGCCTTCGGGGTCCATGTGACCTGGCCATTTAGCCCATGGTGTGCAAATAAGTGCCGCTCAGAGGTAAAACAACCCAACCCTGCTACACTAGAACGTTCTCTGAAGGAAGGCGGCATTTCTGTAAGTCTCTCGACGTCCACCTTCTCACCGAGGTTCAGAGTGGGATTAGTGGATAAAATCTCAACATAAGTAGAGTGACGACTCGAACTTAGAAACATCAATTTAAGAGCCTAGCGTGTTACTAACTGAGCTGGACAAACACCTAACGATTTGTCATTCGGAAAACGTTATTTGAATTTACAACTAAAAGATTTTCCTCCTGATTGCAGAGATGCCCTTATTGCAAAACCCGATTACTACTCAATTATCTCATCTCCAGTCCTTTTCAATTTGACTCCTCAAGCGAGAATTTATTTAGAACTTTCGTAAAATCGTCAGAGATCATTCATTGGTCAATTTGCTGTCATTGTAATACATCTAGGAGGGACAAAGCTGCGAAACTTATAATTTTTTTTTTTGATTTCGACATATAGGACAGAAAAATCCTAGAAGCTACTCCTAGCCCTTTACAGGCCTTCTCATACAAGGACATGCCCTACTAAGACCGAAGTCACTGTTGACCACTGCCTTAAGTTAGAGCTAACACAACACACAAAGTTTGCCTTGCTGGAACAGTCGCTAGCTGCCTAATCACTATGCCAGTTAAGGCTATGTAATTAATGAACGTCACAAGAAAGGAATTATCCTTGTTTGTGGCTTTGGGTTGTTTTACCTCTGAGCGGCACTTTTTTGCACACCATGGGCTAAATGGCCAGGTCACATGGACCCCGAAGGCTCAGAGAAGGTTGGGGAAGGGGACCCACTGGAACAGCTGTTGGGAGACAGATGGTAGCCTCCCGTCAAGGCCATCCAGCGTGTTCTTTAACGTGCACAGGGTATGGCTCTCCCGCACACGGGGCCACGGCTTAACGTCCCATCCGACGGACGGCGTCCTTTCCAAGCCCATCGTATTCCGTACTGACAATAAGCCCATCGGTATTCCCTACTGACCGTGAGCAGGGCGGGGAATTTTGCGGAGATAAATCTCAACGCTGACCCAGCTGGGACTCGAACCTGGGAACTACAGATTACGAGCCTGGCGCTACCGACTGAGCCACCCCCGCCCTTGTTTGTGGCGACCCAGGACGAAGATTATAGTTGGTTTGCCAAAGGCTGCACTTTACTTCTATAGTACTGTTTCAGCCGCGACATGGCATTATCCGACAGATGTAATGCATTCTTTCGGAACATCTGGGTCTTGTCACTAATCATATTCCTCTCTATTTCAAAAATTATTATATATAAATAATATTAAAAAAAAAAACTGACAATGTCTGTTTTTTCTCCCCCATGACTGAAAGCCAGTGAACGACTCCTCCTCTAATATAGAGCTTTTACTTAGATATTCAATGAATATAACGCCGTTTAAAGGAAAGCTTTAAATGAACTCAGTAGGAAAAAGAGGAGTGGGTAGATGGCGCCATCTCGTGATCCTAAATGTTACGAAAATAATCGAATCTGATGAAGGATTATCTTAACAATATTAGCAATGTTGAGCCCTTTCTCGCTATTTTACAATGATTTAAAATCATCAAATTATTCTCCTAATTTTTTTGTCTTAAGAAATTAAATGTATATATATATATATTCGCTGTTGCTTTGAAGATTTTTTTTTTAGAATAGAATATAATTTTTATTCATAACAGTAAAGAATACAAATACATTTACACTTTGACCCGCAAAGCTAAATAGCTTATCTGCAGGAAAATGAATAAATTATATTAAACATAGGTCATTCAGCTGAATAGTCATTATTTTAACCTAGACGAGCTACTGCTCTTAGGTTTTAAATATCACTTCACAAGCAAATATATGAATACTTTTTTAAACTGCATAAATGAGCAGATATATGCGTACTTTTCTGTTCGTGTGCATAAATCTACAAACATATATGTGCAAATGTAATAAACTTTGATTTAGTTGAAGATAATATTGATGTAGATAACCACAAGGTTCAATATCTCATGGCAGAATTTCATATACGTGTGGCCGAGTGGTTAGCACGCTTGGCTATTGATCTAAATACGTGTGGCCGAGTGGTTAGCACGCTTGGCTATTGATCTAAATACGTGTGGCCGAGTGGTTAGCACGCTTGGCTATTGATCTAAGGGACCTAGGTTCGAGTCCCGGGTAAGGCATGGATGTATATGTCGTTTTTCTGTTGAGGTCCTGCTATCCTCTCAGACCTTCTACTATGGCATATAAACTGGCAGGCTACTGTCAGATCTCTGTGGCAAGCAGCTGCTTGAGGGGGTATTTTTTTTTTAAAAACACTTCTATCGATTCCGTGATCTCGAGGCTCCTGACTTAATCTTCAAAGCGCAATGGGGGTCTGCAGCCCGCAATTTGAGAAGCACTGGAATTAGATGATTCCTTGCGATGATAGGATTTTGGAAGACTTAAAGAAGGATAGTCGCAGAAGAGGGTGGCAAGATGGCTCAATGTGTCGAGAATGGTGATATTGACACTTTGGAAAGAGTTCCAGAATATAGGAATCATTAGTAGAACAGCTGACCAAAATCATTCGAGATTTAGTTCAACTTCAACTGACCATTCTATGGCCATCATGGCAAGACGAAACAGTACTATGACTTCGTGTCAACTGCTTCTGGAGGTTTCTGCGGCAACAAATGAAAGAATTTCTAGCAGAACACTATGACAGAAAGTCAACGATTTATGTCCCGCTAATCCCTAACCACCGAAACATTCGTCTAAACTGGTGCCACCAGTGAGTCCCTTGGAACCTTGAACAATGAGCTAATGTTCCGTTTTCTGTAAAATCTCGATTTAGCATACAGCCAGATTCTAGAAGTGTTTAATCTGGCGAGAGCGAAGAATGCGATACCATTCTTTCAATATCATAGAAAGGGACTCTTATGGTGGAAGTAGTCTGCTGTTCTGTGGTGGCATCAACACCTGTACACCTATACTTCGTGTACGTTGGATTGGGTTGTTTTACCTCTGAGCGGCACTTTTTTGCACACCATGGGCTAAATGGCCGGGTCATAAGGACCCCGAAGGCTCAGAGAAGGTTGGAGGAGGGGACCCACTGGAACACCTGTTGGGAGACAGATGGTAGCCTCCCGTCAAGGCCATCCAATGTGTTCTTTAACTTGCACAGGGTATGGCTATCCCGCACAGGGGGGCCACGGCTTAACGTCCCATCCGATGAACGGCGGCCTTTCCAAGCCCATCGGTGTCCCCTACTGACCGTGGGCAAGGCGGGGAATTTTGCGGAGATAAATCTCAACGCTGACCCAGCTAGGACTCGAACGTGGGAACACTTCGTGTACGTACACGAAGGTTGCCAGATCATTAATTTCTAAAAAAAAATCGTTGCCAGATATTTTTTCTGAATTCTGTAATCAACCGTAGTGTTTGAAAATTTTTTTGAGTGACTGTACACATTATCGAACACACTGAATGGCTTCAATCTGTCTCCTAAGAGCAGTTCATTAAAATCCTTTCCCCCTACCCAGGTGTGAGACATTGGGGTACTTGTGACCTGGTCATTCAGCATTGAGTGCGAAAAAGTGCAAAAAAAGGTCAACTTGGCACAAGTTAAAATTCTGTAGTGCAGATTAAAAGGTCCAAAAACCCTTTCTTTAGACTTGAAAACAATGGGTTTTAACAGATTTTTAAATAAAAAGAGCCTCATATTCTGACAGAGCCCACAATTGTGGTTTAACCTTACGTTGTGATTTTTTTTATCTCACACATTTCTGAGTCATATTGCCCAACTTTCGACGAAAGATGTGATAGATAAATACTGACCACAGTACACTGCATTATCATCAATGGTTTTTAACAGATTTTTAAATAAAAAGAGCCTCATATTCTGACAGAGCACACACACTTATGTTAAATTCATAGAAAATTTAGAGGGTTTAAAATCTAAGTGACTGAACAGAAAATAATTCAGGTTGAACTCCCATTAATAATGCCAAAAATAAACAAACAATAGGTTTGATATTTATTTCCAGTCTGCAGATTCTCCAGGAAAAGCTCCGCAAAATTCCCCGCCTTGCCCACGGTCAGTAGGGGACACCGATGGGCTTGGAAAGGCCGCCGTCCGTCGGATTGGACATTAAGCCGTGGCCCCGTGTGCGGTAGAGCCATACCCTGTGCACGTTAAAGAATACGCTGGATGGCCTTGACGGTAGGCTACCATCTGTCTCCCAACAGCTGTTCCAGTGGGTCCCCTTCCCCAACCTTCTCTGAGCCTTCGGGGTCCATGTGACCTGGCCATTTAGCCCATGGTGTGCAAAAAAGTGCCGCTCAGAGGTAAAACAACCAACGTTAAAGAACACGCTGGATGGCCTTGACGGGAGGCTACCATCTGTCTCCCAGCAGCTGTTCCAGTGGGTCCCCTCCCCCAACCTTCTCTGAGCCTTCGGGTCCTTGTGACTTGGCCATATAGCCTATGGTGTGCAAAAAAGTGCCGCTCAGAGGTAAAACAACCCAACGTTAAAGAACACGCTGGATGGCCTTGACGGGAGGCTACCATCTGTCTCCCAGCAGCTGTTCCAGTGGGTCCCCTCCCCCAACCTTCTCTGAGCCTTCGGGTCCTTGTGACTTGGCCGTATAGCCTATGGTGTGCAAAAAAGTGCCGCTCAGAGGTAAAACAACCCAACCTTCCCAAAATACGAATGTTTTGGACGATAGAGAATATTCCACGAATAGTCATAGAAACAATTTATGCGCCCCCCCCCTCCCTTCCTAAAGGATTCCCTAAAGTCCCCCCTGACAAATTGGCGTCTCCAATTTTCATTCTTGAGCGACTTCGTTTCGGCGCCGCCACGTGCCGTGACCTCCGCCTGCTGTTCGGGGTCATGACCCCCGCGCTGTAATCCATCCCTCGGAGATCGTGTAACATGACGTAACGCAAGTCCGAGGAGAAATTGCCGTGACGTGGTAGTGGACGGGGGGAGGGGATGAGGGGAGAAAAGAATGCTGGAGACCGAAAGTCAAAGGTGATGACGGGCACTTAAATTGATGTCGGATAGCCGTAGCGGTGCACCTGCTAGGAGAAATGGATGAGGTGAGGAGAATGACACTCGGAGGATGGAAGATGGGGACACGATGACAGATGATAACGTCGAAAAATTTCGTTTCGTATTACAAGATTTTTTACTTTAATGAGAATGCGACAAAATTGTGGTGATAAAACAATTAGAGAGATGAAGTTGTTTTTGTCGCATGAAGGCACAGGATGATTCCTTTTTTTCACTAAGTTTGTTCTTTAAAAAAAATAATCTTGTGCTCCCTTAATGACAATTCGGAAGAGACATTGCTAAAGAAACGTCTAACAAGCAAAGTTGGGTTGTTTTACCTCTGAGCGGCACTTTTTTGCACACCATGGGCTAAATGGCCAGGTCACATGGACCCCGAAGGCTCAGAGAAGGTTGGGGAGGGGACCCACTGGAACAGCTGTTGGGAGACAGATGGTAGCCTCCCGTCAAGGCCATCCAGCGTGTTCTTTAACGTTGGGTTGTTTTACCTCTGAGAGGCACTTTTTTGCACACCATGGGCTAAATGGCCAGGTCACATGGACCCCGAAGGCTCAGAGAAGGTTGGGGGAGGGGACCCACTGGAACAGCTGTTGGGAGACAGATGGTAGCCTCCCATCAAGGCCATCCAGCGCAATCTTTAACGTTGGGTTGTTTTACCTCTGAGCGGCATTTTTTTGCACACCATAGGCTAAATGGCCAGGTCACATGGACCCCGAAGGCTCAGAGAAGGTTGAGGGAGGGGACCCACTGGAACAGCTGTTGGGAGACAGATGGTAGCCTCCCGTCAAGGCCATCCAGCGTGTTCTTTAACGTGCAATTTTTTTTAAAATCGGGTGTTTTCGTGGAATGGACGTGAAAACGAAAACCTTTCGGGATTTTTTTTTATAGTAAAGAAAAGCTCACATAAATAAGCAGAGTTCCATTATATGGTTGTTTGATATCTTTTGCCTATTTCTTCCGTTAAAACAAGTAGTTTTTTTTTGTATCTGTTTCCGTATGTTTTGCAGATTTTTCGTGAAAAAACTTTTTTTGACAGCCTGACACAATGGAAGCCCATGGGCTTCCATTTGAGTAGTCACGAGTTGAGACATGCATAGACTAAGGAATGAAATTTTCGATTTCTTTAAATGCAACTGGAAAATTATACAATACAGTACTAAACTCTAAAATCAAAAACTAATACTCAGAAATCTAAACATTAATTACGAATATTATTAATACTGCAGTAAAATAATTTTTCTCACTGCAAAATTGTTGAATTCTGCAGCAAAGTATATTGCCTAACTTCTTAAATAACTTTTCTTATTTTATTATATAGCACATTAAGTGTTTCCGTTTTGTAACACATTTATACTCTACTACCAAGAGTATCAGGACGCTTTCATATTATGTGAATGGAAAACGACTTTCAAATCACTCTGTCTTTGAAAACAAACTATTTACAGAAAACTATTGCTAGAGAAAAAAATCCCAATCAAATCTCTCTAAACCTGGATTTTCAACAATATTGTCTTAATATTTAAAGAGTTTTAGAGCGAGAACATTTCACAAGAGACGCCGTTTTCGCCCTCGTTCTAAACACTTTTCTTCAAAATCGCTGAACATTGAAGGGAAGGGGTGGGGGTGGCTCAGTCGGTAGCGCGCCAGGCTCGTAATCTGTAGTTTCCAGGTTCGAGTCCCAGCTTGGTCAGCGTTGAGATTTATCTCCGCAAAATTTCCCCGCCCTGCCCACGGTCAGTAGGGAACACCGATGGGCTTGGAAAGGCCACCGTCCGTCGGATGGGACGTTAAGCCGTGGCCCCGTGTGCGGGAGAGCCATACCCTGTGCACGTTAAAGAACACGCTGGATGGCCTTGACGGGAAGCTACCATCTGTCTCCCAACAGCTGTTCCAGTGGGTCCCCTCCCCCAACCTTCTCTGAGCCTTCGGGGTCCATGTGACCTGGCCATTTGGCCCATGGTGTGCAAAAAAGTGCCGCTCAGAGGTAAAACAACCCAACCCAACCCATTGAAGGGACAGAGGTGACTCAGTCGGTACCGCGCAAGGCTCGTAATATGCAGTTCCCAGCTGTGTCAGAGCTGAGATTAATTTCCGCAAAACTTCCCGCATTACAGTCAGTTAGAAAAGTGACACCGATGGTCTTAGAAAGGCCGCCGTCCGTCGGATGGGACGTTAAGCTGCGGTTTCTTGTGCAGGAGAGACATATCCTGAGCACGTTAAAGAACACGCTGGATGGTTGACCAAATGGACAACTGTTAGAAGGCAGATGGTAGTCTTCTATCAAAATCATCATGTTCTTTTAGGTGCACAGAATATGGCTCTCCCGCAGAAGAACCACGGCCCAATATTCTATATGACAGACGGCAGTCTTTTCAAGCCCATCGACGACCCCTACTGACGGAGGGCAGGGCGGGGGTTTCGTGGAGGTAATCTTAACCCTGGCCCAGGAGATACACGGACCTGAGAACTGCAGATTAGGAGTCAGGCGCACAATCGACTGGGCCACTCCCCCACCCCTGTCGGAATGGACATTAATTCGTGGTTCCTCTGCGAGGGAGAGCTACACCCTGTGAACGTTAGAGAACACGATGGATGGGAGGTTACCATCTGTCTCCTAAGAGCTGTCCAGTTGGTCTCCTTCCTTCAACCTTCTCTGAGTTCTCGAAGTGTTCGTGATCTGGGCATTTAGCTCATTATGCGCAAAAAAGTGCGACTCAGAAGTAAAACCCAAACCAACACCATATACAGCGTACATACATATAGTGTTAAAAAAAATAAAATAAATACCCCCTCAAGCAGCTGCTTGCCACAGAGGTCTGACAGGAGCCTGTCAGTTTATATGCGAGAGTAGAAGGTCTGTGAGGATGGCAGGCCCTCAGCAGAAAAACGACACATACATCCATGCCTTACCTGGGACTCGAACCCAGGTCCCTTAGATCAGTAGCCAAGCGCGCTAACAACTCGGCCACGGGACGGCAAAATAATGTTAACATTTATTAAGTTAAAGTTATTATTAAGGATACGAAGGGATAATAAATGTTAGTTAATTTAGAAAATGAAACATGATTATAAACATACAATTTGTGTACAATATATTTTGTTTACATTTGTAGCTAGTATAGTTATGGTTAGTATATTATTCACGCACCACCACCACCACCACAACTGCTGATTAACTAATCTGTCCACCATTCTGGGACGTTAAGGAAGATTCCATTATCTTCCATCTATTCCAAAAAGATTTTGTTAAGAATTAATTAAAATTTTTATTTTGTAAATAGATCCTTTTTTTTAAGAAAATAGTTTTATTTTTTTATCTCATTCTTTTTGGAGATCATTTTAGAATAGTATTCTAAAAATCCTGTAATTTGCTTCTCAATAATTAAATACTACAAATTTCAAACTCTTTTAGTTTTTAATAGTTTGGCAACACCTGTAAACTTACCAAGATGGCGTAATGTCCTTAAAGCGGCTATTTTTGAATTCTTGTTTGCAATTGCATACAGCATATCTTTAAAGAATCTAAAGTAGTCTTTAGGTTGTGATTTCTCTTCTTTTTACTTTCGTCGTCTGGCATTAATAGTAGAGTAAATTCCGAAATTCCTGCCTGTTTAATCAGTTCGTAGTTTATCTTTCTTTCATGATTATAATTTTCGCACTAGAATAAGACATGAGAGACTGTGTGTAATAGTGTGTACTTGCATGGAAACGTATCGGTTCTTTTGAGACGATTTAAATTAACATTTACGTTAAAACAATTATTACTGACACCAATTAGAGTGCGAAAGTCTTTATAAATATTTAACTTGGAAATGTCTATTTCAGGTTGTCCAGCTACCGTAATTCGATGTTTGAAATACCGTATACCGGATACCGTACTGGCAGACTGGGCAAGTTTTAAAGTTCTCACCTGTTTGCCATCTTATCGACTGTTCCATTGTGTACAACAGGAACGTACCAGGGGAGGGGGGAATCCTTCCCCGCCGAAAATCCGGTCGTCTTATACCAGGCATGTCAAACACGCGGCCCGCCAAGATTGATAACCAATACGTTTATTTAACTTTTGACAACACTGGATGAAAATTTACAACTGGAATTAATCGAAATTCAGTGCGATTCCGTATTGAAACAAAAATATATGAATGTTGGGATTCCACATTTCTATAATTATTTATCACCGGACCGATTTCCCAATGTGTTATTAGCAATTAAACGTATTTTATCTATGTTCGGTTGTTTTGGGTTGTTTTACCAGTGAGCGGCACTTTTTTGCACACCATGGGCTAAATGGCCAGGTCACATGGACCCCAAAGGCTCAGAGAAGGTTGGGGGAGGGGACCCACTGGAACAGCTGTTGGGAGACAGATGGTAGCCTCCCGTCAAGGCCATCCAGCGTGTTCTTTAACGTTGGGTTGTTTTACCTCTGAGCGGCACTTTTTTGCACAGCATGGGCTAAATGGCCAGGTCACATGGACCCCGAAGGCTCAGAGAAGGTTGGGGGAGGAGACCCACTGGAACAGCTGTTGGGAGACAGATGGTAGCCTCCTGTCAAGGCCATCCAGCGTGTTCTTTAACGTGCACAGGGTATGGCTCTCCCGCACAAAGGGGCCACGGCTTAACGTCCCATCCGACGGACGGCGGCCTTTTCAAGCCCATCGGTGTCCCCTACTGACCGTAGGCAAGGCGGGGAATTTTGCGGAGATAAATCTCAACGCTGACCCAGCTGGGACTCGAACCTGGGAACTACAGATTACGAGCCTGGCGCGCTACCGACTGAGCCACCCCGCCCCCTTCTATCTATGTTCGGTAGCACATATTTGTGCGAACAACTATTTTCCACTTTAAAAAATAATAAAACTGCGGAAAGATCAAGATTAACAGACAAGCATGTGCAAGCAATTTTAAAAATAACTACAGCTCAACAAATTCAACCAAATTTTGAAAATTTGGTTAATGAAAAACGTTGCCAAGTTTCTTCAAAAAAAAAAGATGATATTATTTTATTTAAATAACGTTAAATTGAAAAAAAGAAACTTTCCTACATACATATGTATTTTTTAATATATTTATATTCTGTGTATTATTATTTTGTATGTATTGATTTGTTTATAATAAAAGCTATGCTTCATCTTTATTTCCATTTGTTTTTTTTTTTTGTTTTGCGGACCGCGATTTAATATATAATACTTAATATGGCCCTCGGTGGTTAACGAGTCTGACATGCCTGTCATACAAAATCACAAACTTGACTACCTGCTTTAAAATCCAAAAAAAGTTGCATTTGTACAAATTTACTTCAACCCATAACTCCTGCATTAAATCTTGCATACGTCACTAGTGTACAATACTGCAGTATGATGGGAGCATTACACTGTAACTTTGTTATTGCAGTATAGCATATGATCAGTGCAGTGTTTACAAATTTTTGTAGGTCAACCCAGGGTGAGCATTCGTTGCGCCTATTCGGAAATCATCATCTATTCCGAAGCGAGGACTTTGTAACAATGAAGGCAACGATGTAATCAAGCATTCGTTATGCACGTCGTGTAACAATGAAGTAAGCCAGTCTTACAGATCACTTTGGCAGGGAGCCAAAAGTTGAGTCAATCTTCGCAATATTTTATCTTCTAAACATTTCACAAAATAGTTCAACCATTGGACAATAATAACTCTTCTGTAAGAAAATTATAAAATACTCTTTTATTATCAAAATTAATTTTATTCGCTTCAAATATCAGTCATCAATAGGATTACCAACCGCTTATTAAGAACTGTATTTGAAAATTAATTATTTTCGTAGTGGTAGTGATTTGTAATCTATTCATGAAGTGCAGTTTTTCTGGTAAAGTGGGTGAATCACCTGAACACTCATTCACAAAATCTAACATATTTGCTGATAAAGGAGAAGTTGATTCTTCTGATGATTTGCTTTGGAAGGTGACCTTCGTTGAGTTGAAATTATTCCACAATTTCACAAGTGTAGCAAGTGATTTTTGATCCCTTAAAGATATGAACCCTTTAAATGAAGAAATTGAGCTCGGTGTATAAATTTATTTAATTGCGTCGGAGTGTGCATTAGGCAAATTAAGTGACGATATCTATTGACAATATGGTTTTGTTAGAACACAATAATTTAACACTCCATAACAAGCCCAGTCACAGTATTATCATTCGCAAAGGCGTTTCAGAGGAATCTAGATGTTATAATATTTCTGCGATGAGGAATTTATTAACTTGAAGGAAATGAAAGTTTGGTTTATTTTGATGGTTTATATTTAATTTAAATTTTTCGCGCGATATTTTTTTTTCTGAGAAGTGGCGACTCACAGTTTGAGTGACCACATAGATACGCTAAATATGAAACAAAATTCTAGTACTTTTATACATTTCCTTTAATATAAAATATTTCTCAAAGAACCCCAAGAAAAATGATCCATTTCAATATTCATTACTCATTTGATCACTAATTACTTACTTTATTTTAAATCTTCATTATTCACTTGGAAAAAAAAAAAACTTTTTTTAAGGAATCAAGAAAATTCTTCGCAAAAAAATGCATTTTTAATTTTAATGAATAATATGAATTAACAATATCGTTTATTTATGCATCTAAAAATGTATGGTCAAAAAAAAATAATTTGAAGTGAATCAGATTCATTTTTTGAGCTATAGCTTGACCAGTCGCCAAACTAAATTTATTCAAATGGTAATATCGGACTATAATTTCAAAAATATACAGCTAGGTATTTTTCTCTAAACAACCAGCAGTTTAATTTTAGATTATTCAAGAATATTCTTTTATAATCTAAATGAAATTTTTCAATTTCCTATTTTTTTTGTAAGAGACAATAAAAAAATCAAATAATAGTCACATACAAACTGAAAAGCAAGAGTCCACACAATTCGAAAGTTAGTTGGAAAATGAGAATTACGAGAGATTGTTAAAGGTGGCGCTGCAATCAGTGGCCTTGAGCAAGGCTATATCGATGGTTAAGACCATAACAGCTGTTTTCATGTCGTCATGTATGGAAGGAAATCCTTTAATATATTTTACTATATTATTATTCAAGTAGTTTAACAATATACCCAATAAATCAATAGAGCATTAAATATATTACTATTAGAACAACAGTACAAAATTAAAAAAAATCAAAACTCTTAAGCAAATACATGTTTAATTATTATTATGTTAATTATTGTAATTAGTTGCAGATTTATTCATTTTTAAGCATATTTTGAAGCAACCTGCAATAACACTGTACTCAAATTTATAAATAAATAAAATAAATAAATACCCCCTCAAGCAGCTGCTTGCCACAGAGGTCTGACAGGAGCCTGTCAGTTTATATGCCACAAATTCTTTCCTTATGTGACGTCATCAAAGTAGTCTTGAGTTCTATCTAGTCTTTTTGTTCTATCTATTCCGTGGAGAGCACCAAGCCTGGACAACTTTTCAAAGAAAGGAGAGAAAATGAACAATCAGGGAAAAATGAAGTGAGTTAATCTTTCTTCAAATTTATCAGTGAGTTACAAGTATATGTAAAAGTTTAAGGATATGCCTTTTATGAGCACATTATTATGTTGAATATTAAAGTTTTAGCCGTTCCGTGGCCGTGTGGTTAGCGCGCTTGGCTACTGATCTACGGGACCTGGGTTCGAGCCCCGGGTAAGGCATGGATGTTCGTGTTGTTTTTCTGCTGAGGTCCTGCCATCCTCTCAGACCTTCTACTCTGGCATATAAACTGACAGGCTCCTGTCAGACCTTTGTGGCAAGCAGCTGCTTGAGGGGGTATTTATTTTTTTTTATTTATTAAAGTTTTAACAGTAATATAATAATTTAATGACATATATTAATTAGTATGTTACTAAAATTATTATATTATGGAATGGAATGAAGCCATAATAAGCGAAACGTGGAGCCCAGACGATACCCACCATCAGAGAAGCCGGATATAGGATATACAATCAAATGAATAAATCAATATAACGTAAACATTACTTTTCGAGAGAAAATAGCTACCAGTCTAACTTTTTTTTTAAAATTTGGATCAATGTTTCCCAAAGTGGGCGATACCGCCCCTTGGGGGGCGTTGGAACGATCCAGGGGGGGCGGTAGTAGCCTCGGGTGCAATTGGGGGGCGGTGGAGGCATAAAGAAAGAAGGGAAGATAAAAAATTTTGAAAAATCGTTTGTACATGTTTCATCTGTTGTGTAACATAGAGTTAAAGTCGTAGTGATTACTTTATTTTCCAAATAAAGACATAAAATTATCCTTCGTTATCTTAATTTTCTGTGTAATGCGAATGTTACTGTGGTTGATTTTAATAAATAATTTTATAATTTCAAGCTTCAAGGTGTCTTATTTACAACAACATCTTTCTTCACTATATTGTAGGACGTAGGTAGAAATATAGATACATAAAAGAACGCAAATTTGTCACTGCATCTTTCTGCTTGTTCGCTTAAAGAAGGGAGATTTCCAGGGGGGCGCTGAGTAATTTTTTTCCTGAAAAGGGGGCGGTAGGACAAATAAGTTTGGGAACCTCTGATTTGGATGCTGGGAGTTATAACCAATTTTTTCGCTTTTTGTCCCAATGGAATTCTTACACATAATTTTATGACATATCGATAACTAAACATTTTCTGATATTGAGGGAAAATCGCAACAGATAGGACCGAACAAACTACCATGTCATCTGTATCAGGACTCGAACCCAGACCTCGGTAGTCGTAACCACTGAGCCACCACAGCGGTAGCCTAACTCTAACTACATTCATTATTTTTGATATGATTTTGATATTAAAATTAAACTGGTAACTTCGTTAATTGGAATTTTTGAACAATATTTTAATATAGGCAGTAATAAATTATTTTCCATCTTATGTTTTAAAACTGAAAACATAGCTAAATTTTAACAAAAATTAAAACACTCAAAATTTAGCCCACTCTTAAATTTATCTTCTTTCGTTGGAAAGTTGACCAGGCCCGTAGCATCTCGGTGGGTTGGTTTGTTTTACCTCTGAGCGGCACTTTTTTGCACACCATGGGCTAAATGGCCAGGTCACATGGACCCCGAAGGCTCAGAGAAGGTTGGGGGAGGGGACCCACTGGAACAGCTGTTGGGAGACAGATGGTAGCCTCCCGTCAAGGCCATCCAGCGTGTTCTTTAACGTTGGTTTGTTTTACCTCTGAGCGGCACTTTTTTGCACACCATGGGCTAAATGGCCAGGTCACATGGACCCCGAAGGCTCAGAGAAGGTTGGGGGAGGGGACCCACTGGAACAGCTGTTGGGAGACAGATGGTGGCCTCCCGTCAAGGCCATCCAGCGTGTTCTTTAACGTGCACAGGGTATGGCTTTCCCACACACGGGGCCACGGCTTAACGTCCCATCCGACGATCGGCGGCCTTTCCAAGCCCATCGGTGTTCCCTACTGACCGTGGGCAGGGCGGGCATCTCGGTGGCTCTAGCCAAGTCCCATATCTGACAGTCATCAAATTGAATAGTTTGGCGTATATTAACATCTCACATGGTTACCCACGCCCCGATCTAAGGACAGTAACAAGCTGGGAAGAGGGCGGGAGTAAGAGACTGGATTTCCATTGCAGTGTAATATTTTCCCCTTCATTTTCTAGGTTTCTAAAATAATCATGAAAAATGAGTGAAATACGCTAAAGTTTAATCATTTTTGGCCTCCATTATCTTTACTGGTATTCTCAAAGGGATGAGGGGCTGGGCAGGGGGGGGGGGGGGGGGGGGGGCATTTCCTCCACCTTCCCCAAGATCCGGTTTTGCTGGTGCTGGGTACCTTCTGTGCAGCTGTTCACCGTAACACTATGTTTCACCTGTTCGCACCTTTTCGAACTATATTTTTCTTCACGCCATTCCATTCCGGAATCCTGACGATTATTCATTCTAAATTTCAGCTCGCCTCCAAAGTAATATATTTTAGTTTTGGATTTTGAATGGAATAACTAGAAAAATTGCACTACATGAATTGTTTACCAAGATGTGTTTTCTTCCCAATTTGAACGCTGGGATTTAGAGCCAATTTTTCCTCTTTTTGTCCCAAAATCTGGCATGATTGTTTTTCTGACACAGAACTTTAATGACATGCCGATAATCGAACACTTTTTGATATAGAGGGAAAATCACAACAGATAGGGCAGAACAAACGACCATGCCATCCATACCGGGACTCGAACCCGGACCTAGGTAGTCGCGAGCCAATGCGATACCACTGAGTCACCGAGGCGGCACTTACCAAGATGAATCCAAATCCAAATCGTTCTGACAGAACGCAGTACCGGGCCAGGGTCCTGCTTCATCTGATTCGTGCTATTGAGCAATTGATTTAAAAAAAAGCAACAAATAAAACAGCTGATGCTCAACCGTGAGTAGCATCTTCTCAAAAAAAATCGCGCGAAAAATTCTGGGAATTGCGGAAAAAAATAAACCCATCAAAATAAACCCCAACTTAATTCGCCTAATGCACACTCCGACGCAATTAAATAAATTTATACACCGAGCTTTATTTCTTCATTTAAAGGGTTCATATCTTTAAGGGATCAAAAATCACTTGCTACACTTGTGAAATTGTGGAATAATTTCAACTCAACGAAGGTCACCTTCCAAAGCAAATCATCAGAAGAATCAACTTCTTTATCAGCAAATATGTTAGATTTTGTGAATGAGTGTTCAGGTGATTCACCCACTTTACCAGAAAAACTGCACTTCATGAATAGATTACAAATCACTACCACTACGAAAATAATTAATTTTCAAATACAGTTCTTAATAAGCGGTTGGTAATTCTATTAATGACTGATATTTGAAGCGAATAAAATTAATTTTGATAATAAAAGAATATTTTATAATTTTCTTACAGAAGAGTTATTATTGTCCAATGGTTGAACTATTTTGTGAAATGTTTAGAAGATAAAATATTGCGAAGATTGACTCAACTTTTGGCTCCCTGCCAAAGTAATCTGTAAGACTGGCTTACTTCATTGTTACACGACGTGCATAACGAATGCCCCGTTGTTACAAAGTCCTCGCTTCGGAACAGATACTGCAATAACAAAGTTACAGTGTAATGCTCTCATTATACTGCAGTATTGTACACCAGGCACGTATCCAAAATTTAGTTATTTTTTTTGAGGGGGGGTTCTGAGAATAAGAATTGTTTACAATTACTAAAGTACACCATAGGGTAGGAAAGGCTAAAATGGTATTCTATAATAATATAATATAAATACCTCCCTCAAGCAGCTGCTTGCCATAGAATTCTGAGAGAAGCCTGTTGGTTTATACGCCAAAGTAGAAGGTCTGTGAGGATGGCGGGACCTCAGCAGAAAAAAACAAACAAACATCGCTGCCTTATCCGGGGCTCGAACCCAGGTCCTTCTGATCAGTAGTCAAGCGCGCTAATCACTCGGCATGGAATAATATTTTATAGTTTTCTCTTAAATCTATATTTAGTGTCGGAGACGTACTATGGGACTGAAGTAAAATTACACAAAGACAACTATTTCGCATTTTAAAGCAGGTAGACAAGTTTGTGATTTCCCCCCCCCTCCCCCTTGGACACGTGGTCCGATCAGGTGGCAAAGACTTCTCTAAGTAGAGGTGACAACTTTAAAACTTGTCCAGTCCATTATACAGTGTGAAGCACAACAATGTAGAGCATAGATTCCCAACGGGGGCGATACCGCCCCCCCAGTGGGCGCTGCAGCCTTCCATGGGGGCGGTAGCGGATCCAGAGGCGAATGGGGGGCGTTGAGGCAGTCAAGAGGGGCGGTCAAATAAATAAAGAAATTTAATGGAATTTTCTGTGACAACCTTTTTATCTCTTCTATTCTGTGGTGTCTTCCTGGTGATTCTGGTCATCCACTACCTCATCCGTCATGTACAGCTTTTCAACTGCAGCTTGGAGAATAAGTTCCCTGCTACCGCCTACTAGCGTACTGGTACGTCTGAAGTCGACTGAGATGCTCTCAAAAGTTCTCTTCAAGATCACAGATTGGATATAAGCTTCAATATGTTTTCCCACTCCAAGTCGCTTTGAGTATGCTTTATGGTACGTAGTTACAATACCATCCCACGTCACAACATAAGGTATAATATTAACATTACACTTGTGAATTAGGCTCAACTCATTAGCCAGCAGATCATACTTCCTCTTCTTTTCAACCTCTACTGTCTGCAGGTTATCCTGAGATGTTATTCCTACTTCAATAATTGTAATCTCATTCAATACCTTAACATGCACTACTATATCAGGCTTATTATGTTGGACGTGTGTCCGTCCTGATAGGCAAATCAACCTTGATGCAATAATAATATAATAATAATAAATTTATTATATTTAATATTTTTTTATAATTATTTTTTGATATAATAAAATACTTTGAAAATACCTGTTTTCATGAATAAATATTTTATCTAGCTATGTAAATTAACTTATTGTTATCGCGTTAATAAGCATTTTTAAATTAGCATTAGGTATACCTATACCTAATTTGTTTCAGTTTAGAATAGATTGACGGTGACAAGTCCTTGCAAGTTGGTAGGCAAACACGCGGTTCATGCAATTTAACGTTTCGACAAGAATATGGGAGCTTGAAATGACTTGTTTACGGAGCAAGTGCGCCAGCATCGCAAACATACAAGTTAATGCGTGCAGAAAAACAAATTTATAAAAGCGATAACTCTAGGAATGTTTTATTATTTTTATTGCTTCGCCGTGATAAATAGTCGTGAGTGATAAGTGTTAGAAGTCATTATAAACATTATTTTTATAACTATCTATAAATCTGTTGAGAAGTTAATTTGTATTTGAAAATGTCTGAATCTACATCTATGAAGAAATGCCGGCAGTACAGTATTGAGTATTTGAAATATGGATTTACGTACTCTCCTACAAACCAATCATTACCTACGTGTTTAATTTGCCGAAAAGTTTTTTCAAATGAAGCTATGAAACCTTCTAGGCTACAAGAGCATTTAAATAAAATGCATGCTGATAAGAAGAACAAAGATTTAGCCTATTTTCAAGAACTGGAAAAGCAATATTTAAAACAGCCAACTATGTCAAACCTTTTTGCGTCGTCTTCTAAACAAGATGATGATGGACTACGAGCCTCATATAACGTTTCATTGTTAATCGCAAAAGCAGGAAAACCACACACAATTGGCGAGGAATTAATTTTGCCGGCAGTCAAAGAGATATTAAAAACTGTTCTTCATCATAAGACACCGTCAGATATCATCAAAAAAATTCCTCTCAGTAATAATTCAGTGCAAAGAAGAATAGATGAAATGGCAAAAGACGTTGAAATATCATTATGTGATTACTTAAAGACTTGCAAATTTTCCATTCAACTCGATGAATCAACTCTACCAAATAACGAAGCTCTACTCTTATCATACGTACGATTTATAAAAGAAGAAAAAATTCATGAAGAGTTATTATTTGCTAAAAATTTGGAATCTGATACAAAGGGAGAATCTATATTTAATACCATACAAAAGTTTTTTCAAGAGAAAGAAATTCCTATTTGCAATATTTTGTCTGCTGCTACTGATGGTGCTCCAGCAATGACAGGGCGTCATAAGGGTTTCATAGCGCATTTGAAACAAGCAGTACCAAATGTACTCGTTGTACATTGTATTATTCATCGTCAGCATTTGGTTGCAAAAAATTTGAATGAACGTCTGCATACGTCGCTCCATTACGTTATTAAAGCAATCAATAAGATTAGAAGCAATTCATTGAATGACCGATTATTTGGTAAGCTTTGTAATGAAAATGATGAAGATTACAATCACTTGCTGTTATACACAGAAGTGCTTTGGCTCTCTAAAGGTGTTTGTCTGAATCGTTTTTTCAATCTATTTGACTCAGTACTGGACTTTCTTGAAGACAGAGACGAAAAATTGCGCGAAAACCTGATTACGTCAAAAAATGACATCGCTTATTTGACAGACCTGTTTAAAATATTTAATCAAGTTAATTTACAATTGCAAGGTGATGAGTTGAATTTAATTAAAACAAGAAACGTCATAGCTGCTTTTGCGAGAAAACTTCTATTCAAACGAAATCTAGGTAGAGGTGAATACAACCACTTTCCCACATTATCAGCAGTCTCTGCAAAACCGGAAGATTTACTTACTTACTGCCAACACTTGGAAGTTCTTCATGTTGATTTTACGGAGCGTTTCCAAGATATTTTAAACATGAATATACCGAGTTGGGTTTTAGATCCTTTCGCAAACACAGATACTGAAGAATATTCAAATTTGGAAGAGGAACTCATAGAACTCACGACTAACGAAGCACTCAAAGTAAAATTCAAACATGGATACCAAGAGTTCTGGCTTCAAAAATCAATACCAGTTCTCTACCCTGGATTGTGGCAATAGTACAGAAGTTTTTAATCGCATTTCCTTCGTCCTATATGGCTGAGCGTGGATTCAGTGCAGTAGCTAATTTACTGTCAAAGAAGAGGAACAGACTACACATCACTGACTGAACGTGGCGATCTGCGATTGATGTTAACGAAATTGGAACCCGACATTAACGAATTGTTAACACTCCACCAGCCTCAACCAGCTCATTAATTTTTTTATTTATTATTAATTTTGTGTTTATCTCATTATTATTTTTATTTCTTATTGATTCTGTGTTTATTTTTAAAATTTTAATAAACAATTTTATTGTACATTTGGTTGTCGTTTTATTAATTTCTGCTTTATGATTTTTAATAGATAAATAAACAGATAAATTAGGTACAGATAATATGCAACAATATTTTAATATTTCATATAAAATTAACTATTATGTATTGTTTGTGTCGTTTTTCTGCTGAGGTCCTGCCATCCTCTCAGACCTTCTACTATGACATATAAACTGACAGGCTCCTGTCAGACCTCTGTGGCAAGCAGCTGCTTGAGGGGGTATTTATTTATTTTTTATTTATTATGGACTAGGGGGGCGTTGAAATTTTTGTTCTCTTCTAAAGGGGGCGATGGTCCAGAAAAGGTTGGGGATCACTGATCTAGACTGAATACGACGCAACAGAAGTATTCAAACAATCTGCTAACGCAATACTAAAACAATTGCCAATTATTAAAGAACGACCATACATTTTTTTAACAATAATAGGATTGTTGCAAACACATAAGTTTTGCCGCACTTTGGGTTTCGGAATAGAACTCCATTTTTCTTTGTATTAATTATGGTTGGGTTTTTCAGCTAAGAGAGCAACTGTTTAGGCTTCACAATGGGTTAAATATAGGGCTCAAAAATTCTAATAAAGCTTAAGAGATATTTAGGGAAAGAAGACGTGTGGGCAGTTGTTAGGGAAGCCTCCCATCAAGATCATTCAGAGACTTGATTGGTTTAGAAAAGATGCTGTCTGTTGGTTGGTGAACTCTGAGTCTCAACCAATTGACAGCATCCGTTCAAAGCCCATCATTTTCTCTCTTCTTGCAACGGGGTAAGAGTAAGGGGGTACCATTTTCTGGAGACTCATCGAAAACGATTCCAGGAGGACCTTTGGTAAGTATGTTTTATTTCATTTATTTATTTGTTTTTTGTTTTTTTTTTTTTTCATTTTTACCGATCCCATGAAAATCAAAATTCCAAGGTGGTGTTCACTTTGGGAGCATTCATTCCAGTGAATCACAGCAGCAACCCTGGCCGCCGACCACTAGTGTGCGAACTAACATAAGTGTGTTGGAGCACCTTTGCCGAGAAGCGAAGGTGCAATCAAGGGAGTTGCTGTCACTGGGGGCGGATGAGAACAAGATCTAATATTTTTTGTTGCTTTTTCAATTTTTTATTGTTTCGTTTTTTTATTAGATCTTGCCCAAGATGCTGCAAAATAATTCCATTAAATTCTCTCAATCGCTTCTGATTGACTCTTTAATGGAAGTTTGTGGCGTTCTTGATCCCTCTTTTTCCTTCCGCACTATCTGCCTAGGTGTGGAGGGGTTTTCTCAAGGTTAGAGTAAAACTCTCTGACATAGATGGTGCCTTGACGTGGCGTCAGAGCTTTCCACTAAACCATCTGGCAGACATTCTTCTTTATTATTACATCACAGCATAGCTATTAAGTTTTTCCCACGCCTAATCTATTCCTGTCGACAATTCAACAGGTTTTTAGTAACTAATATTCTTGACTTTATCTTTCCATTCTGATTGCCCAAAAGGCTAAATTTGAAAGTTAAAATTCTCTGTTTATTAACCTCTCCTCTTGTCCTTTGGTCTGCTCTAAGTGTTAAAAAAAGGACCAGTGGTCTTGGGAGGACTGTCGTTCGTCAGATGGGATGTTAAATCTTTGTTTGTGGGCACGCGAGCCATGGATCTCCATAAACCAATCCCTGAATTCTTTCAACATTCCCGCTGATTGATGCCATGATCAGTTTGTCACATGCAAATATCATTTAGTCATTTTCATCTCGCACTTCATTTCTTTGATAAAATGGATATCCCCTTTCCCCCCCTTACACTTTCTTCCTCATTAGTTTTCTTTTTTCCCCGAGGAAAGTGCTGAATGTCTATTCCACTGAATCTTCATCTGTTCCTAACAACAAGAACATCAAAAACTTATTTTTATCCTGCTACCTATTACGTCCGTCCCATGGCCGAGTGGTTAGCGCGCTTGGCTACTGATTTAAGGGACCCTGGTTCGAGTCCCGGGTAAGGCATGGATGTTCGTGTTGTTTGTCTGCTGAGGTCCTGCCATTCTCTCGGACCTTCTACTATGGCATATAAACTGACAGGAGCCTGTGGAGACAGACCTCTGAGGCAAGCAGCTGCTTGAGGGGGTATTTTTTTTTTACCTATTACACTGTGGTGAGTTTTCACCTCTGAGCGGCAGTTTTTGCACACAATGGGGCTTAATGCCAGGGTCACAACTACCCCAAGGTCTCGGGGAAGGATTGGGGAAAAGTTATCCACTTGACAGCTGTTAGGAGACTGATGGAAGCTCACATGAAAGCCATCCAGCGTGCTCTTTAAAGTGCACAGGATGTGGGTATCCGAGAAATGTTCTGCGTAAGGAGCTAGAGCGTGTAGCGTTGGAAAACTGCCAAGCGTGACGTGAACATGCATTGTCGAAGTGTTACAGCTCACCCGTCTGCGCCATCCACTAGTCCGGAAGGAATTACCGCTCTTATTAATATTGGGCACCGTTAAAAATCAATATTCAGATTGATTTGATTTAAATCTTAGTGTTATCCTCACTCTCATTTTCTCTAAGTTGTGATGGAACTTCAACTTTATCTTCAAAAGAACCACGACGCATTAACGAGGAGGAGGTTGCCCGGGAGGACATAGCGTAATAGAGATATTTCTTATAATTTTAATCTAAGTATATTTAAATGATAAAAAATTTTAAATATGGTTTAATAACTTAAGTCACAACATGAATGAGAATGAATTAGATGTTAAATAGGAATAGGGGAAGGATCACCAAGTTTGAGAGTCACCCAAGGCCCAATGTCCTCAATCCAAAATATTTGGCTTGAATAAATCAATCCATAGTATATAAATCCACAGATTACTTGTATAAAAATAATTCACTAAATACTTAGAAGGAAAATTTTATTTTTGCCGATAGTGCAGGACTCGAAATCACAACTCTGTAGATTAGGGATTCTCAACGTGGAGTACGCGGTAAAATTTTTTGAGGTACCTGGTGAGAGCTCAAAAGTCCATTACCCAGCAAAATGTTTATAATTTTATAAGATTAGTTAAACTGATTATGTCATTTTTTGCGATTATCGATATATGTAAATTATGAATACAAAATTTAATGTGTATATATATATATGTTTTATTTTATTCCCATTGTTATACTATAACTATAGTTTTATCTAACTATACAAGGGATACGCCAGTTACATACACATTTCCAGGGGGTACGTGAAACATAAAAGATTGAGAACCACTGATACATACGTTATATTTTATTCCCATTGTTATACTATAACTATAGTTTTATCTATCTATACAAGGGGTAAGCCAGTTACATACACATTTCCAGGGGGTACGTGAAGCATAAAAGGTTGAGAACCACTGATATATATGTTTTATTTTATTCCAATTGTTATACTATAACTATAGTTTTATCTATCCATACAAGGGGTACGCCAGTTACATACACATTTCCAGGGAGTACGTGAAGCATAAAAGGTTGAGAACCACTGATATATATGTTTTATTTTATTCCCATTGTTATACTATAACTATAGTTTTATCTATCCATACAAGGGGTACGCCAGTTACATACACATTTCCAGGGAGTACGTGAAGCATAAAAGGTTGAGAACCACTGATATATATGTTTTATTTTATTCCCATTGTTATACTATAACTATAGTTTTATCTATCTATACAAGGGGTAAGCCAATTACATACACATTTCCAGGGAGTACGTGAAGCATAAAAGGTTGAGAACCACTGATATATATGTTTTATTTTATTCCCATTGTTATACTATAACTATAGTTTTATCTATCCATACAAGGGGTACGCCAGTTACATACACATTTCCAGGGAGTACGTGAAGCATAAAAGGTTGAGAACCACTGATATATATGTTTTATTTTATTCCCATTGTTATACTATAACTATAGTTTTATCTATCTATACAAGGGGTACGCCAGTTACATACACATTTCCAGGGGGTACGTGAAGCATAAAAGGTTGAGAACCACTGATATATATGTTTTATTTTATTCCAATTGTTATACAATAACTATAGTTTTATCTATCTTTACAAGGGGTACGCCAGTTACATACACATTTCCAGGGGGTACGTGAAGCATAAAAGTTTGAGAACCACTGATATATATGTTTTATTTTATTCCAATTGTTATACAATAACTATAGTTTTATCTATCTTTACAAGGGGTACGCCAGTTACATACACATTTCCAGGGGGTACGTGAAGCATAAAAGTTTGAGAACCACTGATATATATGTTTTATTTTATTCCCATTGTTATACTATAACTATAGTTTTATCTATCTATACAAGGGGTACGCCAGTTACATACACATTTCCAGGGGGTACGTGAAGCATAAAAGTTTGAGAACCACTGATATATATGTTTTATTTTATTCCCATTGTTATACTATAACTATAGTTTTATCTATCTATACAAGGGGTACGCCAGTTACATACACATTTCCAGGGGGTACGTGAATCATAAAAGGTTGAGAACCACTGATATATATGTTTTATTTTATTCCAATTGTTATACAATAACTATAGTTTTATCTATCTTTACAAGGGGTACGCCAGTTACATACACATTTCCAGGGGGTACGTGAAGCATAAAAGTTTGAGAACCACTGATATATATGTTTTATTTCATTCCCATTGTTATACTATAACTATAGTTTTATCTATCTATACAAGGGGTACGCCAGTTACATACACATTTCCAGGGGGTACGTGAAGCATAAAAGGTTGAGAACCACTGATATATATGTTTTATTTTATTCCCATTGTTATACTATAACTATAGTTTTATCTATCTATACAAGGGGTACGCCAGTTACATACACATTTCCAGGGGGTACGTGAAGCATAAAAGTTTGAGAACCACTGATATATATGTTTTATTTTATTCCCATTGTTATACTATAACTATAGTTTTATCTATCTATACAAGGGGTACGCCAGTTACATACACATTTCCAGGGGGTACGTGAAGCATAAAAGGTTGAGAACCACTGATATATATGTTTTATTTTATTCCCATTGTTATACTATAACTATAGTTTTATCTATCTATACAAGGGGTACGCCAGTTACATACACATTTCCAGTGGGTACGTGAAGCATAAAAGGTTGAGAACCACTGATATATATGTTTTATTTTATTCCCATTGTTATACTATAACTATAGTTTTATCTATCTATACAAGGGGTGCGCCACTTACATACACATTTCCAGGGGGTACGTGAAGCATAAAAGGTTGAGAACCACTGATATATATGTTTTATTTCATTCCCATTGTTATACTATAACTATAGTTTTATCTATCTATACAAGGGGTGCGCCAGTTACATACACATTTCCAGGGGGTACGTGAAGCATAAAAGGTTGAGAACCACTGATATATATGTTTTATTTCATTCCCATTGTTATACTATAACTATAGTTTTATCTATCTATACAAGGGGTACGCCAGTTACATACACATTTCCAGGGGGTACGTGAAGCATAAAAGGTTGAGAACCACTGATATATATGTTTTATTTTATTCCCATTGTTATACTATAACTATAGTTTTATCTATCTATACAAGGGGTACGCCAGTTACATACACATTTCCAGTGGGTACGTGAAGCATAAAAGGTTGAGAACCACTGATATATATGTTTTATTTTATTCCCATTGTTATACTATAACTATAGTTTTATCTATCTATACAAGGGGTACGCCAGTTACATACACATTTCCAGTGGGTACGTGAAGCATAAAAGGTTGAGAACCACTGATATATATGTTTTATTTTATTCCCATTGTTATACTATAACTATAGTTTTATCTATCTATACAAGGGGTGCGCCACTTACATACACATTTCCAGGGGGTACGTGAAGCATAAAAGGTTGAGAACCACTGATATATATGTTTTATTTCATTCCCATTGTTATACTATAACTATAGTTTTATCTATCTATACAAGGGGTGCGCCAGTTACATACACATTTCCAGGGGGTACGTGAAGCATAAAAGGTTGAGAACCACTGATATATATGTTTTATTTCATTCCCATTGTTATACTATAACTATAGTTTTATCTATCTATACAAGGGGTACGCCAGTTACATACACATTTCCAGGGGGTACGTGAAGCATAAAAGGTTGAGAACCACTGATATATATGTTTTATTTTATTCCCATTGTTATACTATAACTATAGTTTTATCTATCTATACAAGGGGTACGCCAGTTACATACACATTTCCAGGGGGTACGTGAAGCATAAAAGTTTGAGAACCACTGATATATATGTTTTATTTTATTCCCATTGTTATACTATAACTATAGTTTTATCTATCTATACAAGGGGTACGCCAGTTACATACACATTTCCAGTGGGTACGTGAAGCATAAAAGGTTGAGAACCACTGATATATATGTTTTATTTTATTCCCATTGTTATACTATAACTATAGTTTTATCTATCTATACAAGGGGTACGCCAGTTACATACACATTTCCAGTGGGTACGTGAAGCATAAAAGGTTGAGAACCACTGATATATATGTTTTATTTTATTCCCATTGTTATACTATAACTATAGTTTTATCTATCTATACAAGGGGTGCGCCACTTACATACACATTTCCAGGGGGTACGTGAAGCATAAAAGGTTGAGAACCACTGATATATATGTTTTATTTCATTCCCATTGTTATACTATAACTATAGTTTTATCTATCTATACAAGGGGTGCGCCAGTTACATACACATTTCCAGGGGGTACGTGAAGCATAAAAGGTTGAGAACCACTGATGTAGAGGAACACGAGATTGATTAAAAGACCTACAGACTTATTTTAACATAGTGACCTCTCACTTTGTAAGCGACACTCATTCTGATTGTTTCTTCGCATCTCCCCTTCACTCCTCGTGGTGATTCCCACCCAAGTCCCCCAGCTAATGATGGAGATGCCATGAAGCCATTTAGTGTACCCGCTTCCCGTGCATATAGTAGAGAATAGACTCATGAGAATGATCAGCGTTGAGATTTATCTCCGCAGTAGGTCAGTAGGGGACACCGATGGGCTTGGAAAGGCCGCCGTCCGTCGGATGGGACGTTAAGCCGTGGCCCCGTGTGCGAGAGAGCCATACCCTACACACGTTAAAGAACACGCTGGGTGGCCTTGATGGGAGGCTACTATCTGTCTCCCAACAGCTGTTCCAATGGGTCCCCTCCCCCAACCTTCTCTGAGCCTTCGGGGTCCATGTGACCTGGCCATTTAGCCCATGGTGTGCAAAAAAGTGCCGCTCAGAGGTAAAACAACCCAACCCAACGCATGAGAATGACTCATGAGCAACATTCTCATTTCAAACATTTCTGAAAATACACTTAAAACATGGTTATACAGGGTGTTTCCAAATTCTCTGTACAAATTTCATGGGAAGTGGGGAACACGAAGACAAACCTTTTTCATCTATGAATGTATGTCCGCTGACGTAATCCTTCGGTGCTAGTCTATTAGAATTGATCTACAGTGGCAAGATGCAGTAGATGTAGCTTACGACAGACGTGTTTGGAGAATTAAATTGCACAATCTGGTTGGACCTCCGCAGTCCATGACTGTTTGAGGATGATAATGATGTATCTGTGAACTGTCCTATAACTTTTATGATTTGCTCCAAAAGAGTATCTCTGCAATTGTTTGCTATATTTAGTATTTTTAAGGTTGTGTATTTCAGTGTACTGTTGGTACATTGAAATTAATTTTTCGGGATTCATATTTCAATTTCGATGACAGCGAAAAATATTTGAGAAACTCCCAAAAATTTCCTGAAAAAAATGTGTTTATGTTCTTTTGCATACGTGAGAAACCACTTTGTCCACAGAGCGCAGTTTCGATAAGTTGAAGCAAAGAAAGAATGGTGGCGCAAGTGGTGACATGAAGGGATTAGGGAATGGCTCATTGGCAACCAGGAGAAATGCAGTCTGGGATCTCCCTCTTCAAACCGTGGGTGACAATTCAGGTGCCGCTGATGCCTCCATTACTTGCCATTGAGAGTTGACTCATAGAGAATGCGTTGGGTTGGGTTGTTTTACCTCTGAGCGGCACTTTTTTGCACACCATGGGCTAAATGGCCAGGTCACATGGACCCCGAAGGCTCAGAGAAGGTTGGGGAAGGGGACCCACTGGAACAGCTGTTGGGAGACAGATGGTAGCCTCCCGTCAAGGCCATCCAGCGTGTTCTTTAACATGCACAGGGTATGGCTCTCCCACAGACGGGGCCACAGCTTAACGTCCCATCCGACGGACGGCGGCCTTTCCAAGCCCATCGGTGTTTCCTACTGACCGTGGGCAGGGCGAGGAATTTTGCGGAGATAAATCTCAACGCTGACCCAGCTGGGACTCGAACCTGGGAACTGCAGATTGCGAGCCTGGCGCGCTACCGACTAAGCCACCCCCGCCCCCATAGGGAATGCAGTGGAGAATATTTCCAATTGGGGTAATGCCTGCAGTGCGTGCAACCGTTGCTAACCAGTGAGCGTATACCATATTAGCCTACAGGTACAGATAAGCCTGCTTGAAATTATGTCACAGTCACGTGAGATGGATCCGAGAATACTGAAGTGACGTCTACATCTGATTGTAGAGAAAATTTCCTCTCGTGGATGACTAGAAATTTTTTCTACAATCGGACAGCAGACGTATACCGATCTGCAGAGAGGAGTGCTGGAGTAGAAACGAAAAAGAAAAATTAGAAACCTATTGGATTTTAGGAGAATTGGCAATGTGAATTAAAAAACTATGTTACTGTTACCTGCTTCCACTTGGAAAAGCGAATATGAGAATAAGATCACACCCAATCATGTAAACCAAACTGAAGAGGAAAATTTGTAATTTAGTTCTTGTAACTTGAATATTTAACTGCCATTTTTATGCATAAACCAACGGCCGGTATGTGTGCATTATTTATCTGGGGAAGTGTTGGCACCAGGATACCCTGTGGGACGAAAACAAGCCAGTGGAGGAAGTGTAATGCTTTGGGCAATGTTCTGCTGGGAAATCCTGGATTCAGTAATTCATGTACAGGAAACTATGACGTCTACCACCTACCTAAACATCATTGCAGACCAGGTACACCTTTCATGTCAACAGTATTCCCATCTAGTAGTGCCTTCTTTCAGCAGGATAATGCACCATGCTACACTGCCCGGATTGTTCGAGAATGGTTCGTGGAATATGAGGAAGACTTCCAGGTATTGCCCTGGCCTCCAAATTCCCCAGATTGGATTGGATTGTTTTACCTCTGAGCGGCACTTTTTTGCACACCATGGGCTTAATGGCCATTCCAGAAGGACCCCCAAGGCTCAGAGAAGGTTGGGGGAGGGGACCCACTGGAACAGCTCTTGGGAGACAGATCCCTTCAGCCTCCCGTCAAGGCCATCCAGCGTGTTCTTTAACGTGCACAGGGTATGGCTCTCCAGCACACGGGGCCACGGCTTAACGTCCCATCCGACGGATGGCGGCCTTTTCAAGCCCATCGGTGTCTGGACTCGCTGGTAGCTAGGACTGGGGCTGGGGGTAGCTGGGACATCGGTAGCTGGGACTCGAACCTGGGAACTACAGATTACGAGCCTGGCGCCCAAATTCCCCAGATATCAATCCAATCAAGCATCTGTGGTTTGTGTTGGAACAACATATCCGATCTGCGGTGGCTCAACCACGTAACCGTAAAGGATCTGCTGGTAACGTGTTCGTACCAGATACTACAAGACACCTTTGGAAATCTTGTAGCATCTGACCTTGCCAGATAAGAGCTGTTTTGGCAACACGTGGAGGATCAACATCATATTAGGCAGGTGGTCATAATATTTTGGCTCTTCGGTGTATGTAAACAGTGTTGCTAAAAGATTGTAGTCGACACAAAGTGTATACAAGGACACATGGTAATTAGCATATATGCACAGTCACTCAAAAAAGTATGCGAACGCTATGGTTGATTACAGAATTTAGATATGTAATATTAAGATATATAATAATTAATAAAATTCAGATATGTAATCTGGCAACCTTCGTGTACGTACACGAAGTGTTCGGATACTTTTTTTTGAGTGACTGCACACTGTAAAAAACTTGTGATAGGGGAGGGACCAAAACTGATACCTCATTTTCCTATTCTTTCATGTGATGTTTACGGAGCCACTGGGGCAAAGAAACCTTAGGGTAAGGAGCCCCAAGACTAGGATGCCTCAAACCCTCCAGCAGCAACAGCAACCTTTCAGGGGTCAGGCTAAGATGATCTGGACTCCCAATGGAATGACCCACATTCCAATGACATTTTCGCATCCCCCCCACTTCTGGTGGTCATGGACTGAGTAGAACTCCCACTGTGCACTTGTTGGTCTTGATGAGACTTCAACTACCAATGAAACAGTGTGCACGTTCTCCTCTCATTTCAACTGATCCCGTTTACTATTATGATATCCCATCACCACAAAACGAACTATCAACTCATAAATTGAGCAAACTGTGAGTGTTTCGTCATTATTCAGTGTACTTAGGCAAAAGAAGAAGGAAAAACTTCTCATGTATCAATGGGGCGGGGTGGCTTAGTCGGTAGCGCGCCAGGCTCGTAATCTGTAGTTCCCAGGTTCAAGTCCCAGCTGGGTCAGCGTTGAGATTTATCTCAATCCGCCTTACCCACGGTCAGTAGGGGACACCGATGGGCTTGGAAAAGCTGCCGTCCGTCGGATGGGACGTTAAGCCGTGGCTCCGTGTGCGGGAGAGCCATACCCTGTGCACGTTAAAGAACACGCTGGATGGCCTTGACGGGAGGCGACCATCTGTCTCCCAACAGCTGTTCCAGTGGGTCCCCTCCCCCAACCTTCTCTGAGCCATCGGGGTCCTTGTGACCTGGCCATTTAGCCCATGGTGTGCAAAAAAGTGCCGCTCAGAGGTAAAACAACCCAACAACTCGTTAGTATTTGTTCAACTCAAAAACGAACATTTCACTAATCTGTGGGACGGGGGTGGCTCAGTCGGTAGCGCGCCAGGCTCGTAATCTGTAGTTCCCAGGTTCGAGTCCCAGCTGGGTCAGCGTTGAGATTTATCTCCGCAAAAATTCCCTGCCCTACCCACGGTCAGTAGGGGACACCGATGGGCTTGGAATGGCCGCCGTCCGTCGGATGGGACGTTAAGCCGTGGCCCCGTGTGCGGGAGAGCCATACCCTGTGCACGTTAAAGAACACGCTGGATGGCCTTGACTGGAGGCTACATCTGTCTCCCAACAGCTGTTCCAGTGGGTCCCCTCTCCCAACCTTCTCTGAGCCTTCGGGGTCCATGTGACCTGGCCATTTAGCCCATGGTGTGCAAAAAAGTGCCGCTCAGAGGTAAAACAACCCAACGTTAAAGAACACCATGGGCTAAACTTTTTTGCACACCATGGGCTAAATGGCCAGGTCACATAAACTCCGAAAGCTCAGAGAAGGTTGGGGGAGGTGACCCATTGGAACAGCTGTTGGGAGACAGATGGATAGCCTCCCGTCAAGGCCATCCAGCGTGTTCTTTAACGTTGGGTTGTTTTACCTCTGAGCGGCACTTTTTTGCACACCATGGGCTAAATGGCCAGGTCACATGGACCCCGAAGGCTCAGAGAAGGTTGAGGGAGGGGACCCACTGGAACAGCTGTTGGGAGACAGATCGTAGCCTCTCGTCAAGGCCGTCCAGTGTGTTCTTTAAAGTGCACAGGGTATGGCTCTCCCACACACGGGGCCACGGCTTAACGTCCCATCCGACGGACGGCGGCCTTTTCAAGGCGATCGGTGTCCCCTACTGACCGTGGGCAGGGCGGGGAAATTTTGCGGAGATAAATCTCAACGCTGACCCAGCTGGGACTCGAACCTGGAAACTACAGATTACGAGCCTGGCGCGCTACCGACTGAGCCACCCCCGCCCCAGAACTCCCGGTAAAAGGAATATGAAAGGCATGGAGTTGTGCTAACAATCTTTGCGACCCTCCTAGCCTTAGGAGAATTAGATCCCATCATCACAAAACAGACTATGAACTTGCAAATCAAGCAAACTGTGTTTCGTCATTATTCAATTTTTGTTCCGTTCTCCCATTTTTAATTGAAAGCTTTATGCCAAGCTTGGCCTAAGCCCCACTGCACCTGATTTTGCCATTTGTGCCTTGTCACTGCCAGCATTAGCAGTGTTAAGTAACTTAAAAATGAATAATATCGTTGACCTGCAAACGTTAAGCCGTGGCCCTAATAGAATAGCATTTATATGTATGTAACTTCTTCCTTGAGCCTAGGAAGGAAGTTGGTTGGGTTGTTTCACCTCTGAGCGGCACTCTTTTGCACACCATGGGCTAAATGGTCAGGTCACATGGAGCCCGAAGGCTCAGAGAAGGTTGGGGGAGGGGACCCACTGGAAGAGCTGTTGGGAGACAGATGGTAGCCTCCCGTCAAGACCATCCAGCGTGTTCTTTAACGTGTTGAGTTGTTTTACCTCTGAGCGGCACTTTTTTGCACACCATGGGCTAAATGGCCAGGTCACATGGACCCTGAAGGCTCAGAGAAGGTTGGGGGAGGGGACTCACTGGAACAGCTGTTGGGAGACAGATGGTAGCCTCCCGTCAAGGCCATCCAGAGTGTTCTTTAAAGTTGGGTTGTTTTACCTCTGAGCGGCACTTTTTTGCACACCATGGGCTAAATGGCCAGGTCACATGGACCATGAAGGCTCACAGAAGGTTGGGGGTGGGGACCCACTGGAACAGATGTTGGGAGACAGATGGTAGCCTCCCGTCAAGGTCATCCAGCGTGTTCTTTAACGTGCACAGGGTATGGCTCTCCCGCACACGGGCCACGGCTTAACGTCCCATCCGACGGACGGTGGCCTTTCCAAGCCCATCGGTGTCCCCTACGGACCGTGGGCAGGGCGGGGAAGTAAGGAAGTTGGTGAAAATAATCCCTCACGTAAGAAAACTGAACCCTCAAAAGAATCTGATTGCGGCTACAGACCTGCCTCAGTGCAATGCTGACTGCAGACGTATGATTTACAGTCTTTTTGTCTTTTGCCCTCATTTTTTATTATTTGTCCATGAGGTCTGTCCACTCCACAAGCAGCAGGAATAGGGCACGATAATATCTAAGTTGCTTTGGTCAAGCTCAGTACCTTCTAGATAACTCTGCCCAACAGAGTTATAGGACCTACCAATTCAGTCCATTCCGTGCACAAAATTGCTCATTTCAAGTGCAATAGCCCAACTGAACCACAATGTTAAAATGAAAATAACTCTTGGAGAGAATTTTAAGAAAGGCTGTTGCATTTTTTAAGGTGAGAAGAGGGTTAAAAAGCCACATTGCATGCAACTAGATCCACCAGAGGATGTTACCAGGTGTTGGTGACAAGCTCGCGAATATATGTCAACAAATATGGGTTAAAAATTAACTCACCTAATTGTTTTTTTTAATTTATTGTGTCGGACCAAAACACATAAAATATATTTTCTTTCTTAAACATTGTTATATTAGCCGTATAAATATTATAATAAATATATATGATTTTTAAATACTCTTTGCACTTAAAAAAAAAAAACTTCCTCTGTGCTTGCCGCTCAGAGGTAAAACAACCCAACCCAAATCCTCTGTGCTTGCCACAGAGGTCTGACAGGAGCCTGTCAGTTTATATGCCAGAGTAGAAGGTCTGAGAGGATGGCAGGGCCTCCGCAGAAAAACAACACACACAACCATGCTTTAACCCGGGGCTCGAACCCAGGTCCCTTAGATCAGTAACCAAGCGTGCTAACCACTCGGCCATGGGACTTTACACTTAACATTAATGATAATAACAACAAATAGAAAATGATGGTTAATAATAAATATTTTTTAAGTAAAAGAAACTACAGACACGTAACAACCCACCCGAAGAGAGGCTACTATGTACAAGGTATAGTAAGATATTGGTGAAATTAGCCTCCACTAAGGGGTACGAAATGTTTACGTGAATCCTGGTTGAACCTACTACTTCACGATCGTATTGTTACGAGCATATTGAAAATGAACCATTTCTATATTAATTTAGTAACTGCTTGAAGAATGAAGCGTCTCTTCTGCCGGTTTTAGATCATGGAGGTAGGAATCCTACCTCCATGATAAGAGTCATGGTGCGCCATCTATCGATACTGAAATAAATTACAACACTTTATCGCAATTTCATCAGGATTCCCGTTTGAGCTGTTATGCGAAGCAGCCGTCGCTTCCCGCCGTGGCGCGATCTACTACGCATCGCGGCAACAGTGACTTGAGATCGTCACCGATTCATGATACCTAGTCCTTTGTTCGTCGCCATTCTTGATTGCTGTGAGGAAACGTCTTTTTCAAGACGCCAGCAACATGGAAGACGCAGAAATCCACTGCGTTTTCCGTCTCTTTCACGCAGAAACCAGTTTTAAAGACCTGAAGAAGATTTTTATTACTTGTGATAAAAACGCTGTTGAAATTGCCCAAAAAATTCACAAGTCTCTCACGATCATCCTACTTCAAACAAATGAAGCAGCAGACAATATTATTGCCTGGAAAGAAGCTGACGCGACGATAAATGAACAGAAAGGTGCAGATCTCACAAGTGGGGAAACCAATAAAAATTATCACTGTCTACAAGGTACCCTTCTACATTAAAAATAAGGACATTGCCAAAACTTTGAACAGCTACGGCGAAGTATTAGCCATAGTTGACAAAACACAAGGAACAAGAAATGGTCAACATAAAAACCGAATCTAGAACAGTTGGGTTGGGTTGTTTTACCTCTGAGCTGCACTTTTTTGCACACCATGGGCTAAATGGCCAGGTCACATGGACCCCGAAGGCTCAGAGAAGGTTGGGGGAGGGGACCCACTGGAACAGCTGTTGGGAGACAGATGGTAGCCTCCCGTCAAGGCCATCCAGCGTGTTCTTTAACGTGCACAGGGTATGGCTCTGCCGCACACGGGGTCACGGCTTAACGTCCAATCCGACTGACGGCGGCCTTTCCAAGCCCATCGGTGTCCCCTACTGACCGTGGGCAGGGTGGGGAATTTTGCGGAGATAAATTTCAACGCTGACCCAGCTGGGACTCGAACCTGGGAACTACAGATTACGAGCCTGGCGCGCTACCGACTGAGCGCCCCCCCCCCCCCCCCTAGTGTCAGGCTAAAGTAGCTTTGCAAGTCCCTTTTGTAAATATTTTTTTGTTTTGGACATTATTTTGTGTTTCACCAAAGACGCATATGCAATGTAGGAAGTCTGCAGTTCCAGCAAGGCCATGTTAGTACAGAGCTTGCTGGAATATTAATCGATATAACAGGTCAGTGAGAGGGTTGGGTTGTTTTACCTCTGAGCGACACTTTTTTTGCACACAATGGACTAAATGACCAGGTTACAAAGACCTCGAAGGCTCAGAGAAGGTTGGGGGAGGGGACCCACTGGAAGAGCTGTTTCGTTTGGTTGTTTGGGGTTTAATAGCGCATCAGCGCCAAACAAAATACAATATAAAAGATAAAACACATAGAACCCCCGGAACTAAAATTTAAAATACATTTTCTACATTGTAAAATGGTAAAACAACAAATAACGAGTGTTCCAGGTGTACGAAACTTTCGCTTCGTTTACCAATTATTTCAAAAAGATAAAAACTGGCGGTAAAACAGCTGCAGAAATACTAAATAATCCCAGGTGTAAGAGACCTGGGGTAAATAACGCACAAAGTTAAGGTAAAATCACATTCGATTACAATATCCACAATATTTCAAAAAGGTAAAAACTGTCGGTAAAATACAATTATCAGATAAAAGATGTCCGAGTGTAAGAGGCTCGGACATGAAATTATGAAAGTTAAAAATCATACGTCCTTCAAAGTTAAAAGCTGGGCATGAGATTAAAATATGTTTGATTGTTAAAATGGTATCACAAAACTCGCACTTAGTTTCGTCGTCCGCCTATAAAGGAAAGGAATGTAAGATACGAATGACCTAAGTGGAGCCAAGCAAGTACAACTTCCTCTTTGAGATTCCTGCGGTAACAAGACTGCTGTGGTTTGATAATAGGTTTGATCTCAAATAGCTTGTTCGTAAGCTGTTCCGACCAAGATCTATGCCACTGTGCCCGGAGCTCGTTGGTAAAACGCTACCAGAAATCCAGATATGGAACCGGCAGCGGAGAGTCGGACAAGGGCGTGGCTGACTTGGCAGCAGCGGTTGCCAAGTCATTGCCCCTGATCCCGACAAGACAAGGCACCCAACAGAAAAGAACATTGGTTGTGGCTGCCAGACAATGTAGCTGCTGGCAGATCTTAGTAAGAACTGGGTGAGGCCGATGCCTCATCGAGATCAAAGCCTGTAGCGAGCTAAGCGAGTCGGTGTAAAGCACACACCGATGATGGTGCTCAGCCGCCACAGGGTCCAAGAAGAGACTGATAGCGTGCAACTCTGCAGTGAAGATGGAACACTGCAGTGGGATCTGGTCTGCAATGATTACATCACAGTAGACCATGGCCTATCCACTGATGTGCTGGACTTTGGGCCATCTGTAAAGACAGGCAAGAAGTCTGGGTGCGCAGCACGATGGCTGGCAAAGAGATGCCGGTACACACAGTCGGGTGTAAAGGCCTTCCCCGTCCTGCACAGAGAAAAATCACAGGAAGGGGAAACAGCGAGCCAAGGTGGAAGTGGCTCAGCTGTCGACTGTGCGACGCTATCGAGACTGGTGTTGATGTCTCTTAATTAGCATCGGACTTGCAAAACGAAAGGACGAATGGCAGTCAGCCGATTTGTGTAAAGCATTTCCCACTTGACTGAAAACGCAGTCCCAAGTGGGATGGCAAGGCAGGGATCGCAATTTCGATGCATATTGTAGGGACAACTGCTGACAGAAAAGAGATAAAGAAGGTTCATCAGTCTCGACATAGACTCTGGACCGGTGAGGTGCAGAAGGCTCCCATTCAAACATGGAGGCCCTGGTGATGGAGGGGGTCCAGCACCTTCACCACCGAATCCTGGGCGGAGTCATACACCTGGGATCTGTAGTCCAGTTTCGATCGGACAAGTGCTCCGTAGAGGCAGAGCAAAGAACATTGGTACACCCTCCAAGAAAGGGTGGAGAGGACCTTGACAATGTTCAATGCCCGCGTGCACTTGGACCTGAGATGAGGTATGTGTGGTAAAAAGGTTTTTTCCGAAAATTTCCGATCAAATATGAGACCGAGAAACTTGGTCTCCGCCACAACTGGAATGATGTTACCCCCGAGCCGGAGCTCGGGATCCAGGTGAAGATTACTCTTGCGACAAAAGTATACACAAGCGGTCTTCTGTGGGGAGAACCGAAACCCATTTGCCGTCACCCAAATCGAAAGATTGTTCAGGGCAATTTGCAGTTGTCTTTCAATGCCCCTCATGCTGGACGAAGAGCAAAAGATGCTAAAGTCATCAACATAGAGGGCATTGCCTACTGATGGAGGAAGTTGTCTAGTAATAGAATTAATCTTGACAGCAAAAAGCTCAACACTCAGAACGCAGCCATCTGGCATCCCCTGTTCTTGGGGATACAGCTGCGAGAGTGTTACCGACACGGACACGAAAAGAACGTGTCGATAAAAAGTTGGAGATGTAGATCGGCAAGTGACCTCTCAAGCCGAAGTTGTGAAGGTCACGAAGAATGCCGAATCTCCAATACATGTCGTATGCTTTTTCGATGTCGAAGAAAATTGATACCAGGTGCTCTCTTCGTAAAAATGAATTTCTTATAGCCGATTCGAGGCGTATCAGATGGTCAAGAGTTGACCGTTGCCTGCGAAAGCCACACTGGGTGTTCGAAAGAAGGTTATGGTGTTCTAAATACCAGATGAACCTGGCATTTACCATTCTTTCCAACACCTTGCACACGCAGCTCGTCAACGCAATACGATAATTGGAAGGATTAACGATAATTGGAAGGAATCTTGGAATCCATTCCTGGCTTCGGGAAGGCAAGACGATGGCCTCCCGCCAGGAGTCCGGAAACTGCTCCTCAAGAAAAATGAGATTTAAGATAAGGAAGCAGTCGATCCGTGCTTAAGATTGAGATTTAGAAATAATTTAAGAAATAATTAGACTTAAACTTTAAAATAATTAAAGACTTTTTAAAAATAATTTAAGAATAATTAAGATTTAAGATTAAGGAGCAGTCGATCCTTGCTCGATGGTGGGAACAGCTGTTAGGAGACAAATGGTAACCTCCCGTCAAGGCCATCCAGTGTGTTCTTTAACGTGCACAAGGTATGGCTCTGCCGCACACGGGGCCACAGCTTAATGTCCCATCCGACGGATGACGACCTTTCCAAGCCCATCGGTGTCCCCTACTGACTGTGGGAAGGGAGGGGAATTTTTGCGGAGATAAATCTCAATGCTGACTCAGCTGGGACTCGAACCTGGAACTGCAGATTACAAGCCTGGTGCGCTACCGACTGAGCCACCCCTCAGCCCCTGGTCAGTGAGAGGGAATCTGACAGTTGATCATGACAGAAAGTCAGCGATCCTGCCACATATTCGAAAGTTCGGAAGAGGGAGGGAAGAGTTGGCAATGGCCAACCCGAGCAGGGCCCTGACGAGGAATGAGCACATGAGACACAAGAGTTTTGACTCGTAAATGTCGACCGGAATTAACGATATTAGGCTCTGGAGAAACAGCTGAATAGGCATAGTAAGCTGGTGTTGTAATGCATAGTCAATGTTTATATGTTTAATAAAGAATTGTTTGTTTAACTAAAGACTGGAGCCAAACCATTTTATTGAGAGGAGTCTCAGTATTGTGTCCCTGCAATTGCCATAAAATCACAGAAGTAATAAGAAAGACATTCGCCCGTTCGCGTATTGCGATCGAACCGGAGAGACATTAGAAAGTGGCACAGCCACCAGTACACAACAGAGGTGGATGAAGCTGTGAAGGAGCCTAAAGAGTTCTGCTTCAATTGTAAGCTGACCAAAAGGCTGATCCTCCCAAAGGTGTTCCTGCTGTATTCTTCAGGTGGTAGCCTGATGAGATGGTTCGTTCCTGTCGTCTCATCGGAAGTGTTCTCTTACTCTATCTATGGATGAGCAGTTAGACATGATAGAAGCCAGTACGACAGAGGCTTTGGGTTGGGTTGTTTTACCTCTGAGCGGCACTTTTTTGCACACCATGGGCTAAATGGCCAGGTCACATGGACCCCGAAGGCTCAGAGAAAGTTGGGGGAGGGGACCAACTGGAATAGCTGTTGGGAGACAGATGGTAGCCTCCCGTCAAGGCCATCCAGTGTGTTCTTTAACGTGCACAGAGTATGGCTCTCCCGCACATGGGGCCACGGCTTAACGTCCCATCCGACGGCCTTTCCAAGCCCATCAGTGTCCCCTACTGACCGTGGGCAGGGCGGAGAATTTTGCGGAGATAAATCTCAACGCTGACCCAGCTGGGACTCGAACCTGGGAACTACAGATTACGAGCCTGGCGCGCTACCGACTGCGCCACCCCCGCCCCCCGACAGAGGCCATACAACACAAAAAAGAAATATCTATACCTTTCCCATGTCTCGAGCCGAAGTCTCTTTGATCAAGAGAAAGACGAATTAATCTTTCAATCACCAGAGCAGTTAAAATATACTCCTCAAGCAGCTGCTCACTCCAGGTCTGACAGCATAGGTAGTCACAAGTCTATAGGGGTCCATAGGAAGGAACATAATACAAATGGACATAATGTAGGGGGAATATACTATTTTGAGATTAATGGCCTTTGCATTCTGGGGAGCATTAGAAGACACAATGAGACATAAAGCATTGAATCTCTCATGGAGTTAGTCGATGGTAAAGAGCATTCAAAGCTCCACAAATAACTTTAGAAGAATATGGGGGGTGAGACAGATGATAATTTCTTATCACTGATAAAGTCTTTATCATTTCTTGAAGATGCCAGTTAGTGCAAAGAGAAGCTTGACAGAATATAGCAGCCAAAATCCCACAAAGAGGCGGATGGCTACTGCACCTAAGGTGGTGGTGAGGTATATGATCTGGAATGGAGAATGGTGATATTTCCGTGAGCTGGACCATCTCCATCCTAGTTCTGGCGAACAAGAGAAAAGTGAAGATAGTGGGATCATAGGCTGTCTGCAAGTACACGCAGAGGACCTTGACCTTGTGTGCCCTCAGGAGGACCTTGACGTCGTCAGTATTTCTCTGGAATCCACCACAATTTCATTGTAAGAGTGTGTCCATCTCAGGTCTTAAAAGCTTGGGTGGACAACTTTCAATTTATTTTAACCATCGCCAGCAGTGGTTTCAGAAAAATAGAGCGGTCGGTGTCCAAGTCCTCAGAGTCGTCCGAAGGACATGGATCAGAGACTCCCGAACGAGGAAGAATTAAAATTTTCTTTTTAGCCCCATTGGAAGTGCTTTGGGTTTCGAAGGTCTTTCTGTCTGTAAGTGGGAAGGATTCCTGCATAGGTGCCTTCCAGTGGTGGAAGACACCTATGCAGGAATAGAAACTGGAGTCGATGTCGCAATGGACATCAACTTCAGTTTTGCCTGCGTCTGATAACTATCTGCACCACCACAGAACAATTGGCTTTCCAATCACTGCACTGGCGTAGACCTTGCCAGGTGGGCAGCGAGCTTTCTCACCTCTGGATAGATGTTATTCATCATTTACAGGCACTGTACCTCCTTCTCTTCCAGCCACTTTGGACAATCGCAAGAGTAAGCCGGATGTTCGCCACTACAGTTCACGCAGCTTGCCATTTTATGCTGTGCAATCAGGTTCAAGGTGATCCTGGCTGCCACAAGGGGCACGTGAGTTTTTTCCAGAAAGCTGTGCGATCATGGCCATACCCCCGGCATTGAAAATAATGCAGAGGGTTAGCGATATATGGCCGTACCTTGCAATGAAGGTAACCTTCTTTGATGGCAGTCGGCAGGCATAGCGTATTGAAGGTGAGGATTAGTACCTGGGTGGGTACTTTCCATTACGGCATTGCAAAACCCGGTAGATTGCAATCACTCCCTGGGAAGAAAGCTCAGAGGGGATTTCCTCCTCAGGAACTTTGAGGCGTCACTCTGAGATTACGCCCCTGGAGGAATTAAGCGTCTTGTGTGGAGTGATGGTGACTGCCTCTCCACCAATCGCTATTACATTCAAGAGCAGCTCAGAAGTTTTGAGCAATCAGTTTTCACCTGCATCACCAGATCTTAGGTGCTTGCCTGATTTCGGTGCTCCCGCAAGACCTTTGTTAAAAAAAACGGGGGCGGGGGACATGTCCCCCAATAACCAAATCACCCATAGAATGGATGACCAGGAATCTTACGGATGGAGAAGCACACGAAGATGATGGCAAAGACATAGAAGATGGGGGCTCCTAGCGAGCCCTCTTGGCCAATGCATTTCTTTTATCGAAATTTATGGTTGCAAGTTTTCAGTGCACGTTGTCCTCGCCCACCACGGAGTCCAACAAAGGGATACCCAATTGGACACCATGCCCACACAGCAAGTGAGCAACTACAAAATTAGTGAATGTGTGGGAAAAGTCTCCGTTACCCAGACGTGGGCCAGGCACTCACCTACTGCACGGTTGGCCGTAACAGGCCCAATCCACCAGACACCTCTCTTGTGCTGCGATCTTAAGCAACCACGGCAATTCCCGATTCCGCCTATATGACACTACCAGTTATGAAAAGCCGTGCTATCTAGAGCCGGGGGCAAGGAATAAGCCCTATAGGCACACCTCAACCCCAGCCTCACATGGCAGCAGTCCTATAGAAGGAAAGCTAACTACCGGAAGAAACCATACTTTAATCCATTCCCCAGTTAGCCATGAACTAGGATATATATTTCAAAGTTCGCTCGGCACCCGGGGTGGAGACTCTTAGTAAGGCCGACTTTTGAGAGGGCTCAGGCGTACTAAGGGACTAAATCCGTTCTGCCGAGCCCTTGAACTGCTCACCCAGAGCACCTGATAGGTGAGGTCTCGCACACCGTCCAACCGGTCGGTGGCATCCTCAACCTCGGTTGGTCTTGGCTATGTCCAACCGGTGCCTCCACACCGGTCGGCACAGCCTTCGACCGGGTTGCTGGACCCTAGGCCCCTCCACCACGACAAGGTGGTCCCCTATTGGAGGGGAGTCCACCAGACAATTGATTCTGAGAGGGTCATCCCAGGACCTCTCGTTTACCTGAAGCAGAGGCCAGAACAGTGTATAGCAGCAGCCCCGGAAATCGCTGCCCAGGCCGGCGACAGACAGGCTCCACAATGGCAAGATGGCCAAAGGTGACCCCGCCATTTACGAGCTGAGGGAAGATGGAGACCCTGAGCAACTACCAGAATCCTCCTTTTGAAGGACCGGGTTACCCCCCTTCTTGGTACCCACCAGAACAAGAAGCTGCAGCAAACGCGCATGTGGCTACTTATTGATTTCCTTCAGGACATTGGCCTCTTCTGAAAGATCTTATACCTCTTGTTTTATCATTCTATTAACGAGATTAGTAGTGTTAATAGATTCGTGATAGCTGAGGCAGTATCTTCTGCCTTTGCTATCTCGTCCTCCTGTTGAGAGTGATTGTAGGGAGTCGCTCATTGGAAGCTAATTTCACCATGATCTTACACCTTGAACCGATTTGTATACTTGGTATCCACGCACTACAAACACGTAGGCGAGCATTCAGGACCCTGAGAAGATACCGAACCAGCGGAATCTTCAGAGGATGGTTCTCTCACCATGGACAGGAGCTTGTGCCGAGGGGTGTAAAGTACGCAAGGATAGGGATACCAATGTTATAAAAGGAGAGAAAAGGCAGAAATGGAGGACAAAGGTGGCCTTGCTTCAATTTGTGAAACATAGTTTTTTACTACTAAATTTTATTTCAAACACGTACTAACAGTTGTCAGAAAAACGCAATTCTAATTATTCAATGTACTTTGTACTTAATAAGCATTCAAGGGTAATTAATAATACCAATTAAATATAATACTCAATAAGCAATTCTTTCACTTTTTTTTATGTTGCAAATAAAAAAATTAAACTGCTCTCAACTTTCAGTGGTAGGGAAGAAAAACTTTACGCAATTTTCTAAACCGCGTCCATTTTTCCACCTAGCATGCAACTTTTACCTTAAGAAAATTTAGCATTGACGATTTGCATTTACAGTATATCATTTCACGATTAATAGTAAATTATGTTCTAGTTATGGCTTCAAGAAATTTAAAAAAGAAAATACAAAAAGAATGAGTTCCTTAATTTAAAACCTGTTATGAGTTTATGCAAAAATGACATTTCATGTATTTTTCAAATTCCGGGAATACACTAGATTAAAAATGTGTACATGTTCTCCTTTTGGAGACTGTAAGTAACCTCAAAGAATATATTCTTTGGGTAACCCTAGGCAAGGATAGGTTGGTTTACTTTAGTCCAAACTTCGCGTGAATGACAAGATCAAGTTCGCTCGGTGCTGTTCAATGAGGAATTGCATGATTCAAGGCTTGTGCTCACGATTGATGCGCGAACTATAATCATCGTCTTCTCTTGTAAACACCGATAGCTTGTGGTGTTGTATTTGAAAATATGTCGAAGTTTCCAGGAAACTGTTTTAAATGCCTATATCTCCATGCCATATCACTTTTTTTTTAAATATATTAATAAATTTCCTCGCTCATTCTCAAATGATTGCGGTAGTTGTGTGAATCGTCTAAACGAGGTTCGTTTAATAAATTCCTATGTGAATATAAATGCTTCTCTTGTAGCCATTTCCAACACAAAAAATCTGTGTTGTCTCTTCCTTTTTTACATACAATAAGCCAAAATAATTCCTAAACATGCAATTTTATTCCTATTAGAAAGCGAAGCCATTTTCCATTAACGACCTATTTGCACACCACAGGACAGCAATTTTTCCCTACTACAAAACTAAACAGATGGATGGGCGATTCGTGGCAAACTTTTGAGTACTGTAGAAGCTTGGTGTGAAGCTTGCACAAACATCAGGAAAGGATGCAGAGCACGTTTTAGTCCACATGCATTCTGATAAGTGGATGGGGCCCTAAGTGAAGTTCGAGTCCCAGTTGGGTCAGAGTTGAGATTTATCTCCGCAAAATTCCCCGCCCTGCCCACGGTCAGTTCCGATGGGGATTTGGATTTCAGGCCAAGACATTTTTCATGTCTTTTAGCCTGAAATTTATTGTTTGATTTTAAAAGTTAGGTCTCTCTTATTTCAAAATTTATTCATAATGGAAAACTATATACAAAACATATATTTTTTCTTATTACGTTTGCCATTCGTTTCCTAGAATTTAAAGAAACTAATTTATGAATTAATTTTCCGCAAAATTCCCCGCCCTGCCACGGTCAGTCACCGATGCGCTTGGAAAGGCCGCCGTCCGTCGGATGGGACGTTAATCCGTGGCCCCGTGTGCGGGAGAGCCATACCCTGTGCACGTTAAAGAACACTCTGGATGGCCTTGACGGGAGGCTACCATCTGTTTCCCAACAGCTGTTCCAGTGGGTTCCCTCCCCCAACCTTCTCTGAGCCTTCGGGGTCCATGTGACCTGGCCATTTAGCCCATGGTGTGCAAAAAAGTGCCGCTCAGAGGTAAAACAACCCAACCCTAAGTGAAAGGGGCGGGGGTGGCTCCGTCGGTAGCGCACCAGACTCGTAATCTATAGTTCCCAGGTTCGAGTCCCAGCTGGGTCAGCGTTGAGATTTATCTCCGCAAAATTCCCCGCCCTGCCCACGGTCAGTAGGGGACACCGATGGGCTTGGAAAGGCCGCTGTCCGTTGGATGGGACGTTAAGCCGTGGCCCTGAGTGTGGGAGAGCCATATCCTGTGCACGTTAAAGAACACGCTGGATGGCCTTGACGGGGGGTTACCATCTGTCTCCCAACAGCTGTTCCAATGGGTCCCCTCCCCCAACCTTCAGGGTCCATGTGACCTGGCCATTTAGCCCATGGTGTGCAAAAAAGTGCCGTTCAGAGGTAAAACAACCCAACCCAACCTTAAGTGAAGGCAAGCAAGTACAACTTACAATTCCTACAAAAAGATGATTGCCATGGTTTGATAACAGGTTTAATGTCGGAATTTGTTATTAATCTGTTCCGATGAAGATCTTTGTCAGTGTGCACGGAGCTCAATGGAGAAACACTGCCAGAAGTCGAAGTATGGATCTAATAGCAGAGATCTCGGTAGGGGCATGGCAAACTTGCGAGCAACATCTGCCGTCGTTTGCTCAGATGCCAACGTGATCAGGAACCCAAGAGACAATGGAGCTACGAGTGGATCTTCGAGAGAACACGGCGAGACTTCACCAAGGGTTGGGTTGTTTTACCTCTCAGCGGCACTTTTTTGCACAGCATGGGTTGTTTTACCTCTGAGCGGCAGTTTTTTGCACACCATGGGCTAAATGGCCAGGTCACATGGACCCCGAAAGCTCAGAGAAGGTTGGGGGAGGGGACCCACTGGAATAGCTGTTGGGAGACAGATGGTAGCCTCCCGTCAAGGCCATCCAGCGTGTTCTTTAACGTGCACAGGGTATGGCTCTCCCGCACACGGGACCACGGCTTAACGTCCCATCCGACGGACGACGGCCTTTCCAAGCCCATCGGTGTCCTCTACTGATCGTGGGCAGGGCGGGGAATTTTGCGGAGATAAATCTCAACGCTGACCCAGCTGGGACTCGAACCTGGGAACTACAGATTACGAGCCTGGCGCGCTACCGACTGAGCCACCCCCGCCCCACTTCACCAAGGTCAAAGCCTGCAACGAGCTGAGAGCCGATGTACCTTAGATAAAACGTATGATAAATACCCAATAGTGATTTCTGACAACCCTTTGTTTCGCTTTGGCTATAAAGATGGGTTATGCTTAGATGTTGATGTCTAACAATAACTCTTTCGACATTTCCTTTTCTTGATGAAAAAAAGCTTTTGCTTTGCAAAGCCCATTTTGGCGATTTATATTAACTAGGCAAGGTTTGGCACAACAATACGAAAAAACGCTTGTAGAATTTTATCTTGATATTTATTATACATATATCAAATTGAAATGCAAGAATACATAGTAAATATATGATTCAGAACCTGAATTCAAACACTATAATACAAATTAATGGTGCATTTGAATATAAAAATAGTGCACTGTATATATATAAGCAAAAAAAAAATTTTAAATGACAAAACTTATTCACATTTATAAAATATACACGTACTTTTAACAATTGATAACAGCTCTAAATAATACTGTATTTCAATTTTTGCAATTCTTTTAGCAAATGAAAGAACAAATATAATAATCTTCAACAACATATTCATAATAAAATCCTAAGGTGCATAACAATGTAAAAAGATTTAAAACTCAATTTTTTTTAATATATTAAATACTTCCTCAAGCAGTTGCTTGCCACAGAAGTCTGACAGGAGCCTGTCAATTTATACGCCATACTAGAATAAAAAGTTTTTTTTTTAAATTCATTTTTTTACAAAGGATAGGATTTTTAACCAGATTTAGACATTTTTCATGTCTTTTGGCCTGAAATTTATTGTTTGATTTTAAAAGTTAGGTCTCTATTATTTCAAAATTTATTCATAATGGAAAACTATATACAAAATATATTTTTTTTCTTATTACGTTTGCCATTCGTTTCCTAGAATTTAAAGAAACTAATTTATGAACTCAAACTAATAGTAATATGGTTCAGTGTCTGGTTACACTAGGTTACATTGTCAAAGAGGTTTGTACTCTGACACGCATACATTGCACGATTACATCAGGCAATTAATATCGAAACTAAAGTACAGAGGACCGCCTTCCCCCAAGCATAAGAAATTTAATTCGTTCCCCGAAAACTTTCCTCATGAGAAAAATTCTTTACGTGAATGTGGGAAATATATCTTAAAGGCCTAATTCGTTCCAAGATCATCCCAAATCAATATTTTTGACATTAAAATATGATTTATAAAATTTAAATACTAATTCTTGACAAAAAAAAATTATAAGAACATGGTAAATTATTAAAATTAACAGAAACATAGTAAAAGAATCAATACATAAAAATCACAGGAAAGGCATCACTGAATTTGGTAGCTTTTATTTCGTCCTTATTCAGCAAACTGGTATAAATGGTTGATTGAGATAAGCTCTACTCCGTAGTAAGCACCCCCTTCCAAACTTCTCAAAGATTTATTGCTTTTCTCAAGGTTTATGCCTTTCCTACTCTTCTTATCCTTTTGTGAATATCTTAAGAGGTCAGTGTGATCATTGTTAATTCACTTTTAAAAATAATTAATACAAGTACCGAGTATTCAAGGTTTCCATAACCAAAAATAGAGCAATGTAATAATAAAAAAAAATCCTCAAGCAGCTGCTTGCCACAGAGGACTGACAGGAGCCAGTCAGTTTATACGTTATTGTAGATCTGTGAGGATGGCGAGACCTCAGCAGAAAAACAACACGAGCATTCATACCTCCTACAAGATCTTTCGAAACTAGGGGCTCGAACCCAAGTCCCTTTGATCAGTAGCCAAGTATGCTAACCACTAGGACATTGTAAACAATAGCAATTGAGCTTCAAACGCTCGTTCGTAAATATGCATCGCTAATTGGCTGTCAATTTATGAGCGTTCTGATTGGCTGAAATTGGCGACCGTGTGACTTTGTAAGCAATTCCTTATACAAGCATACCTCGTTTCTGTGATCTCATTTAGCACTCATGATGCATTTCTGAAATCCGAGTTGGGTTGTTTCATCTCTCAGTGGCCTCTTTTGCACACAATGGGTTAAATGGCCAGGTCACAAGGGGCCCCGAAGGCTAAGAGAAAGTTTGGGGAAGTGGAAGTCCATACAAGAGACCCGTGGCTTAACGTCCCATCCAACAGACGGCGCCTTTCCAAGCCCATCAATGTCCCTACCGACCAAGGGCAGATTACGAGCCTGGAGCGCTACCAATTGAGTCCCCCCCTCCCTGAAATCCGAGCGTTAATGAAACAACATCAATCAAGCCTCATGAACACTATATAATATTCCGAAGGAAAATTTTTCCAGGCATATCATCTGTTAAATATTTACAATATGAAAAAAAAAAGGCTGTAAAATTGGCATAATTCCCCATATGTCTTTATTTAAAAATTCTGCAATTTATTATTTAACCAGTTCACTTTTGCAGTTGTATTCAAAATGAGTTGGGTTGTTTTACCTCTGAGCGGCACTTTTTTTGCACACCATGGGCTAAATGACCAGGTCACAAGGACCCCGAAGGCTCGGAGAAGGTTGGGGGAGGGGACCCACTGGAACAGCTGTTGGGAGACAGATGGTAGCCTCCCGTCAAGGCCATCCAGCGTGTTCTTTAACGTGCACAGGGTATGGCTCTCCCACACACGGGGCCACGGCTTAACGTCCCATCCGACGGACGGCGGCCTTTCCAAGCACATCGGTGTCCCCTACTGACCGTGGGCAGGGCGGGGAATTTTGCGGAGATAAATCTCAACGCTGACCCAGCTGGGACTCGAACCTGGGAACTACAGATTACGAGCCTGGCGCGATACCGACTGAGCCACCCCCGCCCCCTGTATTCAAAATGAAATTCAAATCTAAGAAATTTAACAAAATTCAAAAGTATCAAAGGAATATGTGAGAAATTACTAACCGGTGGTTTTAATTATCTAAAGTTGACTCATGCTTTCTATTTCAGCAAGGCGATAAAGCATTTAATATTCCACGCTTTACACAACAAGATCTTTCGAAATCAGGATCGTTCTCATTGAAATTTTCAATCGCATCTTGTATTATCTTCATAAAAATTTACTTGTGTCATGGTCATGTTTCAGTATGGTGCATTTTTTTTGTTTAAATTGACATTAACCGTTATTTTATCAACTATTCTGATAATGGTAAACTCATAAAAAAGAAAATGAAATAAATTACTTTACTCAAACAAAAATAGAGCTATATCGAAACATAATTAATAGAGGTAGTGCTAAATAAGATTTGCCTATACTGGAAAAACTCATTATGTGAGTCAATGGGAACCTATGAGAGGCAATTCGTTATCCGATGACTTCGTTATGCGAGAGTCTGTCCACTGTACAGCAAACTTCAGACTAACTGTTGTTGGGTTGGGTTGTTTTACCTCTGAGCGGCACTTTTTTGCACACCATGAGCTAAATGGCCAGGTCACATGGACCCCGAAGGCTCAGAGAAGGTTGGGGGAGGGGACCCACTGGAACAGCTGTTGGGAGACAGATGGTAGCCTCCCGTCAAGGCCATCCAGCGTGTTCTTTAACGTGCACAGGGTATGGCTCTCCCGCACACGGGGCCACGGCTTAACGTTCCATCCGACGGACTTTCCAAGTCCATCGGTGTCCCCTACTGACCGTGGGCAGGGCGGGGAATTTTGCGGAGATAAATCTCAACACTGACCCAGCTGGGATTCGAACCTGGGAACTACAGATTACGAGTCTGGCGCGCTATCGACTGAGCCACCCCCACCCCAACTGTTAATAGTTAATAAACTGATGACTGCATGGATAACCGAAACATAATTTTGAAATATATTTATTCACGTGGTTAATCAAAAAGGTAGGAAAAAGTCTAAATATGAACTATGAATTACCTTTTTAAAAATATGTATTATTTTAGTATGCGTTATCTCTTTGGATTCTTTTTTTTTGCTATTTTTTTTTCTGAAGTCAAAACATCTGAGTGTCAAAATTCATAGTGATGAATTCATTTGAAATGTTATTACAGAAAAATATTTTAAGCAAATCACAAGTTCAAAGTCTGCACTATTATCCCAGCTAAGACCCATTTTAAAGTTGCTCGTGTTTCATTTTAACATTACACCAAGCATCTACTTTCGGGGGGGGGGGGGGGTAATTTATGTTGGGGTCCGAGAATTCAGTTTCGGGAAGTCTGAGAATAATGATTTGAATAGTTTTGAATTCCACCGGACAGGAAAGGTCAAAATGATATTCTATATGAAATAAGATTTTATAATTGTTTTTTTTTAATCTAATTTTAGTATCGAACATAAAATATGGCGCTAAAGTAAAATTACACACACAGTCAACTGTTTTGGATTTCAAAGCAGGTAGTCATGTTTGAGCCTTCGTATAAAACGTCTGGTTTTTCGAGGGGTGTCCCTGCTATACACTAAGGTAGTAAAGCTAGAACCAAAAAATTTAGGTGAATAAATTGAGTTAATAAAAGTGATTTACAAGGGCAGAAATCATATGCACATACTGTTAAATATGTATATTATTATGTTTATTAAAAGAAATTTATTTTTATATTTGTCAACCTTTCAAGCTAGCATCACAAAGACACAGATAATTGGGAGTTTGCCGCACTTTTAAAACATCTTGTATAATAGTTTTATATTCGGAGTTGACAAAGTTTGAGTTAGAAAATAAAGGTGTTTTTTTTTCTCCTTACGTTTGCATAATATTACTTCTTAGTTGAAAAATATGTATCATATTCTCTCTCCAACCATAACATTTTGCATTAATCACAATCACAGCGTTACCTGTTTGACATTTTAATGTCAATATATCGATAAATATTTTGTGGAAAATTCGCCGACATATGGGACTTGAACCCGCATCTCTTCAGAAACATGCCAGAGTATTCTTACCGATTGAACTAAGGCCGGCTCATCTTTTTGCCACTAATTTTAAGATTTCAAACTCTTCACCGATGTGATTGTCATCTATGTTTAAATCATTCATAACGCTAAATAGCATGAAGAGACCATCATTTCCATCTTACTCAGCGCAATATAAAAAGAAATAGATCATAAATGGCGACAGTGATAGGCGCCGAAATCATCGGTGAAGAGTTTAAAGTCTTAAAATTAGTGGCAAAAAAAATGAACCGGCATTAGTTCAATCGGTAAGAATATTCTAGCATGTTTCTGGAGAGATGCGGGTTCAAGTCCCATATGTCGGCGAAATTTTTTCCAGAAAATATTTATTTAACAACAATTTGCTATGGCCTTATTTCCAGGCAAATACTTGAGTGCTCCTTATGGAACTTTGACAGCAGCAGTAACAATATAATAGTCTGTTGATTGTATGGTGTTTTATGGAGCATTATTAACTCAGGCTATATGCCTATAACAGTCAGAACCAGTTCTTTTTGAATACTTTATATTTTCTTTTTCTTTGATAGTAATATTAAATGGTAGCTGAAGGAGGGAGACAGACTAATAATATTAAAGTCTGCAGCCAGAATATTTTGCCTTTTCACAAGAAACAATAGTTCCTATGGCCATGTCAGGCTAGAGGCCTTTTTAGATATTTTTTTTGTTCATGCTTTGTATATTATTTTGGATTTCACCAAAATAGGCATTTGCTACGTGGGAGGCCCTCTGTCCCGGCATCTGGAAAGTTAATTGAAGTAGCAGTGCCCCGAGGGGACGGAGATCACCCAACTGCTAGCGGACTTCCCAGATGGTCAGGCGGAGAGAGAAAGGAAGAAAGGGTTTGGCAACAGCGAAGGACAGAGCCGGTCGAGTTTCAAAAGCGTGCAGACGTGGAATTATAAAGCTGGGAAATGCCGACTGGTAATAACGGCATTGGGCTCTGTGAATAGAGCTGAACAGGCATAGTAAGCTGGTGTTGTTGTAATCTATGTAATTGAACATATGTCCTCGTCCATCAAGCATGTTTGGAAGGTTAAATAAATATTTGTTATTTTAAAGTAAAGACTGAAGTTTGAACCAATTTATTGGGGAGGAGCCTCAGTATTGAGTCCCTGCAATTGTGATAAAATCTTTGATTTTTGTTCCGAAAGACTCTTTCACCCGTCGCGTATTGCGATCGAACCGAGGGGACGTTCCTAAGTGGTCCCAGTAGACCGACAAACGAAGAAGCAACATCACAGGCCAAGATCAAGAGATTTAAAGACATAATAAAATGATTTATAATAGGGATATCCTGATTTACAATAAGGAAAAGAGTGCCAGAGATGGGTGCTGGTGGGGATAGTTGCACCCCCCTTCCCCTGGAAAAACTGATTAAAAAAATCAAGTTATGTTAATATCATGTGTACTGAAATGATTTTTTTTCCTTTAAAGAAATGTTTATTTTTTACTTAATTTATTTTCATCTATTATTCTGTAAAAATATTTTTTAAGCATATTTTTAATAATAAGGAACTTATTATTAAAAATATGCTTTGTTGCAGGAAACAAAAATATGCTTTTGTTTTTGGGAATCCTTAGTTGTATGATGTATGCATGGTTCCTTATTTGCAACAACCACATTCATTAATGAACATCTCGACCTAAATTTTCTATCTTGAAACACTGATTTGTTTTTGCTCTATTGGAAATATTTTGCACATTACCAAAAAAAATTTGTCCCACGAGGAAAATTTTTGTGGGCATACATGATAATACCCATTATCATTGCCCATATATATCAGCCCACACATGGTCTAGTGGTCTGCATACCTGACTACTAAACAAGCACACATGTACCTCGTATATGTTTGTATGATAAACTAAAACAAGCCCACTAGAGCTTCTATGTTGCCTATGATCTTTGTGTAGGGCAGTACCTTCTTCCCTTTTATTTTAAAAAAAGAAACATTTATTTTAGAGCAGTTTTTCTGTTTGCAAATATAAATAAATATAAGCAGCAGTTCTGATAGTTTCACTGCTTGGGGTTATTTCACATCAGTCTATTCTTAGTACATAACTTAATGTGGAATGAGACAGAAAAGTTATACACAGGAGTTTCATGGTTTATATAGTGCTAGCTATTATTCCTTATCCGTCAGGGTAAGGGTTTCCAAATATACGGATTTTGTTTGGAGTTTTATGACACATATGGCACAAAACAATGGTTATAACATACCAAATGAAAGGTAGCTGAAAATATTTTACATAAGCATTAATGATAATACAATGACAAAATTCTGGCAACATCCTTATCCAAAACCCTACTTTTAGTTATGAATAAGAATACGAAGTATTCAGATCTCTTCTCAAGTGTTTATATTAATATCAATATATAAATTCTGTTTTAGAATAAATTACATTGCACGCTATTCATAAATGATACAAAAACTACAGGGAAACATATGAAAATTTATCTGCTCATGTATGAAGCTTGATTACCAAAATGCATAAGACAACTATGCATTAAATGATGAAGCCCAATGCTATGAGCAAGAAATATTTTATGCACAAGCATAATAGACCACAAACTAGATTTTTGAAAGGATTGATGCCTTAAATTCAGCTTTGGCATTACAATGAAGTTTGCTTCCTTTCTAAATGAACTCTGAATTGTTGCATTTGTAAAATATTCCTTGCAATATCTACTTAATTTCAGATCTGATAATAATCCAAATAGGATATTTACTCACCCTGCTACTGGCTGATGTGGATGAACTGTGATTACTATTTCCTATTGAGTATTTTCAGCCAGCAATATTTCTTCCTACTAATGAACTAAAATTATACAGTTAGACACGAGTAATTTAAAGAGTAAAAACTATCACAGCAATCATAACACGGTTTAGTAAAAAAATGCTTAATGCTTCTTTTCCATGTGAGATACTTATTTTGTTCTGTTTTCATATTTGAATGCGGTTTCCTCTGCATAAAGAACTGTGGGAATACGACTTATCATAAAATTTTTACTCAAAACCATCTAGTTTTCCCACATGTGCTTTATTGTTGATGATGCTTTGATGTTGTAGATAGCAGAATTTGACTTGGCACCACAATACTGGTCGATTAAACCTAGCATTATTAATTATTAATACTGGCACAATAAAACCTAGCATTGCAAATACACACCTACATTTTTTATCTCTTCTATAACTGTTTGCACTCAATGTCACATTTTTTACAACAAGCTATTATATTATATTTTCACTAAAGCAAGTGAAATATTGAAAAATTAAAAAACAAATCCCATGTTTTCATAATAGAAAAATACATAGCACCTAACATGTTATCAGGAGGTCAAGAGTTGATTGTATCTACACCTTTGTCATCATATGAATAAATACAGCATAACAGTGTAAATTACCCAATGAGAACAACACATGATTAAAAATCTAATTTAAAAAAAATTCTGATCATACATATATGGGCTAAATTCAGAGCTTTACAAATTTCTATCTCTCACTGAAGAGGGTTAGATATATAACTTCCTGCTGGTTAATTTTTTAAAATATATAACTTCCTGCTGGTTAATTGTTTTTAAATCTTTTTTTTATTGTTAAAGTTAAAGTCATTGTTAAAAGTCTTGTTTCACTGAAGAGAATTGGGTTGTTTTACCTCAGGATGGCACCTTTTTCCACACAATGGGCTAAATGGCCAGGTCCCAAGGGCTCAGAGAAAGTTGGAAAAGGGAGACCCCACTGGAACAGCTGTTAGGAGATAGACAGTAGCCTCCAGTCAAGGCCATCCAGCGTGTTCCTTAATATGCACAGAGCATGGCTCTCACACACGAAGCCATAGCTTAACGCCCCTATCCGATGGACAGCAGCCTTTCAAAGACCATCGGTGTCCCCTACTGACTATGGGCACGGTGGAGAATTTTGCAGAGATAAATCTCAATGCTGACCCAGCTGGGACTCGAACCTGGGAACTGCAGATTAAAAGCATACTGAAAAGAACATGGATCACTAGACAGCTTATGCAACATTATTATTACAAAATATGTAATTTAATTGTTTATTATCTTGTTAAGATGTACATAAAAATTCATGATCTATAATATCTCCCTTACTCTGACAAACATACACACACAACAAAAAAATAGTTGAGCCAAGAATATGTACAATAATACAAGTAATTGTTTTTCGCTTTTAGATGATCATACAAAATAATTGTCAGAGTATTCATTACACTTTGTTCTTTGAGTTTTGGTAGCTGTGCCAAGCATGTTGAATTATATTTGCACAGTGCTGCTCCCTCTGTTTCATTAATGTGCTACTCACTGGCTTAGTTTCTTTCAGTCCGACTTTAATTGGTGTTGCCACAAGCTTCTCAATTGCATGACCATTTCTCTGCAAAAGTTCTCTGGCTAAAGACTCTAGTACATCTTGATAATAAACAGTGTCATCTTCAAATATTGTAATATTGAGAGACACAATTCTGTATTTATTTTCTTCTTTAGTCTTGAATGGCATCTGCAAAGACGATAACAGCTCTGGGAGTATACTACTGCTGACGAAGTGCGTTGCCTCAGGATCATATTGTCCCCAAACATTTGAAAACATCTTACAGTCATCAGAGGTGATACTCTCCTCTACATCTTGCATTGCCTTTTTATAACTTTCCAATACAACAGATATATGCAAATTCAAAACAATGAAACCCATAATAAAAGTGTAAGATATAAGAAATATGATACCTATTGTTAAATTTCCACAATTACCAGGATCTGAATCCACTGCAGGATAACAATCATGTTCGTTTATTAGACCTGTCAGAATACCATCCCAATAACTAAAAGCTGATACCTGAAACAAAACCAGCATAGATTTTCCAAAGGTTTCAAAATTAAACACACCATCAATCATGGCTATATGTTTTATATTCCCAAAAAAATAATTACCAAACACAGCATAAATGAACATAATGCTGAACTGAAACACACAAACAGCAAGCAACTTGCCAATTGAGTAAGACAGTGCATACAACAGGATCTGCAGATTCTTACACCAATTTTTCTGACGAAGAAGTATTCTAATTGTCACAAAGCGAAATGCTCGTAGAGTTCCTGCTGGCAGTCTGAATTCTACTGTAATAATACCAAATTAATAATCAGTAAATTACAAAAAATGCAGTAGGCATCACTGTATCAAGGACTACAATCAAAGGTACAATCGTTATTTCCAAATTATACACTGAAGTGCCATTGAATCAGGGATAGATGTTATCCAAATTCAATACCACAAGTATCACATTTGCGCACATGCATGGCTGAAACTCTAGTCATATATATAGCTGTCAGCTTTGGATTCCCCAAGTATTCGTCATGAGAAGCATAATGGGAAAGGCGATTTAGATGCATTTGACAGAGGGAAGATCGTAGGTGCCTGACGAATGGGACACTCGATCCCTGAAATTGTTAATGAACTTGGATTTTCTCATACGACAGTTTCAAGAGTGTTCTGGGAATATGAAAATTCCAGCGAAAAAACAAGCACCCGGACAAACTGCAAAGGACAACCAGCTTTGAATGATCATGCACTTTGCCATCTGACCCGCATTGTACAGACTGAAAGGGGCCAGACATTATCTGAAATCACCTCCCATCTGAATGCAGGTTCCAGCCAGGAAGTCAGTTCACAGACCGTGCAACGCTCACTTCATCACTTCGGCTTCGGGAGCTGCCGACCTACAAGAGTCCCACTTCTAACGACATGACACTGGGCTCAATACCTTACCTGGGCAAAAGACCATCGAAAATTGGAAATGGATAGCCTGGAGTGATGAATCCAGATTTAAACTTCATCACGCCGATGGGAGACTGAGGGTATGATGCCAACTCCATGAAGCCATGCTTCCTGCATGTCAGGTCGGAACAGTATGAGCTGGTGGTGGCTGTGATGACCTAGGGTGTCTTCAGTTGGATGTCTGTGGGATCTTTGCTATGTATGTATTGCTATATATGTATTTGCTATAACGATGACTCTCAATACATCCCGGTATGTAGAACTCATGGCTGACCATTTACAGCCATTTATGGCCATCGTGCATCCCAATGGAGATGGCATCTACCAGCAAGACAACTGTTCATCTCACAGGTCCAGGTTGGCTACTGCATGGTCGCAAGGAGCATTCTTCTGACTTTAAAATAATGAATTGGCCACCTAGAAGCCCAGATTTAAATCCAATCAAAAATCTTTGGGATACCATCAAGCAGAGTGTTCAGGGCCCATGTCCCATCAGCAACGACCTTAAGAGAATTGTGGACAGCTCTGGAAGATGTATGGGTCGCCATACCTGTGGAACATTTACGCAAGCTTGTGGAGTCCTTGCCTCATCATGTGGTGGCTGTTATCAGGACCAGAGGGGGTCCAACACGTTACTAGGATGCTATCCCTAATTCAATAGCACTTCAGTGTATTACATGCAAGTAATAAATTTCTAGGCTCATTTATTTGTTATGTTAATAGTTTATGTAGAATGTTTTCATTACACAAAAGCAAATTGTTTTTTTGGCTCCAATCTACATCTAATGATCAACTGTTTTTCTTCAACAATTCAGAAATCTATAAAATGAAGCTGCCTGCATGTAAGGAGTAAGGTTGATTAAGGGGGATACACTGGGAAACTTTTTGAGACAGATGGACAAATCCCATTAAAGTCAACCAGTATGTTCTCTAACACATACATAATATGGTTCTTCTATACACACAATCACAGCTTAACATTTCATCTGGCAAATAAAACAGCTTTTAAAAGGGAACCTCTCCCCCCCCCCCACCCAACAAAGACAAAGAGAGATAGATACACATAAAGAAAACAGAAAAAATTAATTTGTGGCAAAAAAATTCCGAGTCTACTTAAGTGTAATTAGAGTCAACAATATAAATATTTGTACTTAACATTTATGCCCAATAAAACTGAGCTAGTGTTATTAGTAGATACCAAGAATCTTAGGTGTATCTAGAAAATTTCATTTCAGATGACACACAACTTCCATATATTTGCACACACATATTATATATATTGCAAGAGTAGTTATTTACATACAGGATTCCTCACTTAACATTGTTAATTGGTTCCAACAAATCAGAGTACTAAGTGAGAGCCGTATTTCCATTAAAATACATGTTGGTAAATCCCAGTCATTGCAATATGCTGTTTTGATAGTTACATTATTAGTGGCATAATTAAAAAGTTGTTAAGCAGTATAACCAAACCTCTTCAAATATTTTAATGTTCTTTCTAAAATTTTTGGCTCTTTCCTAATCTGCACTTGCAACTTCTCTCCATATTGAATATTGTGGAGATTAGAATGTGTTTTAAATCTATCAAACCACCTCTCACTAGAGATAAATGATACTACAGATTTTTTCAGATTTTCATATAGGCCTTTTCTTGAATAGTTGAACATAAGGAAATTTTATGTTGTGTATTATACTCAACAAGTATTTAGTTATTTTAATTATAATAGCCAGCCTGGCCCTATTGCTGATAGTGCAGAAATCGTTGAATAATTTTTTGCCATCCTCTCAGACCTTCTACTATGGCATATAAACTGACAGGCTCCTGTCAGACCTCTGTGGCAAGCAGCTGCTTGAGGGGGTATTTATTTATTTACTTTTATTTTAGTATTTATTGAATTCTATATCTACAGTAATCAGCTTATTTACTATGAATGGATTTTCATTAATAACACTTAAGCATGTGACTTCTTCGTTAAGATCTGAATCATTAGCAATAATTGGAAATTAAGTTGCCTCTCCTGATTATAGAAAGCACAAGGTCCACCACATTCAGTGTATGATTTATAGGTCACATCATGGAAGCAAATTATCATCTGATGGTTGGTTTAAAGGGAGAGTGCTGTGGTGTGTACCTGGAGAGTTGTAGGTTCAATTCCTGAACAGTCAGCAATAATTTTTTTCACGAATATTTGCTGAATTCTATATCTGCAAGTAATCTGTGTATTTACTCTGGATGAATTTTTTGCTAATAATGCTTAAGTGTGAGTGACTTCCTCATTAACATCTGAATCATTAGCAACAATTGGAAAATAAGTTCTCTCCTGATTATTGAGATGGCGCAAGGTCCACCACATTCAGTGTAAGATTTATAAGGGCACATCATGGAAGCAAATTATTGTCCAATGGTTTGTCTAACAGTAGAGTGCTCTAGCAGGTATCTGGAAAGTTTTGGGTTCAATTCCCATACCATCGGCAATAATATTTTCAAGTATTTATTGAATTCTATATGTACAGGTAATCCTGTGATTTACTACAGAAAGATGAAATAGTTTCATTTTCAAGCTCTTTTTTGGACTTTTAAAATGATGTATTTGAATTAAAATTTCTGGAAATAAACAGTTTGTAGGTCATTGACCAAAACAACTGACCTTAAAAAATTTAAAACACTTAGTTATGAATAAAAAATTATAGTGAACTCATTGAAATAATGCAGAGGGAAATTTTACAAAAAATTTACAACTCAAGTTGAGTAAAAGTTGTTAATAAAATAAATGTGTAAGTCACACACAATATCCTTTTAATTAATCAGATATTTCATAGTATTTTTTTCTTGTTGTTAGTCCTTCCAGCAGCAATGCATGAATAAGCATTTTGTTCAAACTTTTGTCATATGTACCAGTGAAATATGGTTCTGCTGCATCGCAGTAGAAAGAAGATGGACTATTAAACTTGTATTTACTTCTTTTATCATATTATTGGTCTTGAAATGTATCAAAACCCACCAGTGCTTCCCAAACAGCTTCAACTCAGCAAACTTAGAAAACCCAATACAGATTTATGGATTTTGCTATAGAAACAGTGCATATAATTCTTTCAGGTTACTTACAACAAGACTTCTCTGAATATGGCATCATTTACTGTTGTTTCTATGATATGAGAAGTAAATACACGCTTTTTGGTCCATCTTCTTTCTACTGCGATTAAAAAGATATTGTAGAAACTTCTACAATAAATGGTTTCTTGTAATAAACATTTTCCACATTTAAGGAACATAATATATGAAGTGAATCACAAAAAGGCTTCTTGTTCTTGAACTGTCATTGATAAATGAAAAACAGATAGATAGACCACTGAAGACCAATTATTCCTCAATTGGTAGTGTGCTAAGCTTATAAGCTGCTGATTCCAGAAAAAATGTACAATGATTGGCTGAAAAGGCTGCAGTCTGTTGGATGAGATATCAGCTTGTGGCTCCATGTGCAGGAAAGCCATATCTTGTGCACATTAAAAGAACAAACTGGATGAACTTGAGAGTAAACTTCCATCTGTATATTAACAGCTGTCCAATTGATCCCCTTTCCCAACCATTTCTGAGCTCTGGGGTCCTCAATGATGAAAGCCTCCTATCAAGGCCACCTAGAGTGTTTTTTAACATTTAAAAAATATTTCCCTCCTACACATAGGGCCATGGCTTAATGCCCCATCTGAGATGATGAGAGGGATCTGAGGGTGGTCTTTCCAAGACTAATGGTATTCCCTATTGACCAAGGTCAGGTGGGGGAGGGGTTGCAGAGATAAATCTCAATGCTAGCAGAAGTGAGGATCAAACCTGGGAACTGCCGATTCCTAGCTTGGCACACTACTGATTGAACAACCCCACCCCCTCAAAGGTGGTTAATTACTCCTTAATTTAACCTCATCATTATTTACATAGTAAAACCATCTAATGCCCAAGGTCTAGAATCAAAGGCTCAAGTTTCCTGTTATCTTGCTTACAAAGGGTCCAAGTTTCACTACCATAACAAACTTTAGGAATGACTAAACTATGTATTATACAGCCTAATTTTAGTCTTCAAATGTATATACCTATTTTTCCATAATCTCTACAGATCCTTAACAATAATTTAATTATTATTATTAATTATTATATCTTAATATAATTTATTTATTTTTATTTACCAGGTTTTCCAAAATTAAGCCTAATAAAATAAATAAGTAAAATAAAACTCTAAAAAAAAAAAATAGATCTTAAGCTTGAAAAATATTTGTTCCATACTTAGAGTTTATGGAAGTTAAAATAGTTAACAATACTGGTCAGTCATAAAGACTTACTGTAAAATTAATAACTGTTTTACCAGTCTGTTTCAAAATGTATTTTTCGAACTTCGAGTAAGAATTCTATTAGTTTTTTGTCAATTTCAAAGAAATTAGTATAAACAACATTGCAGTGAAATGTTCCATCTTTGATACTTCTTTAAATGGAAAAGAATTTTTCTCAGGCCACTTGCCACAGTAATCTAACAAGAACCTGTTAGTATAATAATCTATAGAGAAGACCTGTGAGGAAAATGACACTTTAACAGCAAGACAGCATCATTATACTTTATGCAAAATTCGAACCCTGATCCCTTGGATCCATAAAACCAAGCATGCCAACTGCTCAGATATCAAGTAAATACTAAATAAAAGTATATTTAAAAAATCCTGATCTTAATTGATTTGATTTATATCTTTATCTTCAGTCTCATTCCCATGAAAACTGATTTTAGAAGTTAAAGAAGCTTCGAATTTGGCTTTCCACTGATGTAGCAAGAAAGTTCTCTAAAAATTTGGTCAGACAGAGTATAATTTGCACAGAAAACAACATAATTAATATTACACTTTAAAATGATAGATTAATTTTAGAATGTCAGTTATTAAATAGGATAAAGAAAATACTTACCTAGAAACAATTCACAGATGCATAAAATCAGAACTATAATATCAAAGATATTCCACAAATTTCTGAAGTAGTAAATGCGAAAAACACTGAACTTCAGTAAACACTCCACAGAAAACACTACAACAAAGAATATGTCAAAAGCTCTTATAATGGTATGATGTGCTGTGTGATCCAGTGTCAGGATTATCAGATTCAGTCCAATAAAGGCCAAGAAGATAACTTCAAATTTTCTGTTCAATACAATGTTTTGTATGGCAGCTAGGAATTTAACCTGTGAAATATTTATTTTAACATTTTTACAATGTTGAGCATAAAGAAAAAAATGTTTATACTCATATATATATATAAAGCATTCCATTTCAAAATTAAAATACATCAAAGCTTTTATATACACCATATTACAAAAAGTATACCATTGGCTTCTCATAACTGTGAATTTGTACGGTTCTGATATTTAATCTTGCTAATTAATGCCATTAAAATACACCCTATAATAAAAGAGCTTGATTAAAAGCCTTTATTTAAATCATTGATATTTTCTTTAAAAACTTATCTTTCTTTAGTAAAGTCTAGTCTTAGTCTTAGTTAAAAAGTAACATTTTGCTAATTTTTCCCCCAAGGAACTAAACTGCCCATACACACAAATATCAAAGAAAACAGCAGTTAGGTGCACAATTTTAAATCAAATTCTCATCCCTCCAAATTCAAATTTCAGAAGAAGCCCATTCATCAAACTAAGAACTATTAACAATCTCTTTTAGCCTTCAACTGGAAACTTAATTCAGAAATTATCATTCTTAATATAACTAAACTCAACGAAATTTTTCATCATTTAGTTAGGTGGAAAATGTCTTTCTTCCCTAAAAAAGCCCTTTTATTTCGAATAGTATATTCAAACAAAAATTACTTTTAAGTTTTTAGGATCATATATTTGGCAAAAGCATCTGATTGTGAAACTGTTTTATAGTTTGCTCACATTTCTCTCAATAAATCTACATTTTTCAATAGCCACAATATTTTTTTTCCACAGTTCATAATGTGCATAATACAAATCAAAATTACACGTCCTCAAACAAAAATACTTTTTGAAAAGGAAATGTTATTCTTGTGCCAGATGACTTTAATGCACTAGTTGGCACCCCACTCCATGGATAGCAGTTGGAAATATTCCAATAAAGTGAGGGGCAATTTAAATTGAAACAGCTAAAAGAACACAGCATAATAGATATTCAACAATTATTAATCTGAAAAAAATTATTGCTGACATGGCAGGAATCAAACCTGCAACTCTCCAGATACATGCCTCCTCATTAACATCTAAATCATTAGCAACAATTGGAAATAAGTTACCTCTCCTGAAGTATAGATGGCGAAAGGCTCGCCACATTTCAGTGAAAGATTTATAGTTCTTATCCTGGAAGCGAATTATCATCTGATGCGTGGTTTAATCGCAGAGTGTTCTGGCATGTATCTGGAAAGCTGCAGGTTTGATTCCCACCACATCAGCAATAATTTTTTTCAGGAGTATTTACTGAATTCTACACAGTCGTATCAGAAAAATATGACCACCTACCAAATAATGGGAATAACCATCCCTTGGCCCGGATGACAGCGGCAAGACGGAATGGCATGGATGCAATGAAGCCCTGGAAGGTTGCCAGAGGCACATGTGCCCATTCGGACTCCAGCAGAGCATGGAGGTTCCAGAGATGACATGGTTGTGGGTCCACACACCAAACCTGTTGATCCAAATGGTCTCACAAGTGTTCTATGGGATTGAGGTTGGGCGATTTCGCCGGCTAAGGGAGAATGGAGACATCGCCGTCATGTTCCTGAAACCAGTCACGCACCACCTTAGTGACATGGCAGGGCACATTGTCCTGTTTGTAGACACCATCACCACCAGGGTAAACGTCCAACATGAAGGGATGCATGTAGTCAGCAAAGATGGACAGGTAATCATTGGCATTCAGGGACCCATCCAGTGTTACCAGCAGTCCCAGGTCATACAAGGAAAACATCCCCCAGACATGCACACTGCCACTGCCAGCCTGTACTTGACCGACAAGTATCTCATGGTGTTGGTTCTCATGTGTCTGACACCATATCCACCACCGCCCATCACTTCTGTGAAGTAGCAACCTCAATTCGTCAGAGAAAGCAACCTTTTTCCACTCTTCCACTGTCCAATGACGGTAGTCCCGTGCAAACTGCAGGCGTTGTTGCCGATGGACCTTGGTTAACATGGGATGGACCCATGTGTAACAGGGTTCACTCTACTGTTATCGGGGAGGATTCACTCTACTGTTATACTGTACCCCAGCATTCATTTGAGTGGTCAATTGCTGCACTGTTGTGCCTCGATTGCCCTTTACCAGTCGATGGAGGCAAGTGACCATTCTTTCCAACATATGCACATGCAGCTCATCAAAGCAAATGGGCAATAATTGCAAAGAATATTGGGATCCTTATCTGGCTTGGGAAAGGTCAAGACAATAACCACCTGCCAAGAGTCCAAAACAACTCCTCGAGATTAATGGGATTAAAAATGTGGAGGAGCTGATCCTTACTTTATAGTGAGAGATGCTGGGGCACTGTATAATTAGGGTGATTATATATCCCAGTTTAGACAGGACAGTCCTAAATTTTAGACATTATCCCAACGTCCCATCCAGTTTGGTATTTGCCCAAGTTAAAAATTCCTGTTATTTTTATTCATAAATAAGGAATAAATAAATGAAATTTTTCCAGCTTGATAAATTTGTAACAATGACTGCAAACTTTTTCTCAAAAATACACTGCCTAGATCAGTGACAAGAGTAACTTAACGTTTAACCACAGAGCTCTAGCAGTATATTACGGGATTTGAAACACATGCAGCCAAACCAATTTGCCATCAAAGAACATCTCTATCTACTTGGGCAATGCTGTACCAAACTGTCCTCACTTCAAAAAGCTGAAACCAGGATATTTACTCAACTGTCACGTTTTTTTACCAATCAAAATGTATTCTCGCTATACATAATGGCAGTTGTCTGGCCCAACAACTGATTCACGAAAAGGATGTAAAGAAAAGTGCAGCTTCTTCCCTGTGAATAGCTTGTTGTAGAGCTCCAGGCAATTCAAGTGCAAAAACAGTGGACAATGCTCTTTAGAGCAAGACAGTTCAGGTAAAGGAGATGAGGAAAAAAGAGAAGGAAGCAATTTCTCCAGACAGTAGGTCCATCCTCTATGTTTAGATGAAGAGAGTATCTTTTTTATGACATATTAAGTATGAACAATTGTTCTATGGTTCATCAAGTTACAAGCTATTTTAGGCATTGAAGAAGAGATGATGCCAGTATATTGTGAACTAAGAAGACAGCTATACCATCAGCATTAATTTGACAAACATCTTATAGTGAATATCCATGTGAAGTGCATGAAGTGATCACCACCAACACTGTCATCAACCTCATCACCTTGCAAGAAACCAGCAGCAATTTAACAAAATGTGTTCCGCCACCAAATGAGTAAGCCAGGAAAGTAAGACTTTGTAAAAGCATTCTTCAAGGATTGGTAACATTTCTTAAACATATAATCCATGCTTTATGAGTCTAAAATTTTAACATTTGAATATTTTATTAGATAAACATTAGCTTTCAAGTTAAATGACCAAACATTTCATCCCCTCTCATTTTTAATATAAGGTAGATTTAAAACTGAAACTTAATATTTGATGTAGCCTTATGAACATTTAGTTCAATTTAAACAGTGATTTTGTGAATTATAAATTTTAATTATATGACAGAAGTATTCCTGAACATTTTATTAGAGATAAAATTATTTCTATTTTGAAAACATTTCACCCGGTTCTTGTGATATTTATAGAGCATCAGTCTACTTTCAGTTTCTGTAAAGTTCTTTTCAAGATCTTTACAGAACAAGATCTCTCTGAAATGGTTGGTTGTTAGTTGGTTGGTTGGTTGTTTTGGGTTTTATGGCGCATCGGCGACTAGGCCATAATGCGCCAAACAAAAGACAATATAAAAGATAAAAGACATGTAAACCCGCAACCACATTTAAAAGAAATTAGCAAAATTGTAAAAAGGTAAAACAACAAAGAACAAGTGTAAAAATACAAAAGAAAACAATAGAATACCAGGTGTAAATGACCTGGGATACACAAACAATGTATAAGGTGGTATAATCATAGATATAAAAAGCTGAAGAGTAAAAACTATATGCGATTAAAATATCCAGTAAATCGTAAAAATTGAAAGAGAGAGGTAAAAGTACAATGGTCAGATAAAAGATGTCCGAGTGTAAGGGGCTCGGACGTAAAATCATGAGAGTTAAAAAACATACTTCTTTCAAAGGTAAAACAACAGCAATCAATTAAAATGTGTTTGATTGTTAAAATGGTGTCACAAAACTCGCACTTGGGTTCGTCGTCCGCCCGTAAAAGAAACGAATGAGTAATAAACGAATGACCCAAGCGGAGTCGAGCAAGTACAACTTCCTCCTTGCGATTCCTGCGGTAACAAGACTGCCATGGTTTGACGATAGGTTTGATCTCAAAGAGCTTGTTTGTAAGCTGTTCTGACCAAGATCTCTGCCACTGTGCCCGGAGCTCGGTGGTAAAACGCTGCCGGAAATCCAGATAGGGAACCGGCAACGGAGAGTGGGACAGGGGCGTGGCTGACTTGGCAGCAGCATCTGCCAAGTCGTTGCCCCTAATCCCGACGTGACCGGGCACCCAACAGAAATGGATGGTGGTGGTGGCTGCCAGACGATGTAGTTGCTGGCGGATCTTAGTAAGAACAGGGTGAGGCCGATGCCTCACCGAGATCAAAGCCTGTAGCGAGCTAAGCGAGTCGTTGTAAAGCACACACCGACGATGATGCTTAGTCGCTACATGGTCCAAGGTGAGACTGATAGCGTGCAACTCTGCAGTGAAGATGGAACACTGCAGTGGGATCTGGTCTGCAATGATTACATCACAGCAGACCATGGCTGATCCCACCGAAGTGCCGGACTTCGAGCCATCTGTAAAGACAGGCAAGAAGTCCGGGTGCTCAGCACGATGGCTGGCAAAGAGTTGCCGGTACACACAGTCGGGTGTAAAGGCCTTCCCGGTCCTGCACAGGGAAAAATCGCAGGAAGGGGAAACAGCGAGCCAAGGTGGTAGAGGCTCAGCTGTCGACTGTGCAACGCTATCGAGACTGGTGTTGATGTCTCGCAGGTAACCTCGGACATGCAAACCGAAAGGACGAATGGCAGTCGGCCGATTAGTGTAAAGCATTTCCCACTTCGGACTGAAAACGCAGTCCCAAGTGGGATGGCCAGGCAGGGATCGCAATTTAGACGCATATTGTAGGGACAACTGCTGACGGCGAAGAGATAAAGAAGGTTCGTCGGTCTCAACGTAAAGACTCTGGACCGGTGAGGTGCGGAAGGCTCCCGTGCAAACACGGAGGGCCTGATGATGGAGGGGGTCCAGCACCTTCACCACCGAATCCCGGGCCGAGTCGTACACCTGGGATCCGTAGTCCAGTTTCGATCGGACAAGTGCACGGTACAGGCAGAGCAAAGAACATCGGTCTGCCCCCCAAGAAAGGGAGGAGAGGACCTTGACGATGTTCAAGGCCCGCGTGCACTTGGACCTGAGATGACGTATGTGTGGTAAAAAGGTCAATTTCCGATCGAATATGAGACCGAGAAACTTGGTCTACGCCACAACTGGAATGATGTTACCCCCGAGCCGCAGCTCGGGATCCAGATGAAGATTACGCTTGTGGCAAAAGTGCACACAAGCGGTCTTCTGTGGGGAGAACCGAAACCCGTTTGCCGTCGCCCAAACCGAAAGATTGTTCAGGGCAATTTGCAGTTGTCTTTCAATGACCCTCATGCTGGAGAAGAGCAAAAGATGCTAAAGTCATCAACATAGAGGGCATTGCCTACTGATGGAGGAAGTTGTCTAGTTATAGAATTAATCTTGACAGCGAAAAGCGTAACACTCAGAACGCAGCCTTGTGGCACCCCCTGTTCTTGGGGGTACGGCTGCGACAGAGTGTTACCGACACGGACACGAAAAGAGCGTGTCGATAAGAAGTTGGAGATGAAGATCGGCATGTGACCTCTTAAGCCGAAACTGTGGAGGTCACGAAGAATGCCGAATCTCCAAGCCGTGTCGTACGCTTTTTCGATGTCGAAGAAAATGGACACCAGGTGCTCTCTACGTAAAAAGGAATTCCTGATTGCCGATTCGAGGCGGATCAGGTGGTCTAAAGTAGACCGGTGCCTGCGAAAGCCACACTGGGTGTTGGAAAGAAGGCCGTGATGTTCTAAATACCAGATGAGTCTGGCATTTACCATTCTTTCCAACACCTTGCACACGCAGCTCGTCAGTGCGATTGGACGATAATTAGAAGGAATCTTGGGATCTTTGCCTGGCTTGGGGAAGGCCAAGACGATGGCCGCCCGCCAGGAGTCCGGAAACTGCTCCTCAAGAAAAATGCGATTGAAGAGATGGAGCAGCCGATCCTTACTCGATAGTGAAAGATGTTGGAGCATGGCATAATGGACATTGTCCGGCCCTACAGCAGAGGCACGAGAAGAGTGCAGAGCAAGGCGAAGCTCCTCCGCTGTGAATGGCCTGTTGTAAGGCTCCAGGCCATTCGAGTGGAAAGACAGCGGAGAGCGCTCCGCCCTGCCCTTCTGGGCCAGAAACTCGGGGGAGTAAGAGGAAGACGAAGAGATGGAAGAGAAGGACTCCCCCAGAGTGTCGGCAATTGCTTTGGGATCAGCAATTGCCTGTCCATTGTGCTCCAGGATCGATAACGAGTGGGACGTGTAGTTCCCACTCATCTTCCGGACTTTATCCCACACGACCTTAGAACTAGTCGTGCAGGTGATGGATGACGTATACTTGATCCAAGATTCCTTCTGGCTCTGGCGTCGGACGAAACGTGCTTTCGCCCTGGCGCGTTTGAAATTTTCAAGGTTGGGGGACGTCGGATATCTCCGAAACATCCCCCAAGCCTTGTTCTGAGCCTTACGAGCTGCGGTGCATTCTGGATTCCACCACGGTTTTGGAAAGCGAGGAAACCGTGTAGAAGTTTGAGGAATCGTTGATGCAGCTGCATCTACGATACAGTCCGTTATCTCCGCTACTGCCACATTGATTGGCTCCTGGCTGACAGAGTGATCGTCGAGCTCAGAGAGCAGCTCGAAACCACCCCAGTCAGCCCGATCGAGCCTCCACCGTGAGACGCGTGAAGGGCTGCAAGGCCCCCCACGGGAGATGGTGCACACCACGGGGAGGTGATCGCTTCCGTACGGGTTGTTCTCGACCTCCCATGAAAAGAGTGGAAGGATCGAGGAGGAGCAGATGGTGAGGTCAATGGCAGTGAAAGTGCGGGTTGGGGAGTGAAAGTAAGTACTGACACCGGTGTTCAACAGGGAGAGAGAAGGATCCAAGAGCAACTGCTCCAGGACCCCACCCCTCCCGTTGGTGTCAGCACTGCCCCAAAGTGGACTGTGTCCGTTGAGGTCCCCCATAATGAGGAAGGGGGACGGCAGCTGCGAGATGAGATCATCAAGGTCTTCCTGGAAGACGATGCTCCCAGGTGGAAGATATACAGAGCAGACAGTCAGCGAGAACCCCACGAAGAGACGGATGGCTACCGCCTCTAAGTTGATGGTGAGTGGTACGACCTGGAATGGAGAATGGTTGCTCACGAGGATGGCGACACCCCCGCGAGCTGGACCATCTCCATCCCGATCGTGGCGAAATAGTGAAAAGTGCCGGATCGTGGGATCTGTGACTGGCTGCAAATATGTCTCCTGCAGGCACACACAGATGGGCTGGTGTGCCTGAAGGAGGGCCTTGATGTCGTCAAGATTCCTCTGGAATCCACGACAATTCCATTGTAGGAGTGTGGCCATCTCAGGACTTAGAAGAGTGGGCGGACGACGAATTCCTATTCAACTTCACCGCCGCAGAGGACGGTTTAGTGAATAGGGGGCGGTCGGTATCCATGTCCTCGGAATCGTCCGAGGGGCATGGATCGGTGACCGCCCTTTGAGGAGGAGTGATGAGTTTCTTTTTAGGCCCCGGTGGGGGCCCCTAAGGTTTGGAAGGTCTTGCTGTCTGAGGACGGGAAGGAGGAGGCCTTCCAGTGGAGGTGGAAGGCTGAGCTGCAGGAATGGAAACCGGGGTTGATGTCGAAGTCGACACCACCCTCGGTCTCGCCTGCGTGAGGAGGTACTTCGCAGCTGGCGAAAAAGACTCAGTAGGTGGTACACTGATGTCAGTCTGCACCGCAACCGAAGTCATTGGAACGATGGGCTTTCCAATGACTGCACTGGCATAGGAAACCTTGCCAGGTGGGGCGGGCGGTGCAGCAAGCTTTCTCGCTTCAGGATACGATATGTTGTTGATGACTTTGAGGCGTTGTACCTCCTTCCACTTCGGACAGTCGCGGGAGTACGCCGGATGTTCGCCACTGCAGTTCACACAGCATGCCTTTTCTGCTGTGCAGTCAGGATCGAGATGATCCTTACTGCCACAGCGAGCACAGGTGGGCTTGCCCCTGCATGCTGTGCGGGCATGACCGTATATCTGACACTGAAAACAGCACAGAGGGTTCGGTATATACGGCCTTACCTCACAACGTAAATAACCTGCCTTGATGGAAGAAGGCAGGCGTGGCGTGTTGAATGTAACAATTAACACCCTGGTGGGTGTTAACTTCCCATCACGGCGTGTCGAAACCCGGTGGACCGCTGTTACTCCTTGAGGTGTGAGCTCCGAGAGGATTTCCTCCTCAGTGACTTTGAGGAGGCCCCACTCGGTGATCACACCCCGAGAGGAATTCAAAGTTTTATGGGGAGTGACTTCGACAGCCACCCCACCAATTTCTTTGACTTTCAGGAGCAGTTCAGAGTGTTTAGAACAAGCGGTCTCAACCTGCAAGTCGCCAGATCGTAAGCGCTTGACGGATTTCGGCTCTCCCGCAAGACCTTTCAAACCTTTATTTACAAAAAATGGGGACATGTCCCCAAGTACCTGATCACCCGTGGAGTGGATGATCAGGAACTTTGGGAACGAAGACACAGACACAGAAGACGACGGCAGAGATAACAGTGACGACGAGGAAGATGGAGGCTCATGTCGAGCCCTCTTGTTGGCGGCGATCGCATTAATTTCATCCTTCTCTCTCATGATTGTTTTTGTGTGGTTCAGTGCCCGCTGTCCCCACCCTCCACAGAGCCCAACAAGGGGACGCCCAGTCGGGCGCCAGGGCTACGCAGGCACTATACCCACACAGACAGTGAGCCAAGCCCTCACAAATAAATATAAGGAAAATGAAAAGAGAAATGTGCAGAACAAAAACGTTCTACACAAAAGAAACAAAGCGTAAAATAAGAAAAATTGTGAATGGCCAAACTGGCCTCACAAAGAAAGGATAACAACAAAAGGAAAATAAGTTGTGAGGAAATTTGCAAACCTGTACCCGGACCGTGGGCAAGGTTACTCACCGCTCTGCACGGTTGACCCTAGCAGGACCTGCCCACCAGCCGATTGCTCCTGGGGGGGCCACCCCAGGAGCTCCCGTTTACCGGAAGCAGAGGCCAAAGCAGTGTATAGCAGAGGCCCCGGAATCCGCTGCCCAGCCCCGCGACAGACAGGCTCCCCAATGGCAAGACGGCCAATGGGGACCACGCCAGTCATGAGCTGAGGAGAGAAGACGGGGACCCCCGAGCAACTACCAGGATCCTCCTTTCCCGGGACACGGGTCTCCGCGCACGGCAAACACGCGGGCAAGCGTTTAGGACTCTGCGAAGGTAACCAAGCCAGCGGAACCTTCACAGGGTGGTCCCCCTCACCGCATACAGGCGCTCACACCGAGGGGGCTCTCTGAAATGAACAATATGAATTTAGAAGTTGTAGAGGACTGCATAGCCCAAATTTTTCCTCCTCTGACAGATGCTTAGAAGCTTCTATTTATAAAAAGCCTGTGATTACTAGTTGTGCATATTTCAAAAAGGCTTTTTACTTTACGAATAATTTTGTTTAATGACATAATTTTGGTTAACTGTAGAGTTCTATGATATACACAAAATATTATTTAATGAAACTATAATAACACTGAGATGTGGATGAGAGTTAATAAAGCTTGAAATTTAGTATATTCACGATAAAAGCTGTACAACAAGTTTGTCTAAAATTACTTATTCTCAAAGTGAGATTCTCAAAGTGTTCTCAAAGAGTGCAGATGCTCTTATAAGTTATTATTGTAATTACTATATTACAATCACATATGATCCAAACATTATCAATCAGTCTAAATGCTACCATATAATCACATAAAGTAAACTAGGTTAATTCACAAGATAGTAATATTTACCAATGATCGTTGCTGGTACATCTACTTGTTTAGGTGTTTTAGCTGTTTAGAGTGACATGTCATTGTCTTTCACAATTTTCGTGGACAATCTTTTCATTGGTAAATATTACTATCTTGTCAATTAGCCTAGTTTACTTTATGTGATTATAAGGTAGCATTTAGACTGATTGATAATGTTTGGATCATATGTGATTGTAATATAGTAATTACAATATCTTGTAAGAGCATCTGCACTCCTTATGTTTGAGAATAAGTAATTTTAGACCAACTTGTTGTACAGCTTTTATCGTGAATATACTAAGTTTTATCTTATAAGCTGTGTTGAACATTATTTTTTTAAAAAGAGCTTGAAATAATTGATTCAGTGTTACTGCTGGAGTAGCATGCATTTTTCATCTTTCCTATTTAATTTGGCAGTTGATTATATATGTATTAGAAAAGATTTATAAGATAAACAGGAATTTATATGGTCTAGAGCAGTGATTCCCAACCTTTTTAGCACTATTGACCCCCAAGAATGTCCATTCTTTTTGTATACATCCTGCCAAGTCTTAACCTCTTCTCATTATCTCATACATTTTAACTAAATTATAGATCCACACAATGATGATTCCTTAAAAGTCCTAAGAATGTGTTATATCTCAAGTTCTTTAACTGCTGTTCATTTATTGGCGATTTTGTAATTTAAATCTAAAATTTGAAAGGAGAAATTTGATATTCCAGAAATTATTGTCAACAACAGCCAATTACATGTAATCAAAATAATTGTACTATTTCTGTTAGAACTTTCTGAAATCTGAATATAGCATGCAAACATCTAGGAATCCATGGACCACAGTTGGATGCACTAATCTAGATATCAGAAAGTACCTATTTCTAGTATGCTAAAGATTTGCCCTTCCTGGAAAATGATATCACAAGATGAAACTTTATTTTTGTTGTTGGTGACGATAATATAGAGCAAGTCTGGTGGTCAAAACAAAGAAAACTTAAATGATAAAACTAGGTCAAATGGGTGGTGTTTAGTTCTTTTGAACGGTTGCGCTGCAGAGTAAGTCTCATTTTAATTACCTTTGGTGTTGTGTGACAGATAATTGGGATGGGATGTGGAATACAAAATAAATAAAAGAAAGTAATTGTTGTTGAAACTTCCAAGAATCTGTGAAGAGTGTGTAAGGACAGGTGAACATACCTAAAGACTGAACTTGGCTTATAACAGTTTGGTCCTCTTTGCTATGATGGTGAAACCTTGACATAAGAAGCTTGATGCTTATTCTAGATATTTACACATTATCTTGGATATCAGATAGCCTAATTATGTAAATAATGATGTTAGATAAAGATTCATTAACTACTATCTTGAGGCAGAATCTTGTGGATCAAGATGTTATTTTATTTAACCATGATGATTGCAAAACTGCAGATTATGAAATTATTATAAATAGTGGTGTAAATCACAGAAATCAGCCAAAATGACATGGGTAAACAGTATCAAACAAGTTGGCAGAATGCTTTACAGTGACCAAATACAAAAGCTGTTGCCCAGAATATGCATATTTGAGAAGAAAATTGCATGATCTGATTGAACATCTAGATTTTCACACTATCAACTGTATATACTTATTTTAGTAGCTAAAATTTTTGATGAACCTATTATAAGCTTCTTTAGCAAGCAATGTTCCCAAAATGACTTTCTCTTGCACAGATGAACATTTAAAGTATGCATGAAGCAATGAAAACCAGAGCAGAGACTAAAATCTTACCAAAGAACTGTCACCATGCCAACTAATTGAAATGACATACATTAAAAGTTTGTTTATGTAATTATACCCATTTTCATAAGTTTGTTAAACGTGGGACTAAAACTTTATGAATAAACTAATTTCTAGGTAACTGATATAGTCATCATCATCCTCAAGCAGCCATGGGCTACGGAGGTCCAACCAGATAGTGCAATTTAGTTCTCCAAGCAAGTCTGTCCTGAGCTACATCTGCTGAACTGGCCACTGCTCATCAATTCTAATAAAGCCCTGTTTGACATTATCTGCCCACCACATCTTTGGTCTCCCCCTCTTTTTGAGGCCTTTAGGCACACTGTTCATAACCCTATTCGCCAATCTATAATTATCCATACGGGCAACATGGCCAAACCAAAGGAGTCTCAATCTGCACAATATGCTGCTTAAAGGAGGTTGCAAACTCCTTTGCCTAACCTCATCATTAGTTACAAAGTTGAACCAACTAATGCCCAAGATACTGCGTAGGCATCTGGAATCAAAAGCATCTAGCTTCCTGTTATCTTGTTTACAAAGTGTCCAAGTTTCACTACCATAACTAACCCTAGAAAGAACCAAACTATTATACAGTCTAATTTTAGTCTTTAGGTGCATACGCCTATTTCTCCACACTCACCATAGATTCTTAAAAGTCCCGGCAGCAATCCCTATTCGTCTGTTAATCTCATGCCGCACATCATCGGTATCTGTTACATAGCTCCCAAGGTAATTAAACTGTGACACCTGCTCAAGACTGCAACCATTCAGATGAACTGAATCACAGCCTGTCTGACCAATTTTCATCACTTTAGTATTCTCTCTATTTATAACCAAACCTACTCTAGTACCAGTTTCATCAACAGCTCGAATGAAAGAGTTCATCTCATCAACATCATCTGCCAAAAGAGCTAAATCATCAGCATAATCTAAATCAGAAATTTTCGTATCTCCAGCCCATTTAAGGCCAAAATCTTTCCCTTGAAGTGAATTTCGCATAATATAATCAATAACCAAACTAAAGAGAAAAGGAGACAAAATGCACCCTTGTCGGAGACCAGAAGTAATGCTAAACCAATTGTTACCAGACTTACCAACTCTCACACACGACTCAGTGTTATTATAGAGAGCTTTCATTATGTTAACTAACTTGTCTGGTATACCATATGATCTCACAATCAACCACAAATTACGATGATCAATAGAGTCATAAGCCTTTTTGAAATCAACAAAGCTAGCAACCAAAGGTTTCTGAAACTTTAAACATTTCTCAAGAATCTGCCTAAGTGAAAATATCTGATCTACACATCCCCTACCACTTCTGAATCCACATTGCTCATCACACAATTGCCTGTCAACCAGATTCTTAATTCTATTAAGCACAATCATGCAAAGAATTTTCCCTGGAACAGGAAGTAGGCTTATACCTCTATAGTTATCACAAAAACTGCAATCACCTGATTTTAAAAATAGGGATAATAATAGCTCTGGTAAAATCCTTAGGAACTATGCCTTTATCATAAAAGATATTCAAAATTTCAATCATTCCCAGTTCTAAGCATTTCCGTAGTAATTTCATCTACCCCTGGGGATTTATGAAGTTTAAGTTTAGAAATAGCCAAAAATAACTTCAGATTGTGTTACAGGGCCAACATTAAAGCCACCAATGCATCTATCATCATTGCAAACATGGGAGTAGAACTAACCACATTGTTTAGAACATCATTGAAATGCTAAGCCCACCTAGCCATGACAGAATCCTCACCTTCTATAACCTTACCTTGTTTATCCTTCAATCCTTGTATGCCTGTCCGTTTTCTACCACACAAAACATTAACTGTCTGGTACAGCTCTCTGCTGTTGTGCTGTCTAACTGCTTCCTCAGCTTTGTCAGCCAAACCATCAAGCCAAAGATTCTTATCAGCAGCTAACTGATCTTTTACACGTTTATTAAGTTCTCTGTAATGCTTTCTATTAGGACTAGTAGGGTATTGATTAAGGACATTCCTGCAGTTCTTTCTTTCCGAAATAAGCTCAAGTGCCTTATCACTCAGATAATTCTGTCTCTTCTGCTCCTTTTTTCCTAAAAGAGTACTCTTAGTGTCCAAAAATGCCTGTTTAAAATGATCCCATTCTTCCTCAACTTCAGTAGTAAGCATACCATGACTGTCATAATGACTAAGTAACCTATCATGGTAAGCTTTGGCTATAACTCGATCTTTCAGAGCTTCAGTATTAAAAGCAAATTTTTTAACCTTAGCACAACACTTTTTAAGTTTAAGTTGCAACACACTTTTAACAAGGTAATGGTCAGATCCAATTTCAGCTCCCCTACATGCCCTGGTATTCCTAACAGAACAAGCCCATTTGCTGTTAATTAATATGTAATCAATCATATTCTTATGCAGCCCATCAGGTGAAACCCATGTGTACTTATATATGTTGCGGTGTTTGTAATAAGTGTTAGTTATTCTGAATCCATTGAGTTTACTTACCTGTAGGAGATGTTGCCCATTGCCATTGCAGCTACCAATACCAAAAGGGCCTATCACCCCTCCCCAAAGGTCAGAGTCAGTACCAACTTTGGCATTGAAGTCACCAAGAACAAGGGTAATATCTCCTTTCTTGACAGAATTCAAAATATCCTGAAGTTGTCCGTAAAACCTATCCTTCTCATCTTCATCGGCATCCTCAGTGGGGGCATAACAGCAGATAACATTCAAGTCTTTAACGCTTGTCTGAAATTTTGCTGTAAGAAACCTTTTATTAATGCATTCGTATCCTAGAAGAGCATCACTAGCGCGTCTGCTGAGAAGCAGACCCACGCCTTGGTGATGCTTATTTTCGTCCCTCCCTGAAAAGAGAAATTTAAGAAAATCCTGAAAAAGAGAAAATCCCTGAAAAGAGAAATTAATTAATTTCTCTTGTAAGCTGAGAATATCTAAATTATAATGGTGGGATTCTTGTGTGAGGACATCAAGCGAAAAAGTTCTATGCAGAGTCCTCACATTCCAACTACCTAAGAGAGAAAATGGTTAGTGGGATGTTTAAAGAAACTATGTTTATTGAGAGAGGGAATGCCGACAATATCAAACAGCTCCCTAATCACAGACATGGGACAAAGACCTGTTCCCCCACCACTAAAGGCTGAAGCCATCTACACTGGAAGACTTTCCCCAATGTAGAATTTGACGATGCCAGTAGAAACAAAGAGTTCAGGTGCCTGCGATGACCTCTGCTCAGGATTATCCAACAGCTGATAAACATATCCTGTGAATCTATTCACCTGGGGCTGTCAACCCACAAACAGAAAACACAGCGGAAGATTTTCCCTCCACAGAAGCCCACCAGTGCAGCAAATTCAGAATCCATAATCAAGCTCAGAGCCATAATTCAGTCCAATCCAGTAGGTTTATATGGTCAGCACCAGGACCCTGTGTGGTTGACCACTCCTCAGCAGGGTCCATTTGCTCATTTTTTACATTTTTTTTATACAGTGCTTTTTAATGAATAATTCAAACCTCAATTCATTACTAAACAGCATTAATTTACCCAGTGCAACAACAAACTTATTTCACTTTTGAAAACTTATTGTGATTATCAACTATTAATAACATGATAATTAATGCAAACTTGAAAAAAAAATCAGTAAGAATGTTTAGAGCAGAAATCTTATTCAAAGTAAATATAAGATTTCATTTTTTTTTAAATAAAACAAAATAAACTCAATAGAAAAACCAGGATTTACAAATTAAATAAGTAACACTGGTGATAATGCCAAAAGTTCATTGAATAATAAATAATACAGAAAAATTAGCAGAACCACAGTTTTAAAACATACCGTAGATTTTTGTATGGTTTTATTAACCTTTGTTCCTCTTATTTTTGTAACTGCTTCTAAATATATTCTTTTATCTTCATCAAGAAACTCCACATCTCCTAAAATTAGGCATTATTAAAATCAGTTTAGAATAGATAATATTAGAAATTTAAAATATGCAATAATATTCACAAATCAAATACAATGGAGACTAAACATGAAAACAGATAAGGAAAAATATTTGTTCACACAAAATATGTTTGTCCCTTACCATCCTATATTTTTTAGCATACATTGTCACTTTTCACTATATGGATTTTATTTAGTTTAATGGAAAATTAAACTATATATGAAATAAGAGTTAGAAATTAGCCTAAAACTGCAATCTCTCATTAGAAATAGTTGACAAATAAAAATACCACTTGTGTAAAAGAAAAAAGAAAAATATAACAATTTGTGTACAAAACAATAAATTAAACACTTTCAAAATTCTGTTTTGTACAATACTTTTCAAAGTTTGGGTAAAAGTTACTTTGCACTTATTTACACATATAATGGCTATGCTCTATTTCGACAATTTGTTGTGTTGAAACAAACCACACATATCTTCAGTGAATCCTTCTTATATTCAATTGATTGGAGAGGAAAAATGCCTATCAGTAAAACACAAAGAACTGTTTGAGGGGTACCAAGTAGACTCCTTTTTATGCTTATTTGTACCAAATGGTGCTCCTTGATGATCTCATGTATTAGTCATTTTTAAATTCTGAAAGTTCTACACCAAATTCTTATGCTTCTCTAAATATGACATGCATTGTAAACATATAGGTAGATGAAAGAAAACGTTTTATGCAGTTTAGGCCCTTTTTTACACATTCAACTTTTCTGTTCTGCATATCACATTTTTCCACTGTAACCATGATCAGATATAGTCAACTACACTTATGGGTTTCTTTTCTTTTCTCCTGTTAATCTATCAGTATTATATTCTCTTAAAAGAGTTTTAGAATAAAATATCCATGACAAAAATTCTTTACGTTTGCTAGCAGCATCAGATTTATTGCATACAGGTATCATAAGATCATGCTCATTCACTTTCTCTTGTTTACATAAACAGAGCAACACAATATATATATTATTTTTTTCAATAGCCAACAGATGACATCTATCTAAGGCTTCCCAATGTAAAACCTATAAATTAAGGTAACTACATACAGATGGGGACACTAATGCAAAAATGTGACCCTAGCTGATCTCAGTACATCTTCAGCATTGTGGTTGAGTTATTCAGTCCATACTTGGTGTCAATTGGATATGTCTTTCCTCCCATACAAGCAAATTGCATATTGCTGAACACATGTCTCTGTTTGTCTCATACTTATTATCTTTGGGCAAAGCAAATATCATTGCTACAATTCTATAGAATAAAACAGTTGAAATTAAAGCAATGTCAAATGTTATTTGTGTATGAGAAACCATTTCATGCAGTAACCAGGAGTTGTACCACAGATTTTTTTTTTGTTTTGTTCACACTTCCAAATAATTGATTTAATAGTAATATAAATAAAGTAGCTCTTTAATTGTAAAATAATGTCTATTGGCATTATTTTACATACTATGAAGTATTTCCAAAATAGTTTATGAATAAAATTATTTTGCTGAATAAAAATATTTATACAAATTTTAGTATATATAATTTTGCTATGTCTTTTTTTTTTAGTAATGGTAATAACAGGTGAAAATTTACATAAAATGTAAAATATGAATTAGTTGGTTTTGTTATTTAGGGTTTTAGGGCACATTAGCATCTAAGGCTATAATGTGCCAAACAAAAGATAAAAATGCTAGAAGTCTTATAACCCAAAACCAAAAGTCATAAAAATGTAAATCAACAACTAATAAAATATATAAACATCAACTACAGTATAAATATCATGTAAAAACACCAGATATATATATATATATAAAATAAAACTAACCCAGGTGTAAAATGCCTGGGATAAAGATACAGAATACAAAACAAGAATAAAAATCTAAGTTGCTTAAAATAGCCAGTATATTGTAAAAACAAAAAAAACTGGGAGTAAAAAGTTAGTGTCAGATAAAAGACGTCCAAGGAGCTCAGATGTATAATCATGGAAGGTAAAATATAAACATCTGTCAAAGGTAAAACACTTAGTTTTGTCGTCCACCCATAAAAAAAATAATAATAAAATAATAAATACCCCCTCAAGCAGCTGCTTGCCACACAGAGGTCTGACAGGAGTCTGTCAGTTTATATGCCACAGTAGGAGATCTGAGAGGATGGCAGGACCTCAGCAGAAAAACGACACACACATCCATGCCTAATTCCGGGGCTCGAACCCAGGTCCCTTAGATCAGTAGCCAAGCGTGCTAACCACTCGTCCACCCATAGAAGAAACAAATAACCTAAGCAGAGCCAAGCAAGTACAACTTCCTCCTTGCAATTCCTGTGAAAACATGACTGCCACAGTTTGATCTCAAAGAGCTTGTTCATAACCTGCTCTGACCAAGATCTCTACCGGTGTGCCTGGAGCTCAAAGGTAAAACGCTCCCAGAATTCCAGAAATGGAACTCACAATGAGGAGCTAGACAGGGGCATGAGTGACTTGGCAGTAGTGTCTTCCAAGTCATTGCCCCTGATGCCAAAATGATGAAATATTAATAAACGAGTAAACACAAGAGAACATTTACATGCACATTGAAATTCTTTACACTAGAATGAAACACTATGCAAACACAAAATAATGCATTTTAATATCTCATGAAATAATACAGAATGATGCAGGAAATAAAGAATATTATTCTCTAATGTGGGCTAAAGTAAAATTTCGAAGTATTTGGCAATGCAACAGAAACTACTGTAGTCAAATATTGCAGCATTGAAGTTAATAGTTCACAAAATAATTTGCATTTCAGAGGTAAGGATGAAATTTTAGGGAAAGAATACTGATATAATTTGTTTGAGCTTGAAAATTTCTTTTAATATTAGGATTTACTATTGTCTTTATACTTAAAAATAAATGCCATCACCTTAAATTATCCATTAATTTTCCTTTGGAGTGACTTAGTCTAATAGTCTCCCCTGTTGCTATGTCAATGATATTAGTTAATAACAGACTTAACTTGATTAGGGAGATAGCTGTGTTTTAATGGGACATGTCCTTATATAAGAAGGCCTGTAAAACTAGAGGAGTATTAACTAAGAGCCTTCACTCTTCTAAATGTAGAGCATAATAATATGGTTTTATTAAAATTCTAGCTAATAACATCCATAACAGTCCATAACATCGATATCAATAATAGTTGCCAACAACTGAATGTCATCTATCTGAAGATATTTCTGAAAAAGGAAAATAAATTTCTGTAAAATCTTTCAAAGATAATAATAAGTTGACTTTTCTACGTGCTTAAAAAAAAAAAGGCATATAGTTGCAATAGTAAAGGCTACGGAAATCGATTTGCCTAATGGAGAGTTAATTTTCTGGTTTAGCATGTTATTTTCAAAGCAAGAAAAAATTACAACAATAAAATATTTTCCAGAAAAAGAACATCTGCTTTAAACTCACTACTGAATACAGCATCACTGCTTTCATTGCAACATAAAATCTTTTCTAATGCACATAAAAAGTACCAAAATATTTTTTTTGCCTTCTGTCTCCCACATTTGCATTAGTTTACATTGTTGAAGACTCACCAGAGGGTGGGTCATATGGACAGGGGATGCCCAAAATGGCTAATGCATCATGTTGAGCTTGGGTTGTGTATCCCAATGTCTCACACCAAGATCTTATGGCTGCTGTGCTGGGACCATTTGGTGAATAATTAATCTACTTAATTAATAATAATTAGCCCATACTTGGTCTAGTGGTTAGTGTACCTGACTACTAAACCAGCAGGCATGTCCTTGTGTATGTGTTTATAAGTTGAATGAGAAACCAGGACAACTAGAACTTCTATGTTATCTCCATCTTTTGTGTAGGGGAGTACCTTCTCTCTTTTTTTTTAAAGAAAAATAAATTCGCTTTGAACACTTTAAAAACTACCTTTCTCTTCTTGTTGTCATTTAACCAGTTATTTGTTTTTGAAATAACTGAAATAGGCAGTGACTTTTAGCTTCTCTAGCAAACTTAATAAATGCAACACACTCAGAGTTATTTCTTTGTCCCTTCCCTTCCTTCCAAACAACTTCCAAATAATGCTATAGGGAGTCTATTAATTACTAGAACTAGGATGTACCTGGAGGCTAAGAGAGTATACACTTATGAGCCACTTGTCAGAGTAATTCAGCTTCAGCCAAGAAATCACTAAACGTAATAAAATACATGATCCTGGCAATTACATAATAATAACAAAAATTTATTTAATCTAAAATGATGGTTACCATCTGTGAGACAGCTGACAATTCATTCTGAGTCCTTCTAAGGATCATAATCAGCAGCTTAAACAAAGACACTTAGCACATGAAATTGCACTTTACATATAATACACTATTCCAAATATCTCATCTTTTTTCACATTTCTTAACCACATATAATATAATACATTATCAGTAAGAAAGTAAGAATATTCCACATTTCTTACTGACAAATAAACAGTTTCCAAGTCTAACTTAATTTAATCACTAAAACCTTCTCGCTAACTGGTAAGAGAAACATTAGTTCAAACAGAGCCTACCTTACTACTCGTGAAACTGTCAGACCACTGCAAAGCACATTTCTTTTCATTTCTTCCTCTTTTGGCACAAATACTCTCCAAACTGCACTTAGATATGTATGAAGGACATCACCAATAAATAATATTCGCATTAAGTCACCAGTCACTATAATGCAGTTCACACAGTGTGCCAACCAGTGAAACAGGGAATCACCAGGGAATGATATTGGTGGTTTCTTCTGCAGCACTGGGCCCTTGCAGCTGGAGTAAAAAAGAGAAGGAAAGTGGACTACTTCTCCTCACAATATGATATGGCTTGTCAATCACTTAAGCAGATTATCAGTGGTTCTTGGAAGCTCATTAACTTGGAAGCAAGACCAACAGTTAGAACGTTTTGGTAACTATTTAGAGCAGACTGAGGCAGACAATTCAGCTCACACCAGCTCTTTCAAGTTTCTTTAATAATGGTTCTTCAAACTCTTTATCGCTTTCATGCACATCTTAATTTTAAAGGACCATGGGCTGTTGAGGGTAATCTGAAAACTGCAAGTCAACTTCCATGTAGCACATAATTGGGTGGCTAGGTTTCAATTCCTCCCTTTGATGTTCTGTGAAATTGTCAAAGACTCACCCCATGCTTGCACAGTGTATGTAGTTCCTGCAAAGTTGACCAAAGTGATGGAAAGTCCTTGATATTATAATATCTGGTGCAGTTTCCTGATGTAAACAACATAATTTTCAACATTTGTTGACTAGGGTGAGACTAGACTTTTGGGAGATAATGGAGTATGCACTTATTCAGTTTTGGACATTCTCCTAATGGAAATGGCCATTTAATATTACACCACCTATTCATTATTCTGACACTTTGTCACTGTCCTCCACTGTATTCATGGCTTCTATCACAAGTCAATATGAATCTCCCATTTAATATGAAGTTGTCATCACAAAACTCGGCTTCAAACTAATAACATGCTCCTTCATCTGTTAATCTGGGAACTGCACAAACCTACTTCTCATAGTTCTATTATGGAGGTGTGCTATTTCAGCGACAATTATAAGCCCTTGGACATCCTTTGTTACCTTTTTTTATTTTTATTAATTTCTGCTCACTTGTTTCAATGTTCACAGTAGTCTAATCAATAACAGAAAAACAGAGAATCTAAAGAAAAAGTGCAGTTGGTTCCTACATGTGTAAGAGGGACACCACACTCCAGTTGCACAAGACTGAAAAAGCTGTGTAACAAAAGTAAAAATTTCTGATTGGTCAGACTTTTCAGAATTTTTCTCACCCCTGAATATAATGACTGAAGTAAAAGCTCATTGTACTACTTTTAACTTTAGTTCGTTTAACTATAATAAAAAAATGCATAAATCCTTCTGTAATTTCTCATACATCAATATATCCTAAACTTGAAAAAATTATTCAAAAACCACATAGAGAACTATGAGAGAAAAAATATATGTATAAAAATATATTACTGCACCTGAAGCTTGTTTCTCATATGTTTCACCAAAAATGCCCAGAAACAGATTGAACAGGAAAAATGATACAATAATTGTGAAGAAAATAAAGAAGTTGTACATATAAAGGTTTATTTCTTTTTCAGGTGACATATGAATCATCTGAAAAATAATAAATGAATATTTTTGATATATCACAAAATTAAAATATATTTTTCATTGATTACACTATGATTAGTACCTGATAACACTAATGAGAAAAGGTAAGGGTTGACTCAGTCAGCAACACAACACTATCATAACCTTATGTTCCCAAGCACAAATCCACATTATGCCTGCACTGAGATTTTCTCTGCTAATTCCTACTCATGGCATGCATGGGTGTTCACTAACTTTGTCACAAAACTTATGTCATACCCATACCAAACATTAAATTCAAGGACAGCAATGGATGAACTTTAAGCCATGGCCTTATGTTCAGGAGAGCGATACCTGTGCAGTGAATGTCCTTAAAGGGATTGCTTCCAAACCCTAATAGCTATCTAGTGAGTGAGACTGCTCCCCCCCCCCCACCCCAAACACACACTTATGACCTGTCGAATTGACAAAATTCTATTTTGGTCCATATTTTACTTTATCCACTACAGGCACTGACAGTTCCCCATTCCCAAGTTGTAACCAAAGACCCCCATGGCTGACTCAGTTCTAATAAGGGTAGGCACTTTGCATTGTCATGTATCACCTTGCAAATAAGAGAGAAGTGGATAGAGAAATTTCTAGGAAAGTAATCGTAACTTTATCTGCAGACAGTATCCATTTGATAAGTATTAAATATACAGTTTTTGTATACTCAGTGGCTTTGCAATGTTTCAACATTTATGTAAATCCTGAATTGTTCTCATTATTTGAAAGCATTTTTAGTCATCTAACATATAATTTTATCATTGTGGCTGTATATATGGAACAACACATATGAGCCTTAACATTGTTGTATGCAAACTCAATGTAATACAAATTGTTCTGAAGGCCAATTTTTTTTTAAATTGTTCTGAAGTTGTTTTCTAAAAATTGTTCTGAAGGCCAATTTTTTTAATTTTTCACAAGAATGTTAATGAATTTTAACTTTTAATTTCCAGCCTTCCTTAGATGGTACAAATGTGCTGAAAAGCATAAGACAAGCTACAGAACCCTACAACTTTTGGGCTGGGGTGTTATTTCAGTCTTCTAATGACAAGAAACATTGGCAAGCAGACATATATTAATGTAGAGAAAGGGTTGATTGGACAGAATATATATATTTGTGTGTACAGGGGTCTCACCAATGAGTTCCCTTCCCTAACTGAATATTTAAGAAGCTTGTGACCTGATCATTTTAGATCACTGTTTGCATAAAAGTCCCACTAAAAGGTAAAACAACCCACTAATGATGAAATTTTTATTTACATAAATAAATATATTCATCATTATTATTTAAATAATAAATATATACATTTTTATCTGCAAACAGCAGCTATATCCATTTAAATAAAACTTTAAGAATATTTTCTATTCATTTTTTTTAACATTTACTAAGGACTGAAAAAATTACAAAGTACTAAGTAATAACTTTAAAACCTACTTTCTTCTTAGTTTATCTCATAATGTAATTGCCTAAGCATTTATCTAAATATCTATGAAATTTTTATTGGTGAAATGCCTTTTATAGGAAATTATTTCTAGCTGTGTAGCTGCTTTTAACAGTGCACTCTTTCCATTATCCTTCCCAGAAGGATACTGCAACATAAAATGATCAGAGTATAGTACATACATAATCCTCAAACAGCCATGGGCTACAGAGGTCCAACCAGACTCTACAATTTAGTTCTCCATACACATCTATTCTAAGATAGTAATGTTCCATTTGGCCATTGCATCTTTCAATTCTAAAAAGGCATTGTTTGACATTGTCAACCCATCAAATTCTAGGTCAGTGGTTTCCACAGTGGGGTGCGCATGCTGAACCATGGGGTGTGCATGTGCTGATTCATGGGGGTTCGTAAGAAAAAATTTAATGATTATAATTTAAAAAATTTTTTTGCAAAGATATTAAATCTCCAGAAAATTTTTTTTTTAACATATTCAAATTTTGTGGTCATTTTATGTATGCAAGACTATTTAGTTTCATAAAGATGTCTGAGCATACAATGTGGAGTGCAGAGTGAGCATGGTTGCCAGTTTTAGCCATTTAATGGATTTATTATCTGGCAATCTTGAGAGGGAGGGGAATGAGTCACGCTTACTTGTTCATTCACTCTCAACTAGTAACTGTGGATTAGCACTAATCAAAACAACAATGTTTGCATCTCTGCATTTTTAGAGTCTTCTGAGTCTTTTAAAAGTTTACATTACTGAATAAGTGAATTTTTTAAATTAAAGTTTTTTTAATTCTCTATGACACTGTTAAATGTTTTTTAAGCACTTCAACACATGGACTATGCTATCAAGTATCAACAGTTATTAAGGAGATATTTACATTCCGTACTGTAGAGGATGGGAGTAACATAACTGTTGATACTTGATAGAATAGTCCTTGTGTTGAAGTGTTTAAAAACATTTAACAGTGTCATAGAGAATAAAAAACTTTAATTTTAATTACTGCATTGTGTAGCTCTACTCTAATTTTTTAAGTGAAGTTTTGAATTATATCTAGTTTTTAGTAACTTATCCTCACAAAAATTGACAAATGGCTTAAAAATAGTTCTGTAAAGAAACTTCAGATTGAAGATGATTCTGATAATGCTATTACCTCAAGTAAACAAAAAAATGGTGGAGCTCACATCTGCTAAATAATAATAATAATGCCAGAACGAGCTCTTTGTCAGTCACATCATGAGATAAAAATGAGGTGGCTAAAAAAGTTAAAAATTATCAAGATATCTATTTGAAATTTGGATTTACATCCACTATGAATCTTGCTCTACATGTATATTGTGTTTTGAGATACTAGCTAACGACTATATGAAACCATCACGATAAATAACACATTTAAAAGCTAAGTATCCAGAACATGAACCCAAGATTCTACAATTTTTTCAAAGATGTTTAAAGTCATGCAATATTCAATCCAGCACCATGCAAAATTTCATTAAACATAATGATAAATGTTTGGACATCTCTCTTGAGGTTTCTTACTTAATAGCAAAAGATAAAAAGCCAACACCATTGGAGAAACACTTGTTCTTCCTACCACAGTAAAACTGGATGAAATAATTTAAGGAAAGAGTATGCCAACAAACTAAAATGCATTCCTTTTTCAGCAAATACCATTGGAAGGAGTAGAGAAAACATGGAAAATTTGAAGAAACGAGTATTAGAACAAATTACAAAATGTGGAAGTTTGTTTCAAAGTTGGATTAAAGTACATATATTGCTGACATATCTCAGCTTGTATTTACTAGATTTTGTTTTAATAATGAATTGCACGAATTACTGCTTTGTGAGCCACAAAAAGGGAAATGTACCACAGAAGATATATTCTCAACAGTAAATATTTTCTTCCTAAAACACAATATTTTATCGGAAAACTGTTTAAGTATAACCAGTGATGGTGCAGCTACTTTAACTGGAATAAAAAAGGATCGAAGGGTAAGGTAACAGAGAGAGTACCACATGTGAAATTTACTTACTACATCTTCCATAAGCAAGATATTGGCAACAAAGAAGATGGAGCCAGAAGTGCACATGGTGATGCAGGATTCATCGATGTAGTTAGTTTTATAAAAACAAGACCTTTAACCCTTAAACTGTCAGGTTTCTGAAATGGTCTCAATCTGGTGGGCAAATTAATTTTGAAATGCTTTTAGAAAATAAAATACACAACTTTAGAAACTAATCCTGAAGTAAGTAATGAAGTGAAATATCCATTATACAAAAAGAAAGAGAATGCAATTGTGCTTAATAAAATGAAAAAATACTAGTTAAAAATTTGAAACATTTATTCAAATATTGCAAAATTTTACTGTATTTTTTCTATTTTCACTTCAGTAAAACATTTTTAAAAAGTATTTTTTCCAAATTATTTTATTATTTTAATATAAATAGTTCATAATATTTCTATTAATACTTAATCTTACATTTGTATAGTTTTTTCCTATACATTTTTTAGTTATTTATGCAAAAAATGCACAATGCATGTATATAGATTTTTGGCAATCAGCAAATTCTAAGCCTAGGAAAGTAGTGTTATAAAAAATTCATTTCGGTTTAAAAACAAGATAATTTAAATAAAGATTGAGAAATATATCTAAAAAAATTATGAAGAACTGTGAAAAAAATTTAATAAAAATATTTCAAGACTTTTAAAGTTTAACTGAAGGCACTAAAATTGAGAATGACTCGTTTTATTATGAAGCTGCAGAACTGCTACAGAAAAGTTTATTTTCAAAACTGTGGCAACATTTCGGTTAAATATCGCAATTTACTAACGTTAATTAGGGTATATGGTTAAAATACAATTAAAATTATCTCTAAAATTAGTTCAACCTTTGAAAAAAAAAAATCACACTTTTAGGTTAATTATGTAATCCTACGATTCTTCCAAAATAAACCATTAGAGATCACTAACAGCTTCATTTCAATCATTTCAAATTAATTATTCTTTATAATCACAATATACATTTGAAAAGTAGTAAAAAAATAATTGCAGAAGCACCAGAGTAAAAAAAAAGTCTTTGGAATCGAAAGTGTGTTAAAATATTGACCAAAAGCATTCAGCAAAATTCTGGGATGACCTTCCAGTAGTAATAAAATCAATAACTTACATTAAAAGTTTAGAAAGCATTACAACTCATTAATTAGACTCATATAAGTAGATCAACATACCAGATCTCAAAAACTGATCGATAATCTACTATAATAAGGCAGAATAAAGGCCTAAACTAAATCGTTACTACTTGATGCTATTTATGGTGATTCAACATGTGCAGATCACTTTTCAATAATCAATAGGTTTCATTTATAACTTTTTCATAATTTTTCAAGCAGAATCAACAAGCAAAAATATATATCATAGACTGAAATGTTATTTTCAGATCTGATTACAAACAGTTTAAAAAAAATGCTAATTTCTTTTAAAAAAATTACGTTTTCATTACGAAACAGTAGACTACTCTGGGCTGCTAGAATCGGAAAGTGAAAATGGTATATCCAGCTTGGACACGAAAAGAGTTAAAAAGAAGAATATTTACACTACTTTGTAATGAGGGGCGGGGATGGCTCAGTCGGTAGCGCGCCAGGCTCGTAATCTGTAGTTCCCAGGTTCGAGTCCCAGCTGGGTCAGCGTTGAGATTTATCTCCGCAAAATTCCCCGCCCTGCCCACAGTCAGTAGGGGACACCGATGGGCTTGGAAAGGCCGCCGTCCGTCAGATGGGACGTTAAGCCGTGGCCCCGTGTGCGGGAGAGCCATACCCTGTGCACGTTAAAGAACACGCTGGATGGCCTTGACGGGAGGCTACCATCTGTCTCCCAACAGCTGTTCCAGTGGGTCCCCTCCCCCAACCTTCTCTGAGCCTTCGGGGTCCATGTGACCTGGCCATTTAGCCCATGGTGTGCAAAAAAGTGCCGCTCAGAGGTAAAACAACCCAACTTTGCAATGAGATGGCTATAACCATAAGAATACAGAGATTCAATGGTTACCTCAAGACAAAGTGCTTAAAAGAGTTGTTGAACTGAAAGATGAGTTACGCATTTCTTTTTGAAAAAGACAAGTGTTCCAAATTTGCAAACCTTTTCTAGGAAAGTGGCTGTCAGTGGTATGCTACCTTGCAGAGATATCTTTGAAAAAGGAGCCATTCTTGATTTGTCCCTTCAAAGGAAAGGTGACATTTGAACAATAAGTGAGAAAGCAACTGTTTTTCAAAAGAAACTTGTGCTATGGAGAGAGAATTTTGGAAATAGTTCCATTTGTTATCCATTGTTATGTGATTTGTTGTAGAAAATAATGTAAGTGTGTCACCAATAAGAACTCTTATATTTGTATACTTAAAAACATGAAAACAGAATTTTCTAACCGGTTTAAAAAACATCCAAGTAAAAAATTTAAATGAATTTTGAACCCATTTGAAAAAATGTAAAAATGGAATGTCTTCCAATCACTTCCCAAGAACAGCTGATTGACAGGGAAGATACAATTTCACAAACCGAATTTCAACAAAGAACTCTGCATTATTGATGGGTGGGATTTCAAAATGATTACCCACATTTAGTAAGATGCACTCCTTCCATTTGGATCTATGTGTATCTGTGTGAGGTGTCTTTTTCTGCTATGGCATGCATTAAAACCAAGTATTGAAACAAACCGTACTTAGAACTAGACCTTTGAATTGCTGTATCACAAGGTGTCAAACCAAGATTTTCAGAAATTATTAAACATCTTCAGTTACAATGTTCTCATTAAATTATATTTTTGTATTTATATTATCTTATTTCAGTTGTATACTTATAAATAAATATATCTATATATCTTCATTCATATTGGGGGAGGTGGTGTACATTTTTGGAAAATATAGGGGGTGCATAATCAAAAAAGTTTGTAGACCACTGTTCTAGATCTCCACATTTTTCTAAGGCCTTTAGGTTCATATTTCATAACTTTATTTCTGAATCTCCTGCATGCAGATAAAATGGCTAAATGAATAGTCTCTCACTACACAAGATTCTGTGCAATGGTGGTTGCTGACTCCTTCATCTAACCTCATCATTATTTAACAGTCAAACCACTTAATGCCCAAGGTACTGCGTAAGCACCTGGAATCAAAGGCATAAAGTTTCTTGTTACTTACTTAATAAATATGTTCCTTCAGTTTCAAAAACATGAAGCCAATCTTAATATGTATATCAGATTTAGAAGAAAAATTATCTTGAGCTGGATGGGATATGAAACCACAACTTCCTGATAACATATCAGATGGTGTTCAGACCAGACATGTAACACACCAGATGACCTAAAATATTATCCAAAGGTCATGGGTTCATGTGTCACCATATTCAAGACAATTTACTCTAAATTTTATATCAATGATGAGTGACTTTTCATGATTTTTCCTGTTATTTGCTCACATAGGCCAAATTGATCCAACAAGTCCTTCACTTCTATTCCCATTAAGAGAATAACTTTTAAAAAGTACCAATGGCTTGCCCCACAAGATGCGGCAATATTTTGGTTTAACCATATCCCAAATTATACTTTAGATCTGGCCAGTTCCGTGCAACAACATAGGAAAATGGTGCATAATTCTACTTTTAGTTATATCTGTCTACCATTTATAGGCTAATAAAAAATAATTAAAAAATTATTGAGCTAAAAAAAACTCACCATACTGTCTACACCATCAGATATAACATACCAACCCTGAAAAGTTGCCTAGGAAAGGTAAAAGAAATAATCTTTATTCACAACTTTTTAAAATTATGTAGCATTCTTCTATACAGTATAGAACATCAATATTGTACTCAAAAGAGATTAAATTTTGGCACAATAAAACCTTTCCATAAATCTGTTAATCTGAAATAAGTAATGAAGCCTTTTTTCAACATAGAAATAATAAGGTTTGAGCTTTAGAAATGCTTTTCAAACAGATAATTTAAAAATGATACTAGAAATAAGAATTATTTAATGACTCTCATAGTCATTTTGTCATGTAGTAGATAAGTTAAACAATAATTAATAACCTAGTGAAAAGTAAAAATATTTACTGCAATTAAATTTTACCCTGCTTAAAGCTTACATTAATAAATTTGGATTTATAACAACAGAAATGCAATATAATGTCATATTAACATATGCCACAGTTAGAAAATTAATGCAAAATCTGATAAAACAAATATAAACATTACAAAATATGTAAAATTACCTTATCATTATTACCTTATTACTTTATTATGATATAATTAGTTTTCAATCCTGAGGAATAATTTAAACTCTAGGATTTTATGACTTTTAATAAACATTTAACTTCAATAGCAAGCACGTGAAGGAAAAAAAAAAAGATTTTCTACTTATTTAGCTTGTTTCGTTGGTCAGCACAAATGATAAAGTCTAACAGGGTATATTATAATCTGCAAATTATTAGTAGGAAAAATGTGAAGATGTACCAAACTAGTTTGATTGTTTAGGGTTTTATTGTGCATTTTAGCATCTTAGGCTATAATGCACCAAACGAATGTCCAAAAAAAGATAAAAGTCATGATACCTTAATCAGTTTTTAAAAATACACTAGAAAGACTCATACAAAAAATGTAAAACAATAAAATGAAATGAAGTAGACAACAATAAACAAATGTATAAATAGATTATAAATATAAATATAAAAGTAACACAGGTGTAAGTGACCTGGGTTAAACATCTAGAATAATAAACTGGGGAATAAAACCATAGGTGGGTAAAATATCCAGTATATTGCAAAAATTTAAATACAGAGGTAAAACAGCAATGATCTGAAAAAAGATGTCCAAGTGTAAGTGGCTCGGTTTTAAAATCGTGAAAGCTAAAAAACATGCACCATTCAAAGTTAAAACATGGACAAGAAAATAAAATATGTTTCACAGATAAAGTGGTGTCACAAAACTGCACTTAGGTTTGTCGTCCACCTGTAGAAGAAATGAATGAGTAATAAATGAACGACCTAAGCAAATCTGAGCAAGTACAACTTCCTCCTTGTGATTCCTGCGGTAACAAGACTGCCATGGTTTGATGATAGGTTATCTCAAAGAGCATCATCGTAAGTTGTTCTGACCAAGACCTCTGCTTGACCAGACTCCCTGTCTTTTCTCCTCAGCTCATGACTGGCGGGTCCCCTTTGGCCACCTTGCCATTGAGGAGCCTGTCATTGTGGGGCTGGACAGCAGATTCCAGGACCTCTGCTACACACTGCTTTGGCCTCTGCTTCCAGTAAGCAGGAGCTTCCTGCCCCCCCCCTTCCCTTTTGCAGTTATCCTTTCTTTGTGTGGCCAGTTTGGCCGTTCAAATTTTGTTATTTTTTTACTTAGTTCCTTTTGTGAAGAAAGGTTTTTTTTTCTGCACGTTTCTCTTTTCATTTTCATTTTATTTATTTGTGAGGGCTAGGCTCACTGTCTGTGTGGGTATAGTGCCCACATAGCCCTGGCACCCAACTGGGCATCCCCTTGTTGGTGTCCATGTAGGGTGGGAACAGCGGGCACTGAACCACACAAAAACAAACATGAGAGTAGATGATGAAATTAATGCAATCAATGCCACTAAGAGGATAGGACACGAGCCTCCATCTTCTTTGTCTGTGTCATCTCTGCAGTCATCTTTATCTCTTTGTTCCCAAGATTCCTGATCATCCACTCCATGAGTGATCAGGTACTTGGGGACATGTCCCCATTTGTTGTCAACAAAGGTTTGAAAAGTCTAGCGAGAGAGCCGAAATCCAAACGTTTATGATCTGGCAACTTGCAAGTTGAGACCGCTTGTTCCAAACACTCAGAACTACTCCTTAAAGCCAGAGAGATTGGTAAGGGTGGCTGTCGAAGTCACTCCTCACAAAACTTTGAATTCCTCTTATGGTGTGATAACTGAGTCCTGACTCAGATCCTGACTGTACAGTAGAAAAGGCAAGCTGTGTGAACTGTAGCGGTGACCATCTGGCATATTCCTGCGACTGTCCCAAATGGAAGGTGAAAAAGGAGATGCAATGCCTCAAGACATACATCTCCTACCCTGAGGCAAGAAAGCTCACTACACTGCCCACCCCAGCTGGCAAGGTTTCCTATGCCAGTGCAGTCATTGGAAAGCCCATCATTTCAATGACTTTGGTGGTGGTGCAGACTGACATCAGTGTACCACCTACTGAATCTTACTCACTTACAGCTAAATACCTGATAACACAGGAAAAACCAAGTTTGGTGTTGACTTCGACATCAACCCCAGTTTCCATTCCTGCAATTCAGTCTTCCACCTCCACTGGAAGGCCTCCTTCCTCCCGCCCTGAGACAGCTAGACCTTCCAAACTGAAGGGGCTCCCGCTGGGGGCAAAAAAGGATGGTTAAGTTGAATAGGAATTCGTTGTCCACCCACTCTTCTAAGTCCTGAGAGATTGCCACACTTCTACAATGGGATTGTCGTGGATTCCAGAGGAATCTTAACATCAAGGCCCTCCTTCAGGTGCACCAGCCCATCTGTGTGTGCCTGCAGGAGACATACCTTGCAGAGGTACTTTACTTGTAGATCAATATGTTCAGCACTTTCAGGAACAAGCAAGAATGAAAGAACTTTCTGTATTATCCAACACAATTGTATGACTTTATTTCATTCAATTTGTGCTCCATTTTACATAAGGAACACATTATTCCTTCACCAATGAATTTTCTTCCAATTCAATTTACTTTATCAGAGAAAACTTAGTAATAAATACTTTATAGCCAATGTTTTTTAATTGTACCATTCTTCTGCATTTATAATGGATCTGATTGAGGAGAATATTATTTAATATGAGCTTCATTAACCAATATTTTGGTATTTTTCAAATTCACTCATCCACATTTGTAATGTTTTCTAAAGTTCTTTTCATTATGGAAATAATTTTGGGTTTAAATTAGAATAATAAGAAAGAAAATAAATATTTCAACATATAAGTTTTAAAAAAATGATACATGTTGCAGAATAAAAGCTGTATTGAAATACTTACAACTTCAAATAATGCCAGGTAAGAATTCATTGCATTATCAAAGTTTATGATAGAATTATCCCATGTAAAGTTGAGATTAATACAGTCTTCTATTCCAGAAATGAAAGTGCTATTTAATTCATATCCTTCCTCATCATAACAAGAATAAAATTTTCCTCCTAAGTATTGCACTCCTATATATACAAAAGGTATGAAGTAGAATGTAGTTATTACTGCAGCAGCAAAAACTAAGTTAGCTGAACTAGTAATAGTCTTCAAAATAACCTGAAAGTAGAAAATTAACATTCTTTAAAGCAATTAATAATTAAATTTTTTACACAATCTTCAATGATTATCAAACAGAATAAATTAATAAAAATAAATACATTCAGTTTATTATAAATTGTTAAAAAACTTGTTTATCTTTACCAAAACTTATTGACTTTGCACTCATCATTTCATATTTGTTGAATGCTATTTTAATCATATAAAAAAGGTTGGGTTTTACTCAGTGTTGTATAATATATAAGCACATTAATCACTTTAACACTGATATGAAGATGCCAGGAAAATATAGATTTCAACATGATGTTAACAAATATGAAATGATGAGGGCTAAATCAGTAACAAAAATGAACTGAACAAAATGTTCCACATTTAATCAGTATCTTGATAGTAGAGGCACCCTTACAGATTTTCAGCAGATGGAGCACAAAAATTACATTACTTTTTGATAACACAGAAACTTACAAATTCACACATGGAAACAAAAAGTAAGTGTGCTTTGATTATAGCATCACAATATACAGAAATTGTGCACAAAAAATTATAATACTAGTACTTTTTTAATTTTTAAATATATGAAACTTCCATACATTGTGAATGCAATAATCAAAGCACATTTACTTTTTGCTTCCAGATGAGAATTTGTGTAAGTTTTAGCATTATCAACATGTATTGTACTTTTTGTGCTCCATCTGCTAAAAATTTGTAAGTGTTCCAATGCTATCAAGATATTAATTAAAAATGGAACTTTTTTTTCAATTCAGTCTTTCTTATTGACTTTGCACTTATCATTTCATATTTGTTAACATCGTATTGAAACCATCTTTATCATCTTTTGCACAATGCTCACTTATATCAGTGTTATTGGTGTAATTTTCATTAACTATATCTGAAAACTTTAAAAACTAATTCTAGCATTGAAAAAAAATTATGAAAAATAAAGAGTGATCTACACCAGTTTACTAAAATATAATTGTTCAAGTTTTCAAGCTAATGCTAATATACCTTTATCAATAATTACATTATGACTTTATTCTTTGGTCCAATGAGGTAGCCTTTCAAATTAAATGGACGTCAACAGATGCTATCATGTCTATTGGGTTATTTCCTCTGATCAGCAATGAGCTAAATGGCCAGATTGCAAGGACTCCAAGGGCTCAGAGTTGGAGAGGGGAAGAGAATCCAATGGACAGCTATTAGGAGACAAATGGAAGTCTCCAATCAAGGCCATCCACCATGTTCTTTAAAATGCATAGCGTGTAGCTCTCCTGTATTGAGGACCATGGTTTTATATCCTATCTTACAAATGGAATGCTTACTAAAACAAAATTGAATTAAATTATTCAAAGAACTGTTTACTCACTTTCATGTTGTGCCAAACAGTAAGAATATGAAGAAGTGACAGGATACGAAGTATGCACAGAACCTTAATACCTCGAGATGAAAACTGATCAATAAAAAGTGCCTAAAACAGAAAATGTATATATAATTTATTAATGGAAAAAGATGAAAATAACAATTACAAATTATTTTTGATCAATTATAATATATTTATTATAATATTATTATAATATATTTATTATAATATTATTATAATATATAACAAAATCCCCATTCTTAAAAGAAGCTAAATGCATTAATTTCCAGGTAGGTAGCAGTTTACACTATTTTTATGTCTTATGATATCATTGATCCTACTTCTCTCAATAAACCTAGTTTCTTTAAAAATCCAACTAAACCAATTTCTTTTCATAGCTACCTGGAAGGTGAAAATTTAAATAGAATTTATTCTTTTCCTATGTTAGAATTCCTGTATGATATTTTCACACAGCTATTCCAGTGCTATATCTAGGATCTTTTGGGTTACAAGGTCAGATGAACAAGTACATATCAGATACTAAAAAAAGAATCTTAAATTTCTCTTTTCAGGATGCGATTACAGTAAGCATTTGCATAGTGTAGGTTTACTCCTCAGCAGGAAATGCTAGTGATACTTTCTAGGCTATAACATTAATGAAAGATTTCATACAACTAAATTTAAAATACTGATTAAAGACTTGAGTATTACCATTGCTACGCCCATATTATGGATTCTGACAAGGATATCAAAGAAAGATTTTACAGACAACTTCAGGTTATTATGAATTCTATCATGAAAAGAGGTATAGCTCTTGTACTGGGCGACTTCAATGTCACAGTTGGTACTGACTCTGACTGCATATACAATTTATGCAAGCAGTATCATTGCTTATGTATTAAACAGCAAATAAGTTGTTTTACCACTGACTAGCACCTTTGGGCAAACAATGGGCTAAGTCACAAGGACCCTGAAGGGCTCTGAGCTGAATAGGGAAAGGGGACCGACTACACAGCTAAGGAGACTGAGTGAAATCTCTGTCAAGGTCATCCAGTGTTTTCTTTAATGTGCACAGTGTTGGTTGGTTGGTTGGTTTGTTAAGGTATTATGGTGCACTAATAGCTAAGGCTATAATGTGCCAAATTACAGACAAAATAAATGATAAAATTAAGAATACCTCAACCAAATTTAAAAATAAACTACAAAGATACATAAAAAAAAATGTAAAACAACAAAATTAAATGTAGTGTACAACAATGAACAAATGTGCAAATATGTTATAAATATAAATATAAAGAAAAAAGCAACACATTTGTAAAAGACCTGGGTAAAATATGAAGAATCATAAAAAGTGAAGTAAAGATAGATGATAATCACAGCATTACCTGCTGCTCTTTTGGCATTGATAAATCAATAAATATTTTGCAGAACTGTATGTCGGCAAAATTTTTTCTGCAGAATATTAAGTGAAGTAAAATTATAGGCGAGTACAATATCCAGTATGTTGTAAAAGTTGAAACACATGGGTAAAACAACAATGATCTAATAAGAGATGTCCAAGTGTAAGTGGCTCAGACATAAAATCATGGAAATTCAAACATAAACATCTTTCCAAGTTAAACAAGGAAATTCAATTATTATATGCTTAACAGTTAAAATGGTGTTACAAAACTCACAGGTTCATCATCCATAGAAGAAAAGAATGCGTGACAAATGAATAACCTAAGTGGAGCCGAGAAAGTACAACTTCTTCCTTGCGATTCCTGCAAAAACATGGCTGCCATGGTTTGACAATAAGTTTGACCTTAAAGAGCTTATTCACAAGCTGTTCTGACCAAGATCTCTGCCACTGTGCCCGGAGCTCAATAGTAAAATGCTACCAGAAATCCAGATATGGAACAGGCAATGGTAAGTCATACAGGGGCATAGCTGACTTGGCAGCAGCATCTGACAAGTCATTGCCTCTGATGACAATGTGACCAGGCACCCAACAGAAGAGAATGGTGATAGTTGCTGCCAGACGATGTAGCTGTTGGCAGATCTTGGAGAGAACAGGGTGAGATCGAGGTCTTACTGAGATCAAAGCTTGTAATGAGCTAAGCGAGTCAGTGTAAAGCACACACTGGTGATGATGCTTAGCTGCCACATGGTCCAAGATGAGGCTGATGGTGTACTAGTTAGCTAGTTAGCTGATAGTGTACAGTCGTGCAAAGAAGATGTAACACTGCAGTGAGATCTGGTCTGCAATGATTACATCACAGTAGATCATATCCAAACCCACTGATGTGGTGGACTTCAAGACATCTGTGAAGACAGGCAAGAAATCCTGGTACTCAACACGGTGGCTAGCAAAGAGTTGCCGTTACACACAGTCAGGTGTAAAGGCTTTTCCCGTCCTCCAAAGGAAAAAAATCATAGGAAGGGAAAACAGCAAGCCTCAGTGGAAGTAGCTCAGCTGTCAACTGTGAGATGCTATCAAGACTGGTGTTAATGTTTTGCAGGCAACTTTGGACATGCAAACCGAAAGGAAGAATGACAGTCAGGCAATTAGTGCAAAGCCTTTCCCATTTGGGACTGAAAATGAAGTCCCAAGTTGGATGGCATGGCAGGGATCACAATTTATAAGTATATTATAGGGACAACTGCTGACAGCGAAGATATAAAGAAAGTTTTTCAGTCTCAACATAAAGACTGGATAGGTGAGGTGCAGATTTGGTTTTTTTGGTTGTTTAGGATTTTATGGCACATTTGCGTCTAAAGCTATAATGCACCAAATATAAGATTAAAAGGGCTAAAAGACATAGGCCTGCAACCAGAAGTTAAAAAATGACAAAGAAAAAGATATAAAAGTCATAAAAGAGTAAATCAACTATATAAAATATATACATAAACAGTAATAAGAATATAAACATCATGTAAAAACAACAGAAGAATAGGAAAATAAAAGCAACCCAGGTGATAAAGGCTAGGTGAAATATATATATATATAATAAAATAGCATTAAAGTCAAGTAAAATAGCCCATATAATAGAAAAAAGCAAAAAAGAGGTGATAAAAGTGAACCATTAGACAAAAGATGTCTGAGTGTAAGAGGCTCAGACATAAAATCACGGCAGGTAAAATGAACAGTGTTCAAAAGTAAAAGCAGGACAATCTATTAAAATGTTTTCCGAATAAAATGGTGTCACGAAACTTGTACTTAGGTTCGTCGCCCACCCATAGAAGAAACAAATGAGTAAGAAAATAATGACCTAAGAGGAGCTGAGCAAGTACAACTTCCTTCTTGTGATTCCTGCAAAAATATGACTGTCATAGTTTAATAAATAAGTTTGATGTTAAAGAGCTTGTCATAACCTGTTCCAACTAAGATCTCTGCCACTGTGCTTCGAGCTTAATGGTAAAATGCTGCTGGAAATCAAAATATGGAACTGGCAGTGGAGAGCTGGATAAGAACATGGCTGACCTGGCAACAGCATCTGCCAAGCCATTGCCTCTGATGCCGACATGACTGGGCACACAACAGAAAAAGATGTTTGTAGTGGCTGCCAGATGTTGGAGCTGCTCTGGGGCAGTCATAAGTCTCAATCCTGGAAGGGGCCATTTTTAGGGGTGTATGAAGGATTTTGTAGTCCAGAAATGACACTTTTAACTTTACTAATGTATTATTTAGTAATCGAGATCCTTTTCAGCATCTTGCCATTTGGCCTTTACAGTATTGAAGGTGTTGAGGGTTTGTCTTCCTGAAAAAAATAATTAGCTGGCTGTTGGAATGGAAAAATAAAACATTGCGAGTCTCTTGAAGGGGGCCACAGCGCCCTCCTTATGACTGCCACTGGAGCTGCTGCTGGTGGATCTTAGAGAGAACTGGGTGAGGCTGATGTTTCACTGAGATCAAAGCCTGTAGCGAGCTAGGTGAGTCAGTGTAGAGGACACACCGACAATGATGTTTAGCCACTGTGATCCAAAGCAAGGCATATAGCATACAACTTTACAGTGAAGATGGAATACTGCTGTGAGATCTAGTCTGCAATGATTATATCACAGCAAACCATGGCTGATCCCACTTAATGTGGCAGACTTCAAGCCATCTGTGAAGACAGACAAGAAGTCCAGGTGTGCAGCACAGTGGCTGGCAAAGAGTTGCTGGTACACACAGTCAGGTGTAAGGGCTTTCCCTGTCCTGCAAAGAGAAAAATTACAGGAAGGGGAAACAGCAAGCCATGGTGGAGTGACTCAGCTGTCGACTGTATAACACTATTAAATGCAAACACACCAAATGCCCAATTTTTAAATTATATTTTAATAAATTTGTCAAGAGTAATGCAAAGAGAAAGTGTTGATATCTCTGAGGTAGCCACAGACATGCAAACCAAAAAGACAAATGGCAATTGGGCAATTAGTGTAAAGCATCTCCCATTTGGGACTGAAAATGGAGTCCCAATGAGATGGCATGGCTAGAAATGCAATTTAAATGCATATTGTAATGACAACTGCTGTCAGTGAAGATATAAAAACGGTTCTTTGGTCTCAACATAAAGGCTCTGGAATGCAGAAGACCCCCGTGCTAACACAGAGAGTCCAGCACCTTCATCACTTAGTCCTGGGAGGAATCATGCACCTGGGATCCGTAGTCCAGTTTCAACTGTACGTGTAGCAAAGGACATCAGTCTGCTGCCCAGGAGAGAGGAGAGGGCCTTGATGATGTTCAATGAATGTCCACATACACTTGAACCTGAGATGACATATGTATGATAAGAAGGTTAATTTCAGATCGCAAATGAGACCAAGAAATTTGGTTTCTGCCACAACTGGAATGATGTTATCCTCCAGCCGTCGTTCAGGGTCCAGATGAAGCTTATGCTTGTGGAAAAAGTACACACAAGCAGTCTTCTGTGGGAGAACCAAAACACATTGGCTGTCGCCCAAACTGAAAGATTGTTCAGGGCAATTTGCAGTTGTCTTTCAATGACCTTCATGCTGGCGATGAGCAAAAGATGCTAAAATTGTCAACATAGAGGGCACTGTCTACAGTTGGAGGAAGTTGTCTAATAATAGAATGAATCTTGATAGCAAAAAAGCATAACATTCATGACACAGCATTGTGGTACCCCCTATTCTGTGCTGCAACAGTCAGCAAAAAACACAGACATGAAAAGAACATGATAATAAGAAGTTGGAGATGAAGATCAGCAAGTGAGTGGCACCAAGCCATGTCATATGCTTTTTCGATGCTGAAGAAAATTGACAATGGGTGCTCTCATGCTGGTAGGAACTTCAGGCACCACCTTTTCAAGTGGACCTTTTCAAGAACAGAAACTGACTTGCCCGAGACACCTTACTCCAGTGCAGGATTGGTGATGCCCAACTAGCTAAGTGAGGGTTCAAGTACCTACAATGGCCTCTGATCAGGATTATCCACCAGCTAATGTAAGGTTTTCTATGCCTCTCTTCACTTAGAGCTTGCAACCCACAGACAAACAGAAAACACAGCAGCAGATTTTCCCTCAACAGAGGCCCCACCAGTGCAGCAAGTCCAGAATCCATAATCAAGCTCAAAGACATAAACCAATCCAGTCTAGTAGATATAAATGGTCAGCACCAGGACACTCTGAAGTTCACCACTCCTCAGCAGGGCAGAAAAAAAGAAAAAAGTGGCCAGAGATGACCAGATCAATTCAGGCCACACTGATTTGGCAGCCCTCCATTTCCATTCCCTTTCTAACAAGAATATCTCTTTTGAAAGGTATTAATGACCTGCACCACAAGAAGGCAGGGTTGGGCATTACGTGTTAGGCCTGGGAGGTTCTGTACATCATCATTGGGGATTGGTACACAGTTTTCCTTCCTGTTTAAGCTTAGCTACCATTTACAGACCTTGAGGAACAGGAAACAAATAGGACAAAGAATATAATGGATTTCTTTATAGAGAGATAAAAGCTGGGTAGTTTCCAAAATAGAAGCAAAGTCTCATTCAATAAAGACTTCATTCTCAAATCCTTCAATTTTCAAATATACATAAAGACATAATTATAAACACGAGTTCAATATTTTCATCAGCTAAAAACTTAACAGTGGCTTAATACTTATTGATTCCAAGGTTCTAAAATAAATATAAAAATTGCAAATAGAGTACACAATAAAGCAACTTCATTTCTAAGATTATTCTCTAGTAAATTAAAGCAATATATCATATTTATATTCTTATTTTTAGATTCAAAACTTACCATAACTACAATAAACTCAAGCCAACAAAGAAAGCTTCTGAAATATCTGTATAACCCATATGCCAGCCACTTGAGGCCCATTTCTAAGGCAAAAATTATTAAAACTACCACCAGTAAATATATCAAACTATCTTTCATAATTTGACTTTCTTTTGCATAAATGGTTGTCTGTAAAGCCTGTAATATGCAGAAAATATTAAACATTAAATCAGAATATTAATTACCACAAAAAAATCTAGAAACAGCAAAAAATTTTATATTATTAAAGAAAATGTAAAAAGTTTAGTTGTACAGGTGAATTTTAAAACTTTTTTTCAGTTTATTACCTTACTGACGATGGCAATAATTTAAATGATCTAATAACACATTTTATCTAAATCTGTCTAAATACAAGTCCACACCTTTGCAGAATTATTCTTTTTTCATTCTTGTTATTAATGGTTAAATTGTATTTTATTATCTGAAAGAATTTTGAAAGTTTCATATTTTACTTTTATATTTACTGTTTTATATAATCTAATTATAGACATCCCATGGCCGAGTGGTTAGTGCGCTTGGTTACTGATCTAAGGGACCTGGGTTCGAGCCCCGGGTAAGGCATGAATGTTCGTGTCGTTTTTCTGCTGAGGTCCTGCCATCCTCACAGACCTTCTACTATGGCATATAAACTTACAGGCTCCTGTCAGACCTCTGTGGCAAGCAGCTGCTTGAGGGGGTATTTATTTTTTATTTTTTATTGATCATTGGAAAAATTGAAGATTTCCTTCATTTTTCCTGCTAATATTTCTTTTAATTTTTGTAGTAATATTTTAAGGTTTAAGATGATGTAGCAATCTTTAGTTTAAACTGAAACCGATGATGAATGAAATAAATTTTATCTTACTAAATCCAAAGTACTCAAACACCATCACACTACTAATGAGTTTTTCTATGCACACTGCTGTATGTGAAATTTATTATCTACAATTTATTAATCAATTTAACTGGATATAAGTTGATTAACATTTTTAATCTTATAAGAAATTTTGATTTCATCAGCAACCCTTTGGATGACAATGGCAACTTATTATTAAAGAAAAATTGCACTTAAACACATCCAAAAAATATACTTATTTTTCTATATAGGATGCTTTGGAATAATATGGCAAAATTCTAGGAGCAAAATGGAGTTCTAGAGGGTAAAACTGTTCTCATGAAAACATCATTAAAGAGTTAAGTGATGAAAGAACAACGATGCATATTCTTGTGACATTGAAAAATTGCACCGATATTAGAGTATTACATACAAACAGTACTAAAAATCTCAGAACAGAATGACTTTTAAAAAACAGACTGGAATGTCCTAATCATCAGTCATCTTTGACATGACAGGCAACTATACATTTATGGGAAATGTTAATTTAACTTTGGGAGATTGCTATGGGAATAATGAAGCTGCTGCATGGTGGTACAGAGAATTGTTTCCTGCTTAATAAATAAACAGTGAATATTTCCTGCTATCAATAATTATCTGTAGACAAAGAATCCATCACTGCCAGAAAATTTTATTGTTGTTGACAAGGTATAGTATGTCAGACACAGAGAAGCATATTCTGCAGATTGTAAATGATCCAACAAGAAAATTTGGAGAATGTCAGGGCTAATAGATAACTCCCCACTTTTGTATAGAACTCAGCACATGCATACATCCTCTATCCCAACCACATCCAACAAGCATTCATGCAAGCAGATGTACCAGCAAGTTGAACCTTCTTTCAGTCTGCAATGCCATGTGATTGGAGTCTAACGTTTTTGTATAGGATTGTAAAGAAAGTAAAGAAAAAAAGAGTGTATTCGCATGGAATGATATTGTGAACCTTCACAACCAGAATATAGTGTGGATGCCAGCCTTCAATCCAGAAGTGTCCACAACCATCAACCCAATTTACATCAAAGTCCAAGGTGTAAGATCATGGTGAAATTTGCCTCCAATGGAGGGGCTCCCTATGCCAGTCACAACAGGAAGATGAGACAGCAGAGGCAGAAGATACTACTTCTCTGCTATCTCACGATTCTATTAACTATACTAATCTCATTAATCTAGTAGAGAAAAAATAAAATACATTAGGCCTTGCAGAAGATGCCAATGTTCTGAAAGAAATCAGTTAGTAGTCACATGCATGTTCACTGCAGCTTCTTGTTCTGGTGAGTATCAAGAAGGGAGGTAATGGAATAATCAGTGGTTCCATTAGCATGAAGCTCCCAAAACAAAACTTCTCTTTCAGCATTGTAGTGGAAGCAGTTCAGCAGTACATGAGATAAAGTCTCAGGTGTGCTGCATGTAGCACAGTTAGGACTGTAGGCTCTACCAAGAGTGTGAAGTGTAGAGTTGCTGTAGATGACACCAACTCAGATACAACCTCTGCTGATAGAGGAGGGTCTTCTTAGATCAGTGGAGGTTTCCAAGGTTGGGAGCAGTGAGAGAAGGGTCTACCAGGTACCTAAAAGAGGAACAACTGGAGTCCCTCTGCCACTGGGCAAGACAATGCTGGCTCATCAGCCGAGATAAAATCCAGCTGTCGTTAAGAGAGGGGAATTAGTAACATACCTCAGTCTCTCATTGCTAGTATTACTGGCCTTATTATACCTTCTTATACCTTACTGGCTTGTACTAACAACCAACACACTTTGGGAGTTCAGAATGCTTGTGCCTTCTACATAGAGCTGGATGTGTTGGAAGATGCACATTAGAAACTCTCTACATATAGTTTATTTGTATGATGATGCACTCACTATCTGTCAGTGTGCATGTGCAATGGTGGCTCCATTATGGTCATCATTGTACTGAAAGTGGGCCAAATGTTTCTGTTAACTAGCCTCCATGTTAAATTGCCCTGAACCCTGTGGATTTTTACCTCTGGAGAGGCATGAAAGAATTAATCTATACCAGTCCCATTGATATTGAACAAGCCCTGCAGTGAGTACACAGTATCCAAGCAACATCATTTGTTTTCAAGTGTGTTAGTGATTCATTCTTATATCAAGTGAATGCCTGCATGTGCCTGACAATGGAAACATCTTTTATAAGCCCAACTATGCATCTGTATTCAACTTTAGCATTTCTGCACAACATAATGGCTGATTCTTTAACAATGGGTTTTCATAGGCATGTTTGCAGGTCATTTTCAACCTCTCTAGACATTCCCTTGTTGCTTCCAGAATTTCAGTACAATATCCAAAAAACCCTGTGTAACTAAAATGGATGCTATGCAAATGAGAACTGAATCCAACAGCTGGTAAATATCAGCTGTTCTTTTCTACTGAGATCTAATTAATATTATATTTTTATTTTTCCACAATAACACTAAAATTGAGTGATTTGCTAAAATTAACATCTTTCAAGATGGCTTTCAGTATGTCCTCCCATAATATTCAATCAACAATTACAGCTGAGTAAAAAAGGCCATGGGACCTGAAACTAATATTGGTAATGCACAACTTTATTTGCAACAGACTGCAAATGATTTGTAACTTCCTGCTTTCTGCCTTTTGCTACTGCATGACCTATTGGTTAGTTTTTCTAAAAATATCCTAAATTTTTCTCCAGACCTCCCTTGGACCACTCTCTGCACTTGTGCTCCTTTGCTACCATTGTATGTGAGTTACATTGTGTGGTGTCTGCACTATATTGTGTGATGGATGCATTATGTTGTGTCAAATTTTTTTTATTTCATTTTTAACAGTTTGCCTTTGGCCAAGACAATGCCCCTATTTTTACCTTCAAACAGGATAGACCTAAATCTTCCTCTAAACTGCTGTTTCATTCATTCAGTTCAACAGTAAAGAGCAGGTGAAAAAACAATCAGAAAGACAGGTTGTTCAATTCCTAACTGGATCACAATTTCTATTAAAAATATTTAACGTTTGGCATGAAAAGCTGAAAGTTTGGATAAATTACTGAACTTGTGCATATTTCATGCATTTTTCAAGAAATTTTTTAAACACCTCTAAAACAGAGGATAAAATGTTATACTGCAATGTAAATATGCAAATCCATTCGTCTCTTGCCCCTGCCCCTTCACTTCTGCTCAATTGTGCCATTTATGACGCACCCACCTCTTATTTTTTTTTTTTCTAGATCCAGGCCTGGTTATGTTTGTTAGTTTATATCCCAAGTGGTTGGAAACTAAATTTTCTACTAATTAACACTGAATTCATGTTATTACTGTTTAATAAGACTATTAAAAACTGCTAAACACTAAGTTAGATAGTTTTCAAAAGGAGAACAGACATGTCCATGCTACCATGTAGAATCAAATTTAATTTACACACACTCACTGTTTATTTAAACATATATATTTTTCAGTGGCTACATATATCCATGTAACATTTATTCAATCTATTACCTTACATCACATAAGGAAGTTGAAGAATACTTTGTAGTAACAAAAATACAGTAAATACAACTTTAATTACTAAAGTCATTACTGTTTAAAAGCCCTGATTAGTTGTTGTAAGAGAGACTATTACCAGTTCCTGCAGTTGAATATCCTGAAATGGCTGACACACTCAAATCAAGAATCTCTCGTTTTACTCAACACTATGCCACTGTTGTTTATTTAACCTTCACACACCTGTATTGTTACATTCCATGTTGAGAGCAATTACACAAGTTCTAATGAGATGTCAGTCCTTTCTAATTTGTTGCTAATTTATGGTATGCTAAATTGGTCAATACATATGCATTGTTTAGCCCACAGAACATTATTCACAATACATCAAAATGTTAAAATCTACAAGTTTAAAAACTCGCAACCTTAAAACAATGCGTTTGTCACACATGACTTCATCATTCAATGTGCTCTTAGATGATAAACAAACTTTCTTAAGTATTTGTAAACCTAGCAGTGACCTAGTGACTCAAAATTCAGGCAACTTAAAGGTAATTTTCATGCTGCCTGTACTGGATAAATTTCCTTATTATATAAAACATTTTTACTTAAATAAATTATCAAGTTCTCTAAGTAATGTAATTGGAACTTTATAGAAGGGAATGCTATTATTTTATTTTGCAAAACATTATTAAATTATTATTTAATATAGTTTGTATTAAGATAGTTTTCCCTAAAATATTTTAAAGTCATATTCATGTTCTGTTAGCCATGCTGCAATCAATCAACAAGTTTTTCTTACATATTTTTATTATCCAATTTATTAGCAGGATCTTCAATTTCAATCAAATATACTCCTCCCATAGGGGAGTTCATATCTCTATCATTAATTATTAATGATTTTTCATTATTTATTGTTTACTGGCACTGTTACATTTATTTAAAGTTTCTTTTTTCTTTTCAGTATGTTCAAGATTTCAGGCATGTAGGAAAAGAAACTGTGTACTTAGATTTTCTTTTTTTATCAGGAACCAGTGCTGGGAATAGTAATTATTTAAAATTGATTACTATGTAGAAAACTACCTTTATTCTACAGTAAGATCATACACCATGAATCACAGTTTATGCTAATGTTTCATTACGTTTGTACTTATCAATGGGTTAATAATGATCATCTTTACTGAGAAGAGATCTAGAAGTCTTGCTTTAAGAGGATTTATGGGTGATAAATGTCAGATACTATAGTTTCATGTAATATATTGAAATATGTATATCTAACTTCTTGTCATTCCCAAAACTACTTTCACAAATTCTGTTATCCCAGATATTTTCAATACTGGGATAACAGAATTGGTGAAAGTGGTTTTGGGAAGGACAAGAAGTTGTTAGGTATGCATATTTATATTATACTTATGCATATTTCAATCAAATATATTATAAACCTACCAAAATGACACTGGATGTGCAAATTGTCAGTGCTATTATAATTTTGAAACATTTATTCCTGACAAAAATTAAACATCTGCTTCGCAACTTATTCCATGCTGTAGCTCTCATAAAGTTCTCAGGAATGCATGAATAGCATAAGATAGGACAGCAATTTTCCACATCTACAGATGATCTTCTTTCTTTGAGCTTGGAATTTTCAGAAGCATCTGAAATGAAAGTATCAACATTTCACTTAGAAGAAGGGCTTTGAATTATGTTTTCCTTAATATTTAATAAGCTGATTATGCTAATACCAAACTTAAAAAATAAATGACCTCTCAAACAGCTGCTTGTCACAGAAGTCTGACAAGAGACTTGTCAGTATAATATGCTATAGAAGAGATATGTGAGAAAGGAAAGACCTCAGCAGAAAGACAATACAGAAACTGTAAATAATTTTTTTTTCTGGGGCTCAAACCCAGGTGCCTTTGAGCAGTAAGCAAGCTAAAGATTTCAGAAAATCAAAAATTAATAGCATTGTAAAATAGCTAATAAACAAAAATCAGCTGCATCATATCACAAAAGAAGCAACATTTCTAAGCAACAAAAAGAATAAGAACACAAATATTTGCATATTTTTATGTGTATTAAATGATATAATTTTGAATCCAAAAGAGCATTAATATTTACATTTTAGGTCTTGTCTTTTGCATAGTCTTCTCTCTGGCATAATATACCAATATAACATGCTGTTACTTAGTGGTCATTCTTCACATATGTTGATAACTTATCAATGCAATATTTCTTTGGCTAATTAAATATTTCATATTTTGGGAAATGGTAGCTCTTTAACCCTCAAAGTGACAATATACTCTAAAATAGCAGATATTCAATACACAAAATACAACCTTTATAATATGTATATTTAATGATACAACATACATGCAATATACATAGTATTATGCATAAAAATAGTGAAGAGAAACAAAGTAGGAACTATTTATGAATTCAGATTGGGCCTGTCTTGAATTAACTCTGTCCCATGGCTGAGTGAGCACACTTGGCTATTGATCTAAGGGACTGGGGTTCAAGCCCCGGGTAAGGCATAGATGTATGTGTTGTTTTTCTGCTGACCTGTCATCCTCTCAGACCTTCTACTATGGCAAGCAGCTGCTTGAGGGGGTATTTATTTTATTTAATACTATATAATACTTAAGATCTTAAGGTCTTGAGTATACAGTGCCCATATTAACAACTTTAGTGCCAAATGTAAATTTCATCCAAACACGATCTTTGGAAGAACGAGAACAGGACGCAGTCTCTCTGAAAGATTGTGAAAATTTGCTATTGTATAATATGAACTTGAACACTTCATTCAGAGGAACCCATCAACTTCTATAAAGAACTTCCAAACAGTATGAAGATAGCTATAATCAACTGATCGTAACATTGACTATTATCATTGCATTTGCCTCAAACTTCTATTAGATGAATGTTTGGACTAGCTTCACTCTACTCAGTACTGCTATCTGTTGTTAATGACAAAAACTATTATCAGAGGAAAATACCTTGCCTTGCATAATTATTAACAGTTGCACTTTAAGAATTATCTCAGCTGTCAAAAATTCAACACCTGCCACTTCTAGAGTTAGGTGAAACTTTGGTTAATTTCTTTCTCGTGCATGCATGCATATGTACGTACATACAAACATACACATAATCCTCATGCAGCCATGGGCTATGGAGGTCCTATCAAACTATGTAATTTTCCTCTCCAGATATATGTGTCCTGAGCTACAGCTGCTGCATTCGGCCACTGTAGACAGATCCTGTTTGACATTGCCTGCCCACCATATCCTAGTTCTCCCCTTTTTCCTGAAGCCTTTAGGCACACTGTTCATAATCCTGTTTGCCAATCTTCAGCTTTGCATATGGGCAACATGACCAAACCAATGCAATCCTCTCTGCACAAAATGTTGTTCCAAATAAGATATCTAACATTAAATGGCTATCCTATAAATGGGCTGAAATGGACCCTTTCAACACCACCAGAAGTATAACCCACAGAAGCCAAAAACCCCTGACAAGAATACATTGTAAACTATTGAAAATAGTTAAAATATTAATTTTATATATTGTGAATATTGGTCATTTCTTGCAAGAGATACATACAGTATATGTTATGTCTAATAATTTTATTGAATGAGACTAAAGAGGATAATATTGTAATCATTTATTTTATGTATATTACTATACATTTGGCACTATAATAAATATTAATGATTTGTTTATTAACTTTCAAACACTGAATTAATTTTCATTGAGTTTTGTAATCTGTTTCTGCTCCACATGATAATTGAAAATGTATTGTGAAGAACAGATATCCTAAAGATATCAAATAGATAGTTGCTGAATAAAAATTTCAAACACATTTTTCTCAGGAGCTATAAAATTTATTTAGAGTATAATCATTTGATATTATTACCAGTGAGGGAGTTTTCACAGAAAATAATAATAAAAAAATAACATAAAATATAACATAATAATAAAAAAAAATAACATAAAAATAAAATATAACAATACTCAGTTCTGTGTTTTGGCCATTTCCAAAATGTTCTACTTCTGTAACTTCAGGGTGTACTTCATTTTTTGCATCTTGAAGCTGTATTGCATCATTTGGAGAATAGGTTTTCTGCATGAGAGACAAAAATCATTATTTATACACTCAACAGAAACATTTAAGAGATATTAAATATTACATTTATAATCATGATCAACTCCTGCTTGTTATCACGAAAACAACCACATTTTATTGTACATTTAAAATTTTTTACAATGAACTATATATATTGTTATTTGTCTTAATATTAATCATTTTACTCTTGAAATTTCAATAAATCAACATACACATCAGAACTTTGAAGCAATTTTTTTTAAATCAAATTTGCTTAAAAAATAACTTTAGAATACTCTTAGGAACCCAAATCTAAATTATGATAATGCTGCTGATTATGAACAATGAAATTTCAATTATCAATAATTTTGGGGAGGAGGTTAAGATTTGCATATTTAATGAAAACTTATAAAAATTTTAATTTAAATATATGCCACAAAGTTAATTTCTCAAAATGGCTACTCTTTACAGCAAAAAAAAACAAACAAACCAAAAAAACAAGATGTGCAACACTATATTTTTAATAAGTTTAAACTTAAATTTACAAGACCTCTAAGTTTTTAAACATAATTCATTACTGAATTTTTTTATTGTTTTATCGTAATAGTTGCAACTAATGAAACGTTATCCTGCTGTTCAAAGAAATCAGTATCTATTAAGTCTATCCACAAATGCATATATGATTAATACTACTCTCTATTACTCCACTTGACCCATCTGCTTTTTTTTATTTTTATCGTAGCCTATAATATTATATTACTAAGGTAATACTGATTATAGAGAAAGATATATGGTGATTGGTTAATAATTTTATGGATAAAATATGGATTCTACATCAACTAAGAGATGTAAGCTGAATTGTTGAAAGAACTCAAACTAATCTACCAACAAATTTTTCACTTTTGTTGATATTCAAACAAAAAAAATGGCAGTATCTTAACCATCCTAATGTGTGGCTAGTAAACAAGTTGTTCCAGTTTAAAATTGTCAGTTCACTATTAACTCAAACATCAAATTTTCACCGCTTTGCAGTATTATCAACCAAGTTTATAAATATTTTTAATGAGTGCCATTTGAGGTGAAAGGTAAAATTTCATCCAGCAAAACTTCCATGATGCAAAATTAGTTTTAGAGTCTTTCATTGTTTTCTACTATGCTTTGTTTTAATACAAAGATCACATTTTGCCAACAATATCATTTTATTCTTATTGGAATAATTTTTTTTAGTTTTTTACTGTTTAAATTTAATTCATGTTTTTCAAAATGATATGACTTTGATAATGATTATTAGTATTTATAAATTGAGGGGTTTTTTCTTTCAGTTATTTTCCCAATTTCAATTAGTCATCTAATTAATTGCAGCTTCATGTATATAAGAAGCATAGAGATATTTGAAGGGTGAGCTTAATTAAATACATGAAAAAAATTATCCTGTTCATGAGGACTTGAATTATCAATCCATTATAAATATTTTTGAGCTGCTCTATGGCTGCCCATTGACCTAAAATGATTTTACTCACTTGCTCTATTAGACTATGACAACCATTCAGATAATTATCTAATTATCAGATCTTAATGTATTTGAGGTATTCAATTTCATTTTAAAAACCTTACATGAATTCCTAAAAAAAGTTTATTTCAATAAATGGTTTCATAAATATTTTTATTTATGGATTGGAGATAAATTTTTATGACTGTCAATGAGCTCTACCATGGCTGAATAAATATTGTGTGTGTGTGGGGGGGGGGGGGAATCAAGATTCGAATGCGTTTTTTATATCCAATAAAGTTTTTCAAAAAAAAAAAAGCTTTTTTAAAGGTTACAGAACTTTGAATAAAGCTTTTCATTCACATAACATACGTTCCTCAGTGTCTGCATTTTAATCTCGATTTGGTTCAACTTTCTTAACAGAAAAGAATAAGCACCCCTTCAGATTGTTTTAAAGAGAAAGAACATATGGGATATTGGACACGAAAAAATAAAATGTGCTAAAAGATAATGATAATACTTTATTATTTTATGACTAGAATTCTGTTTGACAATATGATCAATGTAGTCAGAAAAGGTAGTTTTATGTTAAGAGGATATTAATTACCAGTTTCACACTTTCAGTTTAATTTAAAAGAAATATTTGCAATAACCTACAGAAAACAATTCAATATTAATTTAAAATTCTTTTAAACAAAACATTATGCAAAATTAGCAATTGACAGATCTAACATAGTATGATGAAAATTCCATTGGGAAGCTAAAAGACATATCAAAATGGTAGTTGAATTTTGGTAAATGCTGTTAATAAAAAATGCTGAATTATTGACAAGCCATTTAAACATAAACAGCTAAATATATCAGTAGTGGTGTAATGAGTGGTAATCAAATGCTTTGCTAAAGCTGACAAATCTGCTGCAAAGGAGCTGAAGATATTAACACTCTAATAAATAGGATGTACTGAAAAAGTGTTTGAAAATGACAAAACAGTTTTGTGAAAGACATGAGACATGGATGATTGCAACTCAACCAAATGAATAACCCAAATGGATTTTCTAAATATCAGTTCAAAAATATATAATACTAAGTGGGGGACAGACAATAACAAATAGGACTTGGTTAGAATTAGACAGCAGTGGCCAAAATGTAACAGCTGAAGCTTAGGAAGACATGTTTGGAGGATTAAATTACAGTATACTTGGACCTCTCTGTATAGCCTATGGCTGCTTCAGAATAATGTATGCAATATATAATATAAAGTTGAAAATTGGTTCCATTGAAAAACGTTAAGCTTTGCATTTACAATGCTGTGGTTACAACATCTTTATTGGGATCAGTCTCCCAAAAACAAATATGTAAAGAAAATTTTTTTTTGCTTTTCAAATGTTGATAGGTAAGAGAAAAATTACATGGGTAAAGAAATTTATTGTGTGTGTGTATATATACAATATTAAATAAAAAAAATCTGATTAGAAATTTCATTATAAATACATACTTGTTTTAATTACAAAAGATCTTTAAAAATAGAAAACTGTTGTTCAACATACTCTTCTAAAGATCTTCTTTAACACTTGCAATGGTTTAGAAAGAAAAAGTCTAGTTTCATATAACTTTTCTGCATGCTTTGCACTTGGATATGGACCTGATTTAACATAAGTGAATGATGCCAAAACCACTGCTGCAAAAAACACTTTCAGCTAAAATGGGAAAAAAATATTTAATTAAATTTCATTATTTCATGAGAATTTTTACAGAAGTTCATGTAAAGCCATTAGTCAAAAAACTTTTTAAAATTACAATAGTGAAATGAAACTAATATAGCTAACAAAAACTAAGTTTCATCTGTGCATCTAATATACACTCTTAGACAAATAACTGTGAGATAACCAATAGACCGTACCCAATATAATAATCCATGAACTGCAAAAGCAGTATGAAAATATCTCTTAGCCAAACATGCAAATGACTAAAGTTTCACTGCCAATGAACATCCAGGTCGTTCCCAGAGTGCATTTGAATTGCACACCCAGTGGCCTAGATAAGGGCTGGATGCTCTATCTGAACAATCTGGCCACATTATCTGGTGTGTTCACTTCAGTTGCTGCTACTTATGCCTTGAAGCTGCTGTAGAAGACCCTACAAACAACTGAGCGCATTTGAGAAGGGCTGCATCGTTAGACTGCAGAAAGCTGGCTGATCATGTCGACAAATCGCCCACCATCTGAGCCATAGTGATGCAGCAGTGGTACATGAGGGCACGAATATATACCAAAGAGGTTCTAGTCGGCTCAGGCAGATAACTGGGAGAGAGGATCTCGTGTGGGAAAACAGATAACTGGGAGAGAGCTACTCGAGTGGGCAGACAGGAACATTTGGCCTTGCTTTTCAACAAACTCTGGGCAATAGGATAAAGAAGAGATGGTCATAGTCCAACAAGCCAGAACAGCTCCGACGACTTCTCTGTCCACCATCCAGCAAGATATAGTGGCCTCTATGAAACATCTTGTATCATCGCACACCATTGCAAGACGACTTGCAGTGGCATGACTCCATTCTCATCACTCTTCCAACATCTTCCATTAACCATCCAACATTTGCAGTTCAGGCTGGAGTCGTCTCATGCCCGTGAATCATGGTTGACCTCCGACTGGCATCACATCGTTTTCAGTGATGAATCCAACTTCTGCCTTGGAGCAGATGACACATTAATGTATGGTGGAGGTCTGGGCAGCACTCACATTCAGACTCAGCTGTGGAGTGGCACACCACCACCACTAGTGGTTCATGGTGTAGGGAACGATCTCCTATGACATCTGGTTGCCATAGTCAGGGTAACAGAGATTTTAACAGCACAGCAATATATTCAAGAGATCTTGTGACCTGTTGTCTTACCTTTCATGTCACATCTGCCAGCAGCCATTTACCAGCAGGAAAATGTCTGGCCACACATGGCTCATCTCTCTCAGGAGTACCTCCATAATGTTGCAAACCTACCTTGGCCATCCAGGTCCCCAATCTTTCTCCTATTGAGCATGTCTGGGATATGCTGGGACATCAGCTGTGGCCATCATGGAAAATAGGGAATCTTGTGCAGCAATTACAGGACTCTTGGCACAGTCTGTCACAAGACAACATCAGAGTTTTGTTTGACACCATGCCACACCATATATCAGTGTGCACCATAGCCAGAAGTGGCTTTACTAGGTACTAATCTATAACAGTTATGCTATGATTCTTCTGAAATAAAGAGTCCTTCGCTGTGATATTATAATCACTTCCTGGCTTGGGGAAGGTCAAGATGATGGACTCCTGCTAGAAGTCCTGCTCCTCAAGGAAAATGTGATTGAAAAGACAGAGCAGCCAATCCTTACTTGATGGTGAGAGATGTTGGAGCATAGCATAACACTGTCTGGCCCAACAGCATGCACACAAGAAGATCACAAAATAAGGTGAAATTCCTCCACTGTTAACTGTGAATGGCCTGTTGTAAATTGTAAAGGTTCAGGCTACTCGAGTGGGATGACAGGAACGTTTGGCCTTGCTTTTCAGCAAACTCGAGGGAATAGGATAAAAAAGAAGAGATGGATGAAAATTATTCCCCCAATGTTGGCAACTGCCTGACCATTGTGCTCCAGGAACAATAATGAGTGCGATATGTAGTTCCCATCCATATTCTGGACTTTATTCCACATGACCTTAGAATTGGTTGTGTGGGTGATAGATAACATATATTTGATCCAATATTCCTTCTGACTCTGGCAGTGGATGAAAAGGGCTTTTGTCCTGTGGCAACTTGAAAGCTACAAGGTTGGAGGATGCCAGTTATCACTGAAACACCCCCCACTTGGTCTGAGCTTTACGAGCTGCAGTGCAGTCGGGATTCCACCACAGTTTTGGAAGCTGAGGAAACCATGTTGAAGTTTGAAGAATTGTAGAAGCAGCTGCTTGGACGAAACAGTCTATCATCACCACTGCAACAATGACTGGCTTGTGGCTGGCTGACTGTTGATCAAACTCACAGAAGAGTTCAAAGCCACCCTAATCAGCCTGATCAATCTTCTATCATGATACTTATGAAGGGTCACAACACCCCCCACAGGAGATGGTACATTCCACAGGGAGGTGATCACTTCCATAAGGGTTGTCCTCAACCTCCCATTTGAAAAGTGGAAAGATTGAGGAGGAGCTGATGATGAGATCAATGGCAGTGAATGTGCGAGTTGGGGAGTGAAAGTAGTGACACTGGTGTTCAACAATGACAATGAAGGATCCAGGAGCCATTGCTCAAGGACCTCACCCTCTTCTGCTTGTTTCAGTACTGCCCCAGAAATGACTGTGCCCATTGAAGTCTCCCCTGATAAGGAAGGGGAACAGCAGCTGTGAGAGAAGGTCACCAAGGTCTTCCAAGAAGATGATACTTCAGGGTGGAAGATAGACTGAGCTGACAAAGAAAATCCCATGAAGAGGCATATGGCTGCTACCTCTAGAGTAGTGGTCAATCTGGAATAGAGAATGGTGCCTCACAAGGATGGTGACACCTCAGCAAGCTGGACCACCTCCATCCCAGTCTGGGCAAACAAGTGAAAAATGCTGAATAGTGGAATCAGCCATTGTCTGCAAGTATCTCTCCAGCAGACACATGCAGATGGGTTTGTGTGTCCACAGGAGGGCTTTGATGTTGTCAATATTTCCCTCGAATCCACAAAAATTCCATTGTAGAAGCATGGTCATCTCAGGTCTTAGGAGAGTGGGCAGATGGTGATTTTCTATTAATTTTAACCATTACAGTCGAAGGCTTAGGGAAATGAGGGCAGTTCATGTCCATGTCCTAATAGTCCACCCCAAGAAGGTATAGATCTGAGACAGCTGAATAAGGTGAGGTCAATGTCTTTTTCTTCAGTCCAGTAAGAGTCCCCTTCAGCTTGGATAGTTAAGATGTCTGTGAGTGGGAAGACAGAAGCCTTCCAGTGGTAGACATGGGAGGCTGGGAAGTAGGGATGGAAAACAACATTCAAGTAGAGATAGACGTTGACTTCAGTTTCATCTGTCCCAAGAGGTTGCGAGTGGCTGGTGAGAAAGATTTGGCAGGTGGAACACTGATATCAGTTTGCACCACCACAGATGCTGTTGAAAAAATGGGCTTCCCAGCAGCTACACTGGTATAGGAGAGTTTGTCAGGTGATGGGGGAGGTGCAACAATCCATTGCATCTCAGGATACGTGATGTTCTGTATAGTCTTCATTCACCAGACATCTTTCCACTTCGGACAGTCAGAGGAAAATGCTGGAAGGGTCCACTTCAGTTTATGCAGCTTGCCTTCTCAGCTGAGCAGTCTGGATCAAGATAAACCTGACTGCCACATATAGCATAGGTAAGCTTACCCCAACAAGCTGTGCAGGCATTGCCCGTATCCTAGCAATGAGAGCAGTGCAGAAGATTGGGGGATATAAGTCATACCTTGCAATGTAAATATCCAGGCTTGATGTGAGTAGACAGGCATGGCGAGTTGGAAGTCAGAACTAGTACCCTAGAGGGTGCCAATTTCCCATTACAGCAAACAAACCTGGTGGATTGTGCTCACTTCTTGTGATGCAGGATTGATAACAAATGGGACAAATAGTTCCTTCTCATTGGGCAGATAACTCCAAGAGGATCTCTTCCTCAGAGACTTTGAGGAGGGTCCCACTTGGAGATCACACCATTTGAGGAATTCAGCGATTTATGGGGCATCACAATGATAGCCACTCCATCAATTACTGTTACTTTCAGGAGGAGCTCTGAGTGTTTAGAACATGCACTTTCCATCAACAAATCACTGGATCTTAGTGCTTGACTAATTTTGGTGTTCCTGCAAGACCCTCTATAAATGCTCACTGATAAAAAAATTGGAGATGTCCCTAAGCACCCTATCATCCATGGAATGGATGATCAGGAAATGCAGAATTGAAGAAAGAGAAACATGGTAAAGAAGATTGTGATGAAGAAGATGGGAGGCTCATGATGAGTCATCTTTGTGGTACAGACTAAATTATTTGCATTTTTGGAATTCATGGTGTTTGAATTGCAATTCCGTGCCCATAGTCCCTACCCACCACTGGGCTCAACAAGGGGATGCCCAACTGGGCAGCAGGACTACATGGGCACTATAACCACACAGCCAGTGAATCAAGCCCTCACAACAAAATAAAAAAAAAGAGAAGTGAAGAACTCACCCGAGTCCTCACAGAAGGAAAAAAAAGAGTGTGAGGGACCAAACTGTCCTCACAAAATAAAGAAAACAGCAAAGTAAAATAAAATGTGTGGGAAACTCATAACCTTTACCTCGATGTGGGCAAGACATTCACCGTACTGTATAGTTGACCCTAGCAGGTCAAGCCCACCAGCTGATTGATCCTGGTGGGGCCACCCCAGGGCCTCCTGTTTACCTGAAGCAGAGGCCAAAGCAGTGTGTAGCAGGGGACTTCAAAAGCACTGCCCATCCCCACAACAAACCCCAATGGCAAGATAGGCCAAAGGAAACCTGTTAGTCATGAGCTGAGAAGAGACAAGGACTTCCAAGCACCTGCAAGGATCCTACTTTACAGGGATCACCATGCATGGTAAGCACACAGGCAAGCATTTAGAACCCTGTGAAGGTACCCAAACCAGCAGAACCTTCATAGGATGGTCCTGGTCTCTACACCTCAGACAGCAGCTCACATCAAGGGGACACATGGCATCAATCACTCTAATAGGCTCTATTAATACACCACTGCTAACTACTGCGCCAACTGATGCAAGTGAAAGAAATATAGTGGTTGGCATTACTATAGCATAGTTATTACAAGTAATTTTGCAATGGTGCATCTTGATATCACTTGCATCATCGCTGGAATTATGAGATACTTAAACTTGCTTAAAATGCAGAAGAATTCACTCTGTCTGCCACTGGATTTGTCAGTCTTAATATTTCGTGTTTAAAGTTTCTAAAGTCTGGCCAGTGTTTGTAGGTGGCTGCCTGCACCCACTGCTGCCAGAAATGACCAACTTAACTGATATGTTAGCCAAATGAACAGGGATTTGAAGTTAACCAATTCCTCATAAAATCCTACTATCCAATTTTCTTTTCTTTTACATATTATCTAAACATTCCACAAGTTTCACTATTTTGCAAGTCACTACTTGAATATATATATATATATTTGACACACACTTATTAGTATTTGTTACAATCAATCAATCAAAATACTTGATTTTCAACACATTAGACTATACATTTAGTACAATATAAACAACCCAAAAGCATTCACTTATCTAAGTTGTTATAGTTAGCATTACATGAATAAAATAACTAAAAAAAGAAAGTTCAACTTATTTCCTTCAAATTAATTACAATCAATTGATCAACACATCAGTTGATTGTGATAAAACTAAAATTCTTGCATTTTTGCAGATATAAAAATGAGTATTTTCATTTAAAAGCAAAGAAAAAAAATGTGTTTACTACGCAATACAGTACAAGAACCATTTCTACTTCTGGCTCTGTTGCACCTTCGTATCTGCAGCAATATTATTGGCAATTTATTTAATTGTATATACAAGGATGGCTCACAAAATGATTATATATTTGTGTTTGAAAAATGAAACATTTCATAAAAGTACTACAAATTTTTTGACCAAGTATAAACTGTATATACATATTAATGCTTGTTAAGTGGGATGATGGGGGGAAAAATGGATGACACATTTTGCAAAAAATCTATTACCAATCTTTCAATATATCATTTACTATAAAAAAAAATTTCAATGCAGAAACACAATGTAAACCTGATATTTCCTTTGTTGCCTCCTTTACTAATTTCATAAATGATAAACCAGAAGGGATGGATTTCCAGGTCTTCATTATATTTTAACTTCCTCCACATTAATCATGCTATAATTTTCTATTTGTTTTGTAACACAATAAGTTTCCTACAAAAACAATAACATACACATTGGAATGGCAGTTCAAAGGAGAAGGTTTGGTTAACGAACATAAATTACTTTTGATTTAGTGTTTTCTGATCTCTGCATACAGCTTTCTTCTTTGAACTGCCATACCAACCTCTGCATTGTTGTTCTTGCAGGAGCATCGTATTCCAAGAAAAAAGCAAAATTATCTGAGTTACAATTATAGTTGTTATTTCTGCAAAGAAGAAGAAAAATTCTTTTTTTTTTCTCAACAGTAGCATTCTTTGTCAGATACAGCAAGAAAAATCATTCTTTGAACTAATTACAGAACTACACTACAATTATTGTGATTTTCAGAAAAAAAAAATTTACAGTTCTAAAATTTCAAGTAAGCTTGTAAAACAGCTTATTTTTGTTTTGCCAAACAAATTTTAAAAATGATTCTATATTGTCATGACGTACAAACAGGCCCAGATCTAAGGGAAAAAAATAAAGAGAGATTGGATTTTCACTAAACTATAACATTTTCCATTCTGTTTCAGAGGTCTTCAAAAAATTCCTTGAAAAGTGGGTAAAATATGCAGCAGTTTAGTAACCTCCATTACCCCACTACTGTGACGAGAAAAAAATATGAAAAAAAGAATACTTAAAATTTATTATGTAATGTCCAGAAAATGAACTATATATGCTTTAAGCATATTAAACTCAAAATTAAAAAATGACAAGAATCATCAGGTGGACACACATGAAAGCTGAATAAGTTTAAAATGGATATATAATACCACTAAAAATATAATTTTACAGCACATTTGCCTTATATTTTTATAACCTGGAAAAAAAATAACATATTTCTTCACTTATAACTGTTCAAACTATAATTAAGACACAATATTGCAAGGAATCAAAGTGATGCTTTTGATAACATTTATTTGTGCTATTCATATCTTGATTATTAATAAAAAAATAAAGGCTATTTCCCAGTCAATTTTTGTTTTTAGCAATGGTAGCAGTTATTATCATTTAAAAAAAAATTAAAACTACACCTCACAAGAAAGTAAAGAAATTTCCATTGAAATTAATTTTTATATATCAATACAAGATATTTTTTTTAAACTTTATTTATAGCGGATAAGACATATGCTGTCTTTCTACTAAGGTTTCAGCTTTTTCAAGGTATTCTATATGCTATCTCCTGTCAGATTTCTATTCAAACAACTGTCTTAAAAGTGATCTATTTCTATTTCAGCAGAAAATATGTTGAGACTGAGGAAACATAAAGTTGCCAAAACTTGGCAAAGTGCACATGAAAAACAATAACATTACACAGCATGCAAAAAGAAATTATACTTGTACTAATTTCTAATTTTATACTATATTCAGTTTATACATTACCAGAAGATGGCCTATAATGACAACAATCACAAAGAAAGGAATGAACGAAAGTGCAACTGAAAGCAGGCTGTCCCACAGTGTTTTGTATCCATATACAGCATTAATTGTATAAAACACCGTTACAAATGAATGGTAGTATGATTGGAAGTGCAGTCTTGGTAAGCCTTCAAAAGTAACTCTCACTCTAAATAAAACATAAAAGCAATTCAATTAGTAATATAAAAAAAATAATAAAAAAACTTTAAAAACTCCATTACATAAATATAACAAGCAAATAAATTATAAATACAGGATTACTATAATATGCTTATTAAATCAATAACTATTATTATGCACATATTAACAGTGAAACACAGAACAAACTAAAAAGGTCACATTCAGATTATACATTAGTGAAAACACCAGTTGTCCCTATCATTTTTTTCCTGGCTTAAATGTTATAGTTTAATCATCATATAAATATTTTGATCAGTTTGCTGTGCTTGTAGAATTATATACAAGTAATGGGGAAAAACAGATACCTTCCCATGTTATATCAATACAGAGTCCGATTCAAAGCTCCATAGCTTCTATAGAGAGCTTTTTATGGTAAAATGTTGCTGAAGATAAATTGAAGATTTCATTCAAATCTAAACCCTGATTTTCAACATTTGCTCGATATTTAAAGAGTTATGAAAGCTGGAATATTTAACAATGAATAGTAAACTTAAACAGAATTGATGAACATTGGTGGGAGAATTATTTTAAAACATCTAATAAATATATACACTTATTTTATTAAATGGTTTGACATAATACTTATTAAATTCTAATTAAGTCTGAGACAAATTCTTATGACTGAAATTGTTCTTAAATATTCAAGTACACAATTAAAAGGACCTTCTTGCCCAGGAATTAATTAAAAATAACTTAAAATTCTCTGTAATTGAGCAATAAAATTTAAAATTTATCCTTCAAACTATTTATACGATAAAAGTTTTTAGGAGAAAACTCAAAAGCTTTTTGGAGCAAGGACAGCACTCCGTCTTCAGTGAAGTGACACTATACAGGGTGAATCTGAAAAAGTGGGCAAAACTTTACTGGGTGGTAGAACGCAGCTATACGAGCAATATTCATCATAGAAAGTATGGGCGGAACGCAAACGGCGAGCCACTAGGTGGCGTTGGAAATGGTATAAAAGGGTCGGTCCTCGCACCCAATGACATTTCTACCGTGGATTGCCGAGAGGATGGCTGGTTATACTAACCACAAAATGGCAGATATGCACTTTGTGTACGGTGCGGCAGACGGGAATGCAAGTGAGGCACAGAGACGTTACTGCGACCGGTTTCCGATGAGATGCACTCCAGATCGGAAAACCTTCGAGCATTTGCATCGGCGGATGTGTGAAAAGGGATCCTCCGCCGCGGCCAAGCAAGACGCAGCTGGCGGCAGCTCTTTTGAGCAATTTCTTTGAGCATGTACCTCAATTACATTCCTGTTAATAAAATGTTTTCTGAAGTATCTCCTCTCCTTCTTGTGTTCATTCTTTAAATGTGACAATGGAAAACTACCTTTTAACTTCTCACCGCTTGCATTCCGACCATACATTCTATGACGAATATTGCTCGTATAGCTGCGTTCTACCACCCCGTAAAGTTTTGCCCACTTTTTCAGATTTACCCTGTACAGTGATTACGGTTTCAGTTTTGTAGTGACTAAAGTTTTATTATGTAGTATCACTTCACTGAAGACGGAGCACTGTCCTTACTCTGAAAAGCTTCTGAATTTTCTCCTAAAAACTTTTATCGTGTAAATAGTTTGAAGGATAAATTTTCAATTTTATTGCTCAATAACAGAGAATTTTAAGTTATTTTTAATATTCAAGTTTTTGCAATTCTTTAAATCTGAATATTGTTGAAAATCAAGATTTAGATAGTATTCAACAATCACATTTTTCCACAGAAAGCTAACTAAAGAAGTTATGGAGCTTTAAATTTGATTCTCTGTTGGAGGGAGGGGGGGTTCATTTTCTATGCATTTCCTGTACACAATGGATATATTTATTGAGAGACATATTTGACTATAATCAACCTGTTGAAAATCAAGATTTAGACAGTTATCTTCGAACACATTTTTTCATAGAACATAACTAAAGAAGTTATGGAGCTTTAAATTTGATTCTCTGTTGGGGGGAAGGGTTTCATTTTCTATCCATTACCTGTATGCAATGAATATATTTGTTGAGGGACATATTTGACTATAATCAACCTGATTAAAATGTCAGGGGATTTTGCTGCTTCCTAACAGTTAGATATGAGGAAGACTAAACAAAGATGAAACACAGCAAACAACTCTTACATTAACTTACATATATAAACGTCATTGGTGCTTCTATCTTCTGCCCTCTATTAATTCATCATTATAATACATCATATGAAACCACACATTGACATGATAATTTTCATGATTTTGTTTCAATTTATAACAGATTTACCATAGTTGAGAACTTAATCACTATCCAAACTGTTTTATTATTGTTTTAGTAAATCAAAATAGCATTTCGATCAGTGAATACAGGATAGTAGGAATGTTAGTAACTTCTTGTAGCAATATGTTAATTCCTTTCCTGTGGCACAGATCACACAATGATATTTAGACCACAGTAACTTGACATGTTTTGACTATTAGCGTCTTCTTCAGATTCTACTTCAAAGATCATATTCATGTGTGTTGTTGTGTGACTGCGCCGTATGGTTTGCAGAGGGTGATGCTGTTGCAGTTTCGTGGTCCTGCCCATATGCCTCGGGTAGGGGTGTGGATGCTTTAGCAGCACTGCACTGGTCGAGGAGCAGTTCAATGGGTGGGGTGGGTGGTAAATTTCTTCTTTACAGCATGCTTCTCTATTTTGGTACGTCCCAGTTGTTCAGTGTGATCCAATTGAAACTTAGTTGAGGGCACAAATAATTTTAGTCAGTTCAAATTGTGGGATCATTCTGGTATTAGAAACTAATCCTGCCAATGAAGTGGTTTGTTATTTTAACCATACATCCCTTTCATGTTCTTTTATCCAAGTTTGGCAGGTTCTTTTAGTTTTTGCCAAAGTAAGGTTTATTGTTATTGTTGGTGCATTCATGTAACGGTATTTTATGTATTCCTCCTGTTTTTGCAGATCGGGACCAAACTGATCAGAACCAAAATGAAAATACAGGTGCCATTGTTTATTGTGTGAGTAAACATTTTTAATTTTAATAATTAGATAAATTTTAAACAATAGTGCAATTAAGAAAACATAAATTTACAAATGAAATTAATTTTTCATAAAAAATTAAATTGAAAAAATTATAAAATTTATTCAGACTTACACTTCTGAAGAATAGCTGGAACTAAATGCTGCATAACCAATAGCAGCAAACACGCAAATGAAAAGAACCAGAATAAGAATCACATTTTTAATATATTTCCAAGACCAATCAAGGATTGCAATGAGGCGACTACATCTTGGCAATAGAGTGGTGAGTTGAAATACTCTTACCTTCAACAGGAAAGAAACTGTAATGTAACGTGGAATGTACTTAAAACAAAAACCTAATAAATATGCTTTGAAGAGTTTAAATTCTACAAATTTGTACAGCTTTAAAACTGAAAATTCTTAGATTCATTGTTTATTAGGATCTAACACGATGCAAATATTACTTATTCTAATTTATTTAATTACAAGTACGGTCAGGGCATAATAAAAAGAAGTCAAATCTTGCAACTATGTACAAATTAATACACCATTATAAATATTTGCTGAAATCAAGCTGTTAATAGAGAATTGAAATGCATCAAAATAATTAACTAGACCTTTTTGATCAATAATACCAAAGAGATATTTATATATCATATTAAGGTTCTCTATGTGTCAGCAATATTTTTACAGTTGGTACTTATAATTCTTTAGCATTTAATGATTATCAGACAAAATCTAAATGTTTTTCAAAATAAGAGCAATGATTTATTAATAGCAGTCACTAATAACTAGATAATTTCCACTTCACCAATTCTTTTGAAATTTGTGTGATTATTTTTAAATAGTAAAAATATTCTGCAATTATAAAATAGATTATTTTGCTAGCAGAAAATTTAAGGTTAATATTTCTTCAGATATGATCATAGCTCAACTGATAAAGCATCCAGAAATATAACCTGAGGATCAAAGTTTTACTGAAGTCAGTTTCCTTTTAGTCATCTTTAACAATGATTTCATGAATGCATAATAATAATATATGAATAATATATAACATAAGGAAAGAAAGAGTAATAAATAGCAATAAAAGTAAATAGTATTAGTAGTTTTTACATATTAGTGTTACAGATATGTATTATATAGTATACAGATAGATTTTATCAACTGAAAATATTCATATGTTATTACAAAATGCTAGCATAGCAGACCAATAATTTTTAATTTATTCATTCCAAACTAAAAGAAAATTTTAACAGATGCTCTTGGCTCATTGCTTCTCAAACTGGGGCTCGATCTCAAAGGCTATTATCACCTAATTCTTTGTTGGTTGGTTGTTTGGATTTTAATAGGCTATTATCACCTAATTCTTTATGTTGGTTGGTTGTTTGGATTTTAATGGCGCATTAGAAACTAAGGCTATAATGCACCATACAAATGTTCATAAGAAAAAAAAGCAAAAGTCGTGTAACCCTTAACCAAATTTTAAAAGAAACCATAAACATATACTAAGAATGTAAAGCAATAAATGGAAACATAATTGACAACAAGAAACGAATGTATAAATAAGTTATAAATATAAAAGTAACCCAGGTGTAAGCGACCTGGGTTAAATATTGGAATAAAACTATATCCGAGTAAAATATCCTGTAAAAAGTAAAAATTCAAAGACAGTGTTAAAACAACAATGATTAGATAACAAATGTCCGAATGTAAGGGGCTCAGACATAAAATCATGAAATTTAAAAAACAAACTCTGTTTGAAGTTAAAACATGGACAGGAGATTAAAATGTGTTTGATAGTGAAAATGGTGTCGCAAAACTCACACTTAGGTATGTCGTCCGCCTGTAGAAGAAACGAATGAGTAATAAACGAATGACCTAAGCGGAGCCAAGCAAGTACAACTTCCTCCTTGCAATTTCTGTGGTAACAAGACTGCCATGGTTTGATGATAGGTTTGATCTCAAATAGCTTGTTCATAAGCTGTTCTGACCAAGATCTCTGCCACTGTGCCCGGAGCTCAATCGTAAAATGCTGTCGGAAATCCAGATATGGAACCAGCAATGGAGAGTCGGACAGGGGCGTAGCTGACCTGGCTGCAGAATCTACCAAATCATTGCCCCTGATTCCGATGTGACCGGGCACCCAACAGAAATGGATGGTGGTTGTGGCTGCCAGACGATGTAGCTGCTGGCGGATCTTAGTAAGAACTGGGTGAGGCCGATGCCTCACCGAGATCAAAGCCTGTAGCGAGCTAAGCGAGTCGGTATAAAGCACACACCGACGATGATGCTTAGTCGCCACGTGGTCCAAGACGAGGCTGATAGCATGCAACTCTGCAGTGAAGATGGAACACTGCAGTGGGATCTGGTCTGCAATGATTACATCACAGCAGACCATGGCCGATCCCACTGATGTGTAAGACTTCGAGCCATCTGTGAAGACAGTCAAGAAGTCCAGATACTCAGCACGATGGCTGGCAAAGAGTTGCCGGTACATACAGTCGGGTGTAAAGGCCTTCCCCAGCCTGCAAAGGGAAAAATCGCAGGAAGGGGAAACAGCAAGCCATGGTGGAATTCGCTCAGCTGTCGACTGTGCAACACTATCAAGACTGGTGTTGATGTCTCTGAGGTAGTCTCGGACTCGCAAATCAAATGGACGAAATGGCAGTCGGCAGGTTAGTATAGAGTGTTTCCCACTTTAGACTGAAAACGCATTAACTAGTGGGATTGCCAGGCAGGGATCACAATTTCGATGCGTATTGTAGGGACAACTGCTGACGGCGAAGGGATAAACTGGGTTCGTAGGTCTCGATGCTGAGACTCTGGACTGGTGAGGTGCAGAAGGCTCCCGTGAAATCCTCCCGAAGAGCCTGATGATGGAGGTGGTCCAGCACCTTCACCACCGAATCCTGAGCCAAGTCGTAAACCTGGGATCCGTAGTCCAGTTTCGATCGGAGAAGTGCACTGTAGAGGCAGAGCAAAGAACATCGGTCCGCCCCCCAAGAAAGGACCTTGATGATGTTCATTGCCCGCGTGCACTTGGACCTGAGATGACATATGTGAGGTAAAAAGGTCAACTTCCAATCAAATATGAGACCAGGAAATTTGGTCTCTGCCACAACTGGAATGATGTTATCCCCAAGCCGCAGCTCAGGATCCAGGTGAAGATTACGCTTGTCGCAAAAGTCACATAAGGTCAACTAAACCGAAAGATTGTTCAGGGCAATTTGCAGTTGTCTTTCAATGACCCTCATGCTGGACGAAGAGAAAAAGATGCTAAAGTCATTAACATAGAGGGCATTGCCTACTGATGGAGGAACTTGTCTAGTAATAGAATTATTCTTGACAGCGAAAAGCGTAACACTCAGAACGCAGCCTTGTGGCACCCCCTGTTTTTAGGGGTACAGCCATGACAGAGTGTTACCGACAAGGAAACGAAAAGAACATGTCGATAAGAAGTTGGAGATGAATATCGGCATGTGACCTCTCAAGCTGAAGCTGTGGAGGTACGAAGAATGCCGAATCTCCAAGTAGTGTTTTACGCTTTTTCGATATCGAAGAAAACTGACACCAGATGCTCTCTACGTAAAAATGAGTTTCTGATAGCCGATTTGAGGCGTATCAGATGGTCAAGCGTTGACTGTTGCCTGTGAAAGCCACACTGGGTGTTGGAAAGAAGGTTGTGGTGTTCTAAATACCAGACGAGTCTGGCATTTACCATTCTTTTCAACACCTTGCACACACAGCTCATCAATGCAATGGGACGATAATTGAAAGGAATCTTGGAATCCTTTCCTGGCTTTGGACTCAGAAACAGTTTCCCACCATGAGTCCGGAAACTGCTCCTCGAGAAAAATGCGTTTGAAAAGATGGAACAGTCGATCCTTACTCGATGGTGAGAGAGGATTATAGAGCATGGCATAATGCTCTATAATTCTCTCTCACCATCAAGAGATATTAGAGAGGTATTAGAGCATGGCATAATGGACATTGTCTGGCCCGACAGCAGATGCACGAGAGGAGTGCAGAGCAAGGCGAAGCTCCTCCACTGTGAATGGCCTGTTGTAAGGCTCCAGGCCATTCGAGTGGAAAGACAGAGGAGAGCGTTCCACTCTGTCCTTCTGGTGCCAGAAACTCGGGGGAGTAAGATGACAAAGAAGAGATGGAGGAGAAGGACACCCCTGAGTGTCGGCAATTGCTTTGGGATCAGCAATTGCCTGTCCATTGTGCTCCATGATCGATAACGAGTGGGATGTGTAGTTCCCACCTATCTTCCGGACTTTATCCCACACAACCTTAGAACTGGTCGTGCGGGTGATAGAAGACGTATACTTGATCCAATATTCCTTCTGGCTCCAGCGTCGGACGAAACGAGCTTTCGCTCTGGTGTGTTTGAACTTTTCGAGGTTGGGGGTCGTCGGATATCTCCAAAACACCCCCCAAGCCTTGTTCTGAGCCTTACGAGCTGCCGTGAAATCTGGATTCCACCAAGGTTTTGGAAAACGAGGAAACCGTGTCGAAGCTTGAGGAATTGTTGATGCAGCTGCATCTACGATACAGTCCATTATCTCCTCTACTACCACATTGATTGGCTCCTGGCTGACTGAGTAGTCATTGAGCTCAGAGAGCAGCTCAAACCCACCCCAGTCAGACCGATCGAGCCTCCACCATGAGACGCGTGAAGGGCTGCAAGGCCCCCCACAGGAGCTGGTGCACACCACAGGGAGGTGATCACTTCCATACGGGTTGTCCTCGACCTCCCATGTAAAGAATGGAAGGATCGAGGAGGAGCAGATGGTAAGGTCAATGGCAGTGAAAGTGCGGGTTGGGGAGTGAAATTAAGTAGTGACACCGGTGTTCAACAGGGAGAGGGAAGGATGCAGGAGCCACTGCTCCAGGACCCCACCCCTCCCGTTGGTGTCAGCACTGCCCCAAAGTGGACTGTGTCTGTTGAGGTCCCCCATAATGAGGAAAGGGGACAGCAGCTGCGAGAGATCATCAAGGTCTTCCTGGAAGACGATGCTCCCAGGTGAAAAATATACAGAGTAGACAGTCAGCGAGAACCCCACAAAGAGACGGATGGCTACCGCCTCTAAGTTAGTGGTGAAGGGTACGACCTGGAATGGAGAATGGTTGCTCATGAGGATGGCGACACCCCCATGAGCTGGACCATCTCCATCCCGGTCCCAGCAAACTAGTGTAAAGTGCCGGATCATGGGATCTCTGACTGGCTGCAAGTATGTCTCCTGCAGGCACACACAGATGGGCTGGTGAGCCTGAAAGAGGGCCTTGATGTCGTCAAGATACCTCTGGAATCCATGACAATTCCATTGTAGGAGTGTGGCCATCTCAAGACTTAGAAGACTGGGCGGATGACGAATTTCTATTCCAAATTCTTAACCGCCGCAGAGGACAGTTTAGTGAATAGGGGGCGGGCGGTATTCATGTCCTCGGAATCGTCCGAGGGGCATGGATCAGTGACTGCCCTTTGCGGAGGAGTGATTCATTTCTTTTTGGGCCCCAGTGGGGTTGGGTTGTTTTATCTCTGAGCGCCACTTTTTTGCACACCATGGGCTAAATGGCCAGGTCACATGGACCCCGAAGGCTCAGAGAAGGTTGGGGGAGGGGACCCACTGGAACAGCTGTTGGGAGACAGATAATAGCCTCCCATCAAGGCCATCCAGCGAGTTCTTTAACGTGCACAGAGTATGGCTCTCCCGCACACAGGGCCACGGCTTAACGTCCCATCCGTCGGATGCCTTTCCAAGCCCATCGGTGTCCCCTACTGACCGTGGGCAGGGCGGAAAATTTTGCAGAGGTAAATCTCAACGCTGACCCATTTCGATGGGACTCGAACCTGGGAACTACAGATTACGAGCCTGGTGCGCTACCGACTGAGCCACCCCCGCCCCAAACAGCACAGAGGGTTCGGTATATATGGCCATACCACACAATGCAAGTAACCTGCCTTGATGGAAGAAGGCAGGTGTGGTGTGTTAAATGTCACAATCAGCACCCGGGTGGGTGCCAATTTCCCATCACGGTGTGTTAAATGTCACAATCAGCACCCGGGTGGGTGCCAATTTCCCATCACGGTGTGTCGAAACCTGATGGACCGCTGTTACTCCATGAAGTGTGAGCTCTGAGAGAACTTCCTCCTCGGTGACTTTGAGGAGGCCCCACTCAGTGATCACACCCCTAGAGGAATTCAGTTTTGTGGGGAGTGACCTCGACAGCCACCCCACCAATCTCTGTAACCTTAAGGAGTAGTTCTGAACGTTTAGAACAAGCGATCTCAACTTGTAAGTCGCCAGATCATAAGCGCTTTACAGATTTCGGCTCTCCTGCAAGACATTTCAAACCTATATTCACTAAAAATGGCGACATGTTCCCAAGTACTTGATCGTCAGTGGAGTGAATGATTAGGAATCTCGGGAACAAAGACACAGACACAAAAGATGATGGCAGAGATAATGGAGATGAAGAAGATAGGGGCTCATGTCGAGCCCTCTTGTTGGCACCGATCGCATTAATTTCATCATTCTCTCATTTTTTGTTTTGTGTGATTCAGTGCCCGCTGTCCCCACCCTCCACGGAGCCCAACAAGGGGATGCCCAGTCGGGCGCCAGGGCTACGCAGGCACTATACCCACACAGACAGTGAACCAAGCCCTCACAAATAAATAAAAGGAAAATGAAAAGAGAAATTGCGAAAAAATCCTTTCTTCAGAAAAGGAACTAAGGAAAAAATAACAAAATTGTCAATGGCCAAACTGGTCTCACAAAGAAAGGATAACAAAAGGAAAATAAGTTGTGAGGAAACTCGCAAACCTGTATCCAAACCGTGGGCAAGGTTACTCACCATGCTGCATAGTTGATCCTAACAGGACCTGCCCACCAGCCAATTGCTCCTGGGGGGGCCACCCCAGGAGCTCCCATTTACCAGAAGCAGAGGCCAAAGCAGTGTATAGCAGAGGCCCCGGAATCCGCTGCCCAGACCCGCGACCGACAGGCTCCCCAATGGCAAGGCGGCCAAAGGGGACCCTGCCAGTCATGAGCTGAGGAGAGAAGACAGGGACCCCCGAGCAACTACCAGGATCCTCCTTTCCCGGGACATGGGTCTCCGCACACAGCAAACATGCTGGCGAGTGTTTAAGACCCTATGAATGTAACCGAACCAGCAAAACCTTCACAGGGTGGTCCCCTCACCATGTACAGGAGCTCGCACCGAGGGGTAATTCTTTATGAACATTGCTTTATACAAGAGAAAAGTTTTAGAAATTTCTTTCTATAATTTTGATTTTCATTAAGAACAAAAAGTCTAATTCACAAAAATATTCCAAAAAATTTTAAAAAGGTTTAATTGCAGTTGAAAATAATTCTGAACATCAGGCAAAATTTAATTCATGTGCTGTGACATATCTCACACAAAATATGTTTATATGAATATTGTGTTGATATTAAGTTTCTATGAAAATATCCATTATGCATTATAAATCCCATTTTTAGGGTCAACAATTATGGATATGAGTTGACAATTTTAAGAGATTTTATGAAAAGTGACACCTTAAAAGAAATTAATAAAATATTTGGGTTGGGTTGTTTTATCTCTGAGCGGCACTTTTTTGCACACGATGGGCTAAATGGCCAGGTCACATGGACCCCGAAGGCTCAGAGAAGGTTGGGGGAGGGGACCCACTGGAACAGCTGTTGGGAGACAGATGGTAGCCTCCCGTCAAGGCCATCCAGCGTGTTCTTTAACGTGCACAGGGTATGGCTCTCCCGCACACGGGGCCACAGCTTAACGTCCCATCTGACGGACGGCGGCCTTTTCAAGCCCATCGGTGTCCCCTACTGACCGTGGGCAGGGCGGGGAATTTTGCGGAGATAAATCTCAACGCTGACCCAGCTGGGACTCGAACCTGGGAACTACAGATTACGAGCCTGGCGCGCTACCGACTGAGCCACCCCCGCCCCTAATAAAATATTTGAGAACCATCATTGGTCATAGAAAGGAAACCCATTTCATTTCACTATTATTTTGCTGCAATTCATAATTTATCATGAAGTCATATTTGCCATCGATGTGTCTTTCTGTAAATATTTCCTTGAATTATCTATTTTCCTTAGTTGCCACAACAGCTGCAGTACCAAAGCCACTGACCCTTCCATATCTAATTCCATTGATTTCACTATAAAAGATAACTTTTTGCCTCAAAAACAGATACGGTATTTTCTCACATTATTCCACGTTTTTCTGCATTTTTCACATTATTCAGATCAGAAATGCTACACCTACATCCAGTGGTGTATTGGCAAAACACAAAGGCATCTGCTATTTTTCAGTATGGTGGCGTATACTTTTGACCTTGAGTTCATGTGAATTTGGCATAGAAATTTTGATGTAGCATACAATTCAATGTGACGGACAATTCAGTACAGTATAAAATTTGCCTGCACAAATTAAAAGACTACAAACAAAACTAAATCATGACAAATTTAATGTGTAAACTAATTGATGGAAGAAATATTAGTACAAATTACTTTTTGTAGCCATCAGATTGAAGTACAATCTCTTTGTTATATAAGTTATACACAAACTTGCCCAAAGCAATAAACTTGCTTCAATCATGGATATTTGTATAAATCATGGATATCTGCATCTAAAAGAGCAAAATTACCTCAGATGAATTTTTAAATTTACATTTAGGTAGATTTTTATCTAATATTTTGAAGTCATATTTTTCATCAGACCTCAAGTGCTTGCAAAACTTAACAGTTATTAACCAATATACACAGATGCTACAAACTTGAACAGATGTAGGTGCAGATGGGGATAGAAATATTGTCATCTATGCAGAGCTCTATGTTTAACTTTATACCAGGTTATTCATAAACTCTAAAAAGAGAGCGAAATGCTTGTAATCATCAAATTTTAATATTAATGTTCAATATTGAGTGGTTCTACATGCAAAATGACTAAATAATTACAGAAATTTTCCCCCACTTATTCCTGTATATGTTTTATACAAGGTTAATTCATCATCATATTTCGATAACCATCCTGGGTTGAGTAGTTTTACTTCTGAATTGCATTTTTTTGCACACAATGGGCTAAATGGACAAGTCACAAGGAACCCAAAGGCTCAGAGAAGGTTGGGTGGGGATCCATTGGAACAGCTGTTGGGAGACAGTGGTAGCCTCCCGTCAAGGCCATCCAGCATGTTCTTTAATGTGCACATGTTATGGCTTTCCCACATATGGGGCAGTGGCTTAACAACCCATCTGACCTTTCCAAGCCCATCAATGTCCCCTATTGACCATGGGCAGGGAGTTTTGCAGAGATAAATCTCAATGCTCACCCAGCTGGGACTCGAACCTCGGAACTACAGATTATGAGCCTGGCACGCTACTGATTTAGCCACTCCCCACCCCTATAACCATCCTACTGAGGACACGTGTTGGCTCAGTTGGTAGCATGCCAGGCTTGCAATCTGCAGTCCCCTGGTTATGGTATGAGTACCAACTGTGGTATGAGTACCAACTGTGCCAGTGTTGAGATTTATCATCACTAATTCCCACCCTGGCCTAGGTGAGAGAGGGTACACCGATGGACTTGGAAAGACTAGTCTGTCAGATGGAACATTAAGACATGGCCCCATGTGCAGGAGAGCCAATAGGTTATGCACATCAAAGAACATGCTATGTTGGATAGCCTTTGGTACCCCATCTGTCTCCATACAGCTATTCCCTAACCTTAAATAAAATTTAATCACAATCTACACTGTTAAAATCAAATACTCTTAATGCTCTAAAGCATATTCTACATTACATCATTGTATTCAACAAAATGTATGAGCTATTAGCTTATTGCTATAATCACATAAGATAATAATTTAAACTACACAGCAAATTGTATAAACTTATTTAATCCACAATTACACTGTTTAATCTAAAGCACTTTTGAGCAACTAGTTCACGCTACACTTAACACTATTTTTACATAGTTAAGGTATGAGTTGTTTCAGTTATGGTAATTTATAACTTAAGGTATTATACTTAATTATTAATATGGTATTATACTTAATTGATAATTTTTTAATCAATAAAAGGTTCCCCAGTAAAGATGAAAATCATTACCATTCCATTGATGTCTGTCAACAATTCTGCTGGCTTTAGCAGATTGTGCTATTCTTCTTGCAGTATTTTTTCAGAGTCCGTTTTCCAGGATTTTTTTCTGAAGTACTGTTGTTTTCACACAGATCTTCGTTGAATTGTAGCACTGATGTTTCATTTTTTTAAGTCCAGATACCAGTCCTAGGTTAATTACTGGTGACAATGAATGTCATCAAAGTTTGCAACTTCTTACTCAATAGTAGTAAAATTTACTAAAGCAGATTTAATTTACGAGCACATTTCAAAGTTAAAGGTATTTTAATTAAAAATAGGTTTAAGTTTCAACTTAATACATTTAAACTAACATTTAAAATAATATTAACAGTTAAAAACCACTTCCCCCACTGCTACGCATTTCAACATTTCTCATCTTATGTCTTCATCAGGCAGTGAAGACGTAAAATATGTTGAAATGTGTAGCAATGGGGAAAGTGGATTTTAACTGTTAATATGATTTTAAATGCTAGTTTAAATGTATTAAGTTGAAACTTAAACCTATTTTTAATTCAAATGCCTTTAAATTTAAAATGTCCTCTTAAATCTGCTTTAAGTAATTTCTGCTACTGATAATCCATTAAGTGAGAAGTTGCAACTTAAAACCTGGACTTGATTAACAACTTGATCATCAGTGATTAAAATGACTATAGATCCTGAAAATGAATAGTGGCCCAACTGCAATATGAGTCAACAGCAAGAATTTAAGACAACAAGAATTCAACATCAACAAGTGCACTGCAAATAAGAGGACTGTGTTTCTCCACCAAGTGTGTCGAGTGTACCACCCTACTTTTGCAAGATGTCAATTGCATGATATACCATCTAAATGTAACCTTCTTGTGAGTATATAACTAAGAACTTTAAATATTCCAACTATAAGCATAATGTAGCACTTAGATCTTCTCTAGTGAAATATCTTATGTGATTATAGCAATAAGCTAATAGCTCATACATGTTGTTGAATACAACGATGTAGTGTAGAATATGCTTTAGAGCATTAAGGGCATTTGATTTTAACAGTGTAGATTGTGATTAAATTTTATTTAATATACCATATCACTGTGTAATTATAACCTTTCCCTAACCTTCTTCTGAGTAACTGTGGTCCTTGTAATCTAGTCATTTAGCCCATTGTGAGCCCAAAGTGCCATTAAAGAGGTAATACAACCAATTATGCCAGTGGCTACATGCTTAACATGTTTATTCGTTCATCAAAAGGATCCGAGTTTGAGCTCCAGATAAGGTATGTTTGCTTTCTTGTGTTGGCTTTCTGCTCTCTCCTTCCTCACTGATCTTCTCTATGGTGTATTCTATGTTTAACTTTATATCAAGTTATTCATAGGTAAACTCTAAAAAAAGAGTGAAATGCTTGTAATCCTGATTTTAATATTAATGCTCAATATTAAAGGGTTCTAAATTCAAAATAATAAAATAACTGACAGGTTTCTATCAGATTTCTATGGCAAGCAGTTGCTTCTAGGGTGATTTATACTTCTGTAAAAGAATATATCTGAAAAGAGGGTATGCCCTTAAATCTTTTCACATTGTAATATAGCAGTGATGTAAATAAAAGTTCACTTTGAATGCTAATGTAATCCATTTCAACAAAATTCAGAAATGCGTGCTTCCTTGTAACATGCCAAGGTTGAGTGAAGCAATTTATTTAACCACATAAATTCAAAGCCTGCTCAAATAATGTGCAACTTCTTCTTATGAGCCATTCTCCAGGAGGTAGCATATTGAAAAAAGTGACTATCACCGGCTGCACAATGTTTCTTCAGAGATGTTGGTCAGCACCAGCCCAAGATATTTTGTAGCCCCAAGTGAACTTACTTTTTGTTACCCTAATAGTAGCTGGCAGAATCAGTGGGTTTTGAATTCTTATCTTCGCTACCCAAACTAAATCTCATAGAAAGAAGTTGCGCATTTCATGTACTACCTGTCTGAGTAAATGAGAGCCACCTTACAATACAGGTATGGTTTAACAAATTTCAAGGTTTACAAAACTATGATTTAGTGTGTTAATGAAAACGAGTTTTTTTTTTGATAAAATTCACTTAGAAGTTTAAAAAAGTTTTAACAGATTCAAGATTTTTTTTGAAATTTTTTAAGGAGTTACTGACTATTTAAAATGACTCTAAATCCAATTCTCACTGATCCTCAAGCAATCTCTTTAATACATATAACTTCAATATTAATAACAAGATAGAAATTAAATATTTCTATATGATATGTGGTTCATATAAAATATATATATGTAGACTTAGAGCTTCAGAAATTAATTACATACCACTCGCAAAATACGGAATCCCAAAAGTCCTGTATGAAATCCAATCATAGGAGAAAATATATCAAATGAAACAAGAATGAAATCAAAAACATTCCAACAGCATGTAAAGTACCCTTTAGGACCGAGTGCTATAATTTTTATGAAGGCTTCCAGTAGGAAAATAAGAATAAATGCCTGAAAAAGAAAAGAAAATTGTCAATTGTCAGTTATTTCAGATATTTTAAATGTGATTCAATTTTTCAGGTACAACTGAGGGGTTTAATCCCATTCCCTCGACAAAAATTTAAAGAAATTATTCAGGAGTTTACATTGAATGGCTAAAAAAACAGAAGTATATAAAATTACAGAGTAATATTTGCAACAATAAATTTAATTCACTTTATCTTCATAAAGTTAAAAGCACTTCTAAACAATATAAATATGCTGACATTATCATTTGTATGCTCCGCACAAGGTTTTTAGCATAAAACAACATATACTAATGCCAGAAATGTAATGGAGTTAAGAGTGTCGGGTTGAAGGTATGAGATATTCACATTCCAATGAACAAATCTGGAAGTATATGATAAGCTCTTAGCACTGATGAGGTCATTTTGCAATTTTTAATAGGTGCCAGTTAATATGCAAGGGCAGAGATGGACAGGGTATGAGTTTATAATACACTCTTAGACAAAAAAAAAAAGACACACTCCAATAAAATAATCTGCAAACTGTAAAAGCTGCTATGCAAATACCTCTTGGCCAGGAATACAAATGACTAAAGTTTCACTGCCAATGAATGTCCAGGCCATTCCCAGAGCGCATTTGAATTGCACACCCAGTGACCTAGATAAGGCTGTCAGATGCTCCCTCTGAACATTCTGGCTGCATTATTGGGTGAGTTCACTTCAGTTGCCATTAATTATGCCTCAACACTGCTGTAGAAGACCCTATGAACAACTAAGCAAATTTGAGAGGGGCTGCATCATTGAACTGTGAGAAGCAAGCTGGTCAGGTTGGCGAATCATCCACCACATGAGCTGTAGTGATACAGCAATGAGATGGTGTTGGTAGCAGTGGGTACATGAAGGCATGAATACATGCCAAAAAGATTCTGGTCAGCCCAGGCAGAAAATTGGGAGAAAGGAGGGCCAAGCAGAAAATTGGGGGAAAGTCTGACAAGCCCAGATCACTCCAATGAATTCTCTGTCCACCATACAGCAAGATGTAGCAGCCTCTGCACAGCATCCTGTATGATCAGGCCCCATTGCAAGATGACTTGCAGAAGTAGGACTCCATTCTCATCACTCCTTCCTGTGTCTTCTATTAACCACCCTACATCAATGGCTCCATCTGGAGTGGTGTCATACCCAGAAATCACTGCCAACCTCCAAACCGGCGTCACATTGATTTTAGTGACAAAATCTGCTCTGATGACGATCATTGCATTCTCATATGAAGGAGGAATGGGTAGTGCTTACATTTGGATTCAGTTGTGGAGTACATTCAAAAGATCCTGCGACCCATTATCTTACCATTCATGTCACATCTGCCAGGGGCCATTTACCAGCAGGAAAATGACAGACTACACACAGTTCACCTCTCCCAGGAGTGTCTTCCTAGTGTTGCAACCCTCCCTTGGCCAGCCAGATTCACAGATCTATCTCCTATGGGCATGTCTGGAACATGCTGGGATGTCAGCTGCAGCCATCATGGAATATAGGGGATCTTGTGCAGCAATTACAGGACTCTTGGCACAATCTGTCACAGGACATCAGAGTTTTGTCTGACACCATGCCACACTGTATATCAGAATGCATCACTACCAGAGGTGGCTTTACAAGGTACTAATCTATAACAGTTATGCTTTACAAGGTACTAATCTATAACAGGTATGAAATAAACAGTTCTTTTGCTGTGATATTGCAATCACTTCTTTATCTTTTCCTCCATATTGCATGTGCTACATGTTATTACAATGGGATGCTTGCTTTCAAGAGCATCAATTTTTTTTTGTCTAGGAGTGTATATAATATGGATTCCACCCCTCCATCTCACTGCTGATATTGTCACCTCCTTCAGCAGTTATAAAAAAAGTTTTCCCCATGTCTTGAATGCAGGTAAACTTACATTTTCTTAAGACCTTTCCATGTTGTTTTCTTTAAAACCTTTTAAAATAAAAATGCAAAGCCATTGCAACCCTTATTTGCATAAAGAAGACATCGAAGCTGTAACATTAACCTCCTCCCCCAGAAGATAATGGGCTTGCTTGGCATTCGCATCTACATCATTTCATGCATCCACCCGCTTGAAGTATGTAAATCTACTCGTAGTTTAAATGGGACAACAATAGTCTACTCTCACCTCTCTTTCTGATGAGATGCCTAGTGTTGAGAATTTTTAACATCTGTACTTTCATGATGCACTTCTGTATGTTAAGACTTCAGTAAATTATTTTAATTGCATTACATGAAATTTAACTGAAATTTATTTCGATTGTGAAGTTACTTTAGTGCAATGGCCATTAACCTCAGCATCATATATTTCCACCTATACTACACCATGAGGATACCTGCAACTTGGCCATTTCCTTATCATTATATAGGACACTGCAATAATTTCTCACATTACAAAGAGTGAAAACATCCATCATCTTGGATTGGGTTGTTTTAATTCTGAGCGGCACTTTTTTGCACACAATGGATTAAATGGCCAGGTTGCAAGGACTCCAAAGCTCAGAGAAGGTTGGAGGGATGGGACCCACTGGAACAGCTGTTGGGAGACAGATGGTAGCCTCCCATCAAGGCCATCCAGCATGTTCTTTAACGTGCACATGGTATGGCTCTCCCCCACATGGGGCCATGGCTTAACATCCCATCCGACGGACAGAGGCCTTTCCAAGCCCATCAGTTTCCCTACTGACCATGGGCAGGGCGGGTAGTTTTGCGGAGATACATCTCAACACTGACCTAGCCGAGACTCAAACCTGGGAACTAAAGATTATGAGATTGGTATGCCCCTCCCCTCCCTCATCTTGGACTGCTATATTCTGTCGAGCTTCTCTGTGCACTAACTGGCATCTTCAAGAAATGATAAAGACTTTATCAGTGATAAGAAATTATAATCTGTCCACCCCCCATATTCTTCTAGAGTTATTTGTGTATCTTTGAATGCTCTTTACCATCGACTTACTCCATGAAATTCACTGTTTATTGTGTGTTCTAATGCTCCCCAGAATGCAATAACCATTAATCTCAAAATAATATATTTCCCCTATGTTACTGAAGATACTTACAATTGGCTTTTTTCTTTATTACTTTTCAATCTGGGTAATGCTACAATAGTTTGATATCTTATCAACTATTTCTGCAAACTAACTGGCACTTGTTAAAAAAAATACTAAGCAACCTCATCAATGGCAATAGTTTATCATAGACTTCTGAGCTTGTTCATTGGGATGTGAATATCCGTACCATCAATCTGACACTTAATTCTGTGACATTTCTTGCATTACTATGTTTATTCTATAAATCTTATGTGGAGAATACAAATAACAATGCTTAGCATATTTTTATTGTTTAAAAAGTGATATTAGCTTCACAGAGATATAGTGAATTAAATTCTGACTAAAAAATGTTTATCATTCCCCCTTCAAGAAGACTTGGATGAAACTGCACTGAAAGTGTTGAAATTTTTTTATTTCTGTATAAAATTTGTAGGCATTTTGTAAGGAAGACCAAATAAGTGCAACAGCCAAACAGAATATATTTCTCATTTTGGTTAGAAATTTCATTTTCATAAATTCAAAATTAAACGTTGTTTAATTTGATATAATTAAACAATTTAATCACAATCTTTGCTGTAAGATAATTTTTATATATCCTTAGTTTTAATGCTCATAAGAATAGATGCACTGAAGAGCCAAAACATTATGACCAGTGCATCTTTATGCAAATAAGTGAGTGAACTTAAGTGAGTTTGACAAAGGCCAAATTATAATGGCTAAATGATTGGGTCAGAGCATTTCTGAGATAGCAAGGCTTGTGGGGTGCTCATAGTCAGCAGTGGTTACTACCTTCAAACAAGTGGTCCAAGGAGGGAAAGACCATGAACTGCCAGCAAGGTGTGGGCCGACAATGGCTCATTGATTCTAGAGGTGAGCGAAGGCTATCTCTTATGGTATGAGCCAACAGAAGGGATATTGTGGTAAAACTCACCTGTAATTTGAGTGTTGGTGACAGGAGTAATTTGTCACAACATACAGTACATCAAACCCTGCTGAAAATGGAGCTGTGTAGACGCAGGCCGCTCCGAGTGCCCATGCTAACTTCAGTTCACTGTCAAAAGCACCTATATGGGCATGCAAACATCAAAACTTGACCTCGAATGATTGGAAGAAGGTTGTCTGGTATGATGAATCACATTTCCTGCTGCACTATGTGGACGGCCGGGTATATGTGCATCGTTTACTTGGGAAAATGTTGGCACCAGGATGCACTGTGGGATGAAAACAAGCAGGTGGAAGAAGTGTAATGCTTTGGGCAATGTTTTGCTGGGAAATCATGGGTCCAGTGATTAATGTGCAGGAAACTCTGAGATCTACCACCTACCTAAACATCATTGCAGACTAGGTAATGCAGACTACTGGTAATGTGTTGGTACCAGATATTACAAGACACCTTTAGCAATCTTGTGGCGTCCATGCCTTGCTGGGTAAGAGCTGTTTTGGTTGCACGTGGAAGACCGACATCATATTAGGCAGATGGTCATTATGTTTTGGCTCTTCAGTGTATGATTTAAGGCTTTTTAGCTTACAACATTACAATTTACAACATGCAATAGTTTCAGCTTCTTAGCACATTTCTTTCACATAGTAAAGTTTAATGTGCAACACTTATTGATACATTAGTTGATTATAAAGATTTTGATAATACTCACATATCCATTGAGATAGAGATGTTCTTTCACGGCATGTCATAGATGAGGCTTCAGAAAAACTTGAACTTGTTGATCATATTCAAATCGAAACAGATTAAATAATTTAATCACAAACTTCACTGTTAAGATTTTTTTTAAATGCCCTTAGTTTTAATGCTCATAGCATAAATATGGGTTAATGAAACACCTAATCATCAATTTACATAAAGAAAATCTTTGCAATACAATGTTTGCATGCTATGACTTCTTGTCTATTGGTTTGGCTGCTACACTCAACACTAGATTCTGTAGATGTCACCAGTGGATAAACACAGTCCTTTTGGTTGGAAGGGTATTTGATGGAGACAGTTGCTGGTAAGTATGCAAAATGCATATGGTTTTCAACCCAATCTTGATATTTTCAGAGGAATTTAAAAGTATGTTGCAAAATTTAATTTCACTTTAATATATTTAACCCTAAAAATATCCTTTAAAGCTTGTACAAAGTAAAAATTTCACTATGTGTTTCAACATCGGTGAGTTGATGTCATCATCAGGCAGCGAACTGTCGGTGGGTGGCTTTTATTACGCGATCTCCTAGCAAAGTTATGGTTGGGATATGGTAATTATGCATGAGAATGTTGCATGCTGCAGGTAGGGCGGTTATATCGATATTGCAAAGATTTTTTTATGCAAATTAATGATTAGGTGTTCCGTATCTATTCTTATGAGCATTAAAAATAAAGGCATTTAAAAATGTCTTAACAGTGAAGTTTGTGATTAAATTATTTAACTATTCACCACTGTCTATTCAAATCTAATTTATTTGGTATATATATATATAAAACAATGACCTATTTCTATTCATTAGCTATTTCACAAAAAATTCTAAAGTTAATTTTTATGACTGAGCTTGACAAAAAATATACTTGGATTTCCAAGTTCATTTCAGTTCTTCAGGCTTGGCATGGTAAGTTAAGCTTCTCCATTAAACTTGCTATGTAATACTGCATTTAACATTGCATTCAGAAACAAAAAAGGAGGAATATTATTCAATGTGTTGCATACTAAACTCATAGCCTAAAGTTCACATAGTTTTCATATGTTAAGCTAACCGAAAATTCCACATTTTTGCTCAGCATTTGTTTCCTGTCTCCTAAATATTCAATCATAATGATTTCATAACTCCTACACAGCTTATATTTCTCTAAAAAGTAAAGCACTAAATCAAACTTTCCTTACATTTTTGTTAACAGTTTTTGGATAAAATATAACTATAAGAAAAAAAATTTACTCACAACATATATGTGATAAATTGTAAGATAAAACTCTAATGTCATGTTGTGGTGATCAAGAAGCATCACCAGAGAACACCAAATAATTAAAACTGTTATTAAAAGTTCCATGAGAGGGTGAAGAATAATTCTTGCAATACAGTTTCGCACTGTAAGACAACATTTGCAGCAGTTCCAGGCACAAAATATATCTACAAATGAATGCCATTTGCTCAAAATAACAGTTTTAAATGAAGTATCTGCTGCTTGCTGTTCTTTGTCTAAAGATGAAAAGACAATGAATTTCATTAAATAAAAATTGCTGCTTAACTTTTTAATGAACATAAAAAAAAATCAATATTTCCATTAAACCTAAAACTCATACACAGTACATACAATGTATCTATTGACACATGAATTTCATGCATACATTTATAAAGATATATTTACATGTAACAAAAAAAATGTAGAACACTTCATAGTCCCCCCCAAAAAAGATCAATTTTATTTAAAGACACGAGAAATAGACAATGAATAATAAATATGCTGAGTTATAAGTTTGACACAGATGTCAATAAACCAATAGGTTTTGTGGAAAAAATTAGCTTTGCTGATCCACAGGACTCAAACCCATATCTTTCCAGAGTCATGCCAGTGTTCTGATTACTAGGCCTGGCTCATCATTTATTCACTAATGTGACTTACACCAAAGAGCCAAAACATTATGACCACCTGCCTAATATAATGTTGATCCTCCACGTGCCACCAAAACAGCTCTTACCCAGTGAGGCATGGACAAGAAAAGATTTCTAAAAGTGTCTTGTGACATCTGGCATCAACATGTTACCAACAGATCCTTTAACTCTTCACTACAGATCAGATATGCTGTTCCAGCACAACCCACAGATGCTTGATTGATGTTTGGGGAATTTGGTCAGGGCAATACCTGGAAGTCTTCCTCATGTTCTGCAAACCATTCTTGAACAATCCGAGCAGTATGACATGGCACATTATCATGTTGAAAGAAGGTACTACTAGAGGGGAATACCATTGCCATGAAAGGATGTACCTGGTCTTGTGATGCCCCCTCATTCACTTTTACTTTACCTTAACCAGTTTTGCTTAATTTACATTATATTTATCATTTTGGGGATTTTAATTTTATTTTTGGCATCACAGCGCTCATTTCCAAGAGCATAAGAGTTGCACATGCGCAACTCTGAACTTTCGATTGTCACCCGCTAAAGCACACGTGTACAAGGACACACCCTCTCTTGCATCATAGCTTGCACGCTCGTCACTTTATGTAAATGTCTTTCCTGGCATGCAACGTGACACATGCGGACCTTTTGTATAACACATGTTATAACAGTGACATATAGTCACAGAGTCTGTTGGAATAAGGTGGAAGTTGGTGGTAGTTCACAGTGTGGAGCTGTAGTAAGAGATGAGTTGGTGTAGTGAGATAGTGATGATGTAGTCAACATTTTCATTTGTTGTTGGCGAGTTTTTGGAAATAAATTTGTTTGTTATAGAAACTTTTGAATCTTTGTTATTTTTTCTCTTGAGAAACATAGTTGATAAGTTTTGATTGTAATTTAAATTAGATTGACAATCATTAATTTTTTTTGAATTCTTACTCACTAAGTAATGCCTGCTGGTATTCAAACCCTAATTTCAACTTATTATTATTGCCTGGTGCAATAATAATATTGGCAATTACTTATTGCCTGGTGCAATAATAATATTGGCAATTTATTATTATTGCCTGGTGCCCAAAATTAAGCTATCTGGAGCTTGAATAAATATTGGATCAGACAAAGGGTCCAAAACTTTAAAAGTATTGTGAATTCTTTGGAGCATTACAGTGTGCAATGATGTTTAGGTAGGTGGTAGATGTCATAATTTCCTACAAATGAATAACTGCACCCAGTGGTTCCCAGCAAGATGTTTCCCAAAGCATTAAGCTTCCTCCACCTGCTTGTTTTCGTCCCACAGTGCATCCTGGTGCAAAGACTTCTCCAGGTAAACAACGCACGCATATATACCCGGCCTTCCACATGGTGCCACAGGAAATGAGATTCATCGAACCAGATGACCTTCTTCCAATCATTCAAGGTCCAGTTTTGATGCTCGCATACCCATGTAGGCGCTTTTGACAACGAACCAAGTTAACATGGGCACTCGGAGTGGCCTGCTGCTATGCAATCCCATTTTCAGCAGAGTTTAATGTACTGTATGCTGTGACACATTACTCCCATCACCAGCATTCAAATTGTGGGTGAGTTGCACCCAGTATCCCTTCTGTTGGCTCGTACCATACAGGATAGACTTTGCTCACCTTTGGCATCGATGAGCTGTGGTCAGCCCACACCTTGCCAGCGGTTCATGGTTTTTCCCTCCTCAGAGCACTTTTTGAAGATACTAACCACAGCTGACTGTGAGCACCCCACAAGCCTTGCAGTCTCAGAAACGCTCTCACCCAGTTGCCTGGCCATTACAATTTGGACTTTGTCAAACTCACTTTAAGTCCACTGCCTTTCCCATCTAAAGAACAAGAATAACACTGAACAACAGATTTCAGTATCAGGTGTTATTTATACCATTTCATGATCTTCACATACACCATCGTTTATCTGTAGTTGCTTCAATTTGCATAAAGACGAGCTAGTCATAATGTTTTGGCTCTTCAGTGTATAAATCTACTTAAATATGTCATCCCAGCTGGGCCAGCATTGAGATTTATCTACACAAATCTTCCTGCCCACATTCAGCAGGGTACACCGATGGGCTTGGAAAGGCTTGGAAGGTCCATCAGATGGGTTGTTAAGCCATGGCCCCATGTGCGGGAGAGCCATACCATGTGCATGTTAAAGAACACGTTGGACGGCCTTGACAGGATTCTACCATCTGTCTCCCAACAGCTGTTCCAGTGGGTCCCTTCCCCCAATCTTCTCTGAGCCTTTGGGGTTCTTGTGACCTGGCCATTTAGTCCATTGTGTGCAAAAAAGTGCCACTCAGAAGTGAAACATCCGAAACCAAATGAACGTGTCATTCCATGGCAACATCTATGATCAAGGAAGGCAACTTCATTCTTCAATGTTGCTCTGAATAGAATGTAAATAAGAAAGTCACTCAAGCTCAACTTTTATATTTACATCCTATTCAGAGCAACATCAAAAAAGAAGTTTCCCAATCATAGACATCGCCACGTGTGACATCTGAAGCAGATTTATGTCATGTTATTGGATAAATGATAAAAGCCAGTGCTAGTTTAGTGATTAGAACACTGTGACATGAATCTGGAGAAGCATGAGGTTAGTTCAAGTTCCACACATCAGCAAAACTCATTTTTTCCACAAGAACTACATTATAATGAGCACTGCTATTTATGAGAAATAAAAACTTTCTACTTTACCACATTGGGAAATCTATTCAGATTTATTCTTTACAAATTTAAAAATATATCAGGATGATCAATTCAGTGTCTCACCAACTTTTGCATTTTGGAATCATCAAAGAGATTGAACTATATATTCGATGTCCTTAAAAATATTTCAAGCAATGAAAGATTTAGCCTTTAAATCAAAGCCCATTTTTCCTAAAAAGGCATTCTATTTTTTATTTGATTTCCATTTTTTTATATAAATGTACATTATAACAATGTAAATAACCTAAGAACATCAATTCATCCTAATTATGTCATATTTAAACACATGAATGAAATAGCAACAATTTTAACATAATATATACAATTCTAAATATCTTAAAGAACATTTGTTTTTTCGTTTGGAGAAAAAATATATATACATAAGTTCCCAAGTTATGAATGGGTTGCATTAGAAATTTTCATTCATAAGTTGTTTGTTCAGTACTTGGAGCATGATTTCTAACTGATGCAATGCTATAAATAGGAGTTAAGTTTCCAAACCATCCCAGGCCAACATATTTAACCTACAGCTAAGCATAAATAATGTTGATTTGCACTAAAATATTATTGCAAACAAATAATAATATGAAATCAATAATAAAATTAAAATGAACAAAGAAAAATATAATAATAAACTTTGGATAATATACTATATCAGTTAGATACTGATTATGCTATAGAAATTGCTGGATCATGTTCATTATCTTAACTTTAATAGACATAGAAGTTGATGGCACATGTTCATTTTTATCTCTTCAATAGGATGCAAAAGTTGATGGCACTGGTTCATTTTCGATAGATGCCTGCATTGATTTTCAAATGTTTTCTTGAAAAATATTGTTTTGGCCAGGTAATGGTCAGACCCAATTTCGGCTCCCCTACATGATTTGGTATTCCTAACTGAACTGGCCCATTTGCTATTAATTAAAATATAATCTATCATATTCCTGTGCAACCCATCAGGTGAAACCCATGTATATTTATAAACATCCCGGTGTTTGTAGCATGTGTTAGTTATTCGTAAATCATTAAGTTTACTTACCTGTAGGAAACGTTCCCCATTGCCCTGCACCATGAGAAGGCGGACATTAGGCGCTAGACCTTGCTAGTTCTGTGCATCATCACTGGGGATTGGTACATAGTTCTCCTTCCAATTTCTGCCTAGTTACCATTTACAGACAAAGAACACAAATGAAGCAAATGTATAGTCAACAATATTAAATTTATATCATGGGGTCCTCTAAATATTAATATAAAGTTCACTATCCTCCCGTTGTGTTGAAAATCTGCTGTAGAACACTCTTATTTACATTGCTGCCACTGCAGTTAGGGTCTTCTTCCCAGTTTCTGGTGCAGATGGCTTGCAGATGTTGTTGTTGTTGTTAGGCCTCATCTCCTGGTATGTTGTTTTGATGGTTTCTGGCACAACTTCACGGCAGTTCAATGTTATGAGCAATTAACGAAAGTAATCTTATACACCTCAGACACATGAAAGTAGAATAACTTTTACTTCATATTAAGAAAATTATATATGAGATTCAAATCAATTGTAATTTGCGATCACTGTGAAAAAGGGAGTTTGAAGGTGTGTATCTTGCTACTTTGTTTGTTTATATTATAGTGCACAACTCTTAGACACAGGCCATTGAAGTGGGAGTGAAGGTCAGTTCATTTAGTCTGTAGTCAGGGGTTGGGTTGGAATTTCTGCAGAGAGAGGAGGTAATCAAATCACATACTAAAAAAAATATAAAAATAAAATAGATATCGCGAACTAACAGTTACTTTTGGCATGTCTCAGGCAATAATAATGCCCATGGGTGTGGCAAGTCAGGCAGTTCATCATTGCAGCACCTGTCGATATTCTTTTGAATGACAATTTGCTTGGCTACTGCTAATGTGTAGGAAGGGACTGCATGGAGCAGTTAGGACGATTCCTTCATTGAAAGCTGGGACATTGCTTTCATTAACTTCCTTTTTTGATAAAGCTGTATCAATTGACTGTTTTTATGTCACGTTGGTGTTCTTTCTCCCTTGTTACTGCAGTTCTTTTTGTTTTTCTTATGCATGGTAAGTGTTGTTTATTGTGTGGTATAACAGTATACTATACACACACTCAACTCGTTTTGTGAGGTTTCTGTCATGTTAGATTAATTGTAATAAGATTTTAGGTGTTTTAGTGGTGATGCCATATCATATAGTTGTAATGCTTTCTTCATTATATGTTGTAACAACCATGGTATATTGGTTGGTTGGTTGTTTGGGGTTTTTTGGCGCAAGAGCAACAGGGCTATATTGCGCCAAACAAAAAGATATAAACTGATAAAAGTCATTTAACCCCCAACCAAATTTAAAAGACACAGAAACATAACCAGCACAAGAAAGATAAGTAAAAAGGGTAAAAAGTAAAAACACGTGTAAAAATCAACAATTAAAATGGGTGTATAGGACCCATTAAAAACAGAAACAAGTGTAAAATCAAGTTAACAAAGTAAAAAAGGTTCATAAAGGCGTAAAATACCCAGTAAAACATAAAAAATCAAAGACAGGTGTTAAAAGTGAGTCATCGGATAAAAGTTGTCTGAGTGTAAGTGGCTCGGACGTAAAAATCATGAAAGTTAAAATAGAGTCGACGTTCAAAGTTAAAAGCGGGACATGAAAATAAAATATGTTTGATCGTTAGAATGGTGTCACAAAACTCGCACTTAGGTTCAGCGTCTGCCCGTAGAAGAAACGAATGAGTAATAAATGAATGACCTAAGCGGAGCCGAGCAAGTACAACTTCCTCCTTGCGATTCCTGTGAAAACAAGACTGCCACGGTTTGACAATGGGCTTGATCTCAAAGAGCTTGTTAGCAACCTGTTCAGACCAAGATCTCTGCCACAGTGCCCGTAGCTCGGTGGAAAATCGCTGCCGGAAGTCCACATATGGAACCGGCAGCGGAGAGTCGGACAAGGGTGTGGCCAAGTCGGACAAGGGGTTGGCAGCAGCATCTGCCAAGTAATTGCCCCTGATTCCGACATGACTGGGTACCCAACAGAAGAGAATCGTGGTGGTGGTGGCTGCCAGATGATGGAGCTGCTGGCGGATCTTGGAGAGAACAGGGTGAGGCCGATGCCTCACTGAGATAAAAGCCTATAGCGAGCTAAGCGAGTTGGTGTAAAGCACACACCGACGATGATGCTTAGCTGCTATGTGGTCCAAGGCAATGCTGATAGCATGTAACTCTGCAGTGAAGATGGAACACTGCTGCGGGATCTGGTCTGCAATGATTACATCACAGCAGACCATGGCTGATCCCACTGAAGTGCCGAACTTCGAGCCATCTGTGCAGACAGGCAAGAAGTCCGGGTGCGCAGCACGATGGCTGGCAAAGAGTTGCTGATACACACAGTCGGGTGTAAAGGCCTTCCCCATCCTGCACAGAGAAAAATCACAGGAAGGGAAAACAGCGAGCCAACTGCCAACTGCGCAATGCTATCGAGACTGGTGTTAATGTCTCGCAGGTAACCTCGGACACCAAACCGAAAGGATGAATGGCAGTCGGCCGATTCTGGTATAACATTTCCCACCTGGGACTGAAAATGCAGCCCCAAGTGGGATGGCCTGGCAGGGATAGCAATTTTGCTGCATACTGCAGAGACAACTGCTGACGGTGAATAGATAATGAAGGTTAGTTGGTCTCAATGTAGAGACTCTGAACCGGTGAAGTGCAGAAGGCCCCTGTGCACACACGGAAGGCCTGATGATGGAGTGGGTCCAGCATCTTCACCACCGAATCCCAGGCGGAGTCATACACCTGGGATCCGTAGTCCAGTTTCGACCAGACAAGTGCACGGTACAGGCGGAGCAAAGAACATCGGTCCGCCCCCAAAGAGAGGGAGGAGAGGACCTCGATGATGTTCAATGCCCGCGTGCACTTGGACCTGAGATGTCGAATATGAGGTGAAAAGGTCAATTTCCGGTCAAAGATGAGACCGAGAAACTTGGTCTCCGCCACAACTGGAATGATGTTACCCCCGAGCTGCAGCTCGGGGTCCAGATGAAGATTACGCTTGCGGCAAATGCACGCAAGCAGTCTTCTGTGGGGAGAACCAGAACCCATTGGCTGTCGCCCAAACCGAGAGATTGTTCTGGGCAGTTTGAAGTTGTCGTTCAATTACCCTCATGCTGGACGATGAGCAAAAGATGCTAAAGTCATCAAATAGAGGGTATTGCCTACAGTCAGAGGAAGTTGCCATGTAATGGAATTTATCTTGACAGCGAAAAGCGTAACACTCAGGACGCAGCCTTGTGGCACCCCTGTTCTTGGGGGAAAGGCCGCGATAGAGTGTTGCCGACACGAACTCGAAAAATACGAGAAGATAAAAAGCTTGCGATGAAGATCGGCATGTGACCTCGCAAACTGAAGTTGTGAAGGTCACGAAGAATGCCGAATCTCCATGCCGTGTCGTACGCTTTTTCAATGTCAAAGAAAATTGACACCAGGTGTGCTCAACGTAAAAACGCATTCCTGATCACCGAGGATCAGGTGGTCTAAAGTAGACCGGTGCCTGCGAAAGCCACACTGAGTGTTGGAAAGAAGACCGTGATATTCCAAATACCAGGCCAGCCTGGTATTTACCATCCTTTCCAACACCTTGCAGACGCAGCTCGTCAATGCAATTGGACGATAATTAGAAGGAATCTTGGATCTTTGCCTGGCTTGGGGAAGACCAAGACGATGGTCTCTCGCCATGAGTCCGGAAACTGCTCCTCGATGAAAATACGGTTGAAGAGTCTGAGCAGTTGACTTTACTCGATGGTGAGATATGTTGGAGCATGGCATAATGGACATTGTCTGGCCCGACAGCAGATGCACGAGAAGTGTGCAGAGCAAGGCGAAGCTCCTCCGCTCTGAATGGCCTGTTGTAAAACTCCAGGCCATTCGAATGGAAGGACAGCGGAGAGCGTTCGGCCCTGCTCTTCTGGGCCAGAAACTCGGAGGAGTAGGAGGACAGAGAAGAGATGGTAGAGAATGACTCCCCCAGAGTGTCGGCAATTGCTCGAGGATCAGCAATTGCCTTTCCATTGTGCTCCAGGATCGATAATGAGTGGGATGTGTACTTCCCACCCATCTTCCGGACCTTATCCCACATGACCTTAGAACTGGTTGTGCGGGTGATAGAAGACGTATATTTCATCCAAGATTCCTTCTGGCTCTGGCACCGGACGAAATGGGCTTTCGCTCTGGCGTGTTTGAATGCTTCTACGTTGGGGGACATTGGATATCTCCGAAACACCCCCCAAGCCTAGTTCTGAGCCTTACGAGCTGCGGTGCAGTCGGGATTCCACCACAGTTTTGGGAACCGTGGAAACTGAGTCGAGGTCTGAGGAATAGTAGAGGCAGCTGCATGGACGATGCAATCCGTCAACTCTGCCACTGCAACATTGATGGGCTCCTGGCTGACAGAGTGCTCATCGAGCTCAGACAAGAGCTCAAAGCCACTCCAGTCAGCCTGATCAAGCCTCCACCGGGACACACGTGAAGGGCTGCAAAGCCCCCCACGAGAGATGGTGCACACCACGGGGAGGTGATAGCTTCCATATGGATTGTCCTCAACCTCCCATGTGAAGAGTGGAAGGATCGAGGAGGAACAGATGGTGAGGTCAATGGCAGTGAATGTGCAGGTTGGGGTGTGAAAGTAGGTACTGGTAAACAGGGAGAGCGATGGATCCAGGAGACACTGCTCCAGGACCCGGCCCTCCCGTTGGTGTCAGCACTGCCCCAGAGCGGACTGTGTCCGTTGAAGTCCCCCATGATGAGGAAGGGGAACGGCAGCTGCGAAATGAGGTCATCAAGGTCATCCTGGGAAACGAAGCTTCCAGGTGGGAGATAAACAGAACAGACAGTCAACGAAAATCCCACAAAGAGGCGGATGGCAACTGCCTCTAAGTGCATGGTGAGGGGAATGACCTGGAATGGGAAATGGTTGCTCACGAGGATGGCAACACCTCCGTGAGCTGGACCATCTCCATCCCAGTTCCGGCGAACGAGAGAAAAGTGCCGGAGAGTGGGATTGTTGGCTGTCTGCAAGAATGTCTCCTGAAGGCACACGCAGAGAGGTTCGTGTGCCCTCAGGAGGACCTTGATGTCATCAATATCCCTCTGGAATCCACGATAGTTCCATTGAAGGAGCGTGGCCATCTAGGTCTTGGAAGAATTGGCGGATGACTTACGATTTATTTTAACAATCGCCAGCGACGGTTTTGGAAAAATGAGGCGGTCTGTGTCCATGTCCTCGGAGTCGTCCGAGAAACATGGATCAGAGACCGCTGAATGAGAAGGAGGTAAAATTTTCTTTTTGGGCCCCAGCGGGGGGCTCCTTGGGTTTGGTAGGTCTTGCTGTCTGTGGGCGGGATGGAGGGGGCCTTCCGGAGGTGGATGTGGAAGGCACAGACACAGGAATAGAAACTGGTGTCGATGTCGAGATTGACACCAACATCGGCTTCGCCTGCGTCAAGAGGTACTTAGCAGCAGGCGAGAAAGATTCAGCTGGTGGAATGTTGATGTCGGTCTGCACCACGACAGAAGCCATCTTAATGACGGGCTTTCCAACGACCGCACTGGCATAGGAGACCTTGCCAGGTGGGGCAGGTGGTACAGCAAGCTTTCTCACCTCTGGATAGCTAATGTTGTGGAGGGTCTTCAGGCGCTGTACCTCTTTCTCCTCCAGCCACTTTGGACAGTCGCGGGAATGCGCCGGATGTTCACTACGGCAGTTTACACAGCATGCCTTTTCTGCTGTGCAGTCAGGTTCAAGATGATCCTGACTGCCACAACGAGCACAGGTGGGCTTGCCCCGGCATGCGGTGCGGGCATGGCCAAACCTCTGGCATTGAAAACAATGCAGAGGGTTGGGTATAAATGGCCGCACCTTGCAGTGTAAGTATCCTGCCTTGATGGAAGTAGGCAGGTATGGTGTGTTGAAAGTTACGATGAGTACCCGGCTAGGCTCTAACTTTCCATCACGGCGTGCCGAAACCCGGTGGACTGCTATCACTCCCTGGGCTGAAAGCTCCAAGAGGAGTTCCTCCTCAGAAACCTTGAGGAGGCCCCACTCAGAGATCACACCCCGGGAGGAATTGAGCGTCTTGTGTGGAGTGACTTCGACTGCCACTCCACCAATCGCTGTTACTTTCAAAAGAAGCTCCGAATGTTTGGAGCATGCAGTCTCCACCTGCAAGTCACCAGATCTTAGGCACTTGACAGATTTCGGCTCTCCTGCAAGACCTTTCAAACCCTTGTTTATAAAAAAAGGAGACATGTCCCCAAGAACCTGATCACCTGTAGAGTGGATGATCAGGAACTTCGGGAACAAAGGAAGACACGAAGACAACGGCGATGACGACAAAGAAGACACAGAAGACGGAGGCTCATGACGAGCTCTTTTTGCATTTTCTTTTTTGGGGCTCATGTTTGTTTATTAAATTTCAGTGCCCGTTGTCCCCACCCACCATGGAGTCCAACAAGGGGACGCCCAGTTGGGCACCAGGGCTGCCCGGGCACCATACCCACATAGCCAGTGAGCCAAGCCCACACAACAAAACGAAAAGGAAAAGAAAAGAGAAATGGTGAGAAACTCGTCTGAGTTCCCACAAAAGAAAATAAGCAACAAATCAATAAAGTGTGAGGTAAGAGCTGGCCTCACAAAAGAAAGAAAACTACAAAATTAGTGAATGTGTGGGGAAACTCACAAACCATTGTCCGGACGTGGACAAGGTTACTCACCAATCTGCATAGTTGACCCTAGCAGGACCAGCCCACCAGTCGATTGATCCTGAAGGGGCTGCCCCAGGACCTCCCATTTACCTGAAGCAGAGGCCAAAGCAGTGTATAGCAGCGGCCCCGGAAGTCGCTGCCCAGCCCCACGACAGACAGGCTCCCCAATGGCAAAACGGCCAAAGGGGACCCCACCAGTCATGAGCTGGGGAGAGAAGACGGGACCCTTGAGCAACTGCCTCCTGAGGATCCTTCTTTCCAGGGACACGGGTCTCCGCGCACAGCAAACACGCGGGCAAGCGTTTAGGACCCTGTGAAGGTAACCGAACCAGCGGAATCTTCACAGGGGGTCCCCTCACCACGGACAGGAGCTCGTGCCGAGGGGCCACTACAGGATCCTCCTTTCCCGGGACACGGGTCTCCGCGCATGGCAAACATGCGGGCGAGCATTCAGGGCCCTGTGAAGGCAATCGAGCCAGCAGAACCGTCACAGGGTGGTCCCCTCACCACGTACAGGAGCTCGCACCGAGGGGTTAGGTGTGAGATGAAAGTTTCATGCAAAGAAATGTATGTACATGGGCACACAACATCCCATCAGACAGATAGCAGGCTTTTCAATTCCATCAATGTTCCCTTTATCACCAAGGACAGAGCTTGGGTTTAGTGGATGGAGAAAATCATGTTTCTTTAAAAATTCGTTAATTCGAGCTGTAAAACTACCATCCATCACTAAAACTCCAATTGTTTGTATGGAGACAGAGAGGCTAATTTTGGATTCTCCCATAAAGATTTGAGGTTTGCAAGGGGGTGGGGTGGCAGGTACAGGACCCTAATCCACAGCATATGTACACTATGATATTATTAAAACTGAACTTAATATCTAATAATTAATGACTAATAATCAATCCAAAGATATTATTTACCAATTGCTCAATTTATATATTGCATAAATTACCATTACAATACAGAAGGAACAGAAAAAATTGCCTGGCTGCAACAGTGACAGCTCTCAGCATGCCAAATGGGAAGCAGTGGTTTGCAGCAGATGTATAAATCTGGGGAGCATGCATATGTTATATTATCAAAATTGAACTCAATAACTAATACGCAGTCATTAGGTATCATTAATAGATTAATAATCATAAATCAATATAGTACGTAAAGTAGCACTGCAATACAGAAGAAATAAAATGGCCATTGCAAAAAAAGCATGATAAGAAGGGGCACAATACTCCTTTCTCCCATGCTCTTTGGAGAAAATGCTTGGGCTACAGATAGTGGCAGATTTTATCAGGTGACACATAAATGATGACTTGTGGCAGCAATGACTAAAGTCTGCATCATGCACACTTTATACTAATGGAAATAAAAAAATTCCCAATAATTAATAACCAATAAGCATTACATAGACATCATTAGCTGATTATTAATTGATTAATCAATATATTAATTTTGGATGAATTTGCATTGAAACACTGAAAAACAACTTCGTTTATATGTCACAAGATGTGACTTCCCATCCAAGTAATATAATAAGCACCAAATATAGAAAATTACAAGTGATAAAAAGCTGCCTAATAGTTCATTGGTAGTATACATGGGTAGAATAACAAATCTAGTGATCAAAGTTTCAGCGCTTAGCTGTTCAGGTACTCTTTTCAGCACTTGCTAAAATTAATTGTGCACAGATGAAATATGTATGTATATAACACAAGTGGGTTTGGTAAATCTAAAAGTTATACCCGTGTTTACAGTATTTCATCTTTGAAAGATTTACACACCACCCAATTAATAAAGTTTACATTATTGATAATAAATTATTAGCCTCATACTACACATTATAATACATATGTGTGGTTTATAAAACCCAATTAAAAAAAAAGATGAAATTTTCTGCCATTTTTCATTCTTTGACTATAGCATATGACATGTCATTCATGTTCTTTAAAACTGAAACTTTTTCGTAGAATTGTATAATCTTTACATCAGGCACATCATATTATTGTTACAGAACAATGTAATATTCATGTCATTTTATGCTATAACATCAATATATGATTCGTCACTGTTTACAACAGACAACTGCTACAACTTCTGCCAAGGAGTATTAGATTTATTTTATCTATCATAAATGTGTTGATAATTCTTCTGTACTTCCTGAGAGACTAGTGTGCAAATATTTTATAACATATTTGTAACCAATAGAGCTTACCTTCATTTGAAATCGGCTGAACATTTCCAATATCAACAAGTACATCTTCTGCAGCTTCCTAAAAAAAAGCAATTATTAATTATTTAGGTTAAATTTTAAATGAATATGTAAAAAAATCAAGTAATTATTGTATATCAAAAATATATAATTATTCCTTTGCATATATAATACATTAAACACATGTGATTAAAAAGTAGTCTGTGCTTGAATTGTAAATGGGAAATAGTGCAGAATTTGCAAATAGTGGCTGGACTTCAGACAAGGATGCCAGATATTTGTTCAGATGTGCAGGATTCCCTTTTCGTGAAAACAGAAATGTAATTACTTTAAGAGATTGATTTGACATGGCAAGATTTCTAGAATTTTTATATCAAAAACTGGGATGTTTTGTGTACCATTTTTATTTAATCACATGTTCAAAAATGAAAATAAAACAATGAAAAAACATGCATGCAATAATTGTGTGGGTCTCAGCTAGTTTTCAGCTGGTCTCAGCTAGTTTAGACTCAGACAAAGATGCCAGACATTTGTTCAGATGTGCAGATTCCCTTTTCATGAAAACAGAATTGTGCATTTTTAAGAAAATGATTTAGCATGGAAAGATTTCTAGAGTTTTTGTATCAAAAACTGGACAGTTTTGTGTATTTTTTTATGCAATCACATGTTCATAATTTAAATAATGGAAAAAATATTTGTGCACTAATTGTGTGGGTCTCCATTAGGTTTAATTTGTAGCCAGGCTAGTATAAAAAAATCAAATTGTAGCAGGATACAGGCAAGTAACTATAAAGTGTAGTCTGGGCTATTATTTTAACACTTATGCCACATTTCAGTGCACAGAGATGGCCAATCATCAATTACTGGCTTTCCTAAAACTTAGAGATAGTTCTTACAATGAATCAATTGATATCAGTATTTAAAGTCTCCAGAGTAATTTAGATAAGCAGAACATCATTTTACAATTATATTCACAATAAAGGGAAGAAAGGGCATTTGCTTCTCCCTACATGTTATTAAAAAAATCATTCTAAAGTTAATATTTCATTTATCTATATTAAACATACTTAAAATTGATTATTTCTTACACAAGTTATTTTCTTTATTTTTTTTTCTCTCATCTGTTCTTACACATAATATTTTAGTAAAGACAAGGTAAAGCTATATAATGCAGGTTCCCCATAGGCATAATTTTTTCATGTTTTTTTTAATAAAAAGGGAAGGTACTCTACTACACAATGGATGGTTGGTTGGTTGGTTGGTTGGGGTTTATTGGCGCATTAACAACTAAAGCTATAATGCGCCAAACGAATGTCCGAAAAGAGATAAAAGTAATGTTTAACCCTCAACCAAGTTTAAAAATAAACCACAAAGTCAACAAGAACAATGCAAAACAATAAAAAGAAATTTTGAGGACAACAAAAACAAATGTATAAGTATGTTCAATATAAAAAATAACCCAGGTGTAAGCAACCTGGGTTATATATACTACGCTTAAAGGTGGTAAAATCAGAGTCTAGTAAAATATCCAGTGTATTGTAAAAATTTAAAGACAGAGCTAAAACAACATTGATCAGATAACAAGTGTCAGAGTGCAAGGGGCTCAGACATAAAATTATGAAAGTTAAAAATCATATGTCTTTCAAAGGTAAAAGCAGGACATTCAATTAAAATATGCTTCACAGTTAAAATGGTGTCACAAAACTCACACTTAGGTATGTCGTCCGCCCGAAGAAGAAACGAATGCGTAAGAAATATATGACCTAAGCAGAGCCGAGCAAGTACAACTTCCTCCTTGTGATTCCTGTGGTATGGTTTGATGATAGGTTTGATCTAAAGGAGCTTGTTCGTAAGTTGTTCTTACCAAGATCTCTGCCACTGTGCCCAGAGCTCGATCATAAAATGTTGCTGGAAATCCAGATATGGAACTGGCAACAGAGAGTCAGACAGGGGCGTGGCTGACCTGGCTGCAGAATCTGCCAAATCATTGCCCCTGATTCTGACGTGACCGGCACCCAACAGAAATGGATGGTGGTTGTGGCTGCCAGACAATGTAGCTGCTGGTGGATCTTAGTAAGAACTGGGTGTTCCTGGTAGTTTCTCGCTTCAGCGTATGAGATATTGTTCATAACTTTCAAGCGTTGTACCTCCTTTTCCTCTTTCCACTTTGGACAGTTGCGGGAGTACGCCGGATGTTTGCCACTGCAGTTCACACAGCATGCCTTTTCTGCTGTGCAGTCAGGATCAAGATGATCCTTACTGCCACAGCGAGCACAGGTGAGCTTGCCCCGGCAAGCTGCGCGGGCATGACCGTATATCTGACACTGAAAACAGCGCAGAGGGTTCAGTATATACAGCCGTACCTCACAATGCAAGTAACCTGCCTTGATGGAAGAAGGCAGGAGTGGCGTATTAAATATCACAATCATACCTGGGAGGGTACCAATTTCCCATCACGGCATGTCGAAACCTGGTGGACCGCTGTTATACTCCCTGAGGTGTGAGCTCTGAGAGGATTTCCTCCTCAGTGACTTTGAGGAGGCCCCACTCAGTGATCACACCACGAGAGGAATTCAGAGATTTGTGGGGAGTGACCTCAACAGCCACCCCACCAATCTCTGTAACCTTAAGGAGTAGTTCTGAATGGTTAGAACAAGCGGTCTCAACTTGTAAGTCACCAGATTGTAAGCGCTTTACGGATTTCGGCTCTCCTGCAAGACCTTTCAAACCTTCAGTCACGAAAAATGGTGACATGTCCCCATGTACCTGATCGCCAGTGGAGTGGACGATCAGGAATCTCGGAAACGAAAACACAGAGTTAGGTTGTTGGGTTGTTTTACCTCTGAGAGGCACTTTTTTGCACACAATGGGCTAAATGGCCAGGTCACATGGACCCCGAAGGCTCAGAGAAGGTTGGGGGAGGGGACCCACTGGAACAGCTGTTGGGAGACAGATGGTAGCCTCCCTCAAGGCCATCCAGCGTGTTCTTTAACGTGCACAGGGTATGGCTCTCCAGCACACAGAGCCACGGCTTAACGTCCCATCCGACGGACGGCGGCCTTTCCAAGCCCATCGGTGTCCCCTACTGACCATGGGCAGGGCGGGGAATTTTTGCGGAGATAAATCTCAACGCTGACCCAGCTGGGACTCGAACCTGCGAACTAGATTACGAGCCTGGCATGCTACCGACTGAGCCATCCCCGCCCCAGAAGACGATGGCAGAGATAACAGAGACGAAGAAGATGGGTGCTCATGTCGAGCCCTCTTGTTGGCACCGATCGCATTAATTTCATCATTCTCTCTCATTTTTTTGTTTTGTGTGGTTCAGTGCCCGCTGTCCCCACCCTCCATGGAGCCCAGCAAGGGGACACCCAGTTGGGCGCCATGGCTACGCAGGCGCTATACCCAGACAGACAGTGAGCCAAGCCCTCACAAATAAATAAAAGGGAAATAAAAAGAGAAATGTGCAGAATAAAAACGTTCTACACAAAAGAAACAAAGCGAAAAATATCAAAATTGTGAATGGCCAAACTGGCTTCACAAAGAAAGGATAACAACAAAAGGAAAATAATCTGTGAGGAAACTTGCAAACCTGTACCCGGACCATGGGCAAGGTTACTCACTGCTCTGCACGGTTGACCCTAGCAGGACCTGCCCACCAGCCGATTGCTCATGGGGGGTCCACCCCAGGAGCTCCCATTTACCGGAAGCAGAGACCCCAGAATCCGCTGCCCAGCCCCACGACAGACAGGCTCCCCAATGGCAAGGTGGCCAAAAGGGACCCCACCAGTCATGAGCTGAGGAGAGAAGACTGGGACCCTCGGGCAACTACCAGGATCCTCCTTTCCTGGGACACAGGTCTCCGCGCACGGCAAACATGCAGGCGAGCATTTAGGACCCTGTGAAGGTAACCGAGTTAGCGGAATCTTCACAGGGTGGTCCTCCTCACCGCGCACAGGCGCTCGCACCGAGGGGACAATTGCCTTGAGTATGGATCTTTTTTGAATGTCGAAAATCTCAGACTACAGGTACGTATTAAGAGTCAGAGATTTTTGAAAAGCACTCATTATTAATATTTAACATCAAACAAAAAAAACTATTGGAATATTGTTACTTACAAAGATAAAATTTACAGAAATCTGAAGTTTTCTCTTCAAATTCTATAAACAAATTAACTGCACCGAAATAAAAATCATTTTCCCCCAATAGTATATTGGTGACAAGATTCAGGTGGAAAATATTTTTTTAAGGGCCTAAAGTTAACTTTATGAGGAGCAACGAGGGAAAAAGTAAAAATTCCATTGAGGTATAATACCTTTTATTTAATATTCAATAAAACTCATCTAGAGTAAATAAATATATTTACTTTCTTTTGTAAAAGTTTTTAGATAATTAGATACAAATTAAAAAAAAATTAATTAATATACGCCAAAATTCTTTTTTTAAATCTGCCAAATAATTTCAGTCGTACAGTTTAGGAGTGTGCATATTCTCTTACTGTGTGTGTGTGTACACTCTGAATACATGACTATGTTTAGGAGATGACAAAACGGTCCACCAGTTTTTGAAATGGTTATGAAGGACAACTTAATATTTGAAATTCATAGCAAATATTTCCCACCTTAAAATTAAGAGAGGTGTGCTAAGCGAAAATTATGTTTTAAAATATAATGATATGCCAACTTTTGTGTATTAGTTTTTCTATTATGGTTATCCCAGTAGTGTAATCAAACCATCTGGGATAATCTAATAAGTAAGTATTTGACTTATTAGATTATCCCAGATGTAAGGTATTGATAAAAATAATAACTGATACTAAAATTTATTTTATCAATACCTTACTAACACACGTGGCACACAACCACTTCTTGTCACTTATGAACCCTGTACTGCATGGCACAGCTATTTGTAGGACGCATTTATTACTGGTGCACCCTCTGTTGAATGGACGTAACCCTCTTACAGTGGGAGATGACTAATTTTTTGTCCGGTGAGGTTAATTTGACTATGTAAGCAATTTTGATGTTAGACAAAGCAGTTAGTAAATCAGTTGTGAGCAGCTGCTTATGCAGAGAGAGAATGTATTTGTTTGGCAATGTTGCCTGCATGTAGATACAAATTAGCAAATAAAATTATGAACGTGTGCCTAAAGTCCTCAGAAAATGAGGGAGACTTATGATGCAATGAGCAGTGTCAAACAAAACTTGATTTATCACTAACAGTAAACATAGGTAAGCATCATAAGGTCAAGAATCTCAAGTATAGAAAAATTGGTATTCAAACCATTGACTTCCTGCTGACATGTCAAGTGCTCTGACTGCTGATCAAGATCTCCTCTGTTGGTGGCTTTAAATTTTTTACAGTAGGATCAGTCATTAGAAATTGTCTTGACTGAACTGTTTGACTACAACTGAAGATTCTGATCATATATAGAATGATCTAGTGAACATACCTGGGAAGTACTTATATTAACCATAATCTTCAGTTGCAGTTAATTTCCAATGACTAATCCCATGGAAAAAAGTTTAAAGCCATCAGTAGAGGAGATCTTGATCAGTGGCTAGTAGCTCAGCGATTAGAGCACCTGACATATCATTAGGAGGTCATGTTTTGGATCCCATTTTGCTAAAGACAATTTTTCCTCTATGCTTGAGAACTTGGTTAGACTGAGCTAGAGTTACAGCATTTGGCCTGTAGTGGCCAAATGGCCAATAGGTTTTCAGGGGAGGGGGGTTAAAGCTTGGGGAAAAATCACAGGGAGCTAATTCAGATAGTATGGTAGATGGGAGATCACAGTGATGGAGTGCTTCATAAGACATTGGCTCATAAGGAGGGGGCCACGGGGCATGACCCACTGCAAGAGACTTGCAAGTTTTGTTTTCTTACCAAACGAACTTTTCGAACCAGCGATTTTTGCATTCCTGAAGGGATCAGCTGCTCAGGGTTTTGTCACCATTTTCTTTTCCAGGAAGGAAAATGATGATATCAATACCTAGAGGTCAAATGACAAGCTGCTAAAGAGGTCTCAATTACTAAATAATCCATTAGTAAAGTTAAGAGTGTCATTTCTGGACTACAGGCCTTAAATGGCTCCCTATAGATTTGAGACCTGTCATATGAAACCCTATAGATTCTTATGATAATATATAGAAAGACAATATAAGAAATTCTTGAATGGAAAATGCTGAGTGTGCAGAGGCATTGTCATGATGAAGTGTGAACTTGTCACTCTGTCCATGAGTGAGGATACAAGGTGCAAATATGGCTGAAAAGTGTTGCATTCCCAAATCTTGTATTAAAACTGATTAACATGCCCCATAAGATATGCCATTTTCATTAGAAACTTTGTGAATATTTAAACTTCGAAAACAAACACCAGTAATTGAATCATTGTTTTTTGGAAGTTGAGAGGCAGACAGGGTGAGGATCATCTTTGATGGACATGTCCCTCTTTAAACTTTACAGGCCACTGGAAAAAAAAAACGTCAAACAATGTGCTAATTCAGACTGACTGGAAGTGGGGGGGTGTCTCAGTCAGAAGCACGTCAGACTCATAATCTGCAATTCCCAGGTCCAATTTTCAACGGAGCCAGCTTTGAAATTTATCTCTGCAAAACTCTCCCCATGCCCTTGGTCAGTAGGGGACACTGATAGGCTTGGAAAGGCTGCTGTCCATCAGTTGAGACATTTAAGCCATGGCCCCTTGTGCAGGAGAGCCATACCATATGCCCTTTAAAAACGTTCTGGATGGCTTGATGGGAGGCTACCATCTGTCATCTAACAGCTGTCCAGTGGGTCTCCTCTCCCCAGCTTTCTCTGAGCCCTCAGGTTCCCTGGTGACCTGGCTATTTAGTCCTTTGTGTGCAGAAAAATGCTGCTCAGAGGTAAAACAACCCAACCCAGACTGACTATAGATAAATGAGTGATTCATGAGTTACAATGTCTAGATAAGTCACTGAACATGTTGCAACTAGTCAACTTTCTATGACATTGATTTTCAAGATGCAGAATCAGTCTCCAAACTTTTTGATCACTCTGTGTGTTTACTAAATTCATCTAGTCCATTTTTTGGGGGGAAGCTTGGTCAAATAGCCTTCCCTGAAACTATGCCACCGATACATTGGTGAGGGTTATATTGAGTAGTCCAAAAAGAAATCTCTATTTCAAAATGACAACACAATTCCATGAATTAAACTTTTAATGAAGAATATATTTTCTTTAATTTTCTATCACTTCTTGCCAACTTTTGACAAGATTTTTCATTCCATATTTATAGAATTCTGTAGATTTTGAATCAAATAGGTAGGGAGTTTTGGTTTTGATAGCCTCTAAACCATCAATCTTTTTTCCATCAATTTTGTAACATGATGAATAAATGGTAGTCTGATGTTGCAAGGTCTGTCAAATTTGGCATATGTGTTTTTTTGCTATCAAATCCTCATTTTAGCAGTCATAATCTAAGCAGTATGAAGTTATGCATTGTCCTGATGAAGCAAAACTTGCTTTCTATTGACCAAATGAAGGACATTTTTGTTGCAAAGTAGTGTTCAAACATTGGAGTTGATAGCAGTAGACATTAGCTGTGATGGTTTCATATGCATTCATTATTTCAAGAGGGACTACACTCTGCATATCTCACCAAATGCATAGCAAACTTTCGTAGGGTGCAGTCATCCTCTTGGTTGTGGTATGGCCAAATCCTTAGGACTAAGCCATTTTTGACAGTGCTTAATGTTAAAGAATGTATTTCTCTTCCCCAGCAATAATTTGATCCAAAAATGATGATTGAATTTGATAGGAATGCAATAAAGTGCAAATGTATACTCTAATGATGTTGAAGATTTGCTGGGTACAATTCATGTGGAACCCATTTTCCAAGTTTCGACACTTCCTAGCAGTGGTGAAAGTAGGCCGGTATGCTGTACCGGCACGAAATTATTTGTCGGTACGATGTACTGGTAAGACGTTTTTAGTATTGGCTCCGTTAACGATTTCCTTTTTCCCTTAATGCTTTTTCAACTGAGAATTTAATTTTTTTTAAAAGCTGACCATTCTTTTTAAGAAAAACTCTTCAGTTTTTAGTTACATTACTACAGTTTAACCCTTTAAATACCAAGTTGTTTAGAAACCGGATACTTGAGATTCCATTTCTGCCGACAGGGAGTGCCGGGGGGGGGGGTACTAGAAATTGGAAGTAGTGCTTTCTCTCTTTGAATGATTAGCAAGGACAGTGGGTATATAAAGCAGAACTAGACAAAGACTCCCTGAAAGACAGCTTTGGTTGGAGTCACCTTAAGAGTTCACAGACAATGCACGTTTCCATCTGCCGTAGCTGTCCAGATTCGGTCTTAATCACTACCAGAGGCAGAACTGGGAAAACAGGGTGGTAAATCAAAGAAAGGATATGAACTCACTTATACATTGAAATCCATTGCAAAGCAGCGTGTACTTGTTTTAAAATTTTCGTTTCCAAAATATATATATTGTTTATATTCTGCTGAATTGAAAATTCTAAACATTTCTGGGAATAATGGAAGGCAGTTTAATGAGGCACATGCCCTAAATTTAAGTAATGAGTTTGAAGGGGAAGGGAGAAAATTTTTTAGTGTAATATCATGGAAAAAAATATTTTTAAAAATTAATTTTATCAATACCTTACATTCCCAGATTATCTTAATGTTGGGAGACATCTGGGAATAATTAATTTTATCCCAGATGACCAGACAGTCCGTGTGCGGACACAACAGATTAATTTTATCCCAGATTAATAATAAATTAATTTTATCAATACCTTACATTCCCAGATTATCTTAATGTTGGGAGACCAATCCAGTGTCCAGATGACCAATCCAGGTGTCCAGATTAATCTGTTGTGTGCCACGTGTGTTAGTAAGGTATTGATAAAATAAATTTTAGTATTAGTTATTATTTTTATCAATACCTTACATCTGGGATAATCTAATAAGTCAAATACTTACTTATTAGATTATCCCAGATGGTTTGATTACACTACTGGGATAACCATAATAGAAAAACTAATACACAAAAGTTGGCATATCATATTTTAAAACATAATTTTCGCTTAGCACACCTCTCTTAATTTTAAGGCAGGAAATAAGAAATAAATAGTCTCTCCGTGAAACATGGGTTGCGCCAAAGATGTGAATGAGTGGCAAAAAGGTGTTATTGCATTTGGCCGAGCCAAAGAGAATACTGTACAAGAAGTTGCTGCCTTTGCAGGTGTGTCAAAACATACTGTCCAAAGAGTCTTCCAGCAGTGGCATACATCGTAGTCCACCACTAATCATCACCAGAACTGTGGCAGAAAGACTGTGCTCACCAATAGGGACCGCCACAGTGTGTCATGCACTGTTAGGGCAAATCACTTTACGAGGCTGGAATTGCTCCAGTCAGTCAATACAGTCAGTACAGTCAACAAGCTGTTTCCGAACGAACACTCCGAAGGGAACTGCATGCCATGGATATCAGGAACAGAGTACAGTGGAAGAGGCCCAGGTTAACAGCTCTGCACAAGGCTGCAGTGGGCACGGTGCCACAAAGACTGGACTGTCAACTCTTGGAAGTGTTTGGTCTGGTCAGATGAGACACGTTTTTGCTTGTACTCAAATGATGCAAGGTGACAGGTACATAGTAAGCCGCATGAAGCCTTCCGTGTAGACTGTGTGCAAGGTTCTGTTCAAGCTGGAGAAGGCACTGTGATGTTTAGGGGGAGTATATAACATTATTATAATTAACATATTATAACATAGATATATATATAATAACAGAAATAAAATAAATTAGAGGGACACAACATGGGTGGGGGGAAATAATTTGATCATTTTTAGATTTGGCCAGGAGAAAAAAAAATTTAATCCGGGCCTAACTGGACCCTCACTAAACACAGCCTCTAACCCCCTACCAGATATCTTTTGATACTACAAATAAAAAAAGGCTTGCATATGGGGTTAAGCAGTTTAACATCAGAATTTATAAAATTTGGGCCATTTTGCATGATGCTTTCCCACACTGGACAAACAGTTAAAATGCAAGACTGTCCCACGAAATCTGGAAATTACGGTCACCTTAAAGAAAATTTCCAAAATCGAAAATACCCAGAAAACAATTATCACATTTTTATAATGAAAAAAAAAACTGTTGCAGACACTAGTTGCAGATGTCACATCAATAATCTTTCAGAATCGCTTCTCCTTGCATATGAAAGTGGGCGGGAGTGGCTCAGTCGGTAGCGCACCATGCTCATAATCTGTAGTTCCCAGGTTGAAGTCCCAGCTGGGTCAGCTTTGAAATTTATCTCTGCAAAACTCCCCGCCCTGCCCACGGTCAGTAGGGAACACCGATGGGCTTGGAAAGACAGCTGTCCGTCGGATGGGACGTTAAGCCGTGGCCCTGTGTGTGGGAGAGCCATACCCTGTGCACATTAAAGAAAACCCTGGGTTCTTTGATTGCAGAGATGTCACAGTTGAACCAGAAGGACTATATGAAGCTACTAGATGACCACACATTACCTTTTGTGCAGCATCTCCACAGTGAACACCAGAAGGATACCCCAGTCTTCAAAGACTACAGTTGTCGCACGCACAGGGCTCAAAGTGTGTCAGATTGGCATGACGAGCATTCTGAAGCCTTCGAACATCTCGACTGGCCCATTAAATCTCCAGATTTGAATCCCATAGGAAACTTGTGGGACTATTTGGGACAATGAGTTTAGTGCCATCCCAACCATCCAGACAATTTGTCTGAACTGCGACAATTGCTGCTGGAAGAGTGGATGAATATTGATGTGCACTACATCCGCACCCTGGTGGCATCCACCATGTCAAACAGGATTTTGGCTGTTCTTCAGTCGCACAGAGGCATTATGTGCTATTACGTGACATTCAGCAAGGGGTGACTAATTTTTTGTCCGGTGAGCTTATTACCTAATGCCCAAAATACTGAGTAAGCTTTGGGTTGTTTTACCTCTGAGTGGCACTTTTTTCACACCATGGATTAAATAGCCAGGTCACAAGGACCCCGAAGGTTCAGAGAAGGTTGGGAGAGGGGACCCACTGGAACAGCTGTTGGGATTTGGATTTGGATTGTTTTACCTCTGAGCGGCACTTTTTTGCACACCCTGGGCTAAATGGCCAGGTGACATGGACCCCGAAGGCTCAGAGAAGGTTGGGGGAGGGGACCCACTGGAACAGCTGTTGGGAGACAGATGGCAGCCTCCCGTCAAGGCCATCCAGCGTGTTTTTTAACGTGCACAGGGTATGTCTCTCCCGCACATGGGGCCACGGCTTAATGTCCCATCTGATGGATGGCGGCCTTTCCAAGCCCATCGGTGTCCCCTACTGACTGTGGGCAGGATGGGGAGTTTTGCAGAGATAAATCTCAATGCTGACTCAGCTGGGACTCGAACCTGGGAACTACGGATTACAAGCCTGGCACGCTACTGACTGAGCCACCCCTACCCCCACTGAGTAAGCATCAGAATTAAAGGTATCAAGTTTCCTGTTATCTAGCTTAAAGGTTCAAGTTTCCCTACCAAACTCTACAAAGAATCAAACTATTATATAGCCTAATTGCAGTCATTACGTGTATGTACCTATTTTTTCACAACTTCTAGATTCTTCAAGCTCTAGCAGTAATGTCTATTCTGTTTATCATCATATGTCTCATGCCACCAGTACAAGGGATGTTCAAAAAGTTGATGTGCTCTGCAGAACTAAAACCATTGCACTTACCTCAACAAAACTTTTACTGTCATTCAAAGCACTCTCCTCCAGCATCTATACAAAGTTGCAGATGTTTACACTAATTCTGGAATGCTTGGTGGTATTCCCGTTGAATATTCCACAACTCTAAATGAATGCATTTTGCAAGGTCTTGCACGGTTGAAAAAGGCTTCCAGGAAAGTTGCTTTTTAATTTTTAGAAACAACCTATATTGCATGGTGCAAGATCAAGTGAATATGCAGGATGGGGTAGCAGTTTAATTTTTTTCTTGTTCCAGATATGCTGTAACCTGCTGGGTTTTGCGAGCACTGGCATTGTCATGAAGGAGGTTCTCCTTCTTCTTTGGCACACTTGTTGTTGGACACTGCTTTTTCATCTCCTTAACCATTTTGAGCAAAACAACGTTGATGTAGTATTTGGCTATTTGTGGTCATTTTTTCAGGTAAGGTGTCCACGGCTACCACTCCTTGAGTATCAAAAAAAAAAATTGTGAACATCCTCTTATTTGAGCAAAAGTCTTGTCAGAGGATTTGGGGACACAGTTCATCTTCTGAAACCCAAACATAGTTGTCGATATTTCTCGGAGTTGTATAGTAATAAAACCGTGTCTCATTACCGGTAACAATGTGTGCTAACTGTTTGGGGCCACTAGTTTCAAACATTGCCAGCATCTCCTTGCATGAGTTAACTCTAGCCCTTGCTTGTAGTTCTGTCAGCTTGTGTGGTACCCATTCAGCACAGATTTTTGGAACTTTAAATGTTGATGAATAATTGTTTCCACACTGCTAATTGATATCCTGACATCTAAACTTATTACCTGAACAGTGATGTGTGGGTTTTCCTTAATGAGTTCACAAACAGCAGCAATGGTTCTCTCATTCACAGCCTCTTCATCTTCCTGCACTTCAACTTCCTGCATCTTCCTGCGAGGGAAGTCTTCCAAGCTCTTCCATTCTTCTCTGAATTTGTGCATCCATCCCATAATAGTGTTATACGAACAGGCATAATCCCCATATACTTGTGATAAATCAGCATTTTTTTTTGCATTGTCTCCAAGCTGTATCCTTCTGAAAGTGTAAAATCTTTTCCCTATTTAGTAGTCTCCATAGCAACAAAGCACAGATTTCGCAGACCAAACATTATGCACCACCAGCAGAGAGAGAAATGATGATGTGGCCTTTGTTTTCAACACATAATGACAAGCTTGGACAAACTTTCAAAGAAGTTGTAGCTTGTTAACTTTAGAGGAATGAATGCAGATCTACAGATATGCGTGTAATTAACTTTTTGAACACTCTCCTTATCTGTTATACAACCCCCAAGATAGTCAAATTGAGAAACTTGTTCAGGTGCACAGTTATTCAAAAGAAATGAAAAACCACACAACTGGTCAATTTTCTTCATTTTAGTTTCCTCTCTATTTATTATCACACCTACCTATTACTAGTATGATCAATAGCTCTAATGAAAGAGTTCATCTCTTCAACATTGCTTGCCAAAGGGTCAAAATCATCAGAATAATTAAGTCAAATATTTTCAGATTTCTGGACCATATGCGAGTTTCACCAAACTGTAGACCCCTGAAAATTCTTCCTTCACATTGAAATACTATTATATGTAATTTTTGCAGTTTGGAGGAGAAACTAGGTCACCTCCAAAATATAGATTGGCCTCATGCAGAAATCAAGATCTGCACATAATGTAAGAGCATTCTGGGGAGAATGGAATGAGAATGGCAGTTGATACCATGTTGTTGTCTTCTCCATGTTCACAAACATAATTCAGTCTAACACAAGACAGATACCCAGATTTACACTTTGTTCCAGTTGGTAACAGATGGCCTCAGAACATTTGAATACCTCTCAACAGATGTACAGGTTGGTAATTTCTGTGGCATAAATGAAGTACTTCATGTGGCTCCACATATAACAATATTTGAGAGGGAGAAAATATCTGGAGAGCACAGTAACCATGAGTTGGTCCTATCTAGCACTGATAGTAATGGTTTACAATTACAACCCGAAGTAAAGCCCAGTGTATGAAAACACTTATATTAAAACCATATGATGGCATGAATACTACATGGCACATCTTCAGTGTTAGTACAAATTTGTACAGAAAATCTAAATAAGATACATTACCAAAGCAGTAAGGTATCCCATATAGTTCAATATCCGCTCTAGTATCACCAAATATTGAGACAAAATGCTCCCAGAAACACACTTAGAGTATGGTTGGAAGATTCTCCATCATCTATGTACGAGTGAATGCGCATATTTTTCATTCATTGCCACTTAGAATGTGTTTGCCTCTCCATAGTACATTACTGAGGAATTCCAGGTTATCAGAAGCACATCATATCTAGCTACAGAGCTCCAAATGTGCTTATTATCATAGCAGTGGCCATTGGACATAGTGGCCATAGCATACTCATTGGACATAACATGGACAGACTTGCAATAAGCTAAATAGCAGATTTCAGTGATTCTTATATGCCTCTAACAGATCCACCTACAATTATTACATGGTATTGATGTACCATATACTCATAAGATTCTGGTGTATGTTTACAAACACATACCTATAAGGATGTTTACTACAGAGGTGTTACCTACACAAGTGTTTATACCTATAGGTGTGGAAAGCAATTCCAGCACTCATTCACAGCTTTAAACATGACTTCACGTGTTCTATACGAGTTCATAACAGTACATTCAGTCATCATAAATCACTATCTTTTCAAATGAAGTGGCATGTTTTGGTTTAAAGAAACAAATTATATTATTAAAAACATTTGAACATTCTTATGTTATGTTAATAGAAAGCACATCCAACACTCCAAAATTATATAATTAACCTTTCATGGAGAAATGTTACTGGAAATAGATTAAAGATCTTGCTCAAGCTCCATAAATCTCAATTATCAACATTATTTGTTTAATATTATTATAGCTATTGAAGCTTTATATTTTACAACATATATACTTCTGTTTATGCCTTTTCTGAATACTTTTTAAATCAATGAAAACTTAAAAAGAAAACCAGACAAATTGCTAAAATTGCATTTTTTTAGTGATCAATTTATTATAACAATTGTGGTTTGTGTTTTAATTAATATTCAAGACAAATTTTTAAAAATGGAAATTTTTAAATAAAAAAATAACTTTTAAGTAGCTGCTTGCCATGCAAGTCTGACAAGAGCCTGTCAGTATAATAACACAAAAGGTCTGAGAGGAAGGCAAGCCCTCAGCAGAAAGATGCTGGTACACAGAAACAACAATGGTTTATTTGGGGCTCAAATTCAGGTTCCCTTGATCAGTAACCAAGCATGCTAACCACTCAGCCATTAGAATGGTTGACTAGCAGAGTTATTATTAAATGTCAGAGTGTCTATAATTCTTTGAATATTAAATACTAGATGAACTGCACTTGTGCTGCCCAGGTGTCACTTTTAATCTGTAATTCTTATTTTCACTGCAACCGACACTTTAGCATGGATTTTTCACCAGATTTTTCAGACCTAAACTATCGATTTTAATTTCCTTTATGACAGATTTTGATGCCTATGGCTTCCATGCTACTTGATTACATGGTCCAAATTTCCTGCATAGCATCCCTCGTGTGCCCCAATGATTGGTTTAAAAATCAGGTTCCCACTTGTCCTATGGCTTCGTTTCTATCAAAATTGTCATAGTTTGGGTCTGACTCTTAATCTGGATATTCTGTTGTTTACTGCACTAAAGGTTAGTTTTGTGAGTATCACCCTACCACCACCATTTTAGCATAGTTTCAACATGAAGAATTTCCCAGTGTTTCAAAGGTCACTGCCGACTCAGCATATGCTCTCATAGACCATGGCTTCATCACAAAGTATCAAGATTTTTATTTCACCAGATTTTGCATTTTGTAATTCTTGATGTACTTGACTGAAAGGTCCCAAATTTCGTAGACACGTTCCCCTACCTGACCCTATATTGGATTGGAAAAGCAGGTCTGTAGTTGCAATGGGACACCTTAATAATGAGTTTGGAACAGTGGGGAATCTGGCAATGGCAGTAGCTTTAAATGTTATTTTAACTCTTACATCCACAGTTAAGGAGTAGTAAATGGCAACAATAAATCTGACAGTGATTATCATTTCCTGTAGGAATAGCATTTTACTTCCAGCAAACCCAACCCCCCTTTTGGACATTCAACTTGAAATTCTGGCATTGCAACCTGGACCACAACCAGAAACATTTCCTGAAAATCTGAAGAATCTACATTGATTTTCCTATAAGTTATGGCTACCACAGACACATATACACATAGACACCTTCTTTTATTTTACAGATTATTTCCAGCAGCTGTGTGGTTGTGCTCAGATACTGATCAAAGGGACTCAGATTTAGTCCCCAGATAAGGTATGCATGTTTCTTATATTGTCTTTCTGCTGAGCTCTCACCTTCCTCACAGACTCCTATGGCTATTATACTGACAGGCTACTGTCATATTTCTATGGAAGCAGCTGCTTGAGGAGGAATTTATTTATTTGTTCATTAAAAAATAAATAAATAAATACCCCCTCAAGCAGCTGCTTGCCACAGAGGTCTGACAGGAGCCTGTCAGTTTATATGTCATAGTAGAAGGTCTGTGAGGATGGCAGGACCTCAGCAGAAAAACGACACACACATCCATGCCTTACCCAATGGCATTAATAAAAATGTTAAAAATTTTGAAAACTCCCATACTTCGAAATATTTTGGTCGATCCTGGTGGCAGAACATTTAGTGCACTTAGCTACTTATCAGTGGGGACATGGATTTGAGCTCCAAATAAGGTATCAATGCTTCTTTTCTGTTGTCTTTCTGTTTGGATCTCATCTTCCTCACAATCTTGTCTATGGCATAAACTGTCAAACTCTTATCAGACCTCTGTGGCCAGCAACTGCTTGAGGGTGATTTAAAATAAAGACTGAGATTTAGAGATCAGGGAAATCTTCAATTAATATCCACTGACATTTTCCTATAAAAAGATTATTTTCTGTTAGAGAGGTTTCATGTTCAAAGGAACATGGCAAGCATTTAACACTTTTGATAATATAGTGTATATGGTATTTAAGGATTCATGCCAAGAAGTATATCCTCCCTCAACTTGGTAGTCAAATATGCATGGGGAAAATTGTCAATCACTAAATCTTGATCATGAAGATATATGTTTCATTTTAAACATTTTAAATCCCGAATGCATCCCTGCATACGCTATTACCATTATATTCATGGAAATTCAAAAATGAATGTTGTATGCCCATAAATAAAAGTCCATTATACAAATTTCCTAATGTGATTTTGCAATTCAACATTATAAAGAAACTAATTTGTTGTACATTATATTACATGTAAACTTACTGGCCTCTCCGGCATTTCTGCACCAATTCCATTTTTCTTACTCTCATCTTTTTTCAACAATTTCAGAAATGTAGTTTTAACTACAGCCACATATAAGCCAAACAAATACACGAACATCAGATATATTATGCTGAAATAAAAAGCTCCATTATAACCAGTTGCTGCTACAATCTGAAAGAAAAAAGATGTAAACATTTAATACTTAGCATCATAAAGCATTTTTTACATAAATATCTCATAAAAAAACATTCTTTATGATTTTTATTCTTTACTTTTTGGAAATACACATTTTTTAAATTCTGATAATCAATAAAACACTATTTTCACTGGTGCTACAAATTTTCTTGGCAATATATTTACTAGAAATATATGTAACGATTCCTATTTTCCTAATAAAAGTAGCACTGCTTACATTTTCTTAATAATTTTCATTTCAAGTCAATCAAGTCAACACTTTCTCTTTAAACACATCATTTATTATATGAATTGATATTTAGGAATCGTCTACATCAAATGTCACTTATCTAAATACACACAGGAACAAGATGATAGTTAAGCAAAAAAAAAATTTTTTTTATGTATCATTGATGTCCCCTTTCATTTTTGAGCATTACTGGACTCTTTATCCAAGTCAAGATGTAGTGTGGTCAAATGGTTAGCATGCTTGGTTGTGGATCAAAGAGACTTGAATTTAAACCCCAGATGTTTCTTTTCATATATCATCTTTCTCCTGAGGTCTTGCCTTTCTCACGAATCTTCTCTATGGTTAATTGTACTGACAGGCTCTTGTCTGTTGCTTTGTGACAAGAAGCTGCTTAATTGATAATTTATTTTTCTTTAAGTATTTATGCAATATATGCAATCTCAGTTCTAAAACTATTTTATCCAGATTATGTGAGTTGCCTAATATACTTCTTTATATAGACAAACATGAAATTTTCCAATTAATTCCATTCCAATTAATTAAAGACTTCCAATTAATTTCTTAAGGCTTTTTTCAAAGGTTACAGCAGCATATTTATTCCCTTTTGAAATTATTAGCAATGTGGTATTGAAATCTATGTAAGGTTCTACTTACACAAAACATCTTATCAGTAGAATTAGAATATATGCGTTTGGAAATTACTGCATTTCGGATTTGCATTATAAAGTGATGTTAGCTGTAAAAATCTGAGTTTGCAGTTAAATTACTATGCATAAAAACATTCATCACATCTTATGGTAAAAAATTATTTTTATATCCTAAAACAAAATTATCAAATCAATAACTAAATAACTTTAAAAACCTGGTTACAAAATAAATGCATGCAAACAAAACTGTACCAAATTTAAATAATTACATATTTAATAAATTTTAAAACCTACCTACTCAAAACCAACATCAAATGTATAATGCGACAAATGCTAATGATCAGCATTCGAATGACCTTCATAGCCTAATTAGAATCTGTGCTATTAAACTTCAAAATTAAAAGCTTTCAACTAAAGTTTGTAAGCACATTTAAGATTCAAAACTATTTCCAATTTCAGCAGAATTAGACTACTATAAGAACTATTCATTAATATAAAAATGAGCTTTGCAGATTAATAAAAGATTAGTTATTAAGTGACAAAGTTAAGAGATTTTGACCTCAATTGGACCACCTTGTGATCTGGCTATTTAGCCCCACTGTGTGCAATAAAAGTGTACTCAGAAGTAAAACAATCCAACTGATACACATTAATGAACAAGCTGAATAGCCTACATGAGAGGCTTCCATCTGTTTTCTAACAGCTATCCAATGAGTTCTCTTTATCTGCTCAGCTCAAAGACATTGGAGTCTTTATGGGTTGGGTTGCTTTACCTCTGAGCGGCACTTTTTTGCACACCAAGGGCTAAATGGCCAGGTCACATGGACCCCGAAGGCTCAGAGAAGGTTGGGGGAGGGGACCCACTGGAACAGCTGTTGGGAGACAGATGGTAGTCTCCCGTCAAGGCCATCCAGCGTGTTCTTTAACGTGCACAGGGTATGGCTCTCCCGCACACGGGGCCACGGCTTAACGTCCCATCCGACGGACGGCGGCCTTTCCAAGCCCATCGGTGTCCCCTACTGACCGTGGGCAGGGCGGGGAATTTTTGCGGAGATAAATCTCAACGCTGACCCAGCTGGGACTCGAACCTGGGAAGAGTCTTTATGACTTATCCATATAGCTCACTGTGTGTAAAGAAAGTGTCAAATGTAAAACAATTCAACCCTCAAGATTTCCTTGTATATAAAAAAAGGTGCAGCTCAGAAGTAATTCAAACCAACCTTTTGAATTTGATGAGTTATAAATCATCATGCTTTATGTAAGAAAAGTGTTAACTTCTGATTGTGCAATTAGCATTGTGACATGCATGTTGTATTATATTCATAGCATACTACTAAAAAAAGATGTCTCCAAATGAGTGCATTTGGGGACTATCCTTGATTAAATTCAAATTGAGGAGAATAAATATAATTCTTGGTTGTTTTATTTCTTGAAGTGCATTCATTTTATTTTCGCCATTTGTTTGGAAGAAACAGAATTAAAAACACTCGTCTTTACTGACTTCTGATTTATATACAGGGAACTAATCCACAATGACAATTTCTTTCTTGAAGTGTTTCATTTGATTTCCAACTGATTTGCTTAGAAAAAATTAAAACCTGCTTTATTGAGGTTCAGATTAGAAAGAAAATATATTTACTAAGCATTTAATCACATCAGACTGTTTAAGTATCATAATGACAAGGGGTGTAGAGGAAAAACTGTCTTGAGTAGGGCGAGATCTGAATCCATAATCTCCTGATGACATGTTAGGACCACTGAGCGAAGGAAGGAAAAGTAACTTTAATGAGGAAGGATTCGAGATTTAGCTTGGGTTAGAATAATATTTTACCTAAATGTTAGGCTAGAGAATGCTTTCAGTTCTTTTATGTATTTATTAAGGTTAGCATAGAGTACTTGAATAATGGTGCCATCTCTTGCTCCATATATCAATTGATCTTCTCTCAAACAAAGGAACAAAGGGTGAGACTTTTATACTAGTACTATTGGATTAATACCTCACTTTAATGTTTCTATTGAGTCTACAATTATAGGCTAACAAACTCTTTATTTTCCCACTTTCTATATCGAATTGTATTTGCATTTGTATTCTATATTATTCACTATTTTTATATCATCTCTTGAATCGTAATGGACAATGGTAATGAAGCTATAAAGATGAACTTCCTCATAAGGATATATTAAACCCTGGTACCTCCTGCTCATCTCCTGATATAAAGACAATTAATGATAGTGACCTAACTCAAACTCCTCACTACCACGTCCTGGATCTTGACTCACAGCCACTATCTTCACTAAATGGATCAGAAAAAATAACTGATATTTCGCTTAGTTATGCAATTTGTCCTAAATTCACCATACTTGAGACACAAGTGAACTCAGAATAATTATAGATATAGATTATTGTAGATTATAGATTTATCTCAATAATTAGAGACATCTCTAATTATTGATGATATTAATAGATTCTGAAAAAAATTCATTGCCGCCACGGCGGGAATCGAACCCGCATCTCTCCAGATTCATGCCAGAGCGCGCTAACCATTGCACCACGCGTCGGACAACGAATATTTTCAGAATATGACCTTTTAAGTTTTCTTCTTGAGACGTGACTGAGACAGCGCCATCTATACTCAAGGAGATGCAACGTTTTCAGTTGTTGCATTTGATTATCAGATGTTAATGAGAAGGTCGCTAACGCTACCACGTTAAATATATAATTGAAATCCAAAGTGAATGCACAGTATTCCCTGTTAAGAAACATTAATTAATAGATTCTGAAAGAACTATTAATTAAAGATTCAGAATATGACTTAAAAGGTCATATTCTGAAAATATTCGCTGTCCGACGCGTGGTGCAATGGTTAGCGTGCTCTGGCATGAATCTGGAGAGATGCGGGTTCGATTCCCGCCGTGGCGGCAATGAATTTTTTTCAGAATCTATTAATTAATGTTTCTTAACAGGGAATACTGTGCATTCACTTTGGATTTCAATTATATATTTAACGCAGTAGCGTTAGCGACCTTCTCATTAACATCTGATAATCAAATGCAACGACTGAAAACGTTGCATCTCCTTGAGTATAGATGGCGCTGTCTCAGTCACGTCTCAAGAAGAAAACTTAAAAGGTCATATTCTGAAAATATTCGTTGTCCGATGCGTGGTGCAATGGTTAGCGCGCTCTGGCATGAATCTGGAGAGATGCGGGTTCGATTCCCGCCGTGGCGGCAATGAATTTTTTTTCAGAATCTATTAATTAATGTTTCTTAACAGGGAATACTGTGCATTCACTTTGGATTTCAATTATTGATGATAAATCTATATATTCCTCTGACACTGACGGTGAACATACAAGCATTCAGAATACTTCTGCCGAGGGCCCTGAAGTCACATTCAATATGAAAAATGGTGCTGATGGTTGTTATACATGGTCTTCTGGCAATGATTGGCAATTATCAATAATGCATCAATCCTCAAAAATTGGAGAAGTTTCTGCAATTGTAGATGGTACTTTAAATGCTAGAAATGATAAATCTCATAGGGTCTCCATCTCTAAAGTCACAGAGTGCCCTCCATCTAAAATTGGTGTTAGTATAAGTAATGTGAATGGAGGTCACAATGCTGATGAGAATGTAAATACTGAAGGAACTGCTGACTCCTCTTGACCTGCATTGTGATGGCAATGAAGCTACTACTATAGAACATGCATCTCCTACAAATAATAGCACTGAACCAGATGTGATTTATCCAAAAAATTATACATGGGTAATTATTTATAAAGGTACTAATTTTGCTTTAAACTCTTAAATCTTATAAAAGTCACTGAATAATTAGAAAAAATTATCAGTGAAAATTAATAATGGCAGATATACTTTAGATGGAAACCTCCTTATAAATTGCTACTCCTTTAATACTTTTTCAGCCTTAAAAAAAATTGACTCAATAATAGTCATATGATTGAGTCAATTTTTTAAGGCTGAAAAAGTATTAAAGGAGTAGCAATTTATAAGGAGGTTTCCATCTATAGTATATCTGCCATTATAATTTCCATTGATAATTTATACATCCTTCTGATTTTTATATAGTTTATAAAAGTACTGCCGTCCCATGGCCGAGTGGTTAGCACGCTTAATTAGTGAGCTAAGGGACCTGGGTTCAAGCCCCATATAACGCATGGTTGTGTGTGTCGTTTTTCTGCTGAGGTCTTGCCATCCTCTCAGACCTTCTACTATGGCATATAAACTGACAGGCTCCTGTCAGACCTCTGTGGCAAGCAGTTGCTTGAGGGGGTGTATATTATATAAGTACACCCAGTGACTTGGCATATACCCAATCAAAGAGTTCTCTCCAATGGTACTATCATCAGTGTCCTCACTGACTTAACTGAGGATCAAATATTTAATAACATCGGAAATCCCAATACTGCTAAAATCAGAAGGATGTATAAATTTGATTCTTCCCCAAATGACAGTAAAACTACACTGGATAAAGTGGCTATCAGTTTGAAACTGATAGTCACTTTATTAATTTATTTATTAACTATTAACTTTAATTAATTAATTAATTAATTATTTGAAGCACTGAGAATCTCCCCAAGTTTGTATTTATAGGACTACAAAGATTCTATATTAAACCATACTTTTCTACTCAATTAATTTGTGCTAGATGCTGGAAACATGGACATATGGCCAAATCATGTCATCACACTATTATTTGCAAAAAGATGTAGTGGCAAACACTTTTCCAAAAATTGCACGTCTACAGTCCTAACTGTAAAGGCCCTCACACAGCTACTTGGGCTAAATGCCAAATCAAAATCATAGCTAGCACTGCGTAAGATTATGCACTATGAGAGATTAAACTGGAAAAGAGCTTTTGACAAAGCAATGATAACCTACAAACAGAAAATATATTGTTATGGCAGATGAACGTGCTGCAGTGAGTTTATGATAAACATGACATGAATGCTCATGTATGCTTCTGCGAGAGATTTATGTAACAAATGAATTGGAACATAGAACCGATATGAAATTTAAGAATGATAGAATTGTAATGTTGGAGTTGTGGATATGTGAAAGAGGACACAGTTAGTCTCAGTAAATATATATGCGATATGTGAAAATAAAGAAGAAATATTTTTATGTGGTGAGTGCACGGGAGGTTGATTAGCTTTATTAGTATAAAATCTAATGAGTTAACACAGATAACTAGAATGATTTGTGCCTGAAGTGAGGCATAAAAAAAGGGCATTTACTATAAAAATTAAGAGGTTGGATCAATTGAGTAAACAGAGCTCGTTTTAACTGTTCTGCATGAAAAGATTATTATTTTATGTATGATAGCATTTAGTTTGTTTATAAGTAATTTCATCCATGCTTTCGTAATAAATTGCATTGTTTTGTAATTTGTATTGTGAAATATACTTACTTATACCCATGCTCAGTACTCATCCATTTAAATTTATAACAATATACTGAATGACCAGTAATCTCAAAATCACCTTGAAGATGATATTCAAATTACTCTTCCTCAACCAGTAAATCAAAACCAAAATTTCCCCAACACAGAAAATATCAAGAAGTCTACTGAAAAAAACCACACAAACTCTCAAGAAAGTAAAAAAATAACAGAGGATCTAATCCAAGAGACAAATCTACTAGTCTCACCAATAAACCCAGAAAATATAAAAATAGTCAAAGTATAGTAATAAGAACATCTGATCAAAACTCTAAGATCATTACTCTTCTAATCAAAACCATTCAAGACTTATTAAACAACAAACCAACTGATAAAAGTCAAATTAATCATTTTATCCTAGACCTACAGGAAAACTATAAAGCTTCATAAAAACCTCCCATTCAACAAATTATTTATACAATGGAATTGTAGATCATTGCCTAACAAAAAACATGACAAATTTTCTCTTGAATAAATTTCCTACTGTAGCATTAGCTCTCCAAGTAACAAAAACCAGCAACAACATTAAAGTAAGTGGATATGTTACATATCAGAGAAATCACAGGCAAATGGCAGGAGGAGTGGCTTAGCTTATTCAAAAAAATATTCCACAGAGAGAAATTACACTACTTTCAACTACAATCTAATGGAAGTCACTGTAGTTCAAATTAAAACACTAAATCAATATTTCACTATCAACTGCTAAAATCCTGGAAATCCTACAAATATTAATCACTTTTTAAATATCCTACAACGATGTCCACCCCCATACTTGCTGTGTGGGGACTTTAATGCACACAGCAAGATGTGAGGATCTCACAAACTAAACTAGAGAGGAGAAGTCTTAGAAGAACTCATACTACAACATCATTTTCACCTACTAAATGATGGCTTCGCTATATATTCTCCAATTAGATATCAAGATTCTGCAATAGATTTAACTATTATATCTAAAGAGTTATCACAACTCTTCACTTGGTTCATCCTTCCTGATTCCTTTGGAAGTGATCATTATCCTATCCTCATCTCCTTCCAAGATATCAACATCATTATCCTCAAGCAGCCATGGGCTATGGAGGTCCAACCAGACCATGCAATTTAGTTCTCCAAGCATATCTGTCCTGAGCTACATCTGGCCACTGCACACCAATTCTAACTAGGTCCTGTTTGACATTGTCTGCCCACTGCATCCTAGGTCTCTCCCTCTTTCTGAGGCCTTTAGGCACACTGTTCATAACCCTATTCGCCAATCTATAATTATTCATACGGGCAACATGGCCAAACCAACAGTCTCTCTCTCTGCACAATATGCTGCTTAAAGGAGATTGCCAACTCTTTTGCCTAATCTCATCATTAGTTACAAAGTTGAACCACCTAATGTCCAAGATACTGCATAAACATCTAGAATCAAAAGCATCTAGTTTCCTGTTATTTTGTTTACAAAGTGTTCAAGTTTCACTACCATAACTAACCTTAGAAAGAACCAAACTACTATACACTCTACTCTTTAGGTGTATACGCCTATTTCTCCACAATCTCTATAGATCTTTAAAAGCCCTGGCAGCAATCCCTATTCATCTGTTAATCTCATGCTGCACATCACCAGTATCTGTTACATAGCTACCAAGATAATTAAACTGTGACACCTGCTCAAGACTGCAACCATTCAGATTAACTGAATCACAACCTGCTTGACCAATTTTCATCACTTTAGTTTTCTCTCTTTTATAACCAAACCTACTCTACTACCAGTCTCATCAACAGCTCAAATGAAAGAGTTCATCTCATCTTTTCTCAGTTTTAATGCAAAATAGTCTGATAATATGTTAGATATTAACACTATTTGGTTTACATCAAGATTTTGAAAATTTAATGAGACTTACTTGACGAAATAAATAACCCCAAGAATGAAGATTTAGAAGTCCAAAGACTTGAAGAGCAGACCAGCCGAATGAATCAAAATTCATGTAGCCATATAAAGGATTGGGTCCTGATATAACACATTTAGTACATTCATGGCATTTCCTACAATAGAAACATTTGCATATGTCAAAAGTTGGAAGAGGGCAAAAAATATTATTTTATCAGTCTACAGTAATAGGTAGGATCTTTAAAAAAATATTTCATACCTGGAGAATCAAACTGAAATAAAAAGGTAGGTTAAAGTTCATTCACTACAAATAGCCAAGAACCCATTAATAATACCTATTTTAAAATGTAACCCTTAATATCCATTTTTGGGGGAAGGATTTTTCTGAATTTTAATTTGAAGTAACTGATGAACAGAAATGGGTCATTATGCAATTAAAAAGATGACAGATGTTAATTCCTGAGAAATAAAATATATTAAAAAAAAAAAGACAAAATGATAAACATGTAAAACATGTTGCAAACTCATTTGTAGATTTTTTTTGAAAGCAAAAAAAAAAACCTATTAGCACCTAAAGGATTTTAATATTATTCCAGCTTTATCTCTTATAGTATTATGGTTATGAAACTGAACTCACTCTGATGCAATGATGGTAAAAAGGTTAGACCAATTTCGTTTTGATGAGGCAAAAATTTATATTTTTTTTCCTCATGCAAAAAACTAACCTCCCCTCCCCACACACACACACATTTTTTTTTTACCTCCCACACATAAAACCAATATACATGGTTTCTGAGACACTAAAGCTTCATTATTTCATTAAACAAAAGTTCATACACATGCAGTGTAACTTTTCTCTTATTCTATGATTTCAAACTCATCAATGGAAATTTGGGAGCAAATATATCCAAATTTATATTACAAGCACAAGTTTAACATTTTTTTATTCAGATTGTTACAAAAGATCACAAATTAAAGGTATCTTCATCATCATCCTCAAGCAGCCATGAGGTCCAACCAGACCGTGAAATGTAGTTCTCCAAGTATATCTGTCCTAAGCTGCATCTGGCCACAGTACACCAATTCTAATAAGGTCCTGTTTGACATTGTCTGCCCACTGCATCCTAGGTCTCCCCCTCTTTCTGAGACCTTTAGGCACACTGTTCATAACCCTATTCGCCAATCTATAATTATTCATACGGGCAACATGGCCAAACCAACAGTCTCTCTCTCTGCACAATATGCTGCTCAGAGAGGATTGCAGACTCCTTTGCCTACCTCTTCACTTATAAAATTGAACCACCTAATACCCAAGATACTGTGCAAATATCTAGAATCAAAAACATCAAGTTTCCTGTTATCCTGTTTAGAAAACGTCCAAGTTTCACCATCATAACCAACCCTACAAAGAACAAAACTGTTATACAGTATAATTTTAGTCTTTAGGTATATACACCTATTTTTCCACACTCCCAATAGATACCTAAAAGCCTCAGCAGCAATCCCTATTCATCTGTTAATCTCATGCCACACATCACCAGTATCTGTTACATAGCTCCCAAGAAAATTAAACTGAGACACCTTCTCAAGAGTGCAGACATTCAGATTAACTGAATCACAGCCTGCCTACCAATTTTCATTACTTTAGTTTTCCCTCTATTTATAGCCAAACCTACTCTACTAGCAGTCTTATCAAGAGCTCAAAGAGAAAGAGTTCATCTATCAACATCATTTGCCAAAAGGGCCTAATCATCAGCATAATCTAAATCAGAAATTTTCGTATCTCCAGACCATTTAAGGCCAAAATCTTTCCCTTTCAGTAAATTTCACATAACATAACCAATAAGCAATCTAAAGAGAAAAGGAGACAAAATGCCCCCTAGTCGAACACCAAAAGAAATGCTAAAGAAATGCTAAACCAATAACCACTCTCACACATGACTCAATGTTATTATAGAGAGCTTTCATTATGTTAACTAACTTGTCTGGTATGCTATATGATCTCACAATCAACCAAAAATTATGACCATCAACAGAGTCGAAAGCTTTTTTGAAATCAACAAAGCTAGTAACCAAAGGTTTCTGAAACTAAACATTTCTCAAGAATCTGCCTGAGTGAAAATATCTGATCTTCCCATCCTCTACCACTTCTGAATTCACATTGTTCATCACGCAATTGCCCATCAACCAGATTCTTAATTCTATTAAGCACAATCATGCAAAGTACTTTACCTGGAACAGAAAGTAGGCTGATACCCCTATAGTTACCACAAGAACTGTGATCACCTTTTTTGAAAATAGGGATAATAATAGTTCTGGTAAAATTCTTAGGAACTATGCCTTTATCATAAAAGATATTCAAACTTTCAGCCTTCTATGTAGTAACCGAAACATTCCCAGCTCTGAGCATTTCAGAAGTAATTTCATCTACCCCTGGGGATTTATGTAGTTTAAGTTTAGAAATAGCCAAAATAACTTCAGACTGTGTTATAGGAGCAACATTAAAGATAGTAATGCATCTATCATTATTCAAACAATGGGAGGTACCAAACAGTAAAATTAATTTGTAACAATAACTCAATGATACTAACAAAATAAGTGGATAACACACTTTTGCACTGATATATTAATTATATATAATGGTAAAGAGTAAGTGAATTTTAGTATGTATGTAGTAAAAGTCACAATTTGATATGCTGAAAAGTCCACAGTCAGTTTTTCTGGAGAATACTGAAACTTTTTCATATTCTTAAATATCTTGCACAATACACATAAAGATTACTCTGCAACAGGTAGAATAGAATTGAAACTCACAACACTTTCACTGAAGGAAATTAGCACTCGCCATAAATATCAATGTTTAATTATAATTTCCATTGATAATTAATATTAATTAATATTAAACATTGATGGGATATGGCATAATATGAGCATGATATGGTGAGTTATAATTTCCTTCAGTGAAAGTGTTGTGTGCTTCAGTTGTGTTCTACTTGTTGCAGAGTACATCATTATGTGTGTTATGCAAGATGTTTAAGAATATAAAAAGTTTCAGGATTCTCCAGAAAAACTGATTATTGACTTTACTTTTCAGCACATTAAACTGTGACTTTTAATACATACACTAAAATTCACAAACCCTTTAGCATTATATATCATATATCAGTGCAAAAGTGTCTTATCTGCTTATTTTAAAATTTATTTTCCTCATTAAAATAGAAAGCCTTTTGTAATGGCTTTCCATTAGAAAGGTCTGTGAGGGAAGCAAGGCCCTCAGCAAAAAGATCCATACTTACCTGGGACTTGACCCCATGTCCCACTGATCAGTAACCATGCATGCTAATCTCTCAGCCATGGGATGGTATTAACAGCTTTTCCATAATATATATGTGTGTGTGTACACACACACAATTAATGAAAAATGTATCAGTAAACCTAAATGGCTAGGAGGCCTTCATTGGTTATTTGGGTAGTATAATGTCAAATGTATCCAGTATCACACTAATGTAGGAATCTGAAGGGGCTATAAAAAGGGGTAAATGTCATCTCACAAACAAAATAGTGAGCAAATGACCTGCAAAGAGTGTGCAATTCCTTTAACAAACATAAGGTGACACTATGCACAGACAGAATTTGAAAGGAGTCGGATCATTAGGTTGTCAGAAGCTGGATGGTCAGCATGCCAAATCACTATACGTGTGGGTTGTGATGACCAAATAGTTGAATACTGTTGCCAACAATAGGTAGAGAAAGAAAGTGGACACATCACCAAGGCTCTGATGGCATCCGAAAAATGTCCAAATGGGAGGATCAATGAATCTGTCAACTAGCAACAGGAGGCAGAACTGTCATAAACCACCAGTTTTCCAACATCCCTGTTTGTGCCTGTGTCAGGGAGCAAAATTAGAAGACTACTGCAAGAACTGGGACTGCATTCATACTGTCTAGTGGCATTTCTCTTTCTGACACCATCCCATAATCATCTGTCACCAGTGATGCAGGAAGAGAGCTGTTTGCAGACGTGATTGCTATTGTGTCATTTTTAGTGATGAATTGGCTAAAACAGCCTAAATTTTAAACTGATCAATGAATAATTGTAGCCTCTATGAACATTTGTCTTGGTGTTCATGAAGGCTACACTTCTTATTGATGTACATCATATTTTCATAAGTGAGAGAGATTTTTCATATCTGAGAGAGGAAATTCTGGTTTATGGTTACATCAGTGTCAATTCGATAAATGATAATTTTTGTAAGTAAATGCTAATTTGACAGACATACTTACCATTTTTTTCTCTACATTGTTATCAGTCACTATACTTGTTTTGAGCTCAAAGCAAGCACTCATAGATGGAGAGGGGTCAGGGTGGCTCAGTTGGTAGCGCACCAGGTGCTACCGACTGAGCCTCGTAATCTGTAGTTCCCAGGTTCGAGTCCCAGCTGTGTCAGCGTTGAGATTTATCTCCGCAAAATTCCCCGCCACGGTCAGTAGGGGACACCGATGGGCTTGGAAAGGCCGCCGTTCGTCGGATGGTACGTTAAGCCGTGGCCCGTGTGCGGGAGAGCCATACCCTGTGCACACTAAAGAACACGCTGGATGGCCTTGACGGGAGGCTACCATCTGTCTCCCAACAGCTGTTCCAGTGGGTCCCCTCTCCCAACCTTCTCTGAGCCTTCGGGGTCCATGTGACCTGGCCATTTAGCCCATGGTGTGCAAAAAAGTGTAGCTCAGAGGTAAAACAACCAACCAACCAACATAGATGGAGCAATATAAATGATGAGTAGTGTATTCAACAACTACAAGAGCATCAACTTCCAAATGATAATATTGTGCTGAACATTATGATATATATAACATCATTATATTCGATTGATGTAATTTTGAAATTTACAGAAAACATTGCACCTTTCATAAGTGAAATAAGCATAAACTTGTTAAATGCAAAGCATTATGGTTTTTAGTTTAAAATAAAGTCCTTGACAACTGTTCATAAATGTCAAGCAAAGCAAGTGAAAAATCATCCTGTGCATGCACAACAAAGTGTTCGCAAGTAAACACATGACTCTCATTAAAAGATTTCTCTTACTCATCACCTCTTTTGCCAACATAAAATTTGTCCAAAAAATAAAGTAAATGAATCACATATTGTGTGACTAATGAAACAACTGTTTCAAATTTATGGCAAATCTAATTTACTAATCAAAAATGTATTACCTGCTACCTAGGGTGTTTCCACATGGAACTTCTTCATTATCCAAGTACCTCCAATTGTCCCCTGAAAAAGAATGAGGATTTGTCTGAAAATTATCTCATATCTAGATGATTAGTAGGTCAAAAAGTGATTCATGAATCAGAATGAATAATGGAATTAAAAAAATAATAATAAATAAATATCCCCCTCAAGAAGCTGCTTGCCACAGAGGTCTGATAGGAGCCTGCCAGTTTATATACCAGAGTAGAAGGTCTGTGAGGCTGGTGATACCTCAATGGAAAAACAACACAAACATCCATGCCAAATCTGGGGCTCAAACCCAGGTCCCTTAGATCAGTAGCCTAGAGTGCTAACCACTTGGCCACAGGTCACAGAAATTCAACACACATCACTGCCAATTAAGACCCATGATGATGGTAATAAATACATCGAGCGAATATGGTATCAACTCACACAGGAGATTAATGTATCTTGGAGTACTGCCCACCATGCTTTGTGAGTTGCATCTACTTAATTTGTGTAAAAAGGCTGATTTCTTCTGTTTAGGCAATTAATTTCCTTTTTCTTTTAGACACACTTTGTACATTCATTTATTATATTTAGGTTGGGTTTAGTGTAGAAGGGACAGACTACCCATGGATAGGTAGGTCATTTTATACTAAACCCATTACTTTGAACTTAAAAACTCAGAAAATCAACAAACACATATTATGGCTAAGTTGCAGTAATAATTACATCTTAACCCGTATGAAGACAAGTATACCTGAATCCCAATTCCTAAACTGGGAAAATAACCAAGTATATCTAATCATACTATGTAATCAAAACTAACATCTTAAAGTATTATATGATATTCAAAAAAATATTTTAAATGGATTAAGTTTTATTAATAATTACCTCGTTTAGTTCTAAAAACTATCCTGATATTGAAAATAAAACTACTGAAACAGCTGACAAAATATGTAGCAGTCATCATACTAATTGAAATTGTAACAGTAACCTCATAACTTGTTTTGTTCACAAACCACCAGTTCAGCAATTAACCCTTCCAATGTCCAGCCAGAAGCCAAATTTAACTTTAAAACCTTTTTGCCAAATAACTGAATTATGGTATGTTATATGCCAAATTAATCAGCATTTAATTCTTGATTTTCTGAAAAAAAAATATTTAACGAAAAAAAATGGCAGGTTTTATTTTAATAGGACTTTTTTAGTTGTGTAGCAAAAAAATGCATCTGGCAACACAAATAAAAATTTATTTAAAAAACAATAATAGACAGAAATTATTATAAAAAACATGAATAGAAGGGCTATTTATTTCTGAATAATAACAAAACAAATTGTTTTCTTGTTTAAAGTAAACATTTGTTCTGTTTTCTAATATTTTTTTCTCTATAATAGAGGTTCTCAACGTGGTGTACACAGTAAAATTTTTTTGGGTACGCTGTGAGAGCTCAAAAGTCGCTAGATCTAGTAACAAAGTCAGTGTTTTTTTAATTCCCATTGTTATACTATAATTATAATTTTATCTATCTATACAAGAGGTATGCCAGTTACATACACATTTCCTGGGGGCATAAAAGGTTGAGAACCACTGCTCTATACCATACTTTGAGAAAAGTCCAGGCTTGTTGCAGAGTCAAATAAACAAGTCAACTTTAGAACATTTTTAATAAATAACTAATCAACAGAAATAGGTCATGTTATATATACCAAATTAAAAAAAAATTCATTTTGAACTTTATTAAAATAAAAATTTTAACTTTGTAGTAACATATTAATTTTAATAATACTTTTTACAGTGGTATACCAAAAAAAAGGTACATATCTCATAATTACTTCCAAAATTTTCCATTTTTAAAAATAGCAGTTTTTTTGTTAATTATTAGATTTTAAAAACCTTAAGGAAAATTTTGTTGATAATAGTTCAAATCAAACTTCTGAGCTTAAATTAGAGGATTGTTTCAGCATAGAGTAACATTAACAAACAAATTGACAATATCATATGGTGCTTCTAAGAAATGGCAACCAGATGGCTTTAATAAATTATTTATGTCACAGATTAATAAAATATGCATTATATGAAAAAAGAAAATATTATTAAGTCTGAATGATATATTTGTATAAGATAAATGAAAAAAAAAATAAATACCCCCTCAAGCAGCTCCACGGAGGTCTGACAGGAGCCTATTAGACCTCTGTGGTTCTGTTTAATATGCCAAAGTAGAAGGTCTGAGAGGATGGCAGGACCTCAGCAGAAAAACGACACATACATCCATGCCTTACCCAGGGCTCGAACCAGGTCCCTTAGATTGGTAGCCAAGATATCTATAAAAAATTAAAATGGCAATTTTTATTTTTTAAAAGTCGATTTTTTTTGGTACTAAAAACAAATATATACATCCTGGACACTGGAAGGGTTAATGGTGTAAAATATGTTATGAAGGACTGACACAGTGAATAGTAAATGTATATAAATTCAGGTTTCACAAATTGCACTGCAAAATCAATTTGCCATTAACTTTGTAGTCAAATGCAAATGGCATATGAAGATGGTTCAAAGTTGATTCAGAATGTTTGATCATAGAATGTCAAAAGAGTAACTTATATATTTCATATTGCATAGTTTTTTTGAGATACTTTCCTCCTAAATGTACTCACTTGTTCACTGACATGAGAATGTTTGCATTCCTGCAGCACAGGTTTATTTAGGATGAGTTTGCAGCCATTGGAGAATACATACTTACACTGCTGTCAAACTTCCAACCTCCCAAATATTATTTTACAGGTCCCAAGTGTGAAAATCTGATGAAGACATGTCTAGATTGTAAAGTGGTAATACTGATATACAAATCCACATAGTTGAATATTGTAATGGTCTTATTGGCAGTATGGGAACAAGCTTTGTCATGAAGAATGATTATTTTCTTGACCTTGTCAGGATGTAGTACCAAGTACATGCACACAATTAATATGTGAAGTAGAGAACTATGAAGGGGTCACCTCAGTAGCAGAGTGTATCATGCATGGGCTCATGGTGACACTGCACTGCTGAAGTCTGGTTCGAGTTCCCAGTGAGGGCATGCTCATTTGTTCTGTAATAACCTGCAGATAAGCCTGTAGCTCTGTGGATCTGTTCACATAACAAAAAAAAATTATTATGCAAAAATAATACCAATGATAATATTGTTTAAAAGAAGTAATGAAAATATCAGCTCAAATGTGAACCACCCTTGTGTTAATAAAAATAGCCCCAAAAAAGTGACAAAATGTTACTTCTGTAGAAAAAAAAATCCTTAAATTTCAAAAATAATGCTTCCATTTATTTCTAGTTGAAAATTTTCACTTTGAGCTTAAGCAACTAAAATAATATTTTGCTGTAGAAAACATCTATAATAATAAAAGGAGATGTCTGTCTATCTCTGTATCTATAGCAGCTCATCAGGAAATTGTGGTAGATGCTTCAAAATTTGATAGTGTTGTTGGTTTGTTGTCCAAATTACAGTGGCCAATTTCAAATTGAAATTCCATAAAGGAGACTTGCTACAAAATATTTATTGTTATTCCTACAAAAAAATGGTATTTGCTGAAAAATCCACTGTTGTCATCTTATGAAGTTTAGGCATTATTTCACCTTTCATAGTTGGCAATACTGAATTCTATCATTTTTCCTTATTACAACACCAGCATACAAGTGCACCCCAGTTATATGACATGTTAGGTTCCAGACCACCATCATATAGCGAGTCATTCCTTTTTTTTTTAACTTGTAGATGACATTTTTAGGCAATCATTATGTGCGTAACTGTTGTAAATAAAACATTTGCAATTCAAATAAACACTGTACTTTATTTTCCTCAATCTATTGTTTTTTACCTTATAGGGACTGATGAATGTAAAATTAAGAAAAAAATTTATTGAAGGATGAAGGGTATGATACAACTTCTGGATCATCTGGGTCTTCATCAAATGTAAACTTCATAAATCATCTAAAATCAAAATATGCTTTCTTGCTGGAGATTCAGACAGACTTCTTGTAGTAGTTGATGATCGAGTGTATTTGAGTGGATGTTGAAGATTGAGATAGGATTTGAGAGAATACTGGTCTTTTATAGAAATATATATCTAACAAACTTTCAACGGTAGATTGTCTTTTCTTTTTTCTGTATATTTATCTATAACAGGTATAATGGTCTAAACTGCCAGAATTTATTTTGGAGCTTCTTTCAAATTTGGGATCCACCTTTTCAAAAATGGACATGACAATTTTTAAATGACTGAAAGCTTCTGAAAGTTCATTGCAAGTTGTTTCTTTAGGCACAGAACTCAATATATCTTCAGGAAGGGACTCCTCTCCATCCTTCCTATGTTCTTCAAATTCAAGAAGATCTTCATTAGTTAGGGGCTGGGAATGAGATTCAAGAAGGTCAGTAACATCTTCACTTCTAGTTCTAACTGCCTTGCCATGTCTACAATATTTGAATTAACTTCAACAGGATTTTCAAATCCTTCAAAATCATCAATAAATTGGGGACACAACTGTTTCCAGATACCTTTAAGTGTAGACTCTTTTACTTCAACCCATGCATCTGTGCTAGCCTTGATGCCATCCAAGATTGTGAAGTTTTTCCATAATTCTTTAATTTTATTTGGTCCACTTCCAGAATCTTTGGTTGACACACAGCAATGTCATGTCACTAAAACCATCATATGAGCAAATGCAGTGGCGTATAAATGGACATTGGTCATAATTGAAAATCCTCATATGAGAGAGTCGTCGTAAAGTGGGATATTACTGTATATGCATATTGAATCTTAGCTAAGGAATTTGGGGGCTGGGGAGAGTTAAGAATAAATGGAAATGCCCTAAACATATTCAATAGTTTTCTGTATCAAATGTTTCGCTTTTTTTTATCATTTCATCCACTTCCAATATGGTATATCATTTATGTGTTTAGCAACAGATTATAAATTTTGTGTGCAAACAGCAGTTTTTTAATTTCTTATGCATTGCCCTGTACCATCAATTTTGCAGGGTTTTTTTTAAGCCACTAGCCCTCTTACAATCTTTATACAAATGACAGAAACAACAGTTTATTATTTTGTCTGTGAATTCTTGGCATTAAAAAACAACTATAAATTGATTGTGCAATAGGGCACAGAAATGCTCCATATCAAATTTAAAACGTGCAGTTTGAACATGAAATTTCCAATCTGTTGTCAAGCTGCACATTTGAAAAGATAGCACAATACTATAAGCATATGAAGTGATCAGCAAAGAACAAAATATAAGATAGAGAAAATCATTTTAAAATATTCATTTAACATTTACAGTTAACTGAATTATATTACGAACTTTTGTATTCTATTCAAATGATTACTGCTGTGACTTTTGTTCTAATCAGTGGATCTATTAAATCTTCAAATCCATTACACATTTTTATAAAAGAATAAATATACCAAATATCATAATGATCAAGGCAATCGTTCAAGTTATTGCAAAATAAACACACACAAACTAATACAGCAATGACTTTTGTGGTGCCAAAGAAGGTGTCCCTAAGAAAACTGGCTGCTCTTCTTTATTATCTTTATTCTTATCTTTATGGGTAGGAGGTGGTACTCACAAAACTAACATTTAGTGCAATGAAAACTAGAAAATAAAGTTTCATCTTAAAAGTCAGACCTGGGCAGTGCTGGGTACAGTTCAGCTACTGAACACATTAAAAAAAAAGTCCATAGCATCAAGTTAGACAAGTCTCATCCATAAAATGGATGTGACCATAATTACCCATTGCTTTAAGCTTCACCAATAGCTTATAAACAAATAATAACCTAAAAACTGGTGACATTATGAAAAAAAAAACTTAGTTTAATATTACATAATAACATTTAGAAAAATGCTTACCATCGTGGTCAATGTAATTCAAGCAGTTTTCACTAGTAGAGTTATCTCGTTCCTCAAAAACACATTTTTTATACAGAAAATCAGAGTAGTAATGATAAGAAAATAAAGCAGCAATAAACAAGAAAAATGCAGTTAGAATATACAGATCCTTCAAATTCTTCAGGGATTCTAACAATGCTCTGACAACAGCCAATAAATCTAAAAAAAAGAAATGAACAATTTCATATTTACATCATGACATACCTATTAACTATTCTTTTACACAATGTTTCTTTATCTTGAGATGATTTAAATCATAACATATAAGAAAAAAGAACCCAAAAAATATTCATAAATTTGATTTTTAATGTATTGAGATTTATATAGTTTTCCTTCTTTCTGGAAAATTACTATGCAGTTCAGGCTCAGTGGTGTAACTTGAGCAAGCCTCACTTAAGAGGAAAAAGTTCAATCACCATTGAGGGAATGGCCTTACTGAAATTTCTTCCAGGAAAATATTTTTGGATGATGATCACTCATGGTTTCGTCATATCTTCCATATTAATAATTTTTCCATGCCTTGCATTCAACTGGTGCTGTCAATATGTAACTAAGCACACCAAATAGACTAATTCTGATACTTTTAACATTTAAATTCATTTTATAATTTTTTTTCTCATTGATTAACAAGTCTCAAATTACTTGTGGATATCCTATAACTTACTTCTGCATTTTCATTTGAAAGAAACTTAAGATGTGATAAGCGTGGTGATCTCATATGTAATGGGATTCAAAGTCAGATCACTGGTTTGTCAAGCCAATCTATTAAAGAGTTTTCTCAATTTAATTATCTTGGAAGTTGCCTAACAGATACTGGTGATGTGCAACTTGAGATAAAAAGAATACGCATTGCTACTGGACTTTTGAGAATCAGTGAAGATTGTATTAATAAAAAAAAGACATATATATATATACCTAAAAAGACTGAAAATTAGGCTACGTCTCAATAGTTTGGTCGAAGGTTTGCTATGGGAAAGATGATTGAATAGGCAGACAAATGGAAATATTGAAAAGAGGGCATGTGAAATTTTATGGATATTTTTTCTCTTAAGCTATCTTTTATTATACTCAAATTAAATAAAGGTGCAGCCCTCACAAACAAGTCTCTTATTTTTAACCCTTTAATATTTTAGTATCTCTCAAGCAGCTGCTTGCCAAAGAGGCCCAAAAGGAGCCTGTCAGTATAATAAGCCATAAAGATCTGTGAAGAAAAGACCTCAGAAGGACATGAGAAAGAAAACCCATTGGTCCCTTTGAATCAGTAGCCAAGCACATTGATCACTCAACCACCAATATTTTAATCATTAAAGCTTAAATAGGCATTAGGTGAATATGCATTTATAATAGAAGTATCTTGTCTGCTTAGTTCCATTGAAGGTCAAATCTAGCCCACATCCCCATTTTAGTTGAATATGCAAGCACAATAAGAGTATCTAAAAAAGTCAAATTTAGCCCACATCCACATTTCAGTTGTGCATACCTGCTGTAGATAATCCACTAATTTCATTTTTTTAATTGTTACAAAATTACTTGGTGGGAAGTGAAGCAATGCAGATCTCTACAGCCAGTACTTATGATCATTATTATTAATCACTTCCTTATTCACAGAACAAGAGATGGGGAGGGGGATAGCCACTGATGATAGCCACTGATATGACTGTTGTCATACACCAAGACTCAAAAGTGAAAATTACTTTTAAAAAAATTGCTTTTCTCTTCAAAATAAACATCTGTCATGGGCCAAAAACTTCCTTAGAAGCTGCATGCAGCTAATGAGCGAGTTTCCTATATAATGTAAAAGTGCTCAAATATTGCAATGCTAGTGGACTTTGAAAATTAACTTGGATTAATAATATTTATGCAAAAGTAAAAATGGAACCTAGAAACAAATAGATCAAATGATATAAATGAAGATAATAATAACAATATACAAATATATACAAATATAACAATATACAGAATTTTCGAGTTTTACATTAGGAACAATCATTTTTATTATACTACAAATGCAAAAACCTTAGGAATAAGAGGTGGGGGTGTCTCAGTCAGTAGAACACCAGGCTCATACTGTGCAGTTCCCAGGTTTAAGTCCAAGCTGGTCCAGTGTTGAGATTTATCTTTGCAAAACTTCCCATCCTGTCCTTGGTCAGTTGAAGGCACCTATGGGCTTGGAAAGGCTGTCGTTCCTTGGATGGGTCATAAAACCAATGTCTGTGTGTGGGAGAGCAATATCCTGTACGTACCATACTGCAGAGGATGGGTAGTAACAAATTTCCGGGATGCTTTCGGTGGCAAATTTAATAATCAATGTTCTTGCTGGAAGTTCCTGTTACTACCCATCCTCTACGGTATGTACGTAAATCTCTCCTTAATAACTGTTGATACTTGATAGCATAGTCCATGTGTTGAAATGCTTAAAAACATTTAACAGTTCATAGAGAATTAAAAAACTTTAATTTTAATTGCCACACTGTGTACCTCTACTCTAATTTTTGTTATCCTGTACATGTTAAAGAACACAATGGATGGCCTTGATGGAAGGCTATCACCTGTTATCTAACAGCTGTCCAGTGGGTTCCCTCCCCCCAAACTTGTCTGAGCCATTAGGATACTTGTGACTAGCCATTTAGCTCACTGTGTGCAAAAAAGTGCCACTCAGAGGTAAGACAACCTAAGCTTTAATTTAATTATGATCAAAACAAAAATTATTTTTATAAACATTTTTACCAGTAATACTATTATTTTTAAATAAAATTTAGAATCTTATCAGATTAGATGTACATAATACTCACATGGACAAAAATCTTTCCATTTTGCTTTTTTACATGACTTGCTCAGAATGCTTCTGTTTCCAGTAACACAACCCATGTCAACTATAAAATTATTTCACTTAGTTAAAACTTTGAAACTTGCATACTAAAAACTATTTTAAAATTTTTACTGTAACAGTGATTATGTATCAACAAACTTAGCAATACTGCAGTACTTTTTAAGTCTCATGGATATTATTTATTAGAACATGGAAAATATAGAAAGTAATTACACAGTAGGTGATCCAAATCCAAATAAAATTCAGTTTCTTCCCATACTTTTAGAGCATATCATTAGTCATTGTGTAACTCTTCTCCTTCAGTTCATTGGTGGATTGTGATAATGCAGTGATAAACTGCCCCTTGGATATGACCCCACAAAAGAAATCTATTTGGATTAAGTCCAGTGAATTGGGCCCTATGAATGATCTAGTGGCCTGAGAATTGCTGATTTAAACACTTTCTCACATGCACTAGGCAATAGAGAAGCATGTTTCTATTTGCACTGCCGACCAATTTTCTCATACCAAAACAAAAACTGTGCTTTCTCTGCACTTATATAATCACCATTTCCTCATTGTTGAAAACCATTCCTGGTTTTTCTACAACAGTGCTTCCTAAGGACATGACAACAGCTGGAAACTAATGAAGCACAAATTGGCATATTTCTCTCCATTGACACATTGTTTGTGTCACTTTCATGTAACAAGTAACTGTATATGTTTGAAGTTGTTGAGCTGTTTTGCAATTACAATGAATTTCACTAACTGGCAAATTGAACAATGAAATATTAACAAAAAAAAAAAGGAAACTTGTTATAAAATATATTATACAATTATATAACAAATATAGTATACTATATACAGTGTTATCTCAGTCCTATGAGTTTATTTAACAAAAAAAAGTTGTTCTTTGGCAGCAGTATATTTATATATTTCCATATTAGTTCAAAATGTTTTGGGTGCTGGACTTGAAAACTTATTTATGTCCAATGGAATTAGTTCTAGCAATCCATGGGGAAAGCACTTGGGTATAATTCATATTTTAATATTAAAAAATTTAAAACAAATGATAAAAACTTGATATACAATCTGTCTGTATATAATATATATATTGGGGTGGATATTTGAAATTGGATATTTGAATATTTGAAAAAAGTCAAAATTCATGTAATCCTTATCTTTTTGCCACACTTCGTATTATAAACATGTCTTTAAATCAATGAGTAAATGTCCCATTGCTTCCCTTCTATAATACAAAATAAACTATCAAAATCCTTCTATATAAAAAAGCCATAAATAAAATTAATGGAAGGACAAATGTAGATGTTTTTAGGGTGAAACTATGGGTTTGTAAAAAGGAAACATTTGACTTGTGAAAATAGGTGTATAACACTGTGTTCTAACAGCTTCTTAACAGTATTTATGATGTTTTGTTAATACATCTTAAATACCTGATAGTGGATCACTGTGGAATTTTTTGAGGAGTGGGGGTAAAACTAAAATTATGCTTTACCAACATATTTTTACCATATCACTGGTCATAATTAGCCTTATTTCAAAAATCTAAGTTTTGGTCATTTCTACCTGCTCTCCCACCCCCATATAAATCAAGGTATTACTGTTTTTTTTTTTGGTATTGTTTATAATTACCTATACTAGATCAGTAAATCAATAAAACACACATTGAGATATACATATATATACATATTCATTCCCTCTGTAAAACTTAATTCTGACAGTTTATTAAATGCTATCAAGAAACTTGAATTTTATGGGGTTTTTTCCGTGCTACAATTTGAATTTCGGGGGAGGGAGGTCCAGACCTTTGGCTGTGTGCCTGATAAAAGAAGTTTTGTTTACCATAAACACGCACATAATTCTTCACTGCCCACCAAAAACCACGGCCGGATTAAAGGCGAACCCGATTTTTTTTTTATTTATTTATTCAAGGTACTCTATTTACATATAGTGCAATTTTCATTATATCTCAATTTAGCAGGATCGAGGGGTGCCGCATTTAGAACTTGACGCCAGAGACTAACATCCTTCATCAATATCTAGGCCACTTTGTAAAAGGGGTCTTGGCCCCTTTAGCATTTTCCAAAAGAAAAATTGGCTGTGGGAGCTGTAAGCGTCAGTAAGAGGGCACCGTGAAGTACCAGCGACCCTACATATTGACGATAGGCAGAGCCTCTAATTATTTAATCCGGCCCTAACAGGCTGTTGTCAGACTTATGTGGCAAGCAGCCGCTTGTGGGGATATTTATTTAAAGAAGAGTTTTTGTTTTGCTTTTGTATTAGAACAATCGATATCCCAGACTCACTCCACCCATACCAATTCAAATACTATACGAGTTAGTATTGCTGCTTTTATTTTTATCAGATGTTCAAAATGAATTCTTTTAGAACATTTCCTACGATTAGTTTTAAAATACATACTAATTTCTTACAAAACACGCACATAATCCAAGTACTGAAATATAATGCGACAATATTTCATATCAGCAATATATATATTTTCTCACTGATATAATTAGTTTGTTTCAATTTGTTTTTACTTAATTTATGATTTAGATATCCTTACCGTTTTAGTCGGCCAAAAAACTTTCTTCGTGAACTACAACCGTAGCAAAAAAATTAACCTGTTTTGCTCTTTCCTTGGGGTTGAAACATCACAAGCATTTAATCCTTTAAACGGAACAACAACTGCACTTTCAGCACTATTGCCAAGTGAATTTGATCACTGTATTAGAACATGTGGCGCTCGCAACCACTTACAACCCTGCGCTCAAGTCTATTTTGCCGCTTTTTCAGGAGCTCTAGCTTTTTCGATACTCTTCACTGCGCATGGCAGCTAGCGTAGTTTCATGCTAGTGTTCAACCAATTAAATAGCTACTTGCACGGTAGCCCGGGATCGGGAACAGGCTGGTTCGTTGCCGCATGTGGCTCTGAGGACCGTTTTTTGGTTCAACCGGTTCAACATTAACTCTGAAAAGCTTTTAATGATTTCATTAGAAATAAGCTCCAAAGCAGGTTGGCATCACTGATTCGATTCAAATGCTCTAAATACGCTCCAAATTTGATTAAGTTGGTCGGGACGACAAACTCAAAAGTCACCCTGATGAAGGGCAGGTTTTTTTTATAATTCTTTTCAAATGTTTTATTGTACATTTGAATGTACTTTTTTCAAAGCTATACGTTATGGTTTTATTTTTGTTAGTAAAATAATCTCTCGTTTCCTTTTTCTTGTTATGGCTCTTGACCCAATAAAGATTACAATTTGCGGCCCTCAAAATTTGTTGGTTAACCTTTTTTGTTGTTGTTTTGACTCTTGACCCAAAAAAGGTTCCCCGCTCCTGAGGTAGCGATCCTCAGTGCTTTGACTTCAGAATATGGGCTTAGCCATTATAAAAATAAAAAGTTGTGGTGGCATGTTCGTTTGTGTTAGTCTGAAAATGAAATTCTATATAGTCTATGAACTAAATATATACACAGGACCAAGCCCGGATCTAGAAAAAAATAAAGGGTGGGAATGGGGCAATCGAGCAGAAAAAAGAGTAAAATTTTCATTGCAGACTTAATTTTCATTGCAGTTTAATATTTTCTCCTTCCTTTTAGAGGTTTTTAAAAATATTCTTGAAAAATGCGTGAAATATGCCTTCTTTGCCCTTACCAGCATTCTCCTCAGGGGGGATAGCCCTTTTTTTTACCTCCCTAGAGCCCCTGCTTGCTACCACCCCAGGACAGTATTATCCGATAAGCACTATGCCTAATGCCTACGAAAAACATTTTAATCATGTTTTCCCTTGATCAGTAGCCAAGCATGCTAACCTCATGATAAAAACTGTAAAAAAGATTTCTTGAAGAAATACTGATCAAATCAGCTGTTTTTAGACCTTATTGCCTACTGTTTTGCTATCTGAGAACAGTTTATTCAAAACAATTTTGCTAGCCCATCGAAATCGATACATTCATAAAAACAACATCCGCTAAAGGTCCTATGAAACAAGTATTATTGCTTTTATTTGTATCAGAAGGAAATGATCTCTATTAGAAGCAACATTTCTTTTCCTAGGGCTTTCAAAGATTTTACCCGACCCTGTACCCCCCCCCCCCCTCTTTTATTTATTTACTTATTTTTTTTTCCTAGATCCGGGTCTGTATAGACAGCTTATTCGGGATGAAACTCGCAATAAATAGGGTATATTCCATTTATAAAACTTTAATATCAAACGTCGAACTCATGGGTTGGGTTGTTTTACCTCTGAGCGGCACTTTTTTGCACTCCATGGGCTAAATGGCCAGGTCACATGGACCCCGAAGGCTCAGAGAAGGTTGGGGGAGGGGATCCACTGGAACAGCTGTTGGGAGACAGATGGTACCCTCCCGTCAAGGCCATCCATCGTGTTCTTTAACGTTGGGTTGTTTTACCTCTGAGCGGCACTTTTTTGCACTCCATGGGCTAAATGGCCAGGTCACATGGACCCCGAAGGCTCAGAGAAGGTTGGGGGAGGGGATCCACTGGAACAGCTGTTGGGAGACAGATCGTACCCTCCCGTCAAGGCCATCCATCGTGTTCCTTAACGTTGGGTTGTTTTACCTCTGAGCGGCACTTTTTTGCACTCCATGGGCTAAATGGCCAGGTCACATGGACCCCGAAGGCTCAGAGAAGGTTGGGGGAGGGGATCCACTGGAACAGCTGTTGGGAGACAGATGGTACCCTCCCGTCAAGGCCATCCATCGTGTTCTTTAACGTTGGGTTGTTTTACCTCTGAGCGGCACTTTTTTGCACTCCATGGGCTAAATGGCCAGGTCACATGGACCCCGAAGGCTCAGAGAAGGTTGGGGGAGGGGATCCACTGGAACAGCTGTTGGGAGACAGATGGTACCCTCCCGTCAAGGCCATCCATCGTGTTCTTTAACGTTGGGTTGTTTTACCTCTGAGCGGCACTTTTTTGCACTCCATGGGCTAAATGGCCAGGTCACATGGACCCCGAAGGCTCAGAGAAGGTTGGGGATGGGGACCCGCTGGAACAGCTGTTGGGAGACAGATGGTACCCTCCCGTCAAGGCTATCCAGCGTGTTCTTTAACGTGCACAGGGTATGACTCTCCAGCAAATGGGGCCACGGCTTAACGTCCCATCCGACGGACGGCGGCCTTTCCAAGCCCATCGGTGTCCCCTACTGACCGTGGGCAGGGCGAGGAATTTTTGCGGAGATAAATCTCAACGCTGACCCAGCTGGGACTCGAACCTGGGAACTACAGATTACGAACTTGGCGCGCTACTGACTGAGCCACCCCCGCCCCGAACTCATGGTCATCACCATCTTCCTGTAAATTATGCAATGCCTTTATGGAGAGAAGGATGATTAGTGATTCGGTTACATTGCATTACATAGGGGAGGAAGCAGGCGCGGACTGGTAAGGGGCGCTAAAGTGTCCCTTTACTCAAAGGAGCATGATATTTTAATAATAATTGTTATTTTATAGAAATCCCACAGAATTCTCACATACGAACTCTCAAAAGAATAAATATTGAAATCTTGAAAAAGAAATGGATTTTTTTTTATCGCAAACTAGGGCTCCTCTAGTACAGCTGCGACCCTGAAAAAAAAAGTGCCAGTCGGCCCCTGGGAGGGAGGTTCGGTGGTGATGTTACCTAACACTAAAATGCTATACTTACTTCTGTGAATTTTAATTTTTTTTTTTTTTTCGTTTTCTGATGACAAAAATTAGTTTTTATTATGTTATCACTTAAAATTAGATAAAACTGCAATGCAGTCACTCTTTACCTTGTTTATGGGAAAATAAAATCCCCTGCTCATATGATCAAATTTAAAGAATCAGGAGCTAATTTCGCTATGTCAACACTAACATATTGCATAGCAAAATAAACTGATAAAGAATTTATGTGTGTACATGTTTTCAATGTATAAATTTGATACTGAAGTCTTATTCAATGAATCCAATTCAAGGTTGGGTTGGATTGTTTTATCTCTGAGCGGCACTTTTTTGCACACCATGGGCTAAATGGCCAAGTCACAAGGACTCCGAAGGCTCAGAGAAGGTTGGGGGAGGGGACCCACTGGAAGAGCTGTTGGGAGACAGATGGTAGCCTCCCGTCAAGGTCATCCAGCGTGTTCTTTAACGAGCACAGGGTATGACTCTCTCCCGCACACGGAGCCACGGCTTAACTTCCCATACGACGGACGGCGGCCTTTCCAAGCCCATCGGTGTCCCCTACTGACCGTGGGCAGGGCGGGGAATTTTGCGGAGATAAATCTCAGCGCTGACCCAGCTGGGACTCGAACCTGGGAACTACAGTTTACGAGCCTGGCGCGCTACCGACTGAGCCACCCCCGCCCCAAGAGGGCATTGGGAGCAACATTAATAGCCAATTAAATAACAAGGCAAATGATTTCGAGTGGTTTTCATTGGCTCTTGATGAGTCGACAGACGTTACTGATACTGCTCAGTTGCTGCTGTTTATTCGAGGAGTCAATGCTGAGTTTGAAGTGAGTGAAGAATTGGCTTCTATGAATAGTGTGGGTGGAGCAACTACAAGGGAAAATATTTTCAAGGAAGTCGAGAAAACAAAGTACAATCTGAAGTGGAATCAGCTAAAATGCGTCACAACTAATGGTGGTAGAAATATGTGTGGAACAGAGAAAGTCTTAGTTGGAAACATTTACAAGGCTTGTGAAAATGCAAGATGTTCAAAGCCTATCATTCGCTCTCGTGGACTTAACCATCATCAGTTCCGTGATTTTTTGTCAGATGTGGAAGCTGAATATCCTGATTTGTCCTACCATACAGCAGTTCGATGGCTTAGCAGTGGCAAAGTTTTATTAAGATTTTTTGAACTCAGAAGAGAGATTGAAATTTGTCTCAACGAGGAAAACCGCCCTCAACCACTGTTATCGAACACTGAATGTCTTTGGAAATTAGCTTTAGCTGCGGATATCATAGGATTTCTTAATGGGTTCAACTTAAAACTACAGGGCAAAACAGTGCTCATATGTGAAACTTATACTGCGTTAAATTCATTTCGACGACAACTGGCGTTGATTGAGTCACAAATCATGTCAAGCTGCTGTATGCATTTCCCATGCTGGCAAAAATTAAAGAAGAAGTGAAATCTCCATTCCCACACAAATCTGCAGCGGATATATTTTCTGAGCTCAAACTACAGTTCCAGGAACGTTTTTCGGATCTTGATACAAGTGCAGAAGACATTTCCATATTTCAAAATCCATTTGACTGTACAATTGAGGAGCTTCCACCAAACCTTCAATTGGAAGTGATTAATCTGCAGTGTGATGACATGCTAAAAGGCAAATTTCAAGAGAAAAATCTAACATAATTCTATAAATGTCTTCCAAGCGATGAATATGGCTAATTAAGATCATATGCTCGGGGATTTATATCTGTATTTGGCAGCACCTACCTGTGTTGTGTAAAAAGACATTTTCAAAGATGAAATACGTAAAATCTCAATACTGGTCAGCATTAACAGATGAACATTTGCAATCAATTTTGATGATAGGGAGTACAAAAATTGAACCCCAATTTGGTGAAATGTTATCTCATAAAATGCAATTCCATTCTTCCCACTAGTAGAGCTGTATTTCAAACAATTGCAGTCTACTTATTTTTATTATTATATTGCATTTTGTTCAATAAATTCATGAAAACTTGTTTTTTCTTGTTATTTAAGTAGGCTTGCCTATATATAATATCCTCAAGTTTGCATTTGGTCCGCAGAGCCTAAAGTATTTACTATTTGGCCCTTTACAAAAAATGTTTGCCGACTCCTGATTTAGCCCATTATGCGAAAAAAAAGTGCCGCTCAGAGGTAAAACAACCCAACATTTTAAATATAATTATATTACTTTAAAAGATTTGAAAGTCAATTAATACTTCAGAGTTCAGGCTGTTTTTAGAGCGGGTGGGGGGGAGCCTTAACACTAAACCTACCACGACCGGTCAAATTGACCTTTTCAAACTTTTGCGTACAATTTCCCACATGCAACGTTATCACATCACTAACTTTACGACTTTTCATTATAATATCCAAACAATGATTTTTTCAGCATTTACATCTGCTCTTATTGTCTTTTTTCGGAGAAATATATGTAGCCTGTCCTACCTACCACGACCGGTCAATTTCACCGGTTGAAAGATTTCTGTTATTTAGCCTGGAAACTCAATTCTAAAACTATACAGTGGGTATAAATGAAAGGCTACCAAAGTGTGGCATGACTTCAACTGAAAGCAGAATGAGCCTTTGATACATGATCTGAAGGAGCCAAGATCGAGCAATTGCTAACGCACGTGCGTGCGTTGATAACAATGATACATGACAAAAGGGGGCGGGGGTGGCTCAGTCGGTAGCGCGCCAGGGTCGTAATCTGTAGTTCCCAGGTTCAAGTCCCAGCTGAGTCAGCGTTGAGATTTATCTCCGAAAAATTCCCCGCCCTGCCCACGGTCAGTAGAGGACACCGATGGGCTTGGAAAGGCCGCCATCCGTCGGATGGGACGTTAAACCGTGGCCCCGTGTGCGGGAGAGCCATACCCTCTGCACGTTAAAGAACACGCTGGATGGCCTTGACGGGAGGCTACCATCTGTCTCCCAACAGCTGTTCCAGTGGGTCCCCTCCCCCAACCTTCTCTGAGCCTTCGGGGTCCATGTGACCTGGCCACTTAGCCCATGGTGTGCAAAAAAGTGCTGCTCAGAGGTAAAACAACCCAACCCAAACAACATGGGTTTGGAAAGGCCCATGTTGGGAAAGGCCAAACAACATGGGTTTGGTCGGAGGGCGCTCTAAGTTGTGGCCCCGCGTGCGCGTTAAACAATACGCTGAATGTCGTTATCCGATGTTTCCGTCTGGGCCAGATTAAGCAATTGGGGCTCTGGAACTAAATTCCAAACAAAGCTCCTCTATCCTTCTTCGTACCTTAAGTAAGTTTAAAAAAAAAGCAGACTGGGCATGAGGCCGAAGCTGAACACTTGAATCCTTGCAATCTGATCATTTATAAAATAACGTAACCCAAGAAATGCAAAAAAGTGGTAATTAGGAGCACTATTTAGAGATCTGAGGGAAAGAAAAGATCTTACAGCTAAAAAAACTTACGAACGTTATATAGCAAAATTGCTACTCATAATTCAATAAACTAAACAGCTTTTATATTTCCTATTGCAGAAGTTGATGCTTCTATGATTTTCGATTTTATTCTTACAGGTGAATTACTGTAACTTTTTTTTAGTCTTATTTATATTTATTTAAATTCTTTCTAGTTTCCTAAAACATATTGCGCGAATAGGAACTATACAGAAAGTGTAAAGCGGAAAACAGGGGCGTAGCGAAGGACAACGATTGGAGAGAGTGGGTTGGGTTGTTTTACCTCTGAGCGGCACTTTTTTGCACACCATGGGCTAAATGGCCAGGTCACATGGACCCCGAAGGCTCAGAGAAGGTTGGGGAAGGGAACCCACTGGAACAGCTGTTGGGAGACAGATGGTAGCCTCCCGTCAAGACCATCCAGCGTGTTCTTTAACGTTGGGTTGTTTTACCTCTGAGCGGCACTTTTTTGCACACCATGGGCTAAATGGCCAGGTCACATGGACCCCGAAGGCTCAGAGAAGGCTGGGGGAGGGGACCCACTGGAACAGCTATTGGGAGACAGATGGTAGCCTCCCGTCAAGGCCATCCAGCGTGTTCTTTAACGCGCACAGGGTATGGCTCTCCCGCACACGGGGCCACGGCTTAACGTCCCATCCGACGGACGGCGGCCTTTCCAAGCCCATCGGTGTCCCCTACTGACCGTGGGCAGGGCGGGAAATTTTGCGGAGATAAATCTCAACGCTGACCCAGCTGGGACTCGAACCTGGGAACTACAGATTACGAGCCTGGCGCGCTACCGACTGAGCCACCCCCGCCCCGGAGGGAGCGGAGAAACGAAAATTTTCCAACTCGAAAATAAAATTTTGCCAACTGAGAAAATAATGTCTCTGTCAGGTTCATACCTAGATTTTCGGTCCGTGGTGGTGGTGGGGGGGGGGGGGAGGTTAGGCAATTTTCATTACTCTACTGCACTTTGCCATTGAACTTCCAAATTTGCCAACTACCCATAATTTCGCAGAATTAATCCCAATATTTACATTTACATCTCGCCTGAATTATAGCAAGTCAGTGTGAATTTTTCCGACTCCCCTTGACTTTGGCCAACTATCCTTAATTTCCCAAAACCTATCCCAATCTTTACATCTCTCCTAAATGTCAAGTCACTTCAAATTTTTCAAACTCCCCAAGATTTTGCCAAGTTGTCTCGATTTGGCCAACTCTCCTTAATTTCACAAAAACTATCTCAAATTTTACATTTCTCCTGAATTTGCCAAGTCACTGCAAATTTTTCAAACTCCCCAAAATTTGCCAAGTTTTCTGGATTTTGTCAACTCTCCTTAATTTCACAAACCCAATCCCAATTATCACAACTCGCCCGTATTTTACCAAGTGGATTCGAATTTTGCCAACTGCCCTAGGTTTTACCAACTCGACATAATTTGACAGAAAAAAATTCCAATTTTTACATCTCACCTGATTTTTGCAAAGTCACTGAGAATTTTTCCAACTCCCCAAGATTTGCGAACTCTCCTACATTTTGCGAAGCTGCCTCGATTTTACCAACACGCCATAACTTTACAGAAAAAAAGATTTCAATTTTTACATCTCACCTGAATTTTGCCAAATCCCCCACGATTTTCCCAAGTCACTTCGAATTTTGCCAACTGTCCCTAGATTTTGCCAAGTTTCCTCAATTTTCGCAACTCGCCATAATTTTACAGAAAAAAAAAACAATTTTTTCATCTCACCTGATTTTTGCAAAGTCACTCAGAATTTTGCGAACTCTCCTAGATTTTGCCAACTCGCCATAATTTTACAGAAAAAAATCCTAATTTCTACATCTCACCTGAATTTTGCCAGCTCCCCACGATTTTACCAAGTCACTCTGAATTTTACCAACTGCCCAAGATTTTGCCAAGTTGTACCGATTTTGTCAACTCACCTGTATTTTACTAAGTGGCTTCGAATTTTGCCAACTGTTCTAGATTTTACCGTCTCCATTTTCCCAACTACCCTAGATTTTGCCAAATTGTCTAAATTTTACTAACTCCCATTAATTTTACAAAAAAAAAAATTACAAATTTTCACAACTCACCTAGGTTTTACGAAGTCGCTTCAAATTTTGCCAACTACGATTTATTTTGGGGGTGGGGGGAGCTTGGGGGGAGCTTCCTCCCCCCATAGCTACAAACCTGGCGGAAAATGATGCTCCTTTATACCTCTATACATGGGCGTCCGTAGAGGGGGCAAAAAGGGCACTTGCCCCCCCCCCCTCAGGATCGAGTAAAAAATTCCACAAATTATAATCGTAACAATTTAAACGTAATTAATTTATATACATTATGTATGTGTTTTTATATTGATGCAATACTGTATTCTATAATCTACTTGTGGGAAAAAAACCCTAAAAAATTAAATAATTAAATAAAAATTTATTGATGTAATTATTTGTCTCCAAGCTTTGCCCCCCCCCCCCCCCCGGAAAATTTTCTGCGGACGCCCATGCATGGGCATTTAACCTTTTTTCACTTGATGATAATTTTTTAAATAAGGTAAGTGGCTTTGGGCTAAAACATTACTTCTATATACTAATCGATTACAGGCAAATTTTAAATAACAGATCTGCTTTATTTTTGCTTTATCGCAATCGGCATTATCGCAATCGGTAGCGCGCCAGGTTCGTAATCTGCAGTTCCCAGGTTCGAATCCCAGCGTTGAGATTTATCTCCGCAAAATTCCCCGTCCTGCCCACGGTCATTAGGGGACACCGATGGGCTTGGAAAGGCCGCCGTCCGTCGGATGGGACGTTAAGCCGTGGCACCGTGTACGCGAGAGTCATACCCTGTGCACGTTAAAGAAGACACTGGATGGCCTTGACGGGAGGCTACCATCTGTCTCCCAACGGCTGTTCCAGTGAGTCCCCTTCCCCAACCTTCTCTGAGCCTTCGGGGTCCATGTGACCTGGCCATTTAGCCCATGGTGTGCAAAAAAGTGCGCTCAGAGGTAAAACAACCCAACCCAACCCATTATCGCAAGCAGTGAATAAAATTCTTTGCATCTTCAATTTTCTCATTCAATTCTGGAGCTTTCCTACAATAATCAATAGTTGATTTAAGTGCAATGGAACTTTTGGCCTTCTTAATATTTGCGATCTCTCATTCCGTACAAAATAATAAAATTGATTCCAATAGGGCTATCGGTGAGAACCCTCTATGGTCAGCACCCTAAGCAAATCCCTATCGGCAAGAGCCCTGTATGGTACAGGTCCGATGTAGTCTGGTCTTAATCCATAAAATGTTTCTGCAAGGATAAAAACTGTTTTTAATTGAATGTTTAATTCCAAAACAGGCGAAAATATTAATATTCATCTGCATCATCTAATAGTAAAAAAATATGTTGGCAGATTATGCAATTAAAATAGGCTTTGACTGTTTCATGGAAAAAGTTGCATATGTGTTCATGGGTTGGGTTGTTTTACCTCTGAGCGGCACTTTTTTGCACACCATGGGCTAAATGGCCAGGTCACATGGACCCCGAAGGCTCAGAGAAGGTTGAAGGGGACGCACTGGAACAGCTGTTGGGAGACAGATGGTAGCTTCCCGTCAAGGCCATCCAGCGTGTTCTTTAACGTGCACAGGGTATGGCTCTCACACACACGGGGCCACGGCTTAACGTCCCATCCGACGGACGGCGGCCTTTCCAAGCCCATCTGTTTCCCCTACTGACCGTGGGCAGGGCGGGGAATTTTGTATGTGTTCATGTACCCACTTGATATGCCAAATCTTAATTTTTTAAAACATCACTTGCAATTGTTTTTTGTTCGCTTTTGTGGCAGTAAAGTCGCGCTGTGCCCACGAAAGTGGCATGCTTCTATGGCATCATCTTTCCAAGTAGCACTCGGCAATAATTGCTTAATGAAAGAGACGCATGAGCAGAGGGAGAACTGCTCGTATGCGATCGCTGCTTCAATTGGCGGCAATGAAATGATCACCTAATTGCTTTCTAACGACGAAACCCTGCAGAGGCGAAGAAAATGAAAGCCAAAATGCTGAACATCTAAAGAAGCTCACAAGGGCGAAGGAAAGCCGTCTTGAACAAGGCCATAACACTCAGAGCGGAAAGTAGTCCATCTTGTGTGAGCGTCACTGTGTACAGTCGCTCAAAAAAGTATCCGAACACTATGGTTGACTTCAGAATTCAGAAAAAATATCTGGCAACGATATTTTTAGAAGTTAGTGATCTGGCAACCTTCGTGTCACGTGATTACAGAATTCAGGAAAAATATCTGGAGCGTGTACAGCACCTGTATACGCTCCAGTTACCGTTCACAGCAAATTGGAGCGTGTGCAGTTACTGCACACGCTCCAGTTTGCTGTGAACGGTAACTGCACACGCTCAATATTTCCGTGAGTGAGCCCACACGATCTAGTATCAAAATAATATGACCACCTACAGTCGCTCAAAAAAGTATCCCAACACTATGGTTGATTACAGAATTCAGAAAAAATATCTGGCAACGATTTTTTTTAGAAATTAGTGATCTGGCAACCTTCGTGTCACGTGACAGGAAGGTTGCCAGATCACTAATTTCGAAAAATATCGTTGCCAGATATTTTTTCTGAATTCTGTAATCAACCATAGCGTTCGAATACTTTTTTGAGCGACTGTACAATTCGTCCATGTGCAATTCCTCATTTAGTTTCTGTAGCTTAAATAAGAGAGTAAGAATGTCACGTTTGCGCTTCTCGATTCTTTCTTAGCAGTTGAATATTATTGCCATTTGGAAAACGGAAAGGCAAAGTATGTCTTTGTTTTTCCGTGACGCTGGGGGGCGGGGGTGGCTCAGTCGGTAGCGCGCCAGGCTCGTAATCTGTAGTTCCCAGGTTCGAGTCCCAGCTGAGTCAGCGTTGAGATTTATCTCCGCAAAATTCCCCGCCCTGCCCACGGTCAGTAGGGGACACCGATGGGCTTGGAAAGGCCGCCGTCCGTGGGATGGGACGTTAAGCCGTGACCCCGTGTGCGGGAGAGCCATACCCTGTGCACGTTAAAGAACACGTGGATGGCCTTGATGGGAGGCTACCATCTATCTCCCAACAGCTGTTCCAGTGGGTCCTCTCCCACAACCTTCTCTGAGCCTTCGGGGTCCATGTGACCTGGCCATTTAGCCCATGGTGTGCAAAAAAGTGCCGCTCATAGGTAAAACAACCCAATCCAAATGCGTGACGCTTGCTTTAACCTGTTTTCATAAAAAACGAGGCTATTGTTCTCAGTTTGTCATATTCCCGTTGTCTGTCCATAAACATTTAACTTTGTTATTTTAAAAAGAAAAAAGGGTAAAAAAAAGAATATTCTTCATGCTGCAGCTTGCCAGAGAGGTCTGACAGAAAAGAGTTTTTCAGCATGATACGCAATAGAGATGAACAATGAGACTTCATCAGAAACACAAGGATTCGGTTATTTACCTCTGAGCAGCACTTTTTTTTTGCACACAGTGGGCTAAATAAACCAGGTCACAAAGACCACGAGGGTTCAAAGATGATTGGGGAAGGGGATCCACTAGACAGCTGTTAGGAGACAGATGATAGCCTCATATCAAGACCATCCAGCGTGTTCTTTAATGTGCGCAGAGTATGACTCTCCTCCACAAGGAGGGCAGGGGTGGCTCAGTCGGTAGCGCGTCAGGCTCATAATCTGTAGTTCCCAGGTTCGAGTCGCAGCTGGGTGAGCGTTGAGATTTATCTCCGCAAAATTCCCCGCCCTGCCCACGGTCAGTAGGGGACACCGATGGGCTTGGAAAGGCCGCCGTCCGTTGGATGGGACGTTAAGCCGTGGCCCCTTGTGCGGGAGAGCCATACCCTGTGCACGTTAAAGAACACGCTGGATGGCCTTGACAGAGGCTACCATCTGTCTCCCAACAGCTGTTCCAGTGGGTCCCCTTCACCAACCTTCTCTGAGCCTTCGGGGTCCATGTGACCTGGCCATTTAGCCCATTGTGTGCAAAAAAGTGCCGCTCAGAGGTAAAACAACCCAACGTTAAAGAACGCGCTGGATGGCCTTGACGGGAGGCTACCATCTGTCTCCCAACAGCTATTCCAGTGGGTCCCCTTCCCCAACCTTCTCTGAGCCTTCGGGGTCCATGTGACCTGGCCATTTATCCCATGGTGTGCAAAAAAGTGCCGCTTAGAGGTAAAACAACCCAACCCAAATCCAAGCTCATCAGTGTCTCCTTTCTCACTGAGGGCAGGCTGGAGCTTAGTAGGAAATAAATCTTAACGTTGGCGCAGTTGAGTGACGAACCTAGGTACTGCAGATTACAAACCTGGCACCCTACCAACTGAGTAACCTCCGTTCAGCAGAAAGAAAAAAAATCCATGACTATTCCGGGGCTTAAACCCGACTCCTCTGACTATAAGTTTTATCTAATATATAAAGAAAAACGTTTTTTTGTTTGCTTGTTTTTTTTTATCAGCTTATGCACTCAGTTCCCCCAGCAGAGCTAGGGGGCACCAAATGTTGAATAAAGTGGGTGGATGGGTTTGAATTTCTCGAAATCCCCGTAGACTTAACATTAGCGGTTAAAAACTGGTGTCTCTCATAGAATTGGCATTGGCAGTTATTCAAAACCACGTGGGGAGTGCCATCTACTACAACATTAGAGAGTTTCAGACTTTCCCTAAAGAGAAGAAGGAAAATTATACCGAGGGGGGTGGAAACGAATCGATTGTAATGAGTTTTATGATAAATGAAGGCTTCCGACATGGGGAGTGAAATCTACTCTATACCTTAGAGAGTTTCAGATCTCCCCTAAAAGAGGATGATGAAATTTCGATTACATCTTAGTGAGTTTTATGCCATATGAAAGCTTCCGGAGTGGGGAGTGCCATTTACTATAAACTCTAAGGAGTTTTAGACCTCCCGTAGAAGTGGAGGATGAAATTTTTACTCCGAGGAGGGAGGGGGAAAATGTTCGTAACATATTCTATGAAAGTTTCCGGCGTGGGAATGTCATCTGCTATATGTTTCAGAGAGTTGGAAAGCTTCAGAACTCACCTAAAAGAGGATGGAATTTTCATTGGAGGGTGAACAATAGGAATGTATTTTATGAAACGAAAAGCTTGCGACGTAGGGACTACCATCTATTCTATACTTCAGATAGTTATAAGACCCGAGCAACGCCAGTTAATTCTGATAGTATATATATATAATTAAAATAATAACATATATAAAGCAGTGGCATATTTAAGGGGGATTCAATCCCCCCAAATATATAAGCTTTAAAATTTAAATTGCATTTTTATTCTTTTGAAATTTTAACAACTCTTAAGCATTGATGCAATATGTACAACTTGTTTTTATTTACTTATTAGTTGCTTTTTCTAATATTTAGTACCGATTACCTATGTTTTGACCTTTTGAAAAAATATTAGATCCCCTCCCCCCCGAACATATTTTTAAAATGCACTACTGTATATAAGTCATCATCATCATCGTCGTCGTCGTCGTCATCATCCTCAAGCAGCCATGGCCTACGGAGGTCCAACCAGACCGTGCAATTTAGTTCTCCAAGCAAGTCTATCCTGAGCTACATCTACTGCATCTGGCCACTGCACACCAATTCTAACAAGGTCCTGTTTGACATTGTCTGCCCACCGCATCCTAGGTCTCCCCTTCTTTCTGAGGCCTTTAGGCACACTGTTCATAACCCTATTCGCCAATCTATAATTATTCATACGGGCAACATGGCCAAACCAACGGAGTCTCTCTCTGCACAATATGCTGCTTAAAGGAGGTTGCAAACTCCTTTGCCTAACCTCATCATTAGTTATGAAGTTAAACCACCTAATACCCAGGATACTGCGTAAGCATCTAGAATCAAAAGCTTCTAGTTTCCTTTTATCTTGTTTACAAGTGTCCAAGTTTCCCTACCATAACTAACCCTAGAAAGAACCAAACTATTATACAGCCTAATTTTAGTCTTTAGGTGTATACGCCTATTTCTCCACACTCTCCATAGAGTCTTAAAAGTCCCGGCAGCAATCCCTATTCGTCTGTTAATCTCATGCCGCACATCACCATTATCTGTTACATAGCTCCCAAGATAATTAAACTGTGACACCTGCTCAAGACTGCAACCATTCAGATTAACTGAATCACAGCCTGCCTGACCAATTTTCATCACTTAGTTTTCTCTCTGTACTACACCTACTCTACTACCAGTCTCATCAACAGCTCGAATGAAAGAGTTCATCTCATCAACATCATTTGCCAAAAGGGCTAAATCATCAGCATAATCTAAATCCGAAATATTCATATCTCCAGTCCATTTAAGGCCAAAATCTTTCCTTTGAAGTGAATTTCGCATAACATAATCAATAACCAAGCTAAAGAGAAAAGGAGACAAAATGCACCCTTGTCGAACACCAGAAGTAATGCTAAACCAATTGCTACAAGCCTTACCAACACTCACACACGACTCAGTGTTATTATAGAGAGCTTTCATTAGGTTAACTAACTTGTCTGGTATACGATATGATTTCACAATCAACCACAAATTATGACGATCAACAGAGTCGAAAGCCTTTTTGAAATCAACAAAGCTAGCAACCAAAGGTTTCTGAAACTCTAAACATTTCTCAAGAATCTGCCTAAGTGAAAATATCTGATCCACACATCCCCTCCCACGTCTGAATCCACATTGCTCATCACGCAATTGCCTGTCAACCAGATTCTTAATTCTATTAAGCACAATCATGGAAAGAACTTTACCTGGAACAGAGAGTAGGCTGATACCCCTATAGTTATCACAAGAACTGCGATCACCTTTTTTGAAAATAGGGATAACAATAGCTCTGGTAAAATCCTTAGGAACCATGCCTTTATCATAAAAGATATTCAGAATTTCAGTCATCCAAATGGTAACCGAAAAATTTCCAGCTCTAAGCATTTCCGTAGTAATTTCATCTACCCCTGGGGATTTATGAAGTTTAAGTTTGGAAACAGCCAAACTAACTTCAGATTGTGTTATAGGGCCAACATTAAAGCCACCAATGCATCTATCATCATTGCAAACAATGGGAATAGAACTAACCGCATTGTTAGAATATCACTGAAATGCTCAGCCCACCTAGACATGACAGAATCCTCACCTTCTATAACCTTACCTTGTTTATCCTTCAATCCCTGTATACCTGTCTGTTTTCTACCACACAAAACATTAACTATCTGGTGCAGTTCTCTGCTGTTGTGCTGCCTAACTGCTTCCTCGGCTTTGTCAGCGAAACCATCAAGCCAAAGATTCTTATCAGCAGCTATCTGATCCTTTACAAGTTTATTAAGGTCTCAGTAATGCTTTCTATTAGGACTAGTAGGGTATTGATTAAGGGTATTCCTGCAGTTCTTTCTTTCCGAAATAAGCTCAAGTGCCTTATCACTCAGATAATTTTGCCTCTTCTGCTCCTTTTTTCCTAAAAGAGTACTGTTAGTGTCCAAAAAAGCCTGTTTAAAATGATCCCATTCTTCCTCAACTTCAGTAGTAAGCAAACCATGACTGTCATAATGACTAAGTAACCTATCATGGTAAGCTTTGGCTATAACTGGATCTTTCAGAGCTTCAGTATTAAAAGTAAATTTTTTACCCTAGCACAACACTTTTTAAGTTTAAGTTGCAACACACTTTTAACAAGGTAATGGTCAGATCCAATTTCAACTCCCCTATATGACCTGGTATTCCTAACAGAACTAGCCCATTTGCTGTTAATTAATATGTAATCAATCATATTCTTATGCAGCCCATCAGGTGAAACCCATGTGTACTTAAGTATGTCACGGTGTTTGTAATATGTGTTAGTTATTCTGAATCCATTGAGTTTACTTACCCATAGGAGACTTTGCCCATTGCAGCTACCAATACCAAGAAGGGCCTATCACCCCTCCCCAAAGGTCAGAGTCAGTACCAACTTTGGCATTGAAGTCACCAAGAACAAGGGTAATATCTCCTTTCTTGAGAGAATTCAAAATATCCTGAAGTTTTTCATAAAACCTATCCTTCTCATCCTCATCGGCATCCTCAGTGGGGGCATAACAGCAGATAACATTCAAGTCTTTAACGCTTGTCTGAAATTTTGCTGTAAGAAACCTTTCATTAATGCACTCATATCCTAGAAGAGCATCACTAGCGTGTCTGCTGAGAAGCAGACCCACGCCTTGGTGATGCTTATTGTCGTCCCTCCCTGAAAAGAGAAATTTAAGATTATTTTTAAGAATCTGACCTTTATCTGTCCATCTGGTCTCTTGCAAGCCGAGAATATCTAAATTATAATGGTGGAATTCTTGTGTGAGGACATCAAGAGAAAAAGCTCTGTGCAGAGTCCTCACATTCCAACTACCTATGGAGAGAAAATGGTTAGTGGGATGTTTAAAGAAACTATGTTTATTGAGAGAGGGAATGCCGACAATATCAAACAGCCCCCTAATCGCAGACATGGGGCAAAGACCCGTTCCCCCACTACTAAAGGCTGAAGCCATCTACACTGGAAGACTTCCTCCAATGTAGAATTTGACGATGCCAATAGAAGCAAAGAGTTCAGGTGCCTGCGATGACCTCTGCTCAGGATTATCCACCAGCTGATAAACATATCCTGTGAATCTATTCACTTGGGGCTGTCAACCCACAAACAAACAGAAAACACAGCGGAAGATTTTCCCTCCACAGAAGCCCACCAGTGCAGCAAAATCAGGATCCATAATCAAGCTCAGAGTCATATATCTGTCCAGTCCAGTGGGTTTATATGGTCAGCACCAGGACCCTCTGTGGTTGACCACTCCTCAGCAAGGTAGAAAAAAAAAGAAAAGTAGCCATAGTTGTCCAGATCAGTAGGCCACACTAATCTGGCAGCCCTCCCCTTCCGTTCACTTCCACAAGAGAGTATCTCTTTTGAAAGGTACTAACGGTCCGTACCACGAGAAGGCGGGGTCGGACATTTGGTGCTAGGCCTGGCCGGTTCTATGCATCATCACAGGGGATTGGTGCATAGCTTTCATATAAATATTATTACGTATTCCTTAGTTTCGAAGAAACTTTTCGTAATAAGCTATGCTATTACGAAATGTTGCAGTTTTCATAACTTTACAAATGGTGAGTGAATCTTGTTTAAAAATAAAGTATTTTCACAGGTAAAGCCTTGAGTTGAATACAAACGTTCTATATGCATCCTCACCCTCAAGATATATATGCAACCGCATCCACAAATCTTTATCAGCAGCCGCGTGCATTGGCTACTTAATAATAACAGGTTTCGCAAATGCTTTAGGTCCAATGTATGTTTAGAAGTAGAAGAAATCAGTCGAAATGCTTATTAAGGACTAATAATTAACAGAAGAAATTAACTGTGATAAAAAAAAAGTAAGCCTCCATTCCAGAAATATACGCCTTACTAAATATTAAATAAAAATTTACCTTTTAATTTAGCAAATTCTTCTGGGTTAATTTTGTTCTTTTAAATGCAGTTTATCAATGATGATGGAGAGAGAGACATTGCATTCTATTACCCAAAAACTCTCTTCTGCGTTTCGCTAGGTGATCTCCACGACTCAAATTTCTAGATTTAATTCCAGTTTTTCTACGCAACACCTGAGTATTTTTTTTTTACTTAAATTCTTCTTTGTCAGATCGCTTCTTTCACATTGGATACGTTTTTTTTTTTTGTAAATCAGTCGCTTTATTGCAACGTATTTGTTTTCTTTTTAAAGTGAATATCAACACTGAATTTTCAAATAAGGTTTCTTTCCCATTATCTCAAGTCGTCTTTTTAGTCATATGGCATCCATCAGTAATGCGTAAAATGTTTGTCCATGTTCCCGCTATTCTTATCAAATCTACAATTTTATCCGCGGTTTTATTCGCTATCCGTGTTAACATCTATCTTTTATCTGCCGAGAGTTTTTAAACTCGGATATCAGAAGAAATCAGAAGATGCGGGTTGGGTTGTTTTACCTCTGAGCGGCACTTTTTTGCACACTATGGGCTAAATGGCCAGGTCACATGGACCCCGAAGGCTCAGAGAAGGTTGGGGGAGGGGACCCACTGGAACAGCTGTTGAGAGACAGATGGTAGTCTCCCGTCAAGGCCATCCAGCGTGTTCTTTAACGTGCACAGGGCATGGCTCTCCCGCACACGGGGCCACGGCTTAACGTCCCATCCGACGGACGGCGGCCTTTCCAAGCCCATCGGTGTCCCCCTACTGGTCGTGGGCAGGGCGGGAATTTTGCGGAGATAAATCTCAACGTTGACCCAGCTGAGACTCGAACCTGCGAACTACAGATTACGAGCCTGGCGCGCTACCGACTGAGCCACCCCCGCCCCTCTTTTTTTGCACACCATGGGCTAAATGGCCAGGTCACATGGACCCCCAAGGCTCAGAGAAGGTTGGGGGAGGGGACCCACTGGAACAGCTGTTGGGAGACAGATGGTAGTCTCCCGTCAAGGCCAATCAGCGTGTTCTTTAACATGCACAGGGTATGGCTCTCCCGCACACGGGGCCACGGCTTAACGTCCCATCCGACGGACGGCGGCCTTTCCAAGCCCATCGGTGTCCCCTACTGGTCGTGGGCAGGGCGGGAATTTTGCGGAGATAAATCTCAACGTTGACCCAGCTGGGACTCGAACCTGGGAACTACAGATTACGAGCCTCGCGCGCTGCCGACTGAGCCACCCCCGCCCCCAGAAGATGCGGATATCCGCTCTTCTGATAACTTCTCTCTTCCGATAACTTTATTTACAGATTGGGTTTGTAGATCAAGTTTTTTTTTTCCTAGAGACATTTTTTTAATACTTTCTCTTTTCTGAACTTTTTGAATTGTCTTCCCATTTGAACATTTTCTTTTATATGGTTCATGTCTTGTTTTTGCTTATTATTTAATACTGCAACCCAGTTTAAAATCCTTTCCAAAGAAAAGTTTAAGAAAGGATTATGTTTTAATGTAAAACGAACATCTGAAAAGATATTCTGTATTTTCTAGGATTAATGATTGATTGTGTCTTCGTGAGAAATTGTGTTTCAAAAGAGTCCCAGAGTCAGTAATCGTTTAAAGCATTGACTTTAATTTCGACCCACTCTAAAGACTTGGTCGTGATTTCCTTCCAGTAGGAAACAAAACTCTAAAGAGTTTGACAGCAATTGATTTCAAATAACTTCAAAATAACATCTGAGAAAGTCAAATAGAATGATTTTACTGAACAGGGGCCGAAGTTGGCTGTCCAGTTGAAGTCGAACTCTGCTCAGCAGAAGTTGTAACATTCTCTGTCGCGTTAGTGTCAAGAGAAGATGTTGCTGTGGTGATGTTGACAGATGCAGTCACTTTTTTGTCATCGTCATCGTCGTCATCATCATCCTTTTCTTCTTTATCGTCGTCATCATCATTCTTTTCTTCTTTATCGTCGTCATGTGGAGATCGACGACGTCGGACCTCTTCGTTGTCATCTTCAATAAGCTCAGCTTCGCCATCATCATCATCGTCATCATTATCTGTTGTTGTAGTAGCTGGTTCGCTTGTGGTGGTGTCTGATTCTGTTGTTTCCGTTGAATTGGAATCTCCCTCCGCTGGAGCAGCAGAAGCTGGAAAGCAGACTGCCAGGAAAAGGCAGGCAAGAAGGGAAAATAGCAAGTAGCTCTTCATCTAGAAAGGAAAAATATTAAAACTGTTTTAAAAAGAAGGTAGATTGGACACACAAATTAAGTTTTTATCTAATTGTATCAACTCAATATCATAGAAAGATCATCTACCTCTGGTGAATAATATGAAATACTCATTTTCATAGAGAACAAAGTTTACCATTTTAAATTGATACGACAATAGGGAGAAATGAAATTACGAAAAAATAGATGATTTGGAAAATGATAATAGTAATATTTCATTAGTACATATCAAACCAAGAAAAAGAAAACTCTATTCTTCTCTTAAAACAAGAAAATTAAAACTAATGGAAGATTCGGAAAAGTGAAACTTCATATTTCATTAGGAGAATGGGGAAAAAATTGGTTTACTTAAATGGTTGGGTTGTTTTACTTCTGAGAGGCACTTTTTTGCACACCATGGGCTAAATAGTCAGGTCACATGGACCCCGAAGACTCAGAGAATGTTGGGGGAGAGGACCCACTGGAACAGCTGTTGGGAGACAGATGGTAGTCTCCCGTCAAGACCATCCAGCGTGTTCTTTAACGTGCACAGGGTATGGCTCTCCCACACACGATCCAAGGCTTAACGTCCCATCCGACGGACGGCGGCCTTTCCGAGCCCATCGGTGTCCCCTACTGACCGTGGGCAGGGCGGGGAATTTTGCGGAGATAAATCTCAACGCTGACTCGAACCTGGGAACTACAGATTACGAGCGTGGCGCGCTACCGACTGAGCCACCCCCGCCCTCCAGGCTATCGAACTCGGGTTCTGTCTAAGTGGAGAGTTGAAATTTCAACGCAGCGAGGGGGCAATTTGGGAACAGAAGGTGAATTAATTGGGTCGTTACGGGGGGGGGGAGTTAAAAAGGGCTAAATGGAAAATTTCGGTCGTTCAACTTTTAAAACAAGGGAAGTAGGGAGCTAATTGATGTTTTAAATTACATTCTATCATAGGTAGGGATTTGAATTCGGCACGAAAGAAACCCGCTCCGTGAAATTTGGAACAGTGCTATCAAGTATTTGAGTAGTTGAGATTTGGATAGTTGCTGTTTCAACAATTTGTGTGGTAATTAAGCTCTCGATAACAATGAGACACCGACAGTAGTTGGCTCAGCGTTGAGATTTATCTCCGCAAAATTCCCGCCCTTACCATAGTCAGTAAGGGACACCGATGGGCTTGGAAAGGCCGCCGTCCATCGGATGGGACGTTAAGCCGTGGTCCAGTGTGTGAGAGAGCCATACCTTGTGCACGTTAAAGAACACGCTGGATGGCCTTGACGAGAGGCTACCATCTGTCTCTCAACAGCTGTTTCAGTGGGTCCCTTCCCCCAACCTTCTCTGAGCCTTCGGGGTCCATGTGACCTGGCCATTTAGCCCATGGTGTGCAAAAAAGTGCCGCTCAGAGGTAAAACAACCCAACGTTAAAGAACACGCTGGATGGCCTTGACGGGAGGCTACCATCTGTCTCCCAATAGCTGTTCCAGTGGGTCCCCTCCCCAACCTTCTCTGAGCCTTCGGGGTCCATGTGACCTGGCCATTTAGCCCATGGTGTGCAAAAAGTGCCGCTCAGAGGTAAAACAACCCAACCCAACCCGACAGCAGTTGGAGAGCTACCAAGAGTTATGTGAGCATTCCGTGGAGCGTTCCGTACAGATATTTCGTTTTCATATGTAGATTATGGCTAGTTTATTAATCGACACCAAATTCTTACTGAAAATTTGATGGATTCTTTATATCTTCCCAAATATCATTTCCTATTTTCAAGCTAGACGAACACAGTCACCTTGGTTAATTCCCTGTCTTTGAAGTTACGTTTCACTAACCTATTGGTACTTACGACTGTTGGCAACATTGGGAAAGATTGTCTGAATACAATTTCCATGTACTATAAATACTGAACGGTGAATTGTGAAATAAAGACAAATAGCGCAGATAGGTCAAGTTTCGATCACCAATGTCAGTCACAGGGTGGAGCGCCGCCTCATTTCTTAACAGATGTTGAATTATACCTGGGCTATATATTCCTTGATTACTGGAGGGCAGGCTCAGTCGGTAGCGCGCCAGGCTCGTAATCTGTAGTTCCCAGGTTCGAGTCCCAGCTGGGTCAGCGTCGAGATTTATCTCCGCAAAATTCCCCGCCCTGCCCACGGTCAGTAGGGGACATCGATGGGCTTGGAAAGGCCGCCGTCCGTCGGATGGTATGTTAAGCCGTGGCCCCGTGTGCGGGAGAGCCATACCCTGTGCACGTTAAAGAACACGCTGGATGGCCTTGACGGGAGGCTACCATCTGTCTCTCAACAGCTGTTCCAGTGGGTCCCCTCCCCCAACCTTCTCTGAGCCTTCGGGGTCCATGTGACCTGGCCATTTAGCCCATGGTGTGCAAAAAAGTGCCGCTCAGAGGTAAAACAACCCAACCCTTAATGACTGGATCAATTTCCTGATAAGGTTCCATTCCCTGATAAAGCACCTGAATTCTTCCTACCATACCTAGGCAGCATCAATGCCTGGATTAATCAGGGACAGTCCATTCTCTGTTAAATACATCTCATTTTCTTCCTGTGATACCTAGGAAATATATTCCCAAAGCCTGGGTTGGGTTGTTTTACCTCTGAGCGGCATTTTTCTTTTACACACAATGGACTGAATGGCCAGGTCACAATGATCCAATGACTCAGATAAGATTGGGGAGGGGGGATCCACTGGAACAGCTGTTAGAAGACAGATGGTAGCCTCCCGTCAAGGCCATCAAATGTGTTCTTTAACATGCTCAAGGTACGGCTGTCCATGGCTTAAAGTTCCATCTGATGGATGGCAGCCTTTTCAAGCTCATGAGTCTTTCCTACTTACCAAGGACAGAATGGAGTTTTTGAGGAGATGAATCTCAACGCTGGCCAAAGTGAGACTCGAATCCTGGGAACTTTAGATTATGATGAGCCTGACGTGTTATCGACTGACTTTCCTCCCCTGCCTGGACCAACAGGAGGTCCCATTTCCTATTAAAGATATCACCCGATTTCTCCCTCTTAAACCTGGGCAACATATTTCCCTGTGCCTCGATCAACCAGGACGACCCATTCCCTGGTAAAACACGTCAACAGAATTTCTCTTATAGTACTTAGGCAACATAATTTCCAATGCCTGAATGAACCAGGGAGGACATGTTCTCTATTAAGATTTCCCAATTTCATTCTATGATACCTAGGCAACATATTTTTCAATTCCTGTATCAATCATAGAGGCCTCATTCCCAGGTAAAATTGGTCAGCGCTGAGATTTAACTCCGCAAAATCCCCCGCCCTGCCCACGATCAGTAGGGAACACCGATGGGCTTGGAAAGACCGCCGTCCGTCGGATGGGACGTTAAGCCGTGGCCCCGTGTGCGGGAGAGCCATACCCTGTACACGTTAAAGAACACGCTGGATGGCCTTGACGGGAGGCTACCATCTGTCTCACAACAGATGTTCCAGTGGGTCCCCTCCCCCAACCTTCTCTGAGCCTTCGGGATCCATGTGACCTGGCCATTTAGCCCATGGTGTGCAAAAAGTGCCGCTCAGAGGTAAAACAACCCAACCCAACCCAGGTAAACACATCACCCGACTTCTTCCTGTGGGGTTACATAAAATTTGCAGATGTAAGTGATAACCGTTATCAAGGAGTATCCATCTGACTTCCTCCTTGATAATGTTGAATAATTGTTGAGCATATGCACCTGGATTTGTTAGCGCGTGTGTGAGATGAACGCCTGCATCATCAAGTCATTAAGGAAGCTGATACCTTAATGATCATTAATCAAGCTGAATACCTCTATTAATTCTACGGGGCGGAGGTGGCTCAGTCGGTAGCGCGTCAGGCTCGTAATCTGTAGTTCCCAGGTTAGAGTCCCAGCTGGGTCAACGTTGAGATTTATCTCCGCAAAATTCCCCACCCTGCCCACGGTCAGTAGGGGACACCGATGGGCTTGGAAAGGCCGCCGTCCGTCGGATGGGACGTTAAGCTGTGGCCCCGTGTGCGGGAGAGCCATACCCTGTGCACGTTAAAGAATACGCTGGATGGCCTTGACGGGAGGCTACCATCTGTCTCCCAACAGCTGTTCCAGTGGGTCTCCTCCCCCAACCTTCTCTGAGCCTTCGGGGTCCTTGTGACCTGGCCATTTAGCCCATGGTGTGCAAAAAAGTGCCGTTCAGAGGTAAAACAACCCAATTCTACAAAGGGACTAAAACTTGAGTTTCATCTGCGTTACCTTATTTCACAATACTACCTATCACCACTCAAACTGTACATTACTTGGGAATCGTCAGTTGAATGTGAACAACATTGTGCAATCCTCATAAGACACTTTTTTTATTCGCAATTCATTGCGTTTGACAAGGATTAGTCTGCACAGGTCTTGCTCCCCAAAAATGAATCATAGCGGTTTTAGTTACTTCATACTAGTCTTATTACTATTATACACATATCCATATTGCATAAGCAAAAACTTTGTTAATCACCTTGAGAGGAAATGACTGTTATACAGCACCTTTTATTTTGCACGATAGAAGTATTGCATATTCTCTAAATCCAGATAACTTTATCGTTAGTCAGCAGGTAACTCATTTGAGGAATGTGCATTTTCATTCGTTTCATGAACTGCTGCTGATGGGCATATTCATTTCAATGAGGCGTAATATGAAATGTAATGACTCCTATTAAAACTAAAAATAACCATTAGCACCACTGGAAATCCACGTGGCATTTCAAATGTTATTTGAATCTAGAGCGTTGTTTCACATGGACCCAAAGTATTTAGAACTAGGTAGGTAACGAAAATTCAATGCACAGTTATTAGGAGATGCTAGATGGATACTTTTCCTAAGTTATACTCTTCTCCTTTCTCACCGAACCCACGGGGCGTGGGTGGCTCAGTCGGTAGCGCGCCAGGCTCGTAATCTGTAGCTCCCAGGTTCGAGTCTCAGCTGGGTCAGCGTTCAGATTTATCTCCGCAAAATTTCCCCGCCCTGCCCACGGTCAGTAGGGAACACCGATGGGCTTGGAAAGTCCGCCGTCCGTCGGATGGGACGTTAAGCCGTGGACCCGTGTGCGGGAGAGCCATACCCTGTGCACGTTAAAAACACGCTGGATTGCCTTGACGGGAGGCTACCATCTGTTTCCCAACAGCTATTCCAGTGGGTCCCCTCCCCCAACCTTCTCTGAGCCTTCGGGGTCCATGTGACCTGGCCATTTAGCCCATGGTGTGCAAAAAAGTGCTGCTCAGAGGTAAAACAACCCAACCCAACACCGAACCCAGGGCAGGAGTAAATTTCGACCCATGTGCAACGGGAACTTGATTTTGGGCACGTCAAAGTTCCGTGGATTGGTGCGCTGCAACTTTTTAAAGAAGTTATGCACATTACAAAATGCCTTTCCAGGGGCTCGAACCCAGGTTCCTTTTTGTTACTTACTAATTATTAGCTATCTGGATTTTAAAATAAATTTTGACTCTGCTCACCTTCGCAATTTGTGGTTGACAATTGGCATCGTATGACATACCAGAAAAGTTGATTAATGTAATCGTAAATAAAACTTGCAGTTTGGCATTATTATTGGTGTTTGACAAGGTTACATTTTGTCATCCTTTCAGCTGGTTGCCGATTATGTTACGAGGATTTCGTCACAAGGGAAAAACTTGGCTTTATATGATTTACGGATTTAAAAGTATCTGACTTAGATTATGCTGGTCATTTGGTCCTTTTAGCAAGTTGGGTTGTTTTACCTCTGAGCGGCACTTTTTTGCACACCATGGGCTAAATGGCCAGGTCACATGGACCCCGAAGGCTCAGAGAAGGTTGGGGGAGGGGACCCACTGGAACAGCTGTTGGGAGACAGATGGTAGCCTCCCGTCAAGGCCATCCAGCGTGTTCTTTAACGTTGGGTTGTTTTACCTCTGAGCGGCATTTTTTTGCACACCATGGGCTAAATGGCCAGGTCACATGGACCCCGAAGGCTCAGAGAAGGTTGGGGGAGGGGACCCACTGGAACAGCTGTTGGGAGACAGATGGTAGCCTCCCGTCAAGGCCATCCAGCGTGTTCTTTAACGTGCACAGGGTATGGTTCTCCCGCACAAGGGGCCACGGCTTAACGTCCCATCCGACGGACGGCGGCCTTTCCAAGCCCATCGGTGTCCCCTACTGACCGTGGGCAGGACGGGGAATTTTGCGGAGATAAATCTCAACGCTGACCCAGCTGGGACTCGAACCTGGGAACTACAGATTACGAGCCTGGCGCGCTACCGACTGAGCCATCCCCGCCCCCTTTTAGCAAGTGATGTTGATGAGAGGAACTCTTAATTGAAGCTATTGCTGATAGGGGTAAAAGGGTTGATTTGTTGATTAATAAGGAGAAAGATAAAGTGATGAAAATTAAGTGGGTAGTACTTCAATTATTTTGAATGGCTTTGATATTGAGCAAGTTTTTCAGTTTAATTTTCGCGGTCGTAATGTCACAGATACTGAAAATGTGCGACATGAGATTAACAGAAGAATAGATGTTGCTGCGGAGGCTTTTAGATTCTGTGGAGGTTCTAGAAAAATAGGCACCTACATCTGAAGACTAAAATTAGATTATAAAATACTTTGATCATTTGTAAGCAACATAACAAGAAACTTGATGCCTTTGATTCTAGATGCTTATGCAGTGCCAAGTGGTTTGATTTGTAATCAATGATGAGGTCAGACGAAGGAGTAATCTCAACCGTCAGCTTTGAGCAACATCATGTGCAGAGAGAGACTGCTTTGGTTTGGCCATATTACCCAGAAGCAGAACTACCAATCAGCGAATAATTATGAAAGTGCGACTAAAACTCTCAAAAAATAAGAGACTTTGAATGCTATACGTGGACCTTTTTAGAATGGACCTGCAGTGGAGGGGCGGGGGTGGCTCAGTCGGTAGCGCGCCAGGCTCGTAATCTGTAGTTCCCAGGTTCGAGTCCCAGCTGGGTCAGCGTTGAGATTTATCTCCGCAAAATTCCCCGCCCTGCCCACGGTCAGTAGGGGACACTGATGGGCTTGGAAAGGCCGCCGTCCGTCGGATGGAACGTTAAGCCGTGGCCTCGTGTGTGTGAGAGCCATACCCTGTGTACGTTAAAGAACACGCTGGATGGCCTTGACGGGAGGCTACCATCTGTCTCTCAACAGCTGTTCCAGTGGGTCCCCTCCCCCAACCTTCTCTGAGCCTTCGGGGTCCATGTGACCTGGCCATTTAGCCCATGGTGTGCAAAAAAGTGCCGCTCAGAGGTAAAACAACCCAAGCCTGGGAACATCGATATAATCGAAAAGGAAGAACTGTTTTTGCAAAATAATAAATTGACATACATTTTTCGAAACTATGGAGAGAGCCATCATCCGAGGATCACACCAGAGAAGGAAATTTTGGGTTAGATGGAGAGTGGCACAATTTCACACAAAATGCGCTAAATGGCCAGGACCCCAAAGACTGAGTTAGAGGAAGAGGACCCACTGGACATCTGTTAGGAGACAGATGAAAGAGTCCCGTGAAACCATCCAGCACTCTTTAACGGGCACAAGGTATGATTCTTGGGTTTTGTTTTACCTCTGAGAGACACTTTTTTACGCATAATCGGCTAAATGGACAGATGACAAGGACCCCGAACGCTCAGAGAAGATTGGGTAATGGGGATCCGATGGACAGCTGTTAGAAGACAAATGGTAACCTCCCGTCAAGGTCATCCAGCGTGTTCTTTAACGTACACAGGGTATGGCTCTCACGCGCACGGGGTCACGGCTTAAAGTCCCATACTCGTTAGGCCCATCGGTGTTTACTTTCTCACCGACCTCAGGGTGGGGATTAAAGGAGATTCAGCTTGTAGCTTGGCACGCTACAAGCTGAAGCAGCCCCAAATCAGGGAATCTGGAGAACGGGTAGCATATGGAACACCAATGATTTAGAAATGCCTTAAATAAAATTGAATTAAAAGATAAAATATTAATTCGGAACTTGCAAAACACTAATTGTATCATCATCATCATCATCCTCAAGCAGCCATGGGCTACGGAGGTCCAACCAGACCGCGCAGTTTAATTCTCCAAGCATATCTGTCCTGAGCTACATCTGCTGCATCCGGCCACTGTACACCAATTCTAACAAGGTCCTGTTTGACATTGTCTGCCCACCGCATCCTAGGTCTCCCCCTCCTTCTGAGGCCTCCAGGCACACTGTTCATAACCCTATTCGCCAATCTATAATTATTCATACGGGCAACATGGCCAAACCAACGGAGTCTCTCTCTGCACAATATGCTGCTTAAAGGAGGTTGCAGACTCCTTTGCCTAACCTCATCATTAGTTACAAAGTTAAACCACCTAATACCCAAGATACTGCGTAAGCATCTAGATTTAAAAGCATCTAGTTTCCTGTTATCTTGTTTACACACTGTCCAAGTTTCACTACCATAACTAACCCTAGAAAGAACCAAACTATTATACAGTCTAATTTTAGTCTTTAGGTGTATACGCCTATTTCTCCACAATCTCCATAGATTCTTAAAAGTCCCGGCAGCAATACCTATTCGTCTGTTAATTTCATGCCGCACATCACCAGTATCAGTTACGCAGCTCCCAAGGTAATTAAACTGTGACACCTGCTCAAGACTGCAACCATTCAGATTAACTGAATCACAACCTGCCTGACCAATTTTCATCACTTTAGTTTTCTCTCTGTTTATAACCAAACCTACTGTACTACCAGTCTCATCAACAGTTCGAATGAAAGAGTTCATCTCATCAATATCATTTGCCAAAAGGGCTAAATCATCAGCATAATCTAAATCAGAAATTTTCGTATCTCCAGCCCATTTAAGGCCAAAAGCTTTCCCTTGAAGTGAATTTCGCATAACATAATCAACAACCAAACTAAAGAGAAAAGGAGACAAAATGCACCCTTGTCGAACACCAGAAGTAATGCTAAACCAATTGCTACAAGCCTTACCAACTCTCACACATGACTCAGTGTTATTATACAGAGCTTTCATTATGTTAACTAACTTGTCTGGAATACCATATGATCTCACAATCAACCACAAATTATGACGATCAACAGAGTCGAAAGCCTTTTTGAAATCAACAAAGCTAGCAACCAAAGGTTTCTGAAACTCTAAACGTTTCTCAAGAATCTGCCTAAGTGAAAATATCTGATCTACACATCCCTACCATTTCTGAATCCACATTGCTCATCACGCAATTGCCTGTCAACCAGATTCTTAATTCTATTAAGCACAATCATGGAAAGAACTTTACCTGGAACGGAGAGTAGGCTGATACCCCTACAGTTATCACAAGAACTGCGATCACCTTTTTTGAAAATAGGGATAATAATAGCTCTGGTAAAATCTTTAGGAACCATGCCTTTATCATAAAAGTTATTCAAAATTTCAATCAAAAAATGGTAACAGAAACATTCCCAGCTCTAAGCATTTCCGTAGTAATTTCATCCACCCCTGGGGATTTATGAAGTTTAAGTTTAGAAATAGCCAAACTAACTTCAGATTGTGTTATAGGGCCAACATTAAAGCCAACAATGCATCTATCATCATTGCAAACAATGGGAGTAGAATTAACCACATTGTTTAGAACATCACTGAAATGCTCAGCCCACCTAACCATGACAGAATCCTCACCTTCTATAACCTTACCTTGTTTATCCTTCAATCCCTGTATACTAGTTCGTTTTCTACCACATAAAACATTAACTATCTGGTACAGCTCTCTGCTGTTGTGCTGTCTAACTGCTTCCTCGGCTTTGTCAGCCAAACCATCAAGCCAAAGATTCTTATCAGCAGCTAACTGATCCTTTACAAGTTTATTAAGGTCTCTGTAATGCTTTCTATTAGGACTAGTAGGGTATTGATTAAGTGCATTCCTGCAGTTCCTTCTTTCCGAAATAAGCTCAAGTGCCTTATCACTTAAATAATTCTGTCTCCTCTGCTCCTTTTTTCCTAAAAGAGTATTATTAGTGTCCAAAAAAGCCTGTTTAAAAAGGCCCCATTCTTCCTCAACTTCAGTAGTAAGCAAACCATGACTGTCATAATGACTAAGTAACTTATCATGGTAAGCTTTGGCTATAACTGGGCCTTTCAGAGCTTCAGTATTAAAGGTAAATTTTTTAACCCTAGCACAACACTTTTTAAGTTTAAGTTGCAAGACACTTTTAACAAGGTAATGGTCAGATCCAATTTCAGGTCCCCTATATGCCCTGGTATTTCTAACAGAACTAGCCCATTTGCTGTTAATTAATATATAATCAATCATATTCTTATGCAGCCCATCAGGTGAAACCCATGTGTATTTATGTATGTCGCGGTGTTTGTAATATGTGTTAGTTATTCTGAAACCATTGAGTTTACTTACCTGTAGGAGACGTTGCCCATTGCCATTGCAGCTACCAATACCAAAAGGGCCTATTACTCCTCCCCAAAGGTCAGAGTCGGTACCAACTTTGTCATTGAAGTCACCAAGAATAAGGGTAATATCTCCTTTCTTGACAGAATTCAAAATATCCTGAAGTTATCTGTAAAACCTATCCTTCTCATCCTCATCAGAATCCTCAGTGGGGGCATAACAGCAGATAACATTCAAGTCTTTAATGCTTGTCTGAGATTTTGCTGTAAGAAACCTTTCATTAATGCACTCATATCCTAGAAGAGCATCACTAGCATGCCTGCTTAGCAGCAGACCCACGCCTTGGTGATGCTTTCCATCCTCCCTCCCTGTAAAGAGAAATTTAAAGTTATTTTTAAGTATCTCACCTTTACCTGTCCATCTGGTCTCTTGCAAGCCTAGAATATCTAGGTTATAGCGCTGGAATTCCTGCATGAGGACATCAAGAGAATAATCTCTATGTAATGTCCTCACGTTCCACGTTCCTGCAGAGAGAAAATGATTAGTAGGATTTTTAAAGAAATTAGGTTTATTGAGATTGGTAGGGCCAACAATATCAACAGCCCCCTGATCGCAGGCATGGGGCAAAGACCTGTTCGTCCTCTGCTAAAGGCTGAAGTCACCGATGCTGGTAGGAACTTCAGGCACCACCTTTTCAAGTGGATACAGGGTGCAAAAGTACAATAACAGCAGATAACGTGGTTGCAGGTTTGTGGGGATGGGACTAGAGTTTAGACACCCCAAGAGAGCCTTAAAAAATACACTTTTCATACCTTTACGTTTAAAAGTCTCTCGATATTGAAACAGAAAGTATTTCACTGTGGAACACGAAATTTGAAATTTCGCCACGAACATTTGGAAAGGACTATTTTTTTTCCAGTTACAAAATTTTTTCACTTTCAAAATGTTAGTGTTAAAGTAACTGTAAATCAGTACCAGTTAAAATATGATCAAAGTATAAATTACCAAAGGCCTCAGTTATATAAAGTAGGGTTGGGTTGTTTTACCTCTGAGCGGCACTTTTTTGCACACCATGGGCTAAATGGCCAGGTCACATGGACCCCGAAGGCTCAGAGAAGGTTGGGGGAGGGGACCCACTGAAACAGTTGTTGGGAGACAGATGGTAGCCTCCCGTCAAGGCCATCCAGCGTGTTCTTTAACGTTGGGTTGTTTTACCTCTGAGCGGCACTTTTTTGCACACCATGGGCTAAATGGCTAGGTCACATGGACCCCGAAGGCTCAGAGAAGGTTGTTGGAGGGGACCCACTGGAACAGCTGTTGGGAGACAAATGGTAGCCTCCCGTCAAGGCCATCCAGCGTGTTCTTTAACGTGCACAGGGTATGGCTCTCCCGCACACAGGGCCACGGCTTAACGTCCCATCCGACGGACGGCGGCCTTTCCAAGCCCATCGGTGTCCCCTACTGACCGTGGGCAGGGCGGGGAATTTTGCGGAGATAAATCTCAACGCTGACCCAGCTGGGACTCGAACTTGGGAACTACAGATTACGAGCATGGCGCGCTACCGATTGAGCCAACCCCCCCCCCCCCCAGGTCTGACAGGAGCCTGTCAGTTTATATGCAACAGTAGAAAGTCTGTGAGGATGGAAGAACCTCAACAGGAAAACAACACAGACATCCACTCAAACAAAAACCCTTAGACAACAGTTATGACGTTTCTAGCGCATTTAGATGTAGGTTTTACCTCTATTTGACCTTGAAGAACAAGTAGGATATCAATATTCGGTTTTTTCCCAAGATCTACGTTCCGGATTGACCCTAGGTGTAAATATTCAGAGTTCTACCACTTCTGTATTGCACTTAGAAATCAGCATGATCCCATGCCACTCAGTCATAATCAGCTATAAATACGATATCCCTGAAACTAAGCCATCTTTTCCACCTTACCAAAAACCCTTCAAAGCCTCAACATTACAGAAATCGATTCACAATACGCCATTGAAACCCAATTGAAACGGATCAAACTCGAAATTTCCTTCACAAGCATATCACATTACAAATCAATCATCTACATCTAAAAGTTCGCCCGGCTCGTAATCTGTAGTTCCCAGGTTCGAGTCCCAGCTGGGTCAGCGTTGAGATTTATCTCCGCAAAATTCCCCGCCCTGCCCACGGTCAGTAGGGGACACCGATGGACTTGGAAAGGCCGCCGTCCGTCGGATGGGACGTTAAGCCGTGGCCCTGTGTGCGGGAGAGTCATACCCTGTGCACGTTCAAGAACACGCTGGATGGCCTTGACGGGAGGCTACCATCTGTCTCCCAACAGCTGTTCCAGTGGGTCCCCTACCCCAACCTTCTCTGAGCGTTCGGGGTCCATGTGATCTGGCCATTTAAGCCCATGGTGTGAAAAAAAAGTGCCGCTCAGAGATAAAACAACCCAACCCAATCCTAAAAGTTGCTTTGTCCTTAAAATCCCAACATTTTCAGAAAAGCCTTACCTTTGCGAAAGTTTCTGAATGGAACAGACGAACGTTTGGTGAGTTTTGTCGACTCTAATGCACACGGCTCTTGAAGTAAATGTCGACTAAAGACGTCCAACTTATAAGCACGAGAGAACGGAAATCTTTTGACATAATATCGCTTGCAAAGCAATATATAGGCGAATTATCCTCTGGCAAATGATACCAAGATAAGACAATTGCAATTTCATTCGTTGACATTGCACATAACGATGAAGTCATAAGAAGTACGCTGATGACGTGAATTTTCGTACATTCATTCTTCCTGTCTAAAGCCATGACTTGGCTGTTTTAACTTCATTAAGCCACATCTACCAACGATATGGATCATCGCATTGACATCTGTTGTGGTGTTGCGATCTGTTCAGATTTTTTCTTTTTAGATTTTCCCTTTGAAATACTCCTTTTGAAGAAACGAAAAAGCAACACAAAATGGCGAAGACTTTGGCAGAGACTGGAGTCTCGATGATTTGCAAAATAAAATGCATTTTTATTCGGAAACATCTCTTGTCTATTGTTCTTGGAAAAAAAAAATTCGACTTCTTAGCTTAAATCTTTATTTCGTGGTGCTTTTTCCTAATACTCGAGGAAGAGATTTCTTAACGAAATTTGCAATAATGGCACGGTACGTGCAGATGTCAAGTTTTTTCTCCTTCTTGTGATGGCGAAGTGAAGATACAAGTGCAAACTTCACATGCAACGAAAACCAGAAAATTAGCAGGAAGAAGGTAATCCTTCCTCTTTTTTGTATACACTGCTGTTCGACTGAAACAGGATCACTGCTTAACCCCTGATGAGATATGAGTGAATTCTTGAATCAATCGACCGGTGGTTTTTCATGATTGGTGATCGAATCAAACACCGAGACAAAAACATTAGGAATGCTTTTTGTTGCAGTTCTGAATATACACAGTCGTATCAGAATAATATGACCACCTACTATAGTATATGTATGGTAGGTGGCCGTATTATTCTGATACGACTGTGTAAAAATATGATATCCCAAGATCAGTTTCAAGAAGTGAAGAATATGTAACGGAAGAGGATGCACACTAATAAGGGTTGGGTTGGGTTGTTTTACCTCTGAGCGGCACTTTTTTGCACACCATGGGCTAAATGGAGAGGTCACATGGACCCCGACGGCCCAAAGAAGGTTGGGGGAGGGGACCCACTGGAACAGCTGTTGGGAGACAGATGGTAGCCTCCCGTCAAGGCCATCCAACGTGTTCTTTAACGTGCACAGGGTATGGCTCTCCCGCACACGGGGCCACGGCTTAACGTCCCCCACGACGGACGGCAGCCTTTCCAAGCCCATCGGTGTCCCCTACTGACCGTGGGCAGGGCGGGGAGTTTTGCGGAGATAAATCTCAACGCTGACCCAGCTGGGACTCGAACCTGGGAACTACAGATTACGAGACTGGCGCGCACTGAGCCACCCCCTGCCCCTCACTAATAAGGGAGATTTATCCCAGTTTAATAAGGGAAATAAGGATTTCCCCAGTTTAGTTTGGGCCCCTCTCGTATGAGAAGTTTTAATTGGCTCGTGGTATATCCACCACTGCGAACCAATTCTGTAATCATTATGATAATCAGAATATTTTTTCTTTATGAACAAAAGTAGAGAAGTGCGATGTTTTCTGTTTTATTTTTATCTCAACTTTTTTTGCATGTGGTGGCATGCTTTCCCGTGATTCCTATTCTCATAAATAATAACGTCTGCCCCCCAAGCATAAACGTCGGCAGAAGGGAGGGAAAGAAAAAGGGTCATTTCCTACCCCCCCCCCCATACCCTGAGAACCTGAGAAAATTGATTGAAAAAGAATTTATGTTGAACAATGCATCATCATCATCATCCTCAAGCAGCCATGGGCCACGTAGGTCCAACCAGACCGTGCAATTTAGTTCTCCAAGCAATGCTATACTGAGCTACATCTACTGCATCCGGCCACTGCACACCAATTCTAACAAGGTCCTGCTTGACATTGTCTGCCCACCGCATCCTAGGTCTCCCCTTCTTTCTGAGGTCTTTAGGCACACTGTTCATTACCCTATTCGCCAATCTATAATTATTCATACGGGCAACATGGCCAAACCAACGGAGTCTCTCTCTGCACAATATGCTGCTTAAAGGAGGTTGCAGACTCCTTTGCCTAACCTCATCATTAGTTACAAAGTTGAACCACCTAATGCCCAAGATACTGCGTAAGCATCTGGAATCAAAAGCATCTAGTTTCCTGTTATCTTGTTTACAAAGTGTCTAAGTTTCACTACCATAACTAACCCTAGAAAGAACCAAATTATTATACAGTCTAATTTTAGTCTTTAGGTGTATACGCCTATTTCTCCACACTCTCCACAGATTCTTAAAAGTCCCGGCAGCAATCCCTATTCGTCTATTAATCTCATGCCGCACATCACCATTATCTGTTACATAGCTCCCAAGATAATTAAACTGTGACACCTGCTCAAGACTGCAACCATTCAGATGAACTGAATCACAGCCTGCCTGACAATTTTCATCACTTTAGTTTTCTCTCTGTTTATAACCAAACCTACTCTACTACCAGTCTCATCAACAGCTCGAATGAAAGAGTTCATCTCATCAACATCATTTGCCAAAAGGGCTAAATCATCAGCATAATCTAAATCTGAAATTTTCGTATCTCCAGTCCATTAAAGGCCAAAATCTTTCCCTTGAAGTGAATTTCGCATAACATAATCAATAACCAAGCTAAAGAGAAAAGGAGACAAAATGCACCCTTGTCGAACACCAGAAGTAATGCTAAACCAATTGCTGCAAGCCTTACCAACTCTCACACACGACTCAGTGTTATTATAGAGAGCTTTCATTAAGTTAACTAACTTGTCTGGTATACCATATGATTTCACAATCAACCACAAATTATGACGATCAACAGAGTCGAAAGCCTTTTTGAAATCAACAAAGCTAGCAACCAAAGTTTTCTGAAACTCTGAACATTTCTCAAGAATCTGTCTAAGTGAAAATATCTGATCCACACATCCCCTACCACTTCTGAATCCACATTGCTCATCACGCAACTGCCTGTCAACCAGATTCTTAATTCCATTAAGCACAATCATGGAAAGAACTTTACCCGGAACAGAGAGTAGGCTAATACCCCTATAGTTATCACAAGAACTGCGATCACCTTTTTTGAAAATAGGGATAACAATAGCTCTGGTAAAATCCTTAGGAACCATGCCTTTATCATAAAAGATATTCAGAATTTCAGTCATCCAAGTGGTAACCGAAACAGCTCTAAGCATTTCCGTAGTAATTTCATCTACCCCTGGGGATTTATGTAGTTTAAGTCTAGAAACAGCCAAAATAACTTCAGATTGTGTTATAGGGCCAACATTAAAGCCACCAATGCATCTATAATCATTGCGAACAATGGGAGTAGAACAAACTACATTGTTTAGAACATCACTGAAATGCTCAGCCCACCTAGCCATGACAGAATCCTCCCCTTCTATAACCTTACCTTGTTTATCCTTCAATCCTTGTATACCTGTCCGTTTTCTACCACACAAAACATTAACTATCTGGTAGAGTGCTCTGCTGTTGTGCTGTCTAACTGCTTCCTCGGCTTTGTGAGCCAAGCCATCAAGCCAAAGATTCTTATCCGCAGCTAACTGATCTTTTACACGTTTATTAAGTTCTCTGTAATGCTTTCTATTAGGACTAGTAGGGTATTGATTAAGGACATTCCTGCAGTTCTTTCTTTCCAAAATAAGCTCAAGTGCCTTATCACTCAGATAATTCTGTCTCCTCTGCTCCTTTTTTCCCTAAAAGAGTACTGTTAGTTTCCAAAAAAGCCTGTTTAAAATGGCCCCATTCTTCCTCAACTTCAGTATTAACCAAACCATGACTGTCATAATGACTAAGTAACCTATCATGGTAAGCTTTAGCTATAACTGGGTCTTTCAGAGCTTCAGTATTAAAGGTAAATTTTTTAATCCTAGCACAACACTTTTTAAGTTTAAGTTGCAAGACACTTTTAACAAGGTAATGGTCAGATCCAATTTCAGGTCCCCTATATGCCCTGGTATTCCTAACAGAACTAGCCCATTTGCTGTTAATTAATATGTAATCAATCATATTCTTATGCAGCCCATCAGGTGAAACCCATGTGTACTTATATATGTCGCGGTGTTTGTAATAAGTGTTAGTTATTCTTCTCTATCTCGCGGTGTTTGTAATAAGTGTTAGTTATTCTTCTCTATCTCGCGGTGTTTGTAATAAGTGTTAGTTAGAATCCATTGAGTTTACTTACCTGTAGGAGACGTTGCCCATTGCCATTGCAGCCACCAATACCAAAAGAACATATCACCCCTCCCCAAAGGTCAGAGTCAGTACCAACTTTGGCATTGAAGTCACCAAGAACAAGGGTAATATCTCCTTTCTTGACAGAATTCAAAATATCCTGAAGTTGTCCGTAAAACCTATCCTTCTCATCGGTAACATAACAGCAGATAACATTCAAGTCTTTAACGCTTGTCTGAAATTTTGCTGCAAGAAACCTTTCTTTAATGTACTCATATTCTAGAAGAGCATCACTAGCGTGTCTGCTGAGAAGTAGACCCACATCTTGGTTATGCTTATTGTCGTCCCTCACTGAAAAGAGAAATTTAAGATTATTTTGAAGAATCTGACCTTTATCTGTCCATCTGGTCTCTTGCAAGCCGAGAATATCTAAATTATAACCGTGGAATTCTTGTGTGAGGACATCAAGAGAAAAAACTCTGTGCAGAGTCCTCACATTCCAACTACCTATGGATAGAAAATGGTTAGTGGGAGGTTTAAAGAAACTATGTTTATTGAGAGAGGGAATGCCGACAATATCAAACAGCCCCCTAATCGCAGACATGGGGCAAAGACCCGTTCCCCCACTACTAAAGGCTGAAGTCATCTACGCAGGAAGACTTCCTCCAATGTAGAATTTGACGATGCCAATAGAAGCAAAGAGTTCAGGTGCCTGCGATGACCTCTGCTCAGGATTATCCACTAGCTGATAAACATATCCTGTGAATCTATTCACTTGGGGCTGTCAACCCACAAACAAACAGAAAACACAGCGGAAGATTTTCCCTCCACAGAAGCCCACCAGTGCAGCAAAATCAGGATTCAAATCAAGCTCAGAGCCATATATCTGTCCAGTCCAGTGGGTTTATATGGTCAGCACCAGGACTCTGTATGGTTGACCACTCCTCAGCAGGGTAGAAAAAAAAGAAAAGTAGCCATAGTTGTCCAGGGTCTACTAAAAATTACATATCATTCGAAATAGAACCTTTTTTTTTCGTTTTCTCTTGTTTTGGAAGCATATTTTTTTTATTAATAAGAAATTTTTTTATAACTTTTACAATAATAAGTTTCCCTTTTTCGTTTTGTTTCTGGCTATCCTTAGTCGCATTATTTTGATACTTGCAAGATTGCTGTATTCGCAATTGTTCTCATTAACAAATGGTTCGCCCTAAATATTTCTCGCAAAATTTCCCGCCCTGCCCACGGTCAGTAGGGGACACCGATGGGCTTGGAAAGGCCGCCGTCCGTCGGATGGGACGTTAAGCCGTGGCCCCGTGTGCGGGAGAGCCATACCCTGAGCACGTTAAAGAACCCGCTGGATGGCCTTGACGGGAGACTACCATCTGTCTCCCAACAGCTGTTCCAGTGGGTCCCCTACCCCAACCTTCTCTGAGCGTTCGGGGTCCATGTGACCTGGCCATTTAGCCCATGGTGTGCAAAAAAGTGCCGCTCAGAGGTAAAACAACCCAACCCTAAATATTTCTATTTTGAAAAATTGAATTGATTTCTTGACACCTCGTGAAAATATTCTTGCCGACGCCCTTGGCTGCAAGGCAGTGGCGTGATATTTGCTCTTGTTATTCTGTGATACGACTCTCTACTTGCAAGCCAAAGTGCGCCTGTCATTATTTTTAAAAGTATCTTGTTATCTTACATTAGCTTGATTGTCTCCTGTTATTACGTTGCAGCTGCAAATAACAATGTTATTATTGCAACAAAGATATTTCTCAAATGTCAGTTCCCTATGTCTAACTTCTGATTGAATTCCCTTTTAGCATGTCTCGTATGGTACTTTGGATTGGGGAGAAAAAAATGTTGCCTTCCGTTATCAATTTTCAGTTTTCAATCAACTGGGGCGGGGGTGGCTCAGTCGGTAGCGCGCCTGGGGCAATCAACTGGGGCGGGGGTGGCTCAGTCGGTAGTCGTCATCTGTAGTTCCCAGGTTCGAGTCCCAGCTGGGCCCGACCTGTCCACGGTCAGTAGGGGACACCGATGGCTTTGGTAAAGGCGGCGTCCGTCGGATGGGACGTTAAGCCGTGGCCCCGTGTATTGGAGACCCATACCCTGTGCACGTTAAAGAACACGCTGGATGGCCTTGACGGGAGGCTACCATCTGTCTCCCAACAGCTGTTCCAGTGGGTCCCCTCCTCAACCTTCTCTGAGCCTTCGGGGTCCTTGTGGCCTGGCCATTTAGCCCATGGTGTGCAAAAAAGTGCCGCTCAGAGGTAAAACAACCCAACGTTAAAGAACACGCTGGATGGCCTTGACGGGAGGCTACCATCTGTCTCCTAACAGCTGTTCCAGTGGGTCCCCTCCCCCAACCTTCTCTGAGCCTTCGGGGTCCTTGTGGCCTGGCCATTTAGCCCATGGTGTGCAAAAAAGTGCCGCTCAGAGGTAAAACAACCTAACTTTCAATCAACTGATAAGTTTTGCTCTTATTTTGGCAAAAGTAATAATATCGTTTCAGACCTCCTACTACGGTATATAAACTGAGAGGCTCCTGTCAGATCTCTGCGGCAAGCAGCTGCTTGAGGGGTTATTTATTTATTTATTTCATAATATATTTGACATCGTTCATGGCGCCATCTGTTGGATGTATTAGGCTCAATCTTTTAACCCAACACAGGATTGCATATGAGGAATCTGTGTTCCAAATTTGAAACCTGTCAGTCAATATATATTTCTAATCTCTAGATACTTTTATGAGACTCAATATAGTATCTGAGGAATCACAGGGCGACGAAATCTGTTAAAACAGAGTTGTTAAAGTTGTTAATTTAACAACTTCAATAGTAATTAGACAATCAGCAACCATCAGGTACGCGATGGTGCCACCAAGTTCGCCAGTCGTGATAACGCCATCATAACGCAGCAAGTAGAAGATTTTGGGTTGTTTTACCTCTGAGCGGCACTTTTTTGCACACCATGGGCTAAATGGCCAAGTCACATGGGTTGGGTTGGGTTGTTTTACCTCTGAGCGGCACTTTTTTGCACACCATGGGCTAAATGGCCAGGTCACATGGACCCCGAAGGCTCAGAGAAGGTTGTGGGAGGGGACCCACTGGAACAGCTGTTGGGAGACAGATGGTAGCCTCCCGTCAAGGCCATCCAGCGTGTTCTTTAACGTTGGATTGTTTTACCTCTGAGCGGCACTTTTTTGCACACCATGGGCTAAATGGCCAGGTCACATGGACCCCGAAGGCTCAGAGAAGGTTGGGGGAGGGGACCTACTGGAACAGCTGTTGGGAGATAGATGGTAGTCTCCCGTCAAGGCCATCCAGCGTGTTCTTTAACGTGCACAGGGTATGGCTCTCCCACACACGGGGCCACGGCTTAACGTCCCATCCGACGGACGGTGGTCTTTCCAAGCCCATCGGTGTCCCCTACTGACCGTGGGCAGGGCGGGGAATTTTGCGGAGATAAATCTCAACGCTGACCCAGCTGGGACTCGAACCTGGGAAATACAGATTATGAGCCTGGCGCGCTACCGACTGAGCCACCCCCGCCCCACAAGTAGAAGAAAGCCATGCATTCTCTACTGATGTCCATACAGATACCAATATCATTATGATGATGATTCTAGTCTAAAATTTTCACTCACCTGTGTTGCGACCGAAATTTTTCGTAACAGTATTGCCCCCTACTATTCTATTAGTAAAATTTTGCTCAAGCTGTCAATTTAATATTTTAAAAAATCTAAAACCGAATTCAGCGGACACTTCCGAAGACATTTATTCATCGGGGACAGAGCTTTTAATCTGGGTAACTGTGCCCGAAAAACGGGAACATATGGTCACCCTACTGTAACCTCATTTTCTTGTTTTTCACTGAGAGCTGTGGAACTCGATTAGGTGGCTGGCTGCTATACACCCCACCATGACAGGATGCGAAGAGATATTTGGTTCTGATCGGTTTCTTTTTCTACCACTGTTGTTCTCCGCAGTTATTTGACTGATAATCTATGAGTCTGCACAAGTGACCTCAGGTTAACATAAACTTTCTCTTCATAACAGGACACCTTTGTACGATATTCCAATGGAATGTCAATCATCTGGTCCATGCTCTAATGTTGTCAGAGGCTGCTGTGTGGGTTGGGTTGTTTTACCTCTGAGCGGCACTTTTTTGCACACCATGGGCTAAATGGCCAGGTCACATGGACCCCGAAGGCTCAGAGAAGGTTGGGGGAGGGGACCCACTGGAACAGCTGTTGGGAGACAGATGGTAGCCTCCCGTCAAGGCCATCCAACGTGTTCTTTAACGTGCACAGGGTAGGGCTCTCCCACACACGGGGCCACGGCTTAACGTCCCATCCGACGGACGGCGGTCTTTCCAAGCCCATCGGTGTCCCCTACTGACCGTGGGCAGGGCGGGGAATTTTGCGGAGATAAATCTCAACGCTGATCCAGCTGATACTCGAACCTGGGAACTGCAGATTACGAGCCTGGCGCGCTACCGACTGAGCCTCCCCCCCGCCCCCCACTAGTCCAACGAGCTGCTTCCTATTACAGAGGTGAAGTTGTCTGGATGTTTTTTGGGTGTTGGCGGTTGGACAATTCTCGATGCTCCCAAGACATCTGTCATGTGTGAAAACCAAAGCAGGTCTGCAGTCTCCGAGTGTGTCTGTCACCAATCACCATGCCACGTTTAAAGCTCTTAATTCTTTTATGTTCCCCATTGTCGCCGTGAATTGCACACACAGAGAGAGAATCCCCAGGTATCTGCTGATCTGCTTTAAGTAGCATATTGTTAAGACAGATGAACGTGCGACAATGGCTTGTGTGTCATGAACGCTCACCTATGTTTAGCGTGACGATTTACGTTATCAACTGTTTAGAACAATGATGCTTTGAAATAGTAACAATTGCGAAAGAAAGCAAAAAAGATATAGTGTAATAGTGAAGAAAGATATAGTGTATAAAATTAGTGTTGTGTGATATTACTGTAAGAAGACTGTTTTCATTTTAATTTAAGATGAAGCCTGGTTCCGGTGGAAACAAAAAGGAGTCGGCAAGAAGGTTTGTCCTTGGGTCCTCTATCAGGTGAGATCAATGTTGAATGTATCATATCTGGAAAGCATAAAGTGTTGCTAAAGTTAATTTATGTCACAAATGAGATTCAATACAAAAATGGTTTCTCTTTATGCTAAGAGGAAAGGAAATATTTGTGTTTAGATAAAAATTGATTAATTTGCATAAATTTTGTGTCATTGTAATAAATTACATCATTCCTACTTTAGTGTGGTATACATATATGCTATTTATGAACTCACGTTGAGTCTTCATCTCATTAGATTATACAAGGGTTGTTTGGATTGTTTTACCTCTGAGCGGCACTTTTTTGCACACCATGGGCTAAATGGCCAGGTCACATGGACCCCGAAGGCTCAGAGAAGGTTGGGGGAGGGGACCCACTGGAACAGCTGTTGGGAGACAGATGGTAGCCTCCCGTCAAGGTTATCCAGCGTGTTCTTTAACGTTGGGTTGTTTTACCTCTGAGCGGCACTTTTTTGCACACCATGGGCTAAATGGGCAGGTCACAAGGACCCCGAAGGCTCAGAGAAGGTTGGGGGAGGGGACCCACTGGAACAGCTGTTGGGAGACAGATGGTAGCCTCCCGTCAAGGCCATCCAGCGTGTTCTTTAACGTGCACAGGGTATGGCTCTCCCGCACACGAGGCAACGGCTTAACGTCCCATCCGACGGACGGCGGCCTTTCCAAGCCCATCGGTGTCCCCTACTGACCGTGGGCAGGGCGGGGAATTTTGCGGAGAAATCTCAATGCTGACCCAGCTGGGACTCGAACCTGGGAACTACAGATTACGAGTCTGGCGCGCTACCGACTGAGCCACCCCCGCCCGTGGTGCTCAGATGAGATAGGGATCAATTTCTTCGAGCCCGAGTCTGAACAATTTCAACAATCGTTGTTCCGATTTGAGGAAAAAAAATTCTGATGATATAAATAAATGCATGTTGCTAGTCATTTATTTTATTCTTAATAATTAATCATTTTATGAAAAAAATTAAAATTTTAATGCTATATAGGAACGAAAAATATTAGAAAAACTAGTAGAAACACATTAGCTCTATCTGAGAGTAAGTAATAAAGCAAATAAGCAGCAGTGAATTCAGTTTTAATAGGGCATGTCCTTGTATAAGTGGGCGGGGGTGGCTCAGTCGGTAGCGAGCCAGGCTCGTAATCTGTAGTTCCCAAGTTCGAGTCCCAGCTGGGTCAGCGTTGAGATTTATCTCCGCAAAATTTCCCCGCCCTGCCCACGGTCAATAGGGGACACCGATGGGCTTGGAAAGGCCACCGTCCGTCGGATGGAACGTTAAGTCGTGGCCCCGTGTGCGGGAGAGCCATACACTGTGCACGTTAAAGAACACGCTGGATGGCCTTGACTTGAGGCTACCAACATCTGCTACCAACATCTGTCTCCCAACAGCTGTTCCAGTGGGTCCCCTCCCCCAACCTTCTCTGAACCTTCGGGGTCCTTGTGGCCTGGCCATTTAGCCCATGGTTTGCAAAAAAGTGCCGCTCAGAGGTAAAACAATCCAAACAACCCTTGTATAAGAAAGAATATAAAAGCTACAAGTAGCTTCTAGGATTCTTCTCTGTACTCTATTTCCAAATGAAAAACAAAAACATCATTATAAAAACAGTCATTAATATATTAAAGATGGAAAATACATTTTAAAAAATCGAAAGTACCTATGGTGCTTATTTTTAATTTCTAAAGCCTGATTAAAAAACTCTTGTGCATAATTGCAAAAAAAAAACTTATTGAAGTTGGTGGAAAATTGCAAAACATTTTTCGTATAAAATTCTTAAAATTCTTTCTGATATCTAAAACTTCTATGGATATTTATAACTCCGTCAAAATTCGGTTAATTTTCACGGAGAGTCCAGAAAATTATGGACGATTGACAACCTTATACGGCATTCTGCTATCTTCGCAGTGTGGTGAACTAAAATTTATTAAAATTTTAAAAGGAGAAATGGAAATTGAGGTACCGAAATCTTTATCTAAGGATCAGTGGAGCTGTCTCTCTTTAATTCGACGGTTCCTTCCTAACCTTATCTTGACAGCATCGTGGGCGGGGGTGGCTCAGTCGGTAGCGTGCCAGGCTCGTAATCTGTAGTTCCCAGGTTCGAGTCCCAGCTGGGTCAGCGTTGAGATTTATCTCCACAAAATTCCCTGCCCACGGCCAGTAGGGGACACCGATGGTCTTGGAAAGGCCGCCGTCCGTCGGATGGGACGTTAAGCCGTAGCCCCGTGTGCGGGAGAGCCATACCCTGTGCACGTTAAAGAACTCGCAGGATGGCCTTGACGGGAGGCTACCATCTGTCTTCCAACAGCTGCTCCAGTTGGTCCCCTCCCCCAACCTTAAGGGGTGTTTTTAAACCTTTTTTATCATTTGTTTTCATCTGTGTTAGGAATGAGAGTAATTTTTATTCTCGTGTTCGATATAAACCAAATGTAAAAGAAGAAACAAAAATTTTCCGTAATTGCTAGTCGTAACAACTTAATTGTATATTAAGTAAGCGCAAACAACTTCCTGGTTGATTTTTTTTCCGAACTGACAGACAATTAGGCCTGATCAAGAACCACGATATCCAGCTGGGCATGGCATGGCTCGTCCACTCTGTTTATGCTTAATAAAAGATAATTAGATTAACGGTGGCAACAGTCGGTTGTGGGTGACTTGCATCATCGAGAATTCCGAGGCATGTGGTTTGTATTGCTGTTCTTCGTCATAAATGATTTATAGCACTTAAAGGATGCATAGTTTAAGAGGACGTTTATTAGAAAATACTTTTAAAAAAATGTATAATGAGAAAGCCTGTATAATGACCTCTCAAATATCTGTAACGTTGAATAAATAAATAAATAAATATTAGAAAATACAAAACACCTAAATTTAAATGTAGAGGAGTCCAATACATTTACTTTGGGATAGAGACCAAAAAATGCGACATTAAAAAAGACGTACCTCGAATATTTTTCACCCATAAAAATAATGTAAATAAGGGAGTTGCATCTTGTAATGTCGTCAATTTTGCAATAAGAAACAGGAAGGAAATTTTATCTCCATAAGGTACAGTCATTCAAAAAAAAAAATATCCGAACACGTTGAGTACAGAATTTAGAAAAAATATCTGTCAACGATTTTTTTTTTGAAATTAGTGATCTGGCAACCTTCGTGTTACGTGACACGAAGGTTGCCAAATCACTAATTTCTAAAAAAATCGTTGTCAGATATTTTTCCTGAATTCTGTAATCAACCATAGTGTTCGGATACTTTTTTGAGCGACTGTAGGTGGTCATATTATTTTGATACTAGATCGTGTGGGATCACTGACGGAAATATTGAGCGTGTGCAGTTACCATTCACAGCAAACTGGAGCGTGTGCAGTAACTTCACATGCTCCAGTTTGCTGTGAACGGTAACTGGAGCGTGTACAGTTGCTGCACACGCTCCAGATATTTTTCCTGAATTCTGTAATCACATGACACAAAGGTTGCCAAATCACTAATTTCTAAAAAAATCGTTGACAGATATTTTTTCTGAATTCGGTAATCAACCATAGTGTTCGGATTTTTTTTTTTGAGCGACTGTACAATAGAATTATCTAGGGTTAAGGATTATCTTACTTGTTCTAACACAAACGCTATAACCACTACATTGATAGAGAATGGTATTTTTAACCCTTTGGGGCCCAATTTTTTCCCCTTTCCACCAGGGCTAGACTTACCCATAAACTAACTAAGCTACAGCTTAAGGACTCATGATTATCAAAGGTCCTCAAAAATTTAATTTTCAAGTGTACTGGTCACGAAATATTTTTATATTCAAATTAATATAATGTGCAAAACCTATTCATCTTGGGGCGGAGGTGGCTCAGTCGGTAACGCGCCAGGCTCGTAATCTGCAGTTCCCAGGTTCGAGTCCCAGCTGGGTCAGCGTTGAGATTTATCTCCGCAAAATTCCCCGCCCTGCCCACGGTCAGTAGGGGACACCGATGGCTTTGGTAAAGGCGGCGTCCGTCGGATGGGACGTTAAGCCGTGGCCCCGTGTGTGGGAGAGCCATACCCTGTGCACGTTAAAGAACACGCTGGATGGCCTTGACGGGAGGCTACCATCTGTCTCCCAACAGCTGTTCCAGTGGGTCCCGTCCCCCACCTTCTCTGAGCCTTCGGGGTCCATGTGACCTGGCCATTTAGCCCATGGTGTGCAAAAAAGTGCGGCTCAGAGGTAAAACAACCCAACCTATTCATCTCAGCTTTATACAGTCATTATTGTACAGCGATGCTAGTAAAATGTTTTCCCCACATCAATTTCATATTTATTTTTTAATGTTCCTTTCAATCAGAATAATAAATATATAACTTATTTTGACTTTTGAAATTTTGGGGCCTCTCAAACTAATTGTAGCTTAGGGCCCCTTAAATTTGTCATAGCTTAGGTCCTCAGAAGGTCAAAGTTCGACACTGTGACCCGAACAGTGAAATAGAAGTCTGAGGCTGGCATAGCACCGGAAATGGTTAAACACGTTTTCCCTATCACTCATTTCAGAGGGAAAAGGAAAATGAGATAAAATGTATTGAAATAGCTTTAAAATACACGTAATAATATAAAAATATATTTTTTTTAAATTTACCTCACAACGATATGAGTGCTAACAATATTTCGACATACAGTCGCCAACTAAAACGATACATGCGTTCTTCAAAAAATTCGTAAGATGAAATTATGTTAGTCGGCTGCGAATTTTTCATAACAATGCAAATAGAGAGGAGTGGGTTGGGTTGTTTTACCTCTGAGCGGCACTTTTTTGCACACCATGGGCTAAATGGCCAGGTCACATGGACCCCGAAGGCTCAGAGAAGGTTGGGGGAGGGGACCCACTGGAACAGCTGTTGGGAGACAGAGGGTAGCCTCCCGTCAAGGCTATCCAGCGTGTTCTTTAACGTTGGGTTGTTTTACCTCTCAGCGGCACTTTTTTGCACACCATGGACTAAATGGCCAGGTTACATGGACCCCGAAGGCTCAGAGAAGGTTGGGGGAGTTAACCCACTGGAACAGCTGTTGGGAGACAGATGGTAGCCTCCCGTCAAGGCCATCCAGCGTGTTCTTTAACGTGCACAGGGTATGTCTCTCCCGCACACGGGGCCACGGCTTAACGTCCCATCCGATGAACGGCGGTCTTTCCAAGCCCTTCGGTGTCCCCTACTGACCGTGGGCAGGGCGGGGAATTTTTCGGAGATAAATTTCTACGCTGACCCAGCTGGGACTCGAACCTGGGAACTACAGATTACGAGCCTAGCGCTCTACCGACTGAGCCACCCCCGCCCCAATTTTTCATAAGAAACAATGCAAATAGAGAGGAGGGGGGATGCGTTCCAGGACTCTAAGGTGATTATGATATTTTTTATTTTATTATGACTCTACTTTGGGTAAAAGCTTTATGTTTTTTATTTGTTTATGCATGTTTCATACATGTAACTCATTTCTACAGAAAATGAAACAATATTAAAGGAAGAAACAAAAAAAAAAAGGGTAAAAGCAGTTTTAACACATGGTAGGTAGAAATGATTGTCGAGTAATGAAGATTGAGAAATTGATTGTTATGAAAAATGCCGAGTAATGAAGATGATTAACTACATGATTACAAGCTTTTCTATTCTGCACGTGATGAGTTAACGTCTTGAACCAATCAGGGTGAATTTCTTTTTGAACGCGTACATTGCCATCGGTCAGCAACAATAAAAATATTTTTTGCTTACGAATGTATTTACATATACAGAGTTATCATAGTTCTAAGAGCTTGACTGTAAGAACAAATGCTAAATGATAGAAACATACTCCTACATAGAGTTATAGAGAAAACAGAAGAAACATTTCTGTAGGGAATCAATGTTATAAAATCCCCACGAAGATTGGTGTAGCATATCCGCAGGAAACGTTTAAATATATGCAGTTACAAATAGTTGTTATACATCGATTACATATTGACATTCAAACATAAGAAGGGTTGGGTTGTTTTACCTCTGAGCGGCACTTTTCTGCACACAATGGACTAAATGGCCAGGTAACATGGACCCCAAAGGCTCACAAAAGGTGGGGGGAGGGGACCCACTGGAACACCTGTTAGGAGACAGATGGTAGCCTCTCGTCAAGGCCTTCCAGCGTGTTCTTTAACGTGCACAGGGTATGGCTCTCCCGTACACAGGGCCATGGACTAACATCCCATCCGACTGACGGCGGTCTTTCCAAGCCCATCGGTGTCCGCTACTGACCGTGGGCAGGGCGGGGAGTATTAGCGACTGACCCAACTGGGACTCGAACCTGGGAACTACAGATTACGAGCCTGGCGCGCTAACGACTGAGCCACCCCCAACCCCAACCCCTCAACATAAGAAGTCCTGACATATATAAAAATAATTTAGTACTAAAAATTTAATAGTTTTACTGAATTTCATGGATTGAGTCATCTCTAAACAACTTGCAAAACAGCCATTATTCCTGTAGTGTAACAACCACTTTCTAGTCATGTGATTCCCCATAGTTGGGACACGAGCTTTCCTTAAAAAAATATTCTCCAACTTCGAGAATATATTCTGTCTAAAATTTTTGGAATAGTAATGTCTTAAAATTTTGTTATAATATTATTTGATTGCACCTTTAATTTTTGTTATTAAACTACTGAAAGTTTAGGAAAACAATGTTTTGATTTCTAAGCAAAATTAAGGGAGATGGTTTAAAGAGTACTAGAGTTACTACTAAGGAGAGGGCTTAAAGAGTACTAGAGTTATTACCTACTACTAAGGAGAGGGCTTAAAGAGTACTAGAGTTAGTACCCACTACTAAGGAGAGGGCTTAAAGAGTACTACTACCCACTACTAAGGAGAGGGCTTAAAGAGTACTAGAGTTAGTACCCACTACTAAGGAGAGGGCGTAAAGAGTACTACTACCCACTACTAAGGAGAGGGCTTAAAGAGTACTAGAGTTAGTACCCACTACTAAGGAGAGGGCTTAAAGAGTACTACTACCCACTACTAAGGAGAGGGCTTAAAGGGTACTAGAGTTAGTACCCACTACTAAGGAGAGGGCTTAAAGGGTACTAGAGTTAGTACCCACTACTAAGGAGAGGGCTTAAAGAGTACTAGAGTTAGTAACCACTATTAAGGAGAGGGTTTAAAGAGTACAGAGTTACTACATACTACTAAGGAGAGGGCTTAAAGAGTACTAGAGTTATTACCTACTACTAAGGAGAGGGCTTAAAGAGTACTAGAGTTAGTACCCACTACTAAGGAGAGGGCTTAAAGAGTACTACTACCCACTACTAAGGAGAGGGCTTAAAGAGTACTAGAGTTAGTACCCACTACTAAGGAGAGGGCGTAAAGAGTACTACTACCCACTACTAAGGAGAGGGCGTAAAGAGTACTAGAGTTAGTACCCACTACTAAGCAGAGGGCTTAAAGAATACTACTACCCACTACTAAGGAGAGGGCTTAAAGGGTACTAGAGTTAGTACCCACTACTAAGGAGAGGGCTTAAAGAGTACTAGAGTTAGTAACCACTATTAAGGAGAGGGTTTAAAGAGTACTAGAGTTACTACATACTACTAACGAGAGGGCTTAAAGAGTACTAGAGTTATTACCTACTACTAAGGAGAGGGCTTAAAGAGTACTAGAGTTAGTACCCACTACTAAGGAGAGGGCTTAAAGAGTACTAGAGTTAGTACCCACTACTAAGGAGAGGGCTTAAAGAGTACTAGAGTTACTACCCACTACTAAGGAGAGGGCTTAAAGAGTACTACTACCCACTACTAAGGAGAGGGCTTAAAGAGTACTAGAGTTAGTACCCACTACTAAGGAGAGGGCTTAAAGAGTACTAGAGTTAGTAACCACTATTAAGGAGAGGGTTTAAAGAGTACTAGAGTTACTACATACTACTAAGGAGAGGGCTTAAAGAGTACTAGAGTTATTACCTACTACTAAGGAGAGGGCTTAAAGAGTACTAGAGTTAGTACCCTCTACTAAGGAGAGGGCTTAAAGAGTACTACTACCCACTACTAAGGAAAGGGCTTAAAGAGTACTAGAGTTAGTATCCACTACTAAGGAGAGGGCTTAAAGAGTACTAGAGTTAGTAACCACTATTAAGGAGAGGGTTTAAAGAGTACTAGAGTTACTACCTACTGCTAAGGAGAGGGCTTAAAGAGTACTAGAGTTACTACTAAGGAGATGGTTTAAAGAGTACTAGAGTTACTACCTATTACTAAGGAGAGGGTTTAAAGAGTACTAGAGTTACTACCTACTACTAAGGAGAGGACTTAAAGAGCACTAGAGTTACTACTAAGGAGATGGTTTAAAGAGTACTAGAGTTACTACCTACTACTAAGGAGAGGGTTTAAAGAGTACCAGAGTTACTACCTACTACTAAGGGGAGGGTTTAAAGAGTACTAGAGTTACTACCTGCTACTAAGGAGAGGGCTTAAAGAGTACTAGGGTTACTACTAAGGAGATGGTTTAAAGAGTACTAGAGTTACTACCTACTACTAAGGAGAGGACTTAAAGAGTACTAGAGTTACTACTAAGGAGATGGTTTAAAGAGTACTAGAGTTACTACCTACTACTAAGGAGAGGGTTTAAAGAGTACTAGAGTTACTACCTGCTACTAAGGAGAGGGCTTAAAGAGTACTAGAGTTAGTACCCACTACTAAGGAGAGGGCTTAAAGAGTACTAGAGTTAGTAACCACTATTAAGGAGAGGGTTTAAAGAGTACTAGAGTTACTACCTACTGCTAAGGAGAGGGCTTAAAGAGTACTAGAGTTACTACTAAGGAGATGGTTTAAAGAGTACTAGAGTTACTACCTACTACTAAGGAGAGGGTTTAAAGAGTACTAGAGTTACTACCTACTACAGAGGACTTAAAGAGTACTAGAGTTACTACTAAGGAGATGGTTTAAAGAGTACTAGAGTTACTACCTACTACTAAGGAGAGGGTTTAAAGAGTACTAGAGTTACTACCTGCTACTAAGGAGAGGGCTTAAAGAGTACTAGAGTTAGTACCCACTACTAAGGAGAGGGCTTAAAGAGTACTAGAGTTAGTAACCACTATTAAGGAGAGGGTTTAAAGAGTACTAGAGTTACTACCTACTACTAAGGAGAGGGCTTAAAGAGTACTAGGGTTACTACTAAGGAGATGGTTTAAAGAGTACTAGAGTTACTACCTACTACTAAGGAGAGGACTTAAAGAGTACTAGAGTTACTACTAAGGAGATGGTTTAAAGAGTACTAGAGTTACTACCTACTACTAAGGAGAGGGTTTAAAGAGTACTAGAGTTACTACCTGCTACTAAGGAGAGGGCTTAAAGAGTACTAGAGTTACTACTAAGGAGATGGTTTAAAGAGTACTAGAGTTACTACCTACTACTAAGGAGAGGGTTTAAAGAGTACTAGAGTTACTACCTGCTACTAAGGAGAGGGCTTAAAGAGTACTAGAGTTAGTACCCACTACTAAGGAGAGGGCTTAAAGAGTACTAGAGTTAGTAACCACTATTAAGGAGAGGGTTTAAAGAGTACTAGAGTTACTACCTACTGCTAAGGAGAGGGCTTAAAGAGTACTAGAGTTACTACTAAGGAGATGGTTTAAAGAGTACTAGAGTTACTACCTACTACTAAGGAGAGGGTTTAAAGAGTACTAGAGTTACTACCTACTACTAAGGAGAGGACTTAAAGAGTACTAGAGTTACTACTAAGGAGATGGTTTAAAGAGTACTAGAGTTACTACCTACTACTAAGGAGAGGGTTTAAAGAGTACTAGAGTTACTACCTGCTACTAAGGAGAGGGCTTAAAGAGTACTAGAGTTAGTACCCACTACTAAGGAGATGGCTTAAAGAGTACTAGAGTTAGTAACCACTATTAAGGAGAGGGTTTAAAGAGTACTAGAGTTACTACCTACTGCTAAGGAGAGGGCTTAAAGAGTACTAGAGTTACTACTAAGGAGATGGTTTAAAGAGTACTAGAGTTACTACCTACTACTAAGGAGAGGGTTTAAAGAGTACTAGAGTTACTACCTACTACTAAGGAGAGGACTTAAAGAGTACTAGAGTTACTACTAAGGAGATGGTTTAAAGAGTACTAGAGTTACTACCTACTACTAAGGAGAGGGTTTAAAGAGTACCAGAGTTACTACCTACTACTAAGGAGAAGGTTTAAAGAGTACTAGAGTTACTACCTGCTACTAAGGAGAGGGCTTAAAGAGTACTAGAGTTAGTACCCACTACTAAGGAGAGGGCTTAAAGAGTACTAGAGTTAGTAACCACTATTAAGGAGAGGGTTTAAAGAGTACTAGAGTTACTACCTACTCTAAGGAGAGGGCTTAAAGAGTACTAGGGTTACTACTAAGGAGATGGTTTAAAGAGTACTAGAGTTACTACCTACTACTAAGGAGAGGACTTAAAGAGTACTAGAGTTACTACTAAGGAGATGGTTAGAGTTACCTCCTACTACTAAGGAGAGGGTTTAAAGAGTACTAGAATTACTACCTACTACTAAGGAGAGAGCTTAAAGAGTACTAGAATTACTACCTACTACTAAGGAGAGAGCTTAAAGAGTACTAGAGTTACTACTAAGGAGATGGTTTAAAGAGTACTAGAGTTACTACCTACTACTAAGGAGAGGGTTTAAAGAGTACTAGAGTTAGTACCCACTACTAAGGAGAGGGCTTAAAGAGTACTAGAGTTAGTACCCACTACTAAGGAGAGGGCTTAAAGAGTACTAGAGTTACTACTAAGGAGATGGTTTAAAGAGTACTAGAGTTACTACCTACTACTAAGGAGAGGGTTTAAAGAGTACTAGAGTTACTACCTACTACTAAGGAGAGGACTTAAAGAGTACTAGAGTTACTACTAAGGAGATGGTTTAAAGAGTACTAGAGTTACTACCTACTACTAAGGAGAGGGTTTAAAGAGTACCAGAGTTACTACCTACTACTAAGGAGAAGGTTTAAAGAGTACTAGAGTTACTACCTGCTACTAAGGAGAGGGCTTAAAGAGTACTAGAGTTAGTACCCACTACTAAGGAGAGGGCTTAAAGAGTACTAGAGTTAGTAACCACTATTAAGGAGAGGGTTTAAAGAGTACTAGAGTTACTACCTACTCTAAGGAGAGGGCTTAAAGAGTACTAGGGTTACTACTAAGGAGATGGTTTAAAGAGTACTAGAGTTACTACCTACTACTAAGGAGAGGACTTAAAGAGTACTAGAGTTACTACTAAGGAGATGGTTAGAGTTACCTCCTACTACTAAGGAGAGGGTTTAAAGAGTACTAGAATTACTACCTACTACTAAGGAGAGAGCTTAAAGAGTACTAGAATTACTACCTACTACTAAGGAGAGAGCTTAAAGAGTACTAGAGTTACTACTAAGGAGATGGTTTAAAGAGTACTAGAGTTACTACCTACTACTAAGGAGAGGGTTTAAAGAGTACTAGAGTTAGTACCCACTACTAAGGAGAGGGCTTAAAGAGTACTAGAGTTAGTACCCACTACTAAGGAGAGGGCTTAAAGAGTACTAGAGTTACTACCCACTACTTAGGAGAGGGGTTAAAGAGTACTAGAGTTACTACCCACTACTAAGAAGAGGGCTTAAAAAGTACCAGAGTTACTACATACTACTAAGGAGAGGGCTTAAAGAGTACTAGAGTTACTACCTACTACTAAGGAGAGGGCTTAAAGAGTACTAGAGTTACTACCCACTACTAAGAAGAGGGCTTAAAAAGTACCAGAGTTACTACATACTACTAAGGAGAGGGCTTAAAGAGTACTAGAGTTTCTACCTACTACTAAGGAGAGGGGTTAAAGAGTACTAAAGTTACTACCCACTACTAAGCAGAGGGTTTAAAGAGTACTAGAGTTACTACCTACTACTAAGGAGGGGACTTGAATATGATTGAATGATGCCATCTGACGCTCCACTATACAGGACAGTACTGTCTCTTATGGATGGTACCAAAAGCTACCTTCGTGTGCTGGTTGAGGCCTAACAGAAAATTCAAAATATGGCTGCAAAGCAGAGGTGAAAGTACCTATCGTCTAATTACTATAATATTATCTAAATCTCAGTTCATTCATATCTGTAATACTGGAACTTTCGAAATTTGAACCTTGTCATGGATTTATTGCCAATAAGGTTAGGCAGCATTATGGTCTAATTTTTTACTGCAAATCTGTACGTGAATTGTGCCGAAAGTCTATCATTTTTAAGGGGTAAATTCGAGTTTATTTTTAAAAACATGATGTTCACTATTTAAATATCAGTTATTTGGGACAGATGTCCAAGTTCGAAGCTCTCGTGGTTTTGTGGATATTTGGGTGAGGGGACTCACTGGACAGCTGTTGAGAAAAGAATGTCGGCCTCCCGGCAAGGCCATCCAGCGTGTTCTTTAACGTACGTGGGCCTGGCTCTCCCACACACGGGACCACGGCTTAACGTCCAATCCGACGGACGGTGGCCTTTTCAAGCCTAACGCTGACCCCTATTCACTATGAGCAAGGCGGGGAGTTTGGCAGAGAAAAATCTCTACACTTGCCCAGTTGCAACCGGAACCTGAGAATTGCAGATTATGAGTCTGGCACGCTACCAACTGAGCCTCTCCTACCACTAATAAAGAAATTTTTGAGAATAATAAGGTTGGGTTGTTTTACCTCTGAGCGGCACTTTTTTGCACACCATGGGCTAAATGGCCAGGTCACAAGGACCCCGAAGGCTCAGAGAAGGTTGGGGGAGGTCTCTGGAACAGCTGTTGGGAGACAGATGGTAGTCTCCCGTCAAGGCCATCCAGCGTGTTCTTTAACATGAACAGGGTATGGCTCTCCCGCACACGGGGCCACGGCTTAACGTCCCATCCGACGGACGGCGGCCTTTCCAAGCCCAGCGGTGTCCCCTACTGACCGTAGGCAGGGCATTTTGCGGAGATAAATCTCAACGCTGACCAAGCTGGGACTCGAACCTGGGAACTACAGATTACGAGCCTGGCGCGCTACCGACTGAGCCACCCCCGCCCCTTGACTGTGGAGTCTGTATAACGGGGTAGGAGGGAATAGGGTTGGGGGGGGGAGAATGGAGTACAAGACTGCTAGAGCTTTGACATTGAAAGTGGCTCTCCTTTAAAAAGTCTGGGCTGAGTACGTCTGTACTAAAAGCACTTCCTGTTTGGGCTTTTGGGAAAGGGGATTCAGTAGAATGGGATGTAATAGACAGAGTGGAGATGCCATGGGAATTGCTTGCTGAGTAGGTGGGAGGAGGGATAGGAATGCGACGCAGCAAAGGGTTCTAGCATGGAGAGGGGCTGGCTGACGGAAATATTATCAATAAAAATAATTTTTTTTTTTTTGGTAATCAAATAATGCTTTTTTTTTTCGGATCCGGAATCATAAACAAGCAATAGAAGAAACTGCATCAAAGTTTTCAAAGCTTGAACTACCAGTAAAATATGCATTAATTTTGTTAGAATTCATAAATATTGAAGACTGGTATATAGTTGGAGAGTGTGGAGAAATAGGCGTATACACCTGAAGACTAAAATTAGACTGTATAATAGTTTGGTTTTTTCTAGGGTTTGTTATGATAGCGGACGCTTTGCAGGAAACAATATGCTTTTGATTCTAGATGCTTACGCAGTATCTTGGGTATTAGGTGGTTCAACTTTGTAACTAATGATGAGGTTAGGCAAAGGAGTTTGCAACCTCCTTTAAGCAGCATATTGTGCAGAGAGAGACTCCGTTGGTTTGGCCATGTTGCCCGTATGAATAATTATAGATTGGCGAATAGGGTTATGAACAGTGTGCCTAAAGGCCTCAGAAAGAAGGGGAGACCTAGGATGCAGTGGGCAGACAATGTCAAACAGGACCTTGTTAGAATTGGTGTGCAGTGGCCAGATGCAGTAGATGTAGCTCAGGACAGACTTGCTTGGAGAACTAAATTGCACGGTCTGGTTGGACCTCCGTAGCCCATGGCTGCATGATGATGATGATGATGATATAATTATTTCTACCTTTTGAAAGGTTAATTTTAGGCTTTTAGTTATCTGAAGGCTTTTATTATTTTGATGTTAACAGATTTATTCATTCATTCTAATGATTTTTCGTATTTTATATATTAAAATTTTTATTTTGTAAGAAATTTTTTATTTCTATTTGGCTAATATTGAATTTTAAATAGCTGATAAGTGGATTTATTTGATCAAACGTCACCTAGCATCAATTTTAAAACTTTTATGTGTTTTAAATATAGTAAAAGAAGATTTCATTTTATGTAGACACAATTATTTATTGTAGTTGCACTATATTGCTCTATAATATGTTCCTATAATTTCGTGCAGTTAAGCATAGGACGCAACATATTTTTGAATTTGGAAACCGTAGGATTTCGAATTAATGTTTCTCCGTTAATTAATATTTTGAAACAAAAAATAAAGAAATTCTAAGATTATATTCTTAATACTAAAAAAATCAAGACTTTCTGTCGTTTTTTAAACTCCTACGTTATTTGTAATACTTCTGTTAATATCATTTTGGCTAGCATTGATACATTTCCTTATTGACAACAACAATTATATATATATTGTAAATACCCGCGAAATATTATTAATTCACAGTCTTTTTTGCAATGATTGGTGGGACGGGGTGGCTCAGTCGGTAGCTCGCCAGGCTCGTAATCTGTAGTTCCCAGGTTCGAGTCCCAGCTGAGTCAGCGTTGAGATTTATCTCCGCAAAATTCCTCACCCTGTCCACGGTCAGTAGGGGACACCGATGGGCTTGGAAAGGCCGCCGTCCGTCGGATGGGACGTTAAGCCGTGGTCCCGTGTGCACAGGGAGAACCATACCCTTTGCACGTTAAAGAACACGCTGGATGGCCTTGACGGGAGGCTACCATCTGTCTCCCAACAGCTGTTCCAGTGGATCCCCTCCCCCAACCTTCTCTGAGCCTTTTGGGGGATCCTTGTGACCTGGCCATTTAGCCCATGGTGTGCAAAAAAAGTGCCGCTCAGAGGTAAAACAACCCAACGTTAAAGAACACGCTGGATGGCCTTGACGGGAGGCTACCATCTGTCTCCCAACAGCTGTTCCAGTTGATCCCCTCTCCCGACATACCCTGAGCCTTCGGGGTCCTTGTGACCCGGCCATTTAGTCCATGGTGTGCAAAAAAGTGCCGCTCAGAGGTAAAACAACCCAACGCAATGATTGGTAGAGTCGAAATCAACAAAATCTTCTCCCATAATTTAATTTTACTAGAAATAAATCTGATATAAAATACGACTATTTTGCGTAGGTTAACAGGTGGAGCAGACGATCTTCGCCCCTCCCCCCAAGCCACACTTTTCCCCCGGCAAGCACGAGGCAGTCTCCCCAGTTCCGTACATAACTCGGATCTGCTTCACGCTGTCAAGTTCCGTTCAGTTGTGAGAGGAGACGGGTTTGGCTCAGTCGGTAGCGCGTCAAGCTCATAACCTGCAGTTGTCAAGTTCGAGTCCCAACTCTATCAGCGTTGATATATTTCTCAGATAAAACTCTCCGCCCTGACCGTTGAGATTTATTTCCGCAAAATTCCCCGCCTTGTCCACGGTCAGTAGGGGGACAACGATAGGCTTGAAAAGGCGCCGTCCGTTGGATGGGACGTTAAACCGTGAGTCCATGTGCGGGAGAGTCATACCCTGTGCACGTTAAAGAACACGCTGGATGGCAGGCTACCATCTGTCTCCTAACAGCTGTCCAGTGGGTCCCATTCCCCCAACCTTCTCTGAGCTTTTGAGATCCTTGTGACATGGCCATTTAACCCATTGTGTGAAGGGCGGGGGTGGCTCAGTCGGTAGCGCGCCAGGCTCGTAATCTGTAGTTCCCAGGTTCGAGTCCCAGCTGGGTCAGCGTTGAGATTTATCTCCGCAAAATTCCCCGCCCTGCCCACGGTCAGTAGGGGACACCGATGGGCTTGGAAAGGCCGTCGTCCGTCGGATGGGACGTTAAGCCGTGCCCTGTGTGCGGGAGAGCCATACCCTGTGCACGTTAAAGAACACGCTGGATGGCCTTGACGGGAGGCTACCATCTATCTCCCAACAGCTGTTCCAGTGGGTCCCCTCCCCCAACCTTCTCTGAGCTTTCGGGGACCATGTGACCTGGCCATTTAGCCTATTGTGTGCAAGAAAAGTGCCGCTCAGAGGTAAAACAACCCAACCCTTAACCCATTGTGTGCAAAAATGTGCCTCTCGGGGTATAAAACAATGAGTGGAGTCGTGAGAGTAAAACAGTTGGTAAAACTTTTCTAATTTTTTAAGAATTTAACGTGGAAAGAAACCAATTAAAGACCCATTTTCAAAGACACAATGAGAGGGGCGAAACTGCAGAGACGGATGATAGGGGGTTGGGTTGGGTTGTTTTACCTCTGAGCGGCACTTTTTTGCACACCATGGGCTAAATGGCCAGATCACATGGACCCCGAAGGCTCAGAGAAGGTTGGGGGAGGGGACCCACTGGAACAGCTGTTGGGAGACAGATGGTAGCCTCCCGTCAAGGCCATCCAGCGTGTTCTTTAACGTGCACAGGATAGGGCTCTCCCGCACACGGGCCGACGGCTTAACGTCCCATCCGACGGACGGCGGCCTTTTCAAGCCCATCGGTGTCCCCTACTGACCGTGGGCAGGGCGGGGAATATTGATAGAGGGGGACGATATTGCGAAGGCTAGTACCTGGATCTTAGGAGAAAAAAGTTTAAACATATAAATATTACATGTATTTTTCATAAAAATTAAATTCACTGGAATGGAGGGAGATATACGGGAACAGGGTTCTGGCTCAATATTGCAAATTGCTCTCCCCACACCCTCCGCTTTTTTTTTTTAATATAGATCTGGTTCTGCTAAACTGTGTGTGTTGAATGTGCTTCATGTACGTAAAGGATTAGGATTGCTTAAGATGTTGCAACTTAATAAACAGGTGCGCAAGATGCTGCAACGTGTTACTAAAACTTTCCCACCCAAAAAAAAGGTTTAAAAAAATGTAATAAAAAGCAGCTAGATATCAGTGGTGTATAATACCTGAGCAAGATTTCGTAGTTACGCGGAAAATTGTACCGTAGAATAGTGATTCTCAACCTTTTATGCTTCACGTACCCCCTGGAAATGTGTATGTAACTGGCGTACCCCTTGTATAAATAGATAAAACTATAGTTATAATATAACAATGGAATAAAATAAAACATATATATCAGTGGTTCTCAACCTTTTATGCTTCACATACCCCCTGGAAATGTGTATGTAATTGGCGTACCCCTTGTATAGATAGATAAAACTATAGTTATAGTATAACAATGGGAATGAAATATAACATATATATCACTGGTTCTCAACCTTTTATGCTTCACGTACACCCTGGAAATGTGTATGTAACTGACGTACCCCTTGTATAGATAGATAAAACTATAGTTATAATATAACAATGGAATAAAATAAAACATATATATCAGTGGTTCTCAACCTTTTATGCTTCACATACCCCCTGGAAATGTGTATGTAATTGGCGTACCCCTTGTATAGATAGATAAAACTATAGTTATAGTATAAGAATGGGAATAAAATAAAACATATATATCAGTGGTTCTCAACCTTTTATGCTTCACGTACCCTCTGGAAATGTGTATGTAACTGGCGTACCCCTCGTATAGATAGACAAAACTATAGTTATAGTATAACAATGGGAATAAAATAAAACATATATATCAGTGGTTCTCAACCTTTTATGCTTCACGTACCCCCTGGAAATGTGTATGTAACTGGCGTACCCCTTGTATAGATAGATAAAACTATAGTTATAGTATAACAATGGGAATAAAATAAAACATATATATCAGTTGTTCTCAACCTTTTATGCTTCACGTACCCCCTGGAAATGTGTATGTAACTGGCGTAACCCTTGTATAGATAGATAAAACTATAGTTATAGTATAATAATTCCAACTTATCGACTTTGTTACTAGATCTAGCGACTTTTGAGCTCTCACGGCATACCCCAAAAAATTTTACCACGTACCCCACGTTGAGAACCTTACCGTAGATGATTTGAACAATTTCATCATACGCACTGACTCAAATTTAGAGAAAAATATTTAATTTGTAGAAGATGTTGGTGATATATGCCTCCACCCGAAGTTTAATCAGTAAAAGCCGATTAATGATCTTGAGAAAGATATAATAACAGAAATAGATTCAAACAGATATTCGCATTGTTAACAGAACTGACTTGCACCAATGATCACACGAGTCATTGGTGCATTACTTCTTTCAAAGATTCTCATGCCATTCTGGCTGCACTCCTCCCTACAGGCCGTGAGTCATCTTTACTCTTTGCTGTGTGTGTCTTCTTTGCTCTTCTGGCAAATTTTGAAAACGTTTCCCGTTTCAACACACTAACGTTTATCTCTTGAATAACAGCATGACGAAAGCTGCTCTCTATTCATTACATCTGTTGGTCAAGGCCGTTCGTCAGAGGAAACATTTTATTTATTCAGCTTCTGAACATTTTGCATCCGCCAGGCTTTGTGCAGATCTCTGATATTCGTAGCAAAACACTAAAAATATTCCCATGGAAATATCTTCTTGAAAGAAGTAGTTCGTGGTAAACGTATTAGTGTTGCTAGGTGAAAAAACAGTGGCTCCACCTGGCAGCATTAACCAAATCAATGAACTGACAACCTAATATGAGAACTATTGGATTTACAGATCGGTACAACGCATGAAATGGCATTAATTTACCAAAATAGCCGGCATTTATGAACTGTGAGGTCATTTCCATTCTCTCGCAACTTTCCTGCAAAAGTGATCACCAACTAGAACAATGCCGTAAGAATAACCAAACGTATCTTCAATTGGAACACGGGTTGGGTTGTTTTACCTCTGAGCGGCACTTTTTTGCACACCATGGGCTAAATGGCCAGGTCACATGGAACCCGTAGGCTCAGAGAAGGTTAGGGGAGGGGACCCACTGGAACAGCTGTTGGGAGACAGATGGTAGACTCCCGTCAAGGCCATCCAGCGTGTTCTTTAACGTGCACAGGATATGGCTCTCCCGCACACGGGGCCACGGCTTAACGTCCCATCCGACGGACGGAGGCCTTTCCAAGCCCATCGGTGTCCCCTACTGACCGTGGGCAGGGCGGGGAATTTTGCGGAGGTAAATCTCAACGCTGACTCGAACCTGGGAACTACACATTACGAGCTTGGTGCGCTACCGACTGAGCCACCCCCGTCCAGTAGGACTACCAAATTCGTTTGAAAGTTTCCTCTGGCAATTGACTTAAGACTTGCTTGTGACGTGTTTCCATAAGTTCCATCCTGTGAGATTGGATTGAATTGGATTATTTTACCTTTGAGCGGCACTTTTTTGCACACCACTGGGCTAAATGGCCAGGTCACATGGACCCCGTAGGCTCAGAGAAGATCGGGGGAGGAGACCCACTGGAACAGCTGTTGGGAGACAGATGGTAGACTCCCGTCAAGGCCATCCAGGGTGTTCTTTAACGTGCACAGGGTATGGCTCTCCCGCACACGGGGCCGCGGCTTAACGTCCCATCCGACGGACGGCGGCCTTTCCAAGCCCATCGGTGTCCCCTACTGACCGTGGGCAGGGCGGGGAATTTTGCGGAGATAAATCTCAACGCTGACCCAGCTGGGACTCGAACCTGGGAACTACAGATTACGAGCCTGGCGCGCTACCGACCGAGCCACCCCCGCCCCAATTGGAACACGGAATCTTCGATTTATGTTGAAAGGGGGGCGTGTCTGTGGGATGAATAGAGTACATGGTCATACAATGAAGTATCGATTTCCTCACAAAGTCTTCGTCCACCTATCTCTACCCCTATTCCCCCCACCACCACCACCATTTACACGAAACGCACGACCATGTTGTTACTTGAATAGGAAAGGATACCGACCACACAGTCGACAAATATTGGGAGATGGATTTCATTTTGATGTGACTGAAATCTTTTTTTTTTGATTTTAGGGACTGATTCGTCAATTGTTTTCCTTTCCTTACAGTGAGACGAGAAAAACATTCAAATATTCAAAACTTCGATATTCTAATTCAACTTAAGACACTTCACGTCAGGCACGTGCCCAGGATTTAGTTTCGGGGGAGGGGAGGATGTAACTACTAAAATTTTACAGTTGTCTTTTACACCTATTTTTAGTGTCGAACATACACTGTGTATAAAATGAAATTATACAAAGAGGCCTGTTTTAGGTTTCAAAGCAAGTAGACAATTTCGAGATTTCATATCAGATGGCAGAATTTTCCGTGAGGGAGGGGTCTGGGTCCTCTGGTCTCCCTCCCCCTTCGTCCTCTTCGTGTCCCCCCCCCCCCCCCCCCTCTGATTCACATATTGCTTTTGCCTTCCACCAGCGAAGTTTTATTTGAGTGCCTTGTATTTCAGTATTGTCTTCCATCATTTCTTAATGGATTGGGTTGTTTTACCTCTGAGAGGCACTTTTTTGCACACCATGGGCTAAATGGCCAGGTCACATGGACCCCGAAGGCTCAGAGAAGGTTGGGGGAGGGGGACCTACTGGAACAGCTGTTGGGAGACAGATGGTAGCCTCCCGTCAAGGCCATCCAGCGTGTTCTTTAACGTGCACAGTTTATGGCTCTCTCGCACACGGGGCCACGGCTTAACGTCCCATCCGACGGACGAAAAGGCCATCATACGTTTTAATCTGAATATTCAGATTAAAATAGTAGTATATGAGTAGTGTACCTCTCAGCGGCACTTTTTTGCACATCATGGGCTAAATGGCCAGGTCACATGGACCCCGAAGGCTCAGAGAAGGTTGGGGGATTGGATTGTTTTACCTCTGAGCGGCACTTTTTTGCACACCGTGGGCTAAATGGCCAGGCCACAAGGACCCCGAAGGCTCAGAGAAGGTTGGAGGAGGGGACCCACTGGAACAGCTGTTGGGAGACAGATTGTAGCTTCCCGTCAAGGCCATCCAGCGTGTTCTTTAACGTGCACAGGGTATGGCCCTCCCGCACACGGGGCCACGGATTAACGTCCCATCCGACGAACGGCGGCCTTTTCAAGCCCATCGGTGTCCCCTACTGACCGTGGGCAGGGCGGGGAAATTTGCGGAGATAAATATCCGCTGACTTAGCTGGGACTCGAACCTGGGAACTACAGATTATGAGCCTGGCGCGCTACCGACTGAGCCATCCCCGCCCCGGAAGGTTGGGGGACGGGACCCACTGGGACAGCTGTTGGGAGACAGATGGTAGCCTCTCATGAAGGCCATCCAGCATGTTCTTTAACGTGCACGTTAAGCCGTGGCTCTCCTGCACACGGGCTACGGCTTAACGTCCCATCCGACGGACGACGGCTTTTCCAAGCCCATCGGTGTCCCCTACTGACCGTGGGCAGGGCGGGGAATTTTGCGGAGATAAATCTCAACGCTGACCCAGCTGGGACTCGAACCTGTAAAACTGGAAACTACAGATTACGAGTCTGGCGCGCTACCGACTGAGCCACCCCCGCCCATTAATTGTAAATCATCAGAAAATTGGGTATAACGAAAGACTGATGGCAAGGCTCCCCCCCTGTGGAATTATTATGTGCCATTCCTGTCAAACATTTCCTTATTCCTCCACTGTTCGTTCCCTCTTCTTCACAGAGGCTGAGAATAATGCTTGGCAAACAGATCGCTTAACCTTCGATGTTGATCGAACCCTTGTCGTATTTCCCAAATCAAAATCGCAGAAATCTGACGATTCATTCCATTTTTTGTTTCTTTTATTGCACCACATCGAAGCGATGATTCTTGACCTTGTATGTACCATGATGCAGCAGATGGTTGTCGTAATGGCACTTGGGAATGCTGACGTAACAAAGATCTAATGCGAACCTTTACCTCACATTCCCATTAGAATAGAAAGGGGTCGTGGGTTGTTAGCCCCAAAGCCACGAAATCGGACCTGTTGTTGTTTTACCTCTGAGCGGCTGCCCACGGTCAGTAGGGGACACCGATGGGCTTGGAAAGGCCGCCGTCCGTCGGATGGGACGTTAAACCGTGGCCCCGTGTGCGGGAGAGCCATACCCTGTGCACGTTAAAGAACACGCTGGATGGCCTTGACGGGAGGCTACCATCTGTCTCCCAACAGCTGTTCCAGTGAGTCCCCTACCCCAACCTTCTCTGAGCCTTCGGGGTCCATGTGACCTGCCATTTAGCCCATGGTGTGCAAAAAAGTGCCGCTCAGAGGTAAAACAACCCAAACAACCCAACCCAACCTCTGGGCGCACTTTTTTGCACACCATGGGCTAAATGGCCAGGTCACATGGACCCCGAAGGCTTAGAGAAGGTTGGGGGAGGGGACCCGCTGGAACAGCTGTTGGGAGACGGATGGTAGCCTCCCGTCAAGGCCATCCAGCTTGTTCTTTAACGTGTACAGGGTATGACTCTCCCGCACACGGTGCCACGGCTTAACGTCCCATCCGACGGACGGCGGCCTTTCCAAGCCCATCGGTGTCCCCTACTGACCGTGGGCAGAGCGGGGAATTTTGCGGAGATAAATCTCAACGCTGACCCAGCTGGGACTCGAACCTGGGAACTACAGATTACGAGTCTGGCGCGCTACCGCCTGAGCCACCCCCGCCAGGCTTAAAGATAACAGTCCTTGGGATATTTGATACAAATACCCATCCACCCTCTAACAAATGTCTTTTCTAGATCCAGCAGGCCTAGAGATAAGATGAAAATCCTTTCGATGTTTGATGCATAAGAGAGAAATTTCACGTCCGTCGCATAGCAGGGTGACGCCGTGGGTCTGGTGCGAGACTCCTTTACCGCCCCCCCCCCCTCGCCTCTTCCTTAAAAATAATTTTTGGAAAATAAAAGAACCTAAATAAAAGTTTCCTGTTTCAGATGCTTTTGATTCCAGATGCTTACGCAGTATCTTGGGCATTAGGTGGTTCAACTTTGTAACTAATGATGAGATTAGGCAAAGGAGTTTGCAACCTCCTTTAAGCAGCATATTGTGCAGAGAGGGACTCCGTTGGTTTGGCCATGTTGCCCGTATGAATAATTATAGATTGGTGAATAGGGTTATGAACAGTGTGCCTAAAGGCCTCAGAAAGAAGGGGAGACCTAGGATGCGGTGGGCAGACAATGTCAAACAGGACCTTGTTAGAATTGGTGTGCAGTGGCCAGATGCAATAGATGTAGCTCAGGATAGACTTGCTTGGAGAACTAAATTGTACGGTCTGGTTGGACTTCCGTTGCCCATGGCTGCTTGATGATGATGATGATGAATAGGGTTATGAACAGTGTGCCTAAAGGCCTCAGAAAGAGTGGGAGACCTAGGATGCGGTGGGCAGACAGTGTCAAACAGGACCTTGTTAGAATTGATGTGCAGTGGCCAGATGCAGTAGATGTAGCTCAGGATAGACTTGCTTGGAGAACTAAATTGCACGGTCTGGTTGGACTTCCGTTGCCCATGGCTGCTTGATGATGATGATGAATAGGGTTATGAACAGTGTGCCTAAAGGCCTCAGAAAGAGTGGGAGACCTAGGATGCGGTGGGCAGACAGTGTCAAACAGGACCTTGTTAGAATTGATGTGCAGTGGCCAGATGCAGTAGATGTAGCTCAGGATAGACTTGCTTGGAGAACTAAATTGTACGGTCTGGTTGGACTTCCGTTGCCCATGGCTGCTTGATGATGATGATGAATAGGGTTATGAACAGTGTGCCTAAAGGCCTCAGAAAGAGTGGGAGACCTAGGATGCGGTGGGCAGACAGTGTCAAACAGGACCTTGTTAGAATTGATGTGCAGTGGCCAGATGCAGTAGATGTAGCTCAGGATAGACTTGCTTGGAGAACTAAATTGTACGGTCTGGTTGGACTTCCGTTGCCCATGGCTGCTTGATGATGATGATGAATAGGGTTATGAACAGTGTGCCTAAAGGCCTCAGAAAGAGTGGGAGACCTAGGATGCGGTGGGCAGACAGTGTCAAACAGGACCTTGTTAGAATTGATGTGCAGTGGCCAGATGCAGTAGATGTAGCTCAGGATAGACTTGCTTGGAGAACTAAATTGCACGGTCTGGTTGGACTTCCGTAGCCCATGGCTGCTTGAGGATGATTATGATGATGAAATAAAAGGACGTGGGAATGCTTTAGCATCGAAGACCACTCCCAATAAATGATAAAGGAACACTTATCGTAGTTCATTTGAACCATGGTAGCTATGCCCCTGTTTGACACGGAATGCGTACGACTAAACTGTTCGAATCTTGTGGCCAGAGTCACCTGACCACTTTGTCTGTTGAGCATTAACAAGCAGTGGCGGATCGTAGCTAAAATTAGTGGGGGTGCTGCTCCAGGAAATTTTTCGCCTTTCTTTTCAAATTGTGTAAAAGGAAACAAACATGAATAAAAAGAAAATTTATTCAGAAATTTGATAAAATCCTAAAAGAACAAAATCAAACATTTTTTACTTTAACCTAAATTGTTACAGTTCAAGCTTAATCTATTCATTTAAAAATGAAATCCATTCTTCTTGTTTTAATTTGCGAGAAAAAAAAATGAATCAAATAGAATAGCTGGAAGCAGGATAATAATCTAATTCTACACTTTATCACATTCAAGAATATGGTACACGGTTTTTAAGCGCAACACACGCGGAGTAAAAAAAAACTACCTTCAACCAGCACGCCAGGGTCGGCACTGCGGGAACGACAGTGCTCTCTCTCTCCCTTGCAGCCTCGCGTGTAGCTTCCTATGTGCGCATGCGCACCAACAGTCAGTCGCTAGTACTGTGAAGCGCACAGTTCCATACAAAGATTTTTGTATCTTTTTCATAAACTGGGGGATGGCTACTGACATTAAGCTTAAGGATTATATATTGTACAAGTATAAAGAAACAATTAAAGAAAAAAGCACTCATTATATTAAATGTTATCGATAATATCAAGTTGAAATTGGGGGTGCTGCAGTCCCACAGTGCCTATACGCGAGCCGCCACTGTTAATAAGTGTCCCAAGTATTGCACAGCTAAAACAATGTGGGCAGTAAATGGAAGAAGTCGCCGGGAACACTGCATCCAAGGACATTCAAATGAAATGTAGTTGTGGCGCCCATGTTTTTCTCAAGTCATATAGAATTTGTGTTTGCTGAATAGAGTTCCAAGGATGACTGCACGACTATTACTTCCTCCAATTAAATTGCGACGTGTGTTATGGCTTCACGTGTCCTGAATATTCAAGAGAATTAAATTTTCCCATCCCGTTGTGGTGATCTTTTATTTATACAGCTTGGCAGTCAACAAAAGCTTTCAAGGCTATTTCGGACGTTCTTGTGCCGTGTATGTAGTGCCCTCTGGTGGAAGCATTTGTTACTTTGTAGCAGTGTTTGCTACATTTGATTGCCCTTTCCTTACGTACAGTCGCTCAAAAAAGTATTCGAACGCTATGGTTGATTAAAAAATTCAGAAAAAATATATGACAACGATTTTTTTTAGAAATTAATGATCTGGCAACCTTCGTGTCACGTGACACGAAGGTTGCCAGATCACTAATTTCTAAAAAAATCGTTGCCAGATATTTTTCCTGAATTCTGTAATCAACCATAGTGTTCGGATACTTTTTTGAGCGACTGTAGGTGGTCAAATTATTTTGATACTAGATCGTGTGGGCTCACTCACGGAAATATTGAGCGTGTGCAGTTACCGTTCACAGCAAACTGGAGCGTGTGCAGTAACTGCACACGCTCCAGTTTGCTGTGAACGGTAACTGGAGCGTGTACAGTTGCTGTACACGCTCCAGATATTTTTCCTGAATTCTGTAATCACGTGACACGAAGGTTGCCAGATCACTAACTTCTAAAAAAAAAACGTCACCAGATATTTTTTCTAAATTTTGTAATCAACCATAGCGAACGGATACTTTTTTGAGCGACTGTACATATTTATAAATCCAGAAATTTCCTAAAGGAGAGAAAGGATCCGTGATCATTAGGAGCAACACTTTTTTTCTCCAGGAGATGAGATATTGCTATTGCTCTTTCTCCAAGGTCATAGCTTTTATGTTTTGTTCATTATTACATAAAAAAGTTTTTAAGTCCCAGTTCAAATGTTGGGTTGTTTTACCTCTGAGCGGCACTTTTTTTTACACACCATGGGCTAAATGGCCAGGTCACAAGGACTCCGAAGGCTATAAGAAGGTTGGGGGGAGGGGACCCACTGGAACAGCTATTGGGAGACAGATGGTAGCCTCATGTCAAGGTCATCCAGCGCGTTCTTTAACGTGCACAGGATGTGGCTTTCCCGCACACGGGCCACGGCTTAACGTCCCATCCGACGGACGGTGGCCTTTTCAAGCCCATCGGTTTCCCCTACTGACCGTGGGTTGGGAGTTTTGCGAGATAAATCTCAGCGCTGGGCCCAGCTGGGACTCGAACCTTTCGCGCTACCGACTGAGCCCCCCCCCCCTCCCCCAGATGAAGAAATGCTTCTTATGCATGTCAGCATTGAATGGTAAAATGCCCTTAATTTATTTCACGTAAAAAAGCATTTAAAACAGGGAGAAAAAACGTACCTTTGCTGTAGTATGTGATAACATCATGACGCGTCGTTTCCTGTTGTCCATCAGATAATGCACTTTGTAGATTCGCATATTAAAATGGCGCGTGTTGTTTCTAGCAGCTTTACGAATTTTTTACCGAGTGGTTAACGCGCTTGGCTGCTGATCAGAGAGACCTGGGTTCGAGCCCCGGGTAAGGCATGGATGTTAGTGTTGTTTTTCTGCTGAGGTCCCGCCATCCTCACTGACCTTCTACTATGGCATATAAACTGACAGGCTCCTGTCAGACCTCTGTGGCAAGCAGCTGCTTGAAGGGAGATTTTTTTTTGAAAAAAACGATCTGTTTTTCTTCTATCGTCTGTAGATACTCCATTTGTTTTGAAAAAAAAAAAGGAAATCACGAATATGCACCTGTTAGTGATATGCTGAATAAATATAGAGCAAAATTTGTCATTAGCAGAATAAGATCCGAACTCACAAAAGGGGGATTCGAACCCCTGGGTTGGGTTGTTTTACCTCTGAGCGGCACTTTTTTGCACACCATGGGCTAAATGGCCAGGTCACATGGACCCCGAAGGCTCAGAGAAGGTTGGGGGAGGGGACCCACTGGAACAGCTGTTGGGAGACAGATGGTAGCCTCCCGTCAAGGCCATCCAGCGTGTTCTTTAACGTGCACAGGGTATGGCTCTCCCGCACACGGGGCCACGGCTTAACGTCCCATCCGACGGACGGCGGCCTTTCCAAACCCATCGGTGTCCCCTACTGACCGTGGGCAGGGCGGGGAATTTTGCGGAGATAAATCTCAACGCTGACCCAGCTGGGACTCGAACCTGGGAACTACAGATTACGAACCCCTGGAAAATGGCTTCTAGACCAGAGTGTTCAATTACAATCAGATACATTTCAAATGATTAACTCTATGGTATAATCCTGCAATCCTCTCAGACCCACTCTGGCATATAAACTGACAGGCTCCTGTCAGACCTCTGTGGCAAGCAGCTGCTTGAGGGGGTATTTATATTTTATTTTTTATAATACTTCAGTCACTATTAGAGGATGATTGTTCAGAGGCTGGCCCCATAAGGGACTCGAACCTGGGAAGGAGTTTTCAGTTATAAATTGTTCTTATGCATTCATTTGAGTTGAAATGAGCACGCAATGAGAATGAAACAGCATCAGAAGATATCATATGCCATTGGCGATTTCGCTCATTTACTTTTTAAGTCAGCAATTACAACTGGTAGTATTCTATAACTCGCTACTTCCGATGAATCGCGATTTGTAGAAGTTGAAAAATACATTTCCCACAAAACAACAATTAAAATTTAATTCGTTACATTGTAATCATTACTGTTCATTAAATGCTTATACATGTTCGTGTTTCCTTTTTTTATCAAACTGAATTTTTAAGTTGCCGAGTATTCAATGTAAACTGTTTAAGAGTCACAGGAGTGACCTCTCTATCAGGTGTATTTCACATAATTAAAATATTTGATTTCACGATAATACACCTAAATATATTCGTTGATATTTAAATAAATAATAATAAATACCCCCTCAAGCAGCTGCTTTCCAGAGTTCTGACAGGAGCCTGTCAGTTTAATATGCCATAGCAGAGGGTCTGTGAGGATGGCAGGACCTCAGCAGAAAAGCAACACACACATCCATGCCTTACCCGGGGCTCGAACCCAGGTCCCTTAGATCAACCCGGGACTCGAACCCAGGTCCCTTAGATCAGTAGCCATTCCTTTTGCTGTAGCAAACAGTAACGCGTATATAGCAGAAATGCGTTGACTTTTGCGAAGAATTCTGTTACTTAAATTTATGCACAACCAGAATTTTAAACTTCAAAATTGCATACATAATCATTATGCAAAGAACGAGATCGAATTTTATGTAACAAGAGTTTCTTTTCTTCCATCTTCGGTTTCGTTTCCTTAATCGTCGATTCCGTAGATTTTCTTCAGATTTTTCAACAGTTTTTCCTTTTCGTCTGCTGGCAAGAAAGAACTTCTGGCAGCATTGAAGTTCTGCAAAAGAAACGATCAGAGGTTATTCCAATTAAGGGTTGCACGATAGATAAAACTGACGAATACAATCCTCCCTCAATAATTGCTCATTTGCATATTCCGCTACCCCCCCCCCCTCCTTCTCCTCCCATATTCTTCAGAAACCCAACATCTCAATATATTTGGGGGCCAGGAGGGGGGCTCAGACGGTATCGCACCAGGCTCGTAATCTGCAGTTCCCAGGTTCGAGTCCCAGCTGGATCAGCGTTGAAAATTTTCTCCGCAAAACTCTTTTTCCCATCCTGCTCACGGTCAGTAGGGGACACCGATGGGCTTGGAAAGGCCGCCGTCCGTCAGGTGGGATGTTGAGCCGTGGCGCGCTGTGCGGAGAGTCATACTCTGTGCACGTTAAAGAACATGCTGGATGGCCTTGACGGCAGGCGTCCATCTGTCTCCCAACAGCTGTTCCAGTGGGTACCCTCCCACAACCTTCTCTGAGCCTTTTGGGGGATCCTTGTGACCTGGCCATTTAGCCCATTGCCTCTCAGAGGTAAAACAACCAATCAATCTCAATATATCGATAATAAGAAGGGTTTCAAGAATAGTCTTATGGCGGTTGCTTGTCCCTCGACCATAACTCTTGGAAAGAAAAATTCCGGGATTTTTTTTTTTCATACAAATGCAACGCTTTTTGAGTAAAGAATTGAAAAATCAGTAGTTCGTTAATAAATACTTGAAATTAAACCGGTTTTGTGATATTGTTACAAAGAGTTTTTAGGACTGTAAGTACAATGTGTAACTTCTTACAATATTTTAAAATACTTAAATCAATAAAAAGGTTGAAGAGTAAGAAAAATGTTCAGTGAAACATTTTAAAATGTAAACAACTTAAAAGAGTTGGGTTAGGTTTGTTTACCTCTGAGCGGCACTTTTTTGCACACCATGGGCTAAATGGCCAGGTCACATGGACCCCCGAAGGTTCAGAGAAGGTTGGGGGAGGGGACTCACTGGAACAGCTGTTGGAAGACAGATGGTAGCCTCCCGTCAAGGCCATCCACGTGTTCTTTAACGTGCACAGGGTATGGCTCTCCCGCACACGGGGCCACGGCTTAAAGTCCCATACGACGGACGGTGGGTTATCCAAGATTATCGCTGTCCCCTACTGACCGTGGGCAGGGAGGGGAGTTTTGCGTACATAAATGGGAATCGAGCCTGGGAGCTACAGATTACGAGCCTGGAGCGCAACCGACTGAGCCCCCATCCCCCCCCCCCCCCAGACGCACACATCTTAAAAAGAATATTAGTTATTAACACGAGGAGCCAACCGAAATCCTCTGTGATTTGTGATATCGATTAGTAGGGCTCGTTTCTGATCACGGTGGATGGTTCTATTTCACTTACCGCACGAGTGAGATGAACATCTTTCAGTCCCAGCTGTCTTAGCAGATCGTAGTCATCATCCAAAGTCTTCCCTATTACGGTGGGATCATCCCTACTGATGGAGAAGTTAGCTCCATCTTCTGCGTACCTAGAGAAAGAAAGAAAATGCAAATTTAATAGCAAGCACCAGCAGGCAGTCAACACTCTTCAGGACAGAGGGAAAACTGGTTTCAGCCAGGGGAGATATTAACGCAATTACAGCCAGGAGACCTTCTAAAGACTGAAACCGTAACACGATGCTTAGATCCATCGAGAGAGGAGATCTTGATAAGAAGGTTGGGTTGTTGTTTTATCTCTGAGCGGCACTTTTTTGCACAGCATGGGCTAAATGGCCAGGTCACATGGACCCCGAAGGCTCAGAGAAGGTTGGGGGAGGGGACCCACTGGAACAGCTGTTGGGAGACAGATGGTAGCCTCCCGTCAAGGCCATCCAGCGTGTTCTTTAACGTGCACAGGGTATGGCTCTCCCGCACACGGGGCTACGGCTTAACGTCCCATCCGACGGACGGCGGCCTTTTCAAGCCCATCGGTGTCCCCTACTGACCGTAGGCAAGGCGGGGAATTTTGCAGAGATAAATCTCAACGCTGACCCAGCTGGGACTCGAACCTGGGAACTACAGATTACGAGCCTGGCGCGCTACCGACTGAGCAACCCCCGCCTCAATCTTGATAGGATGTCGATACCTCAGTGGTCAGAGCACTTGACATGTTATCAGGAGGGAGTGGGTTCGAATCTCACTGGCTAAAGATAATTTTTTTGCTTTATGAAATGCAAGCATTTGAGAAAGTCAGAATTGGTTGAGTTTAAGGTTGCAGTCCCGTGGCCGAGTGGACCTAGGTTCGAGCCCTGGATAAGACATGGATGTTTGTGTTGTTTATCTGCTGAGGTCCCGCCATCCTCACAGACCTTGTACTGTGGCGTATTAAACTAACTCTGTGGCAAACAGCTGCTTGAGGGGTAAGGTCGTTCATTCTATTCAATTTGCCGGCATTAGCTTCTTCTCTTCGTTATTGCTTCTTCTCAGTAACTGAGGGGCAGGGGTGGCTCAGTCGGTAGCGCGCCAGGCTCGTAATCTGTAGTTCCCAGGTTAGAGTCCCAGCTGGGTCAGCGTTGAGATTTATCTCCGCAAAATTCCCCGCCCTGCCCACGGTCAGTAGGGGACACCGATGGGCTTGGAAAGGCCGCCGTCCGTCGGATGGGACGTTAAGCCGTGGCCCCGTGTGCGGGAGAGCCATATCCTGTGCACGCTAAAGAACACGCTGGATGGCCTTGACGGGAGGCTACCATCTGTCTCCCAACAGCTGTTCCAGTGGGTCCCCTCCCCCAACCTTCTCTGAGCCTTCGGGGTCCTTGTGACCTGGCCATTTAGCCCATGGTGTGCAAAAAAGTGCCGCTCAGAGGTAAAACAACCCAACCCAACCCAACTCAGTAACTGACAAATGGAACAATTTAAAGAGAATCTGTAAATAAAAATTTCGTCTCCCCTTTGAATGGGAACTTGATGCACCAGTTAAAAAAAAAGTGGTTTAACAAAGCTCTCAGCAGCATGTTGCAACCAGAGTCAAATTTTCTTTCCTTCTAAGTTGGATCGTTTTACCTCTGAGCGACACTTTTTTTTTGCATGGGTTGGGTTGGGTTGTTTTACCTCTGAGCGGCACTTTTTTGCACACCATGGGCTAAATGGCCAGGTCACAAGGACTCCGAAGGCTCAGAGAAGGTTGGGGGAAGGTTGGAGAAGGTTTGGAGAAGGTTGAGAACCCACTGGAACAGCTGCTGGGAGACAGATGGTAGCCTCCCGTCAAGGCCATCCAGCGTGTTCTTTAACGTGCACAGGGTATGGCTCTCCCGCACACGGGGCCACGACTTAACGTCCCATCCGACGGACGGCGGTCTTTTCAAATCCATCGGTGTCCCCTACTGACCGTGGGCAGGGCGGGGAATTTTTTTTTTTTTTTTTTTTTTGCATGCAATGAGTTAAATTAACATCTATAACACAAGGCCAATGTACCCAATTTTTGACGTCACTTAAATAGTCCTACTATATGGCAAATCTTATATTTTTGATTCAAATTATTACTGGTGGACTCATGTTAATCTTTATATTAAAGTTTATCTATAAATATATATTTTATGTAGAAAGAAAATTATTCGTATTTATTATCAAATATAGTAATACTAATTAACACAAATAAATTTTCTTCTAAATAAAATATTTTTATAAACAAACATTAATATACAGATTAGCACAGAATCCACCAGTAACAATGTTAGAATCAAAAATATGAGATGCTTCTATATAGTAGGACTACTTAAGATGACGTCATAAATTTGGTCCTCTGGCTTTCTGTTATAGGAGGTGTTGGCTAAATCCTGAGGTCACAAAGACAGCTGTTAGGAGACAGATGGCAACCTCTCGTCAAAGCCACCGAAAATGCTCTTTAACGTGCAGAGGGTGTGGCCCTCCTGCACACGAGGCAAAGGCTTAACGTCCCATCCGACGGACGGCGGCCTTTCCAAGCCCATCGGTGTCACCTTTCTCACTGAGGGCAGGACGGGGTTTAGCGGACGTAAATTTTAACACTGGCACAGATGGGACTCGAACCTAGAAACTATAGATTATGAGCCTGGAACGCTACCAAAGCGCCAACTACCGCCCGTTGTTTTGTTCTGGGTTCGGTTGGGTTGTTTTACCTCTGAGCGGCACTTTTTTGCACACCATGGGCTAAATGGCCAGGTCACATGGATCCCGAAAGCTCAGAGAAGGTTGGGGGAGGGGACCCACTGGAACAGCTGTTGGAAGACAGATGGTAGCTTCCCGTCAAGGCCATCCAGCGTGTTCTTTAATGTTGGGTGGTTTTACCTCTGAGCGGCACTATTTTGCACACCATGGGCTAAAGGGTCAGGCCACAAGGACCCCGAAGGCTCTGAGAAGATTGGGGGAGGAGACCCACTGGAACAGCTGTTGGGAGACAGATGGTAGCTTCCCGTCAAGGCCATCTAGCGTGTTCTTTAACGTTGGGTGGTTTTACCTCTGAGCGGCACTATTTTGCACACCATGGGCTAAAGGGTCAGGCCACATGGACCCCGAAGGCTCAGAGAAGGTTGGGGGAGGGGACCCACTGGAACAGCTGTTGGGAGACAGATGATAGCCTCCCGTCAAGGCCATCCAGCGTGTTCTTTAACGTTGGGTTGTTTTACCTCTGAGCGGCACTTTTTTGCACACCATGGGCTAAATGGCCAGGTCACAAGGACCCCGAAGGCTCAGAGAAGGTTGGGGGAGGGGACCCACTGGAACAGCTGTTGGGAGACAGATGGTAGCCTCCCGTCAAGGCCATCCAGCGTGTTCTTTAACGTGCACAGGGTATGGGCTCTCCCGCACACGGGGCCACGGCTTAACGTCCCATCCGACGGACGGCGGCCTTTCCAAGCCCATCGGTGTCCCCTACTGACCTTGGGCAGGGCGGGGAATTTTGCGGAGATAAATCTCAACGCTGACCCAGCTGGGACTCGAACCTGGGAACTACAGATTACGAGCCTGGCGCGCTACCGACTGAGCCACTCCCGCCCCGAAGGTGGTGCAACAGGAAACGAGATTAATCGGACCAGACGACCTTCTTCCAATCATTCAAGGTCCAGTTTTGATGCTCACATGCTCACTGTAGGCTCTTTCGATGGTGAACCGAGGTTAACATAGGCACTCAGAGAGGCCTGCGGTTGTGCAGCCCCATTTTTAGCAGGGTTCTGTTGTGTGTTGTGACACATCACTCAAGTCAACAGCATTCAAATTACGGGCGAGTTGCACCACAGTATCCCTTCTGTTGGCTCCCGACCTTACGGGATAGCCTTCACTCACCTCTAACATAGATGAGCCGTGGTCGACCCACACCTTGCTGGCGGCTCGTGGTTTTTTCCCTCCTCGGATCACTTTCTGAAGGTACTAACCACGGCTGACCGTAAGCATCCCACAAGCCTTGCCGTCTGGGAAATGCTCTAACCCAGTCGTCTGGCCATTACAATTTGACCTTTGTCAAACGCACTTAAGTCTGCTGCCTTTCCCATCTGAAGAATAAGAATAACACTGATTGACAGAGCTCAGTAGCAGGTGTTATTTATACCGTTTCATGACCTTCACATACGCCTTCGTTTAGCTGCAGTTGCTTCGATTTGCATAAAGACGTGCTGGTCATAATGTTTTGGCTCTTCGGTGGGTTGGGTTGTTTTTCCTCTGAGCGGCACTTTTTTGCACACCATGGGCTAAATGGCCATGTCACATGGACCCCGAAGGCTCAGAGAAGGTTGGGGGAGGGGACTCACTGGAACAGCTGTTGGGAGACAGATGGTAGCCTCCCGTCAAGGCAATCCAGCGTGTTCTTTAACGTGCACAGGATATGGCTCTCCCGCACACGGGGCCACTGCTTAACGTCCCATCCGACGGACGGCGGCCTTTCCAAGCCCATCGGTGCCTCCTATTGACCGTGGGCAGGGCGGGAAATTTTTGCGGAGATAAATCTCAATGCTGACCCAGCTGGGACTCGAACCTGGGAACTACAGATTAACGAGACTGGCGCGCTACCGACTGAGCCACCCCCGCCCCAACACAGTGGGGAAATTGATATAATTTGCAAAGAGAGCAAATGACATAATTGGCAAATCGATTGACAAACCAATTGAAACAATTGAGAAACCAGTTTACAGGACAATTGACTTGACAGAGCATTTGACAAAAATGACAAAGCAGCTAACAGAGCAATTGACGTAATTGATAAACCAGATGACAAAGCAATTCACATAGCTGACAACACAATTGCCAGGGTTGACAGAGTAAATGAAACGAATGATAACCCAATTGACAAAATGATGCTATTGACATAATTCACAAACCAATAACAAAGCAACTGACACAAACAAAATATACATTCATAAAATTGACAAACCAGTTGTAAGTGCAACTGACAAAATTGCTTTTCCTAATTGTTTGACAAATATGTCAATCAGTTCAAAGCACAATTCACAAAGCAACTGAAAGCGAAATTCAGACATTTCACAAACAATTGGTGAACAAGTTGACAGAACAACTGACGCAGTTGAAAAATCGGAGAGCAATTGAAAATAACTGAAAAAGCAGTTGATTGGCGATTTGGCACGATTACCAAATTCACATAATTCACGAACTGTTAAGAGAGAAAATGACACAACAAACTTCTTTGACAAATCAGTTGAAAGAGCAGTTGACACAATTGACAAACCAACTGAAAGTGACCAGCACCAAAACAGCAAATAACACAAATTGGAACACGGTTGACATAGCAATTGACGTAACTGACAAACCAGTTGAAACAGTAATTGACACAGGTGACAACACAGTTGACAGAACAATTGGCACATTTCCCAAACCACTCAACAGACCAATTGACGAACAAGTTAACAGAGCAATAAAATGATTCACAAACCATATAACAGTGCAACTGAAGCAATTCAGAAAATCCACAAACCAGTTCACAGAGCAACTGGCACAATTGCCAAATTAATTCACATAATTGACAAATTGCTTGAAAACGCAATTGGACATGTTTGACAAATAAGCTGAAACGGCAAATTCCCACAACTGACAAACCAGCTGAAAGAGCAAACCAGTCAACAGACCAATTGACAAACCAGTTGACAGAAACTGAAATAATTAACAAAGCGTTGACAGTGCAATTGATCAATTATTGACAGAGGAAATGACACAAGTGACTTGCAAAAGCTAGTGACAAAAATGATAAACAAGCTGAAAGATCAATTCAAACAGCTGACAACATAGTTCACATAGCAATTGACAAACCACTCAATAGACCAGCTGGCAAACAATTTCATAGAGCGATTGATATAATTCACAAACCAGTTGGGAATGCAATTGCATAATCCGTAAACCCAATGAGAGAGCAATTGACAAATTGTATCAGTTGCACTCTCAATGGATGCATTAATTTACATAATCGACAAACTGGATGATACAGCATTTCAAAATTTGACTTCTTTGAGTAAAGAATTGAGAGAGGGTTGGGTTGTTTTACCTCTGAGCGGCACTTTTTTTGCACACAATGGGTTAAATGGCCAGGTCACAAGGACCCCGAAGGCTCAGAGAAGGTTGGGGGAGGGGACCCACTGGAACAGCTGTTGGGAGTCAGATGGTAGCCTCCCGTCAAGGCCATCCAGCGTGTTCTTTAACGTTGGGTTGTTTTACCTCTGAGCGGCACTTTTTTTGCACACAATGGGTTAAATGGCCAGGTCACAAGGACCCCGAAGGCTCAGAGAAGGTTGGGGGAGGGGACCCACTGGAACAGCTGTTGGGAGTCAGATGGTAGCCTCCCGTCAAGGCCATCCAGCGTGTTCTTTAACGTTGGGTTGTTTTACCTCTGAGCGGCACTTTTTTTGCACACAATGGGTTAAATGGCCAGGTCACAAGGACCCCGAAGGCTCAGAGAAGGTTGGGGGAGGGGACCCACTGGAACAGCTGTTGGGAGTCAGATGGTAGCCTCCCGTCAAGGCCATCCAGCGTGTTCTTTAACGTTGGGTTGTTTTACCTCTGAGCGGCACTTTTTTTGCACACAATGGGTTAAATGGCCAGGTCACAAGGACCCCGAAGGCTCAGAGAAGGTTGGGGGAGGGGACCCACTGGAACAGCTGTTGGGAGACAGATGGTAGCCTCCCGTCAAGGCCATCCAGCGTGTTCTTGAACGTGCACAGTATATGGCTCTCTCGCACACGGGGCCACGGCTTAACGTCCCATCCGACGGACGGTGATCTTTCCAAGCCCATCGGTGTCCCCTACTGACCGTGGGCAGGGCGGGGAATTTTTGCGGAGATAAATCTTAACGCTGGCCCAGCTGGGACTCGAACATGGGAACTACAGATTACGAGCCTGGCGCGCTACCGACTGAGCCACCCCCGCCCCCATTAGAAGAGGATTTGACAACCAGTTAAGAGAGCAATTTACAATGGTTGACTGAGCAATTCACATAGCTGGCAATATAATTGATGTAGTAATTGACACAAAAGCCAACAAATCTATTGAAGAACAAGTTGACAGAGCAGTCAAAAACAGCAGACAAACCAGTTGGCACTGTAATTGACAAAACTGACGAATTGGCACAGTTCAGAAAAAGACACTGTTTAAAAATTGGCATAATTCACGAACCTTTTTGACAAAACAAAGACACGACTGGTTTATTTGAAAAACCAGTTAAAAGAGCAATTGACACAACTGACAGCACAGTTCACAGAGAAATTCACACAGCTCTCGACGTGATTGAGAGAGTAATTGACAAACCAGTTCACAGAGAAATTCACACAGCTCTCGGCGTGATTGAGAGAGTAATTGACACAATTGACAAACCAGTTCACAGGCCAATTGAGGAACAAGTTGACAGTGCAATTAAAATAATTGACAAACCAGTTGACAGTGCAATTGACTTATTTGACAAACCATTTGAAAGGGCAACTCGCACATTTGACAAAAAAGTTGAAAGAGCAATTGACATAGATGACATAATTGACAGAGCAATTGCCGAATCATTTGACAACTCACTTTACGGACGAGTTGGCAGAGCAATTGCAATAATTGACAAACCCGTTTACAGTACAATTGGCGCAATTTACCAAATGACACAATCAAACAAATTGACATAATCCACAAACCAGTTGGCAGAGCAAATGAAAAATTTACCAGTTTGTCACACCAGTTGAAATAGCAACTGACACGATTGACTGAAAGACTAAAAGAGTAATTCACAAAGCAGCTGAAAGAGCAAACGATATAATTATAACAACACGTTCGACAGAGCAATTGACGCAGCTGACAAACCAGCTGGAAGAACAATTGACACAGCTGAGAGCACAGTTGAAGAGCAATTACTATAATTGACAAAACAGTTGACATACCAATTAATCAAGAAACTGACAGAGCAATTGCAGACAGTACAAGTGACATAACATAGAAAATGACACAATAAATGAATTGGTATAATCCAGAAACCAGTTGGCAGAGCAAATGGCAAATTGACTTATTTCAAAAACCAGCAGAAAGAGCAATTGCATAATTTATAGTCTGAAAGAGTTATTGACACAACTGAAAGCACAGTTTAGAACACAATTGACAAATAGATTGAGAGAGTAATTGATGCAACTGAAGACACAGCTTAGAACACAATTGACAGAGCAGTTATATAATTGGCAAGTAGACTGAAAGAGTAATCGATACAAAACATAATTTAGAATGCACTTGACAGGACAATTGACATAATTCACAAAAAACCTGAAAGAGAAATTGACACAACTGAAAATACCGTTTAAAACACAATCAACAGAGCAATTGACAAATAGAGTGAAACACAGTTCATAACACAATAAACAGGACAATTGACATAATTCACAAAAAGATTGAAAGAGAAATTGACACAATTGAAAACCCATGTTAGAACATAATTGACAGATCAATTGACATAATTTACAAAGACAAAGTGGAATTGACACAACTGAAAACACAGTTTAGAACACAATTGACATAATTTCCAAATAAATTGACAGAGCAATTGACACAATTGAAAACACGGTTTAGAACATAATTGACAGAGCAATTGACAAATAGACTGAAAGAGTAATTGACACAGCTGACAACACAGTGTTTGGAACACTTGACACAGTTGATGAAACAATTGGCACAGTTGAAAAACCAGTCGACATACCAATTCATGAACAAGTTGACAGAGCAATTGACTTATTTGGCAAACCACTTGAAAGATGCATTGACACAATTGACAAAGCAGCTGAAAGAGGACTCGAGAAACCAAATGAAAGATAAATTACCTTATTGACAAAGCAGCTGAAAGAGCAATTGGAACATCTGACAGGGCAATTGACACATCTGACAACAAAGTTCACAGAGCTATTCACAAAGCATTTGACAGACCAATTAACAAACACATTGACAGAGCGATTAAAATATTTCGCAAATCGGTTGACAGTGAAAATGACGCAATCAACAGATTAATTCACATAATTGACAAATTACTTCATGGGGCAATTGACACAAATGATAAACCAGCTGAAGGAGAAACCGACACAGTTTGTTTAGCATTCGGCAGATCAAGCGATAGTGACAGAGCAGTTGCAATAACAGAAATAATTGAGCGACAGTTGACGACAAGGCGGTTGGCACAATTGACGAATTGGTATTATTCACAAGACAGTTGGCAGAGCAATTGAGACAATTAACAAATTCGCATAATTGACAAACCAGTTGAAAGAGCAATTGAATTGTTTGTCAAACCAGTTGAAAGAGCAATTGATAAACTAGTTAGAAGAACAATTGACACAACTGGCAAACGAGCTGCAAGAACAACTGGATACACATTTGACAGAACAACTGGATACACATTTGACAGAACAACTGACACAGCTGACAACATTGTTGAAACGAGAAATTTTCGTAATTGGCATTCAGGTCGACAGATCAATTTACCAAACAACAGAAATAATTGACAAACAATTGAAAGAGCAATTGACACAATTGACAATACAATTGGCAGTGCAAATGACAGCTGATAATATAGTTGACAGTGCAAATGACACAGCTGCCTAACAAACCAGTTGAAAGACCAATTGACACAACTGACAGAGCAAAAATTGACACACCAGTCGACAAGTCAATTGATGAATGCGTTGGTAGAGCAACTAAAATAACTGACAAACCAATTGACAATGCAATTGATTAATTGACAAAATTCTGAAACTAGTTGACAAAGCAAATGACCCAATTGACAAATGAATTCACATAATTGGCAAACCAATTGATAGAGCAATTCACTTATTTTGACAAAAAAGTCGAAAGAAAAATTGGGATAATTGACGAACCAGCTGAAATATCAATACAGAGATGACAAAACAGTTGACAGAGCAACTGAAATAATTCATAAATCAGTTGCCATTTCAATTAACAAATTGAAATAATCCCCAACTCATTTAATAGAGCAATTGACAAACCAGCTGAAAAAGCAATTGGCAAAATTTAACCTAAATGATGAATCGATTGAGACAACAATTGATAGTCCAATTAACACATCACTTATGACAAATGATGTGACATTTGCAATAACAGTTAAACAAAGTAAATGGCCCACTAATTCACACGTTAACTGATACAGTAAATTGACACATTTGGCACAAAAGGGTTGACATTGGCATCGGCAGACTTCATATCCAAACTGCCTTTGTAATTAACTCACACGAACTTAAAATAGGTGTGCATATTTAATCCATTTTGCAAAAATTCTTAGCCTTTCTGTTTGTTTTTCGTCTCATTTTTGCATCCTGGAAAAATATACTGTACAGTCATTCAAAAAAATATCCGAACACTATGGTTGATTACAGATTTTAGAAAAAATATCCGGCAACTATTTTTTTTTTAGAAATTAGTGATCTGGCAGCCTTCGTGTCACGTGACACGAAGGTTGCCAGATCACTAATTTCTAAAAAAAAAATAGTTGCCGGATATTTTTTCTAAAATCTGTAATCAACCATAGTGTTCGGATATTTTTTAATATATATAATGCGTATGAATATATAATACAATGAATATGGAGCGTGTGCAATTACCGTTCACAGCAAACTGGAGCGGTTGCGGTTAATGCTCACAGCACATTGGATCGTGTGGGCTCACTCACGGAAACATTGAGCGTGTGCAGTTACCGTTCACAGCAAACTGGAGAGTGTGCAGTAACTGCACACGCTCCAGTTTGCTGTGAGTTGTTGCCGCTCAGCAGTAACTGCACACGCTCCACGTTGTTGTTAGAATAAGAATCTGTTTGCTGTGAACGGTAACTGGAGCGTGTACAGTTGCTGTACACGCTCCAGATATTTTTCCTGAATTCTGTAATCACGTGACACGAAGGTTGCCAGATCACTCATTTCGAAAAAAAATCGTTGCCCGATTTTTTTTCTGAATTCTGTAATCAACCATAGTGTTCGGATACTTTTTTTTAATATATATATAATGCGTATGAATATATAATGCAATGAATATGGAGCGTGTGCAGTTACCGTTCACAGGAAACTGGAGCGGTTGCGGTTAATGTTCACAGCACATTGGATCGTGTGGGCTCACTCACGGAAACATTGAGCGTGTGCAGTTACCGTTCACAGCAAACTGGAGCGTGTGCAGTTACCGTTCACAGCAAACTGGAGCGTGTACAGTTGCTGTACACGCTCCAGATATTTTTCCTGAATTCTGTAATCACGTGACACGAAGGTTGCCAGATAACTAATTTCGAAAAAAAATCGTTGCCAGATATTTTTTCTGAATTTTGTAATCAACCATGGTGTTCGGATACTTTTTTGAGCGACTGTACTGCACATTCCCCTGGCTCCAATCCTGAGTCGCTTCGGTTTCTGAATTATCATCAAATGACAAAAGGTTATTAGATACATTATCATATAATGATTCGAAACAATACAGATTTTTCTACATCAATGATTCCTTTGTTTTTATAGCTGAACTTTTACCCAATAATCACACCTAAAATTTACTTAAATCATTGATTTACATGGACCATGAAACATTTTACCTGACTATAGGATGCTTTTGTGTGGAAAGAGGCACTGATCCTGTGAGGAAACTGGAATAGGGGCAAGCTTCAAAATGTAAATCCGATGCCAGGCACCTCTGATAGAGTTTGCAATCATCAAATATGTGATAGCCGTGTCCGATTCTCTCTGCCATCATTTCGTCGACGGCAACTGCCACATTGCGTGCTGGCCCTGCCTCTGCTGCGTGAACTGTTCGGTGGATGCCGACTTCGGCCGCTTTCTGTGCAAAAGGGAAAAAGGTAATCACTACAAGCAGAAAAGCAATTTGTTAATTCACGTGATGTTTTATCAAAATCACTAAATAATTTCAAACTTTTTTTTCCTAACCACATATTAATGGTTCTTTAAGTTCATAACAATAAATAATTAGCTTTAAAACAAGTGTTTGTTGATGACAGACTCTGTAGAGTTCAGTCAGCGTTGAGATTTTTCTCCGCAAAATTCCCCGCCCTGCCCACGGTCAGTAGGGGACACAGATGGGCTTGGAAAGGCCACCGTCCGTCGGATGGGACGTTAAGCCGTGGCCCCGTGTGCGGGAGAGCCATACACTGTGCACGTTAAAGAACACCCTGGATGACCTTCACAGGAGGCTACCATCTGTTTCCCCAACAGCCGTTCCAGTGGGTCCCCTCCCCCAACCTTCTCCGAGCCTTCGGGGTCCTTGTGACCTAGCCATTCAGCCCACGGTGTGCAAAAAAGTGAAGCTCAGAGGTAAAACAACCCAACGTTAAAGAACACGCTGGATGGCCTTGACGGGAGGCTACAATCTGTCTCCCAACAGCTGTTCCAGTGGGTCCCCTCCCCCAACCTTCTCTGAGCCTTCGGGGTCCATGTGACCTGGCCATTTAGCCCATGGTGTGCAAAAAAGTGCCGCTCAGAGGTAAAACAACCCAACCCAACCTTGACTGGAGGTGATGTCTGCCTTTTAGGCGAGTCGATGCAGCGGGAGGGGGGGGGGCATGAACGAGTAAAAGACCAAGAGAAATGCGACTTGAACCCAAGAAAGCTCCCAGTGTTGAAGAAAGTTAGGTGCTGAACGATGAACCAAGAATAATGATGAGAAGGCAAAACGCAAATCAGCAGTGATTCAGCCGTCCAAGAGGGGTAAGAGAGGTAGGCTGTAATATAGAATCGGTTTTGCATGCCCAGCTAATTTATAGTTATTTAACAGAGTAATGCATAAATTGGTTAATTTAAGTGATCGCTTATTCAGCAGATAGTCATAGAGCGTTGTTTAGGTAAAGTTACTTAAATTGCTGAATTGAATCAAGTTAATTGTAGTAATAACCTTTTTGATCAAAGTATTAAGATATTCCAAGTATCATATTATATATCAGTTATGTATCTTTGAAATTGCAATTATATGTGCTAAGTGTTATGGATTCAAGTGTCTTTTTTCTAAGATGCTGATTGTGATTATTATTAGTAAGATACAAAAAGAGTGATACCAGCCTCTCAAGATGGCAACCTGTATTAAATGAATTAAACCAATCTTTTGTTAAAGTTAAAAAATTTACCTTCAATTCTGAAGCTCTGAAAGACCCAGTTATAGCTAAAGCTTATCATGATAGGTTGGGTTGGTTGTTTTACCTCTGAACGGCACTTTTTTCCACATCATAAGCTAAATGGCCAGGTCACAAGGACCCCGAAGGCTCAGAGAAGGTTGGGGATCCACTAGAACAGCTATTGGTAGACAGATGGTAGCCTCCCATCAATGCCATCCAGCGTGTTCTTTAATGTGCACAGGGTATAGCTCTCCCGCACACGGAGCTACGGCTTAACGTCCCATCCGACGAACGGCGGCCTTTCCAAGCTCATCAGTATCCCCTACTGACCGTGGACAGGACGGGGAATTTTGCGGAGATAAATCTCAACGCTGACCCAGCTGGGACTCGAACATGGGAAGTACAGATTACGAACCTGGCGCGCTACCGACTGAGCCACCCCAGCCCAACCATGATAAGTTACTTTAGTCATTATGACAGTCATGGTTTGCTTACTTCTGAAGTTGAGGAAGAATGGGGCCATTTTAAACAGGCTTTTTTGGAAACTAACAGTACTCTTTTAGGGAAAAAAGGAGAACAGGAGACAGAATTATTTGAGTGATAAGGCACTTGAGCGTATTTCGGAAAGAAAGAACTGCAGGAATGTCCTTAATCAATACCCTAGTAGTCCTAATAGAAAGGATTACAGAGAACTTAATAAACGTGTAAAAGATCAGTTAGCTGCTGATAAGAATCTTTGGCTTGATGGTTTGGCTGACAAAGCCGAGGAAGCAGTTAGACAGCACAACCTCAGAGAGCTGTACCAGATAGTTAATGTTTTGTGTGGTAGAAAACGGACAGGTATACAGGGATTGAAGGATAAACAAGGTAAGGTTATATAGAAGGGGAGGATTCTGTCATGGCTAGGTGGGCTGAGCATTTCAGTGATGTTCTAAACAATGTGATTAATTCTACTCCCATTGTTTGCAATGATGATAGATGCATTGGTGGCTTTAATGTTGACCCTATAACACAATCTGAAGTTATTTTGGCTATTTCTAAACTTAAACTACATAAATCCCCGGGAGTATATAAAAATTACTATGGAAATGCTTAGAGCTGGGAATGTTTCTGTTACCACTTGAATGACTGAAATTCAGAATATCTTTTATGATAAAGGCATGGTTCCTAAGGATTTTACCAGAGCTATTATTATCCCTATTTTCAAAAAAGGTGATCGCAGTTCTTGTGATAACTATAGGGGTATCAGCCTACTCTCTGTTCCAGGTAAAGTTCTTTCCATGATTGTGCTTAATAGAATTAAGAATCTGGTTGACAGGCAATTGCATGATGAGCAATGTGGATTCAGAAGTGGTAGGGGATGTGTGGATCAGATATTTTCACTTAGGCAGATTCTTGAGAAATGTTTAGAGTTTCAGAAACCTTTGGTTGCTAGCTTTGTTGATTTCAAAAAGGCTTTCGACTCTGTTGATCGTCATAATTTTTGGTTGATTGCGAGATCATATGGTATACCTATATATAGAGAGCTTTCATTATGTTAACTGAGTCGTGTGTGAGAGTTGATAAGGCTTGTAGCAATTGGTTTAGCATTACTTCTGGTGTTCGACAAGGGTGCATTTTGTCTCTTTTTCTCTTTAGCTTCGTTATTGATTATGTTATGCGAAATTCACTTCAAGGGAAACATTTTGGCCTTAAATGGTCTGGAGATACGAAAATTTCTGATTTAGATTATGCTGATGATTAGACCCTTTTAGCAAATGATGTTGATGAGATGAACTCTTTCATTCGAGCTGTTGATGAAACTGGTAGTAGAGTAGGTTTGGTTATAAACAGAGAAAACTAAAGTGATGAAAATTGGTCAGGCAGGCTGTGATTCAGTTAATCTGAATGGTTGCAGTCTTGAGCAGGTGTCACAGTTTAATTATCTTGGGAGCTATGTAACTGATACTGGTGATGTGCGGCATGAGATTAACAGATGAATAGGGATTGCTGCCGGGACTTTTAAGAATCTACGGAGAGTGTGAAGAAATAGGCATATACACCTAAAGACTAAAATTAGACTGTATAATAGTTTGGTTCTTTCTAGGGTTAGTTATGGTAGTGAAACTTGGACACTTTGTAAACAAGATAACAGGAAACTAGATGCTTTTGATTCCAGATGCTTATGCAGTATCTTGGGCATTAGGTGGTTCAACTTTGTAACTAATGATGAGGTTAGGCAAAGGAGTTTGCAGCCTCCTTTAAGCAGCATATTGTGCAGAGAGAGACTCCGCTGGTTTGGCCATGTTGCCCGTATGAATAATTATAGATTGGCGAATAGGGTTATGAACAGTGTGCCTAAAGGCCTCAGAAAGAAGGGGAGACCTAGGATGCGGTGGGCAGACAACGTCAAACAGGACCTTGTTAGAATTGGTGTGCAGTGGCCAAATGCAGCAGGTGTAGCTCAAGACAGATCTGCTTGGAGAACATAATTGCAACTCTGTAGCACATGACTGCTTGAGGATGATGATTATGATCATGAAATCAATTTTCATTTTTATTAAATGCCCGCCTTGTTCTAGTTCTTATGGTAAACCATATTTGTTTGGCCAAAGTTGTATCACCCCAGCGAATGGCCAGAAGTTTAGCTGTCGTTGCTGCCCAGGTCGCCACTAGTCTGGATAATTTTTCCAACTTGTGTTCCTACGAAAGGAAGGGAGGAATTATTTTTCAGAGTACTTTCATGAAGGGCCTAGGAGCACCACATGTTATAATCAGTTACAAAATAGGTTTGTTAAGTGGCCCAGTGATGTAGTATTTAAGAAAATATTATTTGTATTGGAAATTGCAGTCTTTTTTCAAGCAGCTTTCTGGGTTTTTTTAAAGATGACATCACGCAAGCTGCCATAATTTTCTGATTAGAAGCGTTGGGCAAGCCACAAAGTGGTTCCCATTACTGATCAGGCTCTCGTTACCCCTTTAACGGGTTAGCCTCGCGCCACGCGATCCAAACTCTGGCGAGTGTGTGACATACCATCTGCAATACAAATGTTAGTCTTAGTATTTGGCAGGCCTGTCCAGGTACCCAGTTGTCAGAATGCAGATCAATTTTTTTTGTGCTCTGGCCCCGGTATGACATGGAAGTTTCTTATGTTGTCTTTCTGATAAGATCTCACAAGACTTCTCAGTGGTATATTATACTTCATCTTCCGGTCATATCTTTGTTGTAAGCAGTTACTTGAGGGAGCTATTGAGGGATAATTTAGTTTTGAAAATAAATATTGCATGACTTAGTTTCACCTTAAACACAGCGATGTCCTCCGGTGTCCCTACTTCTGGATTTTCGACTCCAAGGATATCGATTCCTACGATGCCTTCGTCTCGGAACTCTTCACATAGCTGAAGAACTTCGCGGGACCATTCTTCAAAAGACAGATAAGCAAGCGATTTACTGACATGCAACAGAAAATTTAAACACATTCAAGAACTCTAAAGTAAAAATTACTCCCTCTCATTAGCTATTAAGCTACACTGTTTACTATTTATTGGTAGAAGTAATATTGCTTCGCAAATTGCGAAATGAAATTAAATTCCCAAATACAAAAAAAAGAAAGTAAACCAGAGTATCACATGATCTCGATTTCAGGTTTTGCTTCTGAGCAGCAGGTGATGATTCATATATTGCGAGATCTTTTTTTTTTTCAGTTCCGTTTAAAGGCAGTTTTGCTCGTACACTAATTCGAAAGAACCTTTCAATGAAGGAATTTGGGTTGTTTTACCTCTGAGCGGCACTTTTTTGCACACCATGGGCTAAATGGCCAGGTCACATGGACCCCGAAGGCTCAGAAGGTTGGGGGAGGGGACCCACTGGAACAGCTGTTGGGAGACAGATGGTAGCCTCCCGTCAAGGCCATCCAGCGTGTTCTTTAACGTGCACAGGGTAAGGCTCTCCCACACACGGGGCCACGGCTTAACGTCCCATCCGACGGACGGCGGCCTTTCCAAGCCCATCGGTGTCCCCTACTGACCGTGGGCAGAGCGGGGAATTTTGCGGAGATAAATCTCAACGCTGATCCAGCTGGGACTCGAACCTGGGAACTACAGATTACGAGCCTGGCGCGCTACCGACTGAGCCACCCCCGCCCCTTTTCATGAAGGGAAGCCCTTTAAAATAAAACATTAATCCCTGCCTTTTGATTTCTGGTTGGCCCCTTTTTTGAGAAATCTGCATTCTTTGTCAGATGTGAGGCCCAAATTGCCCCTAGGCATCAATTTTCTCTTTTCAAGCACTCTTAGGCAGAGATATGACCCTTGACCTACAAGGACCCGCTGAATCCGAAGTTTCCTAATGTTTCTGAGATCTACGATCCAAAATACTCTTTGGCTCTAACTGAGGCAGTGGCCAGAAGGGATTTCAGTCTTAGTAGGGCACGTCTCTGTGGGAGAAGACTTGCGCACTCTAGTAGTTTCTAGGACACTTCTCCGTCCTCTATGTATGTTGCAAAAAACATTAATACAAGCGCTACTTAGGATCGCCACAGGAAAGGAAAATTCATCCCGAAGGGGTGATGTGCGACTATGGAGAGTGTGGAGAAATAGGTTGATCAAAGCTCTTTTGGGTCGGTCAAAGCTCTTTCGGGTCGGTCAAATCTCTTTCAGGTCCAAGCCCACCGGGCTGATCAAGCCCTTTTGCTGAAAAACAATATCTCTGCAATTACCAGCATATTTTGAAAGAAATGTGTAATAATATATGAATGCCAAGGGATGGTGAGAATGTCTAGTTTCGCGTCTAGGAATCACCTTAGACTAGAGGTTGAGAGTTCATCAGTGCTTGAAAGCCACCCAAGGAAGCAAAGCTCTCATTGGATCACTTTAACGAGGGGCATTTGGGTTGGGTTGTTTTACCTCTGAGCGGCACTTTTTTGCACATCATGGGCTAAATGGCCTGGTCACATGGACCCCGAAGGCTCAGAGAAGGTCGGAGGAGGGGACCCACTGGAACAGCTGTTGGGAGACAGATGGTATCCTCCCGTCAACGCCATCCAGCGTGTTCTTTAACGTGCACAGGGTATGGCTCTCCCGCACACGGGGCCACGGCTTAACGTCCCATCCGACGGACGGCGGCCTTTCCAAGCCCATCGGTGTCCCCTACTGACCGTGGGCAGGGCGGGGAATTTTGCGGAGATAAATCTCAACGCTGACCCAGTTGGGACTCGAACCTGGGAACTACAGATTACGAGCCTGGCGCGCTACCGACTGAGCCACCCCCGCCCCACGGCAACAAGGTTTTGCCATCTTAGCCAAAAGGGGGGGGGGGGGGGTGCGAAATAAATTTTTTTAAAGAGATAAACGAAATAATGTGTTTTTTTTTTGTTTTACAGACACTAACAAAATGTTAATGATTTAAACAATATTTGATAATTTCAGCATTTCCTGTAGACGTTTAAACGTCTATAAATCAATTAATGTTTTTTGTGGAAAAAGCCGGTTTTAGTTCAATAGGTTAGAATGTTCTGGCTTATTTGTGGAGAGCTGTGGGTTCGAATCACGTATGTCGGCGAATTTTTTTTTCCACAAAAATATTAATATTTACGTTTTTCGAATCCCCATCAGCTGCAATTTCCCGTGTTAGAGAGTGCTAAAGGTGGTAAATAAAAACTCGAAAGGCGACCTCTAGCGGAGGAAGAAGCTGGAAAATATCAAATTTTTAAATAATATTGCAAACGATCTATTTTTGCTAGAAACTCGAGTTTTTGGTCATAGAGTGTAAGATCAAGTGGTTTGTCCTAATAGTAATGATTTGTCCCATTGATAAAATGCAACTTTTCTGCTTTAAGACATAAATGACAAATTTTTTTTGCACATTACAGGTACTAATAAAATATTAATAATTTATTTTGCCGAAATTTCTACCATGAAGAGATTACTTAAAACATTCGTTAAAAGTTTTGCAGTTCCGATATTTAGTGATCTCTAATGAGATAAATTAAAACTACCTTTGGAAATGAGAATTACATTTCATTTAGAAATCAACTAAAAGAGATTTCCAATTATCTCTTAAAACAAAAGCGTTCCGTTTCTTCCCTACCTTGGGATTAGGGTCAACTCATTGTTGTCAATGGAATTTTCAAGACTGTCAGATTCAACGACCAAAATTTCAAATTTCTAGCATAAACTACATCGTTTGCGATATTCGTTTTAAATTTTTGGTATTTTTCCCACCGTTAGAGGGCGCAGTTTTAGCTTTTTGGAAATTCGCAAAATGCAAATTGTAATATTCCATCAGTACCTTACCAACCCAAAAAGAATTTTTAATTTATCTCTAAAAATATACTTTTCTGTCAAAACAAAAAAAAGTTGCATTCACCTCCCCCCTGGGTCCAAAGGGTCAAGTGATTGTTGCCAATGGTAACTTCGTAACCTTCACATTTCAACAAAAAAATTTTAAACTTGTAACATAGCTACATCCTACGGAATATTCGTTTGATATTTTGGAATTTTTCAAAATTTTCCACCGTTAGAGGGAGCAGTTATATCTTTTGGGAGATTCGAAAAATGCAAATAGTCATATATTATTAATTCCTATCTAACGCAAAAAGAATTTTTTATTTATCTGTATAAACAAAAAAGTTCGATGTGTACAGACGACAAGACAACAAAACGAAATTATCTTTTTTTTAAAGAAAAAAAAAAGACGTAAAATTTACTTTTCCTTTTTTTAGCCGTTTTCTAAAGTGCTTCTAATCACGAAAAGTGAAATCTGTATCAAATATTACCCTACCTTTTCACGAATCCATAAGTATTCGTGCAATACCATTCAGCTATGCAAGCTAAACAATCCGACCGACGACAAAACATGGCGTCCAATTTTGAGATGGCTGGTTGGTTGGTTGTTTTACCTCTGAGCGGCACTTTTTTGCACACCATGGGCTAAATGGCCAGGTCACAGGGACCCCGAAGGCTCAGAGAAGGTTGGTGGAGGGGACCCACTGGAACAGCTGTTGGGAGACAGATGGTAGCCTCCCGTCAAGGCCATCCAGCGTGTTCTTTAACGTTGGGTTGTTTTACCTCTGAGCGGCACTTTTTTGCACACCATGGGCTAAATGGCCAGGTCACAGGGACCCCGAAGGCTCAGAGAAGGTTGGTGGAGGGGACCCACTGGAACAGCTGTTGGGAGACAGATGGTAGCCTCCCGTCAAGGCCATCCAGCGTGTTCTTTAACGTGCACAGAGTATGGCTCTCCCGCACACGGAGCCACGTCTTAACGTCCCATCCGACGGACGGCGGCCTTATCCAAGCCCATCGGTGTTACCTACTGACCATGGGCAGGGCGGTGAGTTTTGCGGAGATAAATCTCAACGCTGACCCAGCTGGAACACGAATCTGGGAACTACAGATTATGAGCCTGACGCGCTACCGACTGAGCCACCCCCGCCCCATTTTGAGATGGCCAACCTCTACCTATATAGGACCTCTACATAAAGCGAACCAGGCGACCGCCTAAGGTTTCGTGCTGTTTTCTTCCAACAAATAAAAACTACAGTATTAAGCATTAAGTCAAGGGGCTTCATGTACAGTGGCGTAGCTAACACCATGATGCCTGGGTACGTCCTGGGGTCCCCAGCTCAGAGGTGGGCCCGAAAAAAGACCCTCCCAAGTTGTTGCACCCTAGTATACAGAATGTATATTTTTATGCATTTATTAAGTTTTTAATTTGAATATTTGTTTAAATTTTTTTTTCATTAGTTACTTTTGAGGTGTATTTGCAAAATATTTATTTCATTTTGTAGGGTTGCAGTAGTAGTTGCAGTTTAAAATACTTATATTTTCTTAAAAGTAATATTTTAAAATTGACAACAGTAAAAGGACTCGCAAATCTATTGATTATTGAAAAAGTTACATTTTCCTTCAGTTTACCAGATGTGTGTTCAGTTGGGATAATTTTCCTAACTATAGTCGTAACAGTTACTGCTGCTGAAAGGTCATTCTCTAAACTAAAACTCGCAAAATACTATCTAAGAAGAATGAACGTCTGAGCGTTAAAGTTTTCTCTCAGTTGAGCACGAGGCAGCTCACCGCTTAAGAAAAAACCTCCAGGGCCTTATCCACCACGTTTCTCGAAACGAAAGTTAGAAGGAAGCAGTTTTAGGTGAGTAGCTACTTTCCAGTAAGTTGAAAAATTAGCATTTTGATTGAACTCTGACTGATATTTCAAAATAAAATAAAAATGACAATAACAATTCACATTTTAAACTTAGCTGAGTAATTAAATCTTTAATATTTTATTTTTAGTGTTAAATTAAATGAGGGGTTTTTTTTTATGCATGGAGGCCCTACGTTGTACTTCTGCCGCTATTCGTGTACGACTTTCTCGTAGTGCCTCACTATCTCTAGAGGGGCGGGGGTGGCTCAGTCGGTAGCGCGGCAGGCTCGTAATCTGCAGTTCCCAGGTTCGAGTCCCAGCTGGGTCAGCGTTGAGATTTATCTCCGCAAAATTCCCGCCCTGCCCACGGTCAGTAGGGGACACCGATGGGCTTGGAAAGGCCGCCGTCCGTCGGATGGGACGTTAAGCCGTGGCCCCGTGTGCGGGAGAGCCATACCCTGTGCACGTTAAAGAACACGCTGGATGGCCTTGACGGGAGGCTACCATCTGTCTCCCAACAGCTGTTCCAGTGGGTCCCCTCCCCCAACCTTCTCTGAGCCTTCGGGTCCATGTGACCTGGCCATTTAGCCCATGGTGTGCAAGAAATTGCCGCTCAGAGGTAAAACAACCCAACACTATCTCTAGAGACTCCACTGCCCTTCTGCTACTGGTTTAAGGTAGTGACGACATTACGTTTGGGAAATAATACCAAACGGATGATAATTTGTATCAGAAGTCTGCTGCCAGTTTTACGCAATTGTGCACTCCTTAAACAGATGTTCTTGCAAGTGCGATGTGTATATTAAATGCCATAATGATTCTAATTGCTGATTAACTTAAAAACTCACAGTTGAAGGTAAATTGTTTGAGATTTTCTTCGCTCGCCTTCACTTGGCCCTCGATCATAAAGAGAACAACTTTCTCCTTGGAAATGAAAAGTCATCCATCGGACGGAATGTGAAACTCCATATGCAAGGAAACCTCATCCAGCGTATCCTACATTGGATGGTTTTAATGAGAGGCTCTGATGGGATCCTTATAGTCATTCAGATGATCTTGATTGCAACTTAAAGATCAGAGCCCTTGGGTTGTTTTACCTCTGAGCGGCACTTTTTTGCACACCATGGGCTAAATGGCCAGGTCACATGGACCCCGAAGGCTCAGAGAAGATTGGGGGAGGGGACCCACTGGAACAGCTTTTGGGAGACAGATGGTAGCCTCCCGTCAAGGCCATCCAGCGTGTTCTTTAACGTGCACAGGGTATGGCTCTCCCGCACACGGGGCCACGGCTTAACGTCCCATCCGACGGACAGCGGTCTTTCCAAGCCAATCATTGTCCCCTACTGACCGTGGGCAGGGCGGGTAATTTTGTTGCGGAGATAAATCTCAACGCTGACCCAGCTGGGACTCGAACCTGGGAACTACAGATTACGAGCCTGGCGCGCTACCGACTAAGCCACCCCCGCCCCCTCGAGGAATATGAAACCGCATCTCAAGAGAATTAATTTTAAAAAACCAAACGCCATTACCTGAATGACCTCTGAAGCAAGAAAGAATGGATCTGACAGTGATGTTGAAATCCTTCTCAGCTTCTTTCAATCCTTTGTTAATGCATTGCACAACCACCTTTGGTGTCACTCCCTTATCAATAGTGTGATTGACGTCATAAAGGGCTGTGCCATGTGTTGCCGATAATTGATGCGGGGAATAGCGAGCCTCCAGATAGATGACGCCTTGATTGGCTGCATCTTCACATACCTCATAAGCCATCCTTTGAATAGCATCCCTGTCTCCTCTGAAAAAGCAATGGGATAATCACTTCTTACAAATGTATGTTGCCACAACTAGACAATACAAATCTGATACGTTATTTCCAGAGTTTAATAATTAAAAAAAAAACAGTAATTCGCGAACTCGGTAGGTGTGAATTCACTTATTCGAAATTATTAGCAACCGTTTATTCAGTATTCGCAAGTTGAATATCATTCATTATTCCAGGTTATAATCAAGGTACAGTAACTCAAAAAAATATCCGAACACTATGGTTGATTACAGAATTCAGAAAAAATGTCTGGCAACGATTTTTTTTTTTAGAAATTAGTGATCTGGCAACCTTCGTTTAATGTGACACGATGTAAAAAGCTTTATTTAATTAATTAAATAAAGCCCCCCCCCCCCTATATTAAAAGCTTTATTTTTGAGTCCCCCCCCCCATTACTAGTTATAAAGTCCAATCCAATATCCAGCTCAGTTTTAGTCTTCCAAGATGTCTAATTTCATCATTAGCTCAACAAATAAAACTGCCATTTTTTAGAAATACCAAATATAAAATTCTCTATTTGAGCATCTCCCTCCAAAAGTTAGGAATCATTACGCCATTTTTCACCTTCCCACCCTTTTTTTTTACTGGAAGGAGAGCTATGCACCAATCCCCTGTGATGATGCATAGAACCGGCCAGGCCTAGCACCTAATGTCCGACCCCGCCTTCTCGTGGTGCGGACCGTTAGTACCTTTCAAAAGAGATACTCTCTTGTGGAAATGAACGGAAGGGGAGGGCTGCCAGATTAGTGTGGCCTACTGATCTGGACAACTATGGTTACTTTTCTTTTTTTTTGTACCCTGCTGAGGAGTGGTCAACCACACAGGGTCCTGGTGCTGACCATATAAACCCACTGGACTGGACAGATATATGGCTCTGAGCTTGATTATGGATCCTGATTTTGCTGCACTGGTGGGATTCTGTGGAGGGAAAATCTTCTGCTGTGTTTTCTGTTTGTTTGTGGGTTGACAGCCCCAAGTGAATAGATTCACAGGATATGTTTATCAGCTGGTAGATAATCCTGAGCAGAAGTCATCGCAGGCACCTGAACTCTTTGCTTCTATTGGCATCGTCAAATTCTACATTGGAGGAAGTCTTCCAGTGTAGGTGGCTTCAGCCTTTAGTGGTGGGGGAACGGGTCTTTGCCCCATGTCTGCGATTAGGGGGCTGTTTGATATTGTCGGCATTCCCTCTCTCAATAAACATAGTTTCTTTAAACATCCTACTAACCATTTTCTCTCCATAGGGAGTTGGAATGTGAGGACTCTGCACAGAGCTTTTTCTCTTGATGTCCTCACACAAGAATCCCACCATTATAATTTAGATATTCTTGGCTTGCAAGAGACCAGATGGACAGATAAAGGTCAGATTCTTAAAAATAATCTTAAATTTCTCTTTTCAGGGAGGGACGACAATAAGCATCACCAAGGCGTGGTCTGCTTCTCAGCAGACACGCTAGTGATGCTCTTCTAGGATATGAGTGCATTAATGAAAGGTTTCTTACAGCAAAATTTCAGACAAGTGCTAAAGACCTGAATGTTATCTGCTGTTATGCCCCCACTGAGGATGCCGATGAGGATGAGAAGGATAGGTTTTATGAACAACTTCAGGATATTTTGAATTCTGTCAAGAAAGGAGATATTACCCTTGTTCTTGGTGACTTCAATGCCAAAGTTGGTACTGACTCTGACCTTTGGGGAAGGGTGATTGGCCCTTTTGGTATTGGTAGCTGCAATGGGCAACGTCTCCTACAGGTAAGTAAACTCAATGGTTTCAGAATAACTAACACTTATTACAAACACCGCGACATACATAAGTACACATGGGTTTCACCTGATGGACTGCATAGGAATATGATTGATTATATATTAATTAACAGCAAATGAGCTAGTTCTGTTAAATACCAGGGCATATAGGGGAGCTGAAATTGGATCTGACCATTACCTTGTTAAAAGTGTCTTGCAACTTAAACTTAAAAAGTGTTGTGCTAAGGTTAAAAAATTTACTTTTAATACTGAAGCTCTGAAAGACCCAGTTATAGCCAAAGCTTACCATGATAGGTTACTTAGTCATTATGACAGTCATGGTTTGCTTACTACTGAAGTTCAGGAAGAATGGGATCATTTTAAACAGGCTTTCTTGGACACTAATAGGAAAAAAGAAGCAGAAGAGACAGAATTATGTGAGTGATAAGGCACTTGAGCTTATTTCGGAAAGAAAGAACTGCAGGAATGTCCTTAATCAATACCCTACTAGTACTCATAGAAAGCATTACAGAGAACTTAATAAACGTGTAAAAGATCAGTTAGCTGCTGATAAGAATCTTTGGCTTGATGGTTTGGCTGACAAAGCCGAGGAAGCAGTTAGACAGCACAACAGCAGAGAGCTGTACCAGATAGTTAATGTTTTGTGTGGTAGAAAACGGACAGGTATACAGGGATTGAAGGATAGACAAGGTAAGGTTATAGAAGGTGAGGATTCTGTCATCGCTAGGTGGGCTGAGCATTTCAGTGATGTTCTAAACAATGTAGTGGGTTCTACTCCCATTGTTTGTAATGATGATAGATGCATTGGCGGCTTTAATGTTGGCCCTATAACACAATCTGAAGTTATTTTGGCTATTTCTAAACTTAAACTTCATAAATCCCCAGGGGTAGATGAAATTACTACGGAAATGCTTAGAGCTGGGAATGTTTCGGTTACCACTTGGATGACTGAAATTCTGAATATCTTTTATGATAAAGGCATGGTTCCTAAGGATTTTACCAGAGCTATTGTTATCCCTATTTTCAAAAAAGGTGATCGCAGTTCTTGTGATAACTATAGGGGTATCAGTCTACTCTCTGTTCCAGGTAAAGTTCTTTCCATGATTGTGCTTAATAGAATTAAGGATCTGGTTGACAGTCAATTGCGTGATGAGCAATGTGAATTCAGAAGTGGTAGGGGTTGTGTGGATCAGATATTTTCACTTAGGCAGATTCTTGAGAAATGTTTATAGTTTCAGAAACTTTGGTTGCTAGCTTTGTTGATTTCAAAAAGGCTTTCGACTCTGTTGATCGTCATAATTTGTGGTTGATTGTGAAATCATATGGTATACCTGAGAAGTTAGTTACCATAATGAAAGCTCTCTATAATAACACTGAGTGGTGTGTGAGAGTTGGTAAGGCTTGTAGCAATTGGTTTAGCATTACTTCTGGTGTTCGACAAGGATGCATTTTGTCTCCTTTTCTCTTTAGTTTGGTTATTGATTATGTTATGCGAAATTCACTTCAAGGGAAAGATTTTGGCCTTTAATGTGCTGGAGATACGAAAATTTCTGATTTAGATTATGCTGATGATTTAGCCCTTTTGGCAAATGATGTTGATGAGATGAACTCTTTCATTCGAGCTGTTGATGAGACTGGTAGTAGAGTAGGTTTGGTTATAAACAGAGAGAAAACTAAAGTGATGAAAATTGGTCAGGCAGGCTGTGATTCAGTTAATCTGAATGGTTGCAGTCTTGAGCAGGTGTCACAGTTTAATTTTCTTGGGAGCTATGTAACAGAAAATGGTGATGTGCGGCATGAGATTAATAGACGAATAGGGATTGCTGCCGGGACTTTTAAGAATCTATGGAGAGTGTGGAGAAATAGGCGTATACACTTAAAGACTAAAATTAGGCTGTATAATAGTTTGGTTCTTTCTAGGGTTAATTATGGTAGTGAAACTTGGACACTTTGTAAACAAGATAACAGGAAACTAGATGCTTTTGATTCCAGATGCTTACGCAGTATCTTGGGCATTAGGTGGTTCAACTTTGTAACTAATGATGAGGTTAGGCAAAGGAGTTTGCAACCTCCTTTAAGCAGCATATTGTGCAGAGAGAGACTCCGTTGGTTTGGCCATGTTGCCCGTATGAATAATTATAGATTGGCGAATAGGGTTATGAACAGTGTGCCTAAAGGCCTCAGAAAGAAGGGGAGACCTAGGATGCGGTGGGCAGACAATGTCAAACAGGACCTTGTTAGAATTGGTGTGCAGTGGCCAGATGCAGTAGATGTAGCTCAGGATAGACTTGCTTGGAGAACTAAATTGCACGGTCTGGTTGGACCTCCGTAGCCCATGCCTGCTTGATGATGATGATGATGATGATGATGATGGTGATGATGAAAGAAAAGCTTAACACTTAAAGTAATGTAAATTATGAGAGAAAGTCGTGCACCAAATTCAGTGATTCCAGCTCTTAACGTCTACAATTTCTTTCGATTTTATGTTTTGGGAGAGGATTAGAGAGAAAAGGTTTGAGAGTCAATCAAACATAGAAAATAAACTTTCTCCTTATTTCAGGAGCCCTCATATAGACATATCATTATTATGATATACAGATACATAATGGGACAGACAAACAACTTTCCAAAATACATGCAAGATTAAAACGTAAAACAATTCAGGTGATGCATTCTTACTTACAATACAACGGGCATAAAAATTCCAATAGGCTTCAAGAAGTTGGCAAGAGTCGATGGCTTTGTAACGAGGCATAACTTATACAGATCGTCGAGAGTCTTCGCACCCAAATCGATCGATTTCTTTCTGAAATTAATTTAGGAATATTATCTCGCCATCATTCACCATTATCTGATTAAACATAAATACAGAAATAAACTATTCCTTCTCTTAGACCGCGACTTCAAATGGTACGAATTCGATTCTTTGATGCAATGGCAACTACAAGATCAATTATTCCCGAGATCGAATGTTACCGTTTCATATCTGGAGAGAGGAAAATAAGAAAATAAACTTATTCTGGTTCCTTAACTCTGGTTCCATAGGAAATGACCTTTCCCCGTAACAAGGTCAACGATGACTTTCTGACTCGTCCCATGGCCAAGTGGTTAGCGCGCTTGGCTACTGATCTAAGGGACCTAGGTTCGAGCCCCGGGTAAGGCATGGATGTATGTGTCGTTATTCTGCTGAGGTCCTGCCATCCTCTCAGATCTTCTACTGTGGCATATAAACTGACAGGCTCCTGTAAGACCTCTGTGGCAAGCAGCTGCTTGAGGGGGTATTTATTTTATTTTTTAAACGAAAGAATCCAAACCACTTATTATTTATCCACTTTCAAGCCTAGCAGTAAAATTGCATGCCGACCTAATATTTAGATTTTAAATATAATAATAATAAATAAAATCTAAAATGTAGATTCGACAGAATTAATAAGGAATAATACAATTCTTTAAGATGATATCAAAGCATTTATCTCAATAACTGTTTGGAATCCAAAGAGATATAAATAACCAAAGCTTGATATTGAGTTGTTGGTTGTTTTACCTCTGAGCGGCACTTTTTTTGCACACCATGGGCTAAATGGCCAGGTCACATGGACCCCGAAGGCTCAGAGAAGGTTGGGGGAGGGGACCCACTGGAACAGCTGTTGGGAGACAGATGGTAGCCTCCCGTCAAGGCCATCCAGCGTGTTGTTTAACGTGGACGGGGTATGGCTCTCCCGCACACGGGGCCACGGCTTAACGTCCCATCCGACGGACGGCGGCCTTTCCAAGCCCATCGGTGTCCCCTACTGACCGTGGGCAGGGCGGGGAATTTTTGCGGAGATAAATCTCAACGCTGACCCAGCTGGGACTCGAACCTGGGAACTACAGATTACGAGCCTGGCGCGCTACCGACTGACAACAACATCCAGCATCAACTATTTCCCAAAGCGCAACCATTTTCGTTAAAAGTTATTTTTGAGCACTAAAGATCAACTTACTGCGCAAGTTCCCAGACCGTTGTTAATCTGATCGCTGCCTGAAGATGGAGATGAAGCTCTACCTGGAAAGGAAAAAAAATCTCAGCGCTAAATTGAAACTTCATCGTATTTATTGTGAAGGGAAGAGTAAAGCTGGTGCAGTGGAATCAGAGGTAAAATTTTAAATTATAGAAAAAAAGAAATTGATATTCATGGATAGTGCGAAAAACAAGTTACGGTCAACCAGATATTTTTTACAAGCACTTTTTTTTTTACATAATATCAAGTTCGTCCCGTGGCCGAGTGGTTAGCGCGCTTGGCTACTGATCTACGGGACCTGGGTTCGAGCCCCGGGTTAAGGTATGGCTGTTTGTGTCGTTTTCTGCTGAGGTCCTGCCATCCTCTCAGACCTTCTACTATGGCATATAAACTGACAGGCTCCTGTCAGACCTCTGTGGCAAGCAGCTGCTTGAGGAGGGTATTTATTTTTATTTATCAAGTTGTCTCAGAAAGATCTAAATGAACAATACTGAATGTTTTCATCCGTATATTAGAGCAGACCTCCACGAATATACGCAAGATTCAGGTCTTGCAAAACAAAAAATTGAGATCTGCGGTCGATGCCCCTTGGTTTGTTACTAACAGACAACTTCATAAAGACTTGGGCATCGGCCACATATATACTCGTATTAAATGCATCTCGAAAAAGTTTTTTGATGCTGTTAAAAATAATCCAAATGAGATTATTCCTTCTTTCCTTAATTATAATCATAATGTTCTTAATCAAGCTCAGAGACTTATTTCAGTCCAGTAATGTCAAACAGGACCTTGTTAGAATTGGTATGCAGGGCCCAGATGTAGCTCAGGACGGATATGCTTGGAGAACTAAATTGCACGGTCTGGTTGGACCTCCGTAGTCCATGGCTGCTTGATGATGATGATGATGATGAATGTTCTTAATAAGTACAAGAGGCCTAAAATGATGGCTATCTCTGAGGAAAGCTACTCGTTTTAGATCTCTTGTGCATGATATATGCTATTTTTAGCTTGTTTTTTGTTAGCCTCTAGGGACTCGCCCATGGGTGGTTTACTTGTTATATGTTTTGACTTCTGCCAACTGGACTTATTCTCAGATGGTCAGATGGCTCGATTCTTGTTAAACAATAGTTTTTTTTTTCCATCATTGGTTCCAGCTGGTGGTGAAAAATTCTACATAATAAAAATACAAGACTTCAAAACCAGGGTTATTACAAATTGCCAAATTTTCGAAATAATTACGGGAAACATACCTCCGAACATCAAGTACCACTTATATTTAATGCTATTCCAAAAGAATTGCTAAATATAGATTCTTTTAGAAGACTTAAAATGGAATTAAAAAATTATTTGGTATTTTCTAGTTAGCTGATTTTTATGTGTTGTGTTTTGTGGATTTATTTGCTGTACACCATTTTTGTGGCTGAATGATCTATGTTTAATATAATTTATTCATTTTCCTGCAGATAAGCTATTTAGCTTTGCGGGTCAAATTGTAAATGTATTTGTATTCTTTGCCCTTATGAATAAAAATTATATTCTAAAAAAAAAATATAAAAAAAAATTGCATGCATTTATGCACGACATTTTATTCATGTTTTATTTTTGAAAATCAATTGATGTAGGTGATGCCACCACCCTGGATGCCATCTGATATGGTGAAACAAATGGAAGGAGGTGTAATGTACACGATCTCGATACTAGAGCAGCAAGTTTATTTAATGCTCATTTAATCTTCTTAGCTCAAGAAATAATGTAAAATCGGGATTTTAATGAGAGGTCTTTTTTAATAATTTTAATAATCATATTTTTTAATGATATCCAGGAAAAATTCATTTCAATTTCTTTCACCTGCTTGTTACTTTTGCTTTACTCCATCTCATTGTTAGCTCTTAATGGAAAATTAAAATAAATCCCCTTTGTTAACCTCCCCCCCCCATGGCGATTGGTGACAGTGTTGCACTCAGATTCACATTACGTGCAACTTTAGTGTAATACCCCATTCTCTGCCCCCAGTGGTCGCCGCCATTTTTCTCTTCTTCTCTCTCTCTTCTCTTCTGTTTTGATTGGATCACAGAGAAGACGCAATGACAACAACATTAGCTAATCGAAAAAAAAAAAGAATTAATAAAAGGGGGAAGAATAGGTGCCTCTAAAATGGAACATTATTAACTAGGAGATTATTTAGGTTATAACAGAGTCTTATTAGGTCTAACAGAACTAGTGCCTGGTAATCTGGGGCGGGGGTGGCTCAGTCGGTAGCGCGCCAGGCTCGTAATCTGTAGTTCCCAGGTTCGAGTCCCAGCTGGGTCAGCGTTGAGATTTATCTCCGCAAAATTCCCCGCCCTGCCCACGGTCAGTAGGGGACACCGAAGGGCTTGGAAAGACCGCCGTCCGTCGGATGGGACGTTAAGCCGTGGCCCCGTGTGCGGGAGAGCCATACCCTGTGCACGTTAAAGAACACGCTGGATGGCCTTGACGGGAGGCTACCATCTGTCTCCCAACAGCTGTTCCAGTGGGTCCCCTCCCCCAACCTTCTCTGAGCCTTCGGGGTCCATGTGACCTGGCCATTTAGCCCATGGTGTGCAAAAAAGTGCCGCTCAGAGGTAAAACAACCCAACGTTAAAGAACACGCTGGATGGCCTTGACGGGAGGCTACCATCTGTCTCCCAACAGCTGTTCCAGTGGGTCCCCTCCCCCAACCTTCTCTGAGCCTTCGGGGTCCATGTGACCTGGCCATTTAGCCCATTGTGTGCAAAAAAGTGCCGCTCAGAGGTAAAACAACCCAACAACCTAAATTTAGCAAATGGTAGGTAGGAATGCAATGGGATCAATCAGCTGGGAGAGACAGCACGATGCGCAAGTAATAATTTACGAGTGATGCCAGCTGTACCTGACTCGGTCACCAATCGAGAGGAAGTGTCAACAACATTCCTGTCTTTGCTCCAGTCAACATGGGCTAGGGAAGGATAAGGTAAGAGAATAGTAGTTGAGTCCAAGCCATGAAGGAGTGAAAGTAGATAAGAACCAGTAGAGAGGCCAAAAGCACGAAGGCGAGAGAATATAGGTTGGGTTGTTTTACCTCTGAGCGGCACTTTTTTGCACACCATGGGCTAAATGGCCAGGTCACATGGACCCCGAAGGCTCAGAGAAGGTTGGGGGAGGGGACCCACTGGAACAGCTGTTGGGAGACAGATGGTAGCCTCCCGTCAAGGCCATCCAGCGTGTTCTTTAACGTTGGGTTGTTTTACCTCTAAGCGGCACTTTTTTGCACACCATGGGCTAAATGGCCAGGTCACATGGACCCCGAAGGCTCAGAGAAGGTTGAGGGAGGGGACCCACTGGAACAGCTGTTGGGAAACAAATATTCAAATAAAAAATATTGCAGGAGATCATTTACAGATCTCAATGAACTCTCGATTTCATACAATATTCGTTTGACAGTTAGAATTATTGAACTGTCAAACAAATATTGTTTGAAATCGAGATTTCATTGAGATCTGTAAATGACCCCTGTAACATTTTTTCGGTAAAAAAAATTTTACTTTCAAAGTTAGAGTTCTTTAAATTCGGTTTCCCATTATGTGAAGAGAGGTCGCTAGCGCGCCAGGCTCGTAATCTGAAGTTCCCAGGTTCGAGTCCCAGCTGGGTCAGCGTTGAGATTTATCTCCGCAAAAACTCCCCGCCTTCCGGTCATCCGGTCAGTAAGGGACACCGATGGGCTTGGAAAGGCAGCCGTCCGTCGGATGGGACGTTAAGCCGTGTACAGGAAAGCCCTACCCTGTGCACGTTAAAGAACAGTTGGATAGCCTTGACGGGTAGGCCAACACCTGCCTCCTAACAGCTGTTCTAGTGGGTCCCCTCCCCCAACCTTCTCTGAGCCCTCGGGGTTCTTGTGACCTGGCCATTTATCCCATGGTGTGCAGAAAAGTGCCGCTCAGAGGTAAAACCCAACCCATTTATAAAACGCGGCTATATCCGAGTACGTTTGATAATATATATATCCTTACAATCCATATTCATTTAAATGTTCACTTTAAAGGTTAAAGTGCGCCAAACAAGATTAAACGAAGGGGAAAAGTTAACAATCGTGGAACACACCCGAGATTAAAGGGAAAAGTCCAGAAAGTGATTAAAATAATAAATATTGAAATTATATACACAAATAGATGCCAATTGTATAAATAAGATGAAAACAAAACAGTAATGATAACATAGGTATGTACAATTATGAATTAAAACCGACATGAGTGTAAATAATACAAGAACAAATGCACAACGATGAAACATTATCAAAACAGAATAGCATTAAAATCATATAACCACGTCAACGCTTTCCAGCTAGGGTTATGTTAGAGGGCGCTACCAGTCTCTCTAATGATAGAATCCCACCACGTGATCATTTGCTTTTTTGCATATTGCAGTTAGACCAATATCCTGCAAAAGCGATTGCATTGTGCATTAAGGGTTACCAGATGCCAGTGTTCTAAAAAATGGGCCAAAAAAAAACATAGAAATTAAGTGCAAAGGAAGACATGTTTTTTTCAGTTTGTGAAGTAAAATAAGTTGTTTCCCATCAAGTCTAATTTCAAAACAGTTCAGTCAGAAAAAAATGGCATAATACTAATTATTCAGTACACTTCAAAATATATGATGTACCGTTTTTATTCATACTTGGTATTTAGCTTTGTGGTGGCATAGCGATTAGTAACTATCGGCTGTTTCCAGAAAGCAAACTTTGCAGGTTTCTATTAACTGTAACTGAGACAGATCAGCAGTGACTTCGATCTTGCCAGAGTAGGCTTTTGTATCGTAAGGCTTGTACAAGGTTGGGTTGTTTTACCTCTGAGCGGCACTTTTTTGCACACTATGGGCTAAATGGCCAGGCCACAAGGACCCCGAATGCGCAGAAAAGGTTGGGGAGGGGACCCACTGGAACAGCTGTTGGGAGACAGATGGTAGCCTCCCGTCAAGGCCATCCAGCGTGTTCTTTAACGTGCACAGGGTATGGCTCTCCCGCACACGGGGCCACGGCTTAACGTCCCATCCGACGGACGGCGGCCTTTCCAAGTCCATCGGTGTCCCCTACTGACCGTGGGCAGGGTGGGAAATTTTGCGGAGATAAATCTCAACGCTGACCCAGCTGGGACTCGAACCTGGGAACTACAGATCACTAGCCTAGCGCGCTACCTACTGAGCCACCACCGCCCCAGGCTTGTACAAACTTCGAGTAGGTCCTTAATTCCTTTGCTGTCATTTTACGTTGCAAATTAAGGAAAAAAGCTTCCGTCGACTTTCATAGCTTTATCTATCAGTGGGTGAAGCACTCTTTTCTAAAGCACATACTTTTTTTCAATTTGGCATGTAAATTGCTAATATTGAAATTACAGAAAATAGTAACTTTTAAAGCATTAACAGAATTAGTTTAGACTCCACGATGACCATTTACCATAAATTAATTCATGAATCAACAGTATATTCAAATAAATAAAAAAAATAAATACCCCCTCAAGCAGCTGCTTGCCACAGAGGTCTGACAGGAGCCTGTCAGTTTATATGCCAAAGTAGAAGGTCTGAGACATTCAATTAATTCAACAGTATATTATAGTCATGGATTCAAGAAATTTTTTAAAAAATACAAAAAAAGGTGCTTTCATTTTAGTTTAAAGCATGTTCAAGTTTATACAAAAAGGAGGACTTTTCATGTTTTTTCAAAATGTTGAGAGGACACGAGGTAAAAAAGAGGGCATGTCCTCCTTTTGCTGGGCGTATGGCAACCCTAATTGTGCAGCCCAGGGGAGTGATGTTGAGTGACTGATACAAGTGTGAGAATGAATTAAAAAGTGTGGACTACTTGAACATTATTACAGGTGAAGCACATTCTTCAATGTCAATTGTGTTATCCAATGGCATCTTTCAACAAAAAAGTGCAATCCTTCTACTAGTCATCGGGATCCTACTGTATAAGAATGATTTGCAGAACATTCAGACGATTTCACCGTCATCCAGGGATGGGTTGGGTTCTTTTACCTCTGAGCGGCACTTTTTTGCACACCATGGGCTAAATGGCCAGGTCACATGGACCCCGAAGGCTCAGAGAAGGTTGGGGGAGGGGACCCACTGGAACAGCTGTTGGGAGACAGATGGTAGCCTCCCGTCAAGGCCATCCAGCGTGTTCTTTAACGTGCACAGGGTATGGCTCTCCCGCACACGGTGCCACGGCTTTACGTCCCATCCGACGGACGGAGGTCTTTCCAAGCCCATCGGTGTCCCCTACTGACCGTGGACAGGGCGGAGAATTTTGCGGAGATAAATCTCAACGCTGACCCAGCTGGGACTCGAACCTGGGAACTACAGATTACGAGCCTGGCGCGCTACCGACTGAGCCACCCCCGCCTCATCCAGGGATGATATCAGCAGATCTCAATTCCATCGAGCATCTGTGGGATGTTGAGGAAAAGCTATCCGATCAACTGATACATCAATGGTCACTTATTCATTTGTCGGAAGTTTCGCAATCAGCTTGATACGACATTGGAGTGTGTGCTTCAGCTCTGAACGGGGCTGTTTTTTTTTTATTTTGTACACAACGGTCTATTCAGTGCACAAGAACCCCGAGGGCTCAGAAAAGATTAGGAGACCCACTGGACAGCTGTTAGGAAACAGCTAGAAGCCCCCCCCCCCCGTTAATGGGGGCGGGGGTGGCTCAGTCGGTAGCGCGCCAGGCTCGTAATCTGTAGTTCCCAGGTTCGAGTCCCAGCTGCGTCGGCGTTGAGATTTATTTCCGCAAAATTCCCCGCCCTGCCCACGGTCAGTAGGGGACACCGATGGGCTTGGAAAGGCCGCCGTCCGTCGGATGGGACATTAAGCCGTGGCCCCGTGTGCGGGAGAGCCATACCCTGTGCACGTTAAAGAACACGCTGGATGGCCTTGACGGGAGGCTACCATCTGTCTCCCAACAGCTGTTCCAGTGGGTCCCCTCTCCCAACATTCTCTGAGCCTTCGGGGTCCATGTGACCTGGCCATTTAGCCCATGGTGTGCAAAAAAGTGCCGCTCAGAGGTAAAACAACCCAAACAACAACCCCCGTTAATGTCACCAGGGTGTTTTTAACGTATTCAGGGTGAATTCATTTCAATTCAGACGATTATCTTTGAATTCTGCTGAAGAGGAAACATCTCGGGTGCGATTAAAAAAAAGATAAAAGTAAGCGATAAATATTAAACAATGGAGAACTTTCTTTGTTAACAGGTGATATTTCAACAAAAGAATTGATAGGAGAAATCTCAATGATATCATTTCTCGGATAGACAGGAGATAAGATTTCTCGAACACGAAAAAAATATCTGGTCAGAGATTATTTCGCTTCAGTGATGACTTCAAGTTTCCTCTGTTCATCATAATCAGACAGGGTTGGGTTGTTTTACCTCTGAGCGGCACTTTTTTGCACACCATGGGCTAAATGGCCAGGTCACATGGACCCCGAAGGCTCAGAGAAGGTTGGGGGAGGGGACCCACTGGAACAGCTGTTGGGAGACAGATGATAGTTTCCCGTCAAGGCCATCCAGCGTGTTCTTTAACGTTGGGTTGTTTTACCTCTGAGCGGCACTGTTTTGCACACCATGGGCTAAATGGTCAGGTCACATGGACCCCGAAGGCTCAGAGAAGGTTGGGGGAGGGGACCCACTGGAACAACTGTTGGGAAACAGATGGTAGCCTCCCGTCAAGGCCATCCAGCGTGTTCTTTAACGTGCACAGGATATGGCTCTCCCGCACACGGGGCCACGGCTTAACGTCCCATCCGACGGACGGCGGCCTTTCTAAGCCCATCGGTGTTCCCTACTGACCGTGGGCAGGGCAGGAAATTTTGCGCAGATAAATCTCAACACTGACCCAGCTGGGACTCGAAACTGGGAACTACAGATTACGAGCCTGGCGCGCTACCGACTGAGCCACCCCCGCCCCTATTCAGGCAGGGACCATCGTAACTGGGCTCATAAGCAAAAGTAAAATAACAGCCCACTTTTAAAAATCTACGTAGGAATTTTCCCTCTGGTCACGATATTTGGTATGAAAATGGGCCCTAAAAATCGAGGGCCCTCGGCATTTGCCTACTTTACCTATCCCAAAAGATGACCCTGTAATCAAGTCAAGATTCAAGGACACTAGAACCTACAGTAAAATTCCCAAATAGTGGGTGGGGACAATAGCCAAATAGTGGTCTAAATTTATTTTATGTTCTTTGAAAAATGAAACGCCATGAAACGGGACGTACCCAGAGGGGGGGGCCTCCGTACCAGAGGGGGGGGGGGGTGACGACCCGATTTGGGGGTCTGAATCCGCCCCCCAAATCGGGTCGTTTTATACGAAATCACAAACTTGTCTACTTGTTTTGAAATCCAAAAAATTCCTTTATATATATTTATTTTAGCCCCATATTTTATATAAATAAAAAAAAATAAATACCCCCTCAAGCAGCTGCTTGCCACAGAGGTCTGACAGGAGCCTGTCAGTTTATATGCCATAGTAGGAGATCTGAGAGGATGGCAGGACCTCAGCAGAAAAACGATACGACGCTAAAAATAGATTTAAAAAAGAGTAACTATGAAATCTTATTCCATATAGAATATCGCTTCACCGTTCCTGTTCAGTGGAGTATTTTAGCAATTGAGAAATCTTACTCAAGTCTTTGAATCTTTTCCCGCTACGCGAAACTAAATACACGAACATTAATTATATATTATAATTTATTATAATTCAGCCAATTGAAGAAGGCCTTTCCTGTGGTGGGGGAGGAAAGCCCGCGCAAGCCATATGTAAATAGATTCGCCTCAGACATTGACTGGCCATTATTATGTAATGGAGCATCTGAGCTCCATTATCGAGCTATTGTTAAAAAGAAATAGCACGTCTGATTTTCTGCTCGAACTATAAACTTTAATAAATACGTAACCTTACAATAATAGGTTCGGTTGTTTTACCTCTGAGCGGCACTTTTTTTGCACACCATGGGCTAAATGGTAAGGTCACATGGACCCCGAAGGCTCAGAGAAGGTTGGGGGAGGAGACCCACTGGAACAGCTGTTGGGAGACAGATGGTAGTCTCCCGTCAAGGTCATCCAGTATGTTCTTTAACGTGCACAGGTTATGACTCTCCCGCACACAGGGCCACGGCTTAACGTCCCATCCGACGGACGGCGGCCTATCCAAGCCCATCGGTGTCCCCTACTGACCGTGGGCAGGGCGGGGAATTTTGCGGAGATAAATCTCAACGCTGACCCAGCTGGGACTCGAACCTGGGCACTACAGATTATGAGCCTGGCGCGCTACCGACTGAACCGATTTCAAAAAAAAAAGCGAAATGTTTACAGAATGAGAGTTTAACTGAGAATGTGGGTGGCAGCAAAACGACCGATGCGACCAATAAATATATCCAAAAGCGGTGATAATATGCTGGGGTTAAAGTGCAGAGTTAATATTTTCTGAGAATGTAAACAAAATATTTTTAAAAAAGCAGGAATTAAAGCAATAAATTTTAAAACGTTTTTAAAAACACACTTGAAATTTAGAAACAGTCACGGTTCTATGGTTATACATTATTTTTAATCAAGACAATGAAGAGTACCAAGGAAACGTCTGCGCTTCGGAATCGAAACCTGAAATTGATCTATTTTGCTTAACACGGTACTCAACTAAAAACTCCGTTTCCAGTTCATTATTGTCAAATGCAATTTTTTCCTAATTTAGAAAGTGAGTACCTGGACTGCGCTTTTTCATTTTAATTTTGAATCTCTGTTTATCTGCAAAAAATGTTTACCAACCACTTTCTTTTTAGGGAGATGAGTGGCAAAATATGTGTGTATACAGGGGTACGGGGGGGGGGGAAGTCTAGAAAACATTTTATTGAGAACTCATAATCCAATGACTTGAGACGATTGCCGGGGCGGGGGTGGCTCAGTCGGTAGCGCGCCAGGCTCGTAATCTGTAGTTCCCAGGTTCGAGTCCCAGCTGGGTCAGCGTTGAGATTATCTCCGCAAAATTTCCCCGCCTGCCCACGGTCAGTAGGGGACACCGATGGGCTTGGAAAGGCCGCCGTCCGTCGGATGGGACGTTAAGCCGTGGCCCCGTGTGCGGGAGAGACATACCCTGTGCACGTTAAAGAACACGCTGGATGGCCTTGACGGGAGGCTACCATCTGTCTCCCAATAGCTGTTCCAGTGGGTCCCCTCCCCCAGCCTTCTCTGAGCCTTCGGGGTCCATGTGACCTGGCCATTTAGTCCATGGTGTGCAAAAAAAAGTGCCGCTCAGAGGTAAAACAACCCAACCCTAAGAGCAATGGCGGGACCAAGAAGGAAAAACCTCAGCACTGGCACGGAATAGTATTCAGCTTTAATCGTCAAATTAATGGGCCGAAAGGACTGTGGATATTCCGCAACATTTCAAGCTTAAAAACCAAAAATATTTCAGCTTAAAATTTAAGCTTCAATTAAAAATGAAAGTTGCAATCAATAACAATTGTTAAACACAAAATAATCATTACCTTACACCTCGGCTGCTTTTCGGAATCAAAATGTGTGAGGAATGACATAATTCAGTTCGTTGTAGAATTGCAATAGACAGTAGAGTAATTCAAACCACTTCACTTCAAATCCAACTTCCTTAATTACAAACGTTGAAGTACAGATCCTCAGCTTTTGTAGCCGAATTGTTTGCCGTACGCATTCATTAGATAAATTTCAAGGATCAAAGATCAGTTGAATCGTCCTGCCATCTAACGGAGTTCGTTTCAATAAATAGTTTTTTTTCTACATCTAAAGCTCGATATGTGAGAACAAATCGCTGACCGACTCACCCAACTTATCGACTACACTTTCCAGGAAACTGAGATTGGCATCAGTTTGTCGATTTAAGAATTGTCAAATGAAACTTTGTTATAACTATTGAAAGTGAATAATGCATCAGCTATAGCTCAGAACAGAAGCGCTTGGAGAACTATTGGATTGGATTGTTTTACCTCAGAGCGGCACTTTTTTTGCACACCATTGGCTAAATGGCCAGGTCACAAGGACCCCGAATGCTCAGAGAAGGTTGGGGGAGGGACCCACTCCCGTCAAGGCCATCCAGCGTGTTCTTTAACGTGCACAGGGTATGGTTCTCCCGCACACGGGGCCACGGCTTAACGTCCCATCCGACGGACGGTGGCCTTTCCAAGCCCATCGGTGTCCCCTACTGACCGTGGGCAGGGCGGGGAATTTTGCGGAGATAAATCTCAACGCTGACCCAGCTGGGACTCGAACCTGGGAACTACTGGAAAGATTGGGCAAGGGGATATTGCCGTTAAATCCGCCATTGCATCGATTTAAATGAAGGTAAATGAGGGCTGCAAAAAAAGCCCTTCTTAAATGATATTGGCGATTTAAAATTACAGTTAAAGCTGACATATAATTTTACCTTTTGTATAAATATCCTTTTTTTTTTGTTATCCTTTGAGAAGGGGCAAAAGAGTCCTGTCTGGGGTCGGCGATGCCTCTAGAATCAAGGATTCAGGAACCTGCGATATCCTCTGATTAGAACAATCTGACAGCTGTTTTAACGTTCTTTTTCTAAAGGGAAGAAAATACTCCCTACACAAAAGAACGGATATACCGTAGAAACTCTCTCAGGTTTGTCCTGGTTTCTCATACAACATACACGACAACATACATATACAACGTTGTCTTCTCAAGATGTCTTCTCCTTTGGGTTGGTTGGGTTGTTTTACCTCTGAGCGGCACTTTTTTGCACACCATGGGCTAAATGGCCAGGTCACATGGACCCCGAAGGCTCAGAGAAGGTTGGGGGAGGGGTTGGGTTGGGTTGTTTTACCTCTGACGGCACTTTTTTGCACACCATCGGCTAAATAGCCAGGTCACATGGACCCCGAAGGCTCAGAGAAGGTTGGGGGAGGGGATCCACTGGAACAGCTGTTGGGAGACAGATGGTAGCCTCCCGTCAAGGCCATCCAGCGTGTTCTTTAACGTGCACAGGGTATGGCTCTCCCGCACACGGCGTCACGGCTTAACGTCCCATCCGACGGAGAGTGGCCTTTCCAAGCCTATCGGTGTCCCCTACTGACCGTGGGCAAGGCGGGGAATTTTGCGGAGATAAATCTCAACGCTGACCCAGCTGGGACTCGAACCTGGGAACTACAGATTACGAGCCTGGCGCGCTACCGACTGAGCCACCCCCCTTGGAACCCTGGTCAGTGCGCAAATGTGCTCTTCACAGATTAGTACAAACACTCGACGTGTATTCATCTGAAGAGAACAAGGAACTCACTACAACCGCCCATAACGTCGAAATCACCATTTTGATGGGAATCACTCTGAGCTGGCTCATGATAACTGGCCCCACAGAGCTTCATATCTTACAGGCAGACACTGCTATTGCTTAGAACTATACAGATGAGTTTCTTCTACTCTAGGCTTCGAGGGATAAACCATCCATTGATTTAATCTTTATGGGCAACAATGCCGTCCCCACATATTCATGCAATCAACAATTTCTTTTAAAGTGAAGATATTCATAGGATGAGTGGCCAGCCAGATCAGCAGATCTGAATTCAATTGAGCATGTGTGGGATGCTCTAGGGAGGTGAATTGCAAGAAGTCAGCCTCCTCCCGGAACCTTCCTTGAGTTAGGAACGAGTTTTATAACCAGAATACTTCATGAATAGTATGAGAACGCATTGGATGCATTATATGGCTGTAAGGGGTGATCATTCAGCTTATTAATATGCTTGGTAACCCTTAATAGGGGTTCAGGGAACTCCTGAAATTTTCTTACTCAAAAGAAGGAAGATTTTGGGTTGGGTTGTTTTACCTCTGAGCGGCCCTTTTTTTGCACACCATGGGCTAAATGGCCAGGTCACATGGACCCCGAAGGCTCAGAGAAGGTTGGGGGAGGGGACCCACTGGAACAGCTGTTGGGAGACAGATGGTAGCCTCCCGTCAAGGCAATCCAGCGTATTCTTTAACGTTGGGTTGTTTTACCTCTGAGCGGCACTTTTTTGCACACCATGGGCTAAATGGCCAGGTCACATGGACCCCGAAGGCTCAGAGAAGGTTGGGGGAGGGGACCCACTGGAACAGCTGTTGGGAGACAGATGGTAGCTTCCCGTCAAGGCCATCCAGCGTGTTCTTTAACGTTGGGTTGTTTTACCTCTGAGCGGCACTTTTTTGCACACCATGGGCTAAATGGCCAGGTCACATGGACCCCGAAGGCTCAGAGAAGGTTGGGGATCCACTGGAACAGCTGTTGGGAGACAGATGGTAGCCTCCCGTCAAGGCCATCCAGCGTGTTCTTTAACGTTGGGTTGTTTTACCTCTGAGCGGCACTTTTTTGCACACCATGGGCTAAATGGCCAGGTCACATGGACCCCGAAGGCTCAGAGAAGGTTGGGGGAGGGGACCCACTGGAACAGCTGTTGGGAGACAGATGGTAGCCTCCCGTCAAGACCATCCAGCGTGTTCTTTAACGTTGGGTTGTTTTACCTCTGAGCGGCACTTTTTTGCACACCATGGGCTAAATGGCCAGGTCACATGGACCCCGAAGGCTCAGAGAAGGTTGGGGGAGGGGACCCACTGGAACAGCTGTTGGGAGACAGATGGTAGCCTCCCGTCAAGGCCATCCAGCGTGTTCTTTAACGTTGGGTTGTTTTACCTCTGAGCGGCACTTTTTTGCACACCATGGGCTAAATGGCCAGGTCACATGGACCCCGAAGGCTCAGAGAAGGTTGGGGGAGGGGACCCACTGGAACAGCTGTTGGGAGACAGATGGTAGCTTCCCGTCAAGGCCATCCAGCGTGTTCTTTAACGTTGGGTTGTTTTACCTCTGAGCGGCACTTTTTTGCACACCATGGGCTAAATGGCCAGGTCACATGGACCCCGAAGGCTCAGAGAAGGTTGGGGGAGGGGACCCACTGGAACAGCTGTTGGGAGACAGATGGTAGCCTCCCGTCAAGGCCATCCAGCGTGTTCTTTAACGTTGGGTTGTTTTACCTCTGAGCGGCACTTTTTTGCACACCATGGGCTAAATGGCCAGGTCACATGGACCCCGAAGGCTCAGAGAAGGTTGGGGGAGGGGGCCCACTGGAACAGCTGTTAAGAAACAGATGGTAGCCCCCGTCAAGGCCATCCAGTGTGTTCTTTAACGTGCACAGGTTATAGCTCTCCCGCACATGGGCCACGGCTTAGCATCCCATCCGACGGACGGCGGTCTTTCCAAGCCCATCAATGTCCCCTACTGACCGTGAGCAAGGCAGGGAATTTTGCGGAGATAAATCTCAACACTGACTCAGTTGGGACTCGAACCTGGGAACTACAGATTACAAGCCTGGCGTGCTACCGACTGAGCTGCCCCCACCCCAAAAGAAGGGAGAATTAACTACATAAACGACTGCAGAGTCTAACGAGTTATACATACATATAAACGTACCTAACTACCTATATACTGCGTATACATCAACCTGAAACAACCATACGCTACATTGGTCCAACCAGACTGTACAATTTGTTCTCCAAACATCTGTCCTGAGCTACAGGTACGAAATCTAACGATGTTCTGTTTGACATTGTCTATCCACTGCATCCTAGGTCAGTGGCGGTCATAAGGAGGGTGCCACGGGAACCATGGCTCCCTCCAAGAGACTGACAAGGGTTGGGTTGTTTTACCTCTGAGCGGCACTTTTTTGCACACCATGGGCTAAATGGCCAGGTCACATGGACCCCGAAGGCTCAGAGAAGATTGGGGGAGGGGACCCACTGGAACAGCTGTTGGGAGACAGATGGTAGCCTCCCGTCAAGGCCATCCAGCGTGTTCTTTAACGTGCACAGGGTATGGCTCTCCGCCACGGCTTAACGTCCCATCCGACGGACGGCGGCCTTTCCAAGCCCATCGGTGTCCCCTACTGACCGTGGGCAGGGCGGGGAATTTTGCGGAGATAAATCTCAACGCTGACCCAGCTTGGACTCGAACCTGGGAACTACAGATTACGAGCCTGGCGCGCTACCGACTGAGCCACCCCCGCCCAAACTGACAAGTGTTTTATATTTTCATTCCAAGAGCCAGCCAATTTGTTTTCCAGGAAAGCAAGCTCCTGACACCTTCAGTTCCCAATACGAAGGCTATGTAGGGGGCTTATAAAGGATTTTATAGTCCAAAAATGATACTTTTAACTACAAAATCCTTCATATGTCCCTAAAAGGCCCCTTCCAGACTTATGACCACCCCTGTTCTAGGTCTTCTCTTTTCTTAATGCCTTTAGGCACACTTTTCATAAAACTATTCGCTAATCTATACTTATGGATAAAGGCAATATGGGAAAACCAATGCAGTCCCTCCTTGCAAAATATGCTGCTCAAAGGAGGTTGTTGACTCCTTCTCCTCACCTCATCATTACTTACAAAGTCAAACAAATTAATGCGCAAGATAATAGTTAACCTAGAAAGAATCAAACTCTTATACATCCAAATTTTAATCTTTTGGTATGTACAGCAATTTTTCCACACTTCCAATATCCTTAAAAGTCCTCTCCGCAAAAATTCCCCGCCCTGCCCACGGTCAGTAGGGGATACCGATGGGCTTGGAAAGGCCGCCGTCCGTCGGATGGGACGTTAAGCCGTGGCCCCGTGTGCGGGAGAGCCATACCCTGTGCACGTTAAAGAACACGCTGGATGGCCTTGACGGGAAGCTACCATCTGTCTCCCAACAGCTGTTCCAGTGGGTCCCCTCCCCCAACCTTCTCTGAGCCTTCGGGGTCCATGTGACCTGGCCATTTAGCCCATGGTGTGCAAAAAAGTGCCGCTCAGAGGTAAAACAACCCAACCCAACCCTTAAAAGTCCCAGCAGCAAACCCTATTCTTCTGTTTGTCGTAAGCTACACATTACCATTATCTAAAACCATCTACCTGACCAATTTTCATCATTTTAGTTTTCTCTTTTATTTGAAAACCTACTCTACTACCAAGTCTCATCAACAACTCTAATGAAAGAGTTCATCTCCTCATCATTTGTCAAAATGGCCAAATCATCTGCATAATCTAAATCAACATTTTTAAAATCTTTTAGACCATTCAAAGCCAAAATCTTTCCCTTGCAGTGAATTACACAGAACATAATAAGCAAAGAAAAATAGAGACAAAATGCATCTTCTTAAATTCCAGTAGCAATGCCAAACCAATTGGCAATCAATCACAAATTATGTCGATCAACAGAGCCAAAAATGGGGCGGGGTTGCTCAGGCGGTAGCGGGCCAGGCTCGTAATCTGTAGTTCCCAGGTTCGAGTCCCAGCTGGGTCAGCGTTGAAATTTATCTCGGCAAAAATTCCCCGCCCTGCCCACGGTCAGTAGGGGACACCGATGGGCTTGGAAAGACCGCCTTCCGTCGGATGGGACGTTAAGTCGTGGCCCCGTGTGTGGGAGAGCCATACCCTGTGCACGTTAAAGAACACGCTGGATGGCCTTGACGGGAGGCTACCATCTGTCTCCCAACAGCTGTTCCAGTGGGTCCCCCCCCAACCTTCTCTGAGCCTTCGGGGTCCATGTGACCTCGCCATTTAGCCCATGGTGTGCAAAAAAGTGCCGCTCAGAGGTAAAACAACCCAACACGCTGGATGGCCTTGATGGGAGGCTACCATCTGTCTCCCAACAGCTGTTCTAGTGGGTCCCCTCCCCCAACCTTCTCTGAGCCTTCGAGGTCCATGTGACTTGGCCATTTAGCCCATGGTGTGCAAAAAAGTGCCGCTCAGAGGTAAAACAACCCAACGGAGCCAAAAGTATATTTGAAATCTACAAAGTTAGTAACCACAAGTTTCTGAAACTCTAAGCATTTCTCAAGAATCTCCCTAAGTGAAAAAATCTAATCTATACATTTTCTACCACTTCTGAATTCACACTATTCATCACGCAGTTGTTCGTCAACCAGATTCTTAATTCTATTAAACAGAATAATTGAAAGAACTTTGCCTGGAAGAGAAAGTAGGCTGATGCCTCTATAGTTATCAAAAAGAACTGCGATCACCTTTTTTGAAAATAGGGATAATAATTGCTCTGGTAAAATCCTTAGGAACCATGCCTTTATCATAAAATATATTCAAAATTTCAGTCATCCTTTTAGTAACCTGAAGATTCCCAGCTCTAAGAGTTTCAATCAGGGGCGTAGCAAAGGACTGTGGTTGGGGGAGGGGGGGAGAAATCCAAAATTTTCCAACTCGAGCAAACTTGACTTCCAATAAAAAAGCAAATCAGTATGAATTTTTGCCTTGATTTGGTCAAATCTTAATTTCACGAAAATAAACCCAATCTTTACATCTCTCCTAAATTTGCCAAATCACTTCAAACTCCCCAATTTTTCTTTTTTTGGGGAAAATTAAGGGGAGTTGTCAAAATCGAGGCAACTTGGCAAATCTAAGGCAGTTTGGAAAATGGAGAGATGGCAAAATTTAGAGCAGTTGTCAAAATTCGAAGCCACTTAGTAAAAACAGGCGAGTTGGCAAAATCTTTGGGAGTTGGCAAAATTCGGAGTGACTTGGTTAAATCTTGGGGAGTTGGCAAAATCGGGACAACTTGGCAAAATCTTTGGGAGTTGGCAAAATTCGGAGTGACTTGATTAAATCTTGGGGAGTTGGCAAAATCGGGACAACTTGGCAAAATCTTTGGGAGTTGGCAAAATTCGGAGTGACTTGGCAAAATTCAGGTGAGATGTAAAAATTAGGATTTTTTTTCTGTAAAATTAGCCGTCCCGTGGCCGAGTGGTTAGCGCGCTTGGCTGCTGATCTAAGGGACCTGGGTTCGAGGCCCGGGTAAGACATGGATGTATGTATCGTTTTTCTGCTGAGGTCCTGCCATCCTCTCAGATCTTCTACTGTGGCATGTAAACTGACAGGCTCCTGTCAGACCTCTGTGGCAAGCAGCTGCTTGAGGGGGTATTTATTTATTTTAATTTTTTTAATTATGGCGAGTTGGCAAAAATTAGGGAGTTGGCAAAAACTAGGGTCAGTTGGCAAAATTCGGAGTGACTTGGCAAAATCGTGGAGAGTTGACGAAATTTAGGTGAGATGTAAAAATTGCAATCTTTTTTCTGTAAAATTATGGCGTGTTGACAAAATCGTGGCAGCTTCGCAATATCTAGGAGAGTTGGAAAATCTTGGGGGAGTTGGCAAAATTCAGAGTCATCATCCTCAAGCAGCCATGTGCTACGGAGGTCCAACCAGACCGTGTTGTTTAATTCTCCAAGCATATCTGTCCTGAGCTACATCTGCTGCATCCGGCCACTGCACACCAATTCTAACAAGGTCCTGTTTGACATTGTCTGCCCACCGCATCCTAGGTCTCCCCTTCTTTCTAAGACCTGTAGGCACACTGTTCATAACCCTATTCGCTAATCTATAATTATCCATACGGGCAATATGCCCAAACCAACGGAGTCTCTCTCTGCACAATATGCTGCTTAAAGGAGGTTGCAGACTCCTTTGCCTAACCTAACTCCTTCCCTAATTCAGGGAAGATGTAAAAAGTGCGATTTTTTCTGTAAAATTACGGCGAGTTGACAAAATCTAGAGTAGTTGGCAAAATTCGAATGCACTTGGTAAAATATAGGAGAGTTGTGAAAATTGAGATTTGTTTTGTGAAATTAAGGAGTGTTGGATAAATTGAGGAAACTTAAAACTTTCAAACTCCCCAAGATTTTGCCAAGTTTACTCGATTTAATCAACTCTCCTTAATTTCACAAACCCAATTATCACACTCGCCCGTATTCTCCAAGTGGATTCGAATTTTCCCAACTGCCCTTCATTTTGTTAAATTTCCTCAATTTGTCCAACACTACTTAGTCAACTTCCCTTTGCTTCGTCCCCAAAATAGTTGCCCCTCGCAGCTGAAAGCATTGACACCAGAAATTAGGACTGGGATCCTATTGTTATCACCCTGCTATGAGTTCTTTCAGGATATGAGAGAGGTTGTTGTTGTTTTACCTCTGAGCGGCACTTTTTTGCACACCATGGGCTAAATGCCCAGGTCACATGGACCCCGAAGGGTCAGAGAAGGTTGGGGGAGGGGACCCACTGGAACAGCTGTTGGGAGACAGATGGCAGCCTCCCGTCAAGGCCATCCAGCGTGTTTTTTACGTGCACAGGGTATGTCTTTCCCGCACACGGGGCCACGGCTTAATGTCCCATCCGACGGACGGCGGTCTTTCCAAGCCCATCGGTGTCCCCTACTGACCGTGGGCAGGGCGGGGAATTTTGCGGAGATAAATCTCAACGCTGACCCAGCTGGAACTCGAACCTGGGAACTATGGATTACGAGACTGGCGCGCTACCGACTGAGCCACCCCCGCCCCAGTTCTTTCAGGATATGAAAGGAGAGAGGTTCAGTGATATGCACCAGGCTCGTAATATGGAATTCTCAGGGTTCGAGTCCCACCTGTGCCAGCACCGAGATTTATCTCCACTAAACTCCACCCTGCCCTCTGTCAGAATGGGACATTAATGGACTTGGTAAAAACCGCCATCTGTCAGTGGGACACAAAACCGTGGCCCCATTTGAAATATTTGGGTTGGGTTGTTTTACCTCTGAGCGGCACTTTTTTGCACACCATGGGCTAAATGGACAGGTCACATAGACCCCGAAGGCTCAGAGAAGGTTGGGGGTGGGGACCCACTGGAACAGCTGTTGGGAGACAGATGATAGCCTCCCGTCAAGGCCATCCAGCGTGTTCTTTAACGTGCACAGGGTATGGCTCTCGCGCACCAGGACCACGGTTTAACGTCCCATCCGACGAATGGCGGCCTTTCCCAAGCCCATCGGTGTCCCCTACTGACCGTGGGCAGGGCGGGCCCATTTGAAAGAAAGCCATACTCTCTTGACGTTAAAGAACTGCCATCAGTCTCCTAACAGCTGTCCAGTTGGTTACCTTCCGCCAACCTCCTCAGAGCCCTTGTGACCTGGCCATTTAGCCCATTGTGTGCAAAAAATCGCCGCTCAGAGCCAGCTCGTGGGGCGACCACACGATGCACTGGGGTAACAAAAACACACGGATAGCAAAAAGTATAAAAAGAAATACAAATATACGAAAATAGGACGAAAATTTGCTTGTCATTTTAAAATTTTTGTTTCTCCATATAAATTAGAGAAAAACCAATGAATATCAGCATTTCAAAGCAGAGCACGAATGAATATTTCATAATTTTTTGTTGGACATATTAATAACATATGCAAATATATCATTATTTTTTACTTTTAACTTCTAATAAATAAAAAAATTTCTATTCTGTTAATTTCAAATATATTTCCAGAAAGTTTGACCCGGGGACCTCCTTTCCTACTTGGTTCCTACTCATTATCCAGAAGACCCTCGACAATAGAGAAAGAAATAAAAGGAAGGATTCCAGCAAAGTCTAATTGGAGATTCAGTGTACCTTGAGAGCCAAAAAAAAAAAAAAAAAAAAAACACAGGGTCTCTCCCCCCTCCCTCGGAAATCCTGTCGTCTTATACTAAATCTCAAGACTTGTCTATCTGCTTTAAAATCCAAAAAGTCTTTATTTTTAACTTTTTCAACTGAGCAAAATAAATTGAACAGAAACGATTGGAAATTTTGTATCATTTTATTTTAGCCTCATATTTTAATGTTCAACACGAAAAATAGACTATAAAATCACATTCCATATAGAACATCATTTTCACCTTCCGTTTTCAGTGGAATGTTTTAGCAATGAGAAATCCTACTCAAGTCTTATTCTCAGACCCCTTTCCCCCCCCCCCCCCCGCCAAAGCTAAATTCTCGGACCCTCCCCAAAACAAAATTCCAGCAGTCCTTTTAGCCATTAAACCATAACCTTTTAATATTTAAACCATTCCGGCAGCCCATTTACAGCTGCCCTGAGTTTCCAAAAGTCATTTTAACATATTTGATATAGAGATGTATTCTTAATAGCGTGATTTTGTGTCTCTGAGTGATACACGATGCTTAATTTTCAAATGGTACTCATCGGTGATCGATCCAAAAAGAAATCAGTCTACGTGCAAACACAAAATACATTGCAACATCATTTATTAATTTTCTACACTCTTTCAGGCAAGTTAATAAAATACAGACCATTGCACAATGATTATAATAATTAAACAAACTGAAAATTTGTCCCGATCCCTTATTGCTGGGATGATTCAAGTTTTGAATCATCTTCTGCAGAAGTTTTTGTCCGATGCTTACAGAGTTATTTTTTTTTACAGAGTTAACTGCCTCTGTTTCATTCTTGGAGCATTTCTCTTCTGCTGGAGATGTTAAGAGCATTTTATCTTGATCTGTAAAGTGAAGGACTACGCGAATTCACAGATTCATTAGTAATTCCGTAATTTACGCTTGTTTTACAAAGATTTGTATTTTTCAATTACTTGTTTGAGTCCAACATTTAACATGTGAACATAAAATGCGAAATCCTGTTACATTTCTAGAATTAAAAGCCTTGAATTTGCAGCCATTAACTTTTCGATGGGAAACTAATTTTCCAGCTATTTTAGGATGCGGCGCTTTTGGACACAGCTATAAGAACTGAATAGTGAACCCTTTCTCAATGAAGCAACGTAACTGAATAGTGAACCCTTTCTCAATGAAGCAACGTTCAAAGGAGCATTACAGATTTCTAGTTTAAATAAAGTTGGTCGATTTCAAGTTAAAGAAACCTACAATTCGTTCTTTATTAAAGAAATACGTGATAGTGAAATAATGCTATCACATATTTCTATTATAAAGAATCTAAATTCCGGTGTCTTTGTGGCAAACATAATGTTCAGATGAAAGTTCATATTTATGTTAAGTACTTGCTTCGGCAGTACATATACTAAAATTGGAACGGTACAGAGATTAGCATGGCCCCTGCGCAAGGATGACACGCAAAATCGTGAAGCGTTCCACATTTTTTTTTTGTGGCCGTTCCGTGGCCGAGTGGTTAGCACGCTTGGCTACTGATCTAAGGGACCTGGGTTCGAGCCCCGGAATTTAGGCATGGATGTGTGTGTCGTTTTTCTGCTGAGGTCCTGCCATCCTCTCAGATCTCCTACTGTGGCATATAAACTGACAGGCTCCTGTCAGACCTCTGTGGCAAGCAGCTGCTTGAGGGGGTATTTTATTTTTATTTATGTTAAAAGAAATTAGCCAGGAAGTGAAAGGTATCTATGCTATAAATGTAATAATAGAGCCCAGATCTCTTTCACTTCAGCAATGGCAGTGGGTTGTTTTCCTAACTGTCCTAAAATTGCTAATTGGGTAAATTCGTAATAATAAAAAATAAATACCTCCTCAAGCAGCTGCTTGCCACAGAGGTCTGACAGGAGTCTGTCAGTTTATATGCCACAGTAGAAGATCTGAGAGGATGGCAGGACCTCAGCAGAAAACAACACGAATATCCATACCTTACCCGGGGCTCGAACTCGGGTCCCGTAGATCAGTAGCCAAGCGCGCTAACCACTCGGCGACGGAACGGCTTAAATTCGTACCTGTCTTAAAATTGTTCCAATTTTTAAGAGTGGTAATGAAAAGAAATCTTAAAACCACACGCGTATTTCTCTATTGTTGTATTGTAAGGAAATAGTTTAAAAATAGTTAAGAACGAATAATTTTTTTCTTTGGGCCAATATAAGTATTTTTAGAGGGAAAAAATCAATATGATTTTTTAAAGAATAGAGCGAAGGTGCAATATTAAATCTGATTTGAATTACTTTCTGTGGTGTTAATGATAATCTTAGGCTTCTTGCTTTATTATACGATTTAAAAAAAGTGTGATTCTGTATCCCAAAATATTTCACTAAAAATTAGATTTGATTGAGATGAGAAAAGTAATTTTATATTGGTCAGCCAGCTGTGTGATTAAAGAAAGCAAATGGTAAATACAAATAATTGTCTTAATGCTCATGCAAATATAATTTTAGGATCCCTGAGGTTTTAGTTTTTGGTCCTACATTATTTTTGATATTTTACAGATTCATATGATTTAAAATTAAATGATATTAGTATTTTACTTGCAGATGATATTATATAGGCAAAATGCAAGATTTGATTAGCAATAAATGAAGATTTAAAACCAAAAAGTAACCAGTTCATTAAAAATAGGCTAATATTAAATGTTAGCATTAACTTATATTTAATTTTATATTTATTATAATATCTTGATATATATATATCTTGCATGTAATGAAACATTGATGATGATGATATATATATATAAGAAAATTATCATTTATCTTCAATCATGATGATTTGAAGTTTTGATGATTTTATATATTGGGAGTATTTATTGATAGTAAGTTTAAATGGAATTTTCATATAAAATATTTGGTCATAATCTTAAATATTATGCTCTCAAGGATATGTTTTATAAAAGCTTTAAAATTTGTCAATTTCGAAAATAGTTTATAATTCTTCCAAAAATGTAAATTACTACATGGTATTATTTCTTTTGGTGGCTTTATGAAACAATTAAACCTAATCAAAATCTGTAAAATTATGTATTAAGGAGTATACTGCAAAAACAAGAAAATTTGGTAGTATATATAACAATTATAGTAAATATTTTTCAGGTTAGGAAATCATGCATATATAATTTATTAATAAATATTATAAAATATGGAAAGATTCAAATGTCAAGGTTTTTATTGAAAATACCATATTTTCAATAACAATACATTTAAATGTGTAAATCCTAGATTAAACATGTTTTGCATACATTATGCTTTGTCTTTTCTCAAAATTAATTACCTACCTAACGATATAAAAAAGTAAAGACATTTATATTTTTGAAAAATTATTATGAAATAGATAATGGAACAAATATGTGAAAATTTTACTGTAATAACCATGCTTTGTGTCAGTATGAGTGAATATGTAATTGACTTGTAAGGAGATGGAACTCTTGTATTAATATAAATTTCCCAATTCAGAATCTTCACAATTGGAGTTTCAACCAGATTATGAGCTTTTATATTTTGAATGCACAATTAAAAAGACCTTCTTGCTCAGAAATCAATTAAAATTTATTAATTAAAAAATTAATTAATAAAATTAATTCTTTTGAAAAGGTAGTGGTTTAAGTCACAGTGAGATATAAAATTAATAGATTTACTCTATATATAATGGCTAAAAAAGCTGAGACAATTAGTTGGAATTATTATCTATAAATTACCTTGTTTTCCCTTGGGTTGATATCCAATAAGTAGATGAGTCTATTGTTGTGTGGTGGTCAAGAACATAGTGAATTAATGATAATGACTGTACTACCCACCACACAATAATAGACTCACCTACTTATCAAATATCAACCAAAGGCAAAACCAAGGATTTGTAGGTAATTCCAACTAATTGTCTTGGCTTTTTTTAGCCATTACAATGATATAGAGTAATTCTATTTATTTTCAAGTTCTCTGTTATTGAGCAACAAAATTTTTAAGTTTATCCTTCAAACTATTTACATATTAAAAGTTTTTAGGAGTAAACTCAGAAGTGTTTCAGAGCAAGGACATAACTCTACCTTCAGTGAAGTGATACTATGTGGCGACATTAGGGCTGTTAAGAACTTCTTTCCACGTCGTAATGACAACAGAACAGATTCAACTCTCCTCCCTCCTCCCAATAACCGACTCCAAGTGGGCAACCTTTGCCGGATCTATATCTTACATTTCTATTCTATGCGAATCAGTCTGAAAATTACTCAGAGCCTAAAAAATTCAATATTTTTAGCCCAGCTTCAACTCTGAAGAAATTTATAAAAAGAGACAGAGATAAATTTAGCCTCCTTCAAAAATTGGGTTTGTACAGATTTCCCTTATATGTACCAGATAATTCCACTGTCTACTATATCAGAAAAACCTTAAATTCTCTACAGGAGAGGTTTACAAAGCAGAAGACAGATGTCAGCCAAAACAAGCAAACGACTGTCACTGCCAAGCAATACAACATGCAGCAACTATAGACTGGGATCATGCCACACTGCTAGCACATGCATCCTCTTACTATGGAACCATTGTTCATGAGGCTATTGAAATAATGACCTTGCCCAGTCCGCACCTGCAACCGAGACATTGGAATCCCTTTCACAGCATGTGGAAAGAAGTTCTTAACAGCCCTAACATCCCCACATAGTGTCACTTAACTGAAGACGGATCCCTGTCCTCAATACAGGAAGCTTCTGAGTTTGTTCCTAAAAAGTTTTAATATGCAAATAGTTTGAAGAATAAGTTTAAAATTTCATTGCTCAATGACAAAGAACTTTAAGTTATTTTAATGTATTTTGAAGTTAAAAAGTTATCATTTCTGTTGGGAAAAAATATTCTATCTCTTTAGAATTATCATTTTGCAAATTGTGACATCTCTGAATTTGTACAGAAAGTGTGAAATGAATTGAACTGTTCTTAATAAAGAGGCCATAGGGCAGATAATGCACAGCTGCTAACTGTCAAAGAAATGCCGATATTAATAAATGTGTATTGTGAAAAATACCAAGCTTGTTTCTAATTCAATTCCACTGCTTTCTCACTTAAGGGACTAAATATAGTGTTATGTGTACATAATGAAAATATAAAAGAATCAATCGTCACTCTTAGTGGTGTATCTATGTGTATATGTATGTATGTTGGGGGGGGGGGGGGTTCTAACGCCCCTCCCCTTCAACACCCACACACTCTGAGAGTTTGAATAACATTTTCCTAAAATCAGTCCCCTAAAATCTGTTTGGCACAACCATGTCAACTATTCTCCATTAAATTAAAGCATATCTCACTTCACACATTTAAATTTTCTGGTTACACCAATGGTCACTCTGCAATAATTAGAAACACTATTAACAAATCAGAATTAATATATACCTCTTAGCTCCTCTAATGTTGTGCACTGTTCAGATTTCTATCGATTCTCTTCTTCTAAATAAACAAGTTAATTTCTAAAACAATTGCTAAATCCTTGAAATCAAAAGAATAATTAAGCTCAATATCAACAAATGTTTCAAGCTAGAATTGGACTATGCTAATTTATAAACCTAAAAATTTATAAAATCTTTTGAAAATCATGTATAAGTTCACCAGTGATTAATGCATCTTCTTTGTCTTTCTCATTACTTATTGGTGTTAAGGCATCGCCCTTATCTGCAGAATAAATGTAACTTGTTTCTAATTCATACAATCCATATAGTAACTTCAAATCATTTACAAGTTTTTTCTTTTCTCCATCTGGTAAGAAACAGCTCCTAGCTGCATTCAAGTTCTGAAAAGAGAATTTAGATGATCTTGTACTCGCACATATATTTGTTTAGTAAATGTCGGACACTTTATCAAAAACACCATTATTATAAACAGATATATAAAATTAAGGAGGCAAAATGAAATAAAACATTAAATTATTATTAAAGTATCACAGGAAAACGGGTCTACAGAAAATGCAAATATATCTTTCAATTTTTTTGCATAAGAAATGTGTTTATTATGTGAATACACTCGTAGTTTATTGTTGAAATACTTTTGACTTGCTGATCATCAGTTTTATTGGAATTGTTTTTGATTGAGTATTTTTTGCACTCTCCTATGATGGCCTAATTAAATTCAGTATTAAGTGTTATAATTTTAGTTGTTTCCTCAAAACATTTACTTCTTCAAAACTGAACTCTTCATACTTTTGGGGATAACAGAAGATTTTTCTTTTAAAAACGTCTCTGTCCATTGCATGGAAATGTTAAATTTCTGGATTGGATGATGCAATTTCAAATTTTCGAATTAATTTTGAAGTCTTGCTGAGACATGCATATTAATTCTTATATAAGAATGCAGGCTATTTTTTAGCAATTGTTCTTCAAGTTCAGATCCTCCAAAGCCAAATAAGCAATAGTCAGCCTTTGCCCTAATGTTCATGGCCTTGGAGATGGACTAAGACTCCTGAAATTGCAGCAGTCAGCAGAAATGCATGTTATCTTTCCCCTGTTCCAACAATGAAACCTGCCAGATGTTCATGAACTATTATTTCTGGTTATTCAAACAAGTTTCTCATCAACAAGACTTCAAGGATGTTCTAAAAAATGCAGCCAGTTCTGTTCCATTATTTGATGAAAATAAATGCATTAATGGATTTAATGTTTAGCTGTTATCATTATGGAAAGTTAATTGGCAATCTGAAGTTAAAACTACACAAGTCACCAAAAGTAAACAAAAATTATTGTTTAAATGCTGAGAGCTGGGGAAGATTCTGTTGTCACATGGCTAACTAAATGTTGAATATTTTTCTATGATATAGTTTTCCTATGATTATTATTAAAGATTTGATTATTTTCAAGGAAAGTAATATCGGTTGGTATGATAATTGAATACATTACTGTACTTTCTGTTCCCGATAAAGTTCTTTCTATAATTGTGCTTTATACACATATTTAAACATACTATTGATGGCAAGGCTGGATTAAGAAATTGGGGCTCCTGGAACTAAGTTCCAAATAATTTCCCCTCCCCCAGCCTGCTAAATGTAAAATATTTAAATTAGTTAAACAAAATAAAGTCAGGGGCTGCTATACGCCATGGGCCCTGAAGCCATGGCTCTATGACTTCATCTATCCATCTCTGATTTATGAGGACACTGAGGTAGACACTGTAAGTTTAAAAGTTGTCTGAATACATAGACCGATTTTTCTCCTTTTGGCAGGTTTTTCACAAATGTTTAAAGTTTAAAAAACTTGTAGTTAGTAGCTACCAATGTAATTTGTGTTTGGTGTAAAGCCTTATGGAACATCATAAAAGTTAGTCAACGTAATGATAGCTCTTTATAAAAACATTAAGTTATGTACAAATAATTGATAAAGCTTGCAATGAAGGTTTAGGACTACACCTTAGGTTAAAAAATGCTAAATGTTTTCATGTTTTTTTTCTGTTTGGTAATCAATTATGTTATGAGGAAAGCTTTACAAAGGAAATTGGGACCTTAGATGGTCTAGAGATTTGAAAATATTCAATTTATATTATTGTAACAATCTGGTTCTCTTGAGAAATGATGTTTGAGAGATTTACTCACTCAATAGCACTGCTGATGAGGCTGTAATAGAAATTGATAAATACAAAGAAAACTGGACAAATGGATAATCTTCAATAGTTTCAAATGGTTGTGCTCTTGAGCAAGTTTCTCAGTTTAATTATCTTCTATGACAAATACTGGAATATGTATCATGAGGTAAACAGGATAATAATCTTAGCCAATGAAACTTTAAAGAATCTGTAAAGAATGTGAGAACATATCCAGATATACATAAATACTACACTTAACATATATAATTGTTCCTCTCTATGGTTTAACTATGGTGATGAAACTTGAACACTTTTAGGCAAGATAATAGGAATCTTGATGCTTTTGGCTGAAAATGCTTGTACAGCATCCTGAGTTTTAAGTGGTCTGATTATGAAAATAGTGATGAAGTTAGAGAAAGAAGTCATCAAACCTCTTTAAGCAGCTTGTTATGTAGGGGAGAGTTCTTTGGTTCAGTCAGCATGTTGCTTGTAGGAAGAATAATAGAATAATGAAGAGTGGGACTTAAAGACTTAATAAAAAGGTTGTGGATCTAAAATGAAATGGGTGAACAATATGGAAACAAATGAATGGGTGAACCTTATTAGAATTTGTTCGCAGTGGCCAAAAGAGCAATGTTGCTCAGGAGACAGCCAATTTCCAAGAACAATATTCCGAAATCTAGTTGGATCTCCATAACTTAAAGCAACTAGAGGATCATTCATGTATGTATTACGCAACAAATATTGTGCTGTATTCGAGTATTATATGCAAAAAAAAACTCATTACCATTCACAAGGTCCACAAATGGCCGAGTGGTTAGCGCGCTTGGCTACTGATCTAAGGGACCTGGGTTCGAGCCCCGGGTAAGGCATGGATGTATGTGTCGTTTTTCTGCTGAGGTCCTGCCATCCTCTCAGACCTACTATGGCATATAAACTGACAGGCTCCTGTCAGACCTCTGTGGCAAGCAGCTGCTTGAGGGGGTATTTATTTATTATTTATTTATATACAATATACACTGTGTTGAAAAAAAGTGTCCAGACACTTCCATGCTATGTGAATGGAAAGCCACTTTCAAAGCTCCCTAACATTGAAAATAAACCTTTTACACAAAAACTATTATTGGTGATAAATTGTAAATTGTGATGGTCCACCCAGTCACTTTTACTTTTCCTTAACCAATTTTACTTTATTTACGTTATATTTATCATTTTGGGGATTATTATTTCATTTGAACTAATCACAATTCTTTTTTTCTGATCCATAGAAGGAGTTGCACATGCACAACTACAACCTTTTGATTGTCAGCTGCTAATGCACGTGTGTAGGACATGACCCCTCTTGTGTCATAGCTAGAGTGATTGTCAGATTATGCAAATGTTTTCTCAGCATGCAACAGACACATGCCAGATTGTACACAGCATGTATAACTAAGTGATGTTAGGTCACAGAGTTAGTAGTAGAGTCAGTATTGTTAGTAGGAGCTGAAGTATGTTGAAGTAGTATGTGGAGTATGTTGAATCAGTATGAGTTAGTAGGAGGAGGAGAAGTCAGTAAAGAATGTGTTGTGTAGCTAGGAGTTGTTAGTACTCCAACTTTTTGTATTCATCAACTGAATTGGTGAGTCTTTGAATTTTTTGGAAATAAACTTTGTTTGTTTTATATTTGCTATTTTTCTCTAGGGCAACGTTAATTGATTTTTTGATTAGATTTAAACTTTAATTAAACTTGACAATCCTATTTGAATTCTTGCTCGATAAGTAACGTTAGATGTACAAAACGAATCCTATTTCAACTTTATTTGGCAAGTTAATATTCCCTGGCGCCCGACAACCTGTCCAGAATTTTGAATATATTTGGATCAGAAAAACAAGATCCAACTTGAAAAGTTAATAATCTTTGGAGCGTTACAAGATGTCACTCAAATCTCTCTAAATATATTTCCTGCAATATTCGTTTATTATTTAAAGAATGAATGGAAGCTGAAGTATTTATCTGCAACTTTTGACACTTGTGGAAAAATGCTTCAATAGCTAAAACACAACTCTTGTAGCAATTTGTTCACTAACATAAATTAAATATCTGAAGTTTGTATGAGATTTTTTAAGATTTCAGCAATTGGAGGCAATGTGACAGTGTTGTCTGCGGTTAAATGGTCCCGCTTCAATGACTCTTTAAATATTGATCGAAGATAGTTGAAAATTGATTGATCTATTGAAGTATTTTTTCACAAGTGTCAAAAGTTGAAGATAAATGCTTCAGCTTCCATTTATTCTTTAAATATCAAACGAATATTGCGGGAAATATATTTAGAGAGATTTGAGTGACATCTACAATTTATTGCCAATACCAGTTTTCGTATAAAAGGTTTATTTTCAGTATTAGAGTTTTGAAAGTGGCTTTCCATTCACATAACATGTGTCTGGACACTTTTTTCAGCATAGTGTATACTGTTGGAGAAAGATTAATTTCCTCTAACTTTTAAACTATCATTGTTTCTTGCTTTTTTTTCTTAGAACTTTAAAGAATCACCACAAACAAGCTTTAGTGTTTCAAGTCTATACTTCCAGTTCATCAAGGTTGAAATAAGGATATTTAGCATGAAATATCAATGTGTTATTTCCCCTTACCGCTCGAGTGAAATGAACATCTTTCAGTCCCATTTGTCTTAACAAATTATATTCTTCATCCAGAGTTTTTCCGATTATGATAGGATCATCTCTGTTGAGGGAAAAATTTGCATCATCTTCAGCATACCTAAGAATAAAAAGTGTAATTACCTGTAACTAGTATTTAACTATAAATAACTATACATTTAGTACGTGATATTATTTAATAACGTTAATGTCATACAATAAACTAAATTTCAGTTTCAATCTATCTCAAAATTGGTGCACAATCAATAAGATTGAGGTATAAACTAAAAGAGATATATAATCAGAGCAAATTATATACCTCTTTAAGGAGGTTTTTACTTTTCAATGAAATAATTTTACTGTTGTTAAAAATTTACATCTAGGGAAAAACTTAGATTTTTCTTACCTGACTATAGGATGTTTTAGAGTTGACAGAGGGACTGAGCCTGTAAGGTAACTTGAATATGGGCAGGCCTCAAAATGCAAATCAGATGCAAGACATCTCTGATACAGATCCCAATCATCAACTACATGATAGCCATGTCCAATTCTCTCTGCTAGCATTTCTTCTACAGCTATAGCAACATTATTGGCCGGGCCTGCTTCTGCAGCATGAACTGTTCGATGGATTCCTAGTTCAGCTGCTTTCTGTTGAAAGAACAAAGATCTTGTTATAGTCCAATCTCTATTTAATGAAGTCTTGTTATAGTTCTATCTCTATTTATTGAATGTTATAAATACATGTCAACACAAAGAGCAATCTTTATAGATTTAATATATAAGTCGTCATTGTTCATTGTTTTGTTAATTCATCATTGGTGTAATTCTGCCTTTTTAATATAAACATATTTAGGTGAGTTACCAGAAATTATTAATAAAAATGTCAAATTTTCAATATAAAGTGATGATTTGACCCTTTGGTGTGAAGCAAAAATATTTTCAAAAGTTGGAAGTTGAAAAGAACTTACAAGTTGCAATAAAAAAATCAAATCATATCGTGATAAACGGCACTTAAAAATTAATACTGAAAAATCTTTATTTATGGTTTGTATCAGACCTAAAGCTATTATCCTTCAATTAAATATTATTACTGACCATAACCCCAAGGGACACCCTTGATCATAACCCTGAGGAAATATGAAGACTTACTGTATTTGCTATTTTAACTTCTGTACCTTATTTATATAAACAATTACTATTATACACTGATGGTCAAAATTAAAGGATAATGTATAAATTCGTACATAACTCGAAGTATATCTAAGGGAATGCAATGAAATTTCGTAAAGAGATTTATTACTACATTATAAATGTAAATCAAGCAGAAGAAATTCATAATTGTATAATGTGCATGCATTAACATCATAATCTTGCAATTGACATGAAGGAGCAGTCCATGGAACAATATTTAAAGTCTGATGCATACGCCATGTGGTATGTTAATTCCCCTGATACCATGTTGATCGGTATCAGGGGAATTACTGTTTACCGTGTTGATACTGTGTTGATCACCCCTGATAGCCATGCAGCTCAAGCAACGACTCCTCATACTGTTTATGAAGGTATTGATGAGGTCTTGAGGGATTAATGACCACTCCTCAACAAGTGTTGCTCTGAGTTTATGGAGTGTTCTGGGGGGGGAAGCTCCAATGCATCTCCCTAGGCATCCCATACATGCTCAATGGGATTGAGGTCAGGAGATCTGGGTGGCCATTCTATTCAGCAATTATCTACCACTTCGAGAAAATCATCAACCATGTGAGCTCGATGAGGGCAGGTTTTATCATCCATAAGAATAAAATGTGGACCAATAGCTTCCTGGAATGGCCTGACTTATGGGTTCAGGAACTCATCTCTGTATCACAGGCCAGTAATAAAGCCATTCAGAAGATGTGCAGAGGTCTGTATGCTTGTTCGCCATGATTCCCAACCATCACTCTACAGCCAACAATAGTCCCTTTCTCTGAGAAACTGTTGCGGGTCTCTGGTTCTCTCCAGCCGTGAATACATCACAAATCAGTACTTAAGCTGAATCGCAATTCATCTGTGAACATAACATGCACCCACTGGTCTGGACTCTAAGTGTGCAATGTTGGTGACTCCACGTTAAATGAGCTTGTTGGGCAGTGGGAATTAGCAGGACACAAATAACAGGTCTCCTGGCATAAAGGCATTGCTCACAAAGTCTCCTGTAAACAGTATGCCTTGAAACCCTTGTTCCTGTAGCTGCTGCAAGCTCCAAAAACAGTTGCCTAATGGTCATCACTCTGTTCTGTCTGGCAATACGACTCATATAGCGATCATCTGCAGCAGTTGTGGCTCTGGGACAGCCTTGTCCTAATCGACAATGAACATCTCTTGTCTGTTGAAACTGTCTCCAGAGTCTTCACAGGACATTTTGCAGAACATTCAATGCTCTGGAAACTTTCTTCTGGGACTGACCTTCTTTCATCCTTCCAATCGCTCTCCAACGCTAAAAATCATCCATATGATATCTTCAGAACATAATGAGCTCATCATGACACTAAACTGAATGCAAGAGTTGCCTAGAACAACTACAAGCATACTTCAGTAATTTAAATTCTGGAACTTAAGCAACTTATCTACGATGTTCCACCATATAGTACCAAAATTCCAGACTGCTCTTTTAGAGATTTGAACACACAGGCCCAGTGCATCTCGGAGAACACTTCCTAATCATCCCCTTTAACACACCTCAGGGGCATGCCCAGTCCACACTTGACCTTGGCAACTTCATGCATGCCACATATGCATCCACCGATCGAGGACATCGCATCTCTATCTCATCCCACCGCCAAGACAGTGCCTACATGATGATGTGCTGAAGTGGGTGGCATGAAACGTGTCACAATACCTGGTAACCAAAATCTCATATAGACAACTGGCTCAGCACACTAATAGGAGCACAAAGTTTAGAATGACACCTGATGACTCATACCAGAGGCAGAAAAGTGCAACACCACCACACATAAGAACTCTATCACCAAATGAGAGACAACAATACCGGACCTCTGAAAAATATCAGCTACTGAGAAAATCACACAACCCGGAATTGTCCTCCTTGAACAACCGATGAAGGTACCTTAGAAGAACCAAGAAATTTTATGACACCTGATGACTCATACCAGAGGCAGAAAAGTGCAACACCACCACACATAAGAACTCTATCACCAAATGAGAGACAACAATACCGGACCTCTGAAAAATATCAGCTACTGAGAAAATCACACAACCCGGAATTGTCCTCCTTGAACAACCGATGAAGGTACCTTAGAAGAACCAAGAAATTTTATGTTAAAAAGTCATACCAATGCAGGTATGACTATTTAACTTAAACTTCACCGCACTGATCTACGACCATCAATTACCCGATTAGTGTCAATGAGCCAATTGTTTGTCGCGATAACACTTGACAAGTCCAGCACCTACAGTGTTTATAGAAATAACTTAATCTATTTTTAATTCAGCACACTGTGTTTTTTACCTTCATAGCAACATCAGATTTTACATTGCTCAATTTATCTCACTATTCTGAAATTAAAAAATGAAGAAAAAGAAAAAGTGGAATATAACAATGAACAACCTAATCATAAACGAGCTTCTACACTCATGGTCACAAAAATTTCTACACTCATAAAGAACGAATGCAGTAACACTAAATCATTATCGTAGATAGTACTGGAAGTCCTATGCAAATGATTCCATGATGATATCACATGAAACTCGAAATAGAGGTAACACTGTCAGTTCCGAAACCTCAGTAAAATCCATGGCAGTCAGCAGGTAAGTTAATGGAACTGAAACACTGTATATATGTTTCAGTTAAGCCAAGACAATGAACATTAGTTAGTTATCAACAGCTAGGCCATTTGAACAGGGCCATATCATGGTGATGCATGATGCAGGTTCCTCTTCCTGTCGTATAGAGCTTACCATTTCGGTTGCACAATGAGAAATGTAGCATGCTGTTTGGAGCAGTGGTAGGGATGGGGGTGGCTCAGTCGGTAGCGTGCCAGGCTCATAATCTGTAGTTCCCAGGTTCGAGTCCCAGCTGGGTCAGCATTGAGATTTATCTCCGCAAAACTCCCCGCCCTGCCCACAGTCAGTAGGGGACACCGATGGGTTGGAAAGGCCGCTGTCAGTCGGATAGGACGTTAAGCCATGGCCCCGTGTGCGGGAGAGCCATACCCTGTGCACGTTAAAGAACATGCTTGATGGGAGGCTACCATCTGTCTCCCAACAGCTGTTCCAGTGGGTCCCTTCCCCCAACCTTCTCTGAGCCTTCGGGGTCCATGTGAACTGGTCATTTAGCCCATGGTGTGCAAAAAAGTGCCGCTCAGAGGTAAAACAACTCAACTGGAGCAGTGGATGAGGACAGGTACCATTTCACATCGCCATTGCTCAGGTCTCCACAGACACAAGATGATTGCTCCATCCATCAACAAGCGACCTCCAACCCTCGAGACATCTACAGCAATCCAGCACAATATGACACCTGCAATGCATGCACCAACGTCCACATAGACCATTTCATGATCCTTGAATGAATCTGAATTACAGGACAGTGTCCCCTGCACAGGTTGCCTCTTACTGCTAACCATCGTTAGATATGTTGTCTGTGGTGCGGGTGTATTTCGTGGGAGGGGGAAAGGCACCACATTGCCTTCTTGAATGACTCATACTTCTGTTTGGGTGCAGATGATGGTCGCATCAGAGTTTGGCATTGTCATGGCTAGCGGCAGAATCTAAATCCAGGAGAGTCACAGTGCCTATACACCTGGCATTCTGCTGCAGGGTACCATAAGTTATGACTTCAGAATACCTTTAGTGTTTGCCCAGGAAGCTTTAACAGCTAAACATTCTGGTTCCTCATTGGGTACTTTTCCTGCACAGCTCTCCTGGTGCTATTTTTCAGCAGGATAATTCATGTTTTCATACAGTGCGAATGTCCAACAGTGTCTACAGGATGTCAACATTCTGTCTTGGCCCACTCTGTCCCCAGATTTTTCCCCTATAGAGCACTAATAGGATGTGCTCGATACACAGCTAGTACATGCACTGGACACCTGCATCTCCATTTGGAGGACAAATGGCAGAAAATGCTTCATGACACTATTAGGGACTTGCATGCATCGATGCCTCAACAATCTGGCTGCATGCACTGCCACCAATAGGGGTCATACACTGTACTGAGCCCATGAGGATCTAAGTACTAAAACTCTAACACACCTGTAAGATGCACGCAGGTGATTGTGCAATTAATCATTATTACCTTGTAATATGCTCTACCACTCTGCTCAGTTTCACTGAGGTTTGAAGTTTGCTTCATGGTGTTGCAATTTTTGTGTTCATGAGTGAATTATAATGCACAGAGCCAGATTTTGATCTTGTGAGGCCCTAAGCTTATGGCAAATTTAAGAGGCCCTAAGCAATGGAAAGTTAAGAAGCCCTAAGTTATAGCGAATTTTAGAGGCCTGTCTCTGACAAGTTTGAGACCCTAAAAATTCAAAACTCGAATATCTTTTTATTCTAATTGAAAGAAAGATAAAAAAAAAACATGAAATGTGATGTGGTGAAATATTATGGTGGCATTTGTATACAATGACGATTGTGTAAAGCCAAGATGAACAGTGTTTGCAGAATAGATTAAATATTCATTTATTTTTTGCCTAACAAATAAAACTGAAATGCATTTCTTTGAGGTCCCTTATATAGTAAGGCCCTAAGCTGTAATCTAGTTAGCTTATGTGTAAGTCCAGCCTTGATTATGCATAATTATAAAATAAGCTCTTCCAAAATATTAATGAAACACAAAATGACATAATATAAACAAAGCCTAATACTCATATTTAGGTAATCTTATTTTGTATATGAGGTTGTGCTATATTCCACTTTGATGTGTATCACTCCACAGCATTCATCTATTCCCTATCATTTCCACAGAGGTGTATCTTTAACAGGCCATTGTAGAATAGCAGTTGCTGGATTATATTTCTCTCAATAAAACAAGCTTTTGAAAACCTGCTCTGAATTATGCAAATAAAAAATAATAATAAATATTTCCTCAAGCACTGGTGCACCAGTTTAAAAATTAATATCTAGTTATAAACTGACAGGCTCCTGTCAGACCTCTGTGGCAAGCAGCTGCTTGAGGGGGTATTTATTATTATTATTATTTATCAAGGTCTGAATTTGTTCTACTTTGCACATCATGTTTGGGAGGATTTGGAATTAAACTTTTCTGCTATATGGGCCCATATCAATTCAGTCTCAACTATTACTTAGAAAATGATTTGCATTAAGTTATATTCTACATCTTTAAAGAATAATAACATCAGTAAAATTTATAATTGGTAATATTCTTAAAATTTCATGTATTTATTAAAATACTTCAAATATCAGAAACCAATTTCTAATTCTCACTTTTTGAATTCAAATAACCAGGAAAAGATCTCTCAGTTCAGTGGCAATATTTTTTCAAACATAAATCAGTAAATTTTTTAAGTTCTGAAAATTTACATTTAAAACTACAATGTAAAATTTTTTACCTATTGATTTTACATGAAAAATAATGCTAAAGTTATTCCTTTATTGCCTGCAGTAATTACACTCAAATACTTGAGTAAGTAGAATAAAGTGCTGATGTATTAATGTTATTTGCTCTGTTATTCCATATACAGATTATCAATTAATTTGGTTTCAAAGCTGTTGGGTTGGGTTGTTTTACCTCTGAGCGGCACTTTTTTGCACACAATGGGCTAAATGGCCAGGTCACATGGACCCCGAAGGCTCAGAGAAGGTTGGGGGAGGGGACCCACTGGAACAGCTGTTGGGAGACAGATGGTAGCCTCCAGTCAAGGCCATCCACGTGTTCTTTAACGTGCACAGCGTATGGCTCTCCCGCACACGGGGCCACTGCTTAACGTCCTATCCGACGGACGGCGGCCTTTCCAAGCCCATCGGTGTCCCCTACTGACCGTGGGCAGGGCGGGAAATTTTGCGGAGATAAATCTCAATGCTGACCCAGCTGGGGCTCGAACCTGGGAACTACATATTACGAGCCTGGCGCGCTACTGACTGAGCCACCCCCGCCCCTTCAAAGCTGTTGATTTCACAGCTGTTGATCACAACTGTGACAACGGCAATATTAGTTTAGTTGCCTTTTCATCATTTCCCAAAGATGAAATGCTTCTAGAGCTTTTAATGGAACATATAAATTTTTATTACTAGTGGAATTTGTGCCTTTTAGCAACATCGCTTTCAGTGAATATTATATTAGACTTTCGATTAATTTTTTTTCTGCTTCTACAATTATTTTTATTGCTCCTCAAATATATACTGTGATTAAAAAGAATGATGCTTATTTTGAAATTTGAATGAAAATTAAACTGCTGCCATGTTTGTTAGATTTTGCCAGCCTCAAATGGTGGCTACCTTAGATAACATTAGATTACATAAAATTTGAATGTTAAAAAGAGGGCATATTTTAGTCATAATTATATTCTAAGAAAATTCATAATTAACAATAAGATGCAAAAATGATCCAATCTTAGTTTCAGTGTTTCAACTAAAATTCATTTACTTTAAAAAGTTTTTACATTTTTTTACAGCTTTTTACCTTATTTTGGATACATTTGTCAGTTTTATTTAAATTATCTTGTTTGTAAAACAAAATAAATTTTTATGGCATTACTTTTTAGTATTATAGTTTGCCAATCACTAAAAATTCTAAAGTATATACATGTGCATTACACTTTATTGGCATGACTACAAAATTTGGAAAAAACTAATTAATGAAAAATTTAAAAATTATACACTGGCAGAAATTGAAAACGGAACACCATTAACAATTGAAGCATAATCTATGAGATTTATTTATTAGAAACAACTTGTTAAGAAAGGACAGTGATCACACGTATGAAATGACTCAATGTTTATTTTACCTTTTAATGAGTATTACATTTTACAGAAGGAACATTTTAATAAGGTGTTGAACCTCCTCGAGCAGCAATACAAGCTTCCAATCTGGCATGCAATCGATCATACAAATGCTGAATATCATGCTGGGGATACCATTCCATATGCTTTCAACTTGCACATGTAATTCAGCAATGGTCGTTGCCTGCCACGGTCCACAGAAGTCTTTGTCTGATCCAGTCCAAGACATGCTCGATTGGAGACAAGTCTGGAGAGCGTGCTGGCCAAGGGAGTTGGTGCACTGCCTGAAGAGCATGTTGAGTTGTCTGGGCAGAGAGTGGATGGGCGTTATCCTGCTGGAATATCACATTTGGGATTACACTCAAATATGACAGGATGACTTTCTGTACGATGTTGATGACGTACATATTGCTATTCAGTGTAGCCTGTACAAACACCAGACACGTACGAGAGTGACAGGTAATCGCTTCCCACACCATGATGCCCGGCGTGGATCCTGTGTGTCACTGGTGGATGCATGATGGAAGAAGGTGCTCCCCTTGTTGCCTTCGGATGCATAAACAACCATCAGACGCACCTAAGCAGAATCAATTTACATCACTGAAGACCATAGACTGCCATTCTTTCCTCCAATGAACTCGTTCTTGACACCACTGCAAACGTGCTTGACAGTGACGAGGTGACAGTGGTAACCGTGCCTGTAGTCCTGCTTCCAAAAGATTTTTGCATATTGTTTATGCATATGGTCCTTGTAGACACCCTTGGTACAACAGAGGGTCGAATTTGTGATGCCATAGCTGTCCACTCTGCCACTGCATCCCTCCTGACACATCGATCCTCTCGTGCATCCAAAACTCTGTTGCTCAGAACCATGTCTGCGAGTGTGCGAATGCACTTCTGACCATCGACACCACCATCCTACCACTGTCCAACGCAGTGTGCAATTTGACGAAAAGACCAACCTGCTTCCTGAAGATCTACTCTACAACCACATTCAAACTCTGCTAACTGAACAAATGTTGCACACCTGCATTGTCCAGGAATGGTAGCTTCTTCAAAGACCACTGAACAACATGACACATGACGAATAACTTCTTTCTTCATACCCTAGTCCTTAAATATATGCAGCATGCTGTTGTCCTCAGTGACCTCATTATTTCATCCAACGACTATCTTCAATCACAGTTCCTACTGCACTTAACAATTAACATATTATAATATGACGTTTCTAAAGGAATTCTTTATGGGTGTTATTTTTTCAATTTCCACCAGTGTATTATAAGCTTTTTAAACATAGATGACAATCACAGCATTCCTGCTGACTTTTTGACGTTGATAAATCAATAAATTGGAAAAGTGAAATAATTAAAATTGACAAAATTAATATATTTTAATTTTTTTATTGAGGTTAAAAAAAATTCAATAAAATTTTGCCACTTTGTTTAAAAACAATACATGAAAAATTTAATATACCTTGGCCATCCCAGTGGGTGAGTGGTTAGAGGGCTTCACTATTGATCAAAGGGACTTGAGTTTGAGCCCTGGTTACTGGGTAAGGTATGGATTTTTGTGTTGCTTTTCTGCTGAGGTCTTGCCTTCCTTACAGATCTTCTCTATAGCATATAAACTGACCAACTCCTGTCAGACCTCTGTGGCAAGCAGCTGCTTGAGGGACAATTTATTTGTTTTGTTTTTTAATTTATTTCCTCGTGAATAATAAAATGTCCATTTTATGTAAACTATGACCTATTTCTATTTGTTAGTTACTTCAGAATAAGATTGTTCATTTTCTAAAACACTACCTGAATGAATTCAGTTTCAGAAACCTGACACTATAAGTGTTAAATGTTTATGTGATTTAAATGTATGTGCAATATATATATATAAAATTTTCAACCATGTGTAAGCAAATATATATGAGTAATGTAAATATAAACGTACTTTAAACACTGCAATATCTTGTGGACTTGCCATTTCTGCTGCTTCATCTCCAACTATATCTATTGCTACAACTCCTTGATTCTTAAAATCCTGACAGAGTTTAAGGACTTCATTTGACCATTCTTCAAGAAGAAAAAAGGAATTAACACAAATTAAGCCTGTTATTAAATAATTCTCTAAAATAAAATTTATGATTATTGATAGAGGAGAAACCAATAGAAAATATATAATTGAAGTAAGATACAACACTAAAGGTGTGGCAATTTATCCTAATGGTAACCTAAAATTGCAATCTTTGCAAATCCCATTTTCCCAGTCATAATGGTCTTATCCCTTTACTAGAAGGCAATATTACTTGAATAACATTCATAATTTTACAATCAGTTCTGGGGCAGGGTTTGACTCAGTTGGTAGAACACTAAGCTCAAAATCAGATGTTCCCAGATTCCAGTCCAACTGTGCCTGAGTTGAGAATTTTCTCCACTAAACTCTACTCTGCCTCTTAGTTGAGAAAGAAGAAACAATAGGGTTTGGAAAGGCTGATCTCTATCTTATGGGATGTTAAACTGTGGCCCCATGCAATCCTGGGTGCAGAAAAAAATCTAAGGGGGGAGCCAAGAGACTGGATTTCCAATGTAACATTCTCCCTCAATTTTTTTCAGCAGTCTGTAAAAATTTCTTGAAAAATGCATGAAATATAAATAAATTTAATAATTTTTGCCTCTATTACCATTGCTAGAATTCTGAAATAAGGGGAATGGTATCCCCCCCCCCAATCCAGTCCTAATCTCATATAAAGCAGAGCCATACCTTGTGTACATTAAAGAATATACTGGATGGCCTTAATGGGAGGCTGCATCTGTCTCCTAGCTATCCAATGGATCCCCTTCCACAACCATCTCTTAGCCCTAGGGGTTATTACGACCTGACCTGTCCATTTAGTCCACTGTATATAAAAAAGGTGATGTTCTGAGGTAAAACCCAAACAGTTGGTTTTGTTTCATTTTAACTCTCATGAGCCTACCAAAATACATATTTTGTTTGCATTGCAGCTCTGGATACAGGCCAACATGGCTAGTGTGCTAAAAAGCAACTTAAAAAAAATTAAAATGCTATAAAACAATAAAAATAAATACCACAATGCAAAGCGAAAAACAAGAAAGATATTTTCTACCTGGAGGTTCGCTATTATTGCTAATATAGTTGGATCAACTATCAAAGGTGCAAAGGACCCAATAAAATTAGTAAATACAAGACAATAATAATATAGAATTTGGTAAAACAATAAGTAAAATGTAAATACTCAAAAATAGGTTATGAATAAATAGTTTATGGAAAAAATCAGTTTTGTCAATGCATGGAATTTGAAATCACGTCTCTCCAGATTCGTGCCCAAGTGTTGTAACCACTAAACTAGCACTGGCTCTGTGATTTATCCACTAATGTTATGAAAATTAATCAGATAAAAGATTCTCAACAGTGTAGGCTCAGATGATAAATGATGAGAATCCAACTGCATATATAAAACATTCAGGAAGTAAAACAGAATAGTTGATTAAATGTAGAACTTAAAAACAGAGTTGGGTTGTTTTACCTCTGTGCGGCACTTTTTTGCACGCCATGGGCTAAATGGCCAGGTCACATGGACACTGAAGGCTCAGAGAAGGTTGGGGGAGGGGACCCACTGGAACAGCTGTTGGGAGACAGATGGTAGCCTCCCGTCAAAGCCATCCAGCGTGTTCTTTAATGTGCACAGGGTATGTCTCTCCCGCACATGGGGCCACAGCTTAACGTCCCATCCAACGGACGGCGGCCTTTCCAAGCCCATCGGTGTCCCCCTACTGACCGTGGGCAGGGGGGGGGGGAATTTTTCGGAGATAAATCTCAACGCTGACCCAGCTGGGACTCGAACCTGGGAACTACAGATTACGAGCCTGGTGCGCTACCGACTGAGCCACCCCTGCCCCCTTAAAAACAGAAGAAAAACTTAAAACAGAGTAGTTGATTAAATGTGAAATTTGATTTGATTGAAAATTTAAATGTAAAAATTTGAAATTTAATAATTCAAAGAATTTGATTCTATATGCTCAGAGAGACAATATTTCTTTTTAATATTAAGTCTCTGTGACTTAACAGTTGCATATACTTAAATAATTAATGCTTAAAATTATTAAAAATATTTATTGCATCATGCATTACTTGATCTTATCACTAAATTTTCTACACATCACAAGATGTTTAATAAATTTTCATATTTCCTCTTTTGTGCTTTTTTCTATTTCAATACTTTACTTAAATGATTTTTTTTATTAAAATGATAATTAATCTGCAGCTTTGGTATAAAATCTAACTGAATACAGTTAGAAAAAGAAGTAATATTCTTTGTCTTGGTTCAAAGAAAATTAATCTTACCTGAATGACCTCTGAAGCAACAAAGAATGGATCTTACAGTTAGATTTAACTTTTCCTCTGCTGCTTTCAAGCCTTTATTGACACTCTCAACCACCACCCTTGGTGTCACTTCTTCATCTAGAGCATGATTCACATTGCATACCAATGTGCCATAAGATGCTGAGAAGAGATGGGGAGAATAGCGAACCTCCAGGTAGAAAACTCCTTGCTTGACTGCATCTTCACAAACCTCATAAGCAATGCGTTCAATCGCATCTTTATCACCTCTGAAAATCAACAAACAAATATTAATTTACAATGATGTCCCGATGTATATGCTATGCATATAGGTATAATAGGAATATACAATTGAGATATAATTTCTAAAATTGGTGGGCTCAGTCAGTAGCACACCAAGTTCATAAATTGATGCTTCCACTGTATCTGGGTTCAGACTCTCTACTAATCCCTGTTCTGTCCGTGATGAAAAAGGGGCACCAATGGACTTGGAAAAGTCATCATCATCAGATGGGACATTTGGTCATGGCTCCATGTGCTATAGGAGGGGCGGGGGTGGCTCAGTCAGTAGCGCGCCAGACTCATAATCTGTAGTTCCCAGGTTTGAGTCCCAGCTGGGTCAGCGTTGAGATTTATCTCCGCAAAATTCCCCGCCCTGCCCACAGTCAGTAGGGGACACCGATGGGCTTGGAAAGGCTGCCATCCGTCGGATGGTACGTTAAGCCGTGACCCCGTGTGCGGAGAGCCATACCCTGTGCACGTTAAAGAACACGCTGGATGGCCTTGATGGGAGACTACCATCTGTCTCCCAACAGCTGTTCCAGTGGGTCCCCTCCCCCAACCTTCTCTGAGCCTTCGGGGTCCATGTGACCTGGCCATTTAGCCCATGGTGTGCAAAAAAGTGCCACTCAGAGGTAAAACAACCCAACCCAAGTGCCATAGAGCTATAATTTGTGCATATTAAAAAAATATGCTGGATGGCATTGAGAAGAGGCTTCCATCTATATCCTAACCACTGTTCAGAGAGATCTTCCTTTACTCCTCTCTGAGCATTTTGGACCTTTGTGTACCTGGCCATTTGGTTCATTGTGGGCACAAAAAACGTTGTTCAAAAGAAAAACAAACCAAGTCCAATATATGACTAAAATATATGAATGGTTTTGGGTTGGATGGTTGTAGCTCTTCTCTGAATGGCAGTCGGTGAAATGACCAAGATAAAAAGACCTGAAAGCTCAGTACAAGGTTGGGAAAGGCGACTGAATTGATGGTGTTAAAGGTAGATCAGTCTCTAATCAAGAACATCCAACAAGTTAACTTCCACAAGATATTGCTCTTCTGTGAATGGGATCATTTTTTAAACTGCGATCCAACAGCCAATGCCTTTTCCAAGTCCATCAGTACCTTCTTTCTCAGTATATGAAGTCCTCATAGGTAAAGAAAACTCTACGCTGGCACAGTTGATATCCAAAAAACCAAGGTTACAGTTACAATCAGGAAGCTTTACTATGTCAACCACCTGCTTCCATTGAACAGAGACTTCATTACTTTATAGACATATCATCAATGATAAAATATATGGATTTAAAAATAATGGTGCAGAACTTTTATATTTTTCCCTGTTTGACATCATTCTAATGGAATGCTTCTGTGCAGAGACAAAACTTAGGAATTAAAATTGGAAGGAGGGATACTGATATCCATAAAGAGCTTTCTCTCTGTGTAAAAGGGGTGAGGGGTTTACTTGGTAGCATGCCAGGCTCATAATCTGAAGTTTCCAAGTTCAACTCCCAACTATGCCAGCAATGAAATTTACTTCCACTAAGCCCCATTCTGCCCTCAGTGAGAAAGGGGACACTAATGTGCTAGGAAATGCCACCATTCACCACTGTCTCAGGCACAGGAGAGCCATAACCTATGCATGTTAAATAGCATGCTGAATGGCTTTGAACAGATACTTCTACCTGTCTCCTAACAGTTGTTCAATGTATCCCCTTCTCAATCTTCTATGAGCCATTGGCATCCTTGTGACCTGAACATTTAGCCCAGTGAGTGCAAAAAGGTCCACTCAGAGGTAAAGCAACCTAATTCTCTGTGGAAATAGAACGATGAAATTAGATGAAAAAGTAATTAAAAACTTATTCAAAAAGTACTATTGTGGAAAAAATTAGTTTTGCTGATGAGTGGGACGAGCACATTTTCCCCAGTATATTCTACACCACTAAACTATCATCAGCTAGTTCACTTCTCTACTAATAAAAACTAACCAGTGATAGTTTAGTGATCAAGAATACGTGGCATGACACTGGGAGATGTTGTGTTAAATCCCACTCATTGCAAAACCCATTTTTGCAACAACTATATTTCTTGGATTTTATGGATTGGGTTGTTTTACCTCTGAGCGGCACTTTTTTGCACACCATGGGCTAAATGGCCAGGTCACGTGGACCCCGACAGCTCAGAGAAGGTTGGGGGAGGGGACCCACTGGAACAGCTGTTGGGAGACAGATGGTAGCTTCCCGTCAAGGCCATCTAGCATGTTCTTTAACGTGCACAGGGTATGGCTCTCCCGTACACGGGGCCACGGCTTAACGTCCCATCCGATGGACGGCGGTCTTTCCAAGCCCTTCAGTGTCCCCTACTGACCGTGGGCAGGGCGGGGAATTTTGTGGAGATAAATCTCAACGCTGACCCAGCTGGGACTCGAACCTGGGAACTACAGATTACAAGCCTGGCACGCTACTGACTGAGCAACCCCTGCCCCTTTGGATTTTATGTCAACAGGTAATTCTGTGTATGTACTATTTGATAAAAACTATTATTTTTATTTTTGATGCTTTTGCCTGTGAATGGCTCTTTTGATCCTCATCTAGATCCTACTTTTTTCTGTAATATAATAAACTTTCACAGCAGATTTCTGTTAGCACCACTCCATATTGGGGAGAGTTTAACAAAATTGCTAAACATAAGTATACTACGAAATATTAACAATGTTTTTAAATTCTTAAATAATCTCTAATGCCAAAAATGTGTTTATGATCCATTTCATTTTTACCTCTATATAACAGACAAGTTAAGTAACTTCCTTAAAACACACCTAGGCACTTCAAATTACTTACTCTTTAAATTTCTCTACAACACACTCTCACAGTTCAGGGAATGATAACCAATCTCAAATTGATTTTGTTAATTCTGTTTCATCAGTCAGTAAGCTTGGGAATGGCAAGCAGTTTTGGAAATGGGGTTAAGTGAAAATGTTACCTAATAATATTTTTTATTTTTTGGTCTCAAATTGATAGGTTCAATACTTTTTAAATGTTGTGTAAAATGTATATTATCATTGCAGCACCATTGATCGAGAACAATCGGTTGATATCTCACCATTCTATTCTTTCATTGGTTGAAATATTCTGCAGCAGCCATATGCAGTTCGAATTTGGCAAATTTTACCGCCATCAGGTACACATATATCTTCCCTCATCTTTGCCCTACAACCTCACCTCCAACACGAAACTGACTTCAGAAGCAAGTTTGAGTTTGCTTCTAGGCTCTTGCTGGAGGCACAGTAGCACTCAAATAATACCAAGTGCAAGCATGGCTGTCAAAATGAATTTAAATGGTGAAAATTAAATATATTAATATCATTTTTAATATTTATAATGGTTTAAATAAAAAATTCCCACTGAGGCAGTTGCTTGCCACAAAGGTCTGACAGGAGTCTGTCAGTTTATACACTACAGACAAGGCTTGTGTGGAAGGCAAAACCTCAGCAGAAAGACAACAAAGACATCATCATCATCCTCAAGCAGCCATGGGCTATGGAGGTCCAACCAGACCATGCAATTTAGTTCTCCAAGCAAGTCGATCCTGAGCTACATTTACTGCATCTGGCCACTGCACACCAATTCTAACAAGGTCCTGTTTGACATTGTCTGCCCACCGCATCCTAGGTCTCCCTTTCTTTCTGAGGCCTTTAGGCACACTGTTCATAACCCTATTCGCCAATCTATAATTATCCATACGGGCAACATGGCCAAACCAACGGAGTCTCTCTCTGCACAATATGCTGCTTAAAGGAGGTTGCAAACTCCTTTGCCTAACCTCATCATTAGTTACAAAGTTGAACACCTAATGCCCAAGATACTGCGTAAGCATCTGGAATCAAAAGCATCTAGTTTCCTGTTATCTTGTTTACAAAGTGTCCAAGTTTCACTACCATAACTAACCCTAGAAAGAACCAAACTATTATACAGTCTAATTTTAGTCTTCAGGTGTATACACCTATTTCTTCACAATCTCCATAGATTCTTAAAAGTCCCAGCAGCAATCCCTTTTCGTCTGTTAATCTCATGCCGCACATCACCATTATCTGTTACATAGCTCCCAGGATAATTAAACTGTGACACCTGCTTAAGACTGCAATCATTCTGATTAAATGAATCACAGCCTGCTTGACCAATTTTCATCACTTTAGTTTTCTCTCTGTTTATAACCAAACCTACTCTACTACCAGTTTCATCAACAGCTCGAATGAAAGAGTTCATCTCATCAACATCATTTGCCAAAAGGGCTAAATCATCAGCATAATCTAAATCAGACATTTTCGTATCTCCAGTCCATTTAAGGACAAAATCTTTCCTTTGAAGAGAATTTCGTATAACATAATCAATAACCAAGCTAAAGAGAAAAGGAGACAAAATGCACCCTTGTCGAACACCAGAAGTAATGCTAAACCAATTGCTACAAGCCTTACCAACTCTCACACACGACTCAGTGTTATTATAGGGAGCTTTCATTATGTTAACTAACTTGTCAGGTATACCATATGATTTCACAATCAACCACAAATTATGACGATCAACAGAGTGGAAAGCCTTTTTGAAATCAACAAAGCTATCAACCAAAGGTTTCTGAAACTCTAAACATTTCTCAAGAATCTGCCTAAGTGAAAATATCTGATCCACACATCCCCTACCACTTCTGAATCCACGTTGCTCATCACGCAGTTGACTGTCAACCACATTCTTAATTCTATTACGCACAATCATGGAAAGAACTTTACCTGGAACAGAGAGTAGGCTGATACCCCTATAGCTATCACAGAACTGCGATCACCTTTTTTGAAAATAGGGATAACAATAGCTCTGGTAAAATCCTTAGGAACCATGTCTTTATCATAAAAGATATTCAGAATTTCAGTCATCCAAATGGTAACCAAAACATTCCCAGCTCTAAGCATTTCCATAATAATTTCACCTACCCCTGGGGATTTATGTAGTTTAAGTTTAGAAACAGCCAAAATAACTTCAGATTGTGTTGTAGGGCCAAAATTAAAGCCACCAACGCATCTATCATCATTGCAAACAATGGAAATAGAACTAACCACATTGTTTAGAATATCACTGAAATGCTCAGCCCACCTAGCCATGACAGAATCCTCACCTTCTATAACCTTACCTTGTTTATCCTTCAATCCCTGTATACCTGTCCGTTTTCTACCACACAAAACATTAACTATCTGGTACAGCTCTCTGCTGTTGTGCTATCCAACTGCTTCCTCGGCTTTGTCAGCCAAACCATCAAGTCAAAGATTCTTATCAGCAGCTAACTGATCTTTTACACGTTTATTAAACAATTTCTAAAATATTTTTTTAAGAGTTCAGAAAATGTGTTGTTCCACTAGAAATAGGAAAGCTGTGCCTTCAATGCTTCTATGCACTGTCCACCATCAGTATTTAAAATCAACTAATTAGATGTTCATCAACTATAGGATAAATATATAACATTGTCTATCGATCATTTGTTCATCAGTTCAGTGACGTAAAATCATGTCATTTGGAAATGAAAAATATTTCTTAACATTCAACATTCAATAAATAATGAAATAAACATAATGATTAAATAAAAATAACTTCTTAAGATCCAAAACACGGGCTATAACTTTTACCTTTGGTTAAAATTTAAACCCAAATTTAAATCAATATTTTTTTATTCACACCTTATAATCAGTTTTACAGTAAAATCTATCATTAGAGTGCAAAAACAAACATACTTACATTACAACTGGCATAAAAATGTCAAAAGGCTTCAAAAAGTTAGCAAGAGTTGATGGCTTTGTGATGCGACATATTCTATACAGATCATCAAGAGTTTTGGCACGTATATCAATAGACTTCTTTCTAAAAATCACAAACCATTCCGTTACATTCAGTTTATATTTTAAACATAATATATAACATAAATATATTTATATAGACCAATGATGATGCTTGCATGGAAACAACTTAGATGTTCAGTTCATGCATCAATATCTCTCAATGTTTCTCACTCATTGTTTCTCAAAAGGTAGTCATCGACCACTGGTGGTATCCTATGGCAGCTATGCATAAATAATGCAAAATTACAAAAGTGGTCCATAACTTCGAAAGAGTTGAGAACTATTATCATAGATCGCTGGTTGATTGAGCTATCTACAACTTGTCAATCCTCTGAAATCAACCAATGATCATTGATCAATGAAATCATCCGCTGATTGACAAGCAATCGATAGCTCAAACAACCAATGATCTACGAGAACTTCAGTTGCATCAACTGCGCAATCTCATTGTCAGAATTCCACACACGATAACGCTCAGTAATTACGATGCAAAAATGAAAATCAGCACTTTCTTTGATTGTTCCCTTTTGTGCAATCCCATCTGTATAAGTAGAACTATGAGATTGTGACCTCCCCATTTTCTATTTCCTCATGCAGAACAAGATCATAAGTATTCCGGGGGAGGCGAGAGGCCTGGCCCCTAGACTACTAGTAAAGAGCCAAAAATTATTAAACATCTATATTTAATGCATTTTTTCAAGAAATTTTTAAAGACCTGTTGAACAGAGGGAGAAATGTTATACTGCATTGAAATCCACTCTCTTGCACTTTAAATTTTTTCCTCTCGATTGTGTTTGCTCCCCTTTCCCTCGATTTTTTTCTAGATCCGGGGCCTATGTCATCAGCAGAGAGCGAATCGATTCGTCTCAAATTTGATGCTCACATTCCCAGTTGTCCGCGCATTCAGGCAAGAAACCGTTCCCCACAGAAAATCTAGCCTTCTTAAAGTTCTTAGTAATGGTTGAACTGTGACATCGGATTATAACAGTGAAATCCATTGAATTGCATCTAAAACCATGATATATTTTGCAATATTCTGTAACAGAAGATTATGATCAAGTTTACTGCTAGGAGTTTGCCAAAATGGCGCTTAACATTTAAATAATTCCTTGCTCCAAGGGCAATAGATCGCAAGTTGTGTCATCAGGAAAAATTTTCAACGTCAAGTTCAAAAGACTAACTAAGACGTGAACTGTTGCATTGCCAAGAAACGGAATTTTTCTGTTTTTCGCCATTCCATTTAATTGATGAAATATTCGCTAAAAATGGAAATGGTTGTCCAGGATCTTTTGTTAGTAAATAAATGCACTGGCATATCAGGAGGTTCTTATTTTCTGAGAAGCTCATAGCTTTGCAGCCCTACCAATAACATTTCACCTGTTACAATAAAATGTTTAACGTTCTTTTGTCAATTTGACATCCTTGAAAACTTCCCATTTTAAAGTAAAGCTCTTTTTTGGCATTTTTAGAAGAAAGAACTCAATTTTTTTAATAAAATTCCCATCAGCTGATTGTCCACATAAGTGACTAAACCGCATGTTGTTTCTTTGCCTGAATATTTCGAGCCATTCACTGCTTGCTTCGAAAATATTTTTTCCATGATATTTTTTAATAAAAACTCCATGGCTTTTAAAATTTCTTTCTTTCCCTGCTTTTATCTTACGTTCACCATCAAAGTTGCTTTTTCAATATTTTAAAATTAAATTTTTTCTTTCCTTTATGTTTGAAATTATAGATTTTGATATATTGAATTGGTCGCTCAACACTCGGCTTCCGCTTCCGCCATCCAATCAGTCTAAAGCTTTTTTTACCAGTTAAGTAATTCAACAGTTCCTTGAAGTGTAAAAATAAAAGTAGTTTTGAACTGGGGTTCTATCAAAGGTAGAAACTGCAATTTTTAATGTAACAAGGGATGACAAAGGCCAAAGAGAAATTTGGGACTAGCCAGTCCAAGTATTTGTGAAGTTACAAAGATCAAAAAGTATTAAATCAAAATTACAAATGACAACCTATAAAAATGAGACTAAAAAGTTATTCGAGGTTTTAAATTCGTTTCTATTGTAGGTAGGGACTCGAGTTTTAACACAATGTGAAATGATACAAAAAAAAACAGTGTGTTAAATTTGAGACCAGAAAATCAAATAATTGAGAAATTACAGGGATGCAAATTTGTTTAAAAAAGCAATCTTTTCAATACATAATTAAGCTGTACGCCTCTGTTGGGCATGTCTCGGAATAGTTGGGGACATTTTCCAGGAGGCAGGAGGACACCAAGTGGTTCAAGTGGAATCAAAGTGAGCGCAAATGGAAATAAATCCTTTCTCCTCCCTATCCAGGGAGACTTAATAAAATGGAATGGAGCGAAAAAAGTTGTAAACTTTTGAAACGGAAAGATTATGAAAAAAAAAAAGGTGTAACCAGAATGACTCTCTGTTCTAGTTCAAAAAGACCCACTAGTCCCATTACTCTTTTTCCAGATCAGTGGTTAAGATGTTGATGCTATGACATCAGGCCCTGTTGATATGCAGAATAATACTTTTCCTATTGTGTTTCTTTTTTTTAATGTGCCATAATTCTGCTATTTTTTTTAGAAAGCTACTGTTTTCTTTGAATCCAATAGTTTCACTTGCAAGGTGAAAACATTACAAAATATCTCACTACGAAAATTTTGATTAATGCTCTGTAGTAGGGGTTCTCAAAGTGGGGTGCGAAGTAAAAATTTTTGGGGTATGCTGTAAAAGCTCAGAAGTCGATTACCGAGTAAAATGTTTATAATTTTATAAAATTAGTTAAATTGTTTACGCCATTTTTTGTTTATTGATATATGTAATTTATGAATACAAAATTTAATGTATGTATGTTTTATTTTATTCCCATTGTTATACTATAACTATAGTTTTATCTATCTATACAAGGGGTACGCCAGTTACATACACATTTCCAGGGGGTACGTGAAGCATAAAAGGTTGAGAACCACTGATATATATGTTTTATTTTATTCCCATTGTTATACTATAACTATAGTTTTATCTATCTATACAAGGGGTACGCCAGTTACATACACATTTCCAGGGGGTACGTGAAGCATCAAAGGTTGAGAACCACTGATATATATGTTTTATTTCATTCCCATTGTTATACTATAACTACAGTTTTACCTATCTGTACAAGGGGTGCGCCAGTTACATACACAATTCCAGGGGGTACGTGAAGCATAAAAGGTTGAGAACCACTGATATATACGTTTTATTTTATTCCCATTGTTATACTATAACTATAGTTTTATCTATCTATACAAGGGGTACGCCAGTTACATACACATTTCCAGGGGGTACGTGAAGCATAAAAGGTTGAGAACCACTGATATATAGGTTTTATTTCATTCCCATTGTTACACTATAACTATAGTTTTATCTATCTACACAAAGGGTACGCCAGTTACATACACATTTCCAGGGGGTACCTGAAGCAAAAAAGGTTGAGAACCACTGATATATATGTTTTATTTCATTCCCATTGTTATACTATAACTATAGTTTTATCTATATACAGAAGGGTTCGAAACTTACATACACATTTCCAGGGGGTACGTGAAGCATAAAAGTTTGAGAACCAGTGATATATATGTTTTATTTCATTACCATTGTTATACTATAACTATAGTTTTATTATTCTACGCAAGGGGTTCGCCAGTTACATACACATTTCCAGGGGGTACGTGAAGCATAAAAGGTTGAGAACCACTGATATATATGTTTTATTTCATTCCCATTGTTATACTATAACTACAGTTTTACCTATCTGTACAAGGGGTGCGCCAGTTACATACACAATTCCAGGGGGTACGTGAAGCATAAAAGGTTGAGAACCACTGCTCTATAGATTAGAAAACTTACTGTGCAAGTTCCCAAATTGTTGTTAATCGCATAGCTCCATCCAAATGGACATGGAGTTCCACCTAAAAGGAAAAAAAACGGTCTGTGAGAAAGATTCAACTCAGAGAATCAAGTCAAATAAAGGTTTTTCGATGTACATACATGATATAAATAAATGGGTATTACATTTAATAAGCAATAAAATTTTTTTGCTTTTAAATTATTAGAAATTGTTAGGGAAGTGTGCGTTGTATTAATTTCAAGGTGATAAATTAATAAAATAGAATTAAGCAGTATTTTCTATTTTTGGAGAGTCCAGATGGGTTTCAAAAATAAAGTGAGAAACCAAGAATGCATAAGATCTGATTATACTTATAATTGCATGGCGAAATGTTGCTCAAAAGACATTTCGAATATAAATATGTATATGCCGGGTATAAAAAAAATTAAAGTCATGGATGTATGTGTCGTTTTTCTGCTGAGATCCTGCCATCCTCTCAGACCTACTCTGGCATATAAACTGAGAAGCTCCTGTCAGACCTCTGTGCCAAGCAGCTGCTTGAGGGTTTTTTTTTTTTAATTTGAACCTCCCGTTTCTCTAAAATTGACAAATTTTGTCATAAAATATGACATATTAAACGTTCCAAATAGCATTAACATTTTAATTTTGTCAAAAATATGACATAATAAATATCACTGTTACTTCATTAAAATTTACAACAGCCTTTAGTTGTGTGCTGAACCACTGAAATAGTTTTGGTTTGTTTATTTTACAGCATATAAAAGTGTACTCAAAAATAGATAAGGTTTCGGACATTTGAAACCCTCTACGTTTCAACTATTTTTATTACTAAATTAATAATTAGGAAGTGCAAAAGGGACTACTTTTCGACACAGTCATCACACAGACTGAAACCAGCCAAGAACTGAAGGAGTTGGGTTGTTTTACCCCTGAAATGCACTGTTTTTTGCCCATAATCGGCTAAATGGCCCGGTCACAAGGATTCTAAGGGCTCAAAGAAGTTTGGACAAAAGGGAACCACTGGACAGCTGTTATAAGACTGATGGTAGCCTCCCATCAAAGCCATCCAGCATGTTCTTTGATGTGCACAAAGTGCGACTCTCCTGCATACGGTGCCACGACAGTTTTATGTCCCATCCGACGAACGGCAACCTTTCTAAACCCATCAATATCCCCTTTCTGACTGAGGGCGGGTTGGGAGTTAGCGGAGATAAATGCCAACTCTAGCACAGTTGGAAATCGAACCTGGGAACTATACGAGTTTGGATATTACCGACGGTTAGATAGGGGATGTGCTTATATATCCATCCACTTTGAATTCGCCACCAATTTAAACACTTGTCTCCTTGTATGATGAGTGATATGACGCTCTTGTAAAACTCGGTGCCAAAAAGTAATGATTCATAAGTCGGTTGCAATTTCTTTTTTGCTGAGGCGAAGTTTCCCTTTGTTTCAATTATGAAAATCTAAATTTCTAATATTTTCCCTCCCACACATTAACAACGAAGTACTGTTTCAGGTATTACACTTTTATTACTACTTTAAACGATGTTCGTGCACGTGAGGTCTGCCTTGCTATCATTAGAGAGAATAGGTCCAAATTCATATTGCCAGCAGATTTAATATTTTTTCGATTGTATATGTCCAGTTCATATAAATAACATGTATCAGACACCAAAAGTCGCTTTCTTCATTGAAATACAAGTGTCGCCGATGGCTTTTCGATAGAGTATGTACAAGAGATGAGTTCGGAATCAGAATATGTAATCTGTATTTCAAATATTTCTAGTAATTGTGAAAAACATAAGTAAATTTATAAAATATCTTTTATTATAATTTCAACCTTTTAATCAGTCTTTAGTGATTAAAAAGTAAGCATCATGTGATTTTTTTTTTAAATGTATTTTCTATTTTAATAACTGAATGGATCTTTGGGCTTATTTTGAATCCATGAACTTCAGTTTCTACAAATATTTCTAACACGTTTCGTTCCAAATAGCATTAACATTTTAATTTTGTCATAAAATAATTATAGTTAACATGTAAGAATAAAATAAAGGATTAGCGGCATGCATTTCTGCATATATATGTTTTATAATGCTTCAAAAAAAGTTTTTTCTCCAAAATTTTTTTTTTCCTCCAAATCGGCCTCGAACTCCATAATAGTTGAAATGGTTCAGGCTTGGGCTCAATAACTTCAAGCTAGGGATGGCGCGAGCATGAAAAATTGAAACCCAACTCTTCTCTATATGTATAATCCTATGCTGAAACATCAACAGATTTAAATGAACTGAGAGCTAAAAGGAAAACTGAAGAAATAAATCGAAAAAAAAAAGGTTGCTTGAGGATTTAAACAAGAGATAAATCACTCGTTATTTTCATTCTAATTTTATTGTTATGGGCAGAAATTAAACACACTTATACTTGTAGTAAAGCAGATTGCTTTCATGTTCACATAAATTAAGTGTAAACTTATTATGTTTCGTTTAGTTCAAGCATAGCTCCGATAATATCATTAGTTTCAGGATGAATGAATCTCTATTAAAGATGAAACAGAAATTAACTTCGCTCTATTCGTTTAATATATTTGGTGAGAAATTATTCGGATATTTTACCAATACTTTTTCAAGAACAATACTAAAATTATTTCAACTCTACTGCAAGTCCGAATAAGAACAGATTTTTATGAAAAGTGATAAAATGTTCAACTAAAATACAAGTAATATAAATATAATACATATGAGCATTTATCCAAGGTTCATCCCACAGTCCTGATGTGGTCCTTTCCAATTTTCACCTCTTTGTTCCGCTGAAGAAGCATCAGGAAGGTCATCGGTATCAAGCAGCTGCTTGCTACAGAGATCTAATAAGGAGCTTGTCAGTTTATATGCCATAGTAGAAGGTTTGTGAGGATGTCAGGACCACAGCAGAAAAACAACACCAAGCAGAACTATGATAAAAGTATTATTCTTTCGCATAAGGAAAATACCAATTTCTTTTCAGTTTTGAAATAAAAGGTCAGAGATTAAGATATGAATCAATAATAAAAATTAAATTATACTCTCGTGATACTTATGAGAATATTTGGAAAGATGTGTTGACTTTTCACTATACAGTTGGTGATTGAGAAGCGTACGTACGATTTTATCATTTGTCAGTTTTTCTAGTGTATTTTTAAATGACATAGAGTTGCTACAAAACAGGACACATAATACGAAAGCTGCTTCCTGCTTTACTTTAATAAAAAGCAGAATACCAGATCATGTACCGAAAGTTCATTAAAATATTCTATAAAGATATAAAACTTTTAGCAGATGTTTCTCTAGATGTGCTTGGCTAAAAACAATAAAAATGATATGCGAAACAAACATTTGCAGTGAGCATATTACATTAGATGTAAAAGTTATAGCCGTTCTCTGGCCGAGTGGTTAGCGCACCTGGCTATTGATTAAAAGGACCTGGGTTCGAGCCCCGGTAAGGCAGGATGCTTGTGTTGTCTTTCTGCTGAGGTCCCGCCATCCTCACAGACCTTCTACTGTGGCGTATAAACTGACAGGCTCCGGTCAGATCTCTGTCGTCAAGCAGCTGTTTGAGGTGGGATTTATTATTTATTTTTATTAAATGTTCGACTCTTTTTTACTATAAAATAGATTTTTTTTTAATAGGGTAGTTGACTGTTTATTTAACCGACAAATTTTCCTTATTTTCGACTATTTTTCGCTCTTTTTCCGCAGAGGATTAAATTTTCGCTGTCATCATCGGTGTAAGACCCAATAGCCAGGGGCGGAGGTGGCTCAGTTCGGTAGCGTGCCAGACTCGTAATCTGTAGTTCCCAGGTTCGAATCCCAGATGGGTCAGAGTTGAGATTTATCTCCGCAAAATTCCCCGCCCTGCCCATGGTCAGTAAAGGGACACCGATGGGCTTGGAAAGACCGCCGTCCATCGGATGGGACGCTAAGCCGTGGTTCCGTGTACGGGAGAGAGCCATACCTAGTGCACGTTAAAGAACATGCTGGATGACCTTGACTGGAGGCTACCATCTGTCTCCCAACAACTGTTCCAGTGAGTCCTCTCCCACAACCTTCTCTGAGACTTCGGGGTCCTTGTGACCTAGCTATTTAGCCCATGGTGTGCAAAAAAGTGTCACTCGGAGATAAAACAACCCAACCCAATAGCCAGGTGCTGTAATGATCTGCTTCACTGCATTAACAAGAGAATACCGATGGCCTTCCTGATGCTTCTTCAGCGGAACAAAAAGGTGAGAATTGGAAAGGACCACATCAGGACTGTGGGATGAACCTTGGATGAATGCTCAAGCACCAGTTCTTGGCAGAGACGAAGTTCTCATTTTTTTTTTTGGAGGGGAAGAGTCATCATGTTTCCACATCATGGACTCCCGTTTCGTTTCTGGAATGACGATTCTGTTTAGAGAATGGATCATTTCTTCTCTGTAGCATTTGCAGTAAGGCAGGTCACCATGAAGTGGTTGTACGCAATTCTGTCAGTTGTTGGGGATCCAACGTACGAACCATTTCCAAAAGCCAAGTCTCTTGTGCGCAATTTCATGCAGAGTTTCTGTTAGCATGTTCATCTGTGAAGAAAGGAATCGAATCTCTACGTATCTGTCTGCGAGAAAGGGTTGATGCACTTTGATGTGCTTGCACATGGCTGTCCAGATCTCGGTCCATTCGTGAGGCTTCACCGTCGTGAAATCTTTTACACTGGAAACACATACCTCTTTCTCCAATATAACTGTAGGGCCATATACATGACTTACAGATGTTAATGAATTAAATGGTGCCCTCTGGCATATAAAAAATGAGTTATTCCATGCACTTTATCTTTTGTCCATGTCTCACGGAAGTCAGTCATTTCCATTTACATCCTGACTGTACACACATAAGAAGTGCTATCAGTTGTGATTCTTTCACATACGCTTATATGTAAGTAATTTTTAGAAAAAATATATTATTATGTTCATTTTGTAATCCGTCCGTCGGTAGATATTCAACTTTTTGGTTTTCAGAGATAAATGACAAATTATTTTTGGGTTAGATAGCTGCTAACGTTCTTCTTGGATTCGTATTTACAAAATCTCCCCGTAGTTTCATCAACGCCCTCTACTGATGGAAAAAATTAGAAAATGGGAAGACTTTAAATGGCTATTCATAAACGATCTATTCGAGCAACTAATCTGAAATTTAGATGAGACTGTGAGAGTTAAATGGATTACACTGACAGCAGCAATTTTCGCCATTTGGCCCCATCTTTGATGAGGAGACGACTGTTTGTTTAAAGATAAATGATCTCTGTGAGCCGAATAGGTTGGGTTGGGTTGTTTTAACTCTGAGCGGCACTGTTTTGCACACCATGGGCTAAATGGCCAGGTCACATGGACCCCGAAGGCTCAGAGAAGGTTGGGGGAGGGGACCCACTGGAACAGCTATTGGGAGACAGATGGTAGCCTCCCGTCAAGGCCATCCAGGGTGTTCTTTAACGTGCACAGGGTATGGCTCTCCCGCACACGGGGCCAAGGCTTAACGTCCCATCCGATGGGACGTTAAGCCTTGGCCCCGTGGGCAGGGCGGGGAATTTTGCGGAGATAAATCTCAACGCTGACCCAGCTGGACTCGAACCTTGGAACTACAGATTACGAGCCTGGCGCGCTACCGACTGAGCCACCCCCGCCCCGAGCCGAATAGGCACTAATGAAACATCACTATCATTCGTATCTACCGAATCATCGACAAGCAGTGGTGTCAGGCCGGATCTAGAAGAAACATAGGGGGAGGGGAAGCGACGGAATCAAGCCGGAAAAAGCTAAAAGGGGGAAGGGGAGCAAGAGACTGTGTTTTCAATGCAGTGTAACAACATATGTAACCAGTATAGTAGTAATCCTTAGCTAATTAACATGTCTAAAGAATTCGAATGCATCTTTGATTTAACATAAAGTTTGAAATTTCAAATATTCTAAGGAAGGTCTGAGTTATGAAACCGGCGAACAGTTAGCAAGTGAGAAAAACGCAGTATATATGATGTTAGATATATGTAATTCTGGGTTTAAAATTTGGTTGTCTTCAAAAGAAATAATTCTGCTAAAAAATACGCATTTACTTTATACTTTAATATAATACGTGTTTAAGTATAATGTTTACGTACTACACATGATAACACTGACATACTTATTTTTGACTTTGAAGTGTTTATTATAGTAATTTAGAAATGGTCTATCAAGGATTTCTTCCTTTCTTCTCTTAACTCTATATTCTACATGGACTCGGTTCTCGCTAACGGCCATGGGCGGTTAGGCTAATCAGCATCTAATTTACATTTATATCTGAGTCACATCTCTGGACATATCATTCAATTGTGCTTCTAGAAAAATGATAAAAAGAATTTAAATGATCCAAAATTTCTGGGTTATCCTTGATCCCAGCCTTGTATGAGCAGAGCCGTATTTACACCTGACGCACCCCCGAGGCACACGAAGAGGTAGTGCTCCCTTGTGTACAAAAGATATAATTTTTTTTACTTTCGTAACCATGAAAAAAGGAAATAACGTAATTGAAACACACGTGAGATTTTTAATGGTAAATAATGCAGTTTTGTTACCAAATACTTTAAAAATTAATGTAATAAACGAATATTATACTTAGCATATAATTTATAATATTCAATATGCAATAACATTCACAAATCAAATTATTCATTTTCGTATTTAACCTCCATACGTTTTCTCCCCGCTTTTGTTTTGCTCTGGGAATAAACAAAAATACAACGAAGTATCAAAAGTACTTAGATACTACAAGGTTGTGTGAATGAAATATATTCAAAACCTTCTTTGCATCAAAATGTTACAGGAAATGAAAAACCTTTCAAAAATTTCTCCATACATCGATTCTGCGCAATTTTTGTTGCCATTGGAAGCTGAATATTGAAAGATGAAATGTTCAACATCAGTGATGTTAGGAGTGGCTGATTTAGAGGCCCAGGAACCCTAAACGGGATAACATTTAGAGACCCTAAGGTGTGCAGTTGAAATGACCTCTGCAATTATGAATGCAACTAACCGGTCGCTTAGTATGCTTTTGAATAAATCCGCTCCTGGTTGTTGGGTTGGGTTGTTTTACCTCTGAGCGGCATTTTTTTGCACACGTGTTAAATGGCCAGGTCATATGGCCCCCGAAGGCTCAGAGAAGGTTGGGGTAGGAGACCCACTGGAACAGCTGTTGGGATACAGATGCTAGCCTCCTGTCAAGGCCATCCAGCGTGTTCTTTAACGTGCAGAGGGTATGGCTCTCCCGCACACGGGGCCACGGCTTAACGTCCCATACGGCGGACGGCAGCCTTTCCAAACCCATCGGTATCCCCTACTGACCGTGGGCAGGGCGGGGAATTTTGCCGAGATAAGTCTCAACGCTGACCCAGCTGAGACTCGAACCTGGGCACTGCAGATTTCGAGCCTGGCGCTGTCTGGTTGTTAGTCGTATAAAATTTCCTCAAAATTTATAACACATCGCTTACTAAAATATAGGTAATTTCAAGAAGTGTTTGAAATAACTTTTCAGTTTCCATTAATTTTGAAATAATATTTAGAACAAGGGTGACAGCAATGTCTTCTTCCAAATATTTCAACTTTAATAATTCTATATTAATCGAATATTCTTAAAAGCTGAAATTTGGATAAATCTGAGATCTAAAACTGTGTAACAACTATAAACTTGCAACATTGTTTTATGTAAAAAAAAAAAATCTCATTTTCAAAGTTAAGGAGTTTTTAAGTGGTCTTCTACTAGCATAGCAGGAAAGTAAGTATCCTAATGCCTTTGTAACATAGTGAATATCCTCATTAATCCGTATTCTTTTAAAAGTTCACTTTCAAATATCAGAAGGTAATCGCTGTTTGTATTACAGTTAGTTTACAACTAATTTTTAACTCTTAAGAAACTGAAAGGGAATAATTTTGTTGTAACATTTATATGCTGCCGCCCCAATTATAGGGGCGGGGGTGGCTCAGTCGGTAGCGCGCCAGGCTCGTAATCTGTAGTTCCCAGGTTCGAGTCCCAGCTGGGTCAGCGTTGAGGTTTATCTCCGCAAAAATTCTCCGCCCTGCGGTCAGTAGGGGACACCGATGGGCTTGGAAAGGCCGCCGTCCGTCGGATGGGACGTTAAGCCGTGGCCCCGTGTGCGGGAGAGCCATACCCTGTGCACGTTAAAGAACACGCTGGATGGCCTTGACGGGAGGCTACCATCTGTCTCCCAACAGCTGTTCCAGTGGGTCCCCTCCCCCAACCTTCTCTGAGCCTTCGGGGTCCATGTGACCTGGCCATTTAGCCCATGGTGTGCAAAAAAGTGCCGCTCAGAGGTAAAACAACCCAAACAACCCAAGCCCCAATTATATTGGTTCCCTAGACAAGTGCCCCTTGACAGACCATTTGTAACTTGCCTTATGGTAAATCCGGCCATATCTATGGGTCACCCTTTAGTTTTAAGTCTAGTTCACCCTCCCCCACCCTCTTTCCCTAGAGAAAATTAAAAAAATATATATAGAAACATTTATTATTCAATTTCTGTTTTCCATCACAAAGGTTTGGGTTGTTTAACCTCTGAGTGGCACTTTTTTAGACACAATGGCCAGGTCATAAGGACACCAAGGGCTAAGAGAAGGTTTGAAGAAGGGGACCCACTAGACAGCTGTTAGGAGACAGATGGTAGCCTTCCGTTAAAGCCAGCCACAGTGTTACGGCGGCTTTCCTTCCCTTTTTGACCGAGGGAAGAGGGGGAGTTTAGAGGAGATAGCCATCACAAAGGCGGAACTCAAAAGCTTTTTATGAAGCTTCGATAGGATCCGGGTTTCTTAAGTGTTACAAGGAACAAACGCGACATTACTGAGCAATTGAAACGGTTATCGTAAAATTTAAATTGCACGGAATATAAATAAATGCACGGAATTAGGCGACATCTTCTTCTGTGTTTCTTCAAAAATACTATCAAAGAACTGTGTTCTTCAATACGTATCAAAGAACTGTGTTCTTCAAAAATACCTTCTAACAGGCCCGGATCTAGAAAAAAAATAATGCCCCCCTCCCCCCTCATTATTTTTTTTTCTAGATCCAGGCCTCGAGCCGATAAAGAAAAGTAAAAGGAAGTTACCAAGAGAGTGGATTTCCATTACAGTCCGTCCCGTGGCCGAGTGGTTAGCGCGCTTGGCTATTGACCTGGGTTCGAACCCCGGTAAGGCATGGATGTTTGCGTTGTCTTTCTGTTGAGGTCCTGCCATCCTCACAGACCTTTATAACTATGGCATATAAACTGGCAGGATCCTGTCAGACCTCTGTGGCAAGCAGCTGCTTGAGGGGGTATTTATTTATTTATAACATTTTTCCCCTCCGTATTAGAGGTCTTCAAAAAAATGGCTGAAATAAGTACAAGTTTAACGATTTTTTGCTTCAATTACCTTTATTAGTACTCTCAAGGTCCTATATCAGGCCCTTTGCATTCTGACATTTTGCATAAACCGACTCGAAACAATTTAATCTCCGAGTGTCTGCTAATGCGCATCACCTGATATTACATTAAAGCACGATAACGTCAACAGGACGGAACTCGTCGATTGAAGATAATGTTCTCTCGGTGGACAAATTCTATTTCTGCAACCCCGAGTTCGAAGTGTTCTGGCAAATTATTCGGTATCGTTCACCGAGAGGAATATTAACCGTCGCTTCAAAATAGTTGAACTAAAAGAATGCGGAAGAGGAATAAGGTTGGGCAGAAGGATTTAAGTTGAAGGCCACGAAAGAGATGTTTTCGCAGCAATATATTTATTTCCTTCTTCTTGCTGTCATCGACAAATAACGTTACTTTTACGCCATTTAAAAAAAAAGGGGGTTATTTTAAGACGCGCCTAAATATATCAAGGTTCTCAGAGTATTTAAAAATGCACTGACCGTATCGTACCCTGTAGCTGCAATATGCTACACTATATTATGAAAAGTACTGACACTTACAGTCGCGAAGCAATTCATAATGTTATTAATCTTACTTCTTTATACTTCTTTTATCCAAAGCACAGCCATTAAGAGTCATTTCAGACAGAGAAGAAGATCACATCTGACGCACAGGGGCGGGGGTGGCTCAGTCGGTAGCGCGCCAGGCTCGTAATCTGTAGTTCCCAGGTTCGAGTCCCAGCTGGGTCAGCGTTGAGATTTATCTCCGCAAAATTCCCCGCTCTGCCCACGGTCAGTAGGGGACACCGATGAGCTTGGCTTGGAAAGGCCGCCGTCCGTCAGATGGGACGTTAAGCCGTGGTCCCTTGTGCGGGAGAGCCATACCCTGTGCACGTTAAAGAACACGCTGGATGGCCTTGACGGGAGGCTACCATCTGTCTCCCAACAGCTGTTCCAGTGGGTCCCCTCCCCCAACCATCTCTGAGCCTTCGGGGTCCATGTGACCTGGCAATTTAGCCCATGTTGTGCAAAAAAGTGCCGCTGAGAGGTAAAACAACCCAACCCAACTCTGACGCACATTGACATGGACGTAACAACACGGGTGAAGATTAATTAATTGGAATAATTAATTAAAGGGAAAGCTAAAAAAGAAGTTCTGGGATCACCAATCAAAAGAGGTCATCACAATATGCAATGTGAAAATTCTTTTTTGGAAGTGCTAAAATTATGAATAACAATAGGTCAGTTACTAGAGACAAGAAAAGCATTCAAGGTGTCTTCTTTTAAGGGGTAAATGCAATAATATAAAAGATCGTAGAAAAGAAGTGGAGAAATCGTTTTAAATTGAACGACCAGTCATGATTTAAACAACAGTACTAAAATAGCGTACTTTAAATCGTGTTAAACTGAAATCATGTTGGTAGAATTCCTGTTAGTCGGGGACGGGGTGTACTCCATTAAAACGAGATAGTTTGTTATTTTCATTTTAGTTCTATTGTGAGCTAAAAAGTACTGTCCCGAGAGTCTGTTTACTGTAAACAAGCTGTTAAAAAAAATATACCCCCCTCAAGCGGTTGCTTGCCACATAGGTCTGACAGGAGCCTGTCAGTTTATATGCCAGAGTAGAAGGTCTGAGAGGATGACAGGACCTCAGCAGAAAAACGACACACACCCACACCTTACCCGGGGCTCGAACCAGGTCCCTCAGTAGCAAAGCGCGTTCACCACTCGGACACGGGATTTTAGCAGACTATAAATGAGTCGTTTTCTTTCACGTAATTTTTGGTTACAGTGCTTAATTTGCAATGAAGGTAACTGTCTTCACAACCAGAAGTACAAAAAAAACTGATTTTATATTTCTTAATACTACATGTTTACAATCAACATTTCTATAATGATATTTAATTCATTAGTAAAGTGTTTGAAGATCGGCGATACAATGGAACAGAAACTCGAGTCGGTCAAAAAGGGAGAGAAAGATATATCAATTAACCAACACGTCATACCTAATTTCCATAAATTATTACATTGCGACATTATTATAATTACCTACAATTTTTAATAAAAGCGATTTATAATAAAAAAAAGTGCAATATTCTAATTTAATTGTTTTTACCTCATTCAGATTTTCTTAGTAGAGCATTTTGCATTTTTGCAACATTTTACAAGCCGATTGTTAAACATTTGGCAGCACACCCCTGAATATACTTAATTGTTTTTAAATAAACTATTGCATATTTATAATAAAATACAGCCAGTTGAAAACTGAATGTTCGAAATGAAGAACTAAACACAATGAGCAAAACGAGTGGTTCCGTTACAGGTGGGTGCTTGGTGTTTTAACGGAACCGATTTCTGGTTGAGATTCAACAGATCAGTTGACGCATATTCACCTCCTCCTAATAAAGAGGAAAAAGTAAAAGTGGTTTTAAATTCCAACTCGGGTTCTGTCATAGGTAGGGAACTGACTTTTTGAAACAGCAAGGGGCCGCAAAACAGAAACCTTTAGGACAGTGTCTCGCAAACTTTTTACTTTGCGGCACACTGAATCTAATTTTTTTCCCGCGGCATACCTAAAAAAGAATTTTTGATGATTACGTAAAAAGAGGAAAATTGAAGTTTCGTTTAATGCATTTTATTTAAAATAAATATAATAAATCATAACTCGGTGTTTGTTTTAAATATTTATCCATTCTATGGCTTGAAATAATCAAAAATTAATACCAAAATTTGGAAAAAGCTTGATAAATACTCACAAGACCCCAGTTAATAAAATCTGAAAGATTTTTATTAAAGCACGTCGATAACACAAGTCAAATCAAAATGAAATCTTTGGAATATCTAGTGTCAATTTGAAAATCTCTCGCGGCACACAGTTTGCGAGACACTGCTTTAGGATATATCTGGGAAAGGCCTCTCAGGTATTTGAAAGTAACGGAGGTGGGCACTCCTGAACAGAACTTTGTGCACACAATGGGCTAAATGGACAGGTCACAAGGACCCCAAAGGATCAAGAAAGTTGGGGGAAGGGGGATGTACTGGACAGCTGTTTGAAGAAAGATGGAAACCTCCCGTACAAATACATACTAGAAGAACTTGAACTGAAGATAAAACTGATCTGGCTCTTGCCGATCTAAACTCAAATTATGTAAACAGTTAAAACTCGGACTTCCTTCGTAAACTTCCACACCCATCCAACATGTTCTTTAATGTACTCAGTGTAGGACTCTACCGCTAGAGTTACTAGATGCCAGGGTCCTAAAAGGAGGACAAAAAATCTAGAAATGGAGGACAGGAGGACATGCTTTCAATTTATGAAATAAAATAAGTTTTTTCTTACTAAGCTTTATGTCAAGCACCGACTAGCAGTAGATTCAGAAAAAGGCATAATATTAAATATACTTCAAATATGTGAAATGCCGTTTTTTGTTCATACTTGATAAGAAATCAAGAGTTACTTTGACTTAAGTGGCATAATGGTTAGCTGTCGTTGCAGAAGGCAAACTTTCTGTTTTTATGAACTCTGGTCAGCAGAGGTTTTGGTAGGGCATGTGCTTCTGGGAGAAGTCTCCCACAAACTAGTCCTTAATTCCTTCGCCGTCTTTTATTTCGCAAAAATCTAAGTTTTATAAAGCGCATACTTCTTTCAAGCCAGCATGTAAATTGCATATATTGAGATTACAGAAAAGAGTAATTTTTACATTAACAGAATTGATTTAGCATTCACGATTTGCATTTACAATAAATTATTTTGCGGTTAATAGTAAATTATGTTACAGTCATGGGTTCAAGAAATTTGAAAAAAGGAAAATACAAAAAAAAGTGCTTTAATTTTAGTTTGAAACATTTTATAAGTTTATACAAAATGAGGACATTTCATGTTTTTCCAAAATTTTGGGAGGACGAAATAAAAAAGAAGGACATGTCTTCCTTTTGGAGGTCGTATGGTAACCTTATCTACCGCACACTTGCCACAGCTTAACGTCTTATCAGACGTAACAGGGGAGGTCGAAAGCGTTAAATTAAAAATTAAGGTTCCAAAGGATAAGCTGTAAAAATTCGGGGGGGGGGGGGGAGAGAACAGTTGGAGGTTCTAAATTAGGTTCTATTCTATGTAGGGAGTCGAATTTTCAAAACACTACGGGATGGACGATGGAAACTGTATAGAAATTTTTGGATCGCTCGCTGAAGCATTTGGTAAAATACGAATATCCAAACCAGTTAAAAAGACATCAGTTCTCCAACTCTCAATGAAGTGGCGTGAGCTTCTATTGTGCTGTCTCGCTCGCGCGGGTTCCAATGAGAACGTTCTTACATGTGACATTTTCGGGGACAAAACAAAAAAATACGTCTGAATACGAAAGCGTGAATTTTGAAAACCTGACAACAATAGTTGAATGAAAGCAAATCGTGAAAAGAATTTTTACAAGATCTTGCGCTACGGGGAAATCTGCATACCTTTATAGATATCAAGAATGGATCTAGGGGATCATGCAAGTCTTTCCCCCACCCCCTTGAGAATGGAGACGAAAAATATGAAACCTGTGCATATTGTACACATTTTTACAGAAATATTTTAAAGACTACTAAAAGAGAGGGAATGTTTTATTCTGTGTTTATATATAAAAAAAATAAATACCCGCTCAAGCAGCTGCTTGCCACAGAGGTCTGACAGGAGCCTGTCAGTTTAATATGCCACAGTAGGAGATCTGAGAAGATGGCAGGACCTCAGCAGAAAAACGACACACACATCCATGCCTAATCCGGGGCTCGAACCCAGGTCCCTTAGATCAAGTAGCCAAGCGTGCTAACCACTCGGCCACACAGCATAATAAAATTACATACTTATAAAGCTAAGAATTTTTATCAAACTAATAAAGATTATATTACTTTTATTTGCTTAATATTATTATATTATTCATATAAAATATTTGGTACGGTGATCCAACTTCTTTTTTTAACAATGTGCAAGTTAAACCAGAAGTTAGTAAGGCTTGAATAGTTAAATAGGAGACGCAACCGTAGAATTTTGGCCGAAAATTTGGGAAGGAGGAGGAGGAGTGCTATAGGGACAATTACCCCTTCCCTTCAGAGTTAAGAAAAGGAGTCAAGGAAACCATTGCAGTTTTAACTTCAGAGTTATTGCACACACAACCTACCAAAAAAATTGGTTCTTGAAACGTCCCTGGTCACACGTAAAGGTGGATTTCCTAGCGGGCATTCGGCTGAGTGCCCCACAGTCCGTGAGGCCCTCAACACATAACGGAAAAAATAAAATAATCCATTTGCTCGCAATGTGTTGTTCAAAGAACGTTTCTTTGTTATATTAACTTTAATTCGTTCAAATCTAACCTAAACAATAACACTGATTCAGACCTGTAATCATGACCCGCAAACTACACTCGGTCTTCAAAAAAATTTGATGGCCTTCTGAGAATCTAAAAAAAAAATCGGAAAAAAAATTCCAGTAACGTATTTGTTGCCGCAACAGAAGTATGAAAAGTAAAATGATATAAAATATGGAAACAACGATAGAAATTTAAATTTGGGATTTTTTTTTTGTCTTTTCCCCTTATATTTTTTCATCGTCTCCTCTGATCATCGCATTTTTTCTCTTCACCTGAGATTTTTTTTTATTTTTTGCTCGCAAAAAAAGGCCAAAAATATGAAAAAATAACTGAACTTAAATAATTAAATTATTAAAATTGAAATAATTAACTTGAAAATGCAACTCTTAATATCGATGAAATGTTATGTTTATGCAAGGTCCCTAAGATTTGATCTGCTCCACGCACATTATCTATTCTTGGGCAGGCCCGGATCAAAAAAAAATATGATGCTTTTCGCATGAAATGTTTATCGGTTTAGGTGAAACACCCCGATTGAGCGGATGCCAAGTGAGAACGAATCAGTCAAGTGTTTTTTATTCGAGGTTGTCCAATTCGAGTTAGAATACTAGTATTTCACTTTACTACCTGTCAAATCCATTTCCGTGAAGTTAACAGATGCCAGTGATATCTAGTTTTTGACGACTTTTTGGAATCTGTTTTTTGACCTTTACTATTCTATGGCAGCTAACGGTACCCTCGAATAAAAAACACTTTACTGATTCGTTCTCACTTGGCCTCCGCTCAATGGGGGCGTTTTTTATAATGCGGACGACAGATTCACTGGGTACGAAGATTGGCGCACAATTACGACTGACAAACCGAAGAGTACCGATAATTGTATCTTTTTCTTACCTTTTTCAACCTCTACACATCTTCTATTCCACAAATTAGCAATTACAAATTTCTTTCACACAATTAATAATTTCAATTTTCGTCTAAATTTCCATTGAACTTTAAAAACGTAATTTTATGCATCGTAATTTAATTAAAATATGTATATCAATATTAATTTTCCAAGCTGTTAATTACTCTTGCTAAAACGGGAAGTAAATAGAAAAGAATTGATTAAAATAATGACTACCAATGATAAAGTCGATATATGGGTCAAGGCTAAACGAGTTAGAGATTGAAAATACAAAAACTTATTAATAATCATTTTCTCCATAGACAAGTAGTGCGACTTTTAAAAAAATACAAATAAACCAATTGAATGACATTACCTTGCATCTTGGTTGCTTCGCTGGATCAAACTGAATAAGAAATGACATAGTTCAAATTCTCTCAACGTTATATCGTTCGTTATACTAGGAAAGCACGTACATATGTCCCCAATGCTTTAATAAGAATGCGACCAGCCCAGCTTCGCTGTTTAAAACACGGTGATACAGAGTTGCTTGTTCCGGAAAGTCGCAGCTCTGAATCTGATTGACACGAAAAATGGGTGGGACAACTGTTTGCTCGAAGTAGAAGTACAGTGGCTCCTTCTAGCTTCCCGGATCAACATCTGAAGTCACGCAATTTGCCTCCATTTGCACTAGATTTGTTCAAGTCGACTTATTGATATGTGCTGCCATCTAACGGTGTTCTAGTGGATAAATATGTTTAATAAATTCAAGCCAGTAAATAATAAATAAAAATGCACACAGGTCTAGCGAGCTGGGGAATGGGAAATTTTCACGACTTAAGCGAGGCGAAATACCACTGGAAGGGAGTACCCCTTCATATTAAAGGTTGAGGCTCAGTTTTTTAACCCAACACAGGAGGAATTTCGGACCTGACAATCAAGTATCTGGAGAACTGGGGGGGGGGGGGCGAAATCTGTAAAAACAGAGAAAGAACTTAACTCGCATAGTAATAAAGCCATCGGCAACCATAAGGCACGAGAGGTGTAAGCAAGTAGAAGAAAGATATGCATTATCCATTGGTGTCCGTATAAATAACACTATCATTAAAATGACAATTCTACCGAAAATTTTTAAGCAGTGTTACCACTATTATTCTATTAATAAAGATCTGCTCAAGCTTTACAGTAAATTTAATATTTAAAAAAAAATTTAAAACCGAATTCCGGGGACATTTATTCGTCGGGAAGAGAGCCTATAAATTCAGAGACATATTATCACCCTGCCGTATACTGTATATAGCACCCACTCGAATATTTTCCACCAGGGTCCATGCAGTCCATGACGATCTCGTTTCGTCACTGCTCTTAGCGGTCTGTCTTGCACACAATGGATTAAATGTATGGTGGGGATTAAAGGAAATAATCTCAACACAGGAATGACTGGAACTAGAATCTGAAAACTGCAGATTACGGGTCTGGTCCATACCACACTTTTGTATTCTACTTGAAAATAAATAAATAAATATCCCCTCAAGCATCTGCTTGCCACAGAGGTCTGACAGGAGTCTATCAGTTTATATGCCATACAAGAAGGTCTGTGAGGATGGCAGGACCTCAGCAGAAAGACAACGTAAACATCCATGCCTTACCCGGGTTTCGAACCCAGGTCCCTTAGATCAGTAGCCAAGAGCGCTAACCACTCGGCCACAAGACAGCCTACTTGAAGCACGCGACGTAAATTTTCCGATAAAACTCAAGAAGTTTGAAAATGAGCCTTCTCCTTCCCACTTTCTCGAAATACTGTTCAGCACTTTGGATATTTCAGGGTCTTCAAGAGGATGACTTAGAAGGTCAATAACCCTTGGTTAGCAATGGTGGATTAAGGTATCTGAATGCCGCCGCAGGCGCAGAAGGTTCGGGGGAGGGGGGGGGGGGTTCTCAATCCCAACTATCCGAGAAGTAGGGCGAGGGGACTCAATCTATAAACTTTTTGCAACTTTCGATTGGAAAAAATACGGCAGGTGGTTCAAATAAATTGAATTTCACAAATGCATAAACAGGAAATTTAATATGTATTACCTTAACTTGCACGTACTGAAAGATAAACAGAAAAAAAAGAATTATAAATAAAAAATAAACCTCTCTTCTTTCTACTGTAACTATCTATTGTTCTACCTAAGTAAAAAAACTCTTAAGTGGTAGATTATATTGACTGTGAATAGGGGCGTAGCGAAGGACTATGGTTGGAGGGGCGGGGGGGGGGAACTTTTCCAACTCGGAAATGAATTTTTGGGTTGGGTTGTTTTACCTCTGAAGCGGCACCTTTTTGCACACCATGGGATAAATGGCCAGGTCATATGGACCCCGAAGGCTCAGAGAAGGTTGGGGGAGGGGACCCACTAGAACAGCTGTTGGGAGACAGATGGTAGCCTCCCGTCAAGGCCATCCAGCGTGTTCTTTAACGTGCACAGGTTATGGCTCTCTCCCGCACACGGAGCCACGGCTTAACGTCCCATCCGACGGACGGCGGCCTTTCCAAGCCCACCGTGGGCAGGGCGGGGAATTTTGCGGAGATAAATCTCAACGCTGACCCAGCTGGGACTCGAACCTGGGAACTACAGATTACGAGCCTGGCGCGCTACCGACTGAGCCACCCCCGCCCCAATCAATTTTTGCCAACTGAGAAAATTAGACGTTTGCATAAATTTTGTCTCTGTCAAGGACGTATCCAGAATTTTGCTCCGTGTAGCAACATCGCATGATCATACAAAACAATTCCCTAATTTCAAATCATTTGAATTTTACCAAGTCTCTTCGAATTTTGGCAACTTCTCTACAATATGCCAAATTTTCTCGATTTCGCTAATTGTACTTATTTTCACAAATCACTTTCATTTTACTAAGTGGCTTCGAATTTTGCAGACTACCCTAGATTTTCGCCAAGTTGCCTCGATTTTGACAACTTTCCAAGAGTTTCCCAGGTTCTCTCAATTTTGACAAGTTGTATATATTTTGTCAACTCTCCTTAATTTCCCAAAACTAGTCCGAATTTTTACAATTCATCTTTATTTTACCAAGTGGCTTCGAATTTTGCCAACTGCCTTAGATTTTGTTAAGTTATCTCGATTTGGCCAACTCCATATAGATTTTGCCAACTCGCCATGATTTTACAGAAAAAAAATTACAATTTTTTTTACATCTCCGTTGAATTTACCAAGTCACTTCGAAGTTTTTAAAATCTCCTTAATTGTACAAAAACAAAACCAATTTTCACACCTTGCCTATAATTTAGCAAGTGGCTTTGAATTTTGCCAACTGCCCTACACTTTACCAAGTTAATTCGATTTGGCCAACTCCCGTAGATTTTGCCAATTTGTCTCGATTTTGCCAACTCGCCATAATTTTACAGAAAAAAATTACAATTTTTTTTTTACATCTCCGTTGAATTTACCAAGTCACTTCGAATTTTTCCAAATCTCCTTAATTGTACAAAAACAAAACCAATTTTACACCTTGCCTGTATTTTTACCTTCTGCCCTAGATTTTGCTTCGTATTTTGCCAACTGCCCTAGATTTTGCCAAGTTGCCTCAATTTTGACAACTACCATATATTTTGCAAGTTGTCTAGATTTTGCAAACTCCTTTTAATTTTACACAAAAAAATCCCGATTTTCAGAATTCACCTGCATTTACAAAGTCGCTTCGAATTTTGCCAACTCCGATTAACTTTAAGAGTAGCTACGATCCTGACTGCGAAATATTTTACTAAATGGTTACTATGCTGAAAACGGCTCCGAGATTGAATCAGGGCTTCGTCCAAGTGGCGTTATCATGTAAAATTTTTTCATGGTTCGCAGAGACGTTAAAAAAATTGTCTGTTTAAAAAGACTTTTACCTATCTTCTATTCCTTTTTGCTCATCCTTTGTCGGTTTGTGGATTTGTCAAAATAGTTGTTCCATTAAATCTTTCGAACGCGATGGAGAAACTGAAAACTGTTAAATGAAAACTTGAGTGTCATAGGCTATAAAAATTGACCTCTCCATGCTTTCTCTCCCCTTAAAAAAAGGGAAATATGGAAACAATTGCTCCGCTATATATTTAGAACGCAAGGGCCGAAAGTAACGGACTATGCCTCAAATGAAAGCTTGTGATGCGGAGTTGGGTTCTTTTACCTCTGAGTGGCACTTTTTTGCACACAATGGACTAAATGGCCAGGTCAGGACCCCCGAAGACTCAGAGAAGGTTGGGGGAGGAGACCCACTGGAACAGCTGTTGAGAGATAGATGGTAACCTCCCGTCAAGGCCATCCACCGTGTTCTTTAATGTGCGCAGAATATGGCTCTCCCACACACGAGGCCACGGCTTAACGTTCCATCCAACTGACGGCGGCCTTTCAAAGCCCATGGGTGTCCCCTACTGACCATGGGCAGGGCGGGGATTTTTGCGGAGATAAATCTCAACGCTGGTCCAGCTGGAGCCTGATCCAGATTACGAGCCTGGCGTGCTACCGACTGGTCCACCCCTGCACCATGTGATGCGGGGAGTGTCATAGCTCATGGGTTATAAAAAATTGACCTCCCAAAGCTTTCTTCCCACCCTAAAAATGGAGAAATATGAAAACGATTATTTCACTATATCTTCGGAACACGAGTCCCCCCCCCCCCCAAAAAAAAAAAAAAAAAAAAAATCAGGAGAAATGTGAAAATCGTTTGCTATATCTTCCGAATGCGAGGGCCTCCAGCTACGAATTCGGTGTCAAATGAAAATTCATATGAGAACCGTTGTAGACTAATTCGAATTATGTCCCTCGCCATCCCCCCTCCCCACAAAAGGGGATGGAAATTTAGGGAGTCAACCTTAACGATTTACATGCGAAATTCAAGTTTGTGATGTCTCCAATGCTATGGGCTACCTCAAACATAACTCCGAAAAAATGTGGTTGATATTTATGTCATATATTAAATGAAATTAAAAATGTTTATAAGATAACTCTCTTTCTATATGCGCTCTAAAACGTAGAAAGTAAACCTAAGCATATCGATGGTGCAATCAGTCACAGTTCGTATTCATTTCAAAGGAAGATAGGGCGCCGGCAATCTTGTTATGTAGGTAAATCGGCGCCGTCTTCTTTTGAAGTGAATACGAACTCAAGTGACTGATTGCACCATCGATATGCTTAGGTTTATATAGGGCACATAGAGGAAGAGTTTTCTTTTTTAATCTTTTAATATATTTTGGAAAAGGGAGTAATCTGGGGACAAGGAGGGAGAGAATTTCTCTCTGGGAAGTCGTTCGGTTATATCAGTGCTTAACATTTGTATCAGTCAAGCACACTTCCATGTAACACCGTATACAATGCCGTCAAAATCAAATTTTCGAAATATATACTATATAAAAAAATATTTCAATATTTATTAGTATAGTGCAGCAATGGCATACCCAAGAGCAGTGACGAAACCAGTGTAGATAGTCATGGCTCCGGTGCAAAATATTCGAATAGGCCCTTATCGTATATACATTATAAAATGGGAGCCTCCGGTGCCACTGCTTGTATTGCAGCAATAGCATTTTTGTATATGCCATTGCTACCTTTTTTTAGCAACTGACATTGCTACAAAAAAAAAAAGGAATTTCTTTGTAGCAATAGCAGTTTTACCCTTGCTCAAGGGTGTGGGAAGGAGTTGTATCGGGTTATAATCCTCCCCCTTGAGGGCTTAAATTTCTAAGACAGTACCAGAAAATCAAAGATTCAAGCATGACATTATTATGAAATGCGAAGGGGAATTACTGGGTAATAGAATCTCTCTCTCCATAATCGTTGATAAACTGCATTTAAGAAAACAAAATTGACTCGGAATTTGCTAAATTACAAGGTAATTTTTTTTATCTAATATTTAGTAAGGCGTATATTTCTGAAATGGAGGCTTACTTTTTTTTATCACAGCTAATTTCTTCTGTTAATTATTAGTCATTAATAAGCAGACTGATTTCTTCTACTCCTAAACATACATTGGACCTAAAGCATTTGCGAAACCTGTTGTTATTAAGTAGCCAATGCACGCGGCTGCTGATAAAGATTTGTGGATGCGGTTGCATATATCTTGAGGGTGAGGATGCATATAGAACGCTTGTATTTAATTCAAGGCTCTATGTATAAACAGTCAAAAACATATTTCATTCGTTGACACAGGAAGCAAGCAAATTTTCAGTTTTGTGAAAATACGGTATGCTCTAAGTGTATTTTCTTGGACAACGTAAAAATCAACGAGAAATATTGGTTTAAATCTAGGTTTTGCACCCCAGTTTAATACTTTATTTCGGTCAAATATTGTGAATACTACATTTTCTTATGTTGTTGCCTTTGTGTAAAAAAAAATTTAGCATTCATATAGTGTCATAATTTCTTAAAATCTACGTTACCAGCTTCTAAAGTCTATCCCAATTTGTAAAAATCAAATACAGTAGAACAACTCAATAAATCCGGTACCCTCGGGACTTAGCACGAGCCGATTTAGTTGGGAGGCGGTCCCCTTTCAAAATGCTAGTACGGATAACAGTCAAAAAATTATTATTCACATTTCATGCATTTTTCAAGAAATTTTTGAAGACCCCTAAAATGGAGGGAGAAAGTATTATTTGGAAATCCAGTCCCTTGCTTTTACGGCTCGATTTTTTCTCCCCCCCCCCCCGCAGTCGAATTATTTCCTAGAAACTGATTTTACGTGATTTGGAGAAAAGATTATATAAGTGCCCCTCCCCCCTCTCACCAAGTCCCACTCTTGCAATGAATTCCTCATAACGTAATCGATAACCAAGCTAAAGAATCTCAATCTGCAACCGCAACCATATCGAACTCCATTAAAAATGCAAAACCGTCCACTGCAAACATTATCAATTCTCACACAGAACTTGGTTTATTGATTAAGAGTCCTCATACAGTAATCCCTTGGTTTACGAGCCTAATTCGTTCCTTTAAAATGCTCATAAGGAGAAAACTCGTAAAACGAAAATTAATTTCCCATTATTTCTCATGTTATGAATTTGAATTGGTTCCAGAAGGTTAAACTTTCTCTCCAAATATACAGTTTACCTTAATACAAAACAGAATACCTTAGTATGAAAAAATGACATTCTGAATCATTAGCCTATGTATAGGCAACAGTTACATCATTAAAGTTGTAAGGAAAATGTACAATCATTAATAGTCCTTATAAATATGAACATTTTAAAAAGGTAAATTCATGAATTTTGGTCACTTTTTTTCCCACCTTAATTATCGGTTATAAGAGCTCCTTATTAAGATGCAATTAGATTACTTATATTAAATACATTAATAAACATTATTAAAATGCAATTGCAAAGAAATGTGTAATTTAAACAGAAATCAACAATTTTGTGATAAAGTATTTTTTTTTATACTAATTCACATATTTATTTCGCTTTTAGGAAAAAAAAAATGCAAAAATAAGGACTTATATTTTGCGTACTACAGAGTAGGGGTGCACAATCTGCGGGCCAGTTCGGACCATTCTGAAAAATTTTGTATGGCTTGCGTGAAAATCAGAAAATAATTTTTTAATCTAGCTCTACTAAAGCGAATTGTTTTAATAAAACAAAAGTTTTAACAATAAATAACTTTAAATAGTATAACTACGTCGTTGAAGTCAAATGCTCAGCAGCGAATTTCTGGAAATCTTGAAACGGGAAAATTGGGGTAGGAAAATGTTACACTGCGAGAGAAATCCAACCTTTTTGATATCTTTATAAAGTTTGTTTATAAATGCGTGAAATATGCACGTTTATTAATTTTTTTGCCTCTATTACTCTTATTAGCATTGTCAAAGGGAGAACATGGCCCTTTTGCACTCTCTCTAGATCCACCTGTTTTGGCCCTATATATACTGGTATAAGAAAAGCTAATAAAAAAAATACTTTTGCGCTCCAAACCTCTCCAATGTTTGGCCCACAGCAAATATACATTTCTATTCTCCCAGATATTAAAAAATGTTTATGCACCCCTGCTCTAGAGGTTACTTTAATCCAGTGGTTTTCGAAGTATGAGGCACAAATAGTTGGTTATGGAGATGCAGCCTGAAAACAGCCGTTCTATATAAATACATACACAAGTTGCACTCTGATTTGCATCCTCATGAAACTTGAGCACACATTTTTCCTTCCCTTCTGCCCATCGCCATTTTTAGTTGTTTGGGTCACGAAGCCAGCAGAAAAATAACAGCTACCGAAGTAGCGGTAAACAAACAAACGTATAGCAGAATGGTTAGGATGTGCCCAAGGAAACTGAACGTCTAACTAACGGGATAGGGAAAATTCCTGTGGAATGTTAGAGAACTTGTGATATAATGGAGCAGCTGAATACCAGCTTGCAAAATATGGAACGATAAGAAATCATGAAAACAGTGGATTCAAGCACACGCTTGAAGTCCGAGCTTAGAAAACAGCTTGACTCACCATGTGCAATGAATGCGATCCATGTTACCCCCTCCCCCCCAAAAAAAAGATTAGCAATGGGAGTATCAAAACAGCCATAGGTGCATGGGGAAACCAGACTTCGTCCCGATATACTCGGGGAACGGAAAAAACAAACGAGGTAAGAGATATGTTGGTCACCATTTGACGAGTATCTATGAATTAGGGCAGGGGCCAGTAACGTCTAACCGTTAGGGAGCCCACATCGTTCACCAGCAAGGAAGTGCAGGGCCTTCCTAATAATTTGGACATATAGTAAAACCACTCTCAGCCCCAAGATAATTGGAAGTACTTAGCGTTTTGTAGATTTGGGTTGTTTTACCTCTGAGCGGCACTTTTTTGCACACCATGGACTAAATGGCCAGGTCACATGGACCCCGAAGGCTCAGAGAAGGTTGGGGGAGGAGACCCACTGGAACAGCTGTTGGGAGACAGATGGTAGCCTCCCGTCAAGGCCATCCAGCGTGTTCTTTAACGTGCACAAGGTACGGCTCTCCCACACACGGGGCCATGGCTTAACGTCCCATCCGACGGACTTTCCAAGCCCATCAATGTCCCCTACTGCCCGTGGGCAGGGCGGGGAATTTTGCGGATAAATCTCAACGCTGACCCAGCTGGGACTCGAACCTGGGAACTACAGATTACGAGCCTGGCGCGCTACCGACTGAGCCACCCCCGCGTTTTGTAGAACTCTTGCATTACCGTGAAAGGGGGAAGTTGCCTAACCGTATGACGCTTCTTACTCCCCAAAGACGAGCTATTCGCTAGCCGTGAAAATTCGATTCGATCGTTTCACCCATCTTCGTTTGTGCCGATAGTGTGAAAAGAACGAACTGTTGCGTTCATTCCCCTTCACTTGCCGGGAGCCGTCCCGTGGCAGAGTGGTTAGCACTTTTGACTACGGATCGAAGGGACCTGGGTTTGATTCCCGGGTAAGGCATGAATGTGTGCGCGTTTTTCTGCAGAGGTCCTGCCAACCTCTGACCTACTATGGCATATAAACTGACAGGCTCCCGTCAGACATGTGGCAAGCAGCTGCTTGAGGGTTTTCTTTATTGCCGGGAAGAAGCGCCAATAATTAGTCATACAACATTCGTTGCTTGAATGTATGGAGTATACCAATTTTAAATAACACCAGTTGGGAAAAACTGGAACACTGCTGTCATAGTAAAATGTTTCGAAGGGACATCGTCCCTTCGAAACCAGTAGTAAAGAAAAACAGTGAATACACGAGCATATTTCACAGAAGTTGTGCATCAGCGTTGTCTAGAACTCATTTTTGACATTTGCCGGGCACTTGCTTTAGAACAATTCCCAAACATTTGTTGTATACCACTAAATAAAAAATTGCTAGGTATATAGGAACTTTCAAAATATGTGCCAGGTATATGAATAGTAGTACTGAAAGATTATTCCCTTGCACGTTATAACGCTATATTGTGGAAACCCACGTGCGAAAGAATCCTCACAAAAGCTTTACTACAATTGGTAATCGCTGCTCGCTGCTTTAATATCAGGTTGTAAACTTTTCAGCATGAAATATTAGGTATAAATAGAATAATTCAATTCGATTTAGGCTGCAATTACTCATTGTTGAGTGAAACCAAAGTTTTATACATCTTACTAGACGTTGTACTTTTAATTGCAGTTCAACTTTTGTCGTACCATAGTCTAGTACAAGGATGCAAAAAAAAAATTTGGATGTTCGCTTTGCATGTGAAAGAACACCATAAAAAATTTTTGCAGTCCTGGTGTAAAATTTCTTAGCTGCAAATCAAAAGGACCTGGGTTTGATCCTCATGAAAGGCACCGTTTAGGTCTTAAAAGACAAAACTTTAGTATAAATTAGCACAGATAACTGAAAGCAAGACTACACGGAGTCATTTTGAAAGATCCAGAGCAGTTACTTTACAAAATTTAACTGTAGTCGATAAATTTTCCCAAGTATTGAAAAATCAGCTACATTCAGCAATCAAAACATAAAGGTGTTACAATTTACAGGTTTAAAAAACCAAAACACTGAAGCTTGGGTAAGAGCGGTTTACTCTCACTTTAAAAAACCACACTTTTACTCCCGACTTCTACCAGTTTGAAGGGGGGGAAAAAAATAGATAAGCATGCAAAGGATAGTTAAACGACCATATCATTAGGTTTAAAATAGCCACTACTCAAATATCTCAATGCAAAGTTATAGGATAGTCAAACATTCTAAACAAAAAATAATGGACACTTTTTTTGGAACAAAGCTGAACTAAATTTTATTTTAGAAATACATGCATATACACACACACTTATAAAATATACATATTCGCAATGAACCGATAATTACAATAGTAACAAAATATAAACACAGTCAAAACAAAACATTTAGAGGTTTGGGGGGAGGGAATACATATTTTTGCAATAATCTGAGAACTCGGTCAAGTTCCGACCATTTCTGAAAACAAAGTTTTCTTTTAAATTGAAAATTATCAGATCTATTTATTTGCATCCTTCAACCAAAAAAGTCTGCATAAACAATATAGTCGAATATGGTTAGCATGCAGGAAACTTGTCCTCGGTTTAACAACTCTGGTTGTTTCAGAACTTATTTATAACATGCATTTCCAGACGAGATAAAGCTACAGGCGCAACCAATATTAAGTTAGAAAATTGTTGCGTTCTATTGCATATAATTTGCCATTTGTTTTATTTAAAATATTCTGCAGGTTTCATAACCAGGAGAACCTTAAAAATGCCAATTTAGTTTAATAGCAAATTACTGCACCCTTCAATTTCCATATAATCAGCTGATCTCTGCTATTTGAAAAAAATCGTTCTCAAATATTTGATATTCCCAAATTACCTTTAAATTTAAAGGCAATGCATCTATCAGACCCAAATGCTCATGCATTTCAAGGGCACACCTTTATCAATAGAAGACCTAGCACATAAATGGGATATTAAATCCAGTTAGAGGCACTGAGCTCATTTCTATGTATATCCAACAATAAAGCTTCTTTGTCTACTTGGTCGAAATTGTGAACAGATAAGAGTAAACAACCATCTTAAAATTATAAGTATAAATATCAACTTGCTTTCTACAACAGCTCACAAGACAGTGTCAATTTTAATAATCTTTAAACCACACTTAAGATCACTATTCAGATAAATTTATTTTACGATAATAATACATTTAGGTCATCCCTAAATTAATACACATACTTCCTTTCCTTCTGAACTCCTTACGATGACACTTATGACAAAGCAACCAAGGGTTGAGAAATAAAAGCAATACACGTGAAAGTGGTATTCTAGCATTAGAACCCAAATGAAAATGGGTTTTCAGGTTACATTTTCTTTTCATAATGTAAAGAGCTGGTTTGATTTCGTTAGCGCTAAAATAAGCATTATAGTTAAACCGTGGTGGCAATGAGGAATGGTCCTCCTTTGTGCCACCCACGGATAGTTATTTCTTCTTCTGGGCTTTCTCAGCAGCTTTGGTGACCTTACCGCCAGAAACATCCTTGGTCTTGACTGCCTTGATGACTCCAACTGCTACAGTTTGCCTCATGTCTCTAACAGCAAATCGGCCAAGAGGAGGAAAGTCCGTGAATGTCTCTACACACATTGGCTTGCTGGGAACCAGATCAATGATAGCAGCATCTCCAGACTTAATAAATTTGGGGTTATCTATAAGAAATTAAACTTTTGCTATTAATCCAAAAACATTAACACTCTCAATTTTGTAGCTGTTAAAAACAATGATCACATGCTTGCTACCATTATTTCACTATTATTCTGCTAATACTAGATTTGGAACATACCACATCCCAATTTATGGAAGCAATTCAAAAAAACAATTTGGTTTTATACAGGGTGGGGGTCAGCATAGCTCTTTCAGATTGGCAGTAAGGGTTGTTTTATCTTTGAGCATAATTTTTTTGCACACCATGGCCTAAATGTCCAGGTCACATGGACCCTGAAGGCTCAGAAGGGTGGGGGAGGGGACCCACTGGAGCAGCTGTTGGTAGACAGATGGTAGACTCCCGTCAAAGCCATCCAGAGTGTTCTTTAATGTGCACAGGGTATGGCTCTCCCACACACGGGGCCACGGCTTAACGTCCCATCCGACGGACGGCGGCCTTTCCAAGCCCAGTGGTGTCCCCCTACTGACCGTGGGCAGGGCGGGGGAAATGTTGCGGAGATAAATCTCAACGCTGACCCAGCTGGGACTCGAACCTGAGAACTACAGATTACGACCTGGCGCGCTACCGACTGAGCCACCCCCGCCAGTAAGGGTAAAAGAAAAAAAGATGCACGATATAAAAAGGTTTAAAGAATATTTTATTTTAAAAGACCTATACCAATCATTTCTTTTTTCATTTGGTCCACATAATTTTTACTGTTACTGATACACAGCAAATATACTTTAATTTTTGTAGTTGGTTGTTTTAATTCAGACTGTCTTAACCCATTGTGTGAAAAAAAATGCCAGTCAGGTCACAAGGATATTAAAGATTAGTCATTCACACTACCAAAATATTTTAGATTTATTTCAGGACAAACTACAAGTCAACTTTATATTACTAGTATATCTGAATAAAAGTATTCTTACCTTCCAATTTCTTACCACTACGGCGATCACACTTTTCTTTGATTTCCCTGAATTTGCAAGCAATGTGTGCTGTGTGACAGTCCAAAACTGGAGTATATCCATTAGATATCTGGCCTGGGTGGTTCAAAACTATCACCTGAGCAGTAAATTCTTCAGTGCACTTAGGGGGAGTATCTTTACTGTCTCCACAAACATAGCCTCTACGTAGCTCCTGTAAAACAGGATAATTTAATGATTACTACTGCCTATATAAAAATTAGTCGTAGATCAATTTGATTAATTTATATTATCATTACTAATTTAGATAAATATAGCAAACTTCAGTGCTCCCCTAACATCTAAACCTTAATATTTAGGGAGGATGGATGTTTTCCTAGACTGCTGAAGTTTTAATTTCCCACTGAATTATAAATGGAAATAGAACACTTTCAAGTAGAATAAGACAAGGGGACATTTAACTCCCAGCTAAAGATCAATGACTATATACTGCAATGAACAGAAGGCAATTAGAAATTAATTTGGATCATTACTAAAATAACTTACAGATGTACAAGACTCAACATAGAATTATACAGATCACGAAATTGGTTTCAGATCAAATTTCAAAGCCAGAGAATTTTAAAAATAGTTTGGTACAATTATTCCTATTAGGAGCATTTAAGTAATTTTAAACCTACCTTTACGGATACATTCTTCACATTGAAACCAACATTATCACCTGGGACTGCTTCCACTAGAGCTTCATGATGCATTTCAACACTCTTAACTTCAGTGGTAATGTTAACTGGGGCAAACGTAACTACCATGCCAGGTTTCAAAACACCTGTTTCCACTCTACCTACAGGAACTGTTCCAATTCCTAAAATTAAATATATAATAGTTCAGCAAAATATTAAGAAAAACAATCTTAAGCAAATTGATACTTGTTCCAGATAGTGCCAGTCTTAATAGGTAGTATAGGTCATGTCCTTAACTTGAAATTCTTTTGTAAATTATCAGTAAACTTTTTAATGGAATAAGCTTGGCGAACAAAAAAAGCACGGCCCTTTCTCAAAGTCATTGAAAATTAAGGTGCATTTTTTTTTAACTATTCAGAAAGTAAAATTTGCTTTCTATTCATGTGCGTTAATTATTTTGGCTTCAGATCAAATTTCAAAGCCAGAGAAGTTTTAGTTATCTTTCGAAGAAAATGGATAAGTTTTACTACATCACTGAAAATTAGTAAAATACACCATTTTTGTTAACTTTTACTTTCATAGCATCTAGATTTAAACATGTTTAATTCTTATTATGGCTGCAAAAGCTAAGATTACCAGCCTACTTCTAGGTAACAATGGAGCAAGTACTCTAGAGCAGTGTTTCCCAACCTGTGGTGCCAATAACAAAAATTTTCATCTTTTTAATTCTCAACAACCACTGCAGACTATTGAGCATAAAGATAAAATTGGGACACAGCATAAAGATAAAATTGGGACCGAAACCGAGAGGCGAACTACTGCACGTGCGAGAGTAGAGAGACCAATTGCGACACGATAAACATTATCACACGATAGATTTGTTAACCTATAGTCAGTCTTGCAAATGAGTAGAATTTAGTTATTGTGGATGGTTTTAGTAAGGACTTTTTTTTTGTTATGTTATTTTTTATCCCTTCCATTGAAAATGAGTAAGCAGATTAAACTGTTGGATATTCCAAAAAGAAAACGCATTGATGACAATGAAAGATGCGAAACATGGCCGAGTGGTGTATCTGCAACTCAAATGCGATTTGGAAATGTGATCCTCTGGTGTAAAAAATTTGGGAACCACTACTCTAGAGCACCTACTAGAATTGCATTTTGAAAATCCTAGCTACTAGTAATTTTGAATTCACATAGTAAGGTTGTATGACCAAAGCCTAACTAGTTTTTGTCCTGCTGTTGAAAACATTGTTCCAAGAACAATCTTTGTAAGGCACTTTTCTTAGAACAAGCATCAAATCACATTTCACATGTCATTTTAGGACACGTTACAGTAAAGCAACACTTATCCCTAAAAGCTACTTTGCTCCATTCAGCAGGATCAAGGAGATATTACTATACAGAACTCTTCAACAATTCAAAGTAACTGATGGCAAGGATAAGCCTACAATTTGGAAATTGAGGAAAATGTTTAGGGATGTAATTAGGAAACACTGCTCAGTCATCATACGAGATGACTAACTGAATGGTTTGAAAAGCTTATGTCCAGAGTACGACTTTAATCCCTCTTCCTCCATAAAAACTATGAAATTTAATAAAAGTTGTGGTATTTGCAAATGGATGCTGGTTTTGCGATACTATAGATGATATGTTGGAAATTTATCGTTGTTCAATGTTGGGAACAAGCTGCTGAAAAAGTTTAAGAATCACCCATACCACTTCAGTTGACTACAAATCTTTATTTCCTTTCATAGAATAAGTACAGAAATGTGATAATGACCCCCCAACTTCAGGCAAAGCCTACAAATTTCATGAGCACTAAATAACACAAACTGCTACAAAGAACTAAATAGTTGAAACAGCACACCCTTGTTAACTAAAATGAAAGATGAAAGATTCTGGTTTACAGGATGAGGCAGACGTTGTAATCATCTCAGCCACCACTTCTTCCTTGCAACTGCTTTACGATAGCTGGCTGAAGACTGGAAATGATTGCCAGTATTTTGTTTATGTACTTTAGCTCTTAGCATAACAAATTTAGAACTTTAAAAATGTGCATTGTTTTGCTTTCTTCAATATTCCCGAATTACTATTGAGTCAACATATTGCATGTCTCAATGGATTTAATTATTTTATTTAAACAAGGGACTGGATGTCCCACTTTTTGTATTAAAGCAAGGTTTGCTTTATAGGAGAGTTTGGGCCCAAATTTAAAATTGAAATATTTCTTGTAATTATCAAAAATATTACTTTTTTCACAATTTCAACCTTTTAAGTCCTTAGTAATTAAACTTGAGCATCATATTGCTCATTATCTTTAATAAATGAAGGGCTCATTGCATTTATGTTACTCATGCATTTATGTTACATGGAGTCAATTATCTCCCTGCCCCCCAAAATCGCATCAACAGAAATTTAAGCCCAAACTCATTTCTAGTTTACTTATACCAGTGGATCACAACAGGGCAGAGCTTTTCTGCAGAAATATGAAATAGAATATCAAGTACTTCATAAACAGTTTTACATTCAGCTCAAAAAGTATGTGCAAACTACTGGCTTATACCAATGTTTTCAAGGAAAATAGTTATCTGGGGCATTATGAAATAAATCCTGCGGCCCTCAAAAAATTAACAAGTGTTTTCAGAAATTATGGAAAAACAAATGGGTGAAAATTGTAACAGTAAATAACAGTTTTATTATCAATTCTAGTTTTTGCAGTCATACCATAATTCTATTGACTTTTTATGGTTTTGCCTTCAAGACAATTCTTTGTTCCTTTTTTTTTATCTCATTAAAAAAGTGTTCACTTTGTTGCCTGTCTGTAGATATCGAACATTTTTAAAGAAAAATTCTTTTTGCCACCATACCAAAAGCTACAATTGTCCTCTCTAAACAGAAGTCAAAAACTACAAAATTTTAAATGAATATTGCACACTATATATTTGGCAAGAATTTTTAAACTTTGGTGGCAGAGTGCGAGTTATGAAGATTCCATTGGCAACAACGAATTGACCCCTTACACCCAAGTGTCTGTGGGAAATGCAACTACATTCTCATTCCAACTCAAGTTTTCTCTTAATGAAATATAATACTTTTTTTTAAATTCTTAGTTTTAATTTATATCATTAGTGGTCATTAAAGAAACAATTAACTTTTCAATGAATATGCAAGTGATCTGTTTATGGTAGAAATTTGATATATCCTATTCGAATTTTTTTTTTCTATTACAAGTTTACCTTTTAAGTCTGTACATACATGCTTAGCATTTAATTTTTTAAATGTGGTCACATGAATTGCTGTGGGCAGTAATCCACTAATTTTCAGTTCCAGCTTTACTGCCCCTATAATAATTTTAACAGCAAACTTATGTAACAATTTTTCAAATTTATTTTCCAACATTTAAAACCAAGAATGGCCATATCTTTTTGACACTTACATTAAATAATTTTTAATCTGAGGAGAGAGCTAAATCCCATGTCTAGATAACTTTAGAATACAAGTTTTTACTTCAAAAGTTAAAGCACTGAAATCAGGATTGTTTTCAGTTATGGTACTAGCAAGATAAATTTGATCATTTATTTTTAATGCTTTTGTTTCAGTTTAGCAATTTTTCAGGATTTTTAGCATGTCAATATTCAAACTATTGAATTAAAATTTACAAACATTAACATGATAAGATTGAAGAGTAATCACAATCTCCAATTTAAGTTTTGTTAATGCAACTGAAAATTTTGAATTGGTGAATACATACCTCCAATTTTGTACACATCTTGCAAAGGTAATCTAAGAGGCTTATCTAAAGGCCTTGATGGTGGCTCCATAGCATCTAAAGCTTGAAGGAGTGTTTTCCCATCACTTTTGCTACTTTTACGTTCAATGGTCCAGCCCTTGTACCATGACATATTAGTGCTTGGTTCCAACATATTATCACCATTCCAACCAGAAATAGGGACAAATGGAACAGTAGCAGGATTGTAGCCAATTTTCTTTATGTATGCAGACACTTCTTTTTTGATTTCTTCAAATCTAGGCTGTTAGAGAAAAAAAATGCTGCTTTATAGACTTCCTAATTTCATTGTAATTTAATTTTTTAAGGAGGCACATACACTGAATTTTGCAGTCAATGGAATCTCAAAAAAGGTTTCATCAGAACTATCAAGATTGAACCATACGTTTATAACAAGGCCATGAGAAATCCATTAAGTAGTGTGAATGGATTTTCTGGCATTGCTCTTACATCAGATAAGAAAGATCTTACTTTGAAAGTATTTCATTATTTATTAATCCTTAATGTGCTGGAAGTATGTAGCTCCCTGAGCAAAATTCAGAGTATACATTTAAAAACTGCAGTAAGAACACAATAATATTTATTGGGAACAATTTTCAAATAAGTATTTCTATAGTATTAATATCTCTCCCCACCCACCCTCACTGAAATTGCTCATTTAAAGTTTTTAAATCCTGAAAATTTACAGATATGTACTTTATTATATACAAATAAATACCCCTCAAGCAGCTGCTTGCCACAGAGGTCTAATAGAAGATAGAAGATCTGTGAGGATGGCAAGACCTCAGCAGAAAGAATACAAATAAGCAACCACATCTTACCTACAGGGCACAAACCCAGGTTTCTTTGATCAGCAGCCCAGCAGTCAAATATTAAAAAATGTAATAAAGCCTTACACTGCTGTGGCAGCCATTTTGGCAACTCAATTTCACTCCAAACTGCTTTCTTCTTCCATACTTTTGAATCAAATTTCTACAGAGCATTCTCTGAATTGTTGCCATTTGACTTTTAATCTTTTGGAACTGCCTCAAAAGTAAAACATTAAAATTAATGTTGCTCATTGGAAGTTATTTGTCTAGTTCAGTAAGAATGCATTGTTAAAAGGATCTTCTTGCTCAGAAATTAATTAAAAATAACTAAATTTTATTGCTTAACGACAGAGAATTTTAAGTTATTTTTAAGAATGCATTTGTCCATGCATATTTTCCTGCATTAGTTCTGCATATTTTACTATGTTTCTAATTTTTATAAACTGTTTATCATTTCTTAAAAATTTGTTTCACTACATGGATATTGCAGTTTGCAAATTAATGCTTTAATTATCTGAAACCATGGCAAAGCACTACATATCAGAACCAAACCACAATTTGTTCTATATGCAGCTTTTCACCTGTTGCAAACTAAATGTATTTTTCAGAATTAAAAATTATTAGTAAAATATATTACTTGTAGTAAGGCTGATAGAAAATAAACAGTGATTGATGAAACTCCACATTACTGTACAAAAAAAAAGGAAATAATTATCTTATTTAAAGTAAATCTGTGCATATATTGAAAACAATTCTATATAAAAAACATGCCATTCCTGATCATTATTTTAGAATGAAGTGCAAATACAATCAAAACACTTTACTATACTTAAAAACAGTGCATACTTTTGATTAATGTTTAGAAAAAAAATACTTCACAACTAAATTATTGTATTTCTGTCTTAGTTATTTCAGGATAAGGTTTTAAAGAGTTTTTTTTTTCTGATGGAAACATTTCAAAATTAATTCTGCTATCAGAATTTTTGTACAAGTCAGTTTATGGGTTATGCTGCACTCGTAGGTTTCACTATGGGTCTGCCATGTCTACAGCCTCCTTTATTTGGTGACATTTTCGTGGTCTGCTAACCCCCTCTCCCCATCTGTTTCTTGGTTGAAGACGACACTGACCTGTGGCATCAGAAGCCTCCAAGAACATTCCACGTTTGTGTAAAATGGTCTAGTCTTACCTGGCGACGAGAACACTGACCAATGGAGAGGTCACGAGTACCCCGAGCTTCACCAGCGTGATGTTACCCACCAATAGGAGAGCTCGGCATCGCAAGAGCTGGACAAAGTAGAGTCTTGACCTAAACTCCAATACACAGTTGCTCAGCCTCTGCTTCTTAGAAGCACTAATTAGTATGTAAAAAACTACTTATCGGATAGGCACAACAATCACTGCAACCACACCAAGTAAATGAGCCAGCAAGCTGCACTACTGAACGGAGTATCAGGTCAGCTAGTCTTTTCCTTTCTTTGTTCTTCCCCTTTTAACTCCCCATCAGCCTCGGAAATCGGTGAACTGCCTGGCAAGAGATGTGTAATAATTAACCACCAGGTCCACCTTTCCTCATGTTCCTACTTGAAATGTGCGTTTTGCAGTCAGATTTGGCACTGAAGTGCATGCATTTTGTTGGTAGTTTGAGATAATAAATGTGTGCAAAATAATAAGCTTAAAGAATGGGCAGAGACACATTAGGTTAAGTTTATTTTTGGTTCACACTTTCAGGGAAGAAAAAAGTAAAATATAAATGTACTAGCCACTAAAAATGAATATGATCACAAAGTAATTAAAGCCACAACGTAATTTTTGACCCTAAGTTTGTTACTTCCCCCACCTGTTGCCTTCTTCAGTCAAGCGTGAACAGGTGTGCAGCAGTTATTACATTAGAACATCCATCTCAGAAATCTATTTTTAATGCACATAAAAGAAAGTTCCCATCCCAACAGGCCTTTTATTCAGACTTAACCATAAATATCCATCCCAAGCAGAAGGGATTTAAATGCTAACTTTAGGAAATTAGTTTTATTTACATGTGCTTAACCCTTTCACACTCTTACCAGCAGAGATCAGAAATCAGACTTCTGAATTCTATCCCTTTTATTTTTACTGCCCTGTATTTGCCACCATTTAGGAGTTATGGATACTAAGAGAGCAAAGATTTCAAATTTCTTTTCAACTCTGCATTATCAGAAATTTAAAATTGGTTACATACATTTCAAACCTTACCTCACTGAATGGTGGTTCAGTTGTATCCATTTTATTCACACCAACAATCATCTGTTTCACTCCTAATGTGTAAGCAAGCAAAGCGTGTTCTCTTGTCTGGCCATTCTTTGAAATCCCTGCTTCAAATTCACCAGTACCAGCAGCAACTATCAGCACAGCACAATCAGCCTAAATTTAAGAAACGGAAATGAAAATTTTGTCATACTGTAATTTCACTTCATATCAAATATGCATTAGGGTCATTTATCAGTGGCAAGTACAGGTAATCTAAATTTTAAAGTGGGGCAAGTTCTTGGATTAATATTTATTATGGGTTTACTCCATACAAAAAACTGCAACTAGAACTTTTGTTACATAAGATTCAGCCCTTAAATATAATAAATGCAATCAGTCCTTAAACAGCTTTAATCGAAAAGCATTTTACATTAAATAGTATTAAAAATGAAAATAAACAAGCTAATTAGTATGAACAATTTATGCACTAGGCCAAAAATTGATAACAAGCATTAAAACTGGCCACTACTTTGATAGCAAGAGAAATACATAAATGCAGTCCTTATATTAGGTTTACATCAGTGGTTTCCAACCCCTGGGTGGTGCCTTCTACTATGAAGTAAAGCTGTATCTACTTAGATTGTTCAACTGCAGATTACATGCCTGGTGTGTTACAGACTGAGCCAACTCCTGCCTTTAATTGTTATGTATAAATACCATATACACAGTCATATCAGAATAATGACCTACCAAATAATGGGAATAACCACCCTTGGCCTGGATGACAGCAACGAGACAGCATGGCATGGACGCAATGAGGCCCTGGAAGGTTGCCAGAGGCACGTGCCCATTCGGACTCCAGCAGAGCATGGAGGTTCCAGAGATGACGTGGTTGTGGGTCTGCACGCAGACAAGTTCAGCATGCAGACCTTCACCTATGGGATTGAGGTTGGGTCGTCAGCCAAGGGAGAATGGAGACATTGCTGTCGAGTTCCTGGAACCAGTCATGCACCACTTTAGCGACATGGCAGGGCGCATTGTCTTGTTGGTAGACACCATCACCACCAGGGTAAACTTCCAACATGAAGGGATGCATGTGGTCAGCAAGGATGGACAGGTAGCCATTGGCATTCAGAGACCCATCCAGTGGTACCAGCAGTCCCAGGTCATACCAGGAAAATATCCCCCAGACATGCACACTGCCACCACCAGCCTGCACCCAACCAACAAGCATGTCCAGGTGTTGTGCCCTCTTTTGTTTCAAATTGTGGACACGACTGTTGGTGCAGAAGGCCTCAGACACCATTATTTTGACCACTAGTGCCCTACCTATCTTACCTCATTTTGGCACCCAACTCGACCAGAGAAGAATATCGCCGGGGGCATGGACCCATACAATGTGGTTCGGTGCTCCCCAGATGGCAGACGATCTACGTGACCACCGAGATAAACAACTCTTGCCGGAGGTGCCGAAGATTCATACCTCGGCCTATGTAGGCCAATGAGAAATACTGGCACGCAGTTTTGGGTGACCACCAGGGAGCCAACAGAGAATAAAACCGAGGACACAATCTCAAAACCCCTTCTTTTGTCAAAAAATTCTCGTCTCTCAGCTGGAAGGAGGAAGAGGTGTCGTCTCCGGTGAAGTAAAGGAGCCGAGCTGGACATTAGCATGCATGCAAGTGTAGCAAAAACCTCTTAACTACCTATTGGTGTATGGGCTCTGAGCAGTAACTGCCTAGCAGTGATGCCTTCACCTGTAATCCGTCTGCATAGAACGAGGTAGGGTCAAAGCTAATTCTGGTCTGGTAATACTTTTCCCCAATTATGCTTGTGTAAAACTGCACTGCCTATTGCCGTCGACCTGGTCCTGGATGAGATTAACAGACTACTTGGTGTCTATTCTCACATTAGCTCAATGGATTAGCTTTAAATAGGCTTACCGCCTCCACTCTAGGTACCTCGAAATGAAAAGAGACCACGCCAGAGGCACCTGCCTGAAATTGTTAGAAGGCTTAATGTTTAAATGTGCAACTCGCTTAGAAATGATCTGTTGAATAAATGTTGCCATTTGTTATCTGCGATTTATCTTGATGCTTTATGATTATTGATATTTGTCTGACGAAGTAAATGGTGATCTTAGAGCCTGCCTCAGTTTAGCAATAAATATATATGACCACTAGTATGAATGGCTACCAAATGACTGGGCACTACAATACAAGTACTCCCCCATCCATGACAGTTGGTTCCGTGTACTGACACCATATCAGCCACCGCCAGTCACTTCCGTGGAGTAGAAACCTCTATTCATCAGAAAAGGCAACTTTTTTCCCAATGTCCAATGACTGTAGTCCTGTGTGAATTGCAGGTGGCATTGCTGATGAACCTTGGTTAACATGGGTCCTTTACGCAGCGTCAACTCAGGAGACCCATGCATAACAGGTTTGCTGTTATCGGGGAGAGGTATCTGGGTGCCCCAGTGTTCATTTGAGTGGTCAATTGCTGCACTGTTAAGTGTCGATTACCCTTTACCAGTCCACTTTCTCAGGGGTCTATGGCCTTTGGGTTCCACAGTTAAGACATCTGGAGGTACTCTGTGTGCCAGCGGTCCATTCTTGGTACACCCTTGCTACAGCACCTCGTGAACAGCCCATGAAATCTGCTGTTTCCAAGATGCTTCCACCTTTGGTGCAATAGCCGACAATCATTCCTTTTTGAATGTCCATCAAATCAATACCTCTTCTCACTGTGCTCACATTACGCATTATGGCACATCTGTCCTGGCCAGATGCTTATATCTGTGTGGTTGACCTTGTCACGTGCACTCTGTGGCACGCCTGGACCGGTACACTGATTCCGTGGGTGGTATTATTCTGATACGACTGTGTATACTAGGAAGTTGAAGGCAAAACACATAAATTTCAAGTTAAGCATTAACAATAACTAAAATATCTTCAGATTTATAGGTGAACTCTAATACTTTGATTGGCATCATGGGAAATGTGCCAAATTTTTATTGGAATTAAAGGACTTGAAAGTTGAACCCAACAACTGAATTTACATTGCTTGCTGAGTATTCAGGAATTTTTAAACCAAATTTTAATCATTGTTAAACCAGATATTACTGTTCCACTGAACACCAGAATGCAGGCTACTTTCAAAGATTATATTATTTAAGGATTAGAGGGGATTCATAAGTTACATAATCCCTGAAATAATCCCCTAAAATATATATTATAGGGGATTATACAACTTATAAATTGGCAATAATCTGTTATAAAATCAGGCATAATTTTTACAAATAAAAAAAATTTGACTCAATTTTTGTTTTGAAAAGTTATTTCATATCTGCAGCAGCAAAAAAGTACTTGGTTTCATGTATATTAAGAGTTTAATGATCAATGCACTAGCCTTTCCTCAAACCATAAGAATGCTGTTCATAACTATTCATTAATCTGCAATTTTGCTTATAGTCAACATTACAAAATTAATGAGATTTCCACATACACAAGACGTTATATTTGTAATCAAGCCCACATCCTGTTAAAGTGATTTCTTAACTGGTTGGGTTGTTTTTACCTCTGAGACTTTTTGCACATAATGGGCTAAATGGCAAAGTTACAAAGACCCCCCCCCCCCAAATGCTCAGAAAAGGTTAGGAGTGCATGGGACAGCAATTAGAAGACAGAGATGGTAGTCTCCTGTTAAGGCCATCCAGCATTTTCTTTAACACCTACAGGGTACACCTCTCCTGCACATGGGGCCATGGCTTAGTATCCCATCCAATGGACAGCAACCTTTCCAAGCCCACTGGTGTTTACTACTGACCAAGGGTAGGGAGTTTTGAAGAGGTGGTGTTGGCCTTGCTGGGACTCTTAACCGGGGAACTGCAGATTATAAACCCAGTGTGCTACCGACTGAGCCACCCCTGCCTCAGATTCTTAACCCTTCCTACACACACCGGCCACTGAATTAAAAACCTTTATGTACGTAAACATCATTTGCACAGCATATATGCCACCACCAGCCTGTACTTGACCGACACTAAGACTGCTGCTCATCAATAATCGTCAGTGTTGATCACAAGGAGAAACAAAGGATCTTTTGGGATTCAATAAAGTACTTATTGTGGGTGCTCGTTTGACTGGAGCGATGATTTTAAAAACAGCAGAGCAAACTGGTTTCTCAAAAGACGAGATATCTTTGGTCTTTAATCAGTGGAAAAATAGTCCACATTGCTGGTCGAAGAGGTGTAAGTGTGGTGCGACGACAATCTGTCAGGAAAGAGATCGCAGTCATCCGAGAAGGCTTATATGGAGAAACAGGACTTCCTATGTGCAGCAATTGACTGAAGCATTCAATGAAGGCTGTTCCCGACCAATATCTCAGCAAACTATGCGCAGCAAATTCAAGTTGGGTTGTTTTACCTCTGAGCGGCACTTTTTTGCACACCATGGGCTAAATGGCCAGGTCACATGGACCCCAAAGGCTCAGAGAAGGTTGGGGGAGGGGACCCACTGGAATAGCTGTTGGGAGACAGATGGCAGCCTCCCATCAAGGCCATCCAACGCGTTCTTTAACGTGCACAGGGTATGTCTCTCCCGCACACGGGGCCACGGCTTAACGTCCCATCCGACGGACGGCGGCCTTTCCAAGCCCATTGGTGTCCCCTACTGACCGTGGGCGAGGTTTTTTTGCGGAGATCTGGGACTCGAACCTGGGAAAGTAAATTCAAGAGGATCAGTATTAACAGTCACATGCCTATATGGAAACCATAGATTTCTGTGAAGAACTGGAAAGTTCATCTACAGTGGTGTCAGGAACACTGACTGGACAATGGAAAACAATCATGTGGTCCGACAAGTCGCAGTACACCTTGTTCTGTACCAATGGTAGGCACAGAGTTTGGTGGGAACCCCCATGAAGCAATGGACCCAGCTTGCCTTGTAAACACAACTTGTGGTTCTGGAGGCAAAGTGATGGCATGGAGCATGTTCTGTTGGTACAGAACAGGGTCACCTGATATTGCTCGAAGTAGAGTGTCCACCAAGGATTATCTGAGCACTGTTGCCGATCAAGTCCATCCTGCAATGTTGACTTTTCATCCAGCAGGTGACAGCCGTTTCCATGGATGCTACTGTCCATTGTGCAAAATGTGTTCAGAAGTGGTTCAGTGAGCATGACAGCAACTTCCATCATCTTCACTGGCCACCACAAAGCCCAGATCTGAACCTAATTGAGAATGTATGGGATACATTAGAAAAAAGACCCGGGAGCAAATCACTTTTCCGTCAAATCTGAGCCAGTTAAAGGACTGTCTGGTATGCTGTAGATGTAAAGGCACTCCACCACCTTGTGGAATCTATGTCAAACCGAATATGTGCTGTAATTTGGGCAAAAGGAGGTCCAAACTCAGTATTGAGTAAAGGTTTCTAATTCAGTGTGTGTGTGTGTGTGTGTGTATCAATGATACGGTTGTTGTTTGGGTTGTTTTACCTCTGAGCGGCACTTTTTTGCACACGATGGGCTAAATGGCCAGGTCACATGGACCCCGAAGGCTCAGAGAAGGTTGGGGGAGGGGACCCACTGGAACAGCTGTTGGGAGACAGATGGGTAGCCTCCCGTCAAGGCCATCCAGCGTGTTCTTTAACGTGCACAGGGTATGGCTCTCCCGCACACGGGGCCACGGCTTAATGTCCCATCCGACGGACGGCGGCCTTTTCAAGCCCATCGGTGTCCCCTACTGACCATGGGCAGGGCAGGGAATTTTGCGGAGATAAATCTCAACGCTGACCCAGCTGGGACTCGAACCTGGGAACTACAGATTACGAGCCTGGCGCGCTACCGACTGAGCCACCCCCGGCCCATATATCAATGATACCTATCTGTTAGTAACCTCAGAGAAATAAGTTCCAGTTCACATTTATTTGTGAACAATTAAAAATTAATTGGACCATGTGGCTCAGTTGGTAGTGCATCAGACTTGCAATCTGCAGGTTCGAGTCCCAGCAGGGCCAGAGCTGAGATTTATCTCCGCAAAATTCCCCACCCTGCCCACGGTCAGTAGAGGATACTGATGTGCTTGTAAAGTCCACTGTCCATTAGATGGGCATTAAGTCGTGGCCTTTTGTGCATGTTAAAGAACATACTGGATGGCCATCTATCTTACAACAGCTGTTCAGTGGGTTTCCTCCCCCCAACCTTCTGAGCCTTTGGAGTCCTTGTGACCTGACCACATTTAGACCATTTCATGCAAAAATGTGCCACTCAGAGGCAAAACAAACCAATCTGAGTATAGTTAAGGTTAGAATACATTGCTTTGATTTTCTTTCATGTCATATCACCACACAACTCTCAAGGTAAACATAAATCTGTTCTAAAGCACCAAAGCTGTCAGTTATTTTAGGTCTATCCAACTTGTCTTTATTGCTGTTTAATCACTATTTTGTGAACCTAGTTTAAAAAATATGAAATAGAGATTTTATTTTCCAGAAGGCTATGCTTTGGCCAAGGAGAAGTTAACGAGTTAATCGTCCTTGGAATGGAGCTAATCTGCATATCACAGTTTAACAACTTAATATTACAATTTAAGAAATGAATTTTGCAGAGTTAATTCAAAACCCTTTTACCCTACCACTCCAATCTTATTTCAGCCTACCAGATAAATACTAAATTTACTGTTATAGAGAAGTGAATGTAACTAACACATTGGTTATTTCAGAAAATTGCAATCTAGAACAAAGCAGGGAGATGAGATTCTCTGAAGGCATACAAAAGAAACCTCTTCCTTAAATGCAGTCAATAAGTTTTGAATATGTGAATTAATGACCAAAATAAAGGAAAAGATGTAACAGATAATTCCCAGTCTTTTTGCAAAACTTCTCTCCTTTTCTCATACAAGAAAACAAAAGCAGCATTTCTAACTCTAGTTACATAGCTATTATTGCAGACTATATCAACTCTGACACGATTTGGTTATTACAGATCAGTAACTAGCTTTTCAGGTATTGCATAAAATTTCATGGTATTATCACAAATTACAGTTCAAATGTGTTAACATGAAAAGCCAGGAGACTGTTGATGAATGCATTGACTTCTAACACTTAATAGCCTATATCGAATTTTGAGAATAACATTGATTGAACAAGTCCATTTAAAATCTCGCTGCTTTGGATCACTATAGAATAAAAGTGGTTAATGATTAAGAACTGGGGCTCGAGTACACCCAGCCTTCATTGTGAAGGTTATTTCCCCAATTAAGGATTAACAAGGTACTGTCAATGTCTGGTAATTTAGCACTGTCAAATTACCAGAGGCCTTTGTCAACAGGAAGCTACCATCATAATCACTAGATAATATTAATGTGCCTAAAAACACTAGTATATTTACAGTAAGGAGAGACTTCCCATTTTCTGAGGACAGTCCCTGGATGAAAAGCTCAATCTAACAATCTAACAAATAAATGTCCCCAGAATTTTAAATTTTTTTGAATATTAACTGTATAGCATGAGCAGATCTTTCACTAATAAAACAGTTGTGGTATACTTATAAAAATTTCTGTCAGTAATGCAAATGATAAATAAGGAAACTACAATTTAAGTCATGAATTGAGAGCTGTCAAACTAAAGCAATCAGACATCCTCTCTTTACATGGATGTCTCCTCATTCAAATTTAATTTTCACAAGTCCCAAGTCTTTCTTTAAATCTAGTTACTAATTTATAGCTGTTAAATGATTAGCAATTAGAAATTTAAAACTGTTCAAAAATTTATTACTGTTTTGGGATTACAGCAATTTCTTTTAATTTTAGCATTAGCAAAGAAAATTTCAATAGAATTTTAATCCCAGGATTGTACAATTTTTTTGACAAGCATTTTGTGTTAAAAATATTTTTACATTTAAGAGCATTGTCACCATAAAAAAACCAAACTCTTAACACAAAGATTGATAAGATCAATTTTCGTGTTAAGTGTTTTCAACTATATGCTCAACAGAAGTCTTGAAATCCGCTGAATTAGCAAACATTTTTGAACACTATGCATCATTTAAGAACCTGCCTAAATGAACATTTGGTCTGTGTGCTACAATTCTGAACTTAAATATGAGGGTTAACTGAAAAAAACAAACATAAGCTTTGTATTTGTTTTAAATAAAAGTGAATATTTTTCAATGCACCTGGTCATTTCTACATGAACACATGTCTGTAAAAAATTTACCACTTCAACACTTTCAATATTGTCTTCTATTCATATCCGAAGCCATCCTGAATGACCTTCCTTCAGCATTACCTGCGGCACTTGACCCATTTACTGACATTTTGGCAGGAAACAACCTCTCCCAAAATCCTATGAATTTCCACTGAAGGTCTTGACCTTTAATGTGCAAAAATCCAATTACTGCTCTTTGTTCTTCCTTGGTGCACTAGAGCATGGTAATCTTTGCATATGAAAAGGCATTAAGTAATTGCAAATGCCAGAGAAGCAGGCAAATACAAATGACACGGCAGGAATCGAACCCAGAACTCTCAATTGAAAAAGTTGCCTCTCCTAAAGTATAGATGGCGCAAGGTCTGCCAAACCTCAGTGAAAGATTTATAGGTCATATTCTGAAGAAATTGAGTCTGATGCATGGTTTAATGGTTAGAGCACTCTGGCATGTATCTAGAGTTGCAGGTTCGATTCCCGCCACGCCAGCGACAAATTTTTTTCAGATGTTTTTAACAATTGCTGAAGCCTATTTCTACAGATTTGCCAATTTTTGATTTATCCTAGTACAAGTACAGTAATTATTTTTTTTTTGGGAAGGAATAAATAATCCTTAGGAACACACCTCTTTGACAGAAAATACTCAACACTTCAGTTAATAAGTAGTATGGCAATAAAACTGCTTTCAGCTGAAATTTCATTTACCATTGGTGACCAGGCAACTTCAATTTTGAGATCAAACTTTCAGTGGTGATAGAAGATAAACATTTAAACCCCTTAAATGCAATTTTTCTAGCAATTACAGCAAACACAATACTACTATCTTCCCACTTTTCACACCGGGAATACATTTTTGGAACTGGTGCACGATGAGCAGTGTGGTTTCAGAAGTGGTAGGGGATGTGCAAGACTATTCTTTCAATTAGACAGATTCTTTAGAAACATTTACAGTTTCAGAAACCTGTGGTTACTAGCTCTGTAGAATGTTAGATCATATGGAATATCTAACAAGTTAGTGTAATGAAAGCTGTCTATAATAACACAGTCATGTGTGAGAGTTGGTAAGATTTGTAGCAATTGGCTAGCACTACTTCTGGTGTTCAATAAGGGTGCATTGTCTCCTTTTCACTTTAGTTTGCAGTGAATTTTGCATAACATAATCAATAACCAAAGATTTTGGCCTTAAATGGTCTGGAGATACAAATATTTCTGATTTAGATTATGCTGACGATTTAAAATAAATTTAGATTATGCCGATGATTTTTTGGAAAATGATGTTGACGAGATGATTCATCCTAGCAGTTGATGAGATTGGTGGTAGAGTAGATTTGGTTATAAACAGAAAACAAAAGCGATTAAAATTGATCAGACAGGCTGTAGTTCAGTTAATCTGAAAATTGAACTCTGCTTAAGAGTGGAACTAATCTTGGGAGCTATGTAATCTTTTGCATGATTTCAAGATATTCTATAAGTTAAAACAAGAACTGCAATTCTCATGCTGCACATCACAGTCTGGTGATGCACAGCATGAGATAAGCAAACAAATAAGGATTGCTGCTGGGAGTTTCAAGAATCTATGGAGAGTGTGGAGAAATAGGTGTATACATCTAAAGATTAAAATTAGATTGCATAATAGTTTGGTTCTTTCTAGAGTTAGTTATGGTAGCAATTGGGTTGTTTTACCTCTGAACAGCACTTTTTTTGCACACCATGGGCTAAATGGTCATGGTCACAAGGACCCCGAAAGGCTCAGAGAAGGTTGGGGGAGGGGACCTACTGGAACAGCTGTTAGCAGACTGATGGTAGCCTCCTGTCAAGGCCATCTAGTGTGTTCTTTAATGTGCACAGAGTATAAAGCCATGGTCCCGTGTGCGGGAGAGAACCAATGTCCCAACCAACAGACAGCAGCCTTTCCAAGCCCATCGGTGTCCTCTACTGACCGTGGGCAGGGCAGGGAATTTTGCAGAGATAAATCTCAACACTGACCCAGCTGGGACTTGAACCTGGGAACTACAGATTACGAGCCTGGCACGCTACCGATTGAGCCATCCCCGCCGCAGTTATGGTAGCGAAACAAGGAACCTTTGTAAACTGGATAACAAGAAAATTTATGCCTTTGATTCTAGATGCTTTTGTATTACCTTGGGTATTAGGTGGTTTGACTTTGTAAGTAATGATGAGGTTAGGGAAAGGAGTCTGCAACTTCCTTTGAGCAGAATATTGTGACTATATATTAACAAATAGGGTTATGAACAGTGTGCCTAAAAGCCACAGAAAGAGGGGAAGACCTAGGATACAGTGAGCAGACAATGTCAGACAGGACCTTGTTATAATTGGGCTACATTGCCAGGTATAGCAGATGTAGGTCAGGACAGATGTGTTTGGAGAACTAAATTGTCTGGTTATACCTCTGTACACCCATCAAACTTTTTTTTTTCAAAATAAAATCTGTCAAACCCAAAAAAGAATACGACATACGATGTGCACTTTCAGAACCTTCCTATAGCATAATTGCACCCTCTAATAGCGGAAAAAGTTAAAAAGAAAAAAAAAACATTAATATTGCAAGCAATACAGTTACATTAGAAATTTTGTTTGCAAAATGTGAAAGTCATGAAGTTCACATTGACAATGATATTCAACTCCCTCCCCAACCACAAAGGGGGCTGGGAAACTTTGTTTTAAGAGGTAGTCATTTGATATGGAATAAATTGAAAAATTTTACGATTCATTTTTAGAATCTCCTAAAATGCTGAAAATTGCAATATTTCTTTAAAATCTTGTAACTATTTGGGATAGGAATTTAGCATTTTAGTGGTGAAACGTGATGATCAAGGGGTTTATATTAGCAGCAAAAATTTGTCCCTCCAACCTTTCCCAGGGTGGGTAGGAAAATGCGGATTAAAAATTCCTCGACTGGAGTATGTACTAACAAAATATTATTCATAGTTTTCAAATTCTCCAAATGGTCTTAATTTAACATTGCAAGAGAGCACTAAATATAGAACTGTAAAACTAAGTAATATTACAAATGATATACGTATGCAAGAAATCTGGGGATAAAATGTGCTAATGAACAGAATAATTGATCATGTGATTAAATTACAATTGGTTAAAATTTGACCAGTGGCTCCTTATTGTAATAAATTCAGTACTTAATTTTAAAATATATAACTACATTGAAATATTATTAAATAATTTATATATACTGAATCATTTGCAAACTTTTATTTCAATGAATGATTTTTTTGTGTTTTATGGGGCTAATAATATACAATTTGCATTTTCTAGTCATCCATTAGTATGAATTGCTACTGTTGAAGGGTGAAAATTTAAGAAAAGAACGTTTTCTCTGAAAACTAGCATCACATTCACAAGGAGTGATGTCCTTCTTCTAGTTAAAATATTGCACAAACAACCCACCAGTACCCTATTATGGCTTCAAATTATTAAATTCATTTGGTTGTCTGTTATCAGTGAAGATTTAAAGAGAGGAAGATAAGCAAAGTTGTGATTCATCCTTTAGTTGTCAGCCCTCTTAAGTATTAAGTCACCCTTCCTTTCATGCTAATCCACAGACCACATACAATGCACCCCAAGTTGCCACAGGAAGTTTGAAAACTCCTCAGTTTGGGAAGACAGCTATTACAGTTAATGTCCTTTCACATATTTTTATTGTGCATGCTACGCTAGTCAAAGCATGGAGAAAAATAGTAATTGAGAGTCCTCAACCTTCCTCCACCCCTTAAGGGCATATAAGAGTTGCATGAATTCCTGCAGTGTTCCGAAGCTCAATGTTACATGTTTGAATTTCAACACCTTGTTGCTTGTGGATGGCACTGAAAGGGGATTAGAATTTAGTAGTCCATGTTCTTAGGTATGAATACTGTACATATGTAGGTCCTTCAGAATATTGGGTACTCTGACATAAATGAAAATACCTAGTGCAGAACAATTAAAAATAATATAAGATGATAGATGTCAATGAATTGATAGCTATGGGAATTGGAATCCTTTGGTTAATTTACCTACTTTTTTTGCACACAGTGGGCTATATGGCCAGGCCACAAACCCCAAAGACCAAGAAGGTTAGGGGAGGGGACTCTCTGAACAGCTGTTGGGAGACAGATGGTAGACTCCAGTCAAGGCCATCCAGAGTGTTCTTTAACATGAACAGGATATGGACTCTCCTGCCCATGTGGAGACAGTTTAACATCCCATTCAACGGACAGCAGCCTTTCCAAGCCTACTGCGTCTCCCATTAACCAAGTGCAGGGCTGGGAGTTTTGAAGAGATAAATCTCAGCACTGGCCCAGCTGGGACTTAAACCTGAGAACTGCAGATTACAAGCCTGGCACGCTACTCACTGAGCCACCCAATAGAAGAATCAAATTTCTACAAAGATAAGGAAAATTACAGTAATGAATTAGAATTTAATGAGAAATATTTTCCATTGCCAACTTCATGCAATTGCTATTTCCCCACAGAAAAACTGGACAAAGAACAGAGCATTATATCTAATTAGAATTGAAATACTCAGCCCATCTTCCCATAAATCACCTTCAACTCCTTTACACATTATCCTTCTCACAAAATATTGAGTTTCACCTATTTTGCAATGTCATTCTTAACCCTTACCATGTTGCAGTCCAGCGAATCGCTTTCATCTTTCCCATTCTAGTGGTTGGAAACAAGCTTCGCTCCCGTAGTACAAGGTAAAATTTTTTCGAACAGAAATCAGATTTTTTTTTTCAACTATTATAAAACTATAAATATCAAAAATAACATTTAAAATCTATGATATAAATTTTTAACCTGTTGATTCCACGTGAAAAAATTATAAAATATTTTAACAAAATTATGATAAGTTAAAAAAAAATTATTTAAGTCAGATGTGCATGTTCAGTCAGCATAGACATCAAGTAGCACGATTCAGTTCATGCCTCTATTCTGCCGTACCATGCTTAGATTATCGATCAGTTGCATTTCCCATTCTTTTCTGCTATTTATAGCTCTGCTAGAGTTGTAATGCTTTCTAAACTTTTAACATAAGGATATTGATTTTTTTACTACCTGAAATTGCATCATCCAGGAACTATGCACTTCAACTTTTGATTAAAATTGAAAGTCTGCTAAAATATTGAAGACTTAATTTACCTTAATGCTTCTAAAATTATGTTTTATCGCTTCTCAAATGGATATTGCGATTATAAACAATTAGAAATGATAATTAGAAAGTGAAACTGCTAGCGATCTAAAATGGAGTTAATCAGAGCAAGAATTTAGATTATGCAGAGTAAGTTTTTTAAACCATATCAAATACATATATTTTATCAAATACAGTATAATTTTCCAATATTTTAAAAAATGCTTAAAAAATTTTAACTTAACAAAAATTCAAAGGAAAAAAATGTTATTTTATTAAGCACAATTAAATGCTCTTTTCTGGTATATAACATGACATTTCTGTTCATTAGAACCTCATCCTGAAGTAAAGTGGTTTATTTTGATTTCTGAAAACACTAAAATAAATCTAGCCACCACAGCAAGTTCAGTTTCAGAAATCCAATACTAAGGGTTAAGACTAGCGATATCATATTAACTATTCTGGTTTTGCACTATTTTTTGAAGAAAGCAGTTGTTAGCTTACAATACCAGACAGATGTTAGCTTACAATCAAGGCCATCGAGCATGCACAGAGTGTGGCTCTTTGGGTCATGCTTAGAGTCCATCCGATGGATTGTGGCCTTTTCAAGTCCATCTGTCCCCTTTCTGACCAAAGGCCGGGAGGGGGTTGGCAGAAAAAAAACTTTAAATGTGGGGACTAACTATAAAGAGTTTGGCACACTGTGCTACACCCACCCTGGGATAAAGGCAAAGTACTGACGTCAATGTAGACCTTTTGACCGTCACACTACTAGCAAAATTGTTTGCACTGTTAATCCTTCTAGGTCCCTACCTGAAAAACTAACTGGTTTACATCCAGTGGACCAGCAATTTTTCTGCTATGATCATCCAAAAAATTAACTTTAGAACTTTTTACCAAACTAATAAAAGGAATTATGGCATGTTATATGCCAAAGTAATCAACACTCAATTCTGGATTTTCGGAAATTAAAAATATTTTACAAAAAACTAAAAATACCTTATTAAAATAAAACTAGTAGTCAGGTAGTAAAAAAAAGTATCTGGCAATTCAAATAAAGGTTAAAACACACTAAGACAAACTATAATGCACATGAATAACAAAATATATTTACTTAAAACTAGAAAATTATTCTCATTGGAAGTTTTTTCCTGTTACCATACTTTGAGAAATGTTCAGGCTTTTTTCTAACTGTGCCGAATCAAATAAACAAGTCAACTTTAGAATTAAAAAAACTGAAATAGATCCCCATTATACACCAAATTAAATTTTTTTAATGAAAATAAATTTAAATATATTGATACTAATAACTTATTCACAGTGTAAAACAGATTGGACTATGCTATTAAGTATAATTTTAGAAAACCTGACGAATAAAAGCAGTAAAATTATATATTGATAAGAAATTTGTTCCTAAATAATATTTACCCAAAACACTATTTTTAATTCCTTTTAACAATTCTTTTCAGAGTGGTATATTTTAAAATGTGAGCCAATGTTCTACCAGATGACTTGAAACTGCTCACATTAATGGGAATTTTCTATCTTGTTTATGAAATAGAGGAACACTTTTCTTGGCTTTTTTTAGTACAAATTTTTTCTTTGGGTGTTGAATTTTTGGGTATCTTTGTCGAGGGCAGGACAGGCAATTCAAGATGTTAAGCAGGGTAGGACTATTCCATTCTTCATTTCACATCCACTTTCAACAAAAATTAAGATCAATAGCATTTTCAAATTATTCAATCAGGCACAGTAAAAAAACATTACCATCAATTACAGGAACTCAAGACTTCACACTAAAGCATGCCTTCAATTGCAATGGACCCCAATATTGATGCAAAACAGCACCTTAATTTATTAATGGTGACAGATCATTCAAGGTGCAAGTTTGAAAAACATTGGAAACAAACTGCTTACGTTTGATCTGACACATTTTACAGGCGATTTTGTGTAAGAGTGATTGGAAAATGTATAGGCATTCTTTTAAACATAAAATAGATTGGAAAATTAGTTTACTCTTAAATGCAAAATAAATTTGAAGGGTTGAGAAAAATCCTACATAATTTTTGCATTTTAAGAATTTCAAATTTGTCAGTTTGTAAAAAAACAACTTATCTATAGTATTATTACCTGCAGTAAAAAAATTCCATCTCTTAAAAACATTTATTTTTAAGAAATTTCCTTCCATCTCTTAAAACGTTTTCCCCCCCACCCACAATAGTGATAAGGGGGTAATGTTTGGTAATGTTAACCAAACAATGTCAAATGTAAACCTTTTTGGCTATGATGTTCTCATCTAATTTTGAATTTCAATTTTTTTTTTACCATTAGAAGGAATTTTCAAAGCTATTAAGAAATTTTTTTAGATATAAACGTTTGCTCCATTAATAAATGTTTTTAGAGATATCAAAACAGCTGAATGTCACAAACATTAATAAGGCAAAATCCTATCTACTTACAGCAAACTCAGAAGTAGAACAATTAAAGCTTACCTGCGATGTTCCTGTAATCATATTTTTAATGAAATCTCTGTGTCCTGGAGCATCAATGACAGTTACATAATATCTCTGAGTTTCAAATTTCCACAGGGTAATATCTATTGTAATACCACGTTCACGCTCGGCCTTCAGTTTATCTAAAACCCAGGCATATTTGAATGATCCTTTTCCCATCTGTAAAATATACAATTATCACAAGTTAAAAAATTCATTACTATAAAAAAAAAACTTAAGTTTTTCAGGTACCAGTAATACTTTTTGATTAATGACACCTGCTCAAGACTGCAACCATTCAGATTAACTGAATCACAGCCTGCCTGATCAATTTTTATCACTTTAGTTTTCTCTCTGTTTATAACCAAACCTACCACCAGTCTCATAAACAGCTCGAATGAAAGAGTTCATCTCATCAACATCATTTGCCAAAAAGGGCTAAATCATCAGCATAATCTAAATCAGAAATTTTAGTAACACCAGACCATTTAAGGCCAAAATCTTTCCCTTGCAGTGAATTTTGCACCAAACTAAAGAGAAAAGGAGACAAAATGCACCCTTTCAAACACTAGAAGTAATGCTAAACCAATTGTTACAAGCCTTACCAATTCTCACACACGACTCAGTGTTATAGAGAGCTTTCATTAGGTTAACTAACTTGTCTGGTATACCATATGATCTCGCAATCAACCACAAATTATGACGATCAACAGAGTCTAAAGCCTTTTTGAAATAAACAAAGCTAGCAACCAAATGTTTCTGAAACTCTAAACATTTCTCAAGAATCTGCCTAAGTGAAAATATCTGATCCACACATCCCCTACCACTTCTGAATCCACAATACTCATCACACAATTGACTGTCAACCAGATTCTTAATTCTATTAAGTACAATCATGGAAAGAACTTTACCTGGAACAGAGAATAGGCTGATACCCCTATAGTTATCACAAGAACTGTGTCACTTTTTTGAAAAGAGGGATAATAATAGCTATGGTAAAATCTTTAGGAACCATGCCTTTGTCATAAAAGATTTTCAAAATTTCAGTCATCCAAGTGGTAACAGAAACATTCCCAGCTCTAAGCATTTCCATAGTAATTTCATCTACCCCTGGGGATTTATGAAATTTTGAAACAGCCAAAATAACTTCAGATTGTGTTATAGGGCCAACATTAAAACTGCCAATACATCTATCATCATTGCAAACAATGGGTGTAGAACTAACCACATTGTTTAGAACATCACTGAAATGCTCATCCCACCTAGCCACGACAGAATCCTCACCTTCTATAACCTTACCTTGTCTATCCTTCAATCCCTGTATACCTGTTCGTTTTCTACCACACAAAACATTAACTGTCTGGTACAGCTCTCTGCTGTTGTGCTGTCTATTTGCTTCCTCGGCTTTGTCAGCCGAACCATCAAGCCAAAGATTCTTATCAGCAGCTAACTGATCTTTTACACGTTTATTAAGTTCTCTGTAATCCTTTCTATTAGGACTACTAGGGTATTGATTAAGGACATTCCTGCAGTTCTTTCTTTCCGAAATAAGCTCAAGTGCCTTATCACTCAGATAATTCTGTCTCTTCTGCTTCTTTTTTCTAAAAAGAGTACTGTTAGTGTCCAAAACAGCCTGTTTAAAATGATCCCATTCTTCCTCAACTTCAGTAGTAAGCATACCATGACTGTCATAATGACTAAGTAACCTATCATGGTAAGCTTTGGCTATAACTGGGTCTTTCAGAGCTTCAGTATTAAAAACGAATTTTTTAACCCTAGCACAACACTTTTTAAGTTTAAGTTGCAAGACACTTTTAACAAGGTAATGGTCAGATACAATTTCAGCTCCTCTATATGCCCTGGTATTTCTAACAGAACTAGCCCATTTGCTGTTAATATGTAATCAATCGTATTCTTATGCTGCCTATCAGGTGAAACCCATGTGTACTTAAGTATGTCACGGTGTTTGTAATATGTGTTAGTTATTCTGAATCCATTGAGTTTACTTACCCATAGGAGACTTTGCCCATTGCAGCTACCAATTCCAAGAAGGGCCTATCACCCCTCCACAAAGGTCAGTGTCAGTATCAACTTTGGCATTGAAATCACCTAGAACAAGGGTAATATCTCTTTTCTTGACAGAATTCAAAATATTCTGAAGTTGTCCGTAAAACCTATCCTTCTCATGGGCATCCTCAGAGGTTAACAAAAAAAAAAACCACTTGTGTTCATTTTTTTTTATAAAAATGAATTTTCTGCAAAATATTTTCATTTTCAGCATGTTTTGCCCTTCCCAAAATTGCTCCTCCCACATGACCAATTTCTGTACCAAGAAATTTTTTTGCTTTCATATCAGATTTCCATCTTTTTTCTGAAAATGAATGAGGTAAGGTTTTTTTTACTGGAATGAAACTTTAAATTAAAATTTTATTAATTTTTTAAATTAATTAAATTTATATATTTTAAATTTAAATTTTTTTTTTACTGGATGAAAGGTTTTTTTACCGGAATGAATAAATAAAGAAAAAACTTTGGGGATGGGGCAACTATGAAATGAAAGATAAATTATTTATGGAAGTATAGAGTTACAATGGGATTAATGGAAGTATAGAGTTACAATGGGATTAGAAATAATCACATTGCTTAGAACATCTCTAAATGCTCAATCCACTTAGCCATCACAAGATCCTCACCTTACCATGTTTATCTCTCAATATCCCTGTGTGTACCTGTCCATTTCTTCCCACACAAAACACTACCTAGTACACCCCCTGATGCTGTGCTGTCTAACTGCTCCTTTATACATTTATTAAAAATTCATTGTAATACTATCTGCTAGGAGTAGTAGGTTCTCGATTCATATTATTACTGCACTTCCTTCTTTCAGAAATAAGTTTCATAGAATTCTTCATTCTTCAGAAATAAGTTCCATCACTCAAATGTTTACTCTGCTTCCATTTTACCCAAAAGAGTACTGCTCATCTCAAGAAAAGCCTGTTTAACTTATCCCATTCTTTCTCAACTTCAGCAGTAAGTAAACCACACTTGTCATAATGACCAAGTAGCCTATCATGGTATGCATTGGCTATATCTGGATCTTTCAGACAGTGTTAAAGCCAATTTTCTTAACCCTTCTAGTGTCCAGCCTGAAAAACTAGTTTCCGTCCAGAGGACAAGCTATTTTCTCCCTATGCTCAGCCCGAAAAAACTTTAGAACTTTTTTGCTAAATAACGAATGAAAAGAATTACGACATGTTAAATGCAGATTGATTTGGCATATAATTCTAGATTTTCTGAAAATAAAATATTTAACAGAAGACAAGTTTTATTTAATAGGGCTTTTTTTTTAGTCACATAGTAAAAAATGCATGTGGCAATACAAATAAAAAATTAAAAAAAAACTAGACAGAAATGAAGATAATGCACATGAATAGAAAGGTTATTTCTGAACACTGGAAAAAAAAAATTTTTTTTTTTGGTTTCAAGTAAATATTTCTTCTATTTTGCTATTTTTTTCTTGGTACCATACTTTGAGAAAATTCCAGGCTTTAGCTAATTGTGCAGTCAGATAAATAAGTCAACTTTAGAATTTAAAAAAAAAATAACCAATCAACGGAAATAGGTCGTTATATACCAAATAAAATTCGTAATTAAATTCTGTTTAATGAAAATAAACAAATTTGCAAGCATATTTCAATAAGCCTTTTTTCAATGATATGGTGAGAAAAAAAAAAGATTGCACTATAATTTACTAAATTTTGGAAAACCTGAAAACTATATAATTTAGCCATTTTTATTCATCTAAAGGAAATTTCCTCCCAAATAAATATATTCAACCTGAAATGCGATTTTTATTTCTTTTAACGATTCTCTTCAGTATTGTATATTTTAAATGCGGCAAGTGTTATACAAAGCGATTTGGACTTCTCACATTCACAGGATTTTCTGAACTGGTTATAAAGAAAAAAAAAACTTCGTTGGGTGTTGAAGTTTGGCGATCTTGGCTAAGTGCAGAAAAGTTTGTGCACCAAGGCAAAAAACAGCATTATATAGTCTGTGTCTTCCCGAAATTACTGTCCCACACAACTGATTTCTGTAGCAAGTCGTTCATTTTGAGAAAATGGTACAAGCTCAAAGTTTTTTACTTAAAAGATAAAGAAATAATAAAAATTACATAACCTACTGGGGTGTTAAGTAATAAATAATAAAAATTAATGTATAGCCTAATGCAATGTTAAAATATTTACAGCAACAAGTTGTAAGCCAGTCATCCGATGTAGCACAACTATGAAAAAAAAAAACCTTATTGTTGGCCAAAATATTTCAGTCGATTTATTTTTGTAAATTAGCAATGAACACTACGGTTTAAATATAAAAACCAATAAAATCAGCACTTTAAAGGTCTATTCAAATTTTAGAGGAAAAATTGTCTTCAGCCTGGTGGGATACGAACCCACGAACTCCTGGTAACATGTCAGGTGCTCTGGACCACTGAGCTACTGGCCGCCGATCAAGATCTCCTCTAACGTTATGAACATTTCTATTATGTATCATATAGGCACTATTCAGGCAATCTAGCCACAAGCTGCTTTCTATTTGCCATATAGAGGAAAAGCATGCCTTACAAGTATGCTAGTGATAAATAATGAAATAAACAACCTTCAATATCTACCAATAAATCAGCACTTTGAAGTCTATTCAATTTTTTTTAAATTGCCGATTTATTGGTAGATATTGAATATACCATTTATTTCATTATTTATCACTAGCATACTAATAAGGCATGCTTTTCATCTATATGGCAAATAGCAAGCAGCTAGTGGCTAGATTGCCTGAATAGCGCCTATATGACATAATAGAAATGTTCATAACGTTAATTAGAGGAGATCTTGATCGGCAGCCAGTAGCTCAGTGGCCCAGAGCACCCGATATGTTATCAGGAGGTCGTGGGTTCATATCCCACCCAGCTCAAGACAATTTTTAAGCCATTTAGTGCTTCTAAGATACAGAAATCAGATGGCTTTATAAAATTATTTATATTTTAGTTTACTAAAAATGCTTCAAATTAAAAAACAATATTTTTCAAACTTGAATTATATATATATTTTTTTATAAGATATATATAAATAAAATTACAATGGCAATTTTTATTTAAAAACATTTCTTTTGTTGTACTAAAAACGTATGTCCTTGGCACCTCATTTCAGATTCTGCGAACATATACCTGCATGATCTGGTATTCCTAACCAAACTAGCCCATTTGCTGTTAATTAAAATATAATCTATCACATTCCTGTGCAACCTATGTATATTTATAAATGTCCCTGTGTTTATAGTATGCGTTTGTTATTCATAAACTGTTAATTTACTTACCTGTAGGAGACTTTCTCCACTGCCATTTGAACTACCAATGCAAAAGGGACCTAAAACTCCTGCCCAAAGGTTAGTCAGTACCAACTTTATCATTGAAGTCACCTAGCACAAGAGAAATATCTTTCACAAAATTCAAAATATTCTGAAGTTGTCTGCAAAACTTATCCTTCTTGTTCTCATCAGAGTCCTCTGTGGGGCATAACAGATGATATTCAAGTCTAATTTTCATTTTAAATTTCACTGTAAGAAATCTTAAAATCAGTCATATCTGCAAAAGTATATCCTTAGTGAAAAGGTTAAACAAAAGCTTTTTGCAAGGAAGACACCTACTCCTACATTTTGAGCATTACTGGTGTCTGCTTAGAAGCAAACCTACACTTGGAGATCTTTTCATCCTCCCTCCCTGAAAAAGAGATATTTAAAGTTATTTTTAAGTATCTCACCTTTACCTGTCCATCTGGTATCTTGCAAACCTAGTATATGTTATAATGCTGGAATTCCTGCCTGAAACAGCAAGAGAATAATTTCTAAATCCTCATGTTACACATACCTGCAAAAAGAAAATGATTAGTAGCACTTCTAAAGAAACCAGGTTTATTAGGAGGTAGGGCCAACAATATCAAACAACCCTCTGATTGCAGCAAGGGGCAAACAGACTATTCCCCCACTGCTAAAAGCTGAAGTCACCCATGCTGGTAGGAACTTCAGGCACCTTTTTAAGAGGACCTTTTCAAAAGCCATAAGACTTGCCCGAGACACATTACGCCAGTTTATGACCCCTTGGGATCAGACTTCATTTTATTGAGAACACAGATGGTCATATATTTCACTTAGTTGAACATTTTTAGGGGTAAACTTCCTTTGGACAAAGCTGCAGGATATCTGTAACTCAGTTGAACAGTAGTACTTTCCCACTATGGGGGAGAAAGGGTTGAGCCACAAGGGCCGACCTTGACCGCGGAGGTTCGGTAGATCTCCAGGAAATCAAGAAGAAGGCTGTTACAGAATTTACAAACTAATTAGATATTTTTTATCATTTAAAATTTGACTGAAGGTCTTACAGAACCAAACCATTATATAAATCAGGGACTATTTGTATATACATACGTACATGCAAAATGTTTGATTATTAAGCTTACCTCCTGGGCTTCCTTTTCAAATTTTTCAATTGTCCTCTTGTCAATACCACCACATTTATAAATTAAGTGTCCTGTAGTGGTACTCTTTCCAGAATCTACATGGCCAATTACAACAATGTTGATGTGAGTTTTCTCCTTTCCCATGGCTGGATTAAATTACCTTGCAGTTAAAACCTAAAATCAAAAATTATTAGCAAAGTTCAATACAACTTTATAATACTTAAAACTTACTACACAATTGCTGATAATATACTATGAGCAACTGATGCAAGAGCTTTGAAAAGTGAAATTTAACTGATCTATACAATTCACACATAAAATTAGGGTCATTTCCAAAATACAATAAGCATAGGAACAATATAATATAACATTAAATTGCTTTGTATAATGTGTACTGAACATAATATATAGCCTGTTAAGTAATGACTATTATGGTGAACAGAAGTTCCCAATTATAAACATATGTACATCCATTCTTGCACTACATAAAAACTACCATTCGAAGAATCTCAGTCACAAGCAATGCATTTGCACCACCACTAAACCCAAGATTGGAATCATGTTTGTAAAATCCTGATAGAAAAACAAAGTTTGAAAGTGGCAAATCAGGGCTGTAAGGAACAGTCATTGTAGACCAGTCCATCTTTGACAATTGCCAAATTTGTGGCAATAAATAGTGTAAGGGCAGTTGTCAAAGTAGCTGGATGTACAAGATCTTCTCTGCAGCCTCTTTCTGTTGGCTTTCTGAAGTTTCAGTATCGTAACATAGTAGGCACTGTTGCATCAAAAGCTCCAGAAATCATGGCTGATTGCAGTTGACAGCCTCGCCAAATTCATGGTTTGTCCTCTAAGGTTGTTTTTCCTTCAGTAAACTTCATACACCCTCACAATGTTGACATCGATTGTCTGCTCGCCACACACCTCTGTTAGCCTGGCATTGATGTGTAAGTGGTGCAAAACCGCCTTTGTCAAGAACAATAGATATTTTCATTTCATACGATGGTTCATCAGCATTGATCTGCCAAGAAGATTGGAAGATATTATTGCACTTTACATTTAAAGGCTATACTTATTACACTCAAAATGAATTTATCTGCAAGCAATCAGAAATTTCCTTTTTTCAATCTAGATACATTTTCAGAAAATTCCTGTGATAGATGGCCACAGATCGATTAGGAATCGCACACTAGTTTCAATATTGAACCCTTATACATCCAACACCAATAACATTTTAAAAGGGAATATCTATGGTAATGACAAAAGGAATAGCACTATTTTGAGTAGTCTTCAAATTTTGGCCATAGTGTTAAACTGACATTCTTTTTGTCACATTTGAAACTAGTATCTGTGAATAACGGATTATTTTTATTATAAGTAGCAGTTGCTATAACAGTGTTTAAAGAATCATAAATAACATTAAACTTAATGAAATAACAAACAGTAACACATTTTACTCACAGAGCAAATTACTGCGAGGGCTTAATTAGCATCAGCATTAACCTTTTCTTTACCATATTGGCCCAAACTGCAGATAAGAGGTAGTGAAGAGGAACAGCATTAATTGGACGAGTTCATTTAAAATCTTACCCATTCTGGGCCGGTATGGTAGTGAAAGGGTTAAAAAGCCTCGGATACAAACTCTTTCATTAATCACAAATGTATTGTTACTGACCAATATATTCTATACTTAACTGACCAGTACACCTATTCTAGACTTGGCAACTGTTTTATAACCAAATTTGTTAAGTTTTTAGCAATTAATAATTACCATTTTGTTTGTAATAATAAATAAAAAATAAACAAATACCACCTCAAGCAACTGCTTGCCACAGAGGTCAGTTTATATGCCATAGTAGAAGGTCTATGAGGATGGCAGGACCTCAGCAGAAAAACAACACACACACATCCATGCCTTACCCGGGACTTGAACCCAGGTCCCTTAAATCAGTAGCCAATAGAAATATCAAAAATGATCTACAATATGCTAATTTTTTTTTCGAATTCCTAATCAGGATCAACACCAATAATAATTATTGAAGTAGTTTGGGCCAAGGGCCGAAAATATCTTGAACCAAACATTTGCACCGGCAACTGCGAGAAACTAACATTTCATGCAAATATTTATGACACTGGTCAGGAGAGAAACCATGCGCATTCCTGACATGGAAGAAATTCTACAGCGGATTGAGGACAATCCAGGCACAAGCACACAAGATGTTGCACGTAGCCTCGGTGTGAACCATACCCTCGTATAGAGTATTGCACGAGCAGCAGTTACATACATTTAAACTCCAGGATTACAATCTTTGTGTGGAATTTGGGTGCTTGTTTCTGCATCAGACTGAGGTGCAGCCCGATTTTCCAGCTCATGTGCTCTTCTCAGATGAGTCCTCTTTCACACGTGAGGGTGTGTTTAATACGCACAATTCTCACATTTTGACATATGAAAATCCACGACACAATGGCGCATGGTCATCAACAACAGTTCGCCATCAATGTTTGGGCGGGTATTGTGCATGACATTTTGATTGGGCCATACCTGCTGCCTCCCTGACTCAACAGGCAGATTTATTGGTTATTTTTTTGAAGAAATGTTGCTGGGACTGCTGGAAGACATTCCCATGGCTATTCACAGACGAATGTGGTTTTAACACAATGGGGAACCAGCACACTTCATCAATGATGTGCAGTCACAACTTTGAGCACCTTTAAATAAATATGTTGTTCACACTTGTTTCCATTCATTTATGTACCAGCTCCACCGATATTTCTGTCAGCGCCCTCTAGCACTGAAGGATTAGATCAGCAGACATACATTCATAGATGAAAAAGGTTTGTCCTGGTGAATTTGAAAGTTTTGAAACACCCTGTATATTATCCCAGAATAAGAAAGTAATAATGATAAATTTGGAATAATTTGATTAACCTAAAGTGGAAATAGTGGTTTTAACCCTGATAGTATTAACTATTTTGTGTGGATATTGATGATTGAATATGGTTGGGTTGTTTTTACCTCTGAGTGGTACTTTTTTTGCACACCATGGCTAAATGGCCAGGTCACAAGGACCCCAAAGGCTCAGAGAAGATTGTGGGAGGGGACCCATTAGAACAGCTGTTGGAAGATGGATGGTAGCCTCCAGTCAAGGCCATCCAGCATATTCTTTAACGTGCACAGGGTATGTATGGCTCTCTTGCACATGGTGGCCATGGCTTAACATCCCATCTGACAGCCTTTCCAAGCTCATCGGTGTCCCCTACTGACCATGGGCAAGGTGTGGAATTTTGTGGAGATCTCAACGCTAACCCAGCCGTGACTCTAAACTGGGAACTATAGATTACGGGCATGGCGTGCTACTGACTGAGACACCCCCATTGAATATGGTTAAAAGAGATTATAATAAATCTGTAAATTCATAACTTTCTATCTAAAATATATTCCCACACAGTGAAAGTCACTCAAGTGATTTTCATTCGATGATACCATAATGCAAAAAGTACCATAGCAAAATCTTCTATGTCCCATGATAAGCAATCCAGTCTGATAAATTATATACCGTATATTTCCGCAGATAAGACGATAGTTGAATCATAAAAAAAGGTCCCCAAAATCCGGGTCGTCTTATAGGACAGATACAAAAAATTAGATTGAAATTTATATAAATTGAAACCATTATTACTACAACTTATCGAAAAATCTATCATATTATTAAATACGCTATATGATAATACATTACATTGTAATAGTAAAACAATACTAAAACAAAATAAATATTAAAAGTTATGTTTATTGAGCTACTGAGGAAAAAACGGACAAACCGTAATTATTTACTAGTACAGAGTAGGGTATGTCCACAAAATAGAATAGCCCATACGACGCTTTTGTGAATAGTCAAGGTCATTACCCGAATCAGTGCAAATAGGACATAATTTCGTATACGCTATACAGTATTATTATCCAGATGATGATCACCGATCTAAACTAAATTCATAGGCCATTGATAGTTTGGGGTCGTCTTATAGGACAGATATATGCTAAAACTATAAAACTTTGATGAAAATTTATACCTCGTCTTATCTGCGGAAATATACGGTATTTAGAAGTTCCAGCTTTTTCCATTTTTTGTGAAAATCAAATTTGTTTTTACAGATAGCAGTGCTGGTGATACTGTGTTTTGGACTACCATAGAGGAAAGAGGAATTACTTTGATCACATACTTGTGCCATTCTTTGTTGGCAAACTTGCTAGTTAAATGTTAAAATTTAGCAATAACTTTTGAAAGGCACCTGAATACTACAACATTTGAACAGCCACCATTTTATTCATATATCACAAAAGTTTTTTTTTCCTACACGAGGACATATTTTAAGAAATCATTATTCTTAAGTCAAAAAATAAAATCATAATTAGAAATTGTACAGAACATAGCTACGTTGCAACTACCACAGAATAACTAGGAGATGCGCAACTCAAGACAATTTGCAGCACCATCTTTAAAAGCCATGCACAATTGTGGAGCGTAAATGGAAAGTTTAGAAAACAATTTTACAAAAAAAATGATCAGAGTTTACCATGCTTTTTCAAATTTTGAAATTCTCAGCAATATGAAAAAAACATCTCATTATAATGTAATTGAATTAAAATTAATTGCTGCTGCCTTGAAAACAAAGTCCTTAATATTATCCTTGAAGTTTATGATTATCCTGAAGAAGCTGAAAATGTTGAAAGTTTATAAACAATTACCTGAAATGGTAGCTGTCGTTTTAATAAGTCTCCACAGAATTTGTTGAAGACTTTCAGCATTTGTACCATCTTGTGGCAGCTATAGAAACCAATTCAGATTTTTGGGCACTTAGAATGTTTGCTATGTTATGACGATGACACATAAAACGTATTGCATTAAAAATTGACCCCCCCCCCCTTTTTGGTACTTTCAGCCTTTTTTCCATTTACCATCCACAATTCTCATTTTCCAAAATTTTGTCTTTTACAAAAGAAATTTTATGTAATCTAATTTTTTCAACTTCTTAAAAAAATACCTTCCTGTATAATTTTAAAATTATAGTCCTATATTTCTATGGAAGTTAACTTTGCTAGCCACTTAATCTATGGTTACTACAACCATCTAGTTTCCTATGAACATACTGTTTGTCAGTAGTTTTGTGGCATCACACCATAAGAGAAACTGTCAGTTATTACTTAAGTCTTATGCATTTCTCCCACATCATAAATTATGATGTGGGAGAATTACATAAAATCCTCAAGCAGCCATGGGCTACGAAGGTCCAATCAGACTAATTTTCCTCTCCAGACGTGTCTGTTCTGCACTACTGCTGTTGCATTACTTACATAGTCAAACCACCTAATGCCCAAGATACTATAAAAGCATCTAGAATCAAAGGCATAAAGTTTCTTGTGATTCTGCTTACAAAGGGTCCATGTTTTGCAACCATAACTAACCTTAGAAAGAACCAAACTATTATACAGCCTAAGTTTAGTTTTTAGGCGTACATGCCCATTTTTCCACACTCTCCATAGATTCTTAAAAGTCCCAGCGGCAAACTGTATTCTTCTCTTTATCTCATGCTACACATCACCAGTATCTGTTACACAGCTTGATTGTTTGGGGTTTTATGGCATAGGCAGCAGGGCCATAATGCACCAAACAAGATAAAAGAGTAAAAGACAGACAAACCCACAATCCAAGTTAAAAGCAAAAAGTGTAAATGTAAAAGACAAAACCAATACAAAAGCACAAAATGAACACGGGTGTATATGGGTTGGGTTGTTTTACCTCTGAGCAGCACTTTTTTGCACACCATGGGCTAAATTGGCCAGGTCACACAGACCCTGAAGGCTCAAAGAAGGTTGGGGGAGGGGACCCACTGAAACAGCTGTTAAGAGACAGATGGTAATCTCCCATCAAGGCCATCCAGCGTGTTCTTTAACTGCACAGGGTATGGCTCTCCCACACACAGGGCCACGGCTTAACGTCACATCCGGAACCCGGGTGTAAAAGACACAAGATAATGAAGGTAAAATGGATAAAGCCATAAAATCGGTCTGCTAAAATAACCTGTATAATGTAAAAAGCTAAAGACAGGTGGTAAAAAAGTCATCAGATAATAGATGGCAGAGTGCAAGAGGCTCACCCATAAAATTATGGAAGGTGAAATAGAAGCAACGTTCAAGGGGAAAAGCAGGACAAGCAATTAAAATAAGCTTAATGTGTCACAAAACTCACACTTAGGTTCATTGTCCACCAGAAGAAAAGGGTGTGTAGGAAACGAATGATCTAGGCAGATCTAGAACAACTTCCTACTTTGCGATTCCTGCAAAAACAAGACTGCCACAGTTTGATAATGGGTTTGATCTCCAAAAGCTTGTTACCAACTTGATCGGACCAAGATCTCTGCCACTGTGCCCGGAGCCCAATGGAAAAACGCTGCCAGAAATCAACATATAGAACCGGCAGTGGAGAGTGGGATAGGGGCATGGCTGACCTGGCAGCAGCATCTGCCATGTCATTGCCCCTGATCCCAACAGAAAAAAAATCATGGTCATGGCTGCCAGACGATGGAGCTGCTGGCGGATCTTGGAGAGAACAGGATGAGGCTGATGCCTCACTGAGATCAAAGCCTGTAGTGAGTTGGTGTAAAGCACACACTGACAATGATGCTTAGCTGTTATGTGGTCCAAGATAATGCTGATAGCATGCAACTCAGCAGTAAAGATGGAACACTGCTATGGGATCTGGTCTGCAATGATTACATCACAGCAGACCTTGATGGCTCATTCCACCAATGTTCTGGACTTAGAGCCATCTGTGAAGACAGGCAAGAAGTCCAGGTACTCAGTATGATAGCTGGCAAAGAGTTGCTGATACACACAGTTGGGTGTAAAGGCATTCCCTGTCTTGCAAATATAGAAATCACAGGAAGGGGAAAGAGTGATCCAAAATGGAAATGAATCAGCTGACAATGTGCAATGCTATCGAAATTGGTGTTGTCTCACAGGTAACCTCGGACACACAAACTGAAAGGACAAATGGAAGGCTGCCGATTTTGGTATAAAATTTCCCAAGAGGGACTGAAAATGCAGTCCCAAGTGGATGACCTGGCAGGGATTGCAATTTTGATGCATATTGTAGGGACAACTGTTGACGGTGAATAGATAATGATGGTTCATCAGTCTCTATATAGAGACTCTGGACCGGTGAAGTGCAGAAGGCCCCCGTGCAAACATTGAGGGCCTCATGATGTAGAGGGTCCAGCACCTTCACCATCGAATCCTGGGCGGAGTTGTACACCTGGGATCAGTAGTCCAGTTTCGACCAGACAAGTGCCCGGTAGAGGTGGACCAAGAACATTGGTCCACCCCCCAAGAGAGGGCTTTGACGATGTTCAATGCCCAGGTGCACTTGGACATGAGATGTTGAATGAGGAAAAAAGGTCAATTTCTGGTCGAAGATGAGACCAAGAAACTGCCTCCACCACAATTGGAATGATGTTTACCCTGAGTCGCAGTTCAGGGTCCAGATGAAGATTATGTTTGCGGCAAAGGTGCACACAAGCGGTTTTCTGTGGGGAGAACCAAAACCCATTGGCAGTCGCCCAAACCAAGAGATTGTTCAGGGCAGTTTGCAGTTGTCGTTCAATTACCCTCATGCTGGACAACGAGCAAAAGATGCTAAAGTCGTCAACAAACATAGAGGGCATTGCCTACAGTCAGAGGAAGTTGCTGTGTAAAAGAATTTATCTTGACAGCAAAAAGCTGTAACACCCAGGAAGCAGCCTTGGGGGAACCCTCTGGTCCTAGGGGAGAGGTTGCGACAGAGTGTTGCCAACACGCACCACCTCGCAAGCCGAAGCTGTGGAGGTCACAAAGAATGCTGAATCTCCATGCCGTGTCGTATGCTTTTTCAATGTTGAAAAAAATGGACACAAGGTGCTCAATGTAAAAATGAATTCCTGATCAGCGATTCGAGGCAGATCAGGTGGTCTAAAGTAGACCTGTGCCTACAAAAGCCACACTGGGTATTGGAAAGAAGGCTGCGATATTCAAAAATACCAAGCTTCTTCAACCCTCAAACACCACTCAAGGCTATGGAAGGCACAAGCAGAGAGGGTGGACTGCAGCTAGAATTCCAACAGGCACAGAACGCCAAATTTCCCCAAGTCACCATGTGGTTCCCAGTGATAAGCTCTTTAAAGGGGATTAGGAATGATTGGTATGAGCTACTTATGGAATGGCACATAGAAAAATGGGTACATGTGGAGCGGGCTTTAGAGGCCATACTGTTTTGAGACAGCATACGTTAGTCGCGTTTCCTAAGCAGTGCTACCTGTTGGTCGAAGATTGAAGAGCAATTCTTCCTAACTGCATATATCAACAATTATAACTGCAAACAAATAGCCTTGTTTCATATTGACAAGACACAACAAATGTCTTGTCAATATGAAACAAGGCTATTTGTTTACACAGTGAGTTATTGCTAATGAACATTTGTTTGACAGTTTTTAAAAATAATCAGTAATCTTTTTGGGGGCAGCTATTTTAAAAAGTTACATAATGCTAAACAAACTGCTGTTCCACAATTAAAAAAGCTATTTAATAATTTTATTTGACTACCATATTAATCTGACCATACCATTACAGAGCGAACAGCCCACTGGCACTTGCAGTAAACCCCGAATCACATTTTGCAAATAATTCACTGCAGTTCTACTGTATAAAAAAGACCCTAGAACAAAATTTCATCCAAGTTTAGAAAACAAAAAAAATTGTTGAACAATATATTATCAATCTGAAGTTTACAGAAGCCCTAGTAATTCCCAACAGAGACAACCTTAAAAACCAAAATTGCAAACAATAATTCCATTTGAGAAAACAAGCCCTAAAAAAAAAAAAACATGAATACCATAAACAATTCAGCAATTCACATTGTAGAACCCCCCACCCCCAGAACTAAATAATTCCATCGGAAAAAACAAGCCTAAAAAACACGAATAGCATAAACAAGTCACCACCAATCTGCATTGTTAAAAAACCTCAATCTTATGGGGGACAAACTAATTTCAACACCTTACAGGCAACCACTACTACCAACCACAAGAAAAAAATATAGTAATATCAAGTCTCCAAAAACAAGCCTGATTAAAGAATACAAAACAGATGTGCAAATTATAAATTCCACGGTGCAATATTTCTGCTTAACGAACAATAAATGTATTTAAGTAACTTATCTGCAATTTGCTCATTTACCAAAGAGACAAGAAATTTACATAAAGAAATAAACCTAAACATTGCAAATTTCTTACCATCCCCCCCCCCCCCCCAAGGAAGTTTACCTTTAGACCTAAAATTATAAACAAGCCACATAAAACAACCCAATAAGCCATGAAAACACTATGGAAGATTACTGCCCGTTTTCAATTATGTTACTTTATGAAGCTTACATTCTAGTGAGCCATGCAATTTACACAGCATATGTACCAAAAATACAATGCCTTTGATTCTAGATATTTTATGCAATATCCTGAGCATTAGGTGGTTTGATCATTGACTCTTTGAGCAGTACGAATGTATATTTACATACTTTAGCCACCCTACTATAGTACATACATATTCATACTAGAGTAGTACACTGGAATGAAGAGACACTACAAGAGAAAACATAAAACCTCTGTGATCAAGTATAACAAAACCATGGGATTGGATGACAAAGCAGATATGCAAATAAGTTTCACAGCCAATGTTAGAAAAACCCTAAAATGGTACATGAAAGTTTTCTTTTATGCTATAGACATAGCCATGTTGAATTAATTTTATTATCTTCAAAATGAAGACTGGTGAAAAAACCCAACTTGTTGACTTCCATTTGAAACTTATTGACCAGCTGCTTGAACAGTTTAACGGAAATTGCCAAAAGGAGGAAGGCCAGCAACAGATGGAGATTGCCTTAGGTTATCAGGACATCCTTTTCCAAAGCCAATTCCAGCCACAGCATCAAAAGCCATGCCTCATCTGTCAACATACCATGAAAATGTGCATCAAATGTGACAAGGCTCTTTGTATACATTCCTGCTTTGAGGAGTACTACACTCTGAAGACATTTTGAAGAAAACTTCAATGATAGAAATTATTCTGAACTGTGTTCCACATTGTAATTCTTTTTAATGTTAATTATGTTTTACTGTTTTCAAAAAGGTAGAAAAATAAATGAAATGATACTGTATCTTCCCAAAAGCATGAAACTATAACATTTTACATCATTACTAATAAAAATAATACTTAAAACACTAAACACAACTCCTAATCTAAGGTTACCAGATGCCAGTGTCCCTAAAATGAGACCAAAAAAGATAGAAATAGAGAACAAGGGGTGCCAAAAAAGCAGAAGTGGAGGACATGCTTTCAATTTATATAACAAGTTTTTCTTACTACGTAGTATGTCAAGTACTGACTACCAGTAGATTCAGAAAAAGGCATAATAAACTTTCAAATATATGAAGTGCCAATTTTTGTTCATACTTGATAAAGAATCAAGAGTTACTTTGCCTTAAGTGGCATAATGGTTAGCAACTAACTGCTGTTGCAGAAGGCAAATTTTCTGTTTCTATGAACTCTGGTCAATAGTGTTTTTGGATTTAGTACATCATGTGCTTGTAAGAGAAGGCTCTTACAAATTAGGAAGTCCTTAATTCCTCAACTGTCTTTTATTTTACATAAAATCTGCACTTAACTTTCATAGCTCTATCTATCCAGGGTGGAAGCACAATTTTTTGCAGTTTTCCAAAGCACATCTTTTAATCTGGCATGTAAATTGCACACATATTGAGTTTGCAGAAAATAGTAACTTTTACAACAGAATTGATTTAGCATTCTTGATTTGCACTTACAGTAAATTATTTTGCGGTTAACAACAAATGGTTATGATCATGGATTCAAGAAATTGAAAAAGGAAAATACAAAAAAATGCTTTAATTTTAGTTTGAAACATGTTAAAAGTTTATACAAAAGGCCATTTCATATTTTTTCTAAATTCTGGGAGGACACGAGATAAAAAAGGAGGATGTAGGATAATTTGAGATATTCTAATTTGATTTAAAAAGTAAACATGGAAATATGCAAAAAAAAAAGGCCAGCAATCACAACGAAAATTCACTGCCTAATGGGTTAAAGCAACAAGGTTGTGTTCATAACCTTTTTTGAGCAGCATATCATGCAGAGACTACATCGGTTTGGCCATACTGCCTGTATGCATAATTAGAAAAAAAGTGGTCACTGTCAAACTGGACGTCATTAGAATTCGCAACAGGAACAAAATGGGACAACAGCTTTAGCTTAGGATTACTAGCTCAGTGTTTAGTTTTATTACGATTAGTCTGTAGTTTAGAAAAGATAATTTCATTTTGTGGATTAGATTTTGAAAATGGCAATCTATGCTTCCAAAACATAATAGCTTAATATATATGCGCCGCCCTCCCAGACTTTCGGTATACTTTTTAATTTTGTATCACGGCGGTTAGGATTTAAATATTGTATGTAGATACATATCTAAAACGCCGGTTTTGAGAAATTTACTATCAAAAGCAGTTGCAGTAGTATAACGGCTAGAGCGCTAACACATATCTAATTCGGTTAACTTACACTCAAAAACTCTGCCTTAATTTCAAAATAATCCATTTGCTTAGCGTTAATTCATATTCCGATTCATGACATAAGAACAGCTTTTCAGCAAGACAAACATGGCGGTCAATTCTACCGCAAGTTCATTCTTTCTTACGCTATTATATCGTATAATAAAATATACACTGAAACCAAAATTTATTCGTCGTATTTTTACATGACATATTTGAAAGTCTTTTTTTAATATATAAAACAGAAAGAGATACATTACGTAAAAATTCTTAAAAATGAGTAAATGGGCAAAAAGCCGGCTATAACAACGAAAAGATAGTGCAAATAAAACGGTAACACAGTATCACATTAAAAAACTAAAGCAAAATACAGGCACGATTATAATTCATTGCCTTAAATACTTACTACTAGTGTTGGATGGCAATAATATATTTCGATATTGCAAAGATACTAATGGCACAGTAACACTACCTCTATTTCAACAGAAACAGCCCCGGCAGAAAGAAGGACTGCCAGAAATTGATCACGTGTCTATAAAAGTCACCGACTCTGTGACGTCATCAATGCAGATATTAAGTGGTGATGTTGAATGGTGGAAAAATTATTTATTTAGATGCTAAGTTATTATTATTAAGTACTAATAACGTGATAAAGTATTTTACAAATTGTAATTATAACTCGAAAAGCAAATTTGTAAACAAATTCCCTCATCGGAACAGCCGCTATTCTAGAAAGTAACTCTCGTTGTAAGCAATACACCCCTTGCTTATTACGAAATATTTTGCTTATCTTTATTTTTAGTTAATTTGTGCGACTTAAAAATTGACTAAAAGCATTCAATATTAAAAATTCATTAATTATAAAATGTCCTAATTTGCTTTTTAGAAAACAACATAAAGATATGTCTCTTCTTAAGCTACGTGTTGCACAGGATATTAGTAGTTGCAACAGCCACTACAGATAACGGTTACCGCAAAAATACGGCGAAGAAGTCACAAGAGGTAAAAAAAACGTTAACTAAAATGAAACATTCGATATAGCTGCAATATTTTTTTAATTTGCATAATAAAAAATAAATACTCCCTGAAGCAGCTGCTTGCCACAGAGGTCTGACAGGAGCATGTCAGGGAGTGAATGAGTGAGTGTCCACGTGAAGCAGACCAAAAACTGGGATTTTTGGCCTATATGCCTTTTATCCCTAGGTAAAGATAATTAGAAAAGATGTTTAATGAGGAAAAAAACGTAGAAAATCGTCCAGAGGCAAAAATGAAAGTTTCCAGAGAATGATTTTGGAGAGCAAGAATATCACTAAGAGACCAGTGAGCATGAGAAAAATTGTAATTTTTTTCTGTAGGAAAGGTGCATATTCTGTCGTTGCAGTTCATAATGATTGCATTGAATAATGTAGTGAAAAGTTGATTCAACGTCTTGGCAGAAAGGGCAAAGAAGTGTCTCGGAAAGTTTAAACTTGAAAAGGAAAGCGTTGAGAGAAGCAACCTCACCTCGAAGACAAGAAATGAGTATTTCTAAGGAACGTGATGTATACATGATCGTCCTTTTGGGTTGAAATCTCAGAAGATATGGTAATCGTGTGCCATAATTTGAAGAATTCCACTCAGATTCTAGAGTTCGGCGAATATATTTGGAAGCAGCTGCTAAAGCATCTTCTAAATAAAAAGGGGAAGGACTAGCTGCTTGAGGAACTGAAGCTCCCAATTTTAGCTTGTCTGTCTGCCTCTTCATTGATGTCGACGCCATGATGTCTAGGAACCCAGATAAGTTGTATACTAGTAACAATTCCAGACATTTCCATAATTTGATTATGGAGAGCTAGAATTGCAGAATGAGATTGAGAGGAGATATTGAGTAGTCCGGAGAGAACCGCTTTGCTGTCGGTTAAAATGATGTAGTCTTTAGCCTCGATTGAGTATTGTTTTAAAACAATTCGAATAGCTTCAGTTTCCGCACTGAAAGTGGAGAAAATATGATGTCGACGCCATAATGTCCAGGAACCCAGATAAGTTGTATACTAGTAACAATTCCAGACGTTTCCATAATTTGATTATGGAGAGCTAGAATTGCAGAATGAGATTGAGAGGAGATATTGAGTAGTCCGGAGAGAACCGCTTTGCTGTCGGTTAAAATGATGTAGTCTTTAGCCTCGATTGAGTATTGTTTTAAAACAATTCGAATAGCTTCAGTTTCCGCACTGAAAGTGGAGAAAATATGATGACGACTAATAGCCACATTCACATGTAATTGTGGACATATGATGCCTAATCCAACGCCATTAAGGGATTTGGATGCGTCTGTTCCAATAATTATGCTCTTATGCCATTGATTACTTCGGATCAGGTTGAAATCTTGCAAAATGGTACAAAGAGGATTATCAAAGGAATGTTGAAATGGGAACTTATTAGTTGTAATCTGTATCTGAGGAGTAGACCAAGGAGAGTGATTTAACTTTCTGGAAGAGGGCTTGAAAGGATCTGAGAGGCTGTCATTAGGTTATTAGCTGCAAGCAAGAATGGTCTTTGCGAAGTCTTCCATTTATAATGATTGAGATAATGCGGTGCTTGACATACATTGCGAAAAGATGAGACATACGGAGAGCAACGTTCTTTCAAATATATTTTGGTTGCCATCAGGCGAGCAGCTATATTCAAAGGTATAGTTGATGTTAGTGCATAGAGAATTGGGAGAGGTGTAACTCGGGGAAGTCCAGTGGCTGCTTGTAAGGCAGGGTGATAAACTGGATTAATGATGTTCCAATTTGATTGTGGAGTAGAAGATAGAAAATGACCACAGTATAAAACTTTGCACGTAAATTGGCGTTTGCAATTGCAAGGAGTATGGCACTAAAAAATTATGTTTCTTAGCAGCAATACCTCGTATGACGTTGAGAATTTTTTGGCCAGATTTAAGGAGTTGTAAAAAACGATTCTTCAATGATCCTGTTTCCTGAAGATGAACTCCTAGGATTTTTATTGTATTCACCCATGGAATGGGTAAATTATGTATGTAAAGAGGAGATCTTATTTTCTTCTTTCTCCGGGTTACAAGCATGGCCAAACTCTTTAGAGCTGAAAAAGACAAACCCCAAGATTTAGACCACTCAGCAATAAGGAAAAGATTTTCCTGACATCTATTGAAAAGAGTATGAAAGTTGGCACCCGAGCCAAAGAGGATGATGTCATCAGCATATATGGATATGGTGAAATTATTAGATATTCGGCTCGGTAGATCAGATAAAAAAACGTTAAACAAGAAAGGTGAGAGCACACTACCTTGAGGAATGCCAATAGTTAGATACTACATGTCCGAAAACCGTCCACGCCAACGAGTCCGAAATCTTCGATTCATCAGGTAATTCGTAAACTATTTGTGGCAATTACCTTTAATTCAAATTTGAAGAAGTTTATGAAGAAGAGCAGGAATGGACACAAAATCATATGCTCGTTGAATATCTAAATGCAAAATAATCGCAACATGCTTACGTTGGAGAGTTTCATTAATATTGAGTATTAAAGGAGATACCTTTAAAAGGAACTGAACCATGAATCTCAGTTGTAAGAAATGATGTGTTAATAAGAATCCATGATAGGCGTGACCAAATTATACGTTCGAAAATCTTGATCATGATTGACGTTAATGCGGTAGGTCTATATGATTTAATGTCAGTTCCATCTTTACCTTTTTTTTTTTGATGGGAATAAGAGTGGACATTATCCAGGATTGAGGAATAATGCCAATTGACCATATTTGATTAAAAGTGATCAGTAATTGTTCCAAATGGTTGTCAGGAATCTTCTTAATCATGGTTTGCCGAGATGTTGTCTGGACCCGGAAATGTTTTTCGTTGTCGTTGTATAGCGTGTTTTAATTCTGCTATATTAAAAGGCAAATCCAGGATTGAGGAGAAATCAAATCCAGAAGGAGAGATTTCCGGATGCTGTAATACAAGACCAGTAGTCGCCCATTGAGTGGCAAATAAATTAGCTTTTCCTGAGCTTGGACAAAATTGGTAGAATTAGGAATGAGGAAATTCGTGGATGATAAAGAAGGAGATCCTAGAAAATGTTGAAGTCGACGATAGTGTGAGAAGATGTTGGTAGATGAGCGAATAATGATGGATATGCGATTCCAGTATCTCTGTTTTTCATGTAAAATGATAGATTTAAGTTTAGCTACACTGTGCTTATATGTTATCCAGTCAGACTTGAACAAAGAAAATCGAGCGATGAAAAATGTTCTTAGTTTTTTTGCCAACGTTTTTTGGCATTTTGAATTCCACGATGGAGTCAGTGATTTTTTTTACAATTTCTGCAAGTTATAATGGCGGCTTCCGCTGCCAAAAGGATTTGCTTTTCAAAATTGTCGTAACCAGTAATAGCAGATAAATCAGTGTTCTCCAAGAATCGTTGAAAAGAACTATAATCAATTTGTTTGTTTAAAAAGAAGGATTCTACATGTTGCAAAGAAGAAGTATTATGATGAAAAATCTGTATGCGAATAGGATGATGATCACTTCCCCGTGTTGAAGGGATGACATGCCAGGAGCTATCTAAAAATATATTTTCAGAACAGAAGGTTAAGTCGATACATGACGAAGTTAAGAAACTTCGTCTTGTGATTGCACCAGAATTCAATAAGCACATAGATGAATTTTGAAGCCATCAGGCAATGTGGATTCCGGGGGTGGAAGAAAAAGATGAACCCTATAGTGGATGATGGGCATTAAAGTCTCCGCCAATCAGTGAAATCTGAGGTAGCGCAGATTCCAGATATTTAAGAATGTTTAGACCATAATTGGCATCCGGGATATAGACATTAACAATTATGAATGATTTGTGATGGAAAAATAATTCAATTGCCCTGAATTCTCCTGAGAAACAAGATGGATCATCTGGAATGTTGAGTAAATGGCTGGAAAAAAAAGCTTTAACCATGGATGTAGGAAGATAAGGAGACGCCCTAACGCGCTTTCCCTGTGGAAGTTAAAATAATGCTTACGCAGCATTGCGGTAGCCATGTTGTTGCATTCAAAACAAACCGTCTGCCGCTGCAATCAAGCATACTTACACTCAGTTTTACTGTGCGTTTCGTGCAGCCGTAAGCTGAACAGGCTGCCAAAATACAAATGTCGACAAAAATTAGTATAGGTGAGTAACTATTGATCAATGTTCTGAATAGAACAACATGGCTGCCGTAGCATCATTTTCAAGTGCTTAGGGCTCCTCCTCTTATCTTCCTACCTCCATGGCTTTAACAGCAATCATGAGACCACCACCACGTCCATTAACACGATCTTTCAGATAAATGACATAATTGGGAATATTAAAATGAGAAACAGATTCAAACCAAGTTTCCTGTAACAAAATAACATCCGGGGGAAAAAGAAGAAATTCCAAGCAACAGGAGAGAGGAATTTGCACGAAGGCTTCTGGCATTCCATTGAAGAAATTGTAGACACAAAAAAAAAAACGAAAAAGGAGAAACTGAGGAAGAAAAGATTTATTTCTTCCCTTTAGACTTATGTTTTCCTTTTTGAGGAATATAAGGACTATCAAGAAAATCCATAGCGGAAAAGTTATTAATGGGATCATCAGGGTGCTGTGGAACATTGATGTCCGTAGTAGAAGTAGAAGGTTGTGCAAAATGTAATTGTGCAGGTCGAAGTAAAGTAATTGACATATTCATTGTCGCACTCTGTTCTGGAATACTCAAATTTAAGGACATTTTCAGAGAAGCATCCTTATCCATGACAATTTGTGCAGAAGAGATGTCTTGAGAATTAAGTGATTTAGAAATAGGTGCAATCTCAATTCTGCTTTGGGTACTTGTGTCATTCTGTCTTGGGAATTCCGGCACGAAAGAGGACAACATGACTGATAAACGCTTCTCGAATTCAGACAGCCTTTTCTATTAACGACGTGATAAGATGTGATATCCCATTGTACATTTCTTGAGTTGTGGTAACATCCGGTGGAGGCATTAGATTTTTCCGGGTTGTAGATGCATATGTCTGTCTTGAGGGTAATATGGCCGCTCGAGCTGCAATATATTTAGTACGTCTGGTGCATTTATAGTTGAGAATAGAGGTTTCGAGTTGGCGCTTGGGACACTGAAGGGAGGTGACTTCATGAGTATCGCCACATAGACAACAATGTATTTCAGAAGCTGAACAAGTGGTAGCATGATGTTCCTCACCACATCGGGAATATCGAGGTTTGATTCGACAGGTTTTCTTTCCATGTCCAAATCTGCAACAGTTATCACACTGTCGTGGTCTATCTATGAAATGGGTGGGGTGATGTATTTCCCACCATAGAATTATTTCGTGGGGCATTTGTTGATCAACAATTGTTATTAACACACTTGGTAAGGGAGACATTGTGTTGCCATCACGTTTGAAAAAACAACGAATCGAATAAATATGATGACCTTGAATTGATAGTTCCGTAAATAAGTCATCGATAGAGATTTCGGTATCAATGTTGCGAAGGAGAAATTTAGCTGTTAATGATTCTGTCAGGATTTCATGCTCAACTGGAGTATTTAATATCTGTGTGATATTTAGTAACTCAAGGGTGCATTCAACGGAAGTTGTTGTGATTATCAAGTCGTTCGTCTTAGTGCGTTTGACGATTAAAATATCTTCTGGGTTTGAAAGTTGAGCTGTCAGCTGCTGCTTCAAGAAATTAGGTTTAGCCGTGGATATGGGCTTTGAAATACCTTTTATCCTAATGGAAAAAGATGTGCATCCATTTGATTTAGCATATGATAACGGATCAGAGTTATTCATAAACGTTTTGGAATATAGTGACTGAAACTGTTGCTGCGTAGCAGAGTTGTCACTACGTAAACGTTTTGACCCTCCAGAGGGATCATCCATTTTGGAAAGACAAAATTAAAGTACATGCAGAAAATGCTGCGCGAAGTGCAGAAATTCCACACCAAAGTCTGACGAAAAGTCTTTAGACACAGACGGGGAAAAAAAAATCCCACAGACCTGAAAAGCTCCGAAATATACCCACATCTAGGGTGAAGAAAAGAAAGGACGCTCCCTCACATAGTACACTCACTATCGAAGAGTAGAAAAAAATAATATCAGCACAAGCGTAGAATATCAACGACCTGCTCCAGGGAGAAGCGTAGATCCACTCGCCTGTCAGTTTATATGCCATAGTATACATATATATACACAGAAAATCCTCATGCTGCCATGGGCTACGGAGGTTTTACTGCTCAGAGAATCATTTATGCTGTGTCTTGTTTTATATGTTAATGTGCTTATTTTGAAGTCAATAAGTGTTCATACTGCTGTCAAAAAGTCGTGCTTTAAGTCTAAACTGGCCGAATATGTGTATGCATTACTAATATGTATATGCATTAGTATTATGCAGTAAATCAAACTTATTACCAGTGGTGACTCGTGAATTTCTAAATAGGGAGATAGACTACTCCGATGGTAGTGTGCAACATCGGCGACTTTCTCCGCTAACCCTAATTCTGTCCTCGGTGAAAAAAAGGAACATCAATTGGATTGGAAAAGAATATATATATATATGAACGTGAAATAAAATTTTCATAAATATATTATAGCTTGTGTTAGGTATGTACCCCAGGATTCAGTTCAGGGGGATGGTGCGGGAATTTAGCCTCTGGGGTAAGGGCATGGTAGGGGTTTGGACTTAAAGCTTCTCGTAATATTTCGTACTGATAATTAAAGCACGCAATACAGTTTCGAGTGTATTACTTCAACAAATGCTTGTTCAATTGAACTGAAACGGGCAGGACATTTTAGAGACCAAATATTCATGCAAAATATTATTTTTTTTATTAATTCTAAATACGTGTTTAATGTTTTAGTTTACATATATACCGAAGAGCCAAAATGTTATATCCACCTGCCTAATATGATGTTGGTCCTCCAAGTGCCACCGAAACAGCTCTTACCCGGCGAGGCATGGATGCTACAAGATTCCTAAAGTTGTCTTGTGGTATCTGAAACCAAGAAGTTACCAGCAGATCCTTTAACTCTTGTAAGTTACGTGGTTGAACCGCCGTATATCGAATATGCTATTCCAAAACAAACTACAGATGCTCGATTGGATTGATGTCTGGGGAATTTGGAGGCCAGGGCAATACCTAGAAATCTTCATTTTCTGCAAAACATTCTCGAACAATCCGGACCATGTGGCATGGCCCATTATCCAGCTGAAAGAAGGCACTTCTAGAGGGGAATACCGTTGCCATGAAAGGATGTACCTTGTCTGCAATGATGTTTAGATAGGTTGTAGACATTATGGCTTCCAGTAATAATGTGAATGACGGGACCCAGGGTTTCCCAGCAGAACATTGCCCAAAGCATTACACTTCTCCACTGGCTTGTTTTCATTTCACAGTGTATACTGGTACCAACACTTCCCCAGGTAAACGACGCATATGTACCTGGCCATACACATGGTGCAACAGGAAACGAGATTTATCGGACCAGACGACTTTCTTCCAATCATTCAGGATCCAGTTTTGATGCTCGCATGCTCATTGTAGACTCTTTCGATGGTGAACCGAGGTTAACATAGGCACTCAGAGAGGCCTGCGGTTGTGCAGCCCCATTTTTAGCAGGGTTCTGTTGTGTGTTGTGACACATCACTCAAGTCAACAGCATTCAAATTACGGGCGAGTTACACCACAGTATCCCTTCTGTTGGCTCCTACCTTACAGGATAGCCTTCACTCACCTCTAACATAGATGAGCCGTGGTCGACCCACACCTTGCTGGCTGTTTTTCCCTCCTGAGACCACTTTTTGACCCGCCCTGCCCACGGTCAGTAGGGGACACCGATGGGCTTGGAAAGGCCGCCGTCCGTCGGATGGGACGTTAAGCCGTGGCCCCGTGTGTGGGAGAGCCATACCCTGTGCACGTTAAAGAACATGCTGGATGGCTTGACGGGAGGCTACCATCTGTCTCCCAACAGCTGTTCCAGTGGGTCCCCTCCCCCAACCTTCTCTGAGCCTTCGGGGTCCATGTGACCTGGCCATTTAGCCCATGGTGTGCAAAAAAGTGCCGCTCAGAGGTAAAACAACCCAACCCAACCCACAACCACTTTTTGAAGGTACTAACCATGGCTGACCGTGAGCACCCCACAAGCCTTGTCATCTCGGAAATGCTCCAGTCGTCGAACTACCATCATGAAATGAGATGGTTCCAGTCTGGCCCAGTCGTCTGGCCATTAAAATTTGCCCTTTGTCAAACTCACTTAAGTCCGCTGCCTTTCCCATCTGAAGGACAAGAATAATACTGATTAACAGAGCTCGGTATCAGGTGTTATTTATACCGTTTAATGACCTTCACACGCGCCGTCGCTTACCTGCAGTTGCTTCAATTTGCATAAAGACGTGCTGGTCATAATGTTTTGGCCCTTTGGTGTATATTACAGAAATGTTCGTAGGGTCAGCCCCTTGGACCCATAATGACGAGCTGCGACTGCTTATTACCATTTAAATTGATGGGTATAATACTGCCGTTACTTTTGATATAGCACACAACTACAGAAGGCTTTGTACGTAGTTTTCTGGTCAACAAGACAAACACTGGAATAATTTGCTTTGAATTTAAAATTTGAAAACAGACATCAACCTACAAAATACACATATATTTTCTTTAATAATCTCTTTAAAATTTTACTTACATTATTTTTGACTGTACGAAAATTTTGTAGGAAATATTTTTAAAAAATGAAACTTGCATAGCCATCATTATTACTACGCAATAACGTTACATTCCATATAAGTACTCAAGTTTAAACTCAATTTATTGCAATTTATCTTTGTAAATGAATAGTAACAATTTCTACTGCAATCCAATATATTTTTACTAAAATAGGATTTTGTAAATATATTCCATAAATATTGTAAATATATTCCATAAATTAAATGTGATTTCAATAAGATGTATTCATGCCCACTTGCTTAGCAGTGATGTTTCACTACTAGATAAGCTTCAGTAGGTATGTATTCATGTCATCAAGTATAACTAGTTCAGATAAATTTCAGAATGTAATTGTTGGAATAATGATTGCAAATGCGTAATAAATAGTTAAAATAATCTAGTAGTAAATAAATCGAATACTTTTATGTTAACTAGACTAATGATGTGATGCGAAAAATCACGATAACAATATGAGTTGCGAAACTGATGGATTCATCAGCTTTTCCATGCTTATTAAGACTTATAGATACTAGGGAATCAATGATGATGTCGATAGTATATCTGAAATAAATATGATTTTAAATATTAAAGATTATTTGCGAAAAACAAAACGCTTAAAATAGCATTAAACTGTGTCCGTCATCAAGGCTTAATGCTAGATCTTCCAACCGGTGGCAACATAAATTTTGGAACAGGCCCGGATCTAAAAAAAATTGAAGGGGGGCTGGAAACACAATCGAACCAGAAAAATGCAAAAGGGGAGGTCAAGAGACTAGAAATCCAAAGTACTATAACATTTCTCCCTCTGTTTTAACAAGTCTCTAAAAAATTTCGTAAAAAATGCATGAGATATAATTAAGTTTAATATTATTTTTTCTTCTCTTACCCTCACTAGAATTCTGAAAGGGGGCATGTTCCCTTATCCCCTCCCCTGGATCGGGCTCTACTTTCGAAAACCGACATATATTATTAGCATTCGCCTTAATGAGAGTGTCCCATCCAGTTTTGCGTCTACATCCACGAACATACTATTCTGGCGCTGAAGACACCAATAGGTATATACCCTTGAAATCTGCAAAGTAAGAAGTTATGTACACCTATATTGGTGTTATTGTTATATACATATATAGGTGGTGTATTACTAGTTATACTATGCTATTAGTACACATAATTGTTGATTGAAATGCCTATTTCTAAAGTCAGTAAAACATATAAAAATGATTTTGCATTTAAATTAAGTAATTTATTTTATAAATTATAAGCTTAATAGGCTTCTTTCAAAACACCCAACCAAAGGTTCTTGAGATGGGGCTCTCCTGAGACTGGGGCCTCTAGGCACATGCCTAAAGTGCCTTATGGATAATCCGCCACTGGTTCTTTAGAAAGTTGCCTAAAGTTACTACTGATATTCAGAAGCCAACTAGGAAAGCATATTTGGTGACAGGAGACGACGAATGCTACGTGTAGAAGTCGTAAGGTGAATCAAACTTATAGGCATATCGACAAGGTTTCTGTGCTGCTTATTAAACTTTTTTTTAATCAAGTTTTATTTATGCGTTGAGTTAAGGTTGTAAGATTGTGCAATACAAATATTTGTAAATCAAGTATCAAATATGTATGATTATTCAGATGGTTTAAAAATTATGAACCATTTCATACTGATGGATGTATTGATGTAAACTCATTACCTTTGTAATTAGTTCATTTATAGTTTCTTCATTTTAAGTTTACCCTCGGTTTATTACTAAAAATTTGTAACTATGTGTTAATAGTCATCCCGCGACGGAGTGGTTAGCGGGATGGAATCGAACCCGGTAAGGCTCAGTTTATATAAGGGGGTTTTACAATATATTTGTGTTGTTTATTTGCTGAGGTCCCGCCCTCCTCACAGACTTTCTGCTACAGCGTATTAATTGTTAGGCTCCTATCAGACCTCTGTGGCAAACAGCTGCTTGAGGAGGTAGTTTTAATTTTACTGTAATATTTTTATGATTATTTATCGATTCTTTTCCTACGTTTCCATTAATTTCAATATTACCATGATCTTATAAAAAAAGTTTTGTCAAGAATTAGTGTTGAAATTTTATGAACTATGTTTTTAAGATGAAAAGTGTTCATTTGTGATTATCTTGGAACGAATTTGCCCTTTAACATGAATTTCCCGTTTTGGGGGGGTGGAGGGTTATTGTGATGTTGCTTCTTCGGTTGTGTCTATTGGGATCACTTAGGAATGTCCCTCTGGTTCGATCGCAATACGCGACGGGTGAAAGAGTCTTTCAGAACAAAAATCAAAGATTTTATCACAATTGCAGGGACTCAATACTGAGGCTCCTCCCCAATAAATTGGTTCAACTTCAGCCTTTACTTAAAAATAACAATTATTTATTGAACCTTCCAAACATGCTTGATAGAACAAGGACATAAGCTCAATTACATAGCATTACACCAACACCAGCTTACTATGCCTGTTCAGCTGTATTCACAGAGCCCAATGCCGTTATTACCAGTCGGCATTTCCCAGCTTTACAATTTTTCGTCTTTACGCGTTCGTCCTACGACGGGCTCTGTTCTCCTCGTTGCCAACCCTTTCTCTTTCTCTCTCCGCCCGACCATCTGGGAAGTCCGCTAGCCTCCGGGTTGCTTGTCAGCGGATGCGAGCGTTTTGGGTGACCTCCGTCCCCCCCCGAGCACTGCTACTTCAATTAACTCTCCAGATGCTGGGATAGAGGGTCTCCCACGTAGCATATGCCTATTTTGGTGAAATCCAAAATAACATTCAAAACCCGAACAAAAAAATATTTAAAAAGGCCTCTAGCCTGACAGTTATTTTTATTAATATGATGCTAAAATTTAGTAAAATAAAATAAAATAAATACCCCCTCAAGCAGCTGCTTGCCACAGAGGTCTGACAGGAGCCTGTCAGTTTATATGCCACAGTAGATCTGAGAGGATGGCAGGACCTCAGCAGAAAAACGACACACACATCCATGCCTAATCTGGGGTTGGAACCCAGGTCCCTTAGATTAATAATAAGTAAATGGAGATTTGTTTGGGATGCTATATCATATAATGATTATTAAGGGAAAGGCATTTTCATTAAAACAAAATGAGAATTTTTTAAATGTTATGCAACAGATATTTTCGATCACAAAGGGCTTGGTTTCCCTCAGAATTAAGAAAAAACCTCTATAAGATGCTTATATGAGAATAAATCAGTGGCATAGATAAAGAAGATTCAAGGGATTCATTCGAATCAGGAAACGCTCACGGCTAGATATCAGACATATTGGGCTCTCGAAATGTTTAGTCTTTTCAATCAGTTAAAAATATTTATATATACATATTCCATTTTCCCTCACATTAAAATAAAAAAATAACGATTTAATAATTTTAATATAATTTTATGATTGTACACTTACCAAGGATTTTCGTCTATTTAAAAATTTTAATTTAAAATTTTATAAATATTGAACATCAGGTTTTATCTTTAGGCTACATACTTGAAATTTTTATTTTTATTTTTTGTTTGTGTCGTAGCTGGAAGAGTTGTCACTCTTGGAGAATTTTTTATGTACAAGAGAAAAAAATTTACGGATAGCCAAGCATTTTTTTTTGACACATTATTTCTGCAGAACGAAATGATTCTATATGACAAAACTGAACAATACCTAAATTTTAGCTATTATTATTTCAAAACACTTGGCGGAAACATTGCTTAATTTTGCAGGCCAGGAAAATTCTTGTTTTGGTAGCTAAAAAAATTTTCTCTCTTTTCAATGAAGAAATCAGATTGTTAATATCGCTTAAAATTATATTTTTTTTACTCTTTGGTTCCTAAAACATTATTATATTCTACCCAGACAAAGATTATTTTAATCATGTTTTTTAGTTATGTTGAGTTAAAACTCTAGTTCAGTGTTTCAAATCTTGAAAATTTCGCAAAAAAAAATTGCGAGCAATAAAACGGACTCTATTCTGAGACAATTTGTTGAGTACAGACAGTGATAATGTTCGGAAATTTAATGAAATATTGAATTGGTGTGTTTCGATGGAACCTTGGAGAGAGATGTGGTTTAGCTTTGGTAGCGATTGAAAGTAAACGGAGATAATTATTGTTTTAACACTCAATTTTTCTTAACCAACTATACTATTAAGCTTCACGAATTTAAACTATAAAAGAAAACGATAAAGTAATATCTATGTATGATTGAAAAAAAAATTGCATTTAAATTTTGTAAGTACATGTCAAATTCCGGTTAATTTTTACGAAAGATTGATAATTCTAGTAACTGGCAACCATTGAATGCCAGTGAACTGGAGGTGTATAAAGGCCAATATGTGCTGAAGATTATGTGCTTTTTGTGCAACTTCCACTAATTGGTTAATAAATGACATCAGTAAGGTTATTAGTTTAGTAATTATCACACTAAATCTTACTCTCCACTGATAAGTCAGATATTTTATTTACAAATTAAACAATGTACACTGTCATCCCATAAATCCAGTTTTCAAGTTCAAAGCATTCATTTACGAGTACAGGTAGACAAATAGTTATATCTTAGACGTTCTGAAAAAGATATAAATAGATTTCATTTCATATTTGAAAGCTATAATATTCTTCATGATAAATAATTTATTTAAATTCCTAACTTAAAAAACTGTTTTATTAGCAAACATTTAGCACCACGACGAACATCACTATTTATCACAGAAGCAGCCGTCAGTACAAGATGAACAAAGTTGAATTATTTATTGGAGATTCGAGAGTGGAACGAACACTTTGGGACACATTGAGCACTGGAGTTAACGCTGAGGAGATTAAGGGACACTGAACACAGGACACGTTGGGATACATTGAGCACTAGAGGTGACACTGAGGAGATTAAGGGACACTTAACACAGGACACGTTGGGATACATTGAGCACTAGAGGTGACACTGAGGAGATTAAGGGACACTGAACACAGGACACGTTGGGATACATTGAGCACTAGAGTTGACACTGAGGAGATTAAGGGACACTTAACACAGGACACGTTGGGATACATTGAGCACTAGAGGTGACACTGAGGAGATTAAGGGACACTGAATACAGGACACGTTGGGATACATTGAGCACTAGAGTTGACACTAAGGAGATTAAGGGACACTTAACACAGGACACGTTGGGATACATTGAGCACTAGAGGTGACACTGAGGAGATTAAGGGACACTGAATACAGGACACGTTGGGATACATTGAGCACTAGAGTTGACACTGAGGAGATTAAGGGACACTTAACACAGGACGTTGGGATACATTGAGCACTAGAGGTGACACTGAGGAGATTAAGGGACACTGAATACAGGACACGTTGGGATATTGAGCACTAGAGTTGACACTGAGGAGATTAAGGGACACTGAATACAGGACACGTTGGGATACATTGAGCACTAGAGTTGACACTGAGATTAAGGGACACTTAACACAGGACATGTTGGGATACATTGAGCACTAGAGTTGACACTAAGGAGATTAAGGGACACTTAACACAGGACACGTTGGGATACATTGAGCACTAGAGGTGACATTGAGGAGATTAAGGGACACTGAATACAGGACACGTTGGGATACGTTGAGCACTAGAGTTGACACTGAGGAGATTAAGGGACACTGAATACAGGACATGTTGGGATACATTGAGCACTAGAGTTGACACTGAGGAGATTAAGGGACACTTAACACAGGACACGTTGGGATACATTGAGCACTAGAGTTGACACTGAGGAGATTAAGGGACACTTAACACAGGACATGTTGGGATACATTGAGCACTAGAGTTGACACTGAGGAGATTAAGGGACACTTAACACAGGACACGTTGGGATACATTGAGCACTAGAGGTGACACTGAGGAGATTAAGGGACACTGAATACAGGACACGTTGGGATACATTGAGCACTAGAGTTGACACTGAGGAGATTAAGGGACACTGAATACAGGACACGTTGGGATACATTGAGCACTAGAGTTGACACTGAGATTAAGGGACACTTAACACAGGACACGTTGGGATACAATGAGCACTAGAGTTGACACTGAGGAGATTAAGGGACACTTAACACAGGACACGTTGGGATACATTGAGCACTGGAGTTGACACTGAGGAGATTAAGGGACACTGAATACAGGACACGTTGGGATACATTGAGCACTGGAGTTGACACTGAGGAGATTAAGGGACACTTAACACAGGACACGTTGGGATACATTGAGCACTAGAGTTGACACTGAGGAGATTAAGGGACACTGAATACAGGACACGTTGGGATACATTGAGCACTAGAGTTGACACTGAGGAGATTAAGGGACACTGAATACAGGACACGTTGGGATACATTGAGCACTAGAGTTGACACTGAGGAGATTAAGGGACACTGAATACAGGACACGTTCGGATACATTGAGCACTAGAGTTGACACTGAGGAGATTAAGGGACACTGAATACAGGACACGTTGGGATACATTGAGCACTAGAGTTGACACTGAGGAGATTAAGGGACACTGAATACAGGACACGTTGGGATACATTGAGCACTAGAGTTGACACTGAGGAGATTAAGGGACACTGAATACAGGACACGTTGGGATACATTGAGCACTAGAGTTGACACTGAGGAGATTAAGGGACACTGAATACAGGACACGTTGGGATACATTGAGCACTAGAGTTGACACTGAGATTAAGGGACACTTAACACAGGACACGTTGGGATACATTGAGCACTGGAGTTGACACTGAGGAGATTAAGGGACACTTAACACAGGACACGTTGGGATACATTGAGCACTAGAGTTGACACTGAGGAGATTAAGGGACACTTAACACAGGACACGTTGGGATACATTGAGCACTAGAGTTGACACTGAGGAGATTAAGGGACACTGAATACAGGACACGTTGGGATACATTGAGCACTAGAGTTGACACTGAGGAGATTAAGGGACACTGAATACAGGACATGTTGGGATACATTGAGCACTGGAGTTGACACTGAGGAGATTAAGGGACACTGAATACAGGACATGTTGGGATACATTGAGCACTAGAGTTGACACTGAGGAGATTAAGGGACACTGAATACAGGACACGTTGGGATACATTGAGCACTAGTGTTGACACTGAGGAGATTAAGGGACACTTAACACAGGACACGTTGGGATACATTGAGCACTGGAGTTGACACTGAGGAGATTAAGGGACACTTAACACAGGACACGTTGGGATACATTGAGCACTGGAGTTGACACTGAGGAGATTAAGGGACACTGAATACAGGACACGTTGGGATACATTGAGCACTAGAGTTGACACTGAGGAGATTAAGGGACACTGAATACAGGACACGTTGGGATACATTGAGCACTAGTGTTGACACTGAGGAGATTAAGAGACACTTAACACAGGACACGTTGGGATATATTGAGCACTGGAGTTGACACTGAGGGGATTAAGGGACACTTAACACAGGACACGTTGGGATACATTGAGCACTAGAGTTGACACTGAGGAGATTAAGGGACACTTAACACAGGACACGTTGGGATACATTGAGCGGATCTTTCAAATCGTTATTTGATTAAATATGTAAAAGATATTTATTCCAGATCAAGGCATGTCCATAATGCATATGTTGGAAATACATTTCTTTCAACCATATACTGTATAATATTATGGGTAAGGTTATACAAAAAACGGTTTGGTGTTATTAAGTTATTCTAGCTTTTTGGAATTCTTAGAATTCAGAAGCATTTTCGTTACTAACAACAAACTACAGCGTGTGCAGTTAGTGCACGCGTTACAGTTACTTTCTCTTAAGACTGCAAAAAGTGTGGAAATCTTAATAACGCTAAATCGATTGTTTAACATTGAAAGGTCAATCTATACATTTTGTTTTCACTTAAACACATTTTTAGGTCCTTATTCCATTCTTTAAAGCAGTTTAAATATATACACTATTGAGGATAACTTTAATTCAATATCTTCTAAATTTAGTTCCCTATAAAATTATGTGATTTTGACCCTACTTACCTTTTCCCTCAGGTGTATGGTGTGCGTTTTTTTTACACATCTCTACGATATGTGTTCTAAATTGAAATGTAGGGTCAAAATCACTTCAAATTTTTTTTAAGTATAGTCTTATAAATGTGTTTTCTTTAACAAAGGCTGAAGGTATTCAAAAGAAGGGTAAGAATTATGAAATTTAGTTTATTATTGTTTTAAATTACAGGAAAAAATAGGAAATTTAAAATTATCTAACTATCTGACTTCTTGTTTGGCAAAAATAATAGTTGGCAAAAATAATTCCTGAGGAAAGTATTGTTTTATTATGCTATGAATCATTTTTCCGTATTCCCGTTATGATCTTTACTTATTCCAATATAATTTACTATTTCCATTTTTCATTAAATTAAAATCACTTATTTCCTTGTATTTCATTGTTTATTAACACCCTTTTTTTCCTAAGCATATTTATTTCAAAAGTGGTAAGAAACGTGAATTTATCACTATTTTTGCTTCTCAACGCAGTAAGCCCTGAATGTAACTTGACCACAGGACACTTAACTTCAACGATTTCGGAACTGTAAGGGGCGGGGGTGGCTCAGTCGGTAGCGCGCCCGACTCCTAATCTGTAGTTCCCAGGTTCGAGTCCCAGCTGGGTCAGAGTTGAGATTTATCTCCGCAAAATTCCCTGCCCTGTCCACGGTCAGTAGGGGACACCGATGGGCTTGGAAAGGCCGCCGTCCATCGGATGGGACGTTAAGCCGTGGCCCTCTCCCGTGTGCGGGAGAGCCATACCCTGTGCACGTTAAAGAACACGCTGGATGGCCTAGACTGGAGGCTACCTTCTGTCTCCCAACAGCTGTTCCAGTGGGTTTCCTCCCCCCAACCTTCTCTGAGCCTACGGGGTCCATGTGACCTGGCCATTTAGCCCATGGTGTGCAAAAAAGTACCGCTCAGAGGTAAAACAACCCAACCCAACTCGGAACTGTAACTATCGTATTCATGGGAGTCAAAATTGAAAGAAAAAAAAATTAATATTTCGAGAATTGCAATGCACTCAGGAGCAGAAACATTTTGAATTGTAAGTAATCTATTCCTTTCGACAGATAGAATTTTAGGCCATCCCTGCCATATACATTCGTGTTTCGAACTATATACAAGGTCAGCGTCTTCGAAGGTAGTGAGCAGACTTCTGTGTTATCGATTGGAATTGCCTGCAGATGGGACAACATTAAAGAAGTACGAAAAGTCCTTTCGAAAGTCAAGGAATCACACTATCTGTTTGTCTGTCAAAATCGTTCTCAGTCGATGAGAGGGGGGGGGGGGTGTTGCTCAATAGGTAGTTTGTCAAGTTCATAACCTCATGCTTCCAGATTCGAGTCCCGGTTCAAATTTTCTCCGGTATTTTCCCACTCTGCTCTGGTAGAAAAAAATTAACATGATGAATGGCCTTGATGGGAATCTTTCATCGACAAACAGATGTCCATTAGTTTTTCCTTCCCGTACCTATCCCTTATCCCTTTGTGACTTGGTCTTTAGCCCATTGCATGAAAAAAAGTGCTCGGAAAAGTGCTGCGGGAAAAAAAAGTGCTTTTAAAATAACTCGGAACAAGTGTTCTTTGATCTGATTATGATGGCAAATGAAATCCTTTCCGGACGTATCATAAAGAGTAACAAAGAAACATGCTAATAGCAAATCTTAACAAGTCTATTGCTGTGCAGTTACAGCTTGTGAAAAGATAGAAAGCCATTTTATCGTTGATTGGATTTCGGTATAATATCTATTATCTTAAAACTTTTACATGCCTTTTAAACGTAACGGGTACTAGACACTGATGTAGAGGTATTAATATGATAATGTTTAAGGGACAAGGAAAAACTTCATTGAAATACATGCAACTTTCCCACGTGAATTTATAAGACTTAATAGGATCTGATGACCGTAACGATCTGTCTTTCATTCTTTAAGAAAAGCATGATTTTTTTTTTCATTTTTTTTACATAATTTTTTTATTCAAAGTACTTTTAGGTACTTTGTCTAACCGTAAGTACAAAAAATAACGGCACGAGCTGGGTCGGGTTGTTTTACCTCTGAGCGGCACTTTTTTGCACACCATGGACTAAATGGCCAGGTAACATGGACCCCGAAGGCTCAGAGAAGGTTGGGGGAGGGGACCCACTGGAACAGCTGTTGGGAGACAGATAGTAGCCTCCCGTCAAGGCCATCCAGCGTGTTCTTTAACGTTGGGTTGTTTTACCTCTGAGCGGCACTTTTTTGCACACCATGGACTAAATGGCCAGGTCACATGGACCCCGAAGGCTCAGAGAAGGTTGGGGGAGGGGACCCACTGGAACAGCTGTTGGGAGACAGATGGTAGCCTCCCGTCAAGGCCATCCAGCGTGTTCTTTAACGTTGGGTTGTTTTTCCTCTGAGCGGCACTTTTTTGCACACCATGGACTAAATGGCCAGGTCACATGGACCCCGAAGGCTCAGAGAAGGTTGGGGGAGGGGACCCACTGGAACAGCTGTTGGGAGACAGATAGTAGCCTCCCGTCAAGGCCATCCAGCGTGTTCTTTAACGTTGGGTTGTTTTACCTCTGAGCGGCACTTTTTTGCACACCATGGACTAAATGGCCAGGTCACATGGACCCCGAAGGCTCAGAGAAGGTTGGGGGAGGGGACCCACTGGAACAGCTGTTGGGAGACAGATGGTAGCCTCCCGTCAAGGCCATCCAGCGTGTTCTTTAACGTTGGGTTGTTTTACCTCTGAGCGGCACTTTTTTGCACACTATGAACTAAATGGCCAGGACTAATGAACCCCGAAGGCTCAGAGAAGGTTGGGGGAGGGGACCCACTGGAACAGCTGTTGGGAGACAGATGGTAGCCTCCCGTCAAGGCCATCCAGCGTGTTCTTTAACGTTGGGTTGTTTTACCTCTGAGCGGCACTTTTTTGCACACCATGGACTAAATGGCCAGGTTACATGGACCCCGAAGGCTCAGAAGGTTGGGGGAGGGGACCCACTGGAACAGCTGTTGGGAGACAGATGGTAGCCTCCCGTCAAGGCCATCCAGCGTGTTCTTTAACGTTGGGTTGTTTTACCTCTGAGCGGCACTTTTTTGCACACCATGGACTAAATGGCCAGGTCACATGGACCCCGAAGGCTCAGAGAAGGTTGGGGGAGGGGACCCACTGGAACAGCTGTTGGGAGACAGATGGTAGCCTCCCGTCAAGGCCATCCAGCGTGTTCTTTAACGTTGGGTTGTTTTACCTCTGAGCGGCATTTTTTTGCACACCATGGACTAAATGGTCAGGTCACATGAACCCCGAAGGCTCAGAGAAGGTTGGGGGAGGGGACCCACTGGAACAGCTGTTGGGAGACAGATGGTAGCCTCCCGTCAAGGCCATCCAGCGTGTTCTTTAACGTTGGGTTGTTTTACCTCTGAGCGGCACTTTTTTGCACACTATGGACTAAATGGCCAGGTCACATGGACCCCGAAGGCTCAGAGAAGGTTGGGGGAGGGGACCCACTGGAACAGCTGTTGGGAGACAGATGGTAGCCTCTCGTCAAGGCCATCCAGCGTGTTCTTTAACGTTGGGTTGTTTTACCTCTGAGCGGCACTTTTTTGCACACCATGGACTAAATGGCCAGGTCACATGGACCCCGAAGGCTCAGAGAAGGTTGGGGGAGGGGACCCACTAGAACAGCTGTTGGGAGACAGATGGTAGCCTCCCATCAAGGCCATTCAGCGTGTTCTTTAACGTGCACAGAGTATGGCTCTCCCGCACACGGGGCCACGGCTTAACGTCCCACCCGACGGACGGTGGCCTTTCCAAGCCCATCGGTGTCCCTACTGACCGTGGGCAGGGCGGGGAATTTTGCGGAGGTAAAGACTAACTGGAATTAAACTACCCATTATGCGCTTATTGACTCTTGTCAGACATCAGTGACGGAGCCACCACGTTAAAGAAAAAATTACTTTGACAATATAAAATTGCTATTACGTTTAAAAACTTTTTTCAGTTTAAAGAGCAAATATTTTTACTTTCTGTTTTTGACATTATGCTTAAATAACGAATTACATGAAAGAACTTAAGCAATATTTTTTACTTCTCAACTTTTCGAACTGTAATATTTAAAGGGTGCATTCGAAAAGTAACTGTGCAGTTGTGGTTTTTTATTTATTTAACACCCGGCACACCTTGGTGAGTTTGGTGTTAAATAAGTACAGTAAATTAAAAATATAATCATTATTTAATTATTAATTTAATAAAGTGTGGTGGTGGTTATGTAGTAATTTACAGTCGCTCAAAAAAGTATCCGAACACCATGGTTGATTACAGACTTGAGAAAAAATATCTGGGAACGATTTTTTTACAAATTAGTGATCTGGCAACCTTCATGTCACGTGATTACAGAATTCAGGAAAAATATCTGGAGCGTGTACAGCAACTGTACACGCTCCAGTTACCGTTCACAGCAAACTGGAGCGCGTGCAGTTACTGCACACGCTCCAGTTTGCTGTGAACGGTAACTGCACACGCTCAATATTTCCGTGAGTGAGCCTACACGATCTAGTATCAAAATAATATGACCACCTACAGTCGTTCAAAAAAGTATCCGAACACTATGGTTGATTACAGAATTCAGAAAAAATATCTGCCAACGATTTTTTTTTTGGAAATCAGTGATCTGGCAACCTTCGTGTCACGTGACACGAAGGTTGCCAGATCACTAATTTCTAAAAAAATCGTTGCCAGATATTTTTTCCGAAGTCTGTAATCAACCATGGTGTTCGGATACTTTTTTGAGCGACTGTACGACCTGGCAATACTATCAGAGATCGCAAGCAACACAAAACACTACTTGTTATCAATTTGTGTAGAGTAACGCGTTAGTTAATTCCCTTGGAGCGATGTTATCCCTAGAAGGACTAGTTTTTCTGATTGAGCACGTGTTTCATGAAGTTCCAGTACAAAAGAGAAGTGAAATTCCATTCTCAGAATAGTTCCCGAAAGTGCAGTCTCTCATCGCAGTGCAGTTCGAAAATTGACGAGCAAATTTGGTGAAACAGGATCTGTGGCAGATGCACTACAGAGCAGATGGCCAACAGTACTTATGAACGACAAACTGCACGAAATGCTTCGCAGCTCCTCCTAATCCATGGAAAGTTTTATAGGGCAGGAAACCAATGTAGCCATTTGTACTGCTCACAAAGTTTACACGTGATAAATCGAAATTGTATCTACATAATTTCAGCTGTACATGAACAGAAGTCGACGGACAGATCTCATACAGGAAAAAGACGAAGATGTTGTGGGTGATGCATTTTACACTGACGAGGCGGGGTTGCATCTGTCGGGCTACGTAAATTCGAAGCTCTGGTCTTCAGAAAACCCTCGTGTAATTCACCAAGCACCTTTGCACGATCGAAAGATTGGTGTATGGATTGCCATTTCCCGGAAACGAATCATCGGTCTGAGTTTCTTCCATCAATTAATCGACTCTTGTTAAAGCTTAGGTGAAGATATTTTGTTTCCGTTAATTTCACAGCTGGACCAGAATGAATATCGACAACACCTACTTTCAACAGGATAGGTAACAGCTCACACAAACAATGATTCCATGAAGCTGCTGGATTAAGTTTTTTTTGGAGAGAGAGAGTAATTTCTAAAGGGGTCCCAAGATCATCAGATCTTACACCAGCATATTTTTTTTGGGGAGTTGCAAGGCAAAGGTCGATGAATAATCCCCACGTGTCAAACGAACTCAAAACTGCAATTAATAGTCTATGCAGTCAATCACATGGGAGTCCTCCCATGTCATTGACTGCATAAACTGGCTGTTATTGTAAAGGTGTTTGGCAATAAAATTAAGTGTATTAATGCATATTAAGAAGCAAGAGGCTGTCACTTCTAACACTACTTCTAGTCACACACATTTCTTACAATCTCTATGTGTTGTATTACATGATATGTGGTTAACTGCACAGTGACTTTTTGAAAACCTTGTATAATTACAGATTCGAAATTTTGCCAAAAAGGTCGATAACTAAAACTATGCGATATGTTTTTCAGAAATTTGCTTCCATTCCTTCCCACGCTGAAATGACTTCTACCAAAAACTCGGCCTCGTCGAATTTTTTTTGCTCTACCGTTTCTCAGCCTCGGTGCTTTTAGAAGAGAATTAATTTTTGACGAGTTACTTCAGCCTCGCTCGCCACACCGGGGAAAAGTGACAACATTTCCAAAAATGTATAAAATCCAAGTGAACATACGAAGCATCACAACCTGTCGAAGAGCCCACATAAAGTTACTGAGAATGAATTGGTGAAAGAAAGGACAGATTGGAGTGTCCAGCAACAGTCGAAATCCACGATGCCAATATATACAAATGGAGTCACTGTGGCGCAGAATTCGGGCTATGTCGATTCCCTGAATAGCTAAGCAAGATTACTGTCAGACGGGGATAGGGAAATTGCGCATCCGCAGACTTCTGAATTTTCTCCAGAAGCAGAGATAAGCGAGGAGCACGAGGCTGAGCATGGAGGAGATCCATCCGATGAGGGACAAGCCGACAATGAGCTCCACACTGCACACTCCTTTGTCCACTTCCTCCATCGGGTAGTCCGTCAGCAGGGGAACGAAGTGGTTCCAAAAGGTCATTCGTTCTGCCTCGTACGACCTTCCCAAACGAAGCTGCTGGCCGAGCTTTGCATACGACTCTTCTTCGATGGTGTATTCTTCCCAAGTGAAATTCAGACTAGACTGATGTTGATGCTCCGGAGTAGGATTGCTGTCAGCAAAAGACAAAATCTAATCACAAAAGTATACATGGATTGCACACAAATAGTAAGCTAAAGTAAGTAATAATGTTTGGTTGATGGTTGTAATATTTATCATGTTTTATAAGCTATCATGACAACAGCTGTCTTAACCTTCTTACATTGAGGCAATTTTTACTTCTATGTGAAGAGAATATCAAGTACTTCTATGTTAAATTACTGTCCTTTAAAAAAAACAAATAAGTTAACTTACTAACACAATTTTCGTAAGTAAAACCATTTTGAAATAAGTAACGATAAAACGTTACTTTGCCCATTTAAGGGTTAAGAATAAAGCGTAGCTAGGAAACCACTTGTGGCCTCGTGCAGAGAATTTGCAGACTTTTAAAAATTTGCTACCCGAAATAAAAATAAATAAAATCCTCAAGCAGCTGCTTGCCACAGAGGTCTGACAGGAGCCTGTCAGTTTATATGCCAGAGTAGAAGATCTGTGAGGTTGGCAGGACCTCAGCAGTAAAACAACACGAACATCCATGCCTTACCCGGGACTCGAACCCAGGTTTCTTAGATCAGTAGCCAAGCGCGCTAACCAAAGATATATAAAACAAAGTTAAAATTTGATCACACAGAGTTTATTACTGATTACGCATTCGAATAATAGTTCAAAAGAACTATCTCCTTTTCTAAAAGCTTTTATAATTATACATAATACATACTGATATATAAAATATAATAGTACAGTCGCTCAAAAAAGTATCCGAACACTATGGTTGATTACAGAATCCAGAAAAAATATTTGGCAACGATTTTTTTTAGAAATTAGTTATCTGGCAACTTCGTGTCACGTGACACGAAGTTGCCAGATTACTAATTTCTAAAAAAATCTTTGCCAGATATTTTTTCTGAATTCTGTAATCAACCATAGTGTTCGGATACTTTTTTGAGCGACTGTACAAAATGGTAGTAAAGTTCGAAAACAATTTCCTACAGTTTCTCCTTAGGTCCCAGATTTTGGCCTCTGCTTCATGCGAGTTCTTATAAAGTGCTGCAACTGACTACAATTAATTTTCTCGAGAATGGACTTCGCTAAGACATTTTTGATTTTACAAAACCTATGATTCTGGGAAAACGCCTCGCAAAACGAGAAAAACTTGCAAAAAAATCTAGGAATCTTTAACAGATCCTGGAAAAAATTTTGAAATTTTGAAAGAGAGAAAAAGACCTTGCAAAGTTCTAAACAAAAACCGTAAATTGTAAGAATCTCGAAAAAGTGTCTTCGTCAAAGCACTTCTGCTCTGAGCATTCCGAAATCTAAGACTGCAACTGACTGGTGGTCAACTTTGTTTCTACCCAGGAACAGGGCTGCGATATTTGAAGCAACACAGAAGAGAACGCTGAATTGAGCAGATTTCGGAGAGAGAAAACTTTCATGGTAAAACTATATGTTTTGCAGGAAGAAGAAAAAAAAAATTTTTCATTTCATAGAAATAGTAATTTCTAAAAAATATTAAACGTTTTTCTTCCACTTCGAAAGCAATTTTTTTTTTATCGTAGGCTTTGGACAGAATAAAGGGAAAGTTAGAATTAACTGAAGTTGCTTCTCGAGAAATATACTACTTCCAAAATTCTCGCTTCTCGACAAATAATTATTTTAGTTCCTCGAGAAATCTGGAAAAAAATTATTATTTTACTATAATAAAAGAAATTTAAAAATATCATGTATGATGTTAATTTAAATGTTCGAATGGCTTGATGTCTCAGTACATTTGGAAAATTAAAAAAAAATATCAAGGGGAGTACAAATATACAAACATGTACAGTCGCTCAAAAAAGTATCCGAACACTATGGTTGATTGCAAAATTCAGAAAAAATATCTGGCATTGATTTTTTTTTAGATTTTAGTGATCTGGCAACCTTCGTGTCACGTGATTACAGAATTCAGGAAAAATATCTGGAGCGTGTACAGCAACTGTACACGCTCCAGTTACCGTTCACAGCAAACTGGAACGTGTGCAGTTGCTGCACATGCTCCAGTTTGCTGTGAACGGTAACTGCACACGCTCAATATTTCCGTGAGTGAGCCCACACGATCTAGTATCAAAATAATATGACCACCTACAGTCGCTCAAAAAAGTATCCGAACGCTATGGTTGATTACAGAATTCAGAAAAAATATCTGGCAACGATTTTTTTTTAGAAATTAGTCATCTGGCAACCTTCGTGTCACGTGACACGAAAGTTGAATAATAAGAAAAATAATAATAAAAAAGAAGTGGAGTAATATATTTTCTGCAATCAACCATAGCGTTCGGATACTTTTTTGAGCGACATAGGTGGTCATATTATTTTGGATAATAATAATTATTTTGGATAATTTATTAGTCATATTATGAAATTATATGACCAGGGATCATAGGAGGTGGTCATATTATTTTGATACTAGATCGTGTGGGCTCACTCACGGAAATATTGAGCGTGTGCAGTTACCGTTCACAGCAAACTGGAGCGTGTGCAGTAATTGCACACGCTCCAGTTTGCTGTGAACGGTAACAGCAACTGTACACGCAACTGTACACGCTCCAGTTACCGTTCACAGCAAACTGGAGCGTGTGCAGTTACTGCACACGCTCCAGTTTGCTGTGAACGGTAACTGGAGCGTGTACAGTTGCTGTACACGCTCCAGATATTTTTCCTGAATTCTGTAATCACGTGACACGAAGGTTGCCAGATGACTAATTTCTAAAAAAAAATCCATGCCAGATATTTTTTCTGAATTCTGTAATCAACCATAGCGTTCGGATACTTTTTGAGCGACTGTACAGAAATTGCATAACTATTTGACAGATATGTAAATAAAATGCCAATAAGCTGCATAGACGAAGACAAATGTATAATATGAAAATGAATATATTAGTAAAGGTAAAGTAAATGGAGGAATGTATAAAATATATACATCTGAAGTAAAAAATTAAAAACAATGGATTATATTAGATGATTGAACCGGGGGAAAAAGGATTACGAATAATCCAGAGCAATAGCAAAAGAAAGATGGGAGAGAAGAATGAGGTGAGGAAACAGTGTTGGTCAAAGGAATATTATAATAGATCAATATATAAAGAGATCAATATATTATAGGAATATTATAATAGATCAATATATAAAGAGATCAATATATTATAGGAATATTATAATAGATCAATATATAAAGAGATCAATATATTATAGGAATATTATAATTATCAATATTCTAATAGAAGTGGAGTAATATATTTTGTGAATTTGTTTTAGAATTTAACGTCGTGATATCGCTCGATAGAGAGTTCCAAGTTGAGACTGCCTGAAAAGCAAAAGAAATTTCACCATAATTAGCTTTGAAAATCTTGGGATTAGAAATCATTTTATTATCAGAGTGAAGGATGTGGCGATGTGGTAATTGCATGTGGGTTGCAAGAGTGAATGATGGGAGTGGTACTTTTTATAATGTCGTGAAATGGGGTAATAAATAGCAGCTTTCTTCTAGATTCAAGAATGGGAATTTGATAGTTGGAAAGAATATCAGTAAGGGTTAGAGATTATCGTTTGTTAAAATAGATTTTGATGATGATTTTGAAAGCATTTTTAACTTTTTTTCTAAGTTATAACAACTCTTTTTGTTAATACCAAAAAGAGTGGAAGCACAGTATTCGCATTTCGGTAGGATCTAAATTCTATGGAATAATGGAGCATAGGAGGATATATAGTTTCGAATATACCTCAATGTATATAAGTTCTTTTAGGAGATTCAGCAATTTTGTCACAAAAAGTGACAGTTTTTTTATGTCAAGTCCAAGTCAAGATTTTTATCTAGAGCCATGGCTAAATACTTCATTGAAATGGAAACTGCAAATACGGGTGTTATTACTTTTAATATAAATCACGAATAGGGAGAATTTGTGGTTGAAAGAAAAACATGTTTTTTTAATATTGACAGTGAATCCATTTTTTGGATACCAAGAAAGTACATCATGAACTATTTTCTTGTTTTAGTGTTTTCGTTTAATTTTATATTTCGTGTTTTAGAAAAGTGAAAGAGTTGGAGGTGAAAAAAAACAATCGTTTGCGCACATAAAAATATTGCAATTAGTGGAGGATTCTGGGAGATCATTAACAGAAAGAATCGGGCTAAGAATGGCACCATGTGGTACCCCTATTAATGTTTAGAGATGTAGAAATCTCATTAGTGTTTAATTTAGTTCAAATACCACGGTCGTTCAGATAATGTTTCAACCAAGAAAGATCTAAGGGCGAGAGATTAAAATTATAACCGATTTGTGGAAGATAAGGTTGTGTTCAAATGAATCAAAATGCTTTGAGATGTCAAGTGCAAACCACTCCCACAATCGTTCTCACTTTGCTGTCTAAAGTCATTCTTCATTAACAAGAACTTTCACGAGAGTTTCAGTTGACCGATTTTTCCTAAATCCGAATTATCTGTAAGAAAACAAAAAAATTTTTGAACAAAAAACGATAATTGAGTCTCCACGACTTTTTCTAAAATTTTGCTTAAAGTACAGTCGCTCAAAAAAAAATCCGAACACTATGATTGATTACAGAATTCAGAAAAAATATCTGGAAACGATTTTTTTAGAAATTAGTGATCTGGCAACCTTCGTGTCACGTGATTACAGAATTCAGGAAAAATATCTGGAGTGTGTACAGCACCTGTACACGCTCTAGTTACCGTTCACAGGAAACTGGAGCGTGTGCAGTTACTGCACACGCTCCAGTTTGCTATGAACGGTAACTGCACACGCTCAATATTTCCGTGAGTGAGCCCACACGATCTAGTATCAAAATAATATGACCACCTACAGTCGCTCAAAAAAGTATCAGAACGCTATGGTTGATTACAGAATTCAGAAAAAATATCTGGCAACGATTTTTTTAGAAATTAGTGATCTGGCAACCTTTGTGTCACGTGTCACGAAGGTTGCCAGATCACTAATTTCTAAAAAAAAATCGGTGCCACATATTTTTTCTGAATATATTCAACCATAGTGTTCAGATACTTTTTTGAGCGACTGTACCGGCGGAAAGGCAAAGCCACTTTCATCCTTTGGAAATTTTACCTAATTGACAAATGTGTAATTGACTTCTTTGAAATGTATAAATTAACACCAAACAAAAACTTCTTTAGTTAATTCTCTTTTAATTAACTCTAAGATCAACATGAAGGCAAAAGGAAAGAAATTTCTCGACTTCATGAAAAGGAAAAGTTTATCAGATGAAGCAAAGATGCCTTATGTTTTTTAACGTATCACTCTAAATACAATACTTAAGTAGTTATTTTCACTAAAATTGTTATATTGGAAACAAAAAATGAAACAGAAAATCGTTTGTTTAATAATGATATTATTTTTAGTTTCTTTTTGGTTTCAAAAATAAATGCAAAGTCAAATATTTTTTACTTTGCTTGGAAATTGCAAATATTTGTTTTATAATTTGAATTTTGTTATTTTGTTAATAAGTACAATTTTAGTTATTTTAATTAAAGATTTAAGAAAAATCTACAAAAAAAAACAATTATTTTACATAGAATTAGATTTTTTAGCAATTCTCGAGAATTCGGATGTGATTACAGATACTCGAGATTTCAAAATTGTCGGGAAATCAGAGACTCAATAACTACTTACTGTAGCTTACAGTATATAAGACATGACCATTTTTTTTTTCAAAATAAAAGGTTTTAGAAAAACGACCTTGCATTTAATATGTGAAGTCGTGATAATTATCGCCGAGGATTGGGGTGGGGGGGGGGGGGGGGGGCTGAGGGCTCGCCCCCCTGAAATGTTTTTATTATATATTTAAACAGAGAAATATGTCTGGTATCCTGTTATTGTATGTGAGCCCCTCCCCCCACCTGAGAATTTAAAAACCCGGCGCCAGTGTTCACGAGTCTTCCGTAGGCTAACGAATCCTCCTGAAAAACGCCGACAGTCATCCCCGTCGTTGCATGGCAACGATGAGGATCAGTTTGCGTTGTGCGAAGCATATAAATGAACATTCAATAAAACCTTTTGATAAGACCATTGATTTATTTGTCATATTATGAAATTTGGAATTAACTGTAGTTTTGGATAAAATGATCACAAATACCACAAAAACATTTTTTTTAGAGGCCGTGATCTGTTTACTGAACATCGTGGATTAACATTCGATCAACGCAAAGATCATTCTCCCAAGGAATTTAAAGAATCAAGGGACTATCATGAACTTAGGAAATGAATTTTATGCACTACATTTGGAACACTGTCCTTTTTCATACTGTTACACAAACTTGACGTTTTCTCTCGCATGCTACTGAGTTTATCTACCAGAATTATCACTGAAGACTTATTCCATTTATACTGACTTACTGTGTCATGTTCCATAAGAGTACGAGCGAAAATTAAATTCCTAAATACATTCAAGCGTTTCTTTCTTAAATATTCCGTTGGAACGCCTTATATGCCGTAAAATGCGATAACTAATTTCTTAAGTGTTGAATGGCATAGCATTTGTTAACTTGCTATAAAACGAATAGAGATTTTAGACAATGAAATGCAAAGATCTGGAGAAAAAGTGAACAGCTCTAATATTTGCAAGAAGAGATATTTTCTTGTACTTACCCATATTTCGCAAAATCAACCCATAATTTGATCATGGAGTTTGAAACTTCTCTGTCTTCCGGTAATCTGAGGGCATTGTGAAGATTCATATGGGGAAAGCCAAAAATGTAATAGAGTTCACTTTCGTGATACGAACCTAGGAAAATTCAAAATAGTAAACATATGTATCATTTGTAATATATATATATTGGGAATACCAGTCTTTCAGAATTATTAAATTAGCATTAAACACTATGAAGATAATAGAATCGTCAGCAGATACATTAAGACCACTAATTTGGAAGAAACGAATACAACAGCTTACAGTTAAAGTGTTGCTCCTAATATACTGAATAAGGTTCAGTTGTCCACGAACACTATTTTTTTCATTTCAATAGAAAACAGTTACTGATGATTAGTTAATTTGATTTTGACTTAAAATCGAAGCATTCCGAAATTTTATCCAAAGAAACTTAATTTTTTTAGTGTCACGAACTGTACAAAATAAAGTTTTCTAAAATAAAAGTTTGTTAAAGCGAGCCCTTGAAAGCTCAAGTGAAGGTACAGTAGCTCAAAAAAGTATCCGAACACTATGGTTGATTACAGAATTCAGAAAAAATATCTGGCAACGATTTTTTTTAGAAAAAAGTGATCTGGCAACCTTTGTGTCACGTGACACGAAGGTTGCCTGATCAGTAATTTCTAAATAAATCGTTGCAGATATTTTGTCTGAAATCTGTAATCAACCATAGTGTTAGGGTACTTTTTTGAGCGACTGTAGGTGGTCATATTATTTTGATACTAGATCGTGTGGGCTCACTCACGGTAATATTGAGCGTGTGGGACTGGAACCTGGCGATTGCAGATCACGAGCATGGATGGCTAACTGGAGAGTGTGCAGTAACTGCACACGCTCGAGTTTACTGTGAACGGTAACTGGAGCGTGTACAGTTGTTGTACACGCTCCAGATATTTTTTCTGAAATCTGTAATCAACCATAGTGTTAGGATACTTTTTTGAGCGACTGTACACTTGTTGCACCTGAAGAAAACATCGATCATCATGGCATAAGAACAAGAGAGGCGATGAAAATAAATAAGACCGACTTTTCGATCAGACTTACTTCCAATCTGAATAGCTATCATTCAGTGACCAATTGATTAATTGATTAGGAACATCCTCATGTTATGTCAATAGGGGGTCGGATTCAGAGTTCTGCAACACCTTGAATAAGTTTGTTTACAAAAATGTGACAGAAAATAAACATATCAGTGAAATCTATCAGAATTTTAACTTTTCGATAACATTCCGTTCTGTATTTTAAAATGTATTCAAGTTGAAACGTTTGATAACTTAGCTCGTTCCAAAAAAAAAAACGTTAAAAGATGTTTAAAATCGAATAATTGTTGAACAAACTTTTAAGGTTGGGTTGGGTTGTTTTACCTCTGAGCGGCACTTTTTTGCACACCATGGGCTAAATGGCCAGGTCACATGGACCCCGAAGGCTCAGAGAAGGTTGGGGAAGGGGACCCACTGGAACAGCTGTTCGGAGACAGATGGTAGCCTCCCGTCAAGGCCATCCAGCGTGTTCTTTAACGTGCACAGGGTATGGCTCTCCCACACACGGGGACAAGGCTTAACGTCCCATCCGACGGACGGCGGCCTTTCAAAGCCCATCGGTGTCCCCTACTGACCGTGGGCAGGGCGGGGAGTTTTGCGTCGATAAATAACAACGCTGACCCAGCTGGGACTCCAAACTTTTAAGAATATGCCTATACATTTAAGTAAGAAAGTTAACTTAAAAATGATGACTAAGGCTTTCATTTTCAACCTTTTAGAAACAATAACTTTTCAGGTCACTTATTTTACTTTGTTCAAAATTCCAGCTTACAAGGGGGGGGAGTCAGTCGGTAGCCATCAATGCTCGTGATCTGCAATCGCCAGGTTCCAGTCCCACCTGGCCCAGCGTTTAGATTTATATTTGCTAAACCCCACCCTGCTGTTGGTCAGAAAGGGGACACCGATGGGTTTCTTAGAAAGCTGCCGTTCATCTGATGAAACTTAAAGCAGTTTCCCCTTTGCACGGGGGCGGGGGTGGCTCAGTCGGTAGCGCGCCAGGCTCGTAATCTGTAGTTCCCAGGTTCGAGTCCCAGCTGGGTCAGCGTTGAGATTTATCTCCGCAAAAATTCCCCGCCCTGCCCACGGTCAGTAGGGGACACCGATGGGCTTGGAAAGGCCGCCGTCCGTCGGATGGGACGTTAAGCCGTGGCCCCGTGTGTGGGAGAGCCATACCCTGTGCACGTTAAAGAACACGCTGGATGGCATTGACGGGAGGCTACCATCTGTCTCCCAACAGCTGTTCCAGTGGGTCCCCTCCCCCAACCTTCTCTGAGCCTTCGGGGTCCATGTGACCTGGCCATTTAGCCCATGGTGTGCAAAAAAGTGCCGCTCAGAGGTAAAACAACCCAACCCCTTTGCACGTTAAAACTCGTGATGTCTTGACAGGAACGCAATAGCCTCGATCGAAGACTTACATCTGTCTCCTAACAACCGTCCAGTGGATTCCCTCCGCCCAACCTTCTCTGATCCCTAGGGGTCTTTGTGACCTGGCCATAAAGCCATTATATGCAAAAAAGTACCTCTCAGAGGTAAAACACACAATCTAGTTTACATGACAATTGGAATTCTTAAAGAATAGTGTTGGAAATCGAGTTTAGATAGATTTGATTGAGAATTTTAATTTATCTTCAATCAATTTTCTCCATATACTCTTATTTAGGAAGTTACTGATCTCGTATCTGACTACTTATTGCGCAATATTAGTCTGTTCTTAATAAAGGTCCTCTTAATTCATAAGAAAGTTCATATGAATTAAGTGGCCACTTTATTAAGGAATAGATCCGTGTTACATCATTTGTAGTATACCACAAAGTGGTGTTAAGGTTTTCACACCATTCTCGTATTTAATACCACATTGTGGCGAAATATAGCCGTCCCATGGCCGAGTGGTTAGCACGCTTGGCTACTGATCTAAGGGAACTGGGTTCGAGCACCGGGTAAGGCATGGATGTGTGTGTGTGTGTGTGTTGTTTTTCTGCTGAGGTCCTGCCATCCTCTCAGACCTTCTACTTTGGCATATAAACTGACAGGCTCCTGTCAGACCTCTGTGGCAAGCAGCTGCTTGAGGGGGTATTTTTTTTTGTGGCGAAATGCAACACCAATTCTTAGAAGTTGATTTGCTGTGTTCGGTGTATGGCAAAGAAGAATTGTAGACAAAGCAACGGACAGTGTTCTTGCCAGCATTCAAGAATGCAAGAAACTGATGCCATATTTGCAATTTGGAGTTATAGCAATATCCGAGTTAGGCAAGTTTCCTATAAATTAGCCACTTAATAATTTTTCTAAAGTGTGTTTTTCCACTGTTACCTTTTGGCAAGAGAAATCATTTCAATATTTTTTTAAACCTGTGGCATTACTTACTCTAAGGTACAGTCGCTCAAAAAAGCATCCGAACGCTATGGTTGATTACAGAATTCAGAAAAAAATATCTGGCAACGATTTTTTTAGAGATTCTAAAAAAATCGTTGCCAGATATTTTTATATCTAAAAAACGTTGCGTTTTTTTTAGAGATTCTAAAAAAATCGTTGCCAGATATTTTTTCCTGAATTCTGTAATCAACCATAGCGTTCGGATGCTTTTTTGGAGCGACTGTACCTTAGAGTAAGTAATGCCACAGGTTTAAAAAAAATATTGAAATGATTTCTCTTGCCAAAAGGTAACAGTGAAAACACACACTTTAGATAACACACTTTAGACTTTTTTTTCAGATATTTTTTTCTGAATTCTGTAATCAATCATTAGTGTTCGGATACTTTTTTGAGCGACTGTAACTTTCGATTTCTAAAATGTCCACATCATACGAGGCTGAAATTAACAATTACTTCATTCAACCTCGAAAAGAAATCATACTCTTGGATTTGTTGATTTTCGTTATATGTCTTTGTCATCATTCTGCAATACTTTTAAAAGTATTTAAAAAACTGAAATTAATCGATTCTTTTAAAAATTCTTAATGGATGTGTGTGTGTTGTTTTTCTGCTGAGGTCCTGCCATCCTCTCAGACCTTCTACTATGGCATATAAACTGATAGGCTCCTGTCAGACCTCTGTGGCAAGCAGCTGCTTGAGGGGGTATTTATTTTTTTTATTTTTTTTATAATACTATTTTAAAGAATTTTTTTGCTATTCTATATTTATTCAATGATTATTTCTATTTCTCAGCATAAAAATTAGCAAATAATTTTACAAGAATCGTCACTTTCCCCAAAAGATTAAAAGTAAAAAGTAATAGCATAAACATTTACACTTGTTCGTGTTAGTTTCGCTTCCCGAGTGTAAATGTTCACCAGAATATGATGTTATGTGAGCTTGACAACTGATTAAAAGAACCTGTGTTCGAGCTCCCGGTAAGGCATCGATGTTTGTGTTGTCTTTCTGCTGAGGCCTCGCCATTCTCACAGACCTTCTACTTTAGAATATAAACTGACAGGCTCCTCTCGGACCTCTGTGGCAAGCAGCTGCTTCAGGGAATATTTATTCATTCATTTTATTCTGGTGTTAGGTAGAATATAGTAGTACTTTATTACGCTTTTAGTTTATGTGCAACGTGTTATCAAAATATGGTATTTCTTTCCACCATATTATGGTGAAAGGTTACACGTCATTCTACTTTGTACCACATTATGTGCTCTACCAGGTTACTGACTTATTTTGATTACTTCATATATTTTACAAATAGTAGGTATCTCTCGATTTACATATAGTTACGTTGGCAACAGTGGTAGTATAACTAGAAATTTTCTTTCCCAATAACAAATAAACGGAGGTTGCTTTCCAAATATTTAGCTAAATTCACTTTATGAAATTATCTTATTTCTGGTTTTGACTCTTATTAAACAGAGAAGTTTTTAAAACGCTTCCTCTCTATTTTTTGATTGAAATGTATCTGATATCCTGTTCGAATGGCATTTAATTAGTAATTAGTTTGAAATTTTTATTCACTTTCAATTATTTTTGTTTCTTCTCTTGTGTGATTTTTTTTATTGAAAAAGACCAATTCATTTAATTTTAATACAATTTATTTTAGTCGTTTACAAATTCTAATTTTTTATGCCACACCCTTGTTTCCCAAACTGTGTTTCAAGAGATGTTAAAAGGTATCCATGAAAAAAAAATAATTCATTAAAATGTAGGAAAAGAAAGCTAGGAGAAATGAAGTTAATTCATTTCATCGACAATTTGCCAAAATAAAAGCATTTGTTAATGGTTCGTGTTCCATTAATGTATCTAAGTAGAGAAGTATTCGATGGTTAAATAAGTTTTGGGATCCTCTGTGCTTAACAAATAATTTCTGTATTATTTCACTATATTGTTGCGAATTACAAAATGGATAGGCACTGAGCGTGAGTATTAATAACTATATTTTAAAACCAATTACAATTCAATGCAAATTGTTATAAAGAAAATATGGATGAAGTACCTTATAAACAAATTAACTATTATCATGCATAAGTCATTAACCTTTCTGTACAGAGTATACAATATCAGCTCTGTCTGTTCTACTAAATACTACCTCTTCACTTTGTTTACCATGTCACTTGAATATCTTCAGACGTAAACAAACTCTCGTCCTGTACTAGTTCACTAAACTTATCACACTAGCAAAATAAAAAAAAGACCGCCCGCGCACACATCACATAAAAGATACTTATTTTCACTTAACGCGCAATAACTCAGACCATCTGAACGTCCTTTCAGATCTCACAACTTTTAACACACTGCCTGTTCTTTTTCTAATTCTCCCGAATCGTTCCAAGTTCCAATTCGTTGGCTAATTAAATCTCTCGTAGAAGCACACACGAGGGTTTAAGTCACGTTAAGTCATGAAGTCACTGATGCTCGTTCATCTGTCGTAACACTATACAGTATATTAAGGAGAAAAATATGTGAGAGGGATGTGTCACTTATCTGTGTTTGTTTATTTCAACAGGGGGGAATATTTATGGGCATAATCATGCCCATAATGCAGTTACTTAGGTTAAAATTAAGTTTCGTATTTTTGGTCAAAGAAAAAGATAAACTGAACTTCTGGCGAGTTACATAACGATTTTTTAATAACTTTTTCACTATTCAGGGTCGTCATCAGGATTTCGTCAGGAAGAAATGGTGGAAGTTGGAGGGGGGGGGGACAGAAAGAAAACAAAACAATGGATATCGTCCAAGAGAATGGACGAATGGGCCAAGGGGCGATTCTGAAACTCACAGTTTATACTTCTATTGATTAATAGAGACATAATGCAGTAGGGCTCGTCTATCGCGTGGGATTCTTTTTGAAGAACGCCGCCAAAGGCAAATCCACATAATGAAGGTTTAGTTAGGGTAAATAAACATTTTAAATTCAATAGCAAACAGCACGCGAAATCTTCGCAGGCTTTTTTGTTCTAATCTTCGAAAAAAGTATCCTCCCAAAAATGTTGTACATCAAATGCAAGAAATTGGACTGTTTACCTCTGAGCGGTACCTTTTTTTTGCACAATGGCTAAATAGCCGGGTTACAAGGACCCCAAAGGCTTAGAGAAGTTTGGGGAATCGGAGTTATTGGACAGCTGTTCGCAGACAAATGAGAGTCATCCGCCAAGACCACTCAGAGTGTTCTTTAACGTGCACAGAGTATGGTTCTCTTATACACAGGCCAACAACTTAACGATTAACATTTTCAAGAAAAGTGTATAATTTTTTAATTCAATTTTTTTAACCTCCCCCCAAATTGGCAACCTTACACATGTTTCTGACACGCTGGAAAAATAATTGCCGGTCCGCCACATCAGAAAGTTTGAGGAGCACTGCTTAACCATTCACAAGGTATGACTCTCCTCCACACGGGGCCATGGCTTTATATCCCTTAGGGGTGGGGGTGGCTCAGTCGGTAGGGCGCCAGGCTCGTAATCTGTAGTTCCCAGGTTCGAGTCCCAGCTGGGTCAGCATTGAGATTTATCTCCGCAAAGTTCCCTGCCTTGCCCACGGTCAGTAGGGGACACCGATGGGCTTGAAAAGGCCGCTGTCCGTCGGATGGGACGTTAAGCCGTGGCCCCGTGTGCGGGAGAGCCATACCCTGTGCACGTTAAAGAACACGCTGGATGGCCTTGACGGGAGGCTACCCATCTGTCTCCCAACAGCTGTTCCAGTGGGTCCCCTCCCTCAACCTTCTCTGAGCCTTCGGGGTCCATGTGACCTGGCCATTTAGCCCATGGTGTGCAAAAAAGCGCCGCTCAGAGGTAAAACAACCCAACCCAACCCTGTAGGCCATTGGGTGCACGTGTGTTTGCTGGAAGGTCTTTCAATGCTCTGAGATATCAGGATTTGATCCTTGTCTCAAGCCTGGTGATTGCAAAGCAGGAGATGAGTTCCTCTTAATAGCCAATGATGTCTGTCCACACAACGCAAGACTGGACAACCAATATCTTGAGAAAGAAAATATACGACGAATCGAATGGCATTCTTTCTGAATTTCAGCCCAATAAAACATCTAACCAGTAACACAGATATATATATATACAGGCCTGAATATAAAAAAAAATTCGAGGGGGGTGAAGAGACTGAATTTTCGCTGCAGTATAACATTTCCCCCTTTTTTTACAATTCTTTAAAAAATTTCTTGAGAAATGCATGAAATTGGCATAAGGTTTATAATTCTTTGCCTCTATTACCTTTGATATTTTGAAAGAGGGCATTCTGTAGCATTCTGAAGGGGTGCGGTATGGCCCCCTTGCCCATTCCTAGATCCGGCCCTGTATATATATATATAATAGAAAGAACATATAATTATGGGATGCCCTGGGAGACATATTGCCACCCTTCACCTCCCTCCCCAAACCTTCTGTTGTAGGACTTTTCATATTGCTCAGAGGACTTTTTTGCTCTCTCATTCTCTGGATTATCTTATTAAAGGAATGAATTGGCATCATCAGGCCTGCATTAGGGCTAAAATAAATAAATATCTTCTCAAGCATCTGCTTGCTACGAAGGTCTGACAGGAGCCTCTCAGTTTATACGCTATAGTAGAAGATCTATGAGGATGGCAGGACCTCAACAGAAAAACAACACACCATCCATGCCTTAACTGGGGCTCGAACTCAGGTCCCTTAGATCAGTAGCCAAGCGCGCTAACTAATTTCTAAACCTGGATCGTGTGGGCTCACTCACGGAAATATTGAGCGTGTGCAGTTACCGTTCACAGCAAACTGGAGCGTGTGCAGTAACTGCACACGCTCCAGTTTGCTGTGAACGGTAACTGGAGCGTGTACAGTTGCTGTACACGCGGAGCTTGTCAGTTTATATGCCATAGTAGAAGATCTATGAGGATGGCAGGACCTCAACAGAAAAACAACACACCATCCATGCCTTCAGGGCCGTGCCGTGCTATGATGCAGAGAGGCGGCCGCATCAGGCGGCACCGTAAGGGGGCGGCATAAGCAGCGAAATCAAAATACATTTTGAACCATTTAATAATTAAAAATCTTTACGCAACGCTTTTCTATATTGGTCTATGTTATTCCGATATTGATGTATACGATTTATGATTTATCGTACGCCTCTGCCTCAGCGCTTTCGGTACCCTTTGATCTCGGTTTCTGGTGCAAGTGCATTGTTGGTGAGCGCTCGCCGAAAGACTTTTGATCTGACAGCGCGAAGTTATTATTTTTGTTTGTAATATACCGCGCGGCCGCTCCTAAAAGCTGAGGCGGCAATTATCACAAAAGACAATTGCACGTGTTACGTGTTGATAGTTCTGCTTTGAGCTTACAATTATTGACAATATTTGATTTTAATGTTAGTTTGTCATGAGAAGTGGCAAGTGGCTGTGCTGTATTTAAATCAGTAAATCAGATATATATCTGTATCAGTATAATATTTGTGCATTTATACTAATTCAGTTTTTGTGTTTAAAAAGTAGATCAGGTAAGAGAATTATTGTTTTTTACAGCAATGTAGTTACTTATTATCACTGAAAATGATTATGTTATGACAATAGGGACTTGAATTAAAAAGTAGCATTTGCATGGACTGGGTGTATCTCAGGTGCGAAACGTGGGCCTCTGTGTGATAGATAGAAAGTTATTTAGGTAATATTGAGCTACTTTTGCCTTCTGTGTGTGATAGAGAGAGAGAGTTGCTTAGGAAATATTTGCATTTGCCTACTTTTGCGTTCGTTATTTATTGCTGTATTTTTACCAAATTCATATACGTTGAAGTGGAGACAATACAATAACAAGTTAAAGAAAGGCATTTGTCAAAACGGCTGCTAGCCGTCAATTTGACAGATATTCGTTATCTCTTTATTATGTTCTGTTACTTACAAATCTTACTAGCTTTGCAACTCATTTCTATCGTTATTTTATCTACCCTATTTTAATAGCATGATAAGCATCATCATATTTAATCATTTTCAATGACCCCCCCCCCCCCCCGGTTGCATTTTTGCGAAGGACTGTGAATATTTATTTAATATTTTTATTACAGTATGGAACAGAAAAGGAAAAAATTGTCTGTAAGTCAATATAAAAAGAAACGCTTAAAGAAAGAGGAACAAGGAAGAAAGCTAAGCTACGTTATGAAGGAATTCTTAGTACAAAAGTCCTGTTTAGATGAGTCGTCCACATCCACATCAACAGTTACTGCTTTGGATTTGGCAAATAAAAACTCAGTGCCGCCCCAATCACTTCCAGAAGAAGTTGTTGAAGAGAGCCAAAAAATAACACCATCAGAAGTTCATCAAGAGCCGGGTAGCAGTGGCAGCCAGCAGATATGAAACGAAATTCCTTCTGATCATGCATTATGGAATGCTTTCTGCATGTCATCTGAAACTCCTCAAATGCTGGTTGAGAGGGGTCCACGTCAAATTAAAGAATTCGAGTTTCCTATTAATAAAGGAAGGCGTAGATTTTTGCCCTCGCATTATTTGAAAGTGTTGAGCAATAGTGAAGTCGTTGAGAGAAGTTGGTTGATTTACTCTGTTACAAATGATGCCGATTTATGCTTTTGTTGTATATTATTTGATAATTCGTCTGCTATTAATGAATGGCCCAAAAAAGGTTATTCTGACTGGGGAAATCTTATAAGAGCCCTCACAATGCACGAAAAGTCTGTAAATCACAGAAATGCTTTTAGAGCATGGAAAGAATTGGACATTGGATTAAAGCAGAAAATAACTATTGACGCTGAATATCAAACGATATGGAAATTCAGCATTGGAGAGGAGTTCTAAAAAGAATTGTGAATAATTAGACTATTGGCCTCACAATGCTTAGCTTTTCGTGGAACAACTGAACATTTGTTTCAGCCTAATAATGGAAATTTCCTAAAGTTGGTAGAATTGCTTTCTGAGTTTGATCCAGTTATGGAAGAACATATCGGAAGAGTTCAACGCGAGTCTGATAAATGGTCTGTGACTTATCTAAGCAATAATACACAAGATGAATTGATGAATTTGATGGGAAATGTAATTTTAAGCAAAATTGTCGAAATAACAAAAATCGCTAAATATTTTGCGATAATCGCCGATTGTACCCCAGACGCAAGTCATATTGAACAGCTCTCATTAACAATACGAGTTGTCGCTTTAAACTCCATTCAAAATAAATATGAAATTGAAGAATTCTTTATTGGTTTTTTTGAAGCTAGTGATTCAACCTGAGAGGGTTTGGCAGAACTTATTCTGACACATTTGGAAAAGTTAGGTTTTGAGTTAAAGTGGCTTAGAGGACAAGGCTATGACAACGGAGCTAATATGAAAGGAGTAAGAAAGGGTGTACAAAATAGAATATTTGAAAAATATCCAAGGGCGTTTTATGTGCCCTGCGCATGTCATTCTTTAAACGTAGTTGTTAATGATGCAGCGTCTTCTTCTACAGAAACAACAACTTTTTTTTTCCATTGTACAAGAACTTTACACTTTTTTTTTTCTGGTTCTACAAAGCGTTGGGAAGTGCTAAAAAAAGTTTTACAATTAACTCTAAAACCATTGAGTGCTACTAGGTGGTCAAGCACAGTAGATGCGTTAAAATCTTTACGATTCCAACTTTGCGAAATCTATGATGCATTATTCCAAATAATAGAAGACATCAACAGAGATGCAGAAACTAAAGTTAAAGCAAGATGATTAGCAAAAAATATTAAAAATTACAAGTTTATTAATTAATATCCCCTCAAGCAGCTGCTTGCCACAGAGGTCTGACAGGAGCCCTGTCAGTTTATATGCCATAGTAGAAGGTCTGAGAGGATGGCAGGACCTCAGCAGAAAAACGACACGAACAGCCATGCCTTACCCGGGGTTCGAACCCAGATCCCTTAGATCAGTAGCCAAGCGCGCTAACCACTCGGCCATATGCGGTATAATTCTTTGGTATGATATTTTATTTGAAGCTATTGCAATCTGTAACTATAAATTTGTCAGATTGTGTAAGGATGTTATCAGAAACCATAGAAAAAGTGAAAAGTTATAGACAATCTGGATATGATCAGATGAAAATTGTTGCTAATGAGATTGCAGAGAATCTTGAATGCAGTGCAGAATTTCCTGCCGAAACTGAAATTAGAACCAGAAGGAAAAAGCGTCAATTTGACTATGAAGAAGCTGTCGATCAACCCTTAACAGAGGAGAATAATTAAAAAAAAAAACTTTTTCAATTATATTCTGGACATTACCCTTAATTCTCGCCTTGATTCACGCTTCTGGAACCCATAGCAAAAATTTTCAGTTTTTATATGACATTTTAAAACTCAAGGATATAGATGACAAAACGCTAGAAAATTATTGTACCAGTCTCCAGTCAATACTTCCGGTCGGAAATGAATCAGATATAAATGCAAATGATCTTCAAGAAGAATTACGTGATGTATCCCGAATGCTACCATATTCTATGATAAAATTAATAAAACACTACTTAAGAAGTTCAATAAGCCAAACAAAACTTAGAAATCTGTCATTAATTTCTATTGAAACTACATTGGTTGCCACTCTAGACTACACATCTCTAATTAAAGAATTTGTTAAAGTTAGAAGGGTTGGGTTGTTTTACCTCTGAGCGGCACTTTTTTGCACACCATGGGCTAAATGGCCAGGTCACATGGACCCCGAAGGCTCAGAGAAGGTTGGGGGAGGGGACCCACTGGAACAGCTGTTGGGAGACACAGATTCTTTAACGTGCACAGGGTATGGCTCTCCCGCACACGGAGCAACGGCTTAACGTCCCATCCGACGGACGGCGGCCTTTCCAAGCCCATCGGTGTCCCCTACTGACCGTGGGCAGGGCGGGGAATTTTGCGGAGATAAATCTCAACGCTGACCCAGCTGGGACTCGAACCTGGGAACTACAGATTACGAGCCTGGCGCGCTACCGACTGAGCCACCCCCGCCCCAAGTTAGAAGGGTAAAACTGTAGTAGATTGTTGTAGTTGATATCATTCTTTTAAAGTAGTTTATATTTTCAAATTAAAAAGAGTATTCGCACATTTTGTGCAGTTTTTTTTTAAATCACAATCGAAGGTTATTTTAAAGAAAAAACATTTAAGGGGCGGCATTTCGAAGACTTGCATCATAATGAAAAAATATACCGCACGGCCCTGCATGCCTTAACCGGGGCTAGAACCCAGGTCTTTGTAATCAGTAGCCAAGCACGCTAACCACTCGGCTACGAGACGGCTGCATTAGGGCTAAAGTGGTTCATATTCCCTGTATTCCTTGCTGACTATACATTCTGTATTCAACACGCCCCTATCCTTTTTTTCATGTACTTTCCTTTATTCATTTTTTAAAGGCATTTTGTTCTAAATTTTCATGACTTATCAAAACATTATCTTTGTATCTTCCTGTGAAATTTGATTGACTTTATCCCAAAATATTTCAAGACATGTCCATTTTATGGATCCTACTTAACTTTTCACGAACAGTGTATATGAGAATATTTCTGCAATGTGTGTTCTCTTATGCGCAGAAGGGCAGGTTACTTCTACTTGATGCGCAATCGAGTAGCAACCAGTCTGAAATATAAATGTAATTTGGAATGAATAAACGAATCATCCGTGTCATGAGACAAGAATTATTAGATGACTTCCTATAAACTTACCAACCCACGAGTTGTTAACACCTGCAAATTTCGTCACAAGGACATCGTCAGTACTAGCATAATCGAACTCATACATGTACACGGAGGTGTTCGAATATTGCGACAACATCTGGACGAACTTGATAGAGGGCGCCTTCAAGTCGATGTCACTGATAATCTGAAATATCAAATGTAAAAATGAGGATTTCTTTTTTTATAGGAAGCAAACATCCAAATATTGAACTTAACGGATTAAAGAAACGACAGATAATTAATTTATTCTTAGAGGCTCAGCGTCTGCATAAAGAGAAGTTAATGCACTTGAATCAGAAAGTCGTCTGCTGAATATGTACGTGACTAGACATAGCTGTTGCCACAAATAGGGAGCTAAAATAAGCAAACGTTCACACTGGCCTCGCGTCATAACCGATGAATTATTCTCGATGCTCTATTCAATCGGCAGTTTTGAAAGAAAAATTCACTTGAGTTGAAATTAAATTACCATAAAAGGATTTATATTTGAAAGAATGCAGTCAAGAGTGCTTGGAATGAATTTTTTTGAAGCACAGCTTCGTCCATGAGAGATTTTTAATAAGAATTAATAATGTTATTATTAAAAGAAACAATCAGTTTTCAGTTTCATGAATAAAAAAAAATAAATAAAGGTGTAACGATTTTGGCGCAATATATAAACGGATAATTGGATACCGAAAAAAATTTTTTTTTTCTCATAAAAAAAGTCTACTTGTTAAAAAGACAACACACGCGATAGAAAGAAAACATTCATCGTTATCGTGAATTCGAACCCAGAAGCAAAAACCTTGTGTAACTGTTTTCTGTTTAGCAGTGGTATGGTGTGAGTGGCAATTGAAGAGACTAAGAGCATGCGCAGTTAACGTTTCGACAGCTCTCAAAGATCGTAGGCCAATGACGTACAGTCATTGGATCCTCAACAGGAATAAAAAGTAATAATAACAAATCAAAAATGGTGTAAAAAAATATAGAATCAACAATTGTAAAAAACGAAACCTAATCAGAGGGTGTGAAAAGCAAAAATTGAGTTGGGTTGGGTTGTTTTACCTCTGAGCGGCCCTTTTTTGCACACCATGGGCTAAATGGCCAGGTCACAAGGACCCCGAAGGCTCAGAGAAGGTTGGGGGAGGGGACCCACTGGAACAGCTGTTGGGAGACAGATGGTAGCCTCCCGTCAAGGCCATCCAGCGTGTTCTTTAACGTGCACAGGGTATGGCTCTCCCGCACACGGGGCCACGGCTTAACGTCCCATCCGACGGACGGCGGCCTTTCCAAGCCCATCGGTGTCCCCTACTGACCGTGGGCAGGGCGGGGAATTTTGCGTAGATAAATCTCAACGCTGACCCAGCTGGGACTCGAACCTGGGAACTACAGATTACGAGCCTGGCGCGCTACCGACTAGCAACCCCTGCCCCAGCAAAAATTGATGAATATGAAAGGAAAATAAATGTAGGATAAAAGTCAACTCCGTTTAAAGCATACAAAAAATTTTAACGAAGTGGTATACCCCAATGATCTGAAAAAAGATGTCGCAGTGTAAGGGGCTCGGGCGTAAAAACATCAAAGTTCAAATTAATACGTCGTTCAATGTTAAAACAAGTTCCTTCGTAGTTAAAATGGTGTCACGAAACTCGAACATCTGCTAGTCGTCTGCCCGAAGAAGAAAAATTATTAAATATCCATTGTTCTGTGGGAAGCGAAAGAAATGGAAATTTTTCCTTGCGATTCCTGCGAGAAAGTATGATTGCTGTTCGAAAGGCATCGGATCAGAATTCTGTGGAAATAACATAGGCCTAGAAGTTTTTCCTTTAATTTAAATGTACAGAAGTCAGAATATACATCACGTGTGCTATACATGGTTATGGGTTTTTTTTTATACCTTTTTATTATTTCGACTGAACCAATGTAAGGTAGGGATATTTTTTATTGTCTTTTTATTGAGGTCTCTTCATCCTCGCAAATATTCTCTGTGACTTATTATGCTGACAGATTGCTGTCAGGTTTCCATGACAATTGCTCTCATTGTCTGCGAAAAACTGATACAGTTTTTAATAAGTTCCAGAAAGCAGTTGCCCCACGTTCGTCCAAATATATTAAAAAACAAATTATCTATTGAAATATTGATTTTTTTTTTTTGGATTAGCATCGTGCAGTATATACTTAGTAAAACAATCTATTCCTTTTTTTTCCCGCCCTGCTGAGGAGTGGTTAACTTCACAGGGTCCTGGTGTTGACCATTTAAACCCGCTGGAAAGCTTATGGCATTATGTTTGATTACGATCCTTGATTTACTTCACTGGTGGGCCTCTGTTCAGGAAAAATCGACCTGTGTGGTTTCCATGTGACTATGGGGACGGGGGTGGCTCAGTCGGTAGCGCGCCAGGCTTGTAATCTGTAGTTCCCAGGTTCGAGTCCCAGCTGGGTCAGCGTTGAGATTTATCTCCGCAAAATTCCCCGCCCTGCCCACGGTCAGTAGGGGACATCGATGGGCTTGGAAAGGCCGCCGTCCGTCGGATGGGACGTTAAGCCGTGGCCTAGTGTGCGGGAGAGAGCCATACCCTGTGTACGTTAAAGAACACACTGGATGGCCTTGACGGGAGGCTACCATCTGTCTCCCAACAGCTGTTCCAGTGGGTCCCCTCCCCCAACCTTCTCTGAGCCTTCGGGGTCCATGTGACCTGGCCATTTAGCCCATGGTGTGCAAAGAAGTGCCGCTCAGAGGTAAAACAACCCAACCCAAATCATTACTGGAAACTAGCAGTGAGCTTGAAAATGCTTCCATTAGCATGGCTCGCCCCTTGGAATCGCCTAAAATAGAAATTGCGGCCTTTTTTCATTCTTTTCAAAATCTCCTGCTGACGATACTCTCTCACTTTCGAATAAAAAATACACCTGAAGAAAGAGAAACAAGTGAAACGATTGGTTTTCATAACTATAACCAAAAGAAAAAAGATGATCTTTTGGAAGTGCTCTGTTGGCGGCCAGCTAGACTTGGTTTAGAGCGATGAATCAACAGCAGAGAATTTGTGCAAGGACACAATGCAGGCACAACAGGAAATGAGATTCGTGATTTGCTGTTGGGGGAATGAATCGGAAAAGGCGTCTGACATTTCCTGCTCACTTCGTTTCTTTCATTTCACGAAGCATTCGATTCCATTATTTCAAAAAGTGCCTCTAAAATATCAGAAATTTATTGTTTTTTCCATATGTCACCTGAATGCTGCAAAACATAGATTAGATCGCGCAGTTCTTTAATCTGTAGGACCTGCCAAAAGTTAAAATGATTAACTCCGCACAAAAATTCATCTGAAACTTCACCTTTGAAATCAAATTCTAAGTAAATTTCTATTTAATATAATATTTTGGATTTTTTTAAATTTTGTTATATATATTATTGTTATTAACTTCACATATAAAAATTGATAAAAATTTATATACTTAACGTCAGAAATTAAAATTTTTATTTCTATTAACAGTCATTTCCCATTTGTATTTTGTATTATTTATTTATTATTATTTTATTTCAGTATTTTTCATTTGAAAAATAAAAATTATATTCTTTAACAGAATATAATTTTTATTTTTCAAATAAATATTTCCTTTCTTTTTTCGTAGGGGCGGGGGTGGCTCAGTCGGTAGCGCGCCAGACTCGTAATCTGTAGTTCCCAGGTTCGAGTCCCAGCTGGGTCAGCGTTGAGATTTATCTCCGCAAAACTCCTCGCCCTGCCCACGGTCAGTAGGGGACACCGATGGGCTTGGAAAGGCCGCCGTCCGTCGGATGGGACGTTAAGCCGTGGCCCCGTGTGCGGGAGAACCATACCCTGTGCACGTTAAAGAACACGCTGGATGGCCTTGACGGGAGGCTACCATCTGTCTCCCAACAGCTGTTCCAGTGGGTCCCCTCCCCCAACCTTCTCTGAGCCTTCGGGGTTCATGTGACCTGGCCATTTAGCCCACGGTGTGCAAAAAAGTGCCGCTCAGAGGTAAAACAATCCAACCCAACTTTTTTCGTAATAAATATCGAAAATAAGTTTCTGTTTTTCACAGAAAATACTGCTTGAGCAATTCAGCAGGTACTTTTGAAATAAATAAGCAAATAATAAAAAAATATGCATTTTTTTTTTTAATTTTAATTTTACGAGGCATCTCATTGCATTTAACGAACATTCCATTTCACACAGAAATATATTGGTGTCCAAAAGTTAAGCACAAGCTGTTAGAGCTTAGAAACGACTGAAATTATTAGAGCTTAGAAACGACTGAAATTATTAGAGCTTAGAAACGACTGAAATTATTAGAGTTTAGAAACGACTGAATATATTATTTTGATATGTGTTAAACGTATAAAACATAATATACGCATGGTCGTACGTCTCGAAAAAAAAAAATCAATTTACTGGATCAAATTTGCATAAGTGGCTCGAAAAGGTAATGAGAGGGCTATAAAAATTGGATTGAATTCTGATAGACTTATTTCCTGGCGATGGGGGCAACCGGGGGGGGGGGAATTAGGCGTCTGCCCAACACATATCTGTTGCACCTGGTGACGTGAAAGCAAGACAGAAATATATTCTCGAGCACTGAGTAATCCAAGTGAAGCGCAAACGAGCAGTGAGAATGCAAAAGGCTTTTCGAAGCTCTCTGAATTGCTTCACTGCTATTGAGTCAGTCAGCATGATTCACTCCCGGAAATCCAAAAAATGGACTCAGAATATTAGTTATTCTCTTTAAGAGGAAGACTTAAAAGTTCATGAGGCGTTTTCATCCGGTTCTGCGCTAATAAACCTTCTGGCAGAGATAATGAGATTCGCTATTTGTTGTCTACAAATAGGCATTAAGAGAGAAAGACATGTTAAATCATTTTATTCTGCAACTGGCATAAAAAGATTATAGAGTTGGTTGGTTGGTTGTTTTACCTCTGAGCGGTACTTTTTTTGCACACCATGGGCTAAATGGCCAGGTGTCATGGACCCCGAAGGTCACAGTTTCTACTGACGTCACAGTTTCCAATCAAACAGTTGCCGGCTCAAAGTGAATACCATAATCACACCAGAAATCAGCTATTGCTTTATCCAATTTATCAATCTTAGCATTGAGATGTGTATATATAACACCATAGAGTTAGAGTGCTTGGCTACTGAACAAATAAGATCTGGGTTCGGGCCTCGGGTAAAGCAAGAATGTTCGTGTTTTCTTTCTGCTGAGTTCTCTCCTTCCTCCCAGATTTTCTCTATGCCGTATAGCACGCTTGGCTACTGATCTACGGGACCTGGGTTCGAACCCCGGGTAAGGCATGGATGTATGCGTCATTTTTCTGCTGAGGTCCTGCCATCCTCACAGACCTTCTACTATGGCATATAAACTGACAGGCTCCGCGTGTACAGCAACTGTACACGCTCCAGTTACCGTTCACAGCAAACTGGAGCGTGTGCAGTTACTGCACATGCTCCAGTTTGCTGTGAACGGTAACTGCACACGCTCAATATTACTGTGAGTGGGCCCACACGATCCAGGTTTAGAAATTAGTTAGCGCGCTTGGCTACTGATCTAAGGGACCTGAGTTCGAGCCCCGGGTAAGGCATGGATGTGTCGTTTTTCTGTTGAGGTCCTGCCATCTTCACAGACCTTCTACTATGGCATATAAACTGACAGGCTCCTGTCAGACCTCTATGGCAAGCAACTGCTTGAGGGGGTATTTATTATTTATTTTAAACTAGCAGGCTCCTGCCAGACCACTGGGGCAAGCAGCACCTTGAGGGGGAATTAATTTGTTTTATTCTAATGCCATTTCAAGAGAGTAGCTCTGAATCATTTCTCATCTTCAATTGGAGATAAAATAAAATACAGAAATCGCTTTCCTGCCGGTATCATTTGAAAGTTTAAAATCAAATTGATGGGCAAAATATGCTATTTACCCACTCTCGATACTTTCAGTGTATTCCGTCGAAGATAGAGGCGTGCGAAGGGGTGGGCAACCTTACCCATCTCCTTTGCATGCCACTGATCTTCGACGTGGGGGACAGGGCTCAGTCGGAAGAGTGCCAGGCTAATAATGTGCAGTTCCCAGGTTCGAGTACCAGCTGGGTCAGCATTGAGATTTTTCTCTGCAAACCTCCCCGCCCTGCCCACGGTCAGTAGGGGACACCGATGGGCTTGGAAAGGTAGCCGTCCTTCAGATGGGACGTTAAGCCGTGGTTCCGTGTGCGGGAGAGACTTACCCTGTGCATGTGTGCATGTTAAAGAACACGCTGGATGGCCTTGGCGGAAGGCTTACACGTCTCGTAACAGCTGTTCCAGTGGGTCCCCTTCCTCAACCCTCTCGGGATTCTTGTACAAAAAAGTAGCGCTCAGAAGTAAAACAATCTAACTCAATTTCAACGTGTTGCAGACAAGATGTGTCCTGATGCCATTTGTAATGAAATGAGGAAAAACAATAACTCCGCTTTAGGGGGGATGGGTCAGGCCTCTTCGTTTTTATAATTCGATTTCCCGCACCACTGGGGCGGGGGTGGCTCAGTCGGTAGCGCGCCAGGCTCGTAATCTGTAGTTCCCAGGTTCGAGTCCCAGCGTTGAGATTTATCTCCGCAAAATTCCCCGCCCTGCCCACGGTCAGTAGAGGACACCGATGGGCTTGGAAAGGTCTCCGTCCGTCGGATGGGACGTTAAGCCGTGGCGACGTGTGTGGGAGAGCCATACCCTGTGCACGTTAAAGAACTCGCTGGATGGCCTTGACGGGAGGCTACCATCTGTCTCCCAACAGCTGTTCCAGTGGGTCCCCTCCCCCAACCTTCTCTGAGCCTTCGGGGTCCATGTGACCTGGCCATTTAGCCCATGGTGTGCAAAAAAAGTGCCGCTCAGAGGTAAAACAACCCAACCCAACCCGCACCACTTTATGTTGTAAGCACGTTCGCGACGCATTTCCATCCAATTGTCATCTCTGACCAAAGGAATTTTGGCGCCAACCAATTTGTTACTAATCGAAGTTCCCGGCTGTTGGTCGACAAAAATTTTTTAAACGTGCCAAATCCTTTGTTGAACTGCTAACTTTTTTAATCGGTTACTTTAAAATGACAAAGCTCCAATTTGCCATTTTCATTTCGTGTTGCTTAGACTTTCTCTACCTATGGACATAGGTTAAGTATTAAAAGGAACTTAATTCAGATAATAGAAATTGCAATGCAATTGAAATATCAGTTTTGGGAAAATTTCGAAAATGCAAAGAGAAGATGATAAAAAAATTTAGTGTTTACAAAACAACCATCCATGGTCAATACCGTCGTTTTGACTTTTTTTTTGACAAAAAAAATCATTTTGGGAATTTGTCATTCTTGAGTCAATTGGCTACTCATATAAGTGATAAATAAAAATAGATAATATCTATAGAGGATATCAGTGAGGAAGACCTCAGCAGAAAGACTACATAAGAAATATCCATGAGCTATCCAGGATTCGAACTCAGGTCCCTTTCAATTACTTAAAATGTTTAATAAACACTATACTCTCTGAGCAGTGTGGGGCGGGGGTGGCTCAGTCGGTAGCGCGCCAGGCTCGTAATCTGTAGTTCCCAGGTACGAGTCCCAGCTGGGTCAGCGTTGAGATTTATCTCCGCAAAACTCCCCGCCTGCCCACGGTCAGTAGGGGACACCGATGGGTTTGGAAAGGCCGCCGTCCGTCGGATGGGACGTTAAGCCGTGGCCCCGTGTGTGGGAGAGCCATACCCTGTGCACGTTAAAGAACACGCTGGATGGCCTTGACGGGAGGCTACATCTGTCTCCCAACAGCTGTTAAAGTGGGTCCCCTCCCCCAACCTTCTCTGGGCCTTCGGGGTCCATGTGACCTGGCCATTTAGCCCATGGTGTGCAAAAAAGTGCCGCTCAGAGGTAAAACAACCCAACCCACAACTCTGAGCAGCAGAACAGTCCTAATAAAAATAATACCTGGGCATGCAGGGCGAGGTTCAAATAGTACCAGGACTCATGAACATTTGAAATATTGCTTGTCCACTGAACTAGAACGGAGCAGAACGATATTCCGGTGTATTTTTTTTACACCGGAAATTATTCTCATTGAATAGTACATATAGGCTTTTTTCCTTCCGCTTTAGTAGTTTTGAAATTTTTTTCGCTTTCATAGAATAAAAAATAAAAATACACTGGCGGAAATTGAAGAATGAACGCCATTAACAATTGAAGCGTAATCTATGAGAATTATTTAGTAGAAACAACTTGTTGAGAAAGGACAGTGATCACACGTGTGAAGTGATTCAATGTTTATTTTACCTTTTAATGAGTATTACATTTTACAGAAGCCACATTTTAATAAGGCGCTGAACCTCCTCGAGCAGCAATACAAGCTTCTAATCTGGCATGCAATCGGTGGCCTTGACGATAATCGGAACCTTGTGGGTTGGGTTGTTTTACCTCTGAAACAAATGTTGGATATTACGCTGGGGGATACCATTTCCATGCACTTTCAACTTGGACGCGTAATTCAGCGATGGTCGCTGCCTGCCATGGTCCGCGGAAGAGTCTTTGTCCGATTCTGTCCCAGATATGCCCGATTGGAGACAAGTCTGGAGAGCGTGCTGGCCAAGGGGGTTGGCGCACTGTCTTTTAAGTTGCTCGGGCGAAGTGTGAGCGGGCGTTATCCTACTGGAATATCGCATTTGGGATTGCACTCAAATATGGCAGGATGACTAGCTGTACGATGTCGCTGACGTACGTATTGCTATTCAGTGTACCCTGTACAAACACCAGACATGTACGAGAGTGATAGCTAATTGCTCTCCACACCATGATGCACCGGCCATGATGCCCGGTGTGTTGCTGACGGATGCACGATGGAAGAAGGCGCTCACCTTGTCACCTTCGGACGCGTAAACGACCATCATCATCATCTAAGTAGAATCGGCTTTCATCAGTGAAGACCACCGACTGTCATTCTTCCCTCCAATGAACTCGTTCTTGACACCACTGCAAACGTGCTCGACAGTGACGAGGTGACAATGGTAACCGTGCCATTGACATGCGTGCCCGTAGTCCTGCTTCCAAAAGAACCCTTGGTACGACAGAGGATCGAATTTGTGACGCCATAGCCGTCCGCTCTGCCACCGCCACCCTCCTGATACGCCAATCCTCTCGGGCATCTGTAACTCTGTGTTGCCAGGAAACACGTCTGTGAGTGTGCGAATGCTCTTCTAACCACTGACGCCACCATCGTACCACTGCCGATACCTCTCGTCCAACACGACGTACAATTTGACGAAAAGACCAACTTGCGTCCCGAAGACCCACTATACAACCACCTCGTTCAAACTCCGCTAACTGAACAAATGTTGCGCGTCTGCGTCCTCCAAGCATGGTAGTTTCTTCAAAGAGCACTGAACAACACGACACGAGACGAATAACTTCTTTCTTCATGCCCTAGTCCTTAAATACGCGTACATTTGCATGTTGTCGTCCTCTGTGACGTCATTATTTCACCTAATGACTTTCAATCTTGGATCACGGTTTCTGTTGTCCTTAACTATTACCATATTATAATATGACGTTCCTAAAGGAATTCCTTCTAGGTGTTCTTTTTTCAATTTCAGCCAGTGGAAATATCTCCTCAAACAGCTGCTTGCCACAGAGGTCTGCTTGTTATTAAAATTTACTATAGGGAGCGAGAGCTTGTCCCTCTCAATTCTGCCCCGTTCATATTTAAAAATTATAAAACATATCTACACCAATTGGTATACATGGGGTGGAACTTTCGACAAGTATATAAAACCATTACAGCGTGCCTAAAACCATGTTACTAGATGTATATTTAAGAAGAAAAGAAGGGATAGCATAAAAGAGAATTGTAAAATGTTAGGCTTCATGCAATGAGAAATTATATGCTTTTAGAATTATAAAACATGTGAGACAATATTGGAAAATGCAGAATATTAGAAGTTTTACAAAAAATGCGAGATTATCCAAAGATCTTTTATTAACTGAGAACACAACAAGTGAAAATAGGAGACGTTTTCAGTGAAATAAAATCAATTCGTTATGGTGTTCCGCAGGGTTCTGTTTTGGGACCAGAGTTATTCTCCATATATATGAACAGTCTATTACACACTAAATTCAAAGGTAAGATTATTTCGTTTGCAGATGACACCGCCTTGGTTTCATCATCATCATCACCATCATCCTCAAGCAGCCATGGGCTACGGAGGTCCAACCAGACCGTGCAATTTAGTTCTCCAAGCAAGTCTATCCTGAGCTACATCTACTGCATCTGGCCACTGCACACCAATTCTAACAAGGTCCTGTTTGACATTGTCTGCCCACCGCATCCTAGGTCTCCCCTTCTTTCTGAGGCCTTTAGGCACACTGTTCATAACCCTATTCGCCAATCTATAATTATTCATACGGGCAACATGGCCAAACCAACGGAGTCTCTCTCTGCACAATATGCTGCTTAAAGGAGGTTGCAAACTCCTTTGCCTAATCTCATCATTAGTTACAAAGTTGAACCACCTAATGCCCAAGATACTGCGTAAGCATCTGGAATCAAAAGCATCTAGTTCCCTGTTATCTTGTTTACAAAGTGTCCAAGTTTCACTACCATAACTAACCCTAGAAAGAACCAAACTATTATACAGTCTGATTTTAGTCTTTAGGTGTATACGCCTATTTCTCCACACTCTCCATAGATTCTTAAAAGTCCCAGCAGCAATCCCTATTCGTCTGTTAATCTCATGCCGCACATCACCATTATCCGTTACATAGCTCCCAAGATAATTAAACTGTGACACCTGCTCAAGACTGCAACCATTCAGATTAACTGAATCACAACCTGCCTGACCAATTTTCATCACTTTAGTTTTCTCTCTGTTTATAACCAAACCTTCTCTACTACCAGTCTCATCAACAGCTCGAATGAAAGAGTTCATCTGATCAACATCATTTGCCAAAAGGGCTAAATAATCATAATCTAAATCAGAAATTTTTGTATCTCCAGCCCATTTAAGGCCAAAATCTTTCCCTTGAAGTGAATTTCGCATAACATAATCAATAACCAAGCTAAAGAGAAAAGGAGACAAAATGCACCCTTGTCGAACACCAGAAGTAATGCTAAACCAATTGCTACAAGCCTTACCAACCCTCACACACGACTCAGTGTTATTATAGAGAGCTTTCATAATGTTAACTAACTTCTCTGGTATACCATATGATCTCACAATCAACCACAAATTATGACGATCAACAGAGTCGAAAGCCTTTTTGAAATCAACAAAGCTAGCAACCAAAGGTTTCTGAAACTCGAAACATTTCTCAAGAATCTGTCTAAGTGAAAATATCTGATCCACACATCCCCTACCATTTCTGAATCCACATTGCTCATCACGCAATTGACTGTAAACCAGATTCTTAATTCTATTAAGCACAATCATGGAAAGAACTTTACCTGGAACAGAGAGTAGGCTGATACCCCTATAGTTATCACAAGAACTGCGATCACCTTTTTTGAAAATAGGGATAACAATAGCTCTGGTAAAATCCTTAGGAACCATGCCTTTATCATAAAAGATATTCAGAATTTCAGTCATCCAAGTGGTAACTGAAACATTCCCAGCTCTAAGCATTTCCGTAGTAATTTCATCTACCCCTGGGGATTTATGAAGTTTAAGTTTAGAAACAGCCAAAATAACTTCAGATTGTGTTATAGGGCCAACATTAAAGCCACCAATGCATCTATCATCATTGCAAACAATGGGAGTAGAACTAACTACATTGTTTAGAACATCACTGAAATGCTCAGCCCACCTAGCCATGACAGAATCCTCCCCTTCTATAACCTTACCTTGTTTATCCTTCAATCCTTGTATACCTGTCCGTTTTCTACCACACAAAACATTAACTATCTGGTACAGCTCTCTACTGTTGTGCTGTCTAACTGCTTCCTCGGCTTTGTCAGCCAAACTATCAAGCCAAAGATTCTTATCAGCAGCTAACTGATCTTTTACACGTTTATTAATTTCTCTGTAATGCTTTCTATTAGGACTAGTAGGGTATTGATTAAAGACATTCCTGCAGTTCTTTCTTTCCATAATAAGCTCAAGTGCCTTATCACTCAGATAATTCTGTCTCTTCTGCTCCTTTTTTCCTAAAAGAGTACTGTTAGTGTCCAAAAAAGCCTGTTTAAAATGATCCCATTCTTCCTCAACTTCAGTAGTAAGCAAACCATGAATGTCATAATGACTAAGTAACCTATCATTGTAAGCTTTGGCTATAACTGGATCTTTCAGAGCTTCAGTATTAAAAGTAAATTTTTTAACCCTAGCACAACACTTTTTAAGTTTAAGTTGCAACACACTTTTAACAAGGTAATGGTCAGATCCAATTTCAGCTCCCCTATATGCCCTGGTATTCCTAACAGAACTAGCCCATTTGCTGTTAATTAATATGTAATCAATCATATTCTTATGCAGCCCATCAGGTGAAACCCATGTGTACTTATGTATGTCGCGGTGTTTGTAATAAGTGTTAGTTATTCTGAATCCATTGAGTTTACTTACCTGTAGGAGACGTTGCCCATTGTCATTGCAGCTACCAATATCAAAAGGGCCTATTACTCCTCCCCAAAGGTCAGAGTCAGTACCAACTTTGGCATTGAAGTAACCAAGAACAAGGGTAATATCTCCTTTCTTGACAGAATTCAAAATATCCTGAAGTTGTTCATAAAATCTATCCTTCTCATCCTCATCGGCATCCTCAGTGGGGGCATAACAGCAGATAACATTCAAGTCTTTAACGCTTGTCTGAAATTTTGCTGTAAGAAATCTTTCATTAATGCACTCATATCCTAGAAGAGCATCGCTAGCGTGTCTGCTGAGAAGCAGACCCACGCCTTGGTGATGATTATTGTCGTCCCTCCCTGAAAAGAGAAATTTAAGATTATTTTTAAGAATCTGACCTTTATCTGTCCATCTGGTCTCTTGCAAGCCGAGAATATCTAAATTATAACTGTGGAATTCTTGTGTGAGGACATCAAGAGAAAAAGCTCTGTGCAGAGTCCTCACATTCCAACTACCTATGGAGAGAAAATGGTTAGTGGGATGTTTAAAGAAACTATGTTTATTGAGAGAGGGAATGCCGACAATATTAAACAGCCCCCTAATCGCAGACATGGGGCAAAGACCCGTTCCCCCACCACTAAAGGCTGAAGCCATCTACACTGGAAGACTTCCTCCAATATAGAATTTGACGATGCCAATAGAAGCAAAGAGTTCAGGTGCCTGCGATGACTTCTGCTCAGAATTATCCACCAGCTGATAAACATATCCTGTGAATCTATTCACTTGGGGCTGTCAACCCACAAACAAACAGAAAATACAGCGGAAGATTTTCCCTCAACAGAAGCCCACCAGTACAGCAAAATCAGGGGCGGGGGTGGCTCAGTCGGTAGCGCGCCGGGCTCGTAATCTGTAGTTCCCAGGTTCGAGTCCCAGCTGGGTCAGCGTTGAGATTTATCTCCGCAAAATTTCCCCGCCCTGCCCACGGTCAGTAGGGGACACCGATGGGCTTGAAAAGGCCGCCGTCCGTCGGATGGGACGTTAAGCCGTGGCCCCGTGTGCGGGAGAGCCATACCCTGTGCACGTTAAAGAACACGCTGGATGGCCTTGACGGGAGGCTACCATCTGTCTCCCAACAGCTGTTCCAGTGGGTCCCCTCCCCCAACCTTCTCTAAGCCTTCGGGGTCCTTGTGGCCTGGCCATTTAGCCCATGGTGTGCAAAAAAGTGCCGCTCAGAGGTAAAACAATCCAATCCAATACAGCAAAATCAGGATCCATAATCAAGCTCAGAGCCATATATCTGTCCAGTCCAGTAGGTTTATATGGTCAGCACCAGGACCCTGTGTGGTTGACCACTCCTCAGCAGGGTAGAAAAAAAAGAAAAGTAGCCATAGTTGTCCATATCAGTAGGCCACACTAATCTGGCAGCCCTCCCCTTCCGTTCACTTCCACAAGAGAGTATCTCTTTTGAAAGTTACTAACGGTCCGCACCACGAGAAGGCGGGGTCGGACATTAGGTGCTAGGCCTGGCCGGTTCTATGCATCATCACAGGGGATTGGTGCATAGCTCTCCTTCCAGTGACTACCTAGCTACCATTTACAGACCAGGTTACTGTGATAACCTTGGTTTACTGTGATATATATTTACTGTATATATAGACTTTGACCTGTAAATGGTAGCTAGGCGTAAACTGGAAGGAGAGCTGTGCACCAATCTCTAATGATGATGCACAGAACCGGCCAGGTCTAGCACCTAATGTCCGACCCCGCCTTCTCGTGGTGCAGGCCGTTAGTACCTTTCAAAAGAGATATTCTCTTTTGGAACAGAACGGAAGGGGAGGGCTTCCAGTTCAGTATGGCCTACTGATCTGGTCATCTATGGCCACTTTTTTCTTCTTTTTTTCAACCCTGCTGAAGAGTGGTCAACTTCACAGGGTCCTGGTGCTGACCATTTATACCTACTAGACTGGACTTGTTTATGGATTTGATCTTGATTATGGATCCTGGACTTGCTGCACTGGTGGGCCTCTGTTGAGGGAGAGTCTGCCGCTGTGTTTTCTGTTTGCTTCTGGGTTGCCAGCTCTAAGTGAACAGAGGCATGGGATACCTTATATCAGCTGGTGGATAATCCTAATCAGAGGCCATCGCAGGTACCTGAACCTTACTTAGCTAGTTGGGCATCGTCAAGCCTAAACTGGAGTAATGTGTCTCAAGAAGGCCATGTGGCTCTTGAAAAAGTCCACTTGAAAAGGTGGTGCATGATGTTCCTACCAGCATCGGTGACTTCAGCCTTTAGCAGAGGAGGAACAGGTCTTTGCCCCATGCCTGCGATCAGGGGGCTGTTTGATATTGTTGGCCCTACCAATCTCAATAAACCTAATTTCTTTAAAAATCCTACTAATCATTTTCTCTCTGCAGGAACGTGGAACGTGAGGACATTACATAGAGATTATTCTCTTGATGTCCTCATGCAGGAATTCCAGCGCTATAACCTAGATATTCTAGGCTTGCAAGAGACCAGATGGACAGGTAAAGGTGAGATACTTAAAAATAACTTTAAATTTCTCTTTACAGGGAGGGAGGATGGAAAGCATCACCAAGGCGTGGGTCTGCTGCTAAGCAGGCATGCTAGTGATCTCTTCTAGGATTGAGTGCATTAATGAAAGGTTTCTTACAGCAAAATTTCAGACAAGCATTAAAGACTTGAATGTTATCTGCTTTTATGCCCCCACTGAGGATGCCGATGAGGATGAGAAGGATAGGTTTTACGGACAACTTCAGGATATTTTGAATTCTGTCAAGAAAGGAGATATTACCCTTGTTCTAGGTGACTTCAATGCCAAAGCTGGTACTAACTCTGATCTTTGGGGAGGGGTGATAGGCCCTTTTGGTATTGGTAGCTGCAATGGCAATGGGCAACGTCTCCTACAGGTAAGTAAACTCAATGGTTTCAGAATAACTAACACATATTACAAACACCGCGACATACATAAATACACATGGGTTTCACCTGATGGGCTGCATAGGAATATGATTGATTATATATTGATTAACAGCAAATGGGCTAGTTCTGTTAGAAATACCAGGGCATATAGGGGAGCTGAAATTGGATCTGACCATTACCTTGTTAAAAGTGTGTTGCAACTTAAACTTAAAAAGTGTTGTGCTAGGGTTAAAAAATTTACCTTTAATACTGAAGCTCTGAAAGACCCAGTTATAGCTAAAGCTTACCATGATAGGTTACTTAGTCATTATGACAGTCATAGTTTGCTTAATACTGAAGTTGAGGAAGAATGGGGCCATTTTAAACAGGCTTTTTTGGAAACTAACAGTACTCTTTTAGGAAAAAAGGAGCAGAGGAGGCAGAATTATTTAAGTGATAAGGCACTTGAGCTTATTTCAGAAAGAAGGAACTGCAGGAATGTCCTTAATCAGTACCCTACTAGTCCTAATAGAAAGGATTACAGAGAGCTTAATAAACGTGTAAAGGATCAGTTAGCTACTGATAAAAATCTTTGGCTTGAATGCTTGGCTGACAAAGCTGAGGAAGCAGTTAGGCAGCACAACAGCAGAGAGCTGTACCAGATAGTTAATGTTTTATGTGGTAGAAAACGGACAGGCATACAGGGATTGAAGGATAAACAAGGTAAGGTTATAGAAGGTGAGGATTCTCTCATGGCTAGGTGGGCTGAGCATTTCAGTGATGTTCTAAACAATGTGGTTAGTTCTACTCCCATTGTTTGTAATGATGATAGATGCATTGGCAGCTTTAATGTTGGCCCTATAACACAATCTGAAGTTAGTTTGGCTATCTCTGAACTTAAACTTCATAAATCCCCAGGGGTAGATGAAATTACTACAGAAATGTTCAGAGCTGAGAATGTTTCGGTTCCACTTGGATGACTGAAATTTTGAATAACTTTTATGATAAAGGCATGGTTCCTAAGGATTTTACCAGAGCTATTATTATCCCTATTTTCGAAAAAGGTGATCGCAGTTCTTGTGATAACTATAGGGGTATCAGCCTACTCTCTGTCCCAGGTAAAGTTCTTTCCATGATTGTGCTTAATAGAATTAAGAATCTGGTTGACAGGCAATTGCGTGATGAGCAATGTGGATTCAGAAGTGGTAGGGGATGTGTGGATCAGATATTTTCACTTAGACAGATTCTTGAGAAATGTTTCGAGTTTCAGAAACCTTTGGTTGCTAGCTTTGTTGATTTCAAAAAGGCTTTCGACTCTGTTGATCGTCAAAATTTGTGGTTGATTGTGAGATCATATGGTATACCAGACAAGTTAGTTAACATAATGAAAGCTCTCTATAATAACACTGAGTCGAGTGTGAGAGTTGGTAAGTCTTGTAGCAATTGGTTTAGCATTACTTCTGGTATTCGACAAGGGTGCATTTTGTCTCCTTTTCTCTTTAGTTTGGTTGTTGATTATGTTATGCGAAATTCACTTCAAGGGAAAGCTTTTAGCTTTAAATGGGCTGGAGATACAAAAATTTCTGATTTAGATTATGCTGATGATTTAGCCCTTTTGGCAAATGATGTTGATGAGATGAACTCTTTCATTCGAGCTGTTGATGAGACTGGTAGTAGAGTAGGTTTGGTTATAAACAGAGAGAAAACTAAAGTGATGAAAATTGGTCAGGCAGGCTGTGATTCAGTTAATCTGAATGGTTGCAGTCTTGAGCAGGTGTCACAGTTTAATTATCTTGGGAGCTATGTAACAGATAATGGTGATGTGCGGCATGAGATTAACAGACGAATAGGGATTGCTGCCGGGACTTTTAAGAATCTATGGAGATTGTGGAGAAATAGGCGTATACACCTAAAGACTAAAATTAGACTGTATAATAGTTTGGTTCTTTCTAGGGTTAGTTATGGTAGTGAAACTTGGACGCTGTGTAAACAAGATAACAGGAAACTAGATGCTTTTGATTCCAGATGCTTACGCAGTATCTTGGGCATTAGGTGGTTCAACTTTGTAACTAATGATGAGATTAGGCAAAGGAGTTTGCAACCTCCTTTAAGCAGCATATTGTGCAGAGAGAGACTCCGTTGGTTTGGCCATGTTGCCCGGATGAATAATTATAGATTAGCGAATAGGGTTATGAACAGTGTGCCTAAAGGCCTCAGAAAGAAGGGGAGACCTAGGATGCGGTGGGCAGACAATGTCAAACAGGACCTTGTTAGAATTGGTGTGCAGTGGCCGGATGCAGCAGATGTAGCTCAGGACAGATATGCTTGGAGAATTAAACTGCGTGGTCTGGTTGGACCTCCGTAGCCCATGGCTGCTTGAGGATGATGATGATGACTGTGATAAAAACTAATGAAGAACTTTTAAGCAATATTGCTGCAGATTTAAAAACACTTCAAATTTAGTTCCAAAAAAAAATTATTAATAAATTTAATTAAAATGAAATATGTGTATTTTAATACTGTTAGGGGAAAGTATAGCGATCTTGGAGATTTATTCTATCATATGAGTGATTGTAAGTTTTTCGAACAAGGTAAAATTGGGTCTTTAAATTGTGCTTGCCCAAGGATTAAAAGTACTAAAACAATAAAATATTTGGGAGTTAATTTCGACTGTTATCTAACCTGGCATGATTATGTTCAAAAAGTAGTTTTAAAAAATCAAACAAAAAATTCCTAAGATTATCTTTTAAGAGTTGTGATGTATAGAAAATTTAAAAAAACATATATTATGCATTAATCCAGTCTGTCCAATTCTCTAGACCGCGGGCCATTTTTTTTCATTTGCCAATATTTCGCGGGCCAAAAAAAAATAGGACATAATAGGTAACGGAAAATTCAGTTCATGTCACCTCAAAAAAATATTTTATTTATACGAAAAATAATAAGTGATAATAATAAATAAAATAAATAAATAAATACCCCCTCAAGCAGCTGCTTGCCACAGAGGTCTGACAGGAGCCTGTCAGTTTATATGCCACAGTAGGAGATCTGAGAGGATGGCAGGTAAACCAATATAAATGTTCTAAACCTTATCAAATATTTAATAAATTTAATGGGAGCATTGTGGCCGTAGTTGTTGGGCAATAATTTCTTTTACATCCATATCGACATTTGTTGTTTGCGAGCCGAAGTATATGTTCAAGTGTAGAGTCTTTCAAGCAGTTTCTGTATCTTGATTTTATATATTTCATATGAGAAAATGCGCGCTCGGAGGTATATGTATTTCCGAACATAGAAATTATTTGGAGTCCAAAATCTTTCATTTTTCGATATTTTTCTTCAGGCAAAAGTTTGAACAAGTCTATTCCACTTTCTCTATTAGGTGCAATAATTGGGTCGGCCTGAAGGTCACATAATTCCATTTGATATTTAGGATCTACGGTGCTCATATCAATATTTAATGGATTGCTGAATAAATTTAAACTTTGCTTAAGGTCATCAAATTGAGAAAATCTTCTATTAAAATCTTCAATTAGGAGATCTAATTTAGAAACAAATTTTTCAAAATTAACTGTTTTACATTTCTTGGTAGAACCCTTTACAAGTTTCAAATGAATTAAATTGTTTTCCTGCAAATTTGATTTCAACAATTGTAGTTTGTTTCTAAACCCAGTAACATGATTATAAAGACGGCACACATTTTGATCTTTTCCTTGTAAGGATTTAATCAACACATTTAAAAAATCTGTAATGTTTATTAGGAAAGCAAGTGAACATAGAAAATTTTCATAAAAAAAAACTTGCTATTAAATCTTCATCAGTGCCCACTTCTGTGAGAAAAAGTTGAATTTCTTTTCGAAATGTAAAAAGTCTTTTGAGGCATTTTCCGACAAACCAGCGAATATTACTATGTAAAAGCAGATCGCCGTACTCAGCATGCAGTTCATCCAAAAAAGCTTTAAATTTTCTTTAGAATTCTGCAGCGAATTAAATTTGTAATTTTGACAATCTTTTCCGTTACGTCGTTTAATCTCAGCGAAATGCCAAACGATGTCTCCTGGTGCACAATACAGTGCAACATTCGACAATGCATGCCATATGCATGCGCAGTGAGAGCGATTCGTGCTGTCGTTAGATGCTTCTTATTACTGCAGCTTCATAAAAACATTTGTTTGATGACGTGGCACCGCTCTTAAAAGGTTTCAACTTTATAGAATGCGTAAGTTGAAGATTGCATATCAAGTAAAGTAATATAAGTTGACAAAAAATTATAGGGTGGATTATAGACATTTATTTAAAATTTCAAGTAAAAACTTAATTTTGTTCGTGGGCTACAAGTTGGACAGCGCTGGATAGTAGAGATTATGACATTTAAAAGAAAGTACGACTCCTCTGAGCAAAGTTTCAAAAAACTCAAGTTAAAACAAAAACCCCAAATGGCTTTAACAAAGCATGTGTTTCATAATAAACGACAAATTTGATGTAGTGGTTACAAATATTTTACAAGAGCGGTTGTGGCTCAGAATTTTTGCATTCCAAAAACCAAACAAAGAGTTATTCAAAAAATATTATGTATATAGTGGCTTAAAATTATTTAACTCACTGCCAGATAACATGAAAATTATAAAAAATAAAATACATTTTTCCAGATAACATGAAAATTATAAAAAATAAAATACATTTCCAACTAAAAAATATTTGTTCAACGATGGAGATTGCGACTGATGTTTTCTTTTTCTGTATTAATTGTTTGCATTGAAATGAGATGTGAGTAGTAGGTGATAAGTTTATATATTACAGAGGCTGAAATTGCTATTATTCTTGTGGCGGGGGTGGCTCAGTCGGTAGCGCGCCAAGCTCGTAATCTGTAGTTTCCAGGTTCGAGTCCCAGTTGTGTCAGCGTTGAGATTTATCTCCGCAAAATTCCCCGCCCTGCCCACGGTCAACAGGGGAAACCGATGGGCTTGGAAAGGCCGTCGGATGGGACGTTAAGCCGTGGTTCCGTGTGCGGGAGAGCCATACCCTATGCACGTTAAAGAACACGCTAGATGGCCTTGATGGGAGGCTACCATCTGTCTCCCAATAGCTGTTCCAGTGGGTCCCCTCCCCCAACCTTCTCCGAGCCTTTGGGGTCCATGTGACCTGGCCATTTAGCCCATGGTGTGCAAAAAAGTGCCGCTCAGAGGTAAAACAACCCAACGCTATTTTTCTGTTTACATATTTATATATTGATGTACTCACTAACTCTTGTGGAACTTCACTATGTATTAGCTATGTATTTAAATATTGTGGAAATAAAAGTTATTATTAGTTATATAAAAGATTTAGTCAGTGATATTAAGTTTGTAAAGAGTGTGAGTACAGCCGCATTCTAGAGTGTGTTTTCAAGTATTTATAAATTTTTAATTCAGTATTTGCATTTTTAAGCATTAAGCTTATATTATGTTATAAGAGTGTGATATTTTCATCCCACATACCAGAACTGTCTCGAGCGGGAGTAATTGTAACGTTAGTGTTTAGAATTTGTGCTTCTCTCTTAATTTTTAAAAAGTCCTTTGTAATATTTGATTCAAATCTAATAGAGATGTATATGTACGTGTTGTTGACTAAACTGAACTGAATATAAAAAAAAATTAAATTCATGCAGCACAGCTCGTTGAACAATAACTGGAATCGATATCTCTGGTGGATAACTGGGCTTGTCAGAATCTAAAGCAAGTCACTCCACAAAAAATCTTCATAAAAATAGGCGATTTAAACTACTTTTCAATAAATTTCCTATTGGAAGTATGTTTGAAAATCAGTCTAAGCAGTGCACTCTTTTAAACAAATGTACTCCAAATTTCTGGGAATTACAACTTCTGAGACCATTTTGTATTAAGAACTGAAATACATATAAAAGATTTGGAGTTAATTTGCTTCTGTTAAGCCCAATTTACGTTCTTAGAGAAAAACTATTAAAAAAAAATTCTACAATGGTCATCTTCATTTTTTCACAACAGAGATTGGAATTAAATTCCTTTTTCACACGAAAATTGCGTAGAGCAGTATGAAACAAAAATCCATCTGGAATATCAGGATTTAGTTTGTATTTTGCCTCTCTTAATGGAGATCAACTTTATAATGTTCCATTTCATGTGATTTTTCTGGTGATTGATGACGAAATCCCACTCCGAGAGCCATTCCGTTGCCGCCTTATTCCTCACGAATACATAAGCAGTGCACTGAACCAGTCTGTGCACTGTCTAAGAGGAGGAGACTTCCCTCCCCCGAACTTCCTACCCTTGTGACGTGTACAGTTACGGATTCTATTAATAGAACTCGTCACCTGCCAACGATGTAGACTGAAACGGAAGAGGATCATTTGAATTCTCATCTCGAAACAATGAACCTTACAGAGGACTACAGAATTGCAAAAGAAACTCCAGGGAATTGTTTCTTTATTTGATGCCCGGGGGTGGGGGTGGGGAGATCCTAATGCTTGAACTGGAAGATATATTTATAATAATTGAATTTAATCGTTTAAATTGAAGGAATGTTTTTCGACGCATTTAATGAATATTAAGGAAAGTATCAATGTGAAGATAACATTGATCAATTCCAGAGGAAAAACTGTCTTGAGCCGGCACCACCTGACATGCAGTCAGGAGGTCGTGAACCCACGACTGCATGTCAGAGGTCGTGGGTTCGTGTCCCACCCTGCTCATGACAGTTTTTCCTCTGGAATTGATCGACGTTAACTTCAGAGTGATATCTACCTTAAATATTTACTCGTTATTAATTTTTGTTGTCATTTCTAACGTCAGAGTTAAGATGACTTTAAGGCGAATGATAAAATGTTTGAAGCAAGGAGACATCATACTGCTACAGCACCTTATCAATAAATCGCTGAAAGGTAGGTCAAACTGAAAAAAAAAAAAACCTCTGAAAATATGAATAGTCTAAAGCAGTGGTTCTCAACGTTTTATGCTTCACGTACCTCTTGCAAATGTGTATGTAACTGGCGTACCCGTTGTATAGATAGAGAAAACTTTAATTATAGTGTAACAATGGGAATAAAATAAAACATATATATAAATAACATATCTGGCGACATTTGAGCTCTCACGGCGTACCCCAAAACATTTTACCACGTACTCCACGTTGAGAACCCCTACTCTAAAGAAAAAATTTAAAATTTCTGAAGAGATGTGCTGATGCTACCGCGCCAAGTCCATCGTGGTGAGCTCTTCTATCAGATTGAAAGACACGCACAAATCTAGGAAATAAATCTGTGGGTGGAAACAATGGTTCGATTGAAAAAGTGCTGCATTTTTCTTATTAGAAATTATCATCTTTGAATATTCAGATTCTAATTTCAGATTGATAATATTTTCGCCTTCTTTCCGATTATTAAAATTCTCCAAAGGGGGTGGGGCACTTTCTGTCCCCTCTAGCTCTGTCCCTATTAAAAGACACTAATATTTATATATGCTTGGAAAACCTCACCATCCATAATTTTAACCTGCATTACTCAAGCTTCAAACACTTTATTTAGGACAGTGGCGTATCTAGGGGGGGGGGGGTTATGATGAAATATCCTCCCCTCTCTTTTCCTTTGAGGACTTGAATAAAATATAACGCAGTCCCCAAATATCCGAGCCAAGCATATCACCCCCAACACATACACTACCAACCATCACCTTCAATAGAATTTCCTTGATACATCAATGACTTACGCAGCGTGTGATGTACCCACGCGAGAAATCTTTTTTCCCAAGAAAACAAAGAAAATGTATCATACAAATGTATAGGTGTTATTTTTAATCCCGAAGAAAGTATTTTAAATACCCGAGATATATGTTGCATTGGAACTCAGTTCTGTAAAAGTCACAACAGACATTTAACATTAACATTTAAGTTGGACATTTAATTTTAATAACTAGGCTTGTAGTTCAAGTTGTCAGGGCGCACCACATACTATTCATACAGACGGAGAACTAAGCTTTTAATAATCATGCATTAAGTTTGATTGGGTTATTCTGCAACAGCATCGGAGGCAGTGGATGTTAATGAGCTTACCAACCTATGGGCGGCAGCCATTTGAGTTGGGTTGGGTTGTTTTACCTCTGAGCGGCACTTTTTTGCACACCATGGGCTAAATGGCCAGGTCACATGGACCCCGAAGGCTCAGAGAAGGTTGGGGGAGGGGACCCACTGGAACAGCTGTTGGGAGACAGATGGTAGCCTCCCGTCAAGGCCATCCAGCGTGTTCTTTAACGTGCACAGGGTATGGCTCTCCCGCACACGGGGCCACGGCTTAACGTCCCATCCGACGGATGGCGGCCTTTCCAAGCCCATCGGTGTCCCCTACTGACCGTGGGCAGGGCGGGGAATTTTGCGGAGATAAATCTCAACGCTGACCCAGCGGGGACTCGAACCTGTGAACTACAGATTACGAGCCTGGCGCGCTACCGACTGAGCCATCCCCGCCCCTGCAGCCATTTGAGAGATGTATATCTACCTGAGATATATTCATTACTACCTATTGAAGAGAAATCGAAATGTATGATTTTTCACATTTAGCATTACGGAATTCACCTTTATGTACTCGTGAGGTCTCACTTCAATGAGGGAGGGGCGGGGGTGGCTCAGTCGGTAGCGGCCAGGCTCGTAATCTGTAGTTCCCAGGTTCGAGCGTGGTCACCTGGGTCAGCGTTGAGATTTATCTCCGCAAAAATTCCCCGCCCTGCCCAAGGTCAGTAGAGGACACCGATGGGCTTGGAAAGGCCGCCGTCCGTCGGATGGGACGTTAAGCCGTGGTCCCGTGTGCAGGAGAGCCATACCCTATGCACGTTAAAGAACACGCTGGATGGCCTTGACGGGAGGCTACCATCTGTCTCCCAACAGCTGTTCTAGTGGGTCCCCTCCCCCAACCTTCTCCGAGTCTTCGGGGTCCTTGTGACCTGGCCATTTAGCCCATTGTATGGAAAAAAGTGCCGCTCAGAGGTAAAACAACCTAACCCAATCAATGAGGGAACATTAAAGGACCGTGATTTTGGTGCGGGTGCTAGAATGCTTAATTTGGACTCGGCTTAGAAAAGCGGTTCTTAACCCATTTGGCACAGTTTCCTCTTCAACCAACCAATGAAACCAAATTGCCCCCCTTTTTGAAATGGTTTAAGCCAAAATTATCCCCGCTTTCATACCAGTTTCGAACTTAGAAACTATTCCGAATAACCAGAGCAGAGGGGGGGGGGGAGAGAACATGCCCCCAACTCTGAGAATGCCAGTAAGGATAATGGAGGCCTAAAATTGTGCATATTTCACTCATTTTTCACGAAAACATTTAAAAACTTCTGAAACAAAGGAAGAAACAACAAAGGATTCTCGCTCCTTACCACAACCGTCTGCTAGTCAGCGGCAACAAGAGCACCAGAGCTCTTCAGAATTCAGAGTAAAATATTTTTGTTTAGTATACATAATTGTTTGTTTTAACGTTTTTATTGCTATTACAGGTATTAGATACATGCATTAATCTTTTTAATGATGTTCCTAATCTACTGCATTGGATGTTATAATAGATGATCATATACTCTGTGCATCGTCACATAAATATTCAGATTTAACGGATTTTCAACATTAACTAACATCTCTTTTCCCCTATTAGAAATTTCTGATCTACGGGACCTGGGTTCGAGCCCCGGTTAGGCATGGATGCATGTGTCATTTTTTTTCTGCTGAGGTCCTGCCATCCTCACAGACCTTCTACTGTGGCATATAAACTGAGAGGACTGGAGCGTATGCTCACAGCAAACTGGAGCGTGTGCAGTAACTGCATACGCTCCAGTTTGCTGTGAACGGTAACTGCACATGCTCAATATTACCGTGAGTGGGCCCACACGATCCAGGTTTAGAAATTAGTTAGCGCGCTTGGCTACTGATCTAAGGGACCTGTGTTCGAGCCCCGGGTAAGGCATGTATGTGTCGTTTTTCTGTTGAGGTCCTGCCATCTTCTCAGATCTTCTACTGTGGCATATAAACTGACAGGCTCCTTTCAGACCTCTGTGGTCTGAAAGCTGCTTGAGGGGGTATTTATTTATTATTTATTAGAACGTTAAATCAAGGGTTCAATGCAGTTTATTTAAATTCCAGGTGTCTGCTCAATTTATCAACAGACTTCATACGTATTTGAAGTTAGTTTCCTGTTGCTTTCAATTCAAATCTTTGTAAATATTTGCATAAAGAGCTACGGCACAATCTTGAAACTGGTATTCTTTGCCGTGAATATTTTTAACTTCTCAATTAGTTAGTCGACTCTTAAATGCCATGGGCGGGGGTGGCTCAGTCGGTAGCGCGCCAGGCTCGTAATCTGTAGTTCCCAGGTTCGAGTCCCAGCTGGGTCAGCGGAGATTTATCTCCGCAAAATTCCCCGCCCTGCCCACGGTCAGTAGGGGACACCGATGGGCTTGGAAAGGCCACCGTCCGTCGGATGGGACGTTAAGCCGTGGCCCCGTGTGCGGGAGAGCCATACCCTGTGCACGTTAAAGAACACGCTGGATGGCCTTGACGGGAGGCTACCATCTGTCTCCCAACAGCTGTTCCAGTGGGTCCCCTCCCCCAACCTTCTCTGAGCCTTCGGGGTCCATGTGACCTGGCCATTTAGCCCATGGTGTGCAAAAAAGTGCCGCTCAGAGGTAAAACAATCCAACCCAACTTAAATGCCATTGCACCTAAAGACAACTTTATGATGATGCCTTGAGGTTGAAGCATCCATTCCGTGGCCGAGTGGTTAGCGTGCCTGGCTACTGATCAAAGGGACCTAATTAAGCCTCTGGGGTAAGTTATGATTATTTTTATGCTGAGGTCCCGCCATCCTCACAAACCTTCTACTATGGCCTGGATCCTGCCAGACCTCTGTGGCAAGCAGTTGCTTGAGAAAGTATTTAGGTTGAAGCATCGCTTTCGTTCTTATTTGCACACTTAGGAATTACGAGTTGGGTTGTTTTACCTCTGAGTAGCACTTTTTTGCACACCATGGGCTAAATGGCCAGGTCACAAGAACCCCGAAGGCTCAGAGAAGGTTGGGGGTTGAGTTGTTTTACCTCTGAGCGGCACTTTTTTGCACACCAGAAGGTTGGGGGAGGGGACCCACTGGAACAGCTGTTGGGAGACAGATGGTAGCCTCCCGTCAAGGCCATCCAGCGTGTTCTTTAACGTGCACAGGATATGGTTCTCCTGCACACGGACCACGGCTTAACATCCCATCCGACGGACGGCGGCCTTTCCAAGAAAATCATAAATTATAATCTGAATATTCAGATATGATAATGCCTTTCCAAACCCAACGGTCTCCCCTACTGACCGTGGGCAGGGCGGGGAGTTTTGCGGAGATAAATCTCAACGCTGACCCAGCTGAGGCTCGAACCTGAGAAATGCAGATTACGAGCCTGGCGCGCTCTTTGAATTTGGAAAACTATTCATAGCATTTATTGCCGCCCATTTCACTTCGCTGCCCTGTAATACAGTAGTCAGTGTCTATGTGATATAAATATGCCTGTAATTGTCTTCCTATGTGCGTCGTAAAAAGTAAAAAATAAAACTAAAGCATGCCGATGGTGAAATCACTCGCTGAATCTTTCAAAGGAAGATAGGACACTGCCAATCTTATTGAATAGATGAATCGGCGACCTATCTTCCTTTAAAGTGAATTCGAATTAAGTGAGTAGTTGCATCAACGGTATGTTTTAGTTTAATTTTTTACTTTTTTGAGCGTACATAGGAAGATAGGTAGTTTGAACGAAAAAAATAAGAAAAATTAATTAAAAAAAAACTATCTCTGGAAACTTTCATTTGACATATGACTTGTAAATATCGACCCTCCTCTTTCACGCCCTATTTGTGGCGAGAGAAAGAGAGATCGGAATTTGAAGTGCACCTAATATTGTACGCATCCTAAGCTCACTTTTGGGATATAACTCGTTGTGGTCTACCGCCTTTAAACATTCATCTACTTTTTCGGGAAAAGAAGGGTGCGTAGTATACTCTTATGAGAAGCTTTCGTTTGACATGCAACCCGTAACCGTGACACTTTCTTATGGAAGATATAGTAGAAGAACCTTTTTCATATTTCCCATTTTTTAAGGGGAAAGAGACCACAGGGATAATTTTTTATATTTCATAACAGTTGCTACGTCACAAGCTCTCATTTGACATACAACTTGTTACATTCGACCCTCGCATTCGAAAGATATATATATATACACATTGGTTTCCATAAATTAAGGAAAATCCCTATGTTACGTCAATGGGAAGCTAAGGTCAAAGCTCTATAACTTCTAAAATAAGTTTTTTTATTTTGAAAAATGTGACTGCAGATAAAGATTTCGATCAAATAAATCAATATTTCGATTTTCAACAATATTCGTTCAGTATTTAATGAGTTATGGAAGTTTGAATATTTAACAACAGCAATGCCAGTCTTAAGAAACTTATACAAAACTGAAGAATAGTGAAAGAATTCTTTCCACAAAGTTCTAAAATAAAAACTTATTTTATTAAACACTTTAATCCAATACTTATAACTGAATTTTAATTAACTTCTGAAGTCAATTTTTGTGGCTGGCATTGTTATCGCTAAATATTCAAACTTCCATAACTCATTAAATATTGAACGAATATTGTTGAAAATCGAGATATTGATTTATTTGATTGAGATCATTATCTGCAATCATATTTTTCAAAACAAAAAACTTATTTTAGAAGTTATAGAGCTTTGACGTTAGCTTTCCATTGACTTAACATGGGGATTTTCCTTAATTTATGGAAACCAGTGTAGAACAATCTTTCATATTGCTTCTTCCCCTTCTCCCCCTTTAGGGGAAAAGAAAGCATGGGGGGGGGGGCAGATATCTTGTAACCTGTGACGCTCCCTCTCCTCGTGTCACAAGCTTTCAATTGACGCACAGTCCGTTACCTTCTGCCATTGTGTTCCGAAGATATATTGGGGCAACCGTTTTCTTATTTTCCCCCTTTTCAGAGGGAAAGAAAGCATAGAGGGATAATTTTTTACAACCCTTGACACTGCCGTGTATCAGTCTTTCACTTGACACTGCCGTGTATCAGTCTTTCACTTGACACTGCCGTGCATCAGTCTTTCACTTGACACTGCCGTGCATCAGTCTTTCACTTGACACTGCCGTGCATCAGTCTTTCACTTGACACTGCCGTGCATCAGTCTTTCACTTGACACTGCCGTGCATCAGTCTTTCACTTGACACTGCCGTGCATCAGTCTTTCACTTGACACTGCCGTGTATCAGTCTTTCACTTGACACTGCCGGTGCATCAGTCTTTCACTTGACACTGCCGTGTATCAGTCTTTCACTTGACACTGCCGTGCATCAGTCTTTCACTTGACACTGCCGTGCATCAGTCTTTCACTTGACACTGCCGTGCATCAGTCTTTCACTTGACACTGCCGTGCATCAGTCTTTCACTTGACACTGCCGTGTATCAGTCTTTCACTTGACACTGCCGTGCATCAGTCTTTCACTTGACACTGCCGTGCATCAGTCTTTCACTTGACACTGCCGTGCATCAGTCTTTCACTTGACACTGCCGTGTATCAGTCTTTCACTTGACACTGCCGTGTATCAGTCTTTCACTTGACACTGCCGTGTATCAGTCTTTCACTTATCACATTAAGTTTGGTCTTTGCGTTTCGAAACACATGGTGAAGAACTGTTTTCCCAAACGCACAAACTGACAAAAAGCCAAACAAACAAATGACGAGCCAAAAGCAAAAGGAAAATAAGTAAAAAGCGGAAATAATGTAATATTTCCTATTTATTCCTTCAAAGGGAGATAGGGCGCTGGCAATCTTGTTGAATAGTATTCGGCGCCCTATCTTCCTTTAAAGTAAATTCGAATTCAGTGAGCGATAAAACAATTCATTGGAAACTGAATAAATATTTCCTATTTAATCCATCAGGGACAATTTCTCCTATATTTTGGTGCTAGTGAACGGCTTTCCTAGTACGTCTTAAAAAAAACGTACACTAGCGCCAAAATATAGGCAAAATCTCTCTGGCGAAATAAATAGGAAACATTCTAAATGTTGCAGACCGTTGCATAGACTTTTGTCAATATAGGCAGGCATGCACATCACGTAGGCACGAATGAGTAAATTCACGGTTATGGATAGCATGGAATCATCAACGTTTTATCAGGCATTTTTGCCTTCGTGCCGTCCCGTGGCAGAGTGGTTAGCACGCTTGGCTACTGATCTAAGGGACCTGGGTTCGAGCCCCGGATTAGGCATGGATGTGTGTGTCGTTTTTCTGCTGAGGTCCTGCCATCCTCTCAGATCTCTTACTGTGGCATATTAAACTGACAGGCTCCTGTCAGACCGCTGTGGCAAGCAGCTGTTTGAGGGGGTATTTATTTATTTTATTATTATTCTAAATATTTAATCGCGAAAAAGTGAAAATGATATCACGAAAGTCAATGTCACTCACAAAAAAATGGTCGAGATATGACTACATATGAAGATTGAAAATAATATTTGCGCTTAGTTGAAACCGAGCTTACCTTTCCCAAAGTCCTGATGTCCGGTATTCCAGACTCCGTTTTTTGTCCTGGTCTCTTCTGCTCTGAGTTATGACGAAACACATATTCCGTGTACACAGCATGCAAGAGAAAGTCGATGGCAATGTTCGACATGGAATCCTTCCGCACTAGATGGAGGAGGTATTTTCTCAGCAGACCTTTCGTAAACGGAATAGAAGACGGATCCTTGTCTTGGTAAGCTGTGAAAATATTTTCTCATTAATTTTAGCACAAGAGATATCAAATGGCATTTACTTTTTAAAATACTTTCTATAAATCTGCAATTTTAATTACAAAGGTAGAAACAGGGGAAAAGTATGGTTTAACAAGAACTTAACAATCGCAAGTCACCTTGTCTACGTTGATTTTTTGGTTCTTACGAAAAAAGGTGAAAAATATTCACCTTTTTTCGGAGATTAACTTATTCTGGATTGTTGATTCTTAGGTTCTTGGGTATTTGTGCTCTTAGTTTGGCAACAGTCTTGAGTCATATGTTTAACCTGGAAATGCGCCAAGCGATTTGGGCAAGCACAATTGCTAAGTTGCTTGCAGACAGACATTCAAATCTCTAAGGATATCGAGTGGCTCTGTACAGAGATGAAGTGGGAAATCGTTGGAAAGGCCATCATTTGAAGTTGGGTTGTGTTAGATCTGAGCGGTACTTTTTTGCGCACAATGGGCTAAATGACCAGGTCACAAGGATCCTGAGGGCTCGGAGAGGGTTAAGGGGAAGGGCACCCACTGGAACAGCTGTTGGGAGACAGATGGTAGCTTCTTCTGAAGTCTATCCAGTGGGTTCTTTAACGTTCACAGGGTATGGCTGTCCTGCGCACGGCCCCAAGGCTTAACGTCCCGTTCGATGGATGGAATCCTTTCCTAGCCCTTCAGTGTCCCTTTTCTGATGGAGGGAAAAGTGGGAGGTTTAGGGGACATAAATCTCAATACTAGCACAGGTGGGACTCGAACCTGGAAGAGCAGATTAAGAGCCGGGTGCAGATTAAGCTACCGGGTGAGGCTCCCCCATCACTTGAAGTGGCAAGGGAGGCAATATATGCTCCCTACGCATCAGTAGCTGGCTTTATTTCAATGAATTCCACGAAGAGCAAAATTCTCTTTTATTAATTCCAGGGACAAAAAAAAATCCCAAAATTTCTATGTTAGCTTCGAGGTAGTAGTCCAGAGAACTTAACTTCTATGAGCAGTTTCTTACGAGAAAATCTGCAAAAGCATACATTGTTTTTCTGTATAGCACATTGGCACTCTGTATACACACTAGCGAACTGGAGCAGTGATGGGCAGATTTACCCATCAATGCTGCAGTTTGGAACCAAATCAGTTTTTTTTTTTGTAATGTAAAATTTCGTCGAATAAAATACTTTTGTTAGAAAATAATTCGTCTTCCAGAAGATCCGGAAATTCCTTCCGAGATTCTTTCTAGCACTAAGTGATTTTATTTTTGTTATCGTAATTAAGAAAGTACACTGGAGCACAAAAGTAAAGTTGTTTGGGTTGTTGGGTTTTTTTTACCTCTGAGCGGCACTTTTTTGCACACCATGGGCTAAATGGCCAGGTCACATGGACCCCGAAGACTCAGAGAAGGTTTGGGGAGGGGACCCACTGGAACAGCTGTTGGGAGACAGATGGTAGACTCCCGTCAAGGCCATCCAGCGTGTTCTTTAACGTGCACAGGGTATGGCTCTCCCGCACACGGGGCCATGGCTTAACGTCCCATCCGACGGGCGACGGCCTTTCCAAGCCCATCGGTGTCCCCTACTGACCGTGGGCAGGGCGGGGAAATTTTGCGGAGATAAATCTCAACGCTGACCCAACTGGGACTCGAACCTGGGAACTACAGATTACGAGTCTGGCGCGCTACCGACTGAGCCACCCCCGCCCCAAAGTTGTTTGGAGACTGTGTGGTTCCATCCGCACGAGATCATTGTTGGTAACGTTACACCCTTCTGGAAAGTAATGGAAGCTTCGATGAAATGGATCAATTTTCACTGAATCATAAAGGAAGTTCCAGTGTGGCAGTGATTATGTAAAAAGTTTTGCAATTGTAGTGTGATTAATATATACTGATGCACAAAAATGGCAACCACAGTTTATGTCAGTAGAAAATTGAATTCGAAACTGGGTAACTTCTAAAATTAAGCCTTTTATGGTGAAAATGTGTGACGATAAATTAACGATGCCAATCAAAATATCCAAATCTCAAATTTCAACAATATTTGTTAGGTACTTAAAGACTTAAAGAGTTACGAATGTTTGGATTATGATAATAGCAATGTCAGTCATAAGATTTCACCTCAATTAAAACTTAAATAATAAGTATTGGTTCGGGGCGTTTAATAAAGTGTATGCTTTAGAAGTTTGGATCAGTAATTTTTTCAATATTCTTCAATATTGTATAACCATACATATTGAGAGCATAGAATTACTATTATTGCTGAAAATCTAGATTTATATAAGTTTGACTGAGATCTTTAAGTTATCTTAAGTCATATTTTACCATAAAAGGCTTATTTTAGAAGTTACTTAGTTTCGAAGTTAGTTTCTTATTGACATCAAATGGTGCTCTTACTTCACTTCTCTGCATCAGTGTACGTTCCTGTAGTTGTAAGTCTGCTGACTTACAACTACAGGAACGTACACTGATGCAGAGAAGTGAAGAAGAGAACTGAAGCAGAGAAGTGAACCAATCAGTGAAAAACTGCACGCGGGAACGGAGATCCCTAAGAGTGGCGGGAAAATGGCATATGATAAAAGTAAGCTATACACAGTGGTTCCTTAACATTTGAGAGGAGTTCTGGATACAATAGACTTGTACGTGGTACGGTACCCCTTGGAGGTATGCGGTGAAATGCTTTGGGGTACGTCGTGAGAGCTCAAAAGCTCTTATATATATATATATGTTTTATTTTATTCCCATTGTTTATACTGTAACTATAGTTTTATCTATCTATACAAGGGGTACGCCAGTTACATACACATTTCCAGGGGGTATGTGAAGTGTAAAAGGTTAAGCAATAGACTGAGAGATAAATTCTCAAAAGCATTTGATAGATGAGAAATATGTAAAAGAAGTACATTTCTACTAACACCTTGTCATCCAGACTTCGAGTTCATCTCTCGTAATCCCCACCATGACTGGCACTGCTGCCAGAGAGGAATGGTGCAACATCTCGATGGGGGAATTGAGGAGGAAGTTCCCATCCACCACAGGAGCAAATTGCAGCATCAGAGAATCTTCCAGCGTCTTCTGTGTGCAAAGAAGATATGGTAAAAATAACACACTTCACAAACAGTTTACATAGACAGAACTCGCTTCAAATATTCGGTGAAAAGATAATTGAAGCATTTTAAATTTTAATGATTTTTTAAGCAATCTTAAAGGGATGAAAATTTCGTCACAGTATTATGGAAAAGAGAAAAAATATTATTTGATAACGAACGAATAATGATGACATTTAAGAGCTTACGTCAAGGTTTATTATTTCACTAGGTTTTACTCGACTAATCCAGTTCGAATCCGACTGTAAGTTTACCTTTTGAGAGTGGCAACAAGCTTCAGAGTTTAAATCGGAACTGGAAACGTTTGCTCCTGTCATGCACTGTTGTTGTCGGAAAGGCTGTAGGAGACGAATTTGTTGAAATGGAGACCGAGAAAGGATTTCGATGCCTTGGGGAGCAAAAAAAAGCGATTGTGTCATATCAGATTAAGTCTGCGGTCTTCGATTATTATTCGAATCGGAATACTGAACAGCTGTGCAAGTCTAAGTTTTACAGATTCTGGCCAGAAAAATGGCAACATTTTTACGTTAAGTCAAATTCGAAGATCTGTAATTTCTACAATAAACTTTTTGTAGGAAAATACGACCAGATAAATTTAAATCTCATTTAAATCTTTCTACATCTTGATTTTCAACAATGTTGGGCATTTAAAGAGCTATGGAATACTTAACAGCAACAAAGTCAGGCCTAAAAAATTTGTATAAAACTAGGGTTACCAGATGCCAGTGTTATAAAGGAGGACAAGAAAGATAGAAATGGAGGAAAAAAGTTGAGTTAGAAAAAGGCATAATGCATTTTAAATATACTTTAAAATATGTATTGTGCCATTTTTTATTCCTACTTGATAAAGAATCAACAGTTACTTTGCCTTAAGTGGCCTAATAGTTAATAACTATCTGCTGTTGCAGAAGGCAAACTTTCTGTTTCTATGAACTCTGGTCAGTAGAGATTTCGGATGGCATCCGGAAAAGTGAACCCTTGCATTTCGACTCGCACATTTCGCCCCCGGCACATTTCGCCCCCTGTAGATAATGAGTAGGCTACAAAAATGTAAATAATATTTTAATAATTCTAATTTATTTTGTTTTAATAGAATAAATGCACATTATTATTGTTTAAAACTCGAAGTTGTAGGCAATGCCTCTAATGTATATCAATCACATTACGTTTTTGAAAGTCTTTGACTATTTTTTTGATTCTAGCAAAAATTGCAGCATACTTCTTTCTTTGATTGCCTGAATTACCGGCAATTAGTTGTGTAATTTCGAAATTGTGCAGCCCTTGTTGTTTCTTTAAAGAATCAATGAATCGGTAAATATTTGGGAATAAAGTAGCACATGTTTCCTGAAATCCCCTGTGCCACCCCTCCACGCCGTTGTTGGTACGTTGCTGATCATTCAGTGTTCATGTGTAAACATTCACAATTCGATGGCAGAAATGGGTAATTGCTAGAGGCCTCTCCGTTGCCTTCTTCCAATATATGTATCTTGAAAGTAGTTTGCAATCATCTTAGCTTCAATGGGGAAGTCATCAGCTTCAACTAATTTTGAAAATTTGCTCGGAAAAGTTAGGAGTTATCGGAAGTTCAGTTCGAGTAATCGAGAAAGTTTAACATTGAATCTCCACTAAAAGGGGCTGGGACTTTAATAAAAATTCGAGTTATCGAGAGTTGAATGTATTTACATTTTTGTAACCTATTCATTATCTACAGGGGGCGAAATGTGCTGGGGGCGAAATGCGAGGGGCCACTTTTCCGTAAATCTTTCGGATTTGGTAGGAATTTGTATGAGAAGGCTCCTACAAACTAGGAGTAGTCCTTAATTCTTCGTTTTTATGTTGCAAAAAAAAAACTTCTGTCAACTTTCATAGCTCTATCTATTCATGGGCGAAGTAAGTTTTATAAGGCGGATTCTTCTTTCAAGCTGGCATGTAAATTGCACGTATTGAGATTACAGAAAAATAGTAATTTTTACAACATTAACAGAATTGATTTAGCATTCACGATTTCCATTTACAATAAATTATTTCACCGTTAGCAGTAAATTATAGTCATGGATGGTTCAAGAAATTTAAAAAAGGAAAGTACAAAAAAAGTGATTTAATTTTTGTTTGATACACGAGTTTATATAAAAGGAGGACATTTCATGTTTTTTCAAAATTCTGGGAGGACGTGAGGTGAAAATAAAGGACATTTTGTACAAAATTCTAAAACATACAATTATTTTGTTAAACGGTTTGAAATAATACTTAGTTTTTAATTAATTTCTGAGGTGAATACTTATGATTGACATTTCTGTTCAATATTGAAACTTTTGTAACTCTTTAAGTACTGAAAAAATATTGTTCAAAATCGAAATTTAGACAATTTAATTGACATTTTATATTTATCTTCAGTCATATGTTTCCATAAAAAGATATTTAACCAGCTACGAAGCCCCGATTCTCCTTTCACATAAGATGCTTCCATTTTTCTGTCCATTGCCTGTAACTTCTCACGTTGAGTTGAGCAATGATGGGAAAAAAATTGCCTTCCCTCACGTACACACCTTCATTATTAGGTTTTCAGTAAAACGAGTATCTCCGAATTTAAGGAGCTTTTGAATTTGGTTCCCACTGACATTGGCGGTTCGCATTAAATTTACTTATATATATAAAAAAATTAAAAGGGAAGTGTTGGAAGGTGCCGAAAAAAAAACAATCAAGTGTAGGGACTGTTGTTCCAGTTTAAAAAATTTCTTCCCATTTTAGTGGTCGCTAAAAAATTTATCGAAAAATATGTGTGATATATGATTAATATTTTTTGCCTCCATTTCGGTTACTATCATTTTCGGAGGGAAAATTAAGTCCCTCCCCCATTCTAGATCTGGACTGTCTTTACGTCATTTTCATTGCAAAGCGTTCTTATCGCCATTTAATTTCCATTGTAACGCTTTAAATCTGTCATTTGGGCCACGGAGGCCTAAAGCAAGGCCGGATTTATTGGGAGGGGAGGGGGGGCTCATGACTTTCTTCTGAGAATATTAGTAACGGTAATGGAAGCAAAAAAATATTAAACTCGTGCTTGTTTCATGCATTTTTTTTAAAGACCTTTAAAAATGGATGGGAAATACTAAACTGTAATGGAAATCCATTCTCTTGCCTCCCCCATTTTTTAAATCCCCGCCTGGCTTAAGGTTAACATGTCAGAGGATGTCAGTTCATCAAATAAGGCGAGAAATCATCACACAGGAAACACGGACAATACTTACAGCATCTTCACTCTTCTCTATGATTTTGTCGGTGGATATCTTCTGCAGACATTCAACTATCGCTTGGCTCTCTTTCACATTCGAGCATTTCAGTTTCGTTGCCAGTTGTTCTGCATAGACCCGAGGTTTCTTCTGCACGGCCCATTCTCCCAATGGGCTGCCACTCTGAGCGATTGCTTTATGGAAGAGGCCTAAATAAATGAAACACGCTCGCTTTCAATTGCCATAGCTTCAATTCAACACGTGCAAGCCATTAAGATATAAAAAATATAGTTCTGAAAAAGGAAACGGGGTATTTTTTTTATTCGTTTTAAGAGATAAAACAAGCCTGTTTTTATTTTTGCGAGTTTCCGACGACTTCTGAAATATTTGTTGTAAAGGAAATTTGTTGTAAAGGATATTTAGAAATTAGTGATCTGGCAACCGTGTCACGTGACACGAAGGTTGCCAGATAACTAATTTCTAGAAAAATCGTTGTCAGATATTTTTTCTGAATTCTGTAATCAACCATAGTGTTCGGATACTTTTTTGAGCGACTGTACGCCGTGAGAGCTCAAAAGTCGCTAGATCTAATAACAAAGTCAGTGTTTTATTTTATTCCCATTGTTATACTATAACTAGAGTTTTATCTATCTATATAAGAGGTACGCCAGTTACATACGTAGGGGTACGTGAAGCATAAAAGGTTGAGAACCACTTCTCTAGGTAATCATCTACTTCAAGGGTAGGCAATATGTGGAAGAAGCAGAACACATTTTTTATTCATTTAAAAACAAATGAGCCATTGTTTTCATTTTGCCGGAGGACGATCCTAGGAACCACATTTTGGAAGGGGGAGTAAAAACTGGATATTAAAAAACTGAACTCATTGGAATTGTACGATGGTTCGCTCTGACTTCTCTTAGCCTTTTTGGGGGAAACAGCCCTTTCCCCCATTGAGACCGCTACTTCTTTGTCTGTCTGTCTGTCCGTTTGTAGACATTTTTTTTCTTTTGATAGATATATGAAAATTCCTTTTGTATTGGATTAATTAATGAAATATTGGGGTTGGCACTTTCTGGATCATCCAAAAGTTTTAATGGCGCTGCCAGATGTTGAAAAAGTTGGAAAAATGACCAAATTTTTAACGACTATTGCAAGCGATATGTTTAGTCTAGCAGTTCGAAGTTTTGGTGGTGGAGTGTAAACGTCTATACTAATGCAAATTTGCCTTTTTAAGCCCAAAAAATTTTTTTCATTTTAATATACACTGAAGTGCCATTGAATTAGGGAGAGTAACCTAGTAACGTGTTGGACCCACTCTGGCCCTGATAACGACCGCCACACGAGACAAGGCAAAGACTCCACAAGCTTGCGTAAATGTTCCACAGGTATGGCGACCCATGCATCCTCCACAGCTGTCCACATTTCTTTTACTATTATGAATATATTTAAAACAGATCTGTTTTCGTAACAAAATATAAAACGATTTCCAAAGATAAAGGGGGAAAAAGGAAGGCCACATTTGTAGCATTCATCCGGGCCCTTCAAAAACCGATTCATTTTCCTGGATGCAATTAGCGATGAGGCGATGTTTTTGGTACTAAACAATTTATTTCGCAATTCTTGGGGTTCAAGTTTAACTCTGCATAATCGTTCATATATAATATATTCTGTTGATCTTAGTCCAGGTTCCTTATTAATGCAGCGAATAAGTGTGATTGATTATCACGAGAATTTTATCGACGAAGTTTTCTTTTTATTTAAATTAAATACCCCCTCAAGCAGCTGCTTGCCACAGAGGTCTGACCGGAGCCTGTCAGTTTATATGCCATAGTAGAAGATCTGAGAGGATGGCAGGACCTCAGCAGAAATACAATACAAACATCCAGGCCTTACCCGGGGCTCGAACCCGGTCCCTTAGATCAATAGCCAAGCGTGCTAACATCCATGCCGTACCCGGGGCTCTCGAACACGGTCCCATTAGATCAGTAGCCAAGCGTGCTAATCACTCGGCCACGGGACGACTTTCTTTTTAACGACAAAGAATTCTTTTCATTGCTGCTGGTAGAAAGGAATCATTGTAACGAAATCAAAAAATGCGTCAACATTTGAAACGGGACTGGGAAAAAGGATCTCTGCTAAGCTTTAATAAATAATATGAACGATGGGAATGTTTCCAACTGAATTCTTGTTAAGTTGAGTGATTTAAAAAAAGGGTCCGATACTGTTAAAGTAAAAGCTTAAAACCGAATCCGATTTTGGCAGATCTTAACCCATTACCACCTTGTAGGCGGAATCCCTGCAAGTAACGATTCTCTTGCAATGGCAAGAAAGCGTCGACTAAAGTAATTCTAATGAAAGTGAATGCCATTGGCTACAAATTCGTTTACCTCGTGACAGTGGCGACATCAGATGTAGACCGACACAGGCTCCACCTGCGCTGTTGCCAAATATCGTCACGTCATTGGGGTTGCCTCCAAAAGCAGCGATGTTCTGCTGCACCCACTTCAAGGCCAGAACTTGGTCCAGAAGTCCGTAGTTGCCTTCTGCAGCGTTGTCTTTGGTACTAAGAAAACCTATCATCAGAAAAGAAATATAAATTACTAATGGACACAACAATAAATCACTTCCTTAAAAATAGACTTAAAACTCCTTAAAAGTAAGAAAACTCGTAGGTTACTTTATCAGATATTGTACAGGAGAACACACTGGTGCCCAAAAGTTAAGGACCAAACTCAACACTTGATTAATTCCGAAATCTTAGCGAGAAATGGGTTGGGTTGTTTTACCTCTGAGCGGCACTTTTTTGCACACCATGGGCTAAATGGCCAGGTCACATGGACCCCAAAAGCTCAGAGAAGGTTGGGGGAGGGGACCCACTGCAAAGCTGTTGGGAGACAGATGGTAGCCTCCCGTCAAGGCCATCCAGCGTGTTCTTTAACGTGCACAGAGTATGGCTCTCCCGCACACGGGGCCACGTCTTAACGTCCCATCCGACGGACGGCGGCCTTTCCAAGCCCATCGGTGTCCCCTACTGACCATGGGCAGGGCGGAGAATTTTTGCGGAGATAAATCTCAACGCTGACCCAGCTGGGACTCGAACCTGGGAACTACAGATTACGAGCCTGGCGCGCTACCGACTGAGCCACCCCGCCCCAAGCGAGAAATGTGTTATGAGCTTGTCAAAAGGAAACCGATTAACTCCAAATCTCATATATTTCGGTTCTTTCTGTCAGATTGTCTTAAAACTCGTATAAATCTCAAATCATCTCAAAATCTTTATTAGAAGCACATTTGTTTCATGTATTGTCTAACTTAATTCTTAAAGATATTTTTAATCGAAACTTTATTCAAAACTTGTGTATTGTAATATGTATTTTTTTTTTGAAGAATTTCTTAAGGGTTGCGGTTTAGCTTCTGACAAACCCTTGTGACCGAATAATGAACAAAGACTAGACAAATTCCGGAATGGAAGTAAACAACTTTCTAATGACTTCATGACTTGCCAAAAGCAAAGTGAAAGGGCAGATTCCGAAAGGGCAGGTAAGTGTGGAGGGGGGGGCGGGGAGGCAGTAGCGTGGACAACGATAGAGAAATGCACGTGTTTTTCCTTTTTTCCTATGACCTGTTAACGTCACCGCATACACTAGCTCAGATAATACATAAGGTTTTAAAATAGTTTTATTTCATTTGCGACAGACTTTGGACCCGTATAATTCCCCAGATACTTCACCGATTGGTCCCAAATTTCGTATGTGGGCAGAGCACGTGTTGGGTTAAAAATCGGTTCCCTGGTTGTTGAGGGATGAGAATTACGGCCTCCATCAAAATCTCAACGGGTGGCATCGCCTCGGCTGCTATCAATTGCGAAATTTATGAATGGAGGAGAAATGTGTTTCGCGCTACACTTTTGGCGGGAATTGTGAAAGCCATTAAAGGACAGGACAATTACGTTTGGAAATAAACTTTTGGAGGACTGTAAGTGATACTCTAATATGATGTGTGATCTCCTCTGGCAGCAATACAGGCTTGACACAAATTCCTCATGCTGAGAACGAGGCTGTGAATCGCTATTTCGGATAAGCTAAGCTATCATCCGCCGACCAAGATCTCTAATGATGATTTTAAGTTTTATACCATCAGGTCAGTCATTAGAAGTTGACTGCCATTGAATATTCTGGATGATGCAGCACTTCCCAAGTACAGACTTAGCCCAATCAAACCTCGTGTTTTACAAGATATGATTTTTCTATTAGGCTAGTCACGCGTAGGGATGATATGATTACTAACAAGCAAGGATCCTAACTGTTGTATGCATTCGGATACAAAATCGAGAATTTTCTGTGTCTCCGATTCTTACGAAATCCTATAAAGCTTTTGCTAAGCCCGTGCATTTTGCAGAATACATACATACATGGGGGGGGGGGGGCTCAGTCGGTAGCGCGCCAGGCTCGTAATCTGTAGTTCCCCGGTTCGAGTCCCAGCTGGGTCAGCGTTGAGATTTATCTCCGCAAAATTCCCCGCCCTGCCCACGGTCAGTAGGGGACACCGATGGGCTTGGAAGGCCGCCGTCCGTCGGATGGGACGCTAAGCTGTGGCGCCGTGTGCGGGAGAGCCATACCCTGTGCACGTTAAAGAACACGCTGGATGGCCTTGACGGGAGTCTACCATCTGTCTCCCAACAGCTGTTCCAGTGGGTCCCCTCCCCCAACCTTCTCTGAGCCTTCGGGGTCCATGTGACCTGGCCATTTAGCCCATGGTGTGCAAAAAAGTGCCGCTTAGAGGTAAAACAACCCAACAACATACATACATACATACATACATACATACATACATACATACAAAATCCTCATGCAGCCGTGGTCTACGGAAGTCCCACCAGACTGTGCAATTTTCCTTTCCAGACGTGTCCCTTCTTACCCACAGCTGCTACATTTCGCCACTTTAGGCCAATTCTAACAAGGTCCTGTTTGACATCGTCTGCCCGTCGTTTCCTAGGTCTCTCTCTTTTTCTGAAACCATTAAGCACACTGTTCATAATCTTGTTTACTAATCTGCAGTTATGCATACGGGCAACGTGGCCAAACCAATGCGTCTCTCTCTGCACAATATGCTGCTCAAAGGAGGTTGATGACTCCTTTGCCTAACTTCATCATTACTTGCAAAGCCAAACCACCTAATGCCCAAGATACTACGTAAGCATCTACAATCAAAGTCATCAAGTTTCTGGGGCGGGGGTGGCTCAGTCGGTAGCGCGCCAGGCTCGTAATCTGTACTTTCCAGGTTCGAGTCCTAGCTGGGTCAGCGTTGAGATTTTTCTCCGCAAAATTCCCCGCCCCACCCACGGTCAGTAGGGGCACCGATGGGCTTGGAAAGGCCGCCGTCCGTCGGATAGGACGTTAAGCCGTGGCCCCGTGTGTGGGAGAGCCATACCCTGTGCACGTTAAAGAACACGCTGGATGGCCTTGACGGGAGGCTACCATCTGTCTCCCAACAGCTGTTACAGTGGGTCCCCTCCCCTAACCTTCTCTGAGCCTTCGGGGTCCATGTGACCTGGCCATTTAGCCCATGGTGTGCAAAAAAGTGCCGCTCAGAGGTAAAACAACCCAACCCAACTCATCAAGTTTCTTGTTATCCTGCTTACAAAGGGCCCATGTTTTGCTACCATAGCTAACCTTAGGAAGAACCAAACTATCATACAGCCTAATTTTAGTCTTTAAGTGTATACGCCTATTTTTCCATACTCTCCATAGATTCTTAAAAGTCCCAGAGGCAATCCCTTTTCTTCAATTTATCTCATGACACACATCACCAATATCTGTTACATGGCTCCCAAGATAATTAAATTGAAACACCTGCTCAAGACTGCAGCCATTCAAAGCAACTGAAGCACAGTCTGCCTAACCAATTTTCATCACTTTAGTTTTTTCTCTGTTTATCACCAAACCTACTCTATTACCATTCTCGTAAACTTCCCTAATGAACGAATTCATCTCATCAACATCATTAGCGAACAAGGCCAAGTCATCTGCATAATCTAAATCAGAAATTTTGAAATCTCTAGACCATTTAAGGTCAAAATTTTCCCTTGCAAAGAATTTCGCATAATATAATCAATAATCAAACGAAACAGAAAAGGAGACAAAATGCACCCTTGGCTAACTCCATTAGCAATGCGAAACCAATCGCTGCAAGACGTACCAACTCTCACACACGACTCAGTGTTATCATAGAGAGCAGTAGTTTCATCACAACCTGCGAACCCCCTTTGCACAGTGCTTTCCCCCCCTATGTCGCAATCGTCCACGTTGCCTTCTTGACTTGGACCCCCTATGTCGCAATCGACCGGAAATTGACCTGTGCTGGGCCACGTTGACTTCTGAACTTTGAGGCCCTATGTTACAATCAACAGGAAATTGACCCTGGCGTAGCAACTGTCGTGGTATTAATAATTAATAATTCATAATTAATAATTCATAATTAAAAATTCCTCCCCCTTTTAACCCCTGGTGCTATCTAGTTTTTAACTCTAATTTTAAGTCCTCCTTCTCGAATAGCCTCGATTTTTCTTTATTCCAGACTCACCTTTTATTTTAAAACCTCGATTTTGCAGACCCCCCTGATTGACCTATATTTTAAGGCCCCTCCTTCCCACGGATTTCAAGTCTCAGAATAATTCCACAGAAAAGGATGACACAAGTCTCAATTGTAAAAACACCTCAAAAAAGACCCACCATGGTTGACCTATATTTTAAGCCCTACCTATATTTTAAGGCCCCTCCTTCCCACGGATTTCAAGTCTCAGAATAATTCCACAGAAAAGGATGACACAAGTCTCAATTGTAAAAACACCTCAAAAAAGACCCACCATGGTTGACCTATATTTTAAGCCCTACCTATATTTTAAGGCCCCCTCGGATTACAAGTCTCAGAATAATTCCACAGAAAAGGATGACACAAGTCTCAATTGTAAAAATCAACTCGCAAAGTTGTATTCTTATTAATTAAAACCCTTTCTATTAAAAGTTACCTCTATTAAAAATCTTTTGGTGTTCATTTTGCCAGGACTGCTAAACGATTCCCTTTTATTAAAACTCTGGTATTTATTTTTTCCAACCCCGTTAATCGATCCCTTAGTAAATAAAAACTCTCACTTACCTTTATTAAAATCATCCAGAGCTCGTAATAAATCGGTTTAATCGGGGGAAAAAAAATCATTCTATCGCTAGCGTAGATTTCAGTTCGTTAGCGTAGATTTCAGTTCGTTAGCGTAGATTCCACGTTAATTTCAGGGGAAAAGCCTCATCGGATCCAAGGTTCACGTATTTTACTAGAAGAATGACACAGTAACTGTTCCACAGAAAAATTAATAAAATTTGGTTTAAATTATTCGTAGGACTTGTATATAAGATCTAGCTTTAGACGTTCACCAGCCTAAAAGTTTACAAAGTCCGTTATCGGTGTATCGGAAATCGTACGTTTCCTGTAGACATCCTTCAGATCGCTTATTAGTGGGGTAGCAACAGCACTTTCGCCACATCACACGATATGGTGCAATCCTTTATCAGCTGGAAGGTCAAATGTCCAGCGCTTCACTGTGTCTGCATTTGACACTGATAAGGTTTAAAAATAGATGATTCCTAGAATCCACATTGCACAACGGTCAAAGTCCAGTGGGGGAGGGTGTATATAAACACCGACTTCTCAGCGACTGTCACTGTGTTCTTCATCTGTCAGTTTGCGACCTGTCAACCCTGCTCGCTCTCCTTCTCTACCTGCTAGCTCGTCGATCCTCTTCTCTACCTGAGATGTCCACTATGCGAGAATTTTCCTGTGCTGGATCCTCAACTGATACCAGGTAAATGAAATTTTATTTAATATTGTCCTTAAGTTGCTCAACTGAATCACCTACTAACGTACAATATAGATTTTTATATTTGTTTCTAACTAGTAAAGTCATTCTAAATGATAATTTTCAAACTTTAGTTATATTTTTGTTGATCAAGCTAGCAAAGTGTGCTTTTATTACAACTGTTCAGTTCAATATAGATTTTTTTTTATTTGTTTCTACCCTGTCATTTTATTCTAAACGATAATTTTCAAACTTTAGTTAGATTTTTTGATCAAGCTAGTCAAGTGTGCTTTTACTACAACTGTTCAATATAGATTTTTATATTTGTTTCTAACTAGTAAAGTCATTCTAAATGTTAATTTTCAAACTTTAGTTAGATTTTTTTTTTTGATCAAGCTAGTCAAGTGTGTTTTTACTACAACTGTTCAATATAGATTTTTTTTTATTTGTTTCTACCCTGTCATTTTATTCTAAACGATAATTTTCAAACTTTAGTTAGATTTTTTGATCAAGCTAGTCAAGTGTGCTTTTTTACAACTGTTCAATATAGATTTTTTTATTTGTTTCTACCCTGTCATTTTATTCTAAACGATAATTTTCAAACTTTAGTTAGATTTTTTTTTTTTTGATCAAGCTAGTCAAGCGTGTTTTTATTACAACTGTTCAATATAGATTTTTATATTTGTTTCTACCCTGTCATTTTATTCTAAAACGATAATTTTTCAAACTTTAGTTAAATATTAGATTTTTTGATCAAGCTAGTAAAGTGTGCCTTTATTACAACATAACTGTTCTAAGTTAAAAAAAAAAACATGTAAAGTACTGCATATTCTGAGACTAAATTATCTATCCAGATCTGATGCTGGTCCTTCCACTGATGCCGACTGCTTTGAAGAGCTACTCACGGCAGTGCGCACTCTAGAGGCGGCAGCCAAAAGACCTCCTACACCTGAGCTTCCTGAACAGTCGAAGCGCCTTTGCATACTCCAACAAGGTGGCAGGGAATTAAGGCAAAGGACATCGAAACTTTCCCTTAAGAAGCGTCGTCAATCCACTGTCGCAGCGGGTATGGGAAATCCCTACGTCCCCGTCGTACCTTCAACTGCAACCAGGTAAATGAAATTTTATTTAATATTGCCCTTAAGGCGCTCAATTGAATCACTTACTAACGTACAATATAGAGTTTTATATTTGTTTTTACCCTGTCATTTTATTCTATAAATGTTAATTTTCAAACTTTAGTTAGATTTTTTGATCAAGCTAGTCAAGTGTGCTTTTATTACAACTGTTCAGTTCAATATAGATTTTTTTATTTGTTTCGACCCTGTCATTTTACTTTTTTTTTTTATTCTAAACGATAATTTTCAAACTTTAGTTAGATTTTTTGATCAAGCTAGTCAAGTGTGCTTTTACTACAACTGTTCAATATAGATTTGTTTCTAACTAGTAAAGTCATTCTAAATGATAATTTTCAAACTTTAGTTAGATTTTTTTTTTTTGATCAAGCTAGCAAAGTGTGCTTTTATTACAACTGTTCAGTTCAATATAGATTTCTCTACCATGTAAAGTCATTTTACTTTTTTTTTTTATTCTAAACGATAATTTTCAAACTTTAGTTAAATATTAGATTTTTTGATCAAGCTAGCAAAGTGTGCTTTTATTACAACTGTTCAGTTCAATATAGATTTCTCTACCATGTAAAGTCATTTTACTTTTTTTTTTTTATTCTAAACGATAATTTTCAAACTTTAGTTAAATATTAGATTTTTTGATCAAGCTAGTCAAGTGTGCTTTTTTTTTTTACAACTGTTCAGTTCAATATAGATTTTTTTATTTGTTTCTACCCTGTCATTTTACTTTTTTTTTTTATTCTAAACGATAATTTTCAAACTTTAGTTAGATTTTTTGATCAAGCTAGTCAAGTGTGCTTTTACTACAACTGTTCAATATAGATTTTTTTTTATTTGTTTCTACCCTGTCATTTTATTCTAAACGATAATTTTCAAACTTTAGTTAGATTTTTTTTTTTTTTTTTTTTTTTGATCAAGCTAGTCAAGCGTGTTTTTATTACAACTGTTCAATATAGAGTTTTATATTTGTTTCTACCCTGTCATTTTATTTAAATGATAATTTTCAAACTTTAGTTAGATTTTTTGATCAAGCTAGTCAAGTGTGCTTTTATTACAACTGTTCAATATAGATTTTTATATTTGTTTCCACCCTGTCATTTTTATTCTAAATGATAATTTTAAAACTTTAGTTAGATTTTTTTTGATCAAGTTAGCAAACTGAAGCATATTGCTTTTTCATTTTCTGTTCTAAGATAAAAAAAAAAACATGTAAATGTACTGCATATTCTGAAAAATAAATTATCTTTCTAGGTCCGCATTCTCCAACGTTCCTGTCAGTGGATTCTCCAACGTTCCTGCCAGCTCTACAGAGTCTCCCCACTTCACAGTGTTGCATACTCGGCGGTACAACTCGAAAAAATTCAAGACAGATTTCATCTCCACAAGTGTGCGACTTGGAGGTATGGAGAATGTGGAACCACACAATTTCCTCCCGGTCCTACACGATCTGCATGAGAAAATGTTGGCCGACGTCGTCCCCACAGGGGAGTATAGCCATGTTCGGCTGTGTTTACGCTCCCGGGATTTGAAAAACCCCGTCAACTTGGCCCTAATTCGGCGTAATGCCCTGACGGGGGAGAGATTCATGGCTGCACTCGACAAAGTAGTGCAGTCAAATGAGTCTCTCGGTCCCGGGAGTGAGCTGGAGTTTGACTTCGTTTGTGCCAACCTGGACCGGGTCGGTAGTGGTGGCGATGGAAGGCGCACAGGTCCCGAGACTCGTCGTATCGCTGACGTCCAGTCTTTTATCAACAATAAGAAGGCTGTCACAAAAATTGTAAATCGTGACAACATCTGTTTAGCAAGAGCTCTCGTCGTCGCACGAGAGCTCTGCTTGAAAAATAAAGGGTTGACAAACAGCTACACCAAAATTGCCTGTTATCGCTACCCTTTACAACGCCAAGAAGCTCGTCAACTTCACCTGGATGCGGGTATTCCCGAGGGTCCTTGTGGACTCCCGGAAGTACGTCTCTTTCAAGCTCACCTGACACAGTTCAGGATTATAGTGTATTCTGCTGACGACGCCTTCCTTCCAATCTTCATTGGTCCCGAAGGTGGGGACAACCTTTATTTGTTGTTTAGTGCAGGGCATTACGACGTGATTACTAAACCATCAGGGTTTTTCGGGGTTAAGGAGTTCTGTCACATTTGTTTAAAGGGGTCTAACAACGGGCACGTTTGCAGAGGGACCTGTAACAGGTGCCTGTCAGTCGATGTGCTTCATACAGGGGAGCTGTTGCTTTGCACGGTGTGCTGTGTGTATTTGCGCGGGGCTGAATGCTTTCAGGCACACCTGCTGAAGGCATGTCAGACACGGCATCGCTGTGTTAAGTGCATTAGCATTTACGACCCCCTGAAAAAGCACGTTTGCAAGGCTGACACCTTAAAATTCGTCGAGCCCTGCAAAATTGACCCTGTCGGTCAGACTTACCTCTACTTTGACGTAGAGACTGTGCAGTGTGCTGACGGGTTGCTAAAACCGATACTATGTGTGGTCACATACCAAGTGGACGACGAGTGGGTCTATGCTTCATTCCCGGAAACGGACGCCTTTATGGATTGGATTCTGGCTGAAGTACATCCTGGGGTTCAAAGATTCAAGGACGCCACAGTCCTCGCACATAATCTGAAAGGCTTTGACGGCATGTTCATCATTAGTTACCTGTACAGAAAATTTTTAAAACCGGATCTCGTGTTCGATGGATCCAAGATTTTAGGTATCTTTTTACCTGGCCTTAAAATAAGGTTCATTGACACGTTGTCCTTTATTCAGGCTCCTCTTCGTTCATTCACGAAGACCTTCAACTTGGAGACGGTGAAAGGCTTTTTCCCCTTTAAATTCGTGAAGGAGGAAAATCTACAGTATGCAGGACCCATCCCTGATCGGCTTTTTTTCCAGCCGGAAGACATGGAGCCTGAAACTCTGTCAGCATTCAACGAGTGGTATGCCGCAGCAAGCCTTGAACCCTGGGATTTTCAACAACAGCTTCTGTATTACTGCAAGGCAGATACAGAGTTGTTGCGGCGAGGCGCCCAAGCTTTCCGCGAGGAATTTTTAAATCTCACAGGCGTAGACCCATTTGCGCGTGACCTGACTATTGCCGGCGCTTGTCTTCGAATTTTCCGTGGGAAGTTTCTGCAAAAGAATACCCTCGGTGTGTGTCCCGCCCAAGGGTATTCGGCAAGTAATGACCGGCAGTCCTTGAAAGCTCTCGCATGGTTAGAATATGAGGCTTCCAAGGACAACATCGAAATTCAAACTGCGCGATCACCCGGAGGTGAGTATAAGATAGGGCAGTACAAATTGGATGGCGTGTGCCACAGTACCCGTTGTTATTACGAATTTTTAGGTTGTTACTATCATCATTGCTTGAAATGTTTCAACCCTGAAAAAATAGATCAGCGTACGAGAAAGCCATTTGGTTTGCTAAACACCCGAACCATGGATCGCCTTGAGGCCTTGAAACTGCTGATGAACGGGTACACATGCAAAATCATGTGGGAGCACGAATTCGACGAGTTGATGCGCAAAAACCCACCCGTCGCATTAATTTATAAATCCGTCGAGCCTATCAGGCGTATAGGGGCCCGTGATTACCTCTACGGAGGGCGCGTGGAGGTGTTTTCCATCTTTGCATCGGCGGACCTAGGATGTAGCCTTAACTACGTTGATTACAACAGCCTGTACCCTTATGTTTGCAAGAAGGCTCCATTCGGTAAAGGTCACCCGGTTCGGATCACTTCCAATTTCGCCACGGACCTCGACCACTATTTTGGCATTGCACACGCCACACTGTTACCCCCCGACGATTTGTTCATCCCTGTACTGCCCTACAGGTGTAATGGGAAGCTGCTTTTCCCCCTTTGCAGGATCTGTGCGGATGGTCAGCTGGCACCCCCTTGTCAGCACACCGTGAACCAGCACGCATTGACAGGATCTTGGCCAACGTTCGAAATTTACGCTGCGATGCGTGCTGGATACAAACTTCTTCAATTCCACGACGTGTGGCATTTCAATACCATCCTGCAATATGATCCCGCAACAAAAAAGGGAGGTGTCTATGCTGGGTACATAGATACTTTTCTGGGGCTGAAGCAGCGCTACTCCGGGTTTCCCCCTGACGTGCAGACCGAGGAGCAAAAGGAAGCCTTCTGTGAGGCCTTCTTCCAGGCGGAGGGGGTTCGGATCCTCCCCTCGGAAGTTGTAAAAAACAACCTTAAGCGTACACTTTCCAAGGTCTCGCTTAATTCGTCATGGGGGAAGCATGCGCAGAACATGAGTCGAACCCAGACGACCATTGTGAGTTGTCCTGTCAAGTACATGGAGCTCTTGACGGACGCATCGCTAGTCATCACTGACGTCGCTGTTATCAGTGATCAGGCAGTGCTTGTCACGCACAAGCCGGCGGAGTCTGCCACTCCAGCGAACACCCGTGGAAGCCTGATTCTCGCCGCAATGGTGACGAGTCACGCCCGACTAAAACTGTACGAGCTTCTATCAAAATTAGATAGTCGTGCAATGTACTCGGACACGGATTCAGTAATTTATACAACGTCTCCTCGCGACACCTACACACCACCACAACATCCCTTTCTCGGAGGTCTCGTAGATGAAATTTCTTCAAAGTACGGCTCCGGTGTACACATCACTGACTATGTCAGCGCCGGAGCAAAAAGTTATGCCCTTCGGCTGAGCAACGGGGATGAAATTCTTCGCGCCAAGGGCATATCACTCATGAAGAAAAACCGGTGCACATACAATTTTGAACTACTGAAATCCATGGTGCTAGGGAACTCCCCAACCAGTGAGACCTTCGAAGTCCCTTTCAATGTAATTCGTAATAAAGTGGATGGGTCACTTACGAATAAGCCCATGGTGAAAAGGTTTAAGGCTAACCTAGATAAGCGGTATCTCAGCCTGGGTTCGACTCTCACTGTACCTTATGGTTACAATGACCTGGGTCTGGATACCCTTATCCAACTCATGGATGAGTAAATGTACAGTTTTCAACTTATTTATTTCATATTACACCTTTATTTATTTCATTGTACAGTTTTCAACTTATTTATTTCATATTACACCTTTATTTATTTCATTGTACAGTTTTCAACTTATTTATTTCATATTACACCTTTATTTATTTCATTGTACAGTTTTCAACTTATTTATTTCATATTACAGTTTTCAACTTATTTATTTCATATTACACCTTTATTACATTGTACAGTTTTCAACTTATTTATTGCATCTTTATTTATTACACCTTTATTTATTATTTCACTGTACGCCTTTTATTTCAATATCCTTAATGGATCTTAATTTATCACGCGTAATGACCTTGCACTCGGCGTCGTCAGCAGTTTTTGAAGCTTGTATTTTTGAAACCTACAATATGTTACTGTCCAGCATTGGATATGTGAAACCAACAGTGGATCTGTCATGTAAATTTTTTAATAAAAAAGGTTTCAAAAAATCCGTCTCTTTATTTCTCAGAACTGGAAGACACTATGGTGGGAGAAAGCACGAGGTAACTTTGTTTTTCAGGTGCTCCGTAAGTCTTATCAGTGATCTGCACAATGCGCTGCTCCCCTCCAAGTCTCGCTGCTGCAGCAGCATTCTCATTTCCCCGCCCATCGACACTAACGCCCTCTGCTGTACTCCCGAGTGTAGCAGCACTCGTACAACTGCGCCCAGTCATGCAGATCACTTCCGGATGTCAAACATTGAATGAACTATCAGTGTGAAAACATTGAATGGGAAGAGACATAAAAATGACAAAAGGCATATTATCAGTTTTACTTTCTTTTATTGGATACAGATTTTTAATACATGGTTTTTTAACACAAGTCTTCAAGCACACAAGTCTTGGAAAGTTTTTTACAGATATTTTCAATACGCCGTCCACTCGGATAATTTTCTTTTCTTACGTCGGATGGGAACAGCAATGTCTTTTGGGGGCCGCTCTTCAGCTATATGATTTCTGGGAATGTTGACTTTTACTTCCTGTGGAGTGTCAAGCTGTTTTGAGAATAATAAATAATTTTTCAAAGCAGTCAGATATTTTTCAGACTTATCGTCAGCATCACCAGACTCTAATATTTTCTTCATCTCTGAGTCTAAATCACACACTTTTTTTCTTATGTTTCTCCTCTGCACTGCTTTCACTGAAATCATTTTTTTCTAAATAACGATACCAGCAGGGGGAGGGCAGCAGTCAGTAATGGTATAATGAACCCTGAACCACGCTGCAGGAGATGCTTCTTGTGGCGTAAAGATGCACGTTTGGATGCTAGACTCCTTATGACCGTCTTGTGCTGGCGTAAATTCTTTAATACTCGATGGGAAACAGGTATATTGCCTTTTAAGAAATTGGAACACACTTCACATAGAGCATACATCTGGGGGTCGGAGATGTGCTTCATCAGAGCTGCACGTTGCTTTCCCCCTAGTTTCGGTAAGCACTGAAGGAATGGGCCTTGAGATTTAACTTTCATTTGGAACGTAAAGTATTTCGGGTTCTTCTGATGGAAGAATCTTTGCACGGAGCCTTTCAGTATCTAACGTTCTGGGATGAAGGTCAACACACAAATAGCCACAGGTTGCTTGTGTAGCTAACCTATAAGCATCCGTCAGGAGTTTAGATTGATGAGGGTATACTTGTCTCGCCAGGTGGGTTATTTGTGAAGCATCCCGACAGTTGCGAAATAAAAACATGTAGTGAGCATTGAGCGATATAGTCCTCGAATGTCTTCCCTTTAAAAACAGATTTTGTAATATCAGGACAATCGTGATATTTTTATGATGACCCCCACGAATAAACAATTGTGATATGCGTTCGCTGGCTACAGACTGTTCCATCAAATCATCCAGTACCAGAAGTGTAGGTCTGAGGGGGTCAAATTCCAGATCCGTAGGTAGTCCTTCATAAAATTCCACCGTTTTCTTGAAGGGTTCAAAGGCAGGCTGCCACTCCCCGTAGCAGTAAACGACACGTTGGGGTGGGGGTTCGAATACTTGAGCTGCTTCTCTGATGAGTTTCAGAGTGAAAGTCGTCTTTCCACACTGTGAAGGAGCAGCAATTATAATATTTGAAGGAGTTCGGAGAGCCATCGCAACACCATGCAGTCGTTAAAGTCTACTCGACACGTGTAATCACGATGCAGTACTGTGGGAAGAGTCGAACCACACGCTCTTTTAAACAGGAAATACAGACAGTGAGCACCGCAAGTGTCTCCCAGGGGGTCCTGCAGAGGTATTGAAGGATGTAAGACGTGACGTATGCCTAGTCGACTGTAGTATTCTTGCATGGAGACATCGGGACTCGTACCTAGGGGGTCAAAGTGATCCACGTGCATTCCTTTCTTGTAAACTGCTATCCAGTGTGCTCCAGGCATAGAGGACGGATCGGTATTGTAGATAAACAAGGCTTCTGATTGATTGATTCTGCGAGGTAGTCTGTCACTGGGGAACACTCCGAGACTTGTGGGTAACACCGAAAGGATGGATTCTAGCTGATAGGTATTCATGAGCTGTAGTCAAACAGGACTTTACGATCCAATGGGATTTCCAGCAAATTCTGATATTCGGCATACAGGATCACAGTGACCGATGTGGATAGCGGCTTGGCAAACTTTAATTCGACTCTCACACTCCCACTCTTTATTAAAGAAAACACTTGATTGCATTCACGTTGCTCGGGGGTCAATTGGAATCCAAACAATGTAAAACCTTCTCCATATGCTTTTCGCGATAAGTTAATACCACTATCGGATTTCCAGGCATCCACAGCTTCCAATAATCCTTGGTAACAGTGGAGATAGCGCCCATTCGCAAAGTCTGGTGCGTAGGACTGGTGATCGCTGTCAATGTGAAGACTGATGTAGTTTAAGTCGAAATGTTGGAAGTTGAAGGGATTTTTTTCGTACGATCCATTCAGGCTGGTACTTTCCACCATACCCAGTACCAGACGTACGGGGAGCTGACCTAGAAATAAATTGTCACGGTTCACACTCGTCAGTCCCGAAGCGATGGAAAACATACGTAAATCCGTTCTTCGCAGAGGGTACTTGGCACTCTCTGAACTCAGCAGGCGAGCGTGTGCGAGGATGACACTCGAAGTGGGTTTGACTTTACGCACGAAAAATTCAGCTTCGTGTATCTGTACTTTGTAAGAGGGGTCTGCTTCACCTGTCACGAGACAGAATTCGGGTTTGGATCTCAATAAACGCAGTCTCAGGTCGACTTGATTGAGCAGGTAACGATCTTGATTAAACAGGTCGGCGTGGATCCATGAGATGAGTTCGATACCTGTTGGTTTGACGTAGCCCTTGCGCTGATGCCATCCTTCGTTCTCCCGACTCGTCAGTTCCATTTTACCGGGGGTGTCGAGGTACCAGAGCGAGGTGCCGAGCTGGCTTCGTGTGGCATCGGTACCGTAATTCAATAGAGTCTCCAGGTACGCCCTGTAGGGGTACAGGGTGTGAGAAGCACTCACTAGGTGATCATTGAGGAAGACGTCTACCTGGCTGAAGAGGGCATGGAAGAAATGATTGCAGGGAGCAATCACTTCCGATGGTGCTGTACCATCGGATTTTACAATTTTCAAGACGAGACGTAGGTGACATCGGGATAGATCAATGTAATCGTCTGTTCCTTTCACGATGAATTCAAGTGGAGCATTACCTTCCAAGGAAGCCACAGGTAAATAATTGACATAGCAACCTCTTTCTAATTGTGAGACTGTGGGAGGGATCAGAAACAGGTCCAGTTCTGAATTGGCACAGTCGCCAGAATCAGCGTGAATTTTCTGAATGCTCATGATGAAAACACGTCCTGCACAGTACAGTGTCTCTTCACTTTATGAACCTTGGGATGCTGACGGCGGCGTTTTATTCCTTTCCCTCCCTGCAGCTTTGAACTGGCACGTTGTAATAGGTCGGCGCCCGCTTCACGGAGTCCCGCTTTGGCTGCAGATTTGAAATTTTGCCCCTGGGACATCGCTGAAACGAACCGTTGAAACGAACCGTGCAAGTGCGACCGAACCCCTGCAAGTGTAGGGTAGATGAGTTCACAATTTTCATATTTCTTGTAGCGGCGTACGTGCACAGAAAACTTATTTTTGAACAGTGTAGGTATAACGTAAACATCTTCACCGAGACACCACGCATCTGGATTGCTAGGCTGCATCGTGAACAATGACGCACACAGCACTCGCTCCCTATTTAACTAGAGAGCCGCACCACCTGGGACGACCAATCAGGAACGATCTGATAAGCAAGTGTTTGTTGGGACATGTTCTCGACGACGATCGATCCATCCGAAGAAAGCAGCTGTTTCGGCTAAAGAGCAGTGGACGTCCTCTCCGGTGTGATATCCGCACTCGAACTCGGAAACTTTTGGGAGATCACAATATTTGGGGCAGCCGTAAAGTTCGAGATTAACACTGGGCAGATTTAATTGTTCCAAGAGATTTCTTTCCACAGTACCTCCTTTGTAACCCACCACAGTAGCTTCTTCAGTACGTGCAAGTTTGTAAGCATATTTCACGATGTTAGGAACGTGATGTAACGACCACACCTTTTCACGAAGCAGAGGACGAAAGGGTAGACCTATCACATATTTAGATACGTAGCTGACTGTCCTTCTGTCTTTTACTGACAAAGGTTGGTGTTGCCGAAGATTGAAACGGTAGACACCACATTTCCCATTCAGAGTTGCATATCCAAGTTCGCGCACTAAGAAACGACCATTTACATGGAAACCGTCGAGATCTAGAACCATACAGATGTTTTGCATGGTTGCACTAGTTCGAGTATCTGGAGACAAAAACACTTGACGTCTTCACACAGGCTACAGACGTCTCTGTCGTTTACGTCTCAGAGCCTGAACGATGTTCTGCGGTAATCCCGGGGGCCAGGTTTCGGGCGGCTTCATCACCAGCGGTCCACGTAGTCTTGTAGGTGGTGGTGGGGTAGTGTCCTCCACGACAACAGCCCGTAGCATCGGACCACCAATCCCAGGTCGCGGCAACATCTTAATAGTGACGGCTGGAGGTGGGGGTGGCGGTGGAGGAGGTGGCACAATCACAGGTCGACGTAGCAATCGACGAATACGCGTTCGAAAGTGTTGTGGATCGCTCTCGTAGCCGGAGTGTACATCACTCGTCCAATTATGACCAAAATCCAAGTTGTCGTCGTCGTCCATAACGTGTGGCTCAGAATAAATGTCAAACCTTTTTCAGCGGTTATATACAGCCAGAACCGTGACCTTGGGGGGGGTTTACAAGGTACTTGGAAAATTACGAGTCAATTTCCGGGCGGTTGTAACATAGGGGTCAATTTCCGGTCGATTGCGACATAGGGGTCAAAGTTCAGAAGGCAGCGTGGCCCAGCACAGGTCAATTTCCGGTCGATTGCGACATAGGGGGTCCAAGTCAAGAAGGCAACGTGGACGATTGCGACATAGGGGGGGAAAGCACTGTGCAAAGGGGGATTCGCAGGTTGTGATGAAACTACTGAGAGCTTTCGTTACACTAACTTATCAGGTATTCCATATGATCTAACAATTAACCACAAATTATGACGATCAACAGAGTCAAAAGCCTTTTTGAAATCTATAAAGCTAGCAACCAAAGGTTTCTGAAACTCTAAACATTTCTCAAGAATCTGCCTGAGTGAAAATATCTGATCCACACATCCCCTACCACTTCTGAATCCACATTGCTCATCACGCAATTGACTGTCAACCAGATTCTTAATTCTATTAAGCACAATCATGGAAAGAACTTTACCTGGAACAGAAAGTAAACTAATTACCCTATCATTATCACAAGAACTGCAATCGCCTTTTTTAAAAATTGGAACAATGATAACTCTAGTAAAATCCTTAGGAACAAACCTTTATCATAAAAAAATTCAAAATTTCATTCAGCCATGTGACAACACAAATGTTCCCAGCTTTAAGCATTTCAGTGGTGATTTCATCCACCCCTGGGAATTTTTGCAGTTTCTAATTGAAACTGCAAGAGATAGCCAAAGTGACTTTGGAATGTGATATAGGGTCATCACAAAAGCCAGTAATGCATATATCTTTATTACAAACAATGGGAGCAGAAATAATCACATTATTTAGAACATCTCTGAAATGCTCAGTCCACCTAGCCATCAGAGAATCCTCATCTTCAACCACCTTGTCTTGTTTATTCCTTAATCCCTGTGTACCTGTCTGTTTCTTCCCACATAAAACATAAACAAGCTGGTACAACCCCCTGCTGTTGTGCTGTCTAACTAGTACTTCCTCTGCTTTGCCAGCCAAGCTATCAAGCCAAAGATTCTTATCAGCTGTTTAATGATTCTTTAGATGTTTATTAAGCTCGTTGTAATGCATTGTTAGGACTAGTAGGGTGTTGATTCATATTAATCCTGCACTTCCTTCTTTCGGAAATAAGTTCCATAGCCTTATCACTCAAATAATTTTCTTTCCTCTTTCCCTTCCACCCAAAAGAGTACTGTTGGTTTCAAGAAAAGACTGTTTAAACTGATCCCATTCTTTCTCAACTTCAGCAGTAAGCAAACCTCGATTGTCATAATGACTAAGTAACTTTTCATGGTATGCTTTGGCAATATCTGGATCTTTCAGACCTTCAGTGTTGAAGGTAATTTTCTTAACCTTAGTACATTTCTTAAGCTTTAGTTGCAAGACACTTTTGACCAGGTAATGGACAGGTATAGGATATGGTCAGACCCAATTTCGGCTCCCCTGTATGATCTGATATTCCTAACTGAACTACCCCATTTGCTGTTAATTAAAATATAATTTATCGTATTCCTGTGCAACCCATCAGGTGAAACCCATGTATATTTATAAATGTCCCGGTGTTTGTAGTACGTGTTAAGGTATCCCATGCCTCTATTCACTTAAGGCTGGCAACCCAGAAGCAAACAGAAAACACAGGCAGATTCTCCCTCAACAGAGGTCCACCAGTGCAGCAAATCCAGGATACATAATCAAGCTCAAATCCATAAACAAGTCCAGTCTAGTAGATATAAATATAAAGTTGACCACTCCTCAGCAGGGTTGAAAAAAAAAAGAGAAAAGTGACCATAGAAACCAGATCAGTAGGCCACACTGAATTGGCAGCCCTCCCCTTCCGTTCCCTTCCAAAAGAGAATATCTCTTTTGAAAGGCACTAACGGCCTGCACCACGAGAAGGCGGGGTCGGACATTAGGTGCTAGACCTAGCCGATTCTGTGCATCATCACTAGGGATTGGTACACAGCTCTCCTTCCAGTTTACGCCTAGCTACCATGCAGTTTGAAAACTCCTGCTCTACAGGATTGAGGTCTGGATCTTTTGCTTGGAACAATCAGTCATAATGGCTAAAATCTCCCTCTGAAGCATTCTTCCACTGGACCATCTTAGAGTGGATGAATATTTTACTGCAGGGCTCCACACGTAAAAGATATTTCTCTCCTTGATACCTCCCCTCTGACTTACGATGCCGTGCTTTGGAGTTCCATCATTGCTGGTATTGAAATGCACGGAATCGTTTCGTGTGACATTATTACGAGATCATTATTTGTATTTAAGAGTGGTGTACAACGAGATCATCTGTGTGTCTATGTGCGAAGGCTTTTGTAACACTTTCTCCTGAGAACAGGCAAGTTCTGGGCAGCCATTGATAAGGGTGACTGATCACACACTGAAACCACCAGCTCCATAATTGTCTCTTTCCCTGATGCTAGTAGAATTTAGTCCCTTGTTCTTTCTCGCCAGAGGAATGCTCATCGAGAATCTGTTGAAACTCATTCAGGCCTGGTAGAAACTAAGAAGAAGCTAACGAACCATCAACCTGGCTCATGGCTCATTGATCTGTGACCTATGAGAACTATCAAAGTGTTAACACCTACTGCTCATTGGATTGAATTGTTTTACCTCTGGGCGGCACCTTTTTTGCACACAATGGGCTGAACAGCAAGGTCACAAGGATCCCTAGGACCCACTGGGGGCGGGGGTTTCTCAGTCGGTAGCGCGCCAGGCTCGTAGTCTGTAGTTCCCAGGTTCGAGTCCCAGCTGGGTCAGCGTTGAGATTTATCTCCGCAAAATTTCCCGCCCTGCCCACGGTCAGTAGGGGACACCGATGGGCTTGGAAAGATCGCCGTTCGTCGGATGGGACGTTAAGCCGTGGCCCCGTGTGCGGGAGAGCCATACTCTGTGCACGTTAAAGAACACGCTGGATGGCCTTGACGGGAGGCTACCATCTGTCTCCCAACAGCTGTTCCAGTGGGTCCCCTCCCCCAACCTTCTCTGAGCCTTCGGGGTCCATGTGACCTGGCCATTTAGCCCATGGTGTGCAAAAAAGTGCAGCTCGGAGGTAAAACAACCCAACCCAACAGGAGAGCCATACCCTGTGCACGTTAAAGAACACGCTGGATGGCCTTGACGGGAGGCTACCATCTGTCTCCCAACAGCTGTTCCAGTGGGTCCCCTCCCCCAACCTTCTCTGAGCCTTCGGGGTCCATGTGACCTGGCCATTTAGCCCATGGTGTGCAAAAAAGTGACGCTCAGAGGTAAAACAACCCAACCTAGGACCCACTGGACAGCTGTTAGGCGACAGATCAAGACTCCCATCGAGGCTATCCAGGGCGCTCTTTAGCTTGCACAGGGTATGGCGCTCCTGTACACACGGCTTAACGTCTCATTCGACGGATGGTGCGCCTTTACTGATCGATGGAAGGCCGGATGGGGTGGCGGAGATAAATCTTAAAGCTTGTCGCAGCTGAGACTCGAACCTGAGAACTGCAGATTACGATCTTGGTGCGCTACTAGCTGACTAACCCGTGTTCCGAAGAAAGTTCACCCCCCCCCCCCCCCACACACACACACTGCTCATTATAACATTAACAACATCAATTTTATAGTCGAAAATAAGGCACACTCTTTTGAGGCACGGTACTATTTTAGCAAGTTGGGTTGGGTTGTTTTACCTCTGAGCGGCACTTTTTTGCACACCATGGGCTAAATGGCCAGGTCACATGGACCCCGAAGGCTCAGAGAAGGTTGGGGGAGGGGACTCACTGGAACAGCTGTTGGGAGACAGATGGTAGCCTCCCGTCAAGGCCATCCAGTGTGTTCTTTAATGTGCACAGGGTATGGCTCTCCCGCACACGGGCCACGGCTTAACTTACCATCCGACGGACGGCGGCATTTCCAAGCCCATCGGTGTCTCCTACTGACCGTGGGCAGGGCGGGGAATTTTGCGGAGATAAATCTCAACGCTGACCCAGCTGGGACTCGAACCTGGGAACTACAGATTACGAGCCTGGCGCGCTACCGATTGACCCACCCCCGCCCCTATGTTAGCAAGAAGTTCACTTAAACGTGTACTCTTTATGATGAAGAAAATTGAATTCCACCAATCTGACTGACCTTATCTTGATTACCGCTTGAGTCTGAACCACGGGATATCTTCCCATCAGCAACTGATATAAACATCGAAAAACCCAATTTAATTTATAGCCTTTTATGATTCTCCATACAATCTGCAGCAATTACATTTATTTTTTATCTGGTTAGAGTGGAGTATGGGACTTCTCAAAAATAAAAAGTCCTTATTTCCACGCTTAGACCACATTCCGACTTCCATGTCCACTTGCAGGTATCGTTTGCAACCAAAAACTTACCAAGAACGCCGAGTCTGTAATTAACAGTGATGACGATGACACCCCCTGCCGCAGCGAGACATTCGCCGGGATAAAATCTGCCTCCATTGGTCTTATAAGATCCTCCGTGGATGTAAACCATCACGGAGAGTTTAGTTCTTGCTTCCTCAGTCTCATCTTTCTGGAAGAAGAAAAAAAGAAAAAGTTTTCGTTAAAGCAAAACAACAACGCAAGAAAGCATTTGCTTTACATCAAAATTGAATTGAAGCATATACAGGATGCTCATAAAGTCCTGTCCAAAATAAAATAAAATAAAAAGTGGCACAGGTGATTTACATGATTTCGCCCATGGGCTTCCTTTACACAGAGCATGAGGTATTTGGCGCAGCAGTTTTATTTCTTTTGTTCAGTTTAATAGTGAAACATATCCAATTGTTCAATATATGCAGATGTAATCTAATGTGCAAAGAAGAAGAATGTTTGTTTGCTTGTGAGTTTGCTCTCTTTTGCATTCGGCCTTCTAACGGGGGGCGGGGGTGGCTCAGTCGGTAGCGCGCCAGGCTCGTAATCTGTAGTTCCCAGGTTCGAGTCCCAGCTGGGTCAGCGTTGAGATTTATCTCCGCAAAATTTCCCCGCCCTGCCCACGGTCAGTAGGGGACACCGATGGGCTTGGAAAGGCCGCCGTCCGTCGGATGGGACGTTAAGCCGTGGCCCCGTGTGTGGGAGAGCCATACCCTGTGCACGTTAAAGAACACGCTGGATGGCCTTGACGGGAGGCTACCATCTGTCTCCCACAGCTGCTCCAGTGGGTCCCCTCCCCCAACCTTCTCTGAGCCTTCGGGGTCCATGTGACCTGGCCATTTAGCCCATGGTGTGCAAAAAAGTGCCGCTCAGAGGTAAAACAACCCAACCCAACCTTCTAACGGTGGAAAAATTTCAAAATTTCAATCGAATATTGCAAACGATTTAATTGGTTACGATTATTGCAAACGATTTAATTGGGCTAGAACTTTGATATTTTAGTGGTGGAGTGTGATCAATTAAAAAGTTTGCATTAGAAACAGCAATTTTTTTCTCTTCGCCCCCTGGGTGGGTGGGAAAACGAAATATTTTTTGCTTGAGAACTTTTTGCCAATGAATAATATTTTTTCGTTTGAATAAGAACTAACGAAAGATAATAATTCATGGTTTTCAAATCTTTTAAATGGTCTTAATTTACCATCGTTAGAAAGCAAATAATGTGGAAAATGTAAAACTTTTAAGTAATGTTGTGAACAATATATTTTGGCTAGAAATTAGAAATTCTAGTGATATAATGTGCTGATGAAGAACAGAAATAATTCATAGTTATATGCATTTCAATTAAATTACAGTTGGTTAATATTTGACCAGTTGCTTTTTATTTTTATAAATTTATTGCTGAATTTTAAGATTTTCAATAATGTTTCAATATAAACCTAATTAATAAATAATTTATGTACACTGGATGATTTGCCCCTTAACCCTAGGGGATGAGAAAATCAACTTTTCATTTTAAGGGATACACGAAATATGCTTTTAGCGTGTTATGGGGCTAAAAATTTATCATTTACATTTTCCTATCTCTCATTACTACGAATGACTTCTGTTAAAGAATGCAAATTTCTGAAAATGAAAAGAATTTTCTCTGAAAACGATCATCTCGTTTCGCCAAAGGTTTAAATCTTTTAGTTTCATATATTGTTGCCCATTAATTTGGGTTGGGTTGTTTTACCTCTGAGCGGCACTTTTTTTGCACACCATGGGCTAAATGGCCAGGCCACAAAGACCCCGAAGGCTCAGAGAAGGTTGGGGGAGGGGACCCACTGGAACAGCTGTTGGGAGACAGATGGTAGCCTCCCGTCAAGGCCATCCAGCGTGTTCTTTAACGTGCACAGGGTATGTCTCTCCCGCACACGGGGCCACGGCTTAACGTCCCATCCGACGGACGGCGGCCTTTCCAAGCCCATCGGTGTCCCCTACTGACCGTGGGCAGGGCGGGGAATTTTGCGGAGATAAATCTCAACGCTGACCCAGCTGGCACTCGAACGTGGGAACTACATATTACGAGCCTGGCGCGCTACCGACTGAGCCACCCCCGCCCCTGCCCATTAATAATAATAATAGCAGCAGCACAAAGTAAGAAACGAGTAACGTGGACTAATTAACAAAAATGATTGTTAGTCTGTGTCTTTTTCATACGAATGGATTTTTCTGTAAAACGTTTTCGTTTCCAGCAAATTTTGCCCCAGAGATTTCACAAGAAACTCGATGATTTGTTTTCACTTGCAGCAAAACCCTCACGACGTTCACTTTTATACGTGATTTCTCATCCATCTATATTAAATTGATATTTCAAAAACTTATTTCAATTGGAACGTTAATCCAGGGCATAACTGTTAATTATCAGGCAAATTTTTATATTCTGTTTTGAAGAATCAAATAAATAAAGATGTATATACTCAATTTTGCATAAATCTTGGATTAAATCCTCATCAGCCGACAGACCGATAAATATTTGTTACTATAGCCTCAGATGATTTTTTTCTTGCACATGTGAACTTGTGGTCAGAAAATCTTCCCAATAAATTACTTGTTCGGTTCTTGGACCGAAACTCTGATTATATGCTAGAGTACGGTACAGTCGCTCAAAAAAGTATCCGAACACTATGGTTGATTACCGAATTCAGAAAAAACATCTGGCAACGATTTTTTTTAGAAATAAGTTATCTGGCAACCTTCGTGTCATGTGATTACAGAATTCAGGAAAAATATCTGGAGCGTGTACTGTACACGCTCCAGACAGCAAACTGGAGCGTGTGCAGTTACTGCACACGCTCCAGTTTGATGTGAACGGTAACTGCACACGCTCAATATTTCCGTGAGTGAGCCCACACGATCTAGTATCAAAATAATATGACCACCTACATTCGCTCAAAAAAGTATCCGAACACCATGGTTGATTACAGAATTCAGAAAAAATATCTGGCAACGATTTTTTTAGAAATAAGTTATCTGGCAACCTTCGTGTCACGTGACACGAAGTTGCCAGATCACTAATTTAAAAAAAAAAACGTTGCCAGATATTTTTTCTGAATTCTGTAATCAACCATAGTGTTCGGATACTTTTTTGAGCGACTGTATGCAAATGTCCCTTTTTGATTCCATGGTAGAACTCATTAATAGTTTTTAAGCTAACTGTGAATTGCTAAACTATGTTCCTCTTTTTTGTGTTTCCTTTTGAATAAATTTCTAACCAGAGAAAATAATGCTCTTGTTAATAGAGCCTTTTTATGTTTAACCCTGGTGTTCGGATACTTTTTTGAGCGACTGTACTCTCAAACTGTATATCCGATGTGCTGCCTCCACTTAAAAGCAAGGCTGTGTAAAACCTACATATATCATCTGAAGGATTATTTCTCTTTAAAACATAAACTGACGAATTGTCATGCTTCAGCAACAAATATTTAATTAATGTAATTCTTAACAAGAACTTCGCTATAACGAATTTTACCGTTTTGGTATGGAATTTTGTGTAATTTATAAGGTTCATATTTGCAAAAATTCTAAAAGTGACCCTTCATACATTGAAGGTTATTTGTAGGTAATAACAATAATAAAATTTATATCAAACTATTAAACCTGATATAAATTAAAACGTTATTATTTATTAAAGTTAAATTATTAATGATAATAACTTGATATAAATTAATTCTTATATTTTATTATTACTTTAATAATTTATACTATTATAATAGACACAATTGATTTTATGCACAAGTACTTATTTTCCCTTTTGACAAAATTTGCTTTCTCCCCCCCTCCCAACCACTGTCCTTACCCCCTGGTGATGTTACAGAAAGGCCATCCATCAGTGAGCAAGCAACTGCAGAGAAGCTTTTCGAAGAGCTACGAAGAAACCGCAAGCAGGAATCTTCCCTTCCAACCTTAATCTCAGACGATGGAATTGATGAAGTACAGAGGCAAAGCACTGGAACGTAATTAGTTTACTGAACTGCCTCGAGCTGTATCGACCGACGAACGGATTTCTACCCCAAAGGAACGATCGATGCTCTCATTAATCAAGACTCTCGACCACATCTGCATTCCATGTCCTCCTTCTGACTTAGAAGTAAACAGAGGTAGCAGACGGAACGATAATAAAGGAAAACCGTAACTAAAATTTCAATGACAACTTTTATTACAAAGAAACGTCTTTCGTTCAGTGGAGAGTCGTTGGTGGGGGGGGGAGTATTTTGTTAAGCATTGAATAAAGTTTATCATTTGGTATATAACAGTTGATCTGTTGAATTAAATTCATTAGTTTGATTCTGTTCTTTTAGAGTTTCGCTTTTTTGACATAAAATGGAATAAAATAGGAACTGAGAAAATAGACGGCTGTTGTTGCCAACGCTTTTTTATTTTATTTTCCCAGAATTGCAATGAATTCCTAAAGATCTTTTTAAAAATATTGTTGCGAAATACGAATACGTGCAATTATATGGATTTTGTTTCTCTTCTGTTCAATTGTTGCCAGTTTACAAGCAGCTCCATCGAGAGGTGGTGAGGGGGGGGGGGGATACGTTAAACTGTGCCCCTAATCTTAAAGGAACCCGTCCTGAGTCTGTTACGATTTTGACATTCAAATTTATTGAAATGTTTAAAAGAGTTCTTGCGACGAGCCGGCCAGGTCTTTCTTGCCTTCTTCATTACAACCCAGATCGTTCAGCATGTTTCGATCTTCTCAATGCTCAGAGGAATTCTCTATGAGAAGCAGATGGCCAACTAGTACTGAAAGATATTCAATGTCCTTCTTTACCTTCTGAGATCTCAGACGTTCCTTGTTAGAAGCAGATGAAGAGCTGTTACAAAGACTTTCATCTTTTCTCTTCTCAAAGCTCAAAGGAAAGGCTCTCTGTTAAGAGTAAATCAGCTATCTCAGGCTATCTCAGCTATCTCAGTTATCAGCTATCTCAGGTAACACCACCTACCTATGTTTGTCTTCTCAAGTTCAAGGAATTTTTATTTTTGAGATGAAAATTAAACACAAAACAACATTTTTTTTTCAAAGCTTTTTTTTCAAAAAGTATTCCTCTGTTAAAAGCAGAAAGGGTTGGGTTGTTTTACCTCTGAGCGACACTTTTTTGCACACCATGGGCTAAATGGCCAGGTCACATGGACCCCGAAGGCTCAGAGAAGGTTGGGGGAGCAGACCCACTGGAACAGCTGTTGGGAGACAGATGGTAGTCTCCCGTCAAGGCCATCCAGCGTATTCTTTAACGTGCATAGGGTATGGCTCTCCCGCACACGGAGCCACGGCTTAACGTCCCATCCGACGGCCTTTCCAATCCCATCGGTTTCCCCTATTGACCGTGGGCAGGGCGGGGAATTTTGCGGAGATAAATCTCAACGCTGACACAGCTGGGACTCGAACCTGGAAAATACAGATTACGAGCGTGGCGCGCTACCGACTGAGACATCCCCGCCCCTAAAAAGCAGAAAGGTAACTGTTAAAGGTGAGACCATTAAAGATATTCTTTTTTTTTTTTGGTTATTAAGAGTTCTCTGTTAGGAAGAGGGAGAGTCAACACCATTCAGTCGGTTCTTTGAATATACAGTGCTGTGCGAATTAGTTGGGACAAGCGAAGGAACGCTAAGTCCCTTCCACTGCAGAGTCTAAACTGCTGCAAGTCTAAACTTGTTCGTAACCTTCTGCTGCAAGTCTAAACTTGCGCGTGTTCCTGCATAAGGGGACAGGGTTCGTGGACACGTCCCGTAAAGGACATTGTGGAAGAAAAAGAAAAACCATCCCTAGAGATGATAGTCTAATTCGAAGAATTAGTATCATAGACCCGAAGAAGACCAGTGGAGACATCAAAAGGGAGATTGCATGTCACGGGGGTTTCCACCGTACGTCGTCGCCTTCTGGAGTGTGGCCGCAGGGCTCGACGCTCCTCCAAAAAGCAGCTTTTGACACCCGCTGTGAAGCAAAAAAGGTTATCCTGGGCAAAGAAACATCGAGACTGGACTGTGAAGAATTGGGAAAAGTAATATTTTCCGACGAAACCCACTTTGAGGTGCATGGCTACAGGTCAAATTTCGTCCGCTGCTCGCCTGGAGAACCTCTTCGATCCAGCCACATCCAGCAATCCCCCAAACACCCACCCAAGGTCATGTTTTGGGGATGTTTCACAGCTTCCGGGCCACAGACGCTTCACCCCATTAAAGGAAAGACAGACAGCAAAAAGTACATAGGCGTTCTGGGGGCGAAAATGGTCCCAACACTGCAGAAGCTGTTTCCTAACGGCGATGTGGTATTTCAACAGGATCTGGCTCCATGCCACAATTCTAAGCTTGCTAAGAGCTTCTTTACCCAGCAACATTTGAAGGTATTGGAGTGGCCAGGAAATTCACCCGATCTAAACCCCATTGGAAATTTGTGGGCCATTATTTATTTTATTAAAGCGCGCATATCTAAGATGGATTGCACGACGAAAACCAAAATGATAGAAAGGGTCATGAAAGTGTGGTACCACGACCCTGAAGTGAAGGAGATGTGTGCAAAGCTTGTGGCATCAATGGTTGAAAGGGTGGAAGAAGTAATTAGAGCTAAGGGGGGGGGGGGGGGGGTCACATACACTATTAAACAAATAAATATTTTAATTGTGTCTTTGTTACTGCATTTTCCTATTGTCCCAACTAATTTGCACAGTACTGTAGAATAATAATAATGAATACGAATGAATATAGCTATATTTATACATTTCAGTCTGATGTAGAAGAGTCTTTCTCTCTTAGTACCAATCGTTTTCATTTAAACCGGACTATTAAATCCACGCGGTGTAAGAAGAAAAAAAGTTTAAATAAATAAATATTATACATAAAATGAAATATCAACTGTTGCTATGATTTCTGCAAAACTGCTGAAAGATCACATAAAGAGAAAACTTGAACAGCAGGGAAGGAAATGTCTCGAGCCAATCATGAAACACATTCCGTGTGCGGATCGAAAGTGAACTTGACGTACCCAAAGGTGGGTGGGTGGGGGGGGGGGGGTTATAAAACACCCTTTTCCTTTGAGGGATACCATATATTTCTTCACGTAATTCTAAAAAAAATAGAGATTCAATATGTTATATGAGACTGAAACACGTATTTAACTTGATTGCGGGTTCTGTGATTAAACTATTATTTTGTCTTTTGCTTTCGCATTTGTTAGTGATCTCAATACCATTGTTGCTCATGCGCCATAAAACCCAACCAATCAGCTCTTGCGCTATAAATCCCCAACCAATCAGCTCTTGCGCTATAAATCCCCAACCAATCTGCTCTTGCGCTATAAATCCCCAAACAACCATTTGCCATCTGAGTCCTTTACACTCGGACAACTTTTTGGTTTCGTGTATTGGAATTTTTTAAATATCATGGTTTAATATTTTACCTCTCCATTTTGTATTTTATACTTGTTGCTTTTGCCTTTTTACGCGGGCTCTATACACCCATTGTTGTTTCTTTTTATACACGAGTTATTTTTTCGACCATTGTTTTCATAAACACTTTCATTTTTTCGGTGGTTGCGGTATGCATGACTTCTATCTGTTCCCTCTTTCACTGTATACCTAGTTTGGCGCAATATGGCTTTAGTTGTCCTTGCGCCCTAAAACTCCAACTCAAACCAAACTCTCCCTGGACAATCAGGGAAAACTTTAACTCCCTCGCAGTTGAAACTCAAACTTGGAAACCTTAGGTTACCCGCAGTATGATACGAAATAAAGATTCCTTGTTTCCTCTAAAAGTGATTACTCTTTAGTGTGTTACTCTTTGTTAAGCAGACTCAATCAGTAGCGTTCCAGGCTCATAATCTGCAGTTTCCAGGTTTCAGTCCCAATTGTGCAAGTGGGGACTGCAAAGGCTATTTATCAGAGGCAGCTGGCTTCAAGTCCCCCGTCAGGCAGGATGTTGGTGTTCTTTCTGCTGAGGGTTGTGCCTTCCTCACAGATCTCTATGGCGTACTGAAGTGACAGACTCCAATCAGACCTTTGTAGCAAGCAGCTGCTTGAGGGGTAAATTTTTTTTTTTTAAACGCTCCCTTCCTGGGGCGGGGGTGGCTCAGTCGGTAGCACGCCAGGCTCGTAATCTGTAGTTCCCAGGTTCGAGTCCCAGCTGGGTCAGTGTTGAGATTTATCTCCGCATAACTCCCCCCCCCCCTGCCCACTGTCAGTAGGGGACACCAATGGACTTGGTAAAGACCGCCGTCCGTCGGATGGGACGTTAAGCCGTGGCCCCGTGTGCGGGAGAGCCATACCCTGTGCACATTAAAGAACACGCTGGATGGCCTTGACGGGAGGCTACCATCTGTCTCCCAACAGCTGTTCCAGTGGGTCCCCTCTCCCAACCTTCTCTGAGCCTTCGGGGTCCATGTGACCTGGCCATTTAGCCCATGGTGTGCAAAAAAGTGCCGCTCAGAGGTAAAACAACCCAAGCCTAAGCTCCCTTCCTTTAATGTTGGGTGATATTTTACATCTAGTGGTGGCCGAAACAAAACGTTAAAAACGAATAACCGTTTCAATGATACAGTGTTATTTTTTTAATCTCTTTATGAAGAAAGGAGTCACTCTCGATATTTGCAAGGTTTCCAATTCGGTTATCCCTTTATCGTATCTTTTGCTCTGCTACAACCGAAGAGGATATTTTGGTTTCACTTAAGTCTCGTTGGTCTTTTAACTATCGGGAAGATGACGTGTACTTACCAGCAGAGGGACATAGATATTAAGGTTGAGACAGTCTTCACCCTGAGGATAATCCCAAAGGCCCAATCTCCTTAAAATCCGTTTTCCGTCTGGCGTGGTGACTATGTCCCAGTGAGAACGATGTTTGCTCTGAACACAAAGAGGTCCGAACACAGTGGCATTGAATACTCCTGGCCATGGAGAATGAGCCACGGGGGGCTGGAAGAGAGAAAAAAAGATCATTTAACTCACAACAAACGAAGGAAATCGCTTTTTTCGAGAAAATAAGAGGAGAAATTAATTAAGTGCCTCTTAAAATGAATGGAATTACCGTATATTTCCGCAGATAAGACGAGGTATAAATTTTCGTCAAAGTTTGATAGTTTTAGCATATATCTGTCCTATAAGACGACCCCAAACTATCAATGGCCTATGAATTTAGTTTAGATCGGCGATCATCATCTGGATAATAATACTGTATAGCGTATACGGAATTATGTCCTATTCGCAAACATTCGCACTGATTCGGGCATTCGGGTAATGACCTTGCCTATTCACAAAAGCGTCGTATGGGCTATTCTATTTTGTGGACATACCCTACTCTGTACTAGTAAATAATTACGGTTTGTCCGTTTTTTCCTCAGTTGCTAAATAAACATAACTTTTAATATTTATTTTGTTTTAGTATTGTTTTACTATTACAATGTAATGTATTATCATATAGCGTATTTAAATAATATGATAGATTTTTCGAATAGTTGTAGTAATAATGCTTTCAATTTATATAAATTTCAATCTAATTTTTTTGTATCTGTCCTATAAGACGACCCGGATTTTGGGTGCCTTTTTTTATGATTCAACTATCGTCTGATCTGCGGAAATAGACGGTAATTCTGAGTAGGAAAGCTTTTTTCTTAGTTTAAACCCCACATGAACATCCTGTGAATGACTGAGGGCTGGAAACAACTTTTGCAAGGTCACTAAAACCAGGAGCTTTATAATCAGAAGAATCGTACACTCAATTTGCACGTGCCGAGATAGAGAATTCTTTGTGTCTTATAACATGTATACTTCCAAAAAAACAAAATTAACCTACGTATTAATGAGTGTTCATGCATAATTTGAATCGAACTTAATTGAATATTTTTTATTTTGCTATAAATGTACTGTAATAATCCCACCCACTACAGAAATTGTTTAATGCTGTTGTTTTTACATTTGTTAGTGATCTCAATGGCATGTCATGTATTTATTTGGATATGAAATGATAGTCAGTGAGCAAAGATTGGCCGTGCCTCTAGGAAGGAGGTTGGACTTGGACTTCGCAGAGATGGAACGGAAGCGGAAGCTATAAAATCATTAAGGGACGGAGTCGTCCATTGGAAAGGGATGGACAAAGAAAGAAGAGGCGAGATCTCGAGAGAGAGGAAAGTTCAACTAGAGATTGGGAAGTGGAAGGTTGAGGTGCCGTGAAGCAAGAGGTGGGTGGGGTCTCCTATGTACAGTCGCTCAAAAAAGTATCCGAACACTATGGTTGATTACAGAATTCAGAAAGAATATCTGGCAACGATACCGTACAACGCAACGTTACCGTTCACAACAAACTGGAGCGTGTGCAGTAACTGCACACGCTCCAGTTTGCTGTGAACGGTAACTGGAGCGTGTACAGTTGCTGTACACGTTCCAGATATTTTTCCTGAATTCTGCAATCACGTGACACGAAGGTTGCCAGATCACTAACTTCTAAAAAAAAATCGTTGCCAGATACTTTTTCTGAATTCTGTAATCAATCATAGTGTTCGGATACTTTTTCAGCGACTGTAGCATCTGCTGGAATCGAAATTCTGTTTAACGAATCGTGCGGGAATAAGGGAAGCGAGGAAAATAGAAAAAGTGGCGTCAAGATCACTTGCACATACGCTATTACTATGTTACATAACTGAAGAGCATCAGCGTATCCTAGTTATTGTAATATTTAACACAGGGACAAAGTAATGACAACACATAATATATGCAGTTTTAAATAAACATCTCGAATGATATTCTGTAAATGAAACTTTACAGGAAAGTATGATATTTCTTGAGCAAAGAGTGGCGAATATATGTGACTTCATTTTCCCTCTACATTGATTTTTCATCATGTAAGGGACCTGGGTTCGAGCCCCGGGTAAGGCATGGCTGTTTGTGTCGTTTTTCTGCTGAGGTCTTGCCATCCTCTCTGACCTTCTACTATGGCATATAAACTGACAGGCTCCTGTCAGACCTCTGTGGCAAGCAGCTGCTTGAGGGGGTATTTATTTTATTTTTATTTATGCCTGTAGACAGAAATGTGAAACACTTAGCAATTAGCTTAAAATATAATGTAGGGCTTCATATCAGTTATATTTTGAAGGAACTGCTTTAGTTTTCCTTTATATCTGGAAAATGTCCACAATTGGAATTTCTGTGATCAAGTGGTAAAGAATTAAATGACTTGGATGCAAAATATATCTAGTGTTTGTGTGGCATTTTATTTTTTGCCTTAGGAACCAAGTATGTCATTTCTTCATTTCGAAAAATGTAATTTTTGGTTTAAACTCAGAATCACATTTGCTATATTATTTACTACATTATTAACATATTAATTTAAATAATATAAATTAAATAAAAAAATATTATTGTCATTGGAAAGAATTACAAACTTTAACAAACCTTTGTGTTCTTTTTAACAAACATAATCCAAATTAATAAAATTAAAGCTACGGATATTTCTATAATAACAAGTTCATCCACAAACAAATATTGCAGTTTCAACAACGTTAAATTTGAGTTCATATTGTTCACAAATATCTCGATATTGTAAGGAATCCTAAATGTAGCCATTCTCAATGTGTTCCGGGGAATCGGGTCGTCTTGTTCTGATTTCCCACTAGAATTTCATTCTAGAAAGTGACTATTAACCCTTTCACGACCAAGGGAAACATTTTTCCCATTTTAAAATTGGTGATTGTCGTATTTAATTATAACCTTATCTGCATTTTTATAAAGAATGTCAAAATAGAACGTATGCCGAACGCAATTACGTAAACGGGAACGTTTAGAAAACAAAAACAGAACTGTCAGGACGCATAATATATGTACTATGTGCAATGTCCATCTTTGCCTCACTACCAAAAGAAATTGCTTCGCAGAATATCATAATTAGCACATCATTTTGTATAGTAATTTTATTTCATAATTTTGTATTATTTTAGTTAACATTTTGTTCTAATAAACCAATAAATAAAAGACATTGCATAATAAGCCTAACTATAATTTGTGTTACCTTTATAGTCCATTGGGAAAAATATTTCCCATAAAATTCCAAAAAAACTACACATTGTTATGTATTTTTCTTATGATTTTTATTTATTTTACGTCTAAACAAACTAAAATAAACAGTTACATACTAATATTTACTCTTAGAAACCTTATGGTCCTGAAAGGGTTAACACACCTGATAGTGAAAGTCTCGCTTATCTGCAACATCTATCATATATAATTGACAGTTAAAAATTTTAAATATTGTTACGACGACAGATCAACGTATTACAATGAACTTGTGATTTGATGTATCATTTTGATACTCGCATGTGCTACAGCGCGAGTATTACGTAACCAACCACTTCGAACGAACTTAAAAAAAATAAAGTATAAGTTTTTGCAATTAAGAGGAATTAGAGTGTGAAGAAAAAGGTAGTTTTAATCTGTGCAATATAGTATAAAAAAACAGAAATGTTTTTATTTGGTGTGTTCGAGGGAGGTTAAATAAGTTTATTAGTGTTGATCCTGTTAGCTGACTGGTAAGAAAAAGAAGGATGTTTAGGACACTTAAAGATGTGGGTTGGGTTGTTTTACCTCTGAGCGGCACTTTTTTTGCACACCATGGGCTAAATGGCCAGGTCACATGGACCCCGAAGGCTCAGAGAAGGTTGGGGGAGGGGACCCACTGGAACAGCTGTTGGGAGACAGATGGTAGCCTCCCGTCTAGGCCATCACAGGGTGTTCTTTAACGTGCACAGGGTATGTCTCTCCCGCACACGGGGCCACTGCTTAACGTCCCATCCGACGGGGGGCGGGGGTAGCTCAGTCGGTAGCGCGCCTGGCCCGTAATCTGTAGTTCCCAGGTTCGAGTCCCAGCTGGGTCAGCGTTGAAATTTATCTCCGCAAAATTCCCCGCCCTGCCCACGGTCAGTAGGGGACACCGATGGTGCTTGGAAAGGCCGCCGTCCGTCGGATGGGACGTTAAGCCGTGGCTCCGTGTGCGGGAGAGCCATACCCTGTGCACGTTAAAGAACACGCTGGATGGCCTTGACGGGAGGCTACCATCTGTCTCCCAACAGCTGTTCCAGTGGGTCTCCTCCCCCAACCTTCTCTGAGCCTTCGGGGTCCATGTGACCTGGCCATTTAGCCCATCGTGTGCAAAAAAGTGCCGCTCAGAGGTAAAACAACCCAACCCAACTCAGTCTTACATAACGGAAGTCTCATGTCACAACACACGAAGTAAAGGCACAAAAACATCAAATGTTTCTAAAGTTATAATCAAGCCTCGTCATCATTTTGGCCACTAGAGGTGGGCCCTGCCTATAATTGGTATGTGCTAATTTCACATTTATACATTTATTATTTATTTAACACGGAATTTAACTTACGATATAGCCATTTTAAAATATAAAGTGATTAATAATATTGAAGCTGAATGAATAAGTTTATTATTATTATTGATTAATGCAGATTTAAATTTCAAAGGAGAAAAATTCTTCTTTTGACCCTCTCTGAAAATCCCTACGATTATAACACGTGTAATCTTAAAATACCAAAAAACTCGAGTTGACGTAACATCAGCAGTTTAAATGAAAAATCTTTCAATTCCATGGAATAATTACCTAAACCATTCCCTGACGTCAGACACGCACTCTCAGCCACCTAATGCATTCAAACCTATCCGATGTTTACTTACCTTAAACCTGAGCTCTTCTATCGGAGGTTCAGCGAAAGGGATTCCAAGATATGTAAGCACTTGTTTGTTGTTTGGGAGCTTCAGGATTTTGCCTCGAATGAGTCCTACGGAGGTATTCACGAGCAGGGAGTTCTCCTCACTGGTGAAGTGATCCTCGTGATAGTCGCGCTCACCTTCGCTGACATCATCGACTGGGCTTCCAGGTGAGGTAGTGCTGTTGTCTACAGCCACCGAGCCCATCCCGCGCGCCAACAGAAAGAGGGAGATCGCCGTGATCCTCATCATCCCCTTTGCCATATTGACACTTGTTGTTCGCAATTGAGCCCCGGGAAGTGATTCCTCCGATACCAAGTGAAGCAAAAAGAATCAGGTCACTCTCCAGGTGAAGCACACGCAATGATTGAGGAAGAGAACTTCCTACATATGGGATTGGGAGGAGCCCACTGCGTTGCTAAGTAACTGTTACCAGGGCCACTTGGATCGATTATTCAGCGGGGATATTGGCTCTTCGCGTCATAAGGCAAAACGTCTGCAGAAGCTGACAGCTGCTGCTTGTGTTGCTTTGGGAACATTAGGAATGTTCATTCGCCTTTGCATCAGCAAGGTATGTCAGGCATGGGAAACATGCTGTTGCATCACATTGAAAGGGTAGAGAGAAAGATTTCTGTTGCTTAATAAGTTGACGTTGCAAAGCCATTCATAGATATTCATAAAATTCTTAAAAACTCCTCAGCATAGCCTAAATTTAATGATATTATTTGTCGTGTATGTCAACGAAAAGCAAGTACTGCTACTCCCTTGGTTATTTTTTTTCCATTAACGTGTAGGAGGTAGATAACTGCAGGGCCGGCGACAGCCATTTTGCCACTCGGAGTGAACTTGGACTCTCCAAGTCCGATCTTAGATTCATCTATTAAAAAAAAGGTTATACTTACTCCAATCGACCTTACTGCAACTATGGTCGTTAGTTTGTTTACAAATTTTCCGCTCCTAAAAAAATGCCGCCCATCCTGTAGCGCCACCCCTCGATAATTACATTATGCACTGGCGGAAATTGAGAAATGAACGCCATTAACAATCGAAGCGTAATCTATGAGAATTATTTAGTAGAAACAACTAGTTGAGAAAGGACAGTGATCACACGTGTGAAGTGATTCAATGTTTATTTTATCTTTTAATGAGTATTACATTTTACAGAAGCCACATTTTAATAAGGCGCTGAACCTTCTCGAGCAGCAATACAAGCTTCTAATCTGGCATGCAATCGGTCTTACAAATGCTGGATATCACGCTGGGGGATACCATTCCATGCGCTTTCAACTTGGACGCGTAATTCAGCGATGGTCGTTGCCTGCCATGGTCCACGGAAGAGTCTTTGTCCGATCCTGTCCCAGATATGCCCGATTGGAGACAAGTCTGGAGAGCGTGCTGGCCAAGGGGGTTGGCGCACTGTCTGTTAAGTTGCTCGGGCGAACTGGAATATCGCATTTGGGATTACACTCAAATATGGCAGGACGACTGGCTGTACGATGTCGCTGACGTACGTATTGCTATTCAGTGTACCCTGTACAAACACCAGACATGTACGAGAGTGATAGCTAATTGCTCTCCACACCATGATGCACCGGCCATGATGCCCGGTGTGTTGCTGACGGATGCACGATGGAAGAAGGCGCTCACCTTGTCACCTTCGGACGCGTAAACGACCATCATCATCATCTAAGTAGAATCGGATTTCATCAGTGAAGACCACCGACTGTCATTCTTCCCTCCAATGAACTCGTTCTTGACACCACTGCAAACGTGCTCGACAGTGACGAGGTGACAGTGGTAACCGTGCCATTGATATGCGTGCCCGTAGTCCTGCTTCCAAGAGAACCCTTGGTACGACAGAGGATCGAATTTGTGACGCCATAGCCGTCCGCTCTGCCACCGCCACCCTCCTGATACGCCAATCCTCTCGGGCATCTGTAACTCTGTGTTGCCAGGAAACACGTCTGTGAGTGTGCGAATGCTCTTCTAACCACTGACGCCACCATCGTACCACTGCCGATACCTCTCGTCCAACACGACGTGCAATTTGACGAAAAGACCAACTTGCGTCCCGAAGACCCACTATACAACCACCTCGTTCAAACTCCGCTAACTGAACAAATGTTGCGCGTCTGCGTCCTCCAAGCATGGTAGTTTCTTCAAAAAGCTCTGAACAACACGACACGAGACGAATAACTTCTTTCTTCACGCCCTAGTCCTTAAATACGCGTACATTTACATGTTGTCGTCCTCTGTGACGTCATTATTTCATCCAATGACTTTCAATCTTGGATCACGGTTTCTGCTGTCCTCAACTGTTAACATATTATAATATGACGTTCCTAAAGGAATTCCTTGTGAGTGTTCTTTTTTCAATTTCCGCCAGTGTATTACGAAAAGTACATGGCCGAGTGGTTAGCGTGCTTCACTGTGAATAAATGATACTTGGGTTCGAATCTCAGATGAGGCAAGGATGTTTCATTTCTCGTGTTCTCCTTTTGTTGAGGTCTCGTCATCCTCATAGCCCTCTGTGGCGTATTAGAATGACAGGTTCCTATCAAGCTGCTGTTTCCAGGGAAATATCTTTGTTTGTATTGCCACACTACAATTTCATATGAATGAAAAGTATCTTTCAAATCTCCATCCTTTTAAATAAACTTTTTACGGAAAATGTAACTCGACATAAATCCAAAAATCAATCTGTAGATTAAATCTCTGTAAGTTTGGGTAGCGCGCTAAGTCTATAATCTGCAATTCCCAGGTTCAACTGCTACTAACCAGGCTTCGGTTAAAAATTTTCTCCACTAGCGCCCATTTTGCCCTCGGCGAGAAAAGAGACAACGATGCGCTTGGAAAATGCCGCAGTCCGTAGGGCAGGTTGTTGTTTGGGTTGAGTTCTTTTACCCCTGAGCGGCACTTTTTGCACACCATGGACTAAATGGCCAGGTCACATGGGTTGGGTTGGGTTGTTTTACCTCTGAGCGGCACTTTTTGCACACCATGGACTAAATGGCCAGGTCACATGGGTTGGGTTGGGTTGTTTTACCTCTGAGCGGCACTTTTTGCACACCATGGACTAAATGGCCAGGTCACATGGGTTGGGTTGGGTTGTTTTACCTCTGAGCGGCACTTTTTGCACACCATGGACTAAATGGCCAGGTCACATGGGTTGGGTTGTTTTACCTCTGAGCGGCACTTTTTGCACACCATGTTCTAAATGGCCAGGTCACATGGGTTGGGTTGGGTTGTTTTACCTCTGAGCGGCACTTTTTGCACACCATGGACTAAATGGCCAGGTCACATGGGTTGGGTTGGGTTGTTTTACCTCTGAGCGGCACTTTTTGCACACCATGGACTAAATGGCCAGGTCACATGGGTTGGGTTGGGTTGTTTTACCTCTGAGCGGCACTTTTTGCACACCATGGACTAAATGGCCAGGTCACATGGGTTGGGTTGGGTTGTTTTACCTCTGAGCGGCACTTTTTGCACACCATGGACTAAATGGCCAGGTCACATGGGTTGGGTTGGGTTGTTTTACCTCTGAGCGGCACTTTTTGCACACCATGGACTAAATGGCCAGGTCACATGGGTTGGGTTGGGTTGTTTTACCTCTGAGCGGCACGTTTTGCACACCATGGACTAAATGGCCAGGTCACATGGGTTGGGTTGTTTTACCACTGAGCGGCACTTTTTGCACACCATGGACTAAATGGCCAGGTCACATGGGTTGGGTTGGGTTGTTTTTACCTCTGAGCGGCACTTTTTGCACACCATGGACTAAATGGCCAGGTCACATGGGTTGGGTTGGGTTGTTTTACCTCTGAGCGGCACTTTTTGCACACCATGGACTAAATGGCCAGGTCACATGGGTTGGGTTGGGTTGTTTTACCTCTGAGCGGCACTTTTTGCACACCATGGACTAAATGGCCAGGTCACATGGGTTGGGTTGGGTTGTTTTACCTCTGAGCGGCACTTTTTGCACACCATGGACTAAATGGCCAGGTCACATGGGTTGGGTTGGGTTGTTTTACCTCTGAGCGGCACTTTTTGCACACCATGGACTAAATTGCCAGGTCACATGGGTTGGGTTGGGTTGTTTTACCTCTGAGCGGCACTTTTTGCACACCATGGACTAAATGGCCAGGTCACATGGGTTGGGTTGGGTTGTTTTACCTCTGAGCGGCACTTTTTGCACACCATGGACTAAATGGCCAGGTCACATGGGTTGGGTTGGGTTGTTTTACCTCTGAGCGGCACTTTTTGCACACCATGGACTAAATGGCCAGGTCACATGGGTTGGGTTGGGTTGTTTTACCTCTGAGCGGCACTTTTTGCACACCATGGACTAAATGGCCAGGTCACATGGGTTGGGTTGGGTTGTTTTACCTCTGAGCGGCACTTTTTGCACACCATGGACTAAATGGCCAGGTCACATGGGTTGGGTTGGGTTGTTTTACCTCTGAGCGGCACTTTTTGCACACCATGGACTAAATGGCCAGGTCACATGGGTTGGGTTGTTTTACCTCTGAGCGGCACTTTTTGCACACCATGGACTAAATGGCCAGGTCACATGGGTTGGGTTGTTTTACCTCTGAGTGGCACTTTTTGCACACCATGGACTAAATGGCCAGGTCACATGGGTTGGGTTGGGTTGTTTTTACCTCTGAGCGGCACTTTTTGCACACCATGGACTAAATGGCCAGGTCACATGGGTTGGGTTGGGTTGTTTTACCTCTGAGCGGCACTTTTTGCACACCATGGACTAAATGGCCAGGTCACATGGGTTGGGTTGTTTTACCTCTGAGCGACACTTTTTGCACACCATGGACTAAATGGCCAGGTCACATGGGTTGGGTTGTTTTTACCTCTGAGCGGCACTTTTTGCACACCATGGACTAAATGGCCAGGTCACATGGGTTGGGTTGGGTTGTTTTTACCTCTGAGCGGCACTTTTTGCACACCATGGAGTAAATGGCCAGGTCACATAGGTTGGGTTGGGTTGTTTTACCTCTGAGCGGCACTTTTTGCACACCATGGACTAAATGGCCAGGTCACATGGGTTGGGTTGGGTTGTTTTACCTCTGAGCAGCACTTTTTGCACACCATGGACTAAATGGCCAGGTCACATGGGTTGGGTTGGGTTGTTTTACCTCTGAGCGGCACTTTTTGCACACCATGGACTAAATGGCCAGGTCACATGGGTTGGGTTGGGTTGTTTTACCTCTGAGCGGCACTTTTTGCACACCATGGACTAAATGGCCAGGTCACATGGGTTGGGTTGGGTTGTTTTACCTCTGAGCGGCACTTTTTGCACACCATGGACTAAATGGCCAGGTCACATGGGTGGGTTGGGTTGGTTTACCTCTGAGCGGCACTTTTGCACACCATGGACTAAATGGCCAGGTCACATGGGTTGGGTGGGTTGTTTTTACCTCTGAGCGGCACTTTTTGCACACATGGACTAAATGGCCAGGTCACATGGGTTCGGTTGGGTTGTTTTACCTCTGAGCGGCACTTTTTGCACACCATGGACTAAATGGCCAGGTCACATAGGTTGGGTTGGGTTGTTTTACCTCTGAGCGGCACTTTTTGCACACCATGGACTAAATGGCCAGGTCACATAGGTTGGGTTGGGTTGTTTTACCTCTGAGCGGCACTTTTTGCACACCATGGACTAAATGGCCAGGTCACATGGGTTGGGTTGGGTTGTTTTACCTCTGAGCGGCACTTTTTGCACACCATGGACTAAATGGCCAGGTCACATGGGTTGGGTTGGGTTGTTTTACCTCTGAGCGGCACTTTTTGCACACCATGGACTAAATGGCCAGGTCACATGGGTTGGGTTGGGTTGTTTTACCTCTGAGCGGCACTTTTTGCACACCATGGACTAAATGGCCAGGTCACATGGGTTGGGTTGTTTTACCTCTGAGCGGCAATTTTTGCACACCATGGACTAAATGGCCAGGTCACATGGGTTGGGTTGGGTTGTTTTACCTCTGAGTGGCACTTTTTGCACACCATGGACTAAATGGCCAGGTCACATGGGTTGCGTTGGGTTGTTTTACCTCTGAGCGGCACTTTTTGCACACTATAGACTAAATGGCCAGGTCACATGGGTTGGGTTGGGTTGTTTTACCTCTGAGCGGCACTTTTTGCACACCATGGACTAAATGGCCAGTTCACATGGGTTGGGTTGGGTTGTTTTACCTCTGAGCGGCACTTTTTGCACACCATGGACTAAATGGCCAGGTCACATGGGTTGGGTTGGCTTGTTTTACCTCTGAGCGGCAATTTTTGCACATCATAGACTAAATGGCCAGGTCACATGGGTGGGTTGGGTTGTTTTACCTCTGAGTGGCACTTTTGCACACCATGGACTAAATGGCCAGGTCACATGGGTTGGGTTCGGTTGTTTTACCTCTGAGCGGCACTTTTTGCACACCATGGACTAAATGGCCAGGTCACATGGGTTGGGTTGGGTTGTTTTACCTCTGAGCGGCACTTTTTGCACACCATGGACTAAATGGCCAGGTCACATGGGTTGGGTTGGGTTGTTTTACCTCTGAGCGGCACTTTTTGCACACCACGGACTAAATGGCCAGGTCACATGGGTTGGGTTGGGTTGTTTTACCTCTGAGCGGCACTTTTTGCACACCATGGACTAAATGGCCAGGTCACATGGGTTGGGTTGGGTTGTTTTACCTCTGAGCGGCACTTTTTGCACACCATGGACTAAATGGCCAGGTCACATGGGTTGGGTTGTTTTACCTCTGAGCGGCACTTTTTGCACACCATGGACTAAATGGCCAGGTCACATGGGTTGGGTTGTTTTACCTCTGAGCGGCACTTTTTGCACACCATGGACTAAATGGCCAGGTCACATGGGTTGGGTTGGGTTGTTTTACCTCTGAGCGGCACTTTTTTGCACACCATGGACTAAATGGCCAGGTCACATGGGTTGGGTTGGGTTGTTTTACCTCTGAGCGGCACTTTTTGCACACCATGGACTAAATGGCCAGGTCACATGGGTTGGGTTGGGTTGTTTTACCTCTGAGCGGCACTTTTTGCACACCATGGACTAAATGGCCAGGTCACATGGGTTGGGTTGGGTTGTTTTACCTCTGAGCGGCACTTTTTTGCACACCATGGACTAAATGGCCAGGTCACATGGGTTGGGTTGGGTTGTTTTACCTCTGAGTGGCACTTTTTGCACACCATGGACTAAATGGCCAGGTCACATGGGTTGGGTTGGGTTGTTTTACCTCTGAGCGGCACTTTTTGCACACCATGGACTAAATGGCCAGGTCACATGGGTTGGGTTCGGTTGTTTTACCTCTGAGCGGCACTTTTTTGCACACCATGGACTAAATGGCCAGGTCACATGGGTTGGGTTGGGTTGTTTTACCTCTGAGCGGCACTTTTTGCACACCATGGACTAAATGGCCAGGTCACATGGGTTGGGTTGGGGTGTTTTACCTCTGAGCTTCACTTTTTGCACACCATGGACTAAATGGCCAGGTCACATGGGTTGGGTTCGGTTGTTTTACCTCTGAGCGGCACTTTTTGCACACCATGGACTAAATGGCCAGGTCACATGGGTTGGGTTGGGTTGTTTTACCTCTGAGCGGCACTTTTTGCACACCATAGACTAAATGGCCAGGTCACATGGGTTGGGTTCGGTTGTTTTACCTCTGAGCGGCACTTTTTTGCATACCATGGACTAAATGGCCAGGTCACATGGGTTGGGTTGGGTTGTTTTACTTCTGAGCGGCACTTTTTGCACACCATGGACTAAATGGCCAGGTCACATGGGTTGGGTTGGGTCGTTTTACCGCTGAGCGGCACTTTTTGCACACCATGGACTAAATGGCCAGGTCACATGGGTTGGGTTGGGTTGTTTTACCTCTGAGCGGCACTTTTTGCACACCATGGACTAAATGGCCAGGTCACATGGGTTGGGTTGGGTTGTTTTACCTCTGAGTGGCACTTTTTGCACACCATGGACTAAATGGCCAGGTCACATGGGTTGGGTTGTTTTACCTCTGAGCGGCACTTTTTGCACACTATGGACTAAATGGCCAGGTCACATGGGTTGGGTTGGGTTGTTTTACCTCTGAGCGGCACTTTTTGCACACCATGGACTAAATGGCCAGGTCACATGGGTTGGGTTGGGTTGTTTTACCTCTGAGCGGCACTTTTTGCACACCATGGACTAAATGGCCAGGTCACATGGGTTGGGTTGGGTTGTTTTACCTCTGAGTGGCACTTTTTGCACACCATGGACTAAATGGCCAGGTCACATGGGTTGGGTTGGGTTGTTTTACCTCTGAGCGGCACTTTTTGCACACCATGGACTAAATGGCCAGGTCACATGGGTTGGGTTGGGTTATTTTACCTCTGAGCGGCACTTTTTGCACACCATGGACTAAATGGCCAGGTCACATGGGTTGGGTTGGGTTGTTTTACCTCTGAGCGGCACTTTTTGCACACCATGGACTAAATGGCCAGGTCACATGGGTTGGGTTGGGTTGTTTTACCTCTGAGCGGCACTTTTTGCACACCATGGACTAAATGGCCAGGTCACATGGGTTGGGTTGGGTTGTTTTACCTCTGAGCGGCACTTTTTGCACACCATGGACTAAATGGCCAGGTCACATGGGTTGGGGTTGTTTTACCTCTGAGCGGCACTTTTTGCACACCATGGACTAAATGGCCAGGTCACATGGGTTGGGTTGTTTTACCTCTGAGCGGCACTTTTTGCACACCATGGACTAAATGGCCAGGTCACATGGGTTGGGTTGGGTTGTTTTTACCTCTGAGCGGCACTTTTTGCACACCATGGACTAAATGGCCAGGTCACATGGGTTGGGTTGGGTTATTTTACGTCTGAGCGGCGCTTTTTGCACACCATGGACTAAATGGCCAGGTCACATGGGTTGGGTTGTTTTACCTCTGAGCGGCACTTTTTGCACACCATGGACTAAATGGCCAGGTCACATGGGTTGGGTTGTTTTTACCTCTGAGCGGCACTTTTTGCACACCATGGACTAAATGGCCAGGTCACATGGGTTGGGTTGGGTTGTTTTACCTCTGAGCGGCACTTTTTGCACACCATGGACTAAATGGCCAGGTCACATAGGTTGGGTTGGGTTGTTTTACCTCTGAGCGGCACTTTTTGCACACCATGGACTAAATGGCCAGGTCACATAGGTTGGGTTGGGTTGTTTTACCTCTGAGCGGCACTTTTTGCACACCATGGACTAAATGGCCAGGTCACATGGGTTGGGTGGGTTGTTTTACCTCTGAGCGGCACTTTTTGCACACCATGGACTAAATGGCCAGGTCACATGGGTTGGGTTGGGTTGTTTTACCTCTGAGCGGCACTTTTTGCACACCATGGACTAAATGGCCAGGTCACATGGGTTGGGTTGGGTTGTTTTACCTCTGAGCGGCACTTTTTGCACACCATGGACTAAATGGCCAGGTCACATGGGTTGGGTTGGGTTGTTTTACCTCTGAGCGGCACTTTTTGCACACCATGGACTAAATGGCCAGGTCACATGGGTTGGGTTGGGTTGTTTTACCTCTGAGCGGCACTTTTTGCACACCATGGACTAAATGGCCAGGTCACATGGGTTGGGTTGTTTTACCTCTGAGCGGCACTTTTTGCACACCATGTTCTAAATGGCCGGGTCACATGGGTTGGGTTGGGTTGTTTTACCTCTGAGCGGCACTTTTTGCACACCATGGACTAAATGGCCAGGTCACATGGGTTGGGTTGGGTTGTTTTACCTCTGAGCGGCACTTTTGCACACCATGGACTAAATGGCCAGGTCACATGGGTTGGGTTGGGTTGTTTTACCTCTGAGCGGCACTTTTTGCACACCATGGACTAAATGGCCAGGTCACATGGGTTGGATTGGGTTGTTTTACCTCTGAGCGGCACTTTTTGCACACCATGGACTAAATGGCCAGGTCACATGGGTTGGGTTGGGTTGTTTTACCTCTGAGCGGCACTTTTTGCACACCATGGACTAAATGGCCAGGTCACATGGGTTGGGTTGGGTTGTTTTACCTCTGAGCGGCACTTTTTGCACACCATGGACTAAATGGCCAGGTCACATGGGTTGGGTTGGGTTGTTTTACCTCTGAGCGGCAATTTTTGCACACCATGGACTAAATGGCCAGGTCACATGGGTTGGGTTGGGTTGTTTTACCTCTGAGTGGCACTTTTTGCACACCATGGACTAAATGGCCAGGTCACATGGGTTGCGTTGGGTTGTTTTACCTCTGAGCGGCACTTTTTGCACACCATGGACTAAATGGCCAGGTCCCATGGGTTGGGTTGGGTTGTTTTACCTCTGAGCGGCAATTTTTGCACACCATGGACTAAATGGCCAGGTCACATGGGTTGGGTTGGGTTGTTTTACCTCTGATTGGCACTTTTTGCACACCATGGACTAAATGGCCAGGTCACATGGGTTGCGTTGGGTTGTTTTACCTCTGAGCGGCAGTTTTTGCACACCATGGACTAAATGGCCAGGTCACATGGGTTGGGTTGGGTTGTTTTACCTCTGAGCGGCACTTTTTGCACACCATGGACTAAATGGCCAGGTCACATGGGTTGGGTTGGGTTGTTTTACCTCTGAGCGGCAATTTTTGCACACCATGGACTAAATGGCCAGGTCACATGGGTTGGGTTGGGTTGTTTTACCTCTGAGCGGCACTTTTTGCACACCATGGACTAAATGGCCAGGTCACATGGGTTGGGTTGGGGTGTTTTACCTCTGAGCTTCACTTTTTGCACACCACGGACTAAATGGCCAGGTCACATGGGTTGGGTTGGGTTGTTTTACCTCTGAGCGGCACTTTTTGCACACCATGGACTAAATGGCCAGGTCACATGGGTTGGGTTGGGTTGTTTTACCTCTGAGCGGCACTTTTGCACACCATAGACTAAATGGCCAGGTCACATGGGTTGGGTTGGGTTGTTTTACCTCTGAGCGGCACTTTTTTGCATACCATGGACTAAATGGCCAGGTCACATGGGTTGGGTTGGGTTGTTTTACTTCTGAGCGGCACTTTTTGCACACCATGGACTAAATGGCCAGGTCACATGGGTTGGGTTGGGTCATTTTACCGCTGAGCGGCACTTTTTGCACACCATGGACTAAATGGCCAGGTCACATGGGTTGGGTTGGGTTGTTTTACCTCTGAGCGGCACTTTTTGCACACCATGGACTAAATGGCCAGGTCACATGGGTTGGGTTGGGTTGTTTTACCTCTGAGCGGCACTTTTTGCACACCATGGACTAAATGGCCAGGTCACATGGGTTGGGTTGGGTTGTTTTACCTCTGAGCGGCACTTTTTGCACACTATGGACTAAATGGCCAGGTCACATGGGTTGGGTTGGGTTGTTTTACCTCTGAGCGGCACTTTTTGCACACCATGGACTAAATGGCCAGGTCACATGGGTTGGGTTGGGTTGTTTTACCTCTGAGCGGCACTTTTTGCACACCATGGACTAAATGGCCAGGTCACATGGGTTGGGTTGGGTTGTTTTACCTCTGAGCGGCACTTTTTGCACACCATGGACTAAATTGCCAGGTCACATGGGTTGGGTTGGGTTGTTTTACCTCTGAGCGGCACTTTTTGCACACCATGGACTAAATGGCCTGGTCACATGGGTTGGGTTGGGTTATTTTACCTCTGAGCGGCACTTTTTGCACACCATGGACTAAATGGCCAGGTCACATGGGTTGGGTTGGGTTGTTTTACCTCTGAGCGGCACTTTTTGCACACCATGGACTAAATGGCCAGGTCACATGGGTTGGGTTGGGTTGTTTTACCTCTGAGCGGCACTTTTTGCACACCATGGACTAAATGGCCAGGTCACATGGGTTGGGTTGGGTTGTTTTACCTCTGAGCGGCACTTTTTGCACACCATGGACTAAATGGCCAGGTCACATGGGTTGGGTTGGGTTGTTTTACTTCTGAGCGGCACTTTTTGCACACCATGGACTAAATGGCCAGGTCACATGGGTTGGGTTGTTTTACCTCTGAGCGGCACTTTTTGCACACCATGGACTAAATGGCCAGGTCACATGGGTTGGGTTGGGTTGTTTTTACCTCTGAGCGGCACTTTTTGCACACCATGGACTAAATGGCCAGGTCACATGGGTTGGGTTGGGTTATTTTACCTCTGAGCGGCGCTTTTTGCACACCATGGACTAAATGGCCAGGTCACATGGGTTGGGGTTGTTTTACCTCTGAGCGGCACTTTTTGCACACCATGAACTAAATGGCCAGGTCACATGGGTTGGGTTGTTTTTACCTCTGAGCGGCACTTTTTGCACACCATGGACTAAATGGCCAGGTCACATGGGTTGGGTTGGGTTGTTTTACCTCTGAGCGGCACTTTTTGCACACCATGGACTAAATGGCCAGGTCACATAGGTTGGGTTGGGTTGTTTTACCTCTGAGCGGCACTTTTTGCACACCATGGACTAAATGGCCAGGTCACATAGGTTGGGTTGGGTTGTTTTACCTCTGAGCGGCACTTTTTGCACACCATGGACTAAATGGCCAGGTCACATGGGTTGGGTTGGGTTGTTTTACCTCTGAGCGGCACTTTTTGCACACCATGGACTAAATGGCCAGGTCACATGGGTTGGGTTGGGTTGTTTTACCTCTGAGCGGCACTTTTTGCACACCATGGACTAAATGGCCAGGTCACATGGGTTGGGTTGGGTTGTTTTACCTCTGAGCGGCACTTTTTGCACACCATGGACTAAATGGCCAGGTCACATGGGTTGGGTTGTTTTACCTCTGAGCGGCACTTTTTGCACACCATGTTCTAAATGGCCAGGTCACATGGGTTGGGTTGGGTTGTTTTACCTCTGAGCGGCACTTTTTGCACACCATGTTCTAAATGGCCAGGTCACATGGGTTGGGTTGGGTTGTTTTACCTCTGAGCGGCACTTTTTGCACACCATGGACTAAATGGCCAGGTCACATGGGTTGGGTTGGGTTGTTTTACCTCTGAGCGGCACTTTTTGCACACCATGGACTAAATGGCCAGGTCACATGGGTTGGGTTGGGTTGTTTTACCTCTGAGCGGCACTTTTTGCACACCATGGACTAAATGGCCAGGTCACATGGGTTGGATTGGGTTGTTTTACCTCTGAGCGGCACTTTTTTGCACACCATGGACTAAATGGCCAGGTCACATGGGTTGGGTTGGGTTGTTTTACCTCTGAGCGGCACTTTTTGCACACCATGGACTAAATGGCCAGGTCACATGGGTTGGGTTGGGTTGTTTTACCTCTGAGCGGCACTTTTTGCACACCATGGACTAAATGGCCAGGTCACATGGGTTGGGTTGGGTTGTTTTACCTCTGAGTGGCACTTTTTGCACACCATGGACTAAATGGCCAGGTCACATGGGTTGCGTTGGTTGTTTTACCTCTGAGCGGCACTTTTTGCACACCATGGACTAAATGGCCAGGTCACATGGGTTGGGTTGGGTTGTTTTACCTCTGATTGGCACTTTTTGCACACCATGGACTAAATGGTCAGGTCACATGGGTTGCGTTGGGTTGTTTTACCTCTGAGCGGCAATTTTTGCACACCATGGACTAAATGGCCAGGTCACATGGGTTGGGTTGGGTTGTTTTACCTCTGATTGGCACTTTTTGCACACCATGGACTAAATGGCCAGGTCACATGGGTTGCGTTGGGTTGTTTTACCTCTGAGCGGCAGTTTTTGCACACCATGGACTAAATGGCCAGGTCACATGGGTTGGGTTGGGTTGTTTTACCTCTGAGCGGCACTTTTTGCACACCATGGACTAAATGGCCAGGTCACATGGGTTGGGTTGGGTTGTTTTACCTCTGAGCGGCAATTTTTGCACACCATGGACTAAATGGCCAGGTCACATGGGTTGGGTTGGGTTGTTTTACCTCTGAGCGGCACTTTTTGCACACCATGGACTAAATGGCCAGGTCACATGGGTTGGGTTGGGGTGTTTTACCTCTGAGCTTCACTTTTTGCACACCACGGACTAAATGGCCAGGTCACATGGGTTGGGTTGGGTTGTTTTACCTCTGAGCGGCACTTTTTGCACACCATGGACTAAATGGCCAGGTCACATGGGTTGGGTTGGGTTGTTTTACCTCTGAGCGGCACTTTTTGCACACCATAGACTAAATGGCCAGGTCACATGGGTTGGGTTGGGTTGTTTTACCTCTGAGCGGCACTTTTTTGCATACCATGGACTAAATGGCCAGGTCACATGGGTTGGGTTGGGTTGTTTTACTTCTGAGCGGCACTTTTTGCACACCATGGACTAAATGGCCAGGTCACATGGGTTGGGTTGGGTCATTTTACCGCTGAGCGGCACTTTTTGCACACCATGGACTAAATGGCCAGGTCACATGGGTTGGGTTGGGTTGTTTTACCTCTGAGCGGCACTTTTTGCACACCATGGACTAAATGGCCAGGTCACATGGGTTGGGTTGGGTTGTTTTACCTCTGAGCGGCACTTTTTGCACACCATGGACTAAATGGCCAGGTCACATGGGTTGGGTTGGGTTGTTTTACCTCTGAGCGGCACTTTTTGCACACTATGGACTAAATGGCCAGGTGACATGGGTTGGGTTGGGTTGTTTTACCTCTGAGCGGCACTTTTTGCACACCATGGACTAAATGGCCAGGTCACATGGGTTGGGTTGGGTTGTTTTACCTCTGAGCGGCACTTTTTGCACACCATGGACTAAATGGCCAGGTCACATGGGTTGGGTTGGGTTGTTTTACCTCTGAGCGGCACTTTTTGCACACCATGGACTAAATGGCCAGGTCACATGGGTTGGGTTGGGTTGTTTTACCTCTGAGCGGCACTTTTTGCACACCATGGACTAAATGGCCTGGTCACATGGGTTGGGTTGGGTTGTTTTACCTCTGAGCGGCACTTTTTGCACACCATGGACTAAATGGCCAGGTCACATGGGTTGGGTTGGGTTGTTTTACCTCTGAGCGGCACTTTTTGCACACCATGGACTAAATGGCCAGGTCACATGGGTTGGGTTGGGTTGTTTTACCTCTGAGCGGCACTTTTTGCACACCATGGACTAAATGGCCAGGTCACATGGGTTGGGTTGTTTTACCTCTGAGCGGCACTTTTTGCACACCATGTTCTAAATGGCCGGGTCACATGGGTTGGGTTGGGTTGTTTTACCTCTGAGCGGCACTTTTTGCACACCATGGACTAAATGGCCAGGTCACATGGGTTGGGTTGGGTTGTTTTACCTCTGAGCGGCACTTTTTGCACACCATGGACTAAATGGCCAGGTCACATGGGTTGGGTTGGGTTGTTTTACCTCTGAGCGGCACTTTTTGCACACCATGGACTAAATGGCCAGGTCACATGGGTTGGATTGGGTTGTTTTACCTCTGAGCGGCACTTTTTGCACACCATGGACTAAATGGCCAGGTCACATGGGTTGGGTTGGGTTGTTTTACCTCTGAGCGGCACTTTTTGCACACCATGGACTAAATGGCCAGGTCACATGGGTTGGGTTGGGTTGTTTTACCTCTGAGCGGCACTTTTTGCACACCATGGACTAAATGGCCAGGTCACATGGGTTGGGTTGGGTTGTTTTACCTCTGAGCGGCAATTTTTGCACACCATGGACTAAATGGCCAGGTCACATGGGTTGGGTTGGGTTGTTTTACCTCTGAGTGGCACTTTTTGCACACCATGGACTAAATGGCCAGGTCACATGGGTTGCGTTGGGTTGTTTTACCTCTGAGCGGCACTTTTTGCACACCATGGACTAAATGGCCAGGTCCCATGGGTTGGGTTGGGTTGTTTTACCTCTGAGCGGCAATTTTTGCACACCATGGACTAAATGGCCAGGTCACATGGGTTGGGTTGGGTTGTTTTACCTCTGATTGGCACTTTTTGCACACCATGGACTAAATGGCCAGGTCACATGGGTTGCGTTGGGTTGTTTTACCTCTGAGCGGCAGTTTTTGCACACCATGGACTAAATGGCCAGGTCACATGGGTTGGGTTGGGTTGTTTTACCTCTGAGCGGCACTTTTTGCACACCATGGACTAAATGGCCAGGTCACATGGGTTGGGTTGGGTTGTTTTACCTCTGAGCGGCAATTTTTGCACACCATGGACTAAATGGCCAGGTCACATGGGTTGGGTTGGGTTGTTTTACCTCTGAGCGGCACTTTTTGCACACCATGGACTAAATGGCCAGGTCACATGGGTTGGGTTGGGGTGTTTTACCTCTGAGCTTCACTTTTTGCACACCACGGACTAAATGGCCAGGTCACATGGGTTGGGTTGGGTTGTTTTACCTCTGAGCGGCACTTTTTGCACACCATGGACTAAATGGCCAGGTCACATGGGTTGGGTTGGGTTGTTTTACCTCTGAGCGGCACTTTTTGCACACCATAGACTAAATGGCCAGGTCACATGGGTTGGGTTGGGTTGTTTTACCTCTGAGCGGCACTTTTTTGCATACCATGGACTAAATGGCCAGGTCACATGGGTTGGGTTGGGTTGTTTTACTTCTGAGCGGCACTTTTTGCACACCATGGACTAAATGGCCAGGTCACATGGGTTGGGTTGGGTCATTTTACCGCTGAGCGGCACTTTTTGCACACCATGGACTAAATGGCCAGGTCACATGGGTTGGGTTGGGTTGTTTTACCTCTGAGCGGCACTTTTTGCACACCATGGACTAAATGGCCAGGTCACATGGGTTGGGTTGGGTTGTTTTACCTCTGAGCGGCACTTTTTGCACACCATGGACTAAATGGCCAGGTCACATGGGTTGGGTTGGGTTGTTTTACCTCTGAGCGGCACTTTTTGCACACTATGGACTAAATGGCCAGGTCACATGGGTTGGGTTGGGTTGTTTTACCTCTGAGCGGCACTTTTTGCACACCATGGACTAAATGGCCAGGTCACATGGGTTGGGTTGGGTTGTTTTACCTCTGAGCGGCACTTTTTGCACACCATGGACTAAATGGCCAGGTCACATGGGTTGGGTTGGGTTGTTTTACCTCTGAGCGGCACTTTTTGCACACCATGGACTAAATTGCCAGGTCACATGGGTTGGGTTGGGTTGTTTTACCTCTGAGCGGCACTTTTTGCACACCATGGACTAAATGGCCTGGTCACATGGGTTGGGTTGGGTTATTTTACCTCTGAGCGGCACTTTTTGCACACCATGGACTAAATGGCCAGGTCACATGGGTTGGGTTGGGTTGTTTTACCTCTGAGCGGCACTTTTTGCACACCATGGACTAAATGGCCAGGTCACATGGGTTGGGTTGGGTTGTTTTACCTCTGAGCGGCACTTTTTGCACACCATGGACTAAATGGCCAGGTCACATGGGTTGGGTTGGGTTGTTTTACCTCTGAGCGGCACTTTTTGCACACCATGGACTAAATGGCCAGGTCACATGGGTTGGGTTGGGTTGTTTTACTTCTGAGCGGCACTTTTTGCACACCATGGACTAAATGGCCAGGTCACATGGGTTGGGTTGTTTTACCTCTGAGCGGCACTTTTTGCACACCATGGACTAAATGGCCAGGTCACATGGGTTGGGTTGGGTTGTTTTTACCTCTGAGCGGCACTTTTTGCACACCATGGACTAAATGGCCAGGTCACATGGGTTGGGTTGGGTTATTTTACCTCTGAGCGGCGCTTTTTGCACACCATGGACTAAATGGCCAGGTCACATGGGTTGGGTTGTTTTACCTCTGAGCGGCACTTTTTGCACACCATGAACTAAATGGCCAGGTCACATGGGTTGGGTTGTTTTTACCTCTGAGCGGCACTTTTTGCACACCATGGACTAAATGGCCAGGTCACATGGGTTGGGTTGGGTTGTTTTACCTCTGAGCGGCACTTTTTGCACACCATGGACTAAATGGCCAGGTCACATAGGTTGGGTTGGGTTGTTTTACCTCTGAGCGGCACTTTTTGCACACCATGGACTAAATGGCCAGGTCACATAGGTTGGGTTGGGTTGTTTTACCTCTGAGCGGCACTTTTTGCACACCATGGACTAAATGGCCAGGTCACATGGGTTGGGTTGGGTTGTTTTACCTCTGAGCGGCACTTTTTGCACACCATGGACTAAATGGCCAGGTCACATGGGTTGGGTTGGGTTGTTTTACCTCTGAGCGGCACTTTTTGCACACCATGGACTAAATGGCCAGGTCACATGGGTTGGGTTGGGTTGTTTTACCTCTGAGCGGCACTTTTTGCACACCATGGACTAAATGGCCAGGTCACATGGGTTGGGTTGTTTTACCTCTGAGCGGCACTTTTTGCACACCATGTTCTAAATGGCCAGGTCACATGGGTTGGGTTGGGTTGTTTTACCTCTGAGCGGCACTTTTTGCACACCATGTTCTAAATGGCCAGGTCACATGGGTTGGGTTGGGTTGTTTTACCTCTGAGCGGCACTTTTTGCACACCATGGACTAAATGGCCAGGTCACATGGGTTGGGTTGGGTTGTTTTACCTCTGAGCGGCACTTTTTGCACACCATGGACTAAATGGCCAGGTCACATGGGTTGGGTTGGGTTGTTTTACCTCTGAGCGGCACTTTTTGCACACCATGGACTAAATGGCCAGGTCACATGGGTTGGATTGGGTTGTTTTACCTCTGAGCGGCACTTTTTGCACACCATGGACTAAATGGCCAGGTCACATGGGTTGGGTTGGGTTGTTTTACCTCTGAGCGGCACTTTTTGCACACCATGGACTAAATGGCCAGGTCACATGGGTTGGGTTGGGTTGTTTTACCTCTGAGCGGCACTTTTTGCACACCATGGACTAAATGGCCAGGTCACATGGGTTGGGTTGGGTTGTTTTACCTCTGAGTGGCACTTTTTGCACACCATGGACTAAATGGCCAGGTCACATGGGTTGCGTTGGGTTGTTTTACCTCTGAGCGGCACTTTTTGCACACCATGGACTAAATGGCCAGGTCACATGGGTTGGGTTGGGTTGTTTTACCTCTGATTGGCACTTTTTGCACACCATGGACTAAATGGTCAGGTCACATGGGTTGCGTTGGGTTGTTTTACCTCTGAGCGGCAATTTTTGCACACCATGGACTAAATGGCCAGGTCACATGGGTTGGGTTGGGTTGTTTTACCTCTGATTGGCACTTTTTGCACACCATGGACTAAATGGCCAGGTCACATGGGTTGCGTTGGGTTGTTTTACCTCTGAGCGGCAGTTTTTGCACACCATGGACTAAATGGCCAGGTCACATGGGTTGGGTTGGGTTGTTTTACCTCTGAGCGGCACTTTTTGCACACCATGGACTAAATGGCCAGGTCACATGGGTTGGGTTGGGTTGTTTTACCTCTGAGCGGCAATTTTTGCACACCATGGACTAAATGGCCAGGTCACATGGGTTGGGTTGGGTTGTTTTACCTCTGAGCGGCACTTTTTGCACACCATGGACTAAATGGCCAGGTCACATGGGTTGGGTTGGGGTGTTTTACCTCTGAGCTTCACTTTTTGCACACCACGGACTAAATGGCCAGGTCACATGGGTTGGGTTGGGTTGTTTTACCTCTGAGCGGCACTTTTTGCACACCATGGACTAAATGGCCAGGTCACATGGGTTGGGTTGGGTTGTTTTACCTCTGAGCGGCACTTTTTGCACACCATAGACTAAATGGCCAGGTCACATGGGTTGGGTTGGGTTGTTTTACCTCTGAGCGGCACTTTTTTGCATACCATGGACTAAATGGCCAGGTCACATGGGTTGGGTTGGGTTGTTTTACTTCTGAGCGGCACTTTTTGCACACCATGGACTAAATGGCCAGGTCACATGGGTTGGGTTGGGTCATTTTACCGCTCAGCGGCACTTTTTGCACACCATGGACTAAATGGCCAGGTCACATGGGTTGGGTTGGGTTGTTTTACCTCTGAGCGGCACTTTTTGCACACCATGGACTAAATGGCCAGGTCACATGGGTTGGGTTGGGTTGTTTTACCTCTGAGCGGCACTTTTTGCACACCATGGACTAAATGGCCAGGTCACATGGGTTGGGTTGGGTTGTTTTACCTCTGAGCGGCACTTTTTGCACACTATGGACTAAATGGCCAGGTGACATGGGTTGGGTTGGGTTGTTTTACCTCTGAGCGGCACTTTTTGCACACCATGGACTAAATGGCCAGGTCACATGGGTTGGGTTGGGTTGTTTTACCTCTGAGCGGCACTTTTTGCACACCATGGACTAAATGGCCAGGTCACATGGGTTGGGTTGGGTTGTTTTACCTCTGAGCGGCACTTTTTGCACACCATGGACTAAATGGCCAGGTCACATGGGTTGGGTTGGGTTGTTTTACCTCTGAGCGGCACTTTTTGCACACCATGGACTAAATGGCCTGGTCACATGGGTTGGGTTGGGTTATTTTACCTCTGAGCGGCACTTTTTGCACACCATGGACTAAATGGCCAGGTCACATGGGTTGGGTTGGGTTGTTTTACCTCTGAGCGGCACTTTTTGCACACCATGGACTAAATGGCCAGGTCACATGGGTTGGGTTGGGTTGTTTTACCTCTGAGCGGCACTTTTTGCACACCATGGACTAAATGGCCAGGTCACATGGGTTGGGTTGGGTTGTTTTACCTCTGAGCGGCACTTTTTGCACACCATGGACTAAATGGCCAGGTCACATGGGTTGGGTTGGGTTGTTTTACTTCTGAGCGGCACTTTTTGCACACCATGGACTAAATGGCCAGGTCACATGGGTTGGGTTGTTTTACCTCTGAGCGGCACTTTTTGCACACCATGGACTAAATGGCCAGGTCACATGGGTTGGGTTGGGTTGTTTTTACCTCTGAGCGGCACTTTTTGCACACCATGGACTAAATGGCCAGGTCACATGGGTTGGGTTGGGTTATTTTACCTCTGAGCGGCGCTTTTTGCACACCATGGACTAAATGGCCAGGTCACATGGGTTGGGTTGTTTTACCTCTGAGCGGCACTTTTTGCACACCATGAACTAAATGGCCAGGTCACATGGGTTGGGTTGTTTTTACCTCTGAGCGGCACTTTTTGCACACCATGGACTAAATGGCCAGGTCACATGGGTTGGGTTGGGTTGTTTTACCTCTGAGCGGCACTTTTTGCACACCATGGACTAAATGGCCAGGTCACATAGGTTGGGTTGGGTTGTTTTACCTCTGAGCGGCACTTTTTGCACACCATGGACTAAATGGCCAGGTCACATAGGTTGGGTTGGGTTGTTTTACCTCTGAGCGGCACTTTTTGCACACCATGGACTAAATGGCCAGGTCACATGGGTTGGGTTGGGTTGTTTTACCTCTGAGCGGCACTTTTTGCACACCATGGACTAAATGGCCAGGTCACATGGGTTGGGTTGGGTTGTTTTACCTCTGAGCGGCACTTTTTGCACACCATGGACTAAATGGCCAGGTCACATGGGTTGGGTTGGGTTGTTTTACCTCTGAGCGGCACTTTTTGCACACCATGGACTAAATGGCCAGGTCACATGGGTTGGGTTGGGTTGTTTTACCTCTGAGCGGCACTTTTTGCACACCATGGACTAAATGGCCAGGTCACATGGGTTGGGTTGTTTTACCTCTGAGCGGCACTTTTTGCACACCATGTTCTAAATGGCCAGGTCACATGGGTTGGGTTGTTTTACCTCTGAGCGGCACTTTTTGCACACCATGTTCTAAATGGCCAGGTCACATGGGTTGGGTTGGGTTGTTTTACCTCTGAGCGGCACTTTTTGCACACCATGGACTAAATGGCCAGGTCACATGGGTTGGGTTGGGTTGTTTTACCTCTGAGCGGCACTTTTTGCACACCATGGACTAAATGGTCAGGTCACATGGGTTGGGTTGGGTTGTTTTACCTCTGAGCGGCACTTTTTGCACACCATGGACTAAATGGCCAGGTCACATGGGTTGGGTTGGGTTGTTTTACCTCTGAGCGGCACTTTTTGCACACCATGGACTAAATGGCCAGGTCACATGGGTTGGGTTGGGTTGTTTTACCTCTGAGCGGCACTTTTTGCACACCATGGACTAAATGGCCAGGTCACATGGGTTGGGTTGGGTTGTTTTACCTCTGAGCGGCACTTCTTGCACACCATGGACTAAATGGCCAGGTCACATGGGTTGGGTTGGGTTGTTTTACCTCTGAGCGGCAATTTTTGCACACCATGGACTAAATGGCCAGGTCACATGGGTTGGGTTGGGTTGTTTTACCTCTGAGTGGCACTTTTTGCACACCATGGACTAAATGGCCAGGTCACATGGGTTGCGTTGGGTTGTTTTACCTCTGAGCGGCACTTTTTGCACACCATGGACTAAATGGCCAGGTCACATGGGTTGGGTTGGGTTGTTTTACCTCTGAGTGGCACTTTTTGCACACCATGGACTAAATGGCCAGTTCACATGGGTTGGGTTGGGTTGTTTTACCTCTGAGCGGCAGTTTTTGCACACCATGGACTAAATGGCCAGGTCACATGGGTTGGGTTGGCTTGTTTTACCTCTGAGCGGCACTTTTTGCACACCATGGACTAAATGGCCAGGTCACATGGGTTGGGTTGGGTTGTTTTACCTCTGAGCGGCACTTTTTGCACACCATGGACTAAATGGCCAGGTCACATGGGTTGGGTTGGGTTGTTTTACCTCTGAGCGGCACTTTTTGCACACCATGGACTAAATGGCCAGGTCACATGGGTTGGGTTGGGTTGTTTTACCTCTGAGCGGCACTTTTTGCACACCATGGACTAAATGGCCAGGTCACATGGGTTGGGTTGGGTTGTTTTACCTCTGAGCGGCACTTTTTGCACACCATGGACTAAATGGCCAGGTCACATGGGTTGGGTTGTTTTACCTCTGAGCGGCAATTTTTGCACACCATGGACTAAATGGCCAGGTCACATGGGTTGGGTTGGGTTGTTTTACCTCTGAGTGGCACTTTTTGCACACCATGGACTAAATGGCCAGGTCACATGGGTTGCGTTGGGTTGTTTTACCTCTGAGCGGCACTTTTTGCACACCATGGACTAAATGGCCAGGTCACATGGGTTGGGTTGGGTTGTTTTACCTCTGAGTGGCACTTTTTGCACACCATGGACTAAATGGCCAGTTCACATGGGTTGGGTTGGGTTGTTTTACCTCTGAGCGGCACTTTTTGCACACCATGGACTAAATGGCCAGGTCACATGGGTTGGGTTGGCTTGTTTTACCTCTGAGCGGCAATTTTTGCACATCATGGACTAAATGGCCAGGTCACATGGGTTGGGTTGGGTTGTTTTACCTCTGAGTGGCACTTTTGCACACCATGGACTAAATGGCCAGGTCACATGGGTTGGGTTGGGTTGTTTTACCTCTGAGCGGCACTTTTTGCACACCATGGACTAAATGGCCAGGTCACATGGGTTGGGTTGGGTTGTTTTACCTCTGAGCGGCACTTTTTGCACACCATGGACTAAATGGCCAGGTCACATGGGTTGGGTTCGGTTGTTTTACCTCTGAGCGGCACTTTTTTGCACACCATGGACTAAATGACCAGGTCACATGGGTTCAGTTGGGTTGTTTTACCTCTGAGCGGCACTTTTTGCACACCATGGACTAAATGGCCAGGTCACATGGGTTGGGTTGGGTTGTTTTACCTCTGAGCGGCACTTTTTGCACACCATGGACTAAATGGCCAGGTCACATGGGTTGGGTTGTTTTACCTCTGAGCGGCACTTTTTGCACACCATGGACTAAATGGCCAGGTCACATGGGTTGGGTTGTTTTACCTCTGAGCGGCACTTTTTGCACACCATGGACTAAATGGCCAGGTCACATGGGTTGGGTTGTTTTACCTCTGAGCGGCACTTTTTGCACACCATGGACTAAATGGCCAGGTCACATGGGTTGGGTTGTTTTACCTCTGAGCGGCACTTTTTGCACACCATGGACTAAATGGCCAGGTCACATGGGTTGGGTTGTTTTACCTCTGAGTGGCACTTTTTTGCACACCATGGACTAAATGGCCAGGTCACATGGGTTGGGTTGGGTTGTTTTACCTCTGAGCGGCACTTTTTGCACACCATGGACTAAATGGCCAGGTCACATGGGTTGGGTTGGGTTGTTTTACCTCTGAGCGGCACTTTTTGCACACCATGGACTAAATGGCCAGGTCACATGGGTTGGGTTGGGTTGTTTTACCTCTGAGCGGCACTTTTTTGCACACCATGGACTAAATGGCCAGGTCACATGGGTTGGGTTGGGTTGTTTTACCTCTGAGTGGCACTTTTTGCACACCATGGACTAAATGGCCAGGTCACATGGGTTGGGTTGGGTTGTTTTACCTCTGAGCGGCACTTTTTGCACACCATGGACTAAATGGCCAGGTCACATGGGTTGGGTTGGGTTGTTTTACCTCTGAGCGGCACTTTTTTGCACACCATGGACTAAATGGCCAGGTCACATGGGTTGGGTTGGGTTGTTTTACCTCTGAGCGGCACTTTTTGCACACCATGGACTAAATGGCCAGGTCACATGGGTTGGGTTGGGTTGTTTTACCTCTGAGCGGCACTTTTTGCACACCATGGACTAAATGGCCAGGTCACATGGGTTGGGTTGGGTTGTTTTACCTCTGAGCGGCACTTTTTGCACACCATGGACTAAATGGCCAGGTCACATGGGTTGGGTTGGGTTGTTTTACCTCTGAGCGGCACTTTTTGCACACCATAGACTAAATGGCCAGGTCACATATGTTGGGTTGGGTTGCTTTACCTCTGAGCAGCACTTTTTTGCATACCATGGACTAAATGGCCAGGTCACATGGGTTGGGTTGGGTTGTTTTACTTCTGAGCGGCACTTTTTGCACACCATGGACTAAATGGCCAGGTCACATGGGTTGGGTTGGGTTGTTTTACCGCTGAGCGGCACTTTTTGCACACCATGGACTAAATGGCCAGGTCACATGGGTTGGGTTGGGTTGTTTTACCTCTGAGCGGCACTTTTTGCACACCATGGACTAAATGGCCAGGTCAAATGGGTTGGGTTGGGTTGTTTTACCTCTGAGCGGCACTTTTTTGCACACCATGGACTAAATGGCCAGGTCACATGGGTTGGGTTGGGTTGTTTTACCTCTGAGCGGCACTTTTTGCACACCATGGACTAAATGGCCAGGTCACATGGGTTGCGTTGGGTTGTTTTACCTCTGAGCGGCACTTTTTGCACACCATGGACTAAATGGCCAGGTCACATGGGTTGGGTTGGGTTGTTTTACCTCTGAGTGGCACTTTTTGCACACCATGGACTAAATGGCCAGTTCACATGGGTTGGGTTGGGTTGTTTTACCTCTGAGCGGCACTTTTTGCACACCATGGACTAAATGGCCAGGTCACATGGGTTGGGTTGGCTTGTTTTACCTCTGAGCGGCAATTTTTGCACATCATGGACTAAATGGCCAGGTCACATGGGTTGGGTTGGGTTGTTTTACCTCTGAGTGGCACTTTTGCACACCATGGACTAAATGGCCAGGTCACATGGGTTGGGTTGGGTTGTTTTACCTCTGAGCGGCACTTTTTGCACACCATGGACTAAATGGCCAGGTCACATGGGTTGGGTTGGGTTGTTTTACCTCTGAGCGGCACTTTTTGCACACCATGGACTAAATGGCCAGGTCACATGGGTTGGGTTCGGTTGTTTTACCTCTGAGCGGCACTTTTTTGCACACCATGGACTAAATGACCAGGTCACATGGGTTCAGTTGGGTTGTTTTACCTCTGAGCGGCACTTTTTGCACACCATGGACTAAATGGCCAGGTCACATGGGTTGGGTTGGCTTGTTTTACCTCTGAGCGGCAATTTTTGCACACCATGGACTAAATGGCCAGGTCACATGGGTTGGGTTGTTTTACCTCTGAGCGGCACTTTTTGCACACCATGGACTAAATGGCCAGGTCACATGGGTTGGGTTGTTTTACCTCTGAGCGGCACTTTTTGCACACCATGGACTAAATGGCCAGGTCACATGGGTTGGGTTGTTTTACCTCTGAGCGGCACTTTTTGCACACCATGGACTAAATGGCCAGGTCACATGGGTTGGGTTGTTTTACCTCTGAGCGGCACTTTTTGCACACCATGGACTAAATGGCCAGGTCACATGGGTTGGGTTGTTTTACCTCTGAGCGGCACTTTTTGCACACCATGGACTAAATGGCCAGGTCACATGGGTTGGGTTGTTTTACCTCTGAGCGGCACTTTTTGCACACCATGGACTAAATGGCCAGGTCACATGGGTTGGGTTGTTTTACCTCTGAGTGGCACTTTTTTGCACACCATGGACTAAATGGCCAGGTCACATGGGTTGGGTTGGGTTGTTTTACCTCTGAGCGGCACTTTTTGCACACCATGGACTAAATGGCCAGGTCACATGGGTTGGGTTGGGTTGTTTTACCTCTGAGCGGCACTTTTTGCACACCATGGACTAAATGGCCAGGTCACATGGGTTGGGTTGGGTTGTTTTACCTCTGAGCGGCACTTTTTTGCACACCATGGACTAAATGGCCAGGTCACATGGGTTGGGTTGGGTTGTTTTACCTCTGAGTGGCACTTTTTGCACACCATGGACTAAATGGCCAGGTCACATGGGTTGGGTTGGGTTGTTTTACCTCTGAGCGGCACTTTTTGCACACCATGGACTAAATGGCCAGGTCACATGGGTTGGGTTGGGTTGTTTTACCTCTGAGCGGCACTTTTTTGCACACCATGGACTAAATGGCCAGGTCACATGGGTTGGGTTGGGTTGTTTTACCTCTGAGCGGCACTTTTTGCACACCATGGACTAAATGGCCAGGTCACATGGGTTGGGTTGGGTTGTTTTACCTCTGAGCGGCACTTTTTGCACACCATGGACTAAATGGCCAGGTCACATGGGTTGGGTTGGGTTGTTTTACCTCTGAGCGGCACTTTTTGCACACCATGGACTAAATGGCCAGGTCACATGGGTTGGGTTGGGTTGTTTTACCTCTGAGCGGCACTTTTTGCACACCATAGACTAAATGGCCAGGTCACATATGTTGGGTTGGGTTGCTTTACCTCTGAGCGGCACTTTTTTGCATACCATGGACTAAATGGCCAGGTCACATGGGTTGGGTTGGGTTGTTTTACTTCTGAGCGGCACTTTTTGCACACCATGGACTAAATGGCCAGGTCACATGGGTTGGGTTGGGTTGTTTTACCGCTGAGCGGCACTTTTTGCACACCATGGACTAAATGGCCAGGTCACATGGGTTGGGTTGGGTTGTTTTACCTCTGAGCGGCACTTTTTGCACACCATGGACTAAATGGCCAGGTCAAATGGGTTGGGTTGGGTTGTTTTACCTCTGAGCGGCACTTTTTTGCACACCATGGACTAAATGGCCAGGTCACATGGGTTGGGTTGGGTTGTTTTACCTCTGAGCGGCACTTTTTGCACACCATGGACTAAATGGCCAGGTCACATGGGTTGGGTTGGGTTGTTTTACCTCTGAGCGGCACTTTTTGCACACCATGGACTAAATGGCCAGGTCACATGGGTTGGGTTGGGTTGTTTTACCTCTGAGCGGCACTTTTTTGCACACAATGGGCTAAATGGCCAGGTCACAATGACCCCGAAGGCTCAGAGAAGGTTGGGGGAGGGGACCCACTGGAACAGCTGTTGGGAGACAGATGGTAGCCTCCCGTCAAGACCATCCAGAGTGTTCTTTAACGTGCACAGGGTATGGCTCTCCCGCACACGGGGCCACGGCTTAACGTCCCATCCGACGGCAGGTCACATGGACCCAGAAGGCTGAGAGAAGGTTTGGGAAGGGGATCCACTGGAACAGATGTTGGGAGACAGATGGTAGCCTCCCGTCAAGACCATTCAGCGTGTTCTTTAACGTGCACAGAGTATGGCTCTCCCGCATACGGAGTCACGGCTTAAAGCCCCATCCGACGGACGGCGGCCTTTGCCAAGTCCATCGGTGTCCCCTACTGACAGTGGGCAGGGGGGCGGGGAGTTATGCGGAGATAAATCTCAACGCTGACCCAGCTGTGACTCGAACCTGGGAACTACAGATTACGAGCCTGGCGTGCTACCGACTGAGCCTCTCCCCCCCCCCCCCCGTAGGGCGGGACGTAAAGCCGTGGCTCTGCGTGCATGACTATACCTTGTACATACTTGCACATAGCCATATCCTGTGCATGTTAAAGAATAAGCTGGATGACCTTGACTGGAAACCACCATCTGTCTCGCAACAACTGTGCAGTGAGTCCCTTTCCTCCAACCATCTCTGAGCCTTGGGGTACTTGTGACCATTCAGCCCATTGGGCAATGAGATGGGCCCTATGAGAATACAACACAACTCAGCATAAACATTTCAAATTTGATAAAATATTCTGACATGCACCTAAAGCTGAAAAAATTTTCTTCAAAACCGAATCACAATGTTATGAGGTCATGGATTAGGATCCCACTCGGCATGCAATTTTGCTCTAATGACATTTTGTCCTCTGTATTCATCAAAACTTACACAAACTTGAAATATTATATTTATTTCACTAAAACGATTTGTTATAAGTTATCTTTGTGATTTGATTAGCTTTTGAGGTTTTTTTTTCAATGAACAAGAGTTGGCTCAGTCGGAGGCTCTTAACCTATTATTACCACATTCGAGTCCCGAATATGCATGCGTTGCGATATTTTCAGCAAAAGAAGTAAAGTCCAGCACTCGCCAAAACCTAACTCTAATCTTCGTCCTGGGTCGCCACAAACAAGGATATTGAGAATCCAAGTCGACGCCGAGGGAGTTGTAAGGGGAGAGATGGAAGTCAAGGTCATCCAGCACATCCTATAATGAGCACAGGATAAAAATCTTCTGCTCACGGGTCTTTAACCCGTAACTGGTATGGTACATTTTCTGGAACGGCGTTGGTAAGGTGGGGTCAGGGAGTCTTAGTGGCTCATTGTTGTTCTATGTTCATAAATCATAGTTCAACTCATTGTTGCCAATGGAAACTTCACGACCTTCACATTCCAGTGCCAAAATTTCAAACTTCTATATTCTTTAAAAATTTCGGAAATTGCTATTTTTTTCCAAAGTTTGAGGGCGAAATTATAACTTCTGGGAGATTCAGAAAGTTCAAATCGTAATATTTCATCAATACCTATCCAACCTAAACAGAATTTTAATTTTATCTCTAAAAACAAACAATTATCTCTTAAAGCAAAAAAGTTTACCTCTTCCCGGATCTAATTATTGCCAGTGGGAAATTCGTGACCTTCACATTCCACCATTAAAATTTCAAATTTCTAACGTAAATACATCGTTAGTAATATTCATTGGAAATTTCGGAATTTTCAAAATTTTCCACCGTTAGAGGGCGCAATTATAGCTTTTGGAGATTCGGAATGTGCAAATCGTAATATTTCACCCATACTTATCCAACTCAAAAAGAATTTTTAATTTATATCTGTAAACAAAAAAGTTCGTTGTCTACAGACGGACAGACAGACGACAAAGTGAAACTATTATCTTGTTTTTCTTTTAAACGAGATAAAAATTAACATTTCGACAAGCTTTGATGTAATGAGGCATTGTTGGCTACACTCGGTAAGCTTCTGAGACCCAGAAACAAACTGAGGTTTTCTGATTCGAGTTCTGACTCTCCACGGCAGACATTTTCACCTCCTATGATCGTTGGGTTGTTTTGCCTCTGAGCGGCAATTTTTTGCACACCATGGGCTAAATGGCCAGGTCACATGAACCCCGAAGGCTCAGAGAAGGTTGGGGGAGGGGGACCCACTGGAACAGCTGTTGGGAGACAGATGGTAGCCTCCCGTCAAGGCCATACAGCGTGTTCTTTAGCGTTCACAGGATATGGCTCTCCCGCACACCGGGACACGGCTTAACGTCCCATACGACGGACGACTGCCCTTCCAAGCCCATCGGTGTCCCCTACCGACCTTGGGCAGGGCGGGGAGTTTTGCGGAGATAAATCTCAACGCTGACCCAGATGGGACTCGAACCTGGGAACTACAGATTACGAGCCTGGCGCGCTACCGACTGAGCCACCCCCCGCCCCTCCTATGATCGCATTAGTCATGGAAAAAATATCGTTCATAACTAGATTTGCTCCACTGCAATTCTGTATGAGGTCAACATCACCAAAGAAATGAAATCTCTCCAGTACAGTTCTTAAAAGCGACTGATGTCTCCTTCTTCTAACCTAAGCTTGCCCAACATATACACCCTGCGATGTTTGCCCCCCCCCCCACCTACGCCTCCGTATTATTTTATTTTCTTTTTTAAAGTTATCCATTTGTAACTTTATCTCTCGCTAGAAAGTGACAATGTATAACAGCAAGTTTATTAAATATGGCCAAGTAATTAACACATGGGCAATTCTAGAATGTAAACTAATTAAAAAATTTAAAAAATGCTTATCTTCTTATATGGTCCCTAAAAAGTCGAAAATAAACCTAAAGCTTATCAATGATGCAATCAGTCACTGAATTCGTATTCTCTTCAAAGAAAGATAGGGCGCCGATTTAATTACACAACGAGATTGCAGGCGCCCTATCTTCTTTTGAAGTGAATACCAACTCAGTGACTGATTGCACCGGGGCGGGGGTGGCTCAGTCGGTAGCGCGCCAGGCTCGTAATCTGTAGTTCCCAGGTTCGAGTCCCAGCTGGGTCAGCGTTGAGATTTATCTCCTCAAAATTCCCCGCCCTGCCCACGGTCAGTAGGGAACACCGATGGGCTTGGAAAGGCCGCCGTCCGTCGGATGGGACGCTAAGCCGTGGCCCCGTGTGTGGGAGAGCCATACCCTGTGCACTTTAAAGAACGTGCTGGATGGCCTTGACGGGAGGCTACCATCTGTCTCCCAACAGCTGTTCCAGTGGGTCCCCTCCCCCAACCTTCTCTGAGCCTTCGGGGTCCATGTGACCTGGCCATTTAGCCCATTGTGTGCAAAAAAGTGCCGCTCAGAGGTAAAACAACCCAACTGATTGCACCATTGATAAGCTTTAGGTTTATTTTCTATTTTTAGGGCCCATATAGGAAAATAAGTACCTTTTTTTAATTTATTTCATTTTTTATAACGGCATTTCCTATTTTGGACCCTATATTGTCCACAATTAAAAAAATTTAAAATGCCGCAATAAAAAAATTGAAACTACCACAATGATTTGAACAAGAGATTGTGAACTCATGAAATAATAAGATGGGGAAAAAAATTCAGCTGATTATTTCATGAGTTCCATATCTACAGGCCATATCCTGTGATTCTTTACTACTGATAAGAGATTGTGAATTTTATAAACCATAGAGACTTTTGGAGAATGAAACACCTCAGCAAAAGAACAGCACAAGAAAAAAATATCCATTCCTTACTGGATGATGCTTGAACCCGGATCCTTCGGATCTGTAGAGAAGCTCGCTAATCAGTTGGCCACTGGAATGCTCTTCATTAATAAGGCATTTATAATAACGCCGCTGTATTATTTAGCCACTAAAAACAGGCACATAGCTCATTACTTATTTATTTATTATTATTTTAATTATTATTTATATTTACAATTATTAATTATAAATACTTATTATTTATAACTACTGTAACGTATTTTTCTATTTTTTATTCCAATATATATTTCTTTAAATCTAATTAACATTTCATTTGATTTTATTAGGTAATTTTAATGTCACTTATAACCCTTTCATAAAAAATTTACATACTCTTGATATCATCATCATCTTCAAGCAGCCATGGGCAACGGAAGTCCAACCAGACCGTGCAATTTAGTTGTCCAAGCAAGTCTATCCTGAGCTATATCTACTGCATCTGGCCACTGCACACCAATTCTAACAAGGTCCTGTTTGACATTGTCTGCCCACCGCATCCTAGGTCTCCCCCTCTTTCTGAGGCCTTTATTCACACTGTTCATAACCCTATTCATCATCATCATCATCATCAAGCAGCCATGGGCAACGGAAGTCCAACCAGACCGTGCAATTTAGTTCTCCAAGCAAGTGTGTCCTGAGCTACATCTACTGCATCTGGCCACTGCACACCAATTCTAATAAGGTCCTGTTTGACATTGTCGGCCCACCCCATTCTAGGCCTCCCCCTCTTTCTGAGGCCTCTAGGCACACTGTTCATAACCCTATTCGCCAATCTATAATTATTCATACGGTCAACACGGCCAAACCAACGGACCCCGCACAATATGCTGCTTAAAGGTGGTTGCCAACTCCTTAGCCTAACCTTATCATTAGGACCACTACTACTAATATTCCACTACTAATATATACTTTGATAGAGATAATAATAATATAATACTTTGATGAGGCGTAATTGCAATGGACTTCAATAAGCATGGTGTGCCATCGAAGAAAACTAAGAAGTAATATAGACATCCAGGAATTGAAAGGGCGAAAATCGAAATTAATATTTGCAAATCCCTGTAAGAAATTTAATTTAAACACACCCCAAAAGAAAAATTTAATTTCTTTTTAAAGTTAGCCTTATTAGTGAAACTTAAAAGCTTAACTTTAAAGTTAGCCTTATAGTTGAAACTACTTTATTACTCCTTGTAAGAATTTAACCAACATAATTTTGTTGTTACTTAAACAAATCGTAAGATATAAATCACGGCGTCCCCTAGGTACGCTTAACGTGCCTTATGCGAAATCCGACCCTATTTATACCGTATATTTCCGCAGATAAGACGATAGTTGAATCATAAAAAAAGGCCCCCAAAATCCGGGTCGTCTTATAGGACAGATAAAAAAAAAATTAGATTGAAAATTATGTAAATTGAAACCATTATAAAATAAAACAAATCACTCACCAATGTATTTAAAATCCTGCAACATCCTCCCATTCATCATCTAAGGCAAATAGTTCCTCAAGTACATCCTCACTTTCGTTGTTGAGAAGCTCGTCATATGGGTCCCATTCTGTACCTAGCGAGTCGATTTCCGCTTCGTCATCAGTATCCCATAATAAATCGTCCTCAGTGCCATCCATAGCATTAGAAATCCCACACTTTTTGAAGGATTTGATCACTGTTTCGACTTTCACTTTTTCCCATGATTTGATCACGAAATCACACAACACATCAAGTGACGCAGCCCGCATAGCTCCACCTTTCGTATCGACTTTTCGCCACTCATCCAGTTATTGCATTGTTCACGCATGTGATCTTTGAATGGTTTATTCAGAGACGTCTAAAATCTCTTACCATCTTCTCTGTTATATCGAAAGCCCTTGCTGCAGCACAGTTATTCGATTCTTTAGCCTGTTTTATCACTTTTAACTTTTAACTTTTTTAACTTTTTTCCTTCTTTTCGTTGGTTCCATGATTAGGCCCACACTTTACAAATTTTACGCTGATTACACTTATAGTCCAAATTGTTTGAACACACGACACAACCTACAAACGAAACTTGTTAGAGGTACATGTGAGTTCGTGATTCGGCACGTGCTTCTATAGGCAAAAACGTAACAATGCTAAAGGAGGCTTTTCCTTTATGCGTGCAACCACCGACTGCGACTGATCTTGAAAATTACTACAACTTATCAAAAATCTATCATATTATTTAAATACGCTATATGATAATACATTACGCTGTAATAGTAAATAATACATTACATTGTAATAGTAAAACAATACTAAAACAAAATAAATATTAAAAGTTATGTTTATTGAGCTACTGAGGAAAAAACGGACAAACCGTAATTATTTACTAGTACAGAGTAGGGTATGTCCACAAAATAGAATAGCCCATACGACGCTTTTGTGAATAGTCAAGGTCATTACCCGAATGCCCGAATCAGTGCGAATGTTTGCGAACAGGACATAATTCCGTATACGCTATACAGTATTATTATCCAGATGATGATCGCCGGTCTAAACTAAATTCATAGGCCGTTGATAGTTTGGGGTCGTCTTATAGGACAGATATATGCTAAAACTATAAAACTTTGACGAAAATTTATACCTCGTCTTATCTGCGGAAATATACGGTATATATTTTGTATGCATATCTAATAAATGACATGGGCGCCCCTGTGCCATAGCTCCCTGGGCGATCACCTGCTAAATGACATGGGCTCCCCTGTGCCATAGCGCCCCGGGTGATCACCTGCTTCGCCAACCCCTTGCATTGGCACTGATTTAGTACCATCTCATTGTTTAGTACCAATCAAATATCAGGGCCGGACTTTGACCTTCTAAGGCCACAAGCTATGACAAGTTTAAGAAACCCTAAGCTAAAATAAGTTTAAAGCTCCCAAAATTTCTAAAGTCGAAATAAATTATATATTTATTATTCTGATTGAAGGGAACATTAAAAAAATCAATATGAATTTGATGTGATAAACATTATACTACCAATAGTTTACAGTATGGCACAAATAATGACTGTTTAAAGCTGAGATGAACAGTGTTTGCACAATGGTTAATTTGAATATAAAATTTCGTGATACAGTAGACTTAAATTTTCTAGGTCTTAAACTGCAGTTTAGAGTTTATGCGTAAGTCCGGCCCTGGCACCAATGAAAAGGAATCCTTTCTTAGTTTTTTTTTCCATTGTGTTTATTCAAGTAATATGTTATCACTTATTTTTTTCAGTGGTTAGTAATTCTGTCTTTGTGGTTTAATATATTTAACTGAAATTTTCAACCACAAACAGGTCAAACACATTTTTCATGACGCGACTTTGGTTTACTAATGGAATACCATGCACCGTACCATGTTCCATAGTTGTTATATATTCCAATAGATGGCGCCAAATGCAGGAAGACCTTCCAGCAATTGCAAACAAAGCATCCAGGAAGCCAAAGAAGGCGATGATGCGATAAACTGAGCAATGTAAACAAGACATCTACGCTCTGCTCATATACGTCAGCAGGATTCTCTCAGGAATAAAATTTACACGATACGATTAACTTTTACGTAAGTGTTTTGTAGGAATAAAACTAAGCTAATCGTTTGAATCAAAACTCACAGATTTGTATTTTTATTCAGCGAAGTGTAAATATTTTTGGATTTAGATTTGTGGATTCTAAAAAATTCAATTTATTAAAAACTACAGAAAATCTAACGGCATTAACATATAATATTATGTAGATATATAGAGGTGTCCGAGAAAGAATGGATACATTTCAAATATGTTTCATGTGGAAATAAAGAAAATTAGGATAATACAGTTTTCACCATATGAACGAGCAACTCAAAAGATTTATAGTACATACTTCAATCTGAACACCGTTTGTCGCTCTTAAACATTGTCCACCAGTATTTAAATGCCCATAAAGCATTGACACATATTTGGGACGTGATGCCATGGACGATGCGGTCTTTCAGATCTCGCAAAGATGTGACTGATGTGCGGTACACCTGGCATCTCATTAATGAATGCAGTTGCAAATACACTGGTTTCCAGAAATTAAGGAAAATCTCTATGTTAAGTAAATGCGAAGCTAACGTCAAAGCTCTATAACTTCTAAAATAAGTTTTTTTGTTTTGAAAAATATGATTGCAGATAATGATCTCAATCAAATAAATCAATATCTCGATTTTCAACAATATTCTTTCAGTATTTAATGAGTTATGGAAGTTTGAATATTTAGCGATAACAATGCCAGTCTCAAAAATTTACTTCAGAAGTATTGAATTAAACTATTTAATAAAATAAGTTTGTATTTTAGAACTTTGTGTAAAGAATTCTTTCAATATTCTTCAGTTTTGTATAAGGTTCGTAAGACTGGCATTGCTGTTGTTAAATATTCAAACTTCCATAACTCATTAATACTGAACGAATATTGTTGAAAATCGAGATGTTGATTTATTTGATTGAGATCTTTATCTGCAATCACATTTTTCAAAATAAAAAAACTTATTTTAGAACTTATATAACTTTGACGTTAACTTCCCATTGACTTAAAATAGGAATTTTCCTTAATTTATGGAAACCGTGTACATCAGTCATACATACTAAATAGGAGCTCAGCATCTGTCATAAGGGGGGGGGGGGGGGGGGGGGCAGGGCCATGGCCCCCCTGCAAGAGATGTGCGAGTGTAGTTCTTTCCATTTTTACTTTCCTGAATGGATTAGCAGCATGGGGTTTGGCCACCTTTTTTTTTTTATCTTATTTTCATTAGGATAACGACAATTAAATGATTCCGTAGTAAAGAGTGTCATATTTGGACTATAAAATCCTCCATACGTACTGAATGGCCCCCCCTACACACTTGAGACTTATGACTGCTACTGGTGAGCTTTGGCTCAGAATAATTTAAATTTCAAATATTTCTTGTAATTATCTAAAAATATAAAAAAAAATGTCTATAATTTCAGTCTTTTAATCTTTAGTAATTAAAAATAAGCACCAAAAAAAATTGCATTTTTTTAATGTATTTTTATTTTTTTATAAATGAATATCTCTCTGCATTTATAATGATGTCATCCATGAGCTTTCATCTACAAGTATTTCTAATACGCTTTGTTCCAAATAGCATTAACATTTTAATTTTGTCATGAAGTGATTATAATTAATAATATAGGAACGAAATAAATGATTAGCGACTGGCACGTATCCAGGATTTAATTTCGGGGAGGGAGGGAAGGAGGAGAATTTAGTTTCGGGGGGGGGGGGGAGCAGAGAATAACACTTGAGTTGGGTTTCCCAATTACTAAAATATTCCACCGGACAAGAATAATCAAAATGATGTTCTATATGGAATAAAATTTTATTCTTGGTTTTTAAACCTAATTGTAATGTCAGACATATACAATAAGACTGAAATAAAATATACAAAGACAACTGTTTTGGATTTCAAAGCAAACAGACAAGTTTGAGATTTCGTATAAGATGACCCGGATATTCAGGGTGGGATGGGGAGCAGCACTCTGATTAACGACATGCATTTCTATTTATATGTCTTAAGTGCTTTAGAGAAATTTATTCTCTAAATCGGGCTCGAGGTCAACAATTGTCGAAATGGTTCGGTCTCGGGAGGACAGCCCCTTTTGCCTCCCCCTCCTGCTGACTTCCCTCTAGGGCAATACTCAAGAATTCCGCAAAATATTTAGTTTTCTACCTACAAAGGTGCTAAATTTTGAGAATATTTTATAAAATCAGTCTGTGTGTGTGTTTTTTTTGAAATATTTAATTTGAAGAAATACTTCCCCCCCCCCTCCCCCGGAAAATTTCTTTCTCATTCTAATCTAGTCTCTTACTCGCCGCGTCATGTGCGTCGTTTGAGGGTCGAGGGGTGCCTTGGCCTCTTTAATTTGCTTCCTGCTCTTCAGCCATGGCGGGAGGATGGGGATGGGGATGAAAGCCTCCCCCACTGCTGACCCCACCATGGTTGAATTTTCCTCCTGGCTCTCTGATTACTTGCGACGGTTGTCAGGTGTTGTCTAGACTTACATGGAATTCCCCCTCCCCTTAGGCTGGCTGGGTTCATGTCTGATTGGAGTGTTGCTCTGATCTGTACTGAACCTCGGCCAACTGCCCTTTGTTCCTTCTTTTGTAAATTCCTTTCCCTATTTCCATTTCTTTTAACAGTAAATATTTCAAAGAAAGCATTTCTTTCAAGTTTGGCATACAAATTCAAAATTTACTTAACAGTTCTGTTTCTATTTAAGTTTGGCAATTTTTCATCATCATCATCATCCTCAAGCAGCCAAGGGCTACGGAGGACCAACCAGACCGTGCTTTATTTCTCGAAGCAAGTCTGTCTTGAGCTACATCTACTGCATCCGGCCACTGCACACCAATTCTAACAAGGTCCTGTTTGACATTGTCTGCCCACCGCATCCTAGGTCTCCCCCTCTTTCTGAAGCCTTTAGGCACACTGTTCATAACCCTATTTGCCAATCTATAATTATCCATACGGGCAACATGGCCAAACCAACCGAGTCTCTCTTCACAATATGCTGCTTAAAAGAGGTTGCAAACTCCTTTGCCTAACCTCATCATTAGTTACAAAGTTGAACCACCTAATGCCCAAGATACTGAGTAAGCATCTGGAATCAAAAGCATCTAGTTTCCTGTTATCTTGTTAATAAAGTGTCCGTTCAAAATTCGGAAAAACCTCCCACACACCTCGATGATTAAACACCCAGGAGAATCCTGATTTATCAGTAACGATCAAGCTCGCAATAACAGGTCCTTTCTCTGCTGCCAGTCGGTAGCGCGCCAGGCTCGTAATCTGTAGTTCCCAGGTTCGAGTCCCAGCTGGGTCAGCGTTGAGATTTATCTCCGCAAAATTCCCCGCCCTGCCCACGGTCAGTAGGAGACACCGATTGACTTGGAAAGGCCGCCGTCCTTCTGATGGGACGTTAAGCTGTGGTCCCGTGTGCGGGAGAGCAAACATACCCTGTGCATTTTAAAGAACACGCTGGATGGCCTTGACGGGAGGCTACCATCTGTCTCCCAACAGCTGTTCCAGTGGGTTTCCTCCCCAACCTTCTATGAGCCTTTGGCGACTGGCTATTTACCCCATGGTGGGACAAAAAAGTGCCACTCAGAGGTAAAACAACCCAACTCTGCTGCCCTACAGCAATGAGAACTTTTCAGATGGATTCTCTGGATACAGATAGGGAAAGAAAGGCGCACGTCCGTATCATGTAACAGTGTCTGTTAGTAGTTAAATAAATTTAAATAGCAAAAATTCTGAACTATGTCTTCCCTTTCTCCCCACAACCAATAACTATGGGCTTATAAAATAATAACTGTACACTGATACGTATCTTTTCCACAAAAATAATATAGGTGCGAACCATATTCCAGAGTAGGTTGGTTAGTTTGCCTCTGAGCGGCACTTTTTTGCACATCATGGGCTAAATGGCCAGGTCACATGGACCCCGAAGGCTCAGAGAAAGTTGGGGGAAGGGACCCACTGAAACAGCTGTTGGGAGACAGATGGTATCCTCCCGTCAAGGTCATCTAGCGTGTTCTTTAACGTGCACAGGGTATGCGCTCTCCCGCGCACGGCGCCACGGTTTAACGTCCCATCCGACGGACGGCCTGGAATTATAAGATTACGAGCCTGGCGCGCTCCGGACTGTGCCACCCTCGCCCGTCCAGAGTATAGGATCTTTAAGAGCGTCATTGCTGTTTTTTGAATAATGGGTGTGACATTTTAGAATACGTTTGATTATATCTAGCGTTCTAGCGTCTAGCTGTATTTGTTATTAAAAAATAGTAATTTTATAACAATATACAGAATATCACTTTAAAAAAAAACTTTTCGAAGAAGGAACGAGGAAGGAAAGCTTTCCTTCCTCGTTCCTTCCTGTAGACGCCCATCCTGTTAAAGCACAGTTGTTAAGTAAAAATTTATTGTGAAACCGTAATGCTATGAGTCTTGCGCCCCTTCCTGCTTTGCATCTGAGGTAGGGGGGGGGGGCTCGGTTTCCACACCAAGCCCGGATCTAGAAAACGGGCAGGGGGGTCACGCTTGAACCAGAAAGATATGGCGATATAAATATTTCGCTCTGTTTTAGTTGCCTTTAAGAAATTTCTTTAAAGACTTTAATATAAATAAAAATACCTCCTCAGCAGAAAGACAGCACGCACATCCACGCCTTACCCTTGTTCTCTTGGTAATCTGTGTCTCTCGGCATTTCAAAACAACGTTGTATTGATATCGCAAACCTACCCTCCTCAAGCAGCTGCTTGCCACAGAGGTCTGACAGGAGCCTGTCAGTTTATTTTGGGTTGGGTTGTTTTACCTCTGAGCGGCACTTTTTTGCACACCATCTGTCAGTTTATATGCCACAGTAGAAGGTATGTGAGGATGGCAGAACCTCGGCAGAAAGACAACACGAACATCCATGCCTTACCCGGGCGAACCCAGGTCCCTTAGATCAGTAGCTAAGCGCGCTAACCACTCGGCCATGGGACGGCCAGAATAATTTGCTGCCATATAAATTTCAATATAATGTGAAAATTTAAAAAAAGGAAAAAATTATTTTCGCCCAACGTGGGGCTCGAACCCACGACCCTGAGATTAAGAGTCTCATGCTCTACCGACTGAGCTAGCCGGGCACGGCGGACGCTTATCTTAAAGTAGAAAGTAAATAATATTGTTTTGTCTGATCATGCGCATTACGGTTTTAGTGACGTATTTATTAATCAGTTAAATCAGTAGAGTACTGCAGTAGAAATTGCACGGCTTCGTGGACGTGTGTGAATAAGGAAAAGATAACAACATAGAACAAATATAACGTCTACAACGTGAAAGTGTAACGTCCATTATTAAGAAGTATCTGAGTTATTAAAATGGGAGTAATACTTAGCTTATTTACTGTAGGTCAAGTAAGTACAAACTATTTTACGTATGTGTCATTTAATGTTTGACGAGCTATTGTATGGTAATGTCAGCTGATATTAAAGAAAATAAACTATTAGTTATAACTTATAATAATGCTTAGTTTGGTATGTGTTTTGTTTAAGGTACCCACTCTCAAATACGTGTAATCTAATATGAAATAATATGAATCAAGTCTAAAAGCGCATATCAATATCGTTACACAGTTTTTAAAATAAAATTAGTACAAAATAATATGGCTTCCACTATTGCGTTGTGAAATATTCAAAAACGCACTATCGTTTCCCGTGGGAAATCAGCAGATGTTTTTATACGTATAAATTCAAATATAGATTGCAGGTTACATCAGATAATGATACTTCAATGTAATAAGCAAATGACTTCCCAGAAGTGATGCAATCTTATATGTAGCTATTGTCTTTTCTGGATTTCATGTAGATTATGCCATTTGAATATACAGTGGGTCACAAAAGTATTCGGCCATCTTATATTTCTTATAATTTTGTATACTTAGAAGTACTAAATGTAGTCAAAACCAAAAAAAAAAATTATTTGACATTTAATACTTTTGTGTGCTCTGATGTTAGGTACAAAAATGAAAAATAAACACAAAATACTAGAACATAATGAATTTAAAAAACAAAAAGCACTAAACTAGCTACACAAAAGTATTCATCCACCTGCTGTAAAAGGTAAAAATATAAAGCAAAAACATGAAAAACAATATCTCTAATATTTTGTTGCATGTATGACTGCTTTAAGTCTAGAAGGCATTGATTTGACCAGTTTTTTGGTCAAACTGGAACCAGTTTCGTTTGAAGATGCATTTTCAATTGATTTTTATTTTTTATGGCAATTTTATTTAGTGATCTCTTCAGTTCTCCCCATAAATGTTCTACAGGGTTCAAATCTGGTGACTGAGGTGGAATTTCAAGACATTTTGGTACATTATATAACAAACACAGCTTTGTATTTGAAGCACTATGTTTAGAATCATTGTCTTGTTGGAACACGAATCCATCCATTAATCCTAATTTATTGGTGCTCTTTTTCAAACTTCTATTTAAAATATCAGTATATACATATTGATTCATAGTACTATCAATTCAAGTGTACCTACCCCAGCCACCAACATACATCCCCAGACTATTTTAGAACCCCCTCCATATTTGATAGTAGCGCAGAGATTACTTTGATTGAACTCTGATTTGGGCTTCCACCACACAATTTTCCTCGTGCTTGTGTTGAATTTCACAAACTTTGATTTGTCACTAAAAATCAGTGTTCCAGAAATCTTGATCCTTATTAACAATTTTTTTGTGAAATCCAGTCTTTTTTTTCTATTTACCTTGCTGATTCAGGGCTTCTTTCTGGCAACTCATCCATAATATCCACTATTTCATAATGTTTGACGAACTGTTTCAACACTTAAATTCTTTCCAGAAAATGATTTAACTTTAGAACATATTTCCCTTACTGGTTCAGCAGGATTTACTTTGGCACATCTAACAAGTCTTCTCTATTCATGATGATTTGGAATTTTTTGTTCCAGTTCAGTGTCTGTTCATTAAGTCTCCTGGCTGGTATCTTTTAAATATGCTTTGCACTGTTGAGTGTGGAATTCTAGTCACTTTAGAAATGTCTCTTTGAGACAAATTCATTTTTTTTTTCAAGTTGATGATCATTTCTCTTTCACCAAAACTAAGCACTCGCATTTTTGCCATTCTAAAACTTGAAGTAATGAATGTTCTAGAATCTAGATTTGAGGTTCTTTTAAATACCAAATATTTTGTGTAAACATCACATGACTTCAAGTTTGCATATTGACATTAGTGTGTGATTACTACGTAAATCCAGTATTTTGCTTACTGTATTACACGGTAGCCGAATAATTTTGTGTGGCTGGTTTAGTGCGTTTTGTTTTTTAAATTCATTATATTCTTGTATTTTGTGTTGATTTATTTTTCGTTTTTGTATATATCATTAGAGCACAAACATAAAATATCGCATAAAAATTTTTTTTTGGTTTTCACTACCTTTAATACTTTTAAGTATACAAAATTATGAGAAATGTAAGGTGTCCGAATGTTTTTGTGCCTACTGTATATCAGAACAACCTTTTTGTATCTTATTTTATAGTTGAGATTAAAATGAAGTTTCCACTCACCTAAAACTAATGGAGATTGTATGAGTGAATGAGTGAAACAACAGCCTGATTGTATGAATGAATGAATAAAACAACAGCTTCCAAAATTCAAAAATTTTCTTCTGTTCTCCCTTTGACTGCATTCTGCAATTGTTATCCCTTTGGTTGCATTACTTTGCATGATTATCACACCATGTTGCTGGACACAAGCTGTGCTTGCATTACGTCAAAAATATTTTAATCTTTTTTTCATCAGTTGTAAGGAAAATTTAAAGGAAAGTAAAGGAAAATTTAGGCCTTTAAAGTCCCCTATACCCATTCGAAGGTTAAAAAAAGGAACAAAGTTTGGCCAAAGGCCAACTGATGAAAAAAGAAAATATTTTTGACGTAATGCAAGTGCAGCTTATGTGTCCAGCAACATTGTGTGGTAACCACGCAATGTAGTGCAATGCTACCAAAGGGGTACAATTGCAGAATGCAGTCCAATGGAGAACAGAAGAAAATTTTTGAAATTAGGAAGAGAATTTAGAAATTTCAGGCATGTCCAGCAGAGGCAAATGGGTAAAATGCTACTTTCATTTTGCAATAGCCCAGAAATGAAATCCAGTGCATTTCCAATGTTCCTTGCCCTTTGGCTTTTTTTCCTTTATTGAATAATTTGCAAAATCAGTCCTTAATTTTATCATTTTTGTCAATTGTGATAGCCATATTTTTTGATATCTTGTACTTTTCCCAGTAGAATCTTGGCTGTCTTGGTGGACTCTTAGAAATATGAAAGAGAATGTCTTCAAGGCAAATATCCACTGAGACAGTTTTTACCTCTGTTGAATTTATGAGGAATTCTTGTCTGCTTAATTTATTAGGAGCATAGCCGTCCTGTGGCCAAGTGGTTAGCATGCTTGGCTACTGATCTAAGGGACCTGGGTTCGAGCCCCAGATTAGGCATGGATGTGTGTGTGTCGTTTTTCTCCTGAGGCCCTGCCATCCTCTCAGATCTTCTACTGTGGCATATAAACTGACAGGCTCCTGTCAGACCTCTGTGGCAAGCAGCTGCTTGAGGGGGGTATTTATTTTTATTATTATTTATATCCAATGATTTCTTCATAGACTATTTTTCCTTGGTGTTCAGCATTATTACTTTGATCATCATCTTCCAATTCATCATCCAGCACTATTTGTAGTTTTCCAGGAGTTTCTGGCAAAGTAGTCTCATTTCTTTCTTTGGTAATTGTGTTATTTTTATGTTCTGTTTGTTGAATTTCTTCATTCTCATTTTGTGCTGTTGAATAATTTCTGCAAAAGATTTTTTCGTTTTTTTTTCTGACCTCTTGGGCATTTCACAACGTAATGGTCCTGCTGACATCTTTGGCAAACTCTCATTACTCCTCTATAGTAAATGATGGCAGTGAAAGTCCCAATTCTAATGAAACTGGGATTGTCTTGCCTCATTTTTATCGTTCTGGAACCCATTTTAATGTTTATCATGTCTTACCTCAATCAAGATTATTTTGCCATAAAGACTCAATGTTTTTGCCACCATGGAGTTTTTAATGAAGAACGACAATTTTGCTGCAATGACTGTTTTAATTGGACCCCACTTGATTGATTTCTAACTTTTTTCGTTTATTTACGGTGTATCTTTTTTCCAAGCTAAAAGGTTATATATGGCTTTGTTGCTCTTGAGCAGAATTATGGTGAGTGACTGATGGATCTTCTCGGTAATCTCAACTAAATTTCATATAAATCAAATATTTTCTTCATAACATCAAGGAGTAGAAAAAGATGAAAAACGTGTTGCATTTCGGTATCTTCTATGATTTTGAGAAAGACGTTTCCTCACAGCAATCAACAATGGCGGCAAACAAAGAATGCCCAATGGTGGACGAAAAAAAAACTTGGGGGTTGTACATTGCACTTGCCTGTTATAAAGCATTGAAAATGTGCTGAAACACAAAACAGCAAAATGTTATTGCATTTAAGAACAAGAAAATGTATTTGGTGGCCGAGTGGTTAGCACACTTGGCTAGTGATTGAAGGGATCTGGGTTCAAGCCTCAGTGAAGGCATGGATGTTTGTGTTGTCTTTCTGTTGAGGTCTTGCCTTCCTTACATATCTGCTATAGCATTATAAACTGGCAGGCTCTCTTAGATTTCTGTGGCAAGCAGCTGCTTGAGGGGGTATTTATTTAATTTCATTTTATAATTTAATTCATTAAAATAAGAACTCATTAAAACAGTATAGAAATCTATTAGTTATAATCCTGGTGAATGTAATTTCCCAGTAAATGATATAGTAGATAAAGTTGGTAATATTCTCAAAGGATAAATTTGAAAAGAAAATGAAACTTTCCCAGTAGATAATAAAACTGCATTTCTCCCCATTCCATTTTAAGCAACAAGGAGAAAAAAGCTGGGCATTGGTTAGTTTACTCTCCAAGCAGTGTTTTTTTTTGTCACTGTTCTCTACAACACTTTTTTTTTTGTCATCTATTTCATCCTTAAGTGTAGCATTAGTGTCTGAGAGCTGCAATCATTTGTAAGAATGGTACTTTTCGGTTATCTCCGGTCACATTTTCTTGGCTACTTTTTTTTGGAAAAAATGGCAGTTTTTGATGGAGTCAGGAAGGTTAATGAGTAATTTAGGGGTGGGTTATTTGAGCTATAAGATGTTTTTTTTGTTTTTGTCTCTGATGAGATTATTTAGTTTTGGGGGCTTTTTTTATAATTCAATCGGCAGTACACTTTTCGATTTTCATATTTTTCGGTCTGTTGTTGTCTAAACCAGATAAAACCTGAATTGATCAGCATTAATAGTCCTACTATTTTTACTTTATTAATAGTCGCTATAACAGTTCCTTTCTCTACTGTACACAGCTTATATGAATTATGTCTGTACTGAAGGATTTCTTAGATAGTAGATGGGTCAATCATGGTGATCTCTGTAAGATGTAGTACTATCTTATACAGTTGAACATCAGGGAGGCATCATGGAATTTCATTCCCTGTCCTTCAAAGCACTCTCCTCCAGAATCTGTGCAAAGTTGCAAGTGTCTATGCCAATTCTGGAATGCTTGGTGGTACTCGTGTTGGGGAATACTTCACAACTCTAAATGAATGCATTTTGCAAGGTCTTGAACCCTTTTAAATGACTTCCCAACAAGTCCGTTTTTAATTTTTGGAAACTATAAAAAATTCTATGGTGCAAAATTGGGTGCATATGCAGGATGGGGTAGCTGTTTGATTTTTTTCCTTATCCTCATAGGCCATAATTTTTCAGGTTTTGTGAGCATTGGCATGAAGGAGAACTCTTGGCATGCCTGTTGTTGGATGCTGTTCCTTCATCTCCTTAACCATTTTGGGCAAAAAATGGTGTAGTATTTGCCATATGTAGTCATTTTTTTCAGAAGGTTTTCGAAAAAATATATTCATCAATGGAATCACATAAAACTAGAAATCTTGATGGTAGGATTTCACACTTGATTGATTAACTTCCTCTGTGATCTTGTATATTTTGGTGGCATATGAAAAACAAGGCCAACATATTCATATGAAGCAAGAATTCATCATTGTATGATTCGACACTTTACAGATGTCACAATAATTGGGTGGACCAATATACCCTTTATTTATGCATATTTATCTATGTACACAATTTTAAGTTTTTAAAGACATTTTGCTTAAAAAAAGAAACTGCTTTATGGCAAATACACATTAAACAGTGGGTCATTTGTGAATCCCAAGTGCCTCCCCCCCTTCAAGACTTCCCTGTGGCATGTTATGCCTTGATACACCGAAGAGCCAAAACATTATGACCACCTGCCTAATATGATATTGGAACTTCCATGTGCTACCAAAACAGCTCTTACCCGGTGAGGCATGGACGCTACAAGATTTCTGAAGGTGTCTTATGGTAGCTGGTACCAACACGTTACCAGAAGATCCTTTAACTCTTGTAAGTTATGTGGTTGAGCCACTGCAGATCAGATATGCTGTTCCAACACAAACCACAGATGCTCAATTGGATTGATGTCTAGGGAATTTGGTGGCCAGGGAAGTTTCCCTTTTTTACCTGGAAGTCTTCATGTTTCTGAACCATTCTCAAACAAAGGGCAGTGTGGCATGCGCATTATCCTGCTGAAAGAAAACACTACTAGAGAGTAATATCATTGCCATGAAAGGATGTACCTGGTCTGCAATGATGTTTAGTAGTAGACATCATAATTCCTGCACATGAATAGTGGTAGATGTCATAGTTTCCCACACATGAATGACTGGACCCAGGGTTTCCCAGCAGAACATTACCCAAAGCATTACACTTCCTCTACCAGCTTGTTTACATCCCACAGTGCATCCTGGTGCCAACACTTCCCTAGGTAAATGATGCACATGTACCCAGCCATCCACATGGTACAACAGAAAATGAGATTCATCAGATGACCTTCTTCCAATCATTCAAAGTTCAGTTTTGATGCAAATGTACCTATTGTATGTGCTTTTGACAATGAACTGAAGTTAGCATGGTCACTCGTATGGACTGCGGCTACGCAGCCCCATTTCCAGCAGGGTTCGATATACTGTGAGTTGTGACACATTACTCCCATCACCAGCATTCAAATTATGGGCGAGCTGCACCACAATCTCTCTTCTGTTGGCTCGTTACCATCAGGATAGCCTTTGTTCACCTCTAGCATTGATTAGCTATGGTTGGCCCACACCTAGCCAACAGTTGGTGGTTTTTTGCTCCACGGACCACTTTTTGGAGGTATCGTGGCTGACCGTTAGCACACTACAAGCCTTGCCATCTTGGAAATGCTCTGACCCAGTGGTCTGGCCATTACAATTTGGCCTTTGTCAAATGCACTTAAGTTCGCTGTCTATCCCATCTGAAGAACAAGAATAACACTGATTAACAGAGCTCAGTATCAGGTGTTATTTATACTGTTTCATGACCTTCACATGTGCCATTGTTTACCTGCAGTTGCTTTTATTTGAATAAAGGTGCACTGGTCATAATGTTTTGTCTCTTCAGTGTATGTTGAATGTATGAAAGTATATATACTGTAACATACAGTGTATGTTCAGTGTATGTTGAATGTATCAGTGTATGAAAGAATGAATTGAGCAATTACTTTTAATATTAGGTAGCAAAGACATTTAGTCAAAGTGCCTATAAGTTATTTAACAGTGATGCAGAGAGTTAAGTCTACTTAATATAATACTGAATTATATATATATATTCAGGGCTTTTTTTATTACAGTATGCACTGCTAGGTGTACCAGCACCTTTTTTACAATGATGCTGACACACATTTGCTCAAATTAAAAAATGTGGCCATCTTAACTGACTCATTTTCAAGATAAGAGTGCTTGCATCTTTTTATTCACAAAAAAAAACGCTGTGTATGTTATAAACTTATGATATTGCGATGATCTTCCTTATTTTAACTTTTATTTGCTATTCAGTGATTTTGAACCTTAATAACTTATCCAAGAATAAAAATATTTTTCAGTTTTTCGTTAAGAGTAGTTATAATCATTTACCAATTACAACTGCACATCAGTAAATAGTAAGGAAAAGATACTTTGATTTATATATATTAAATGCGGGACTTAGTTTCTTGGCAAATTTGCTGCCTCCAAAAAAAATCGCCTGTTGTGGTTGTCCATGTAGTACTACCATTCCTATTTCAATGTATATATAAAGGTGATTCAGTTAAGCATGTGCAAACTTCTGGGAGGGGTAGGTTGCACAAAGACAAATCGGAATCATATAGCAATACAGGGTCGGTAACGGCATCAACATGTGCTAGTGTACAGAGAGGACGTGAATGAAAGAGCAGCACGTAAGTGAACAAAATGCTTTTTATTAATCACAATAGGCACATTTAATTACAATTAATCACAATAGGCACAGAGGTCACAGAAGGTGTTCGAAGTTGTGACTACGAGCTGTAGCACAGGCCTGACATCATCAGCGCATGGAATCACGTACATTCTGGAAGATTCCTGGCATGTCTCGGACTTCCGAGGCAGCTACGGAGATGCGTGCGACAAGGTCCTCAGCACTTTCAACGGGGGTGTCGAACACCAGTCCTTTGATGTAACCCCAGAAAAAGTAATAAAGACATGATAGGTCCAGCTATCTTGCATGCCAATGAATGGGACCACCACGTCCGATCCACTGTTGTCCAAATGTCACGTTTAAATGTTCCTGAACTTCATGCCTGAAATGGGCAGGGGCCACATCGTACTGGAACCACACTGCACGGCTCAGAGACTGAGGGATCTGTTGTTCATCCAAAAGTTCTGGCAAGATGTCCTCCAGAAATATCCAGTAACTCCTTCCGTCCAGACAAACAGGCATGAGGTATGGGCCTATTAAGTGGTCCCCGACAATGCTGGACCAAACATTTACAGCAAAATGGTTTTGTGCTGCATGTGTTCGTGTAGCATGGGGTTCTCCACTGCCCATGGGAGTAATTGGGAAGTACCATGGGAGTACATTACCATAGGAGTAATTGGGAAGTACCATGGGAGTACATTACCATAGGAGTATGTCATGTGCATTGAAGCTACCTTCCTGTGTAAAGCATGCCAAGTCTGTGAACAGCACAAAAGCAGGAAATTGGGGTTCTGCCGCACTCTTCTGCAGGTACCATTGCGCAAATGCAATGCGCTGTGGGTAATCCTCAGGCTTCAGTGTCTGGATGCGCTGCACATGATATGGATGCAATTGGTTATCATGCATAATCCTCCATACGGGGGATTGGGAAAAACCCGGTGGGCGATTGCTCGAGTACTGGCACTTGGAGTGTCTTCTATATGACGTAGCACATTCTCCTCCATGTCAGGGGTCCGTGCCCATCATTCCCGACTCCTGGCAGGTCTCTGGAAGGAACCAGTGTCACATAACCTCTGACGCAGCTGTGCAGACATCTGGTGGTTGGGAGTACGCCTCATCGGTTACCGTTTCTGGTACATGTGCACAGCAGCTCGCCGTTGCAGTCCGTAGCCCCGTATGCGAGATGCATATTGGCCATCCTACTACCTCTGTGGGCTGTTCGCAAATGACAGTTACCTGCGAGGACGTTGTGCAGTCCCATGGCCATATAATGCCATCTACCACGTCGAACAACACCATATACCTCGTGAAGATGCCGTTACTGACCCTGCATTGCTATATGATTTCGATTCGTCTTTTTGCAACCTACCCCTCCCAGAAGTTTGTATACGCTTAACTGAATCACCCTGTACATTAACTTGCAAACGATTTTTCATTTTTGTGTTCATTCATTCATGCATTTAATTTGGGTTTAAATATTTTCAGATATGAATGAAAGAGTCTATTTTGTATTAAAATTTTAACCCTATTATTTATATTATTCTATGTTAACAGATTGATGTGATACTGCTAAAGATTACTGTTGACGAATATGTGGTGTAGCCTTATTAATCATAACATCAACTAACTTTCTGGCAAAAATTTATATTTAGAAATATAAATTTGAAGTTAATGATAACTCTGTGTAACACAGAAAGCTAACAAGTGGGGGAAAACGCCCATATCATCTCTTATGAATGAAGTAATTTTAGAAGTATTTTTAGTTCACTGAAATTTACCTTGTTTAAAAAAAATATTTGTGTTGCAGTTGGCATGTTGTTGTGGAAGTGCAGCCTGTGGTTTGTGTTGTTCAGCATGCCCCTCTTGCAAAAATTCAACATCTTCTCGCATTATGTATGCCATCATGTTGTTATTGACTACTATAGTTTCTTGCATTATGTTGTCTCCTGCATTAGAAGAAAAATTAAAGAAGGTAAGTAACACAATTTTTGTATTCCATTACTTTTAATATTAGCTATCTGAGACATTTAGTTGCTGTGCCTTTAAATTACTTAACAACGAAGTAGAGAATTATGTCTAATGCAGTACTGAGTTATATATATTCAGGGCTAGTCATTCTTAGCAAACAAAATGTTTTTTTAAAGAAAATTCTAGGACACTGCAATGCTCCATAAACTGAATGCTGATTAGAGTTAATATACAGGTCATCATCAACATCATCATCCTCAAGCAGCCATGGGCTACGGAGGTCCAACCAGACCATGCAATTTAGTTCTCCAAGCAAGTCTATCCTGAGCTACATCTACTGCATCTGGCCACTGCACACCAATTCTAACAAGGTCCTGTTTGACATTGTCTGCCCACCGCATCCTAGGTCTCCCTTTCTTTCTGAGGCCTTTAGGCACACTGTTCATAACCCTATTCGCCAATCTATAATTACTCATATGGGAAACATGGCCAAACCAACGGAGTCTCTCTCTGCACAATATGCTGCTTAAAGGAGGTTGCAAACTCCTTTGCCTAACCTCATCATTAGTTACAAAGTTGAACCACCTAATGCCCAAGATATTGCATAAGCATCTGGAATCAAAAGCATCTAGTTTCCTGTTATCTTGTTTACAAAGTGTCCAAGTTTCACTACCATAACTAACCCTTGAAAGAACCAAACTATTATACAGTCTAATTTTAGTCTTTAGGTGTATACGCCTATTTCTCCACACTCTCCATAGATTCTTAAAAGTTCCGGCAGCAATCCCTATCCGTCTGTTAATCTCATACCACACATCACCAGTATCTGTTACATAGCTCCCAAGATAATTAAACTGTGACACCTGCTCAAGACTGCAACCATTCAGATTAACTGAATCACAACCTGCCTGACCAATTTTCATCACTTTAGTTTTCTCTCTGTTTATAACCAAACCTACTCAACTACCAATTTCAACAGCTCGAATGAAAGAGTTCATCTCATCAACATCATTTGCCAAAAGGGCTAAACCATCAGCATAATCTAAATCAGAAATTTTCGTATCTCCAGTCCATTTAAGACCAAAATCTTTTCCTTGAAGTGAATTTCGCATAACATAATCAATAACCAAGCTAAAGAGAAAAGGAGACAAAACGCACCCTTGCCGAACACCAGAAGTAATGCTAAACCAATTACTACAAGCCTTACCAACTCTCACACACGACTCAGTGTTATTATAGAGAGCTTTCATTATGTTAACTAACGTGTCAGGTATACCATATGATCTCACAATCAACCACAAAATATGACAATCAACAGAGTCGAAAGCCTTTTGAAATCAACAAAGCTAGCAACCAAAGGTTTCTGAAACTCAAAACATTTCTCAAGAATCTGCCTAAGTGAAAATATCTGATCCACACATCCCCTACCACTTCTGAATCCACATTGCTCATCATGCAATTGTCTGTCAACCAGATTCTTATTCTGTTAAGCACAATCATGCATAGAACTTTCCCTGGAACAGAGAGTAGACTGATATCCCTATAGTTATCACAAGAACTGTGATCACCTTTTTTGAAAATAGGGATAATAATAGCTCTGGTAAAATCTTTAGTAACCATTCCTTTATCATAAAAGATATTCAGTCAAGTCATCCAAGTGGTAAACGAAACATTCCCAGCTCTAAGCATTTTCGTAGTAATTTCATCTACCCCTGGGGATTTATGTAGTTTAAGTTTAGAAACAGCCAAAATAACTTCAGATTGTGTTATAGGGCCAACATTAAAGCCACCAATGCATCTATCATCATTGCAAACAATGGGAATAGAAGTAACCACATTGTTTAGAATATCACTGAAATGCTCAGCCCACCTAGCCATGACAGAATCCTCACCTTCTTTAACCTTACCTTGTTTATCCTTCAATCCCTATATACCTGTCTGTTTTCTACCACATAAAACATTATCTATCTGGTACAGCTCTTTGCTGTTGTGCTGTCTAACTGCTTCCTCGGCTTTGTCAGCCAAACCATCAAGCCAAAGATTCTTATCATCAGCTAACTGATCTTTTACACATTTTAAGTTCTCTGTAATGCTTTCTATTAGGACTAGTAGGATATTGATTAAGGACATTCCTGCAGTTCTTTCTTTCTGAAATAAGCTCAAGTGCCTTATCACTCAGATAATTCTGCCTCTTCTGCTCCTTTTTTCCTAAAAGAGCATTGTTAGTGTCCAAAAAAGCCTGTTTAAAACGGCCCCTTTCTTCCTCAACTTCAGTATTAAGCAAACCATGATTGTCATAATGACTAAGTAACCTATCATAGTAAGCTTTAGCTATAACTGGGTCTTTCAGAGCTTCAGTATTAAAGGTAAATTTTTTAACCCTAGCACAACACTTTTTAAGTTTAAGTTGCAACACACTTTTAACAAGGTAATGGTCAGATCCAATTTCAGCTCCCCTATATGCCCTGGTATTTCTAACAGAACTAGCCCATTTGCTGTTAATTAATATATAATCAATCATATTCTTATGCAGTCCATCAGGTGAAACCCATGTGTACAAAAGAATGGAAACCTTCCCATATTAAGTCAATGGAGAATCAGATACAAAGATCCGCAATTTCTACAATAAGATTCTTATAGGAAAATAGATAAATTTAAATCTCTCAAAATCTCTATTTTCAACAATAGTTGTTAGGTATATAAAGAGCTATGGAAGCATGAATACTTAACAGCAACAAAGTCAGCCTTAAGACACTTCTGTAAAACTGACAATTATTGAAGAACTATTTGCTCAAAATTCTAAGCCATACACTTATTTTATTAAGTGGTTTGAAATAATATTTATTCTTAAGTTTTAATTAGCTTCCGAGGGGAATTCTTTTGATTGACTTCTTTTATTCAATATTCAAACTTTTATAACTCTTTAAGTACTGAATGGATATTGTTCAAAATCAAAATGTATTATAACTTCTCCTAATCTTATATTTATCTTCAGTCATATGTTTTCATAAAAATTTATTTAACCAGTTACAGAGTCTCAAATTTGATTCTCCAATGACATAAGTTGAGAATATTTTCATATTTATTTTTGTCCTTGGCCTGTATAAGATTCTTTTAAGTGTTTTTTAGTGTTATAGAACTTTATTTTGATCAAATCAAAAATAATTGTTTCTATATAATTTAAAAGAGGAAGCTTGGATGTAATAAATAAGGTAAGCTCTTTTTTGCTTTTATAAGGGAATAATGATCATAGGAGACAAACTATATTGTGTGTACGTGTATTTATTAGGGTTGCCAAGTGTTCTATATTTCATTGCCATGTCCTGCAGCCTAGAAAAGTCTCATTATAAAAAAAAAGCCCTGTATTTGAAGGGCCCTAATTCATTGAACTGTAGGAAATATAAATTGTTAAGGTATGGCATTGTAACCATACATCTGGCTACTAATCATTGACATCTTTGGTTTTCTTGTTTCTGGAACAGAAATTTTCTCTTCCAAAGAGGGCAGGAATGTTGTACAGCAAACACACTTGCAATTTCTGTCCTTTTAAACTTTTTGTTAGATGTTACTTGTCACAACTGCAATTTAAGAACAAATCATGGAAACTTTGCATAAATTAGGGAAGATTAATAAAGAGTGAGTGATAATCAGTTCATCATCATCATCATAAATCAAATTTTTGATAATGTCAACATTCTTAATTACAAACAAAGCCGACTGAAATTTAATGTGGCACATTCTGAAACAATATGGTAGGAGACAGTGAAAGTTTGGGGAAGGTAAATGTAGCAGTGAACAACTTTGGTTTGCATTCAACAATGCTGTAGTTATCCTGCAGAGAAGCATTACAGTAGGGGCAATGGATGAAAGCTCTACACCTTAAAAAAATCCAAATTTAAATTTTGTTTTTCTCTCGTCTTTGAGGGTTTCAGAAGTGTTGAATATGGAGTGTTCCAATGTCCTTGAAGAGAGTGAATTCCTAGAAGGATCTTCTGAATTTGAGTGAAGTCTTTTTATAAATCTAGTTCAGTAAGTGATATATCTGTAGCTGACTTCTCTCTGACCAAATTTAATATTGTTAAATTAAAAATGTTAAGAATGATTTCATACCATTTAAACTGAAATAACTTTGAGAACTTTATTAAGTAATTGAATTATTATACTCGTAACATACATTGTCGTCTACTTCAGAATTCTGTTGTAAGCAGAGAAAACACTGCCTTCAAGTAACACAGAACTGTGTACTACAGATAGAAAAGTTCATATCATTAATAGGGGACATCTTGATTGGCAGCTAGTAGCTCAGTGGTCAGAGCATCTGACATGTTATCAGGAAGTCATGGGTTCATATCCTACCTACTTGGTTCAATACAATTTTTCCTCTAAATTTGATATTGATGTTAAGAGTGATATCACACCTTTACACTGAAGCAACATTGAGAAATTTATTAAGTAATGTGTTTACAGTTTGTTTTCATTGGCTGATTTATTCTTGATTTCCTCATTCCTTGAGTGCTGGTCCTTTTTAAGTGAATTTTTCAGATTTTTGTTTTCAGGAGGTTTATATTTTGACTTTCTCTGAGTCTTGTGGTGTAAGTGCTTGGAGTGATCATTCAGTGTCTTGTTGATTGTTGGACTTTATCTTCCATTTGTGGATTAGTTTTGGAGCTTATATGTGGGTTATGGAGGTTTGTGTACTGTTCTTCCCTTCCTCTATTTTAGCTGGTTTGTAAACTGCAATGATGCTTGTTTCTTTTATCATGATTTTATTTTCCCTGCAGGCAATTTTTTGTGTGTTATATGTGGACAAATGATCCCATTTATAATTGAGGCATGTAAGATTTTTTGCCTGGCAGGGTTTAGGAGGGTGTTTTACCCTGTATCTTTTTATCATGTTGGGCTTCTATCTGTGGAAGAGGCATGCCTGAACTGATAGCAGTTAGTGTAAATAGAGGAAGGAGGGACATATTCTGTCACTTGATATCTCTTGAAATCTATATAAATGTATTTGGTAGGGGGGAGAGATTCTAAAACTCAATCATCTCTGATGTGTAGTTCCCACTTCCTGAAGGGGTAAGTAAGGATGCTTAGACCAAGCAAAATGCATTGTGGCCCTTTCATACTTTTAAATGTCTTTAATGGTGTTAATTCGACAAAACAAATTTATTATTCTCTTGCCATTAGATTTCCACTGGCTAATATATTGAACATCAGTACATTAATGGCTAATGCAAGTTATATCCTCTTCAGCAGTGTTCTGACTTCTGATCATTGAAACTATGAAATTTCCTAATATGATTCAGCTGTTTTATCAAAGTATTCTACTGGGGCAACACAGTCTAATATGGACTGGTAATTATGGAGCATCATAATATCGTCAACTATTATTCAAGGGTCATCTTATCAGATGTCTCCAATAAGTGCCATTATCACATATTTTTTAGCCATTATCATATTTCTTGATTTACATTGAGCTGTTGCTGAACAAGTTGACAACGATTGAGTATATTACTTATACATGGAACTATTGCTGCATATATACTGCCAAATATATACCAGATAGTTTTACTTTTGGAACATTTTAATCAAAGTCTGCCATGACAGTAAACTGAAACACAGAGCTTAGAATCCATTATTGCTGTATTTAATATCTTTGAGTTACTTATGTATAACTTGTAAATCTATGACAAGTGAGTGACTTACATTTAAGAAGTATTAGTAAATTTTAATTATACAGTAAAAGTGTTGATCTGACTTATTACTTAAGTGCTATATTTTAAGGGTTTGAATTTTAACTTTATGTATAACACATTCGTGGACAAAGCTAGATATGCTGTTCCTTAATTAGGGACAAGATGTCATATGCCATCCTTATTATATTATCTTATTGATTAAAAAAATTTGGTGTTTTTTTAAGTCTCACAGTTTTGCTTACTGTCTACGAATGTGTTAAAAAAAATAAATACTCCCTCAAGCAGCTGCTTGCCTCAAGAGGTCTGACAGGAGCCTGTCAGTTTATACTCCACAATAGAAGGGCTGAGAGGATGGTGGGACCCCAGCAGAAAAACATCACAAACGTCCATGCCTTACCCGGGGTTCGAACCCAGGACCCTTAGATCAGTAGCTAAGCATGCTAACCACTCAGCCACATGACTTAAAATTATCAGTTACACATGCGGAGCACTTAATAATTTAATGTGATCTTTTTTTTTTCATTCTAGGTACCTTTCTGTAATGAAAAATGTGATGAAGCTGTTGGCTACCTTGCTGTTTATCGTCTTTTGTTTGCTCTTACATTGTTTTTCATGCTGTTTTCAATTTTGACAATTGGAGTGAAATCATCAAAAGATCCAAGAGCAGGATTACAAAATGGGTACTGTAACAATAAAAAATAGAATATTAATTTTCTCTTTAAAATAACTAGGCATTTATAAATTCAATTTTCCATTTTTAATATTCTTCCTTTATACACACTGGCCACTGAATTAGAAACCTTTTTTCAGTACCAAGTTGGACCTCCTTTAGCCTGAATTGCAATGTGTATGCGGTTTGGCATAGATTCCACAAGGTGTTGGAGTGCCTTTACATCTACAGCATACCAGGCATTCACCAGACAGTCCTTTAACTGGCTCAGATTTGATAAAAGGGGACTTTGCCCCTGAATTTGTTTTCCTAACATGTCTCATACATTCTCAATGGGGTTCAGATCCGGGCTTTGTGCTCGCCAGGGAAGATGGTGGAAGTGGCTGTCATGCTCAGTGAACCACTTCTGAACACATATTGCACGATGGACAGTAGCATTGTCATCTATGAAACAGCCATCACCTGCTGGAAAAAAGTCAACATTGCAGGATGGACTTGATCGACAACAATGTTCAGATAATCCTTGATGGACACCCAACTTCCAGCAATATCAGGGCACCCATTTCCGTACCAATAGAATGTGCTCCACACCATGACAACTGCCTCCAGAACCATGAGTTGTGGAACAAGGCAAGCTCCATTGCTTCATGGGGCTCCCGCATAACTCTCTGCCTACCATCGGTACAGAACAAGGTGTACCGTGACTCTCGGACCACATGACTTTTTTCTAGTCTTCCAGTGTCCAGTCACTGTTCCTGACACCACTGTAAACAAACTTTTCTGGTTCTTCACAGAAATCAGTGGTTTCCATATAGGCATGTGACTGCTAATACTGATCCTCTTCAATTTCCTTCACATAGTTCGCTGAGATATGGGTCAGGAACAGCCTTCATTGAATGCTTCGGTCAGTTGCTGCACACAGGAAGTTCTGTTTCTCCATACAAGCCATCTCAGACAACGGTGATCTTGTACCTGACAGATTGTCATCATATCACACTTACACCTCATCAACAAGCAATAGATTATATTTTAATTAACAGCAAATGTGCTAGTTCGGTTAGGAATACCAGATCATGCAGGATCTGTATACATTTGTATGTATCAGTTTTTAGAACAAAAAGGAAATGTTTTTGAATAAGAATTGCCATTGTAATTTTATTTATATGTATCTTATAAAATATATATATATAATTCAGGATTGAAAAATATATTTTTTTTTAATTTGATGCATATTTTGTTAAATTAAAATATAAATAATTTTATAAAGCCATCTGATTTTCATTTCTTAGAAGCACTAAACGGTATTGCCAATTTGCTTGTTAACATTCCTATTTGGTGAAACAATCTTCTGATTTAAGCTCACAAGTTTGATATGAACTATTATCAACAAATTTTTTCCTTAAATTTTCGAAAATCTCCTAAAAAATTAACAAAAACTGCTATTTTTAAAAATGATAGATTTTGGAAGTAATTACAAAATACGTACCACCATTTTTTTCCCATTTCATACTCTTTTTTGCCATAAACCTATTTCAGTATTCCTAAATTATTTTTTATCATTTTCCCCAGAATTCTATGCATATTTCCTGTTCTTAAAATCGTAACTGGAAGTAAACACATCCTTCTTAGAAATTCTGGTTGCAGCTGCATTTAATTAGTTATGCTTCACTGAGGCAAACGAGACACAGATGGCTGGCACATGCTGTGTTTGTTCTATGTGCTATGTAGTGTTTTGGACCTGCATATTGGATACCCTTCGTAAAGTTAGTATTTATTTTTTATATTTAAACCTTAGTTTTCATTTTAGTATATTTATTTTTGGAAATTAGTGATCTTTTGGCCGATCGATACGTATTGATGTATTATTACATTGAGCATGTATTTGCATTTTTTCAGTATAATTTAATTGAAACTTAGTTCGTGGTGCATTGAATGGTTTGAAATCAATTTTATTTATTTGAATTTTATTATCTATTATTGTTTGAGCATATGCTGTATTGGGAATATGATTTTTTAAATCATTTTGATGTTCATTCATTCGGTCATTATGTTGTTGGTACGTTTTACCGATATGTTTGTTCTTGCCATTCAATATATTTAACGGATCAGGTATATTCAATTGGTACACTCCGCCAGTGGGTACCCTGAATGCATGGAATCTCCTATTACATCATCATCATCCTCAAGCAGCCATGGGCTACGGAGGTCCAACCAGACCGCGCAGTTTAATTCTCCAAGCATATCTGTCCTGAGCTACATCTGCTGCATCCGGCCACTGTACACCAATTCTAACAAGGTCGATGACGTCGTGTAATGGACAAATGGAGAAATGCATTGCTCTGGGCAGATCTGAGCGCTGATATGGCATGTGCATCACTAACATCTAGGCACCGGTATGACAAAGTTTCTTTTAAATCTTTTTAAACTTGTTTAATGACAAACTAAGTTGGTTTTTAACTTTTTGAGGTTTAAATACATACTTAAATTATGAAGATGTGAATAAAGTGCATATGTTGCTTCTACATAATATATACCAGGGAATAAGTGATATACAAGATACTTACGGCAAGTTAAATATCCTGTAATAACTACAAACTAAATCCATGGTGTAATAAGTCATAACGATTACTCCAACTCTATGGATAGCATAAGAAGATATCATCTTATGTGGTTATAGGTTACCACTAATCAATATACAAGTATTGTGCTTATCAGCATCTATAAGGAGTAACTCACCAGACTTACCTTTTGAATATGAACAGTAGAGAAATATGACTTGACTGTAATGAAATAACATCTAATGTGCGAATATCTATAAAGGACTGGTTGCTTGTAATATATAAAATAATAATGATATGAGTAACATCAGCTACCTAAGAAGACATCAAAGCATCTTAACGGATGTAATACTGTCTAAATATGGACTAATGAAACATCATGGTGATCCATTATACCATCAAATGAAGCTGAAAAAGCAAGTAGATGTACAAGCCTCCAACACACTGGTAACTATACCATAATGTTAAGTGGTCTATTATACTTTATACATTGTGTAAAGATAATTTTAGACCAGATTTAACAAATTAAGATCTTATCTTTAGAAGTACCATAATATCTATAGCAATTACTGCTTACTAATGCAGTCTGTAATAGCAATTGCACTCCTCATAACTTATGATGAAATAGTCTTTCGATTACATACTTAATGCACAGCAAATATCTTGTTTTATTACAGATATAGTTTAAAATTGATGAAATAAACTCGACATATTCAATATCTACTAATAAATCAGCACTTTAATGTCAAATTACATTTTAGAGGAAAAATTGTTTTGAGCCAGATGGGATACAAACCCACGAACTCCTGATAACATGTCAGGTGCTCTGCTCTGGATCAATTTTTCCTCTAAAATGTGATTCGACATTAAAATGCTGATTTATTAGTAGATATTGAATATCTCAAGTTTATTTCATCAATTTATCACTAGCATACTTGTAATATATGCATTCCATCTATATGGCAAATTGAAAGCCGCTTGTAGCTAAATTGCCTGAATAGTGCCTATATGTGACATAATAAGAAATGTTCATAGCGTTAATTAGAGGAGATCTTGATTGGCGGCCGATAGCTCAGTGATCCAGAGCACCTGACATGTTATCAGGAGGTCGTGGGTTCGTATCCCACCCAGCTGAAGACAATTTTTCCTCTAAAATGTGATTCGACATTAAAGTGCTGATTTATTAGTAGATATAGTTTTAGTTACATTTTTCAGCTCTGTGTAATTCTTCACATTAGCAGAGTAAAAGATGAAGTGTTATATTCACTAAATAAATGAACTTTATCCAAAGATTTTCAAAGTTAACTGCTTGTAAGATTAATCTCTAATGAGCAATACTACTTATAATGCTAGTGTGTATAATTTCTGTATTAAATATCATCAAGAATTCAGGTAATATGTTTTGCATTTCTATTTTATAATACATATGGTATTATTTTGGATGCATGTCATTAGATATAACACTTCAGTAGTAAGCACGCTGCAATTGGTGAGCTTTGGCTATATCTGGGTCTTTTAGAGTTTGTTTTAAAGGTAATCCTCTTAAATTTAGCACAACATTTTTTAAGCTTCAATTGCAAGACACATTTGACAAGGTAATGATCAGACCCAATTTCAGCTTCCCTATATGATCTGGTATTCCTAACAAAACTAGCCCATTTGCTGTTAATATATAATGTATCATATTCTTAAGCAACCCATCTGTTCCCCCCCCCCCCCCATGTGTATTTATAAATTTACTGATGGTTGTACTAAGTATTAGGTATTCCCAAACTGTTAAGTTTGCTTACCTGTAGGATACGTTCCCCATTGCCATTGGAATTACCAATGACTAAGAGGCCTAACACTCCTGACCAAAAGTCAGAGCCAGTACCAACTGTAGCATTGAAGTCACCTAGAACAAATGTAGCATTAAGCTTATATATCCTCATGCAGCCATAGGCTATGGAGGTCCTAATAGGCTGTGTAATTTCCCTCTCCAGACAAGTCTGTTTTGAGCTAAACATGCTGCATTTGGCCACTCCAAGCCAATTCTAGCAAGGTCTTGTTTGACATTGTCTGCCCATCACGTCCTAGGTCTCCCCTATTAAACCCATAGGGCATATTGTTCATAATCCTGTTTACCAATCTGCAGCTATGCATACGGGCAACATGGCCAAACCAATGCAGTCTCTCTCTGCACAATATGCTTCTCAAAGTAGGTTGCTGACTCCTTTTAACCTCATCATTACTAACAAAATCAAGCCACATAATACCTAAGATACTGTGCAAGTATCTAGAATCGCTCCCATCAAGTTTCTTGTTATACTACTTATAAAGGGCCCATGTTTTGCTACCATAGCTAACCTTAGGAAGAACCAAACTATTATAAAGCCTAATTTTAGTCTTTAGGTGTATGCACCTATTTCTTCACACTCTTCATAGATTCCTAAAAGTCCCAGTGGCAATCCCTATCCTTTACCTCATGCCACACATCACCAGTATCTGTTACATAGCTTCCAAAATAATTAAATTGTGACACCTGCTCAAGACTGCAACCTTTCATATTAACAGAATCACAGCCTGCCTGACCAATTTTCATCACTTTAGTTTTTTCTCTGTTTATCACCAAACCTCTACTCTATTACCAGTCTCATCAACAGCCCTAATGGAAGAATTAATCTAATCCATCATTAGCTAACAGGGCCAAATCATTTGCATAATCTAAATTAGAAATTTTGATATATCTACACCATTTAAGGCCCTTTCCATTGCAAATAATTTCACATAACATAATGAATAACCAAACAAAACAGAAAAGGAGACAAAACACACCCTTGTCTAACTCCACTATTAATACTAAACCAATCATTACAAGCCTTACCAACTCTCCCACATGAGTCAGTGTTATTATAGAGAGCTTTCATTACACTAACTTGTCAGGTATTCCATACAATCTAACAATCAACCACAAATTATGTCAATCAGCAGCAACAAAAGCCTTTTTGAAATCTATAAAACTAGTAACCACAGGTTTCTGAAACTAAACATTTCTCAAGAATCTGCCTAGATGAAAATATTTGATCAATACATCCCATACCACTTCTAAATCCACATGGTTCAGCACACAATTGTCCATCAACCAAATTCTTAATTCTATTAAGTATAATCTTGCAAAGAACGTTACCTGGAACAGAAAGTAAACTAATTCCCCTGTAAATTATCAGAAGAACTGTGATCACCTTTTGCAAAAATTGGGATAATAATAGCTCAAATTCTTGGGAACACCTTTTATCATAAAAAGTATTAAAAATTTCATTCAGCCATGTGACAAGTGTTACCAGCGCTAAGCATTTCAGTGGTGATTTCATTTACCCCTAGGGATTTATGCAGTTTTAATTTAGAGATAGCCAAAGCGACTACAGAATGTGATATAGGTTCAACATTAAAGTCAGTAAGTCATCTATCCTCATTACAAACAAAGGGAGTAGAAATAATCACATTGTTTAGAACATCTCTGAAATGCTCAGCCCACCTAGCCATCACAGAATCCTCACCTTCAACCAGGGGCGGGGGTGGCTCAGTCGGTAGCGTGCCAGGCTCGTAATCTGTAGTTCCCAGGTTCGAGTCCCAGCTGGGTCAGCGTTGAGATTTATCTCCGCAAAATTTCCCCGCCCTGCCCACATAGGGGACACCGATGGGCTTGGAAAGGCCGCCGTCCGTCGGATGGGACGTTAAGCCGTGGCTCCGTGTGCGGGAGAGCCATACCCTGTGCACGTTAAAGAACACGTTGGATGGCCTTGACGGGAGGCTACCATCTGTCTCCCAACAGCTGTTCCAGTGGGTCCCCTCCCCCAACCTTCTCTGAACCTTCGGGGTCCTTGTGACGTGGCCATTTAGCCCATAGTGTGCAAAAAAGTGCCGCTCAGAGGCAATCCAATCACAATCCAATCACCTTCAACCATCTTGCCATGTTTATCTCTCAATCTCTGTATACCTGTTTGTTTCTTTCCACATAAAACATTAACTATCTGGTACAACCCTACTGTTGTGCTGTCTAACTGCTTCCTCTGCTTTGTCGGTCAAGCTATCAAGCCAAAGATTCTTATCTGTCAACTGATCATTTACACATTTATTAAGCTTGTTGTAATGCCTTCTGTTGGAGCTAGTAGGGTATTGATTCATATTAAACCTGCACTTCCTTCTTTCAGAAATAAGTTCCATAGCCTTTATCACTCAAATAATTTTGTTTCCTCTGTTCCCTTTTACCCAAAAGAGTACTGTTGGTTTCAAGAAAAACCTGTTTAAACTGATCCCATTCTTTCTCAACTTCAGCAGTAGCAAACCATGATTATCCTAATGACTAAGTAGCCTATCATGGTATACTTGGCTACATCTGGATCTTTCAGATCTTCAGTGTTAAAGGTAATTTTCTTAACCTTAGCACAACATTTCTTAAGCTTCAGTTGCAAGACACTTTTGACCAAGAAATGATCAGACCCAATTTCAGCTCCCCTTTGTTATGTGGTATTCCTGACTGAACTTGCCCCTTTGCTGTTAAACTGTAATCTGTCATATTCCTATGCAACCCATCAGGTAAAACCCATGTGTATTTATAAATGTCCTGGTGTTTGTAGTATGTGTTTGTTATTCAAAAACCATTAAGTTTACTTCCTGTAGGAGACATTCCCCATTGCCATTGGAACTACCAGTGCCAAAGGTCAGAGTCAGTACTAACTTTAGCATTGAAATCACCTAGCACAAGAGGAATATCTCCGTCAAAGAATTCAAAATATCCTGAAGCTGCCTGTAAAACTTATCCTTCTCGTTCTCATCAGAGCCCACTGTGAGGGCATAACAACAGATGACATTCAAGTCTTTAATTTTTGTTTTAAATTTTGCTGTAAGAAATTTTTCATTAATGCAGTTATATCCTAAAAGAGCATCACTGGCACATGCTGAGAAGCAAACTTGCACCTTGGAGATGCTTTCCATTTTGCCTCCCTGAAACGATAAATCTAAAGTTATTTTTAAGTATCTCACCTTTACCTGTCCATCTGGTCTCTTGCAAGCCCATAATATCTAAGTTTATAATGCTGAAATTCATGCATGAGGACATCAAAAAAATAATCTCTATGTAACATCCTAAAGTTCCATGTATCTACTGAGAGAAAATGATTAGTAGGATTTTAAAAAAAAACTAGGTTTATCGAGAGAAGTAGGGCCAACAATGTCAAACAGCCCCCTGATCTCAGGCATGGGGCAAAGACCTGTTCCCCCACCACTAAATGCAGAAGTCGCTCATGCTGGTGAAAACTTTGGCACCACTTTTTCAAGAGCCATATGATTTACCTGAGACACATTACACCAGTTTAGGATTGGCAATGCCCAACTAGCAAAGTGAGTTCAGGTACCTGCAATGGCCTCTGATATAAGGTATCCTGTGCCTCTGTTCACTTAGGGCTGGCAACCCACAATCAAACTGAAAACACAGTGGTAGATTCTCCCTTAGCAGAGGCCCACCAGTATGCAAGCCAAGGATCCATAATCAAACTCAAAGCCATAGGCCAGTCCAGTCTAGTGGGTATAAATGATCAGTACCAGGACCCTTTATGGTTGACTGCTCCTCAGCATGGTAGGAAAAAAAAGAAAAGTAGCCACAGTTGTCTGAATCAGTAGGCCAACTGATCTAGCAACTCTGCCCTTCCATTCCCTTCCAAATGAGAATATCTCTTTGGTCAATTGAGAATATTTCTTGAGGCCTGCACCACAAGAAGGCAGGGTCGGACATTAGGTGCTGGACTTGGTCGGCTCTGTGCGGCTCTGTGCATCATCACTGGGGATTGGTACACAGCTCTCCTTCCAGTTTATGCCAGCTACCATTTACAGACTCTGTAACATCTTAACAGATTTCAAAATATCTTGAAGTTGTCCATAGAACTTGTCTTTCTAATCAGAGTCCTCAGTGGGGGGAATAAAAGCAAATAACATTCAGGTCTTTAATCCTAGTTTTTAATTTAGCTTTTAAATTTCTTATATGAGTGCATTAATGAAAGAAACCTTTCATTAATGCACTCATATCCTAGAAGTGGATTGTGACACAATATTATGATTTCTTACTAATCATTAGATGTTTATCAAGAGTTTTGAAATATTCATAAAACTTTGGATAAGTTTATAAACTGTTTGAGAATGTTATTTATATGAATGACAAACTTATTGTGCATGTAGTAGAAACCATAGAAAGATGGCTACAACATTCGGAGTTATAGATTCATTGTAGGAGTTATAGATTTAATTTATAGATTAAGTTGCATAAGTTTTAAGACAGATGAAGCAAGTTTTTCTTTTTATGTAAATCTGTTTTTTTTTATTTCCTCTTAAGCTTTTGGGGAATAAAATATCTAATCCTTATTGCTGGAATGGTTGGAGCATTTTTCATTCCTGAGGCAAATACCTTTGGAACAGGTAAATTTGAATCCCATTTTTATGTTTCTGTCAGAAATATATACCTTTAGTTACATTGGATAATTGAACTATGTTAAGCACATGCTACTTTCAGCCCTTGTAGCAGATTTGTCTAGCCTATCAAGTTAAGACTGGTTGCAAGAGAAGTTTTGGACAAGGTTTCTGATAGATTAAAGTTTAAAATCGTCTACACATGCACTTTGTGAAATGATGATTAAATCTCGGAGTAATAATAACCATATGTTTAACTTCATTTCTAATATTTGTATTCCACTTTATACAAAATTAAATAGCTAATCTCATATTTTCAAAAACGACATTTTTTTAATTCCCACTGCAATTTTTAATACGGGGGGGGGGGGTTCAACAAGTTTTTTTTACATGTCTGTAGATTTTCACTCATTCCTTCAAAGTTAACGAGCTCTGACTTGAAATGAAGAGTTGAAAAAAATTGGTTGTCCTGACTGGGATTCGAACCCAGGTCTCCCAAATGCATGCTGGGCTTCTTAACCGCTAGACCACCGAGGAACTGACCATTTCTTTCTACTAAGTGACATACACCGAAGAGCCAAAACATTATGACTACCTGCCTAATATGATGTTGGTCCTCCACATGCTGCCAAAACGTTCTTACCCAGCAAGGCATGGATGCTACAAGATTCTAAAGATGTCTTGTGGTATCTAGTACCAACATGTTACCAGCAAATCCTTTAACTCTTGTAAGTTACGTGGTTGAGCCTCCGCAGATCGGATGTGCTGTTCCAACACAAACCACAGATGCTTGATTGGATTGATGTCTGGAGAATTTGTAGGCCAGGGCAATACCTGGAAGTTTTCCTCATGTTCTGCGAACCATCTTGAACAATCTGGGGCTGTGTGGCATGGTGCATTATCCTGCTGAAAGAAGGCATTACTAGAGAGGTATATCATTGCCATGAAAGGATGTACCTGGTCTGCAATGATGTTTAGGTAGGTGGTAGACGTCATAGTTTCCTGCACATGAATGACTGGACCCAGGGTTTCCCAGCAGAACATATGCGCAAAGCATTACACTTCCTCCACCGGCTTATTTTCGTCCCACGGTGCATCCTGGTGCCAACACTTTCCCAGGTAAATGACATACATGTACCCACTGTCCACATGGTGCAACAGGAAACGAGATTCATAAGACCAGACAACCTTTTTCCAATCATTCAAGGTCCAGTTTTGATGCTTGCATGCCCATTGTAGGCGCTTTCAACGGTGAACTGAAGTTAGCATCGGCGTTCAGAGTGGCCTACAGCTAAACAGACCCATTTTCAGCCCCATTTATGCACTATGTGTTGTGACACATTATTCCTGTCACCAGTATTCAAATCACAAGCGATTTGCACCACAGTATCCCTTTTGTTTGCTCATACCATACAGGATAGCCTTTGCTCACTTCTAGCATTGATGTGCCATGTTTGACCCACACCTTGCCAGTGGTTCATGGTTTTTCTCTCCTCAGACCACTTTTTGAAGGTACTAATCACGGCTGACCATGAGCACACCACAAGCCTTGCTGTCTTGGAAATGCTCTGACACAGTTGTCTGGCCATTACAATTTGGCCTTTGTCAAACTCTTAAGTCTGCTGCCTTTCCCATCTGAACAACAAGAATAACACTGGTTAACAGAGCTCAGTATCAGGTGTTATTTATACCATTTCATGACCTTCATATGCACCGAGGGGCGAGGATGGCTCAGTCGGTAGCACGCCAGGCTCATAATCTGTAGTTCCCAAGTTCGAGTCCCAGCTGGGTCAGTGTTGAGATTTATCTTTGCAAATTTCCCTGCCCTGCCCACGGTCAGTAGGGGACACCGATGGGCTTGGAAAGGCTGCCGTTTGTCGGATGGGATGTTAAGCCGTGGCCCCGTGTGTTGGAGAGCCACACCCTGTGCACATTAAAGAACACACTGGATGGCCTTGACAGAAGGCTACCATTTGTCTCCCAACAGCTGTTCCAGTGGGTCCCCTCTCCCAACTTTCTCTGAGTCTTCAGACTCCATGTGACCTGGCCATTTAGCCCATGATGTGCAAAAAAGTGCCGCTCAGGGGGTAAAACAACCCAACTCACATGCGCCATTCATTACCTGCAGTTGTTTCGATTTGCAGAAAGTCGCGCTGGTCATAATGTTTTGGCTCTTCAGTGTATGAGCCTTCCTGTTGATTCATGTGAGTGGTGCCATCCCAGTCAGGACAACCAATATTTTTCAACTCATTATTTCAAGTGTTCTTTGTCTACAAGACTTTTCCTGTGATAATTTATTACTGAATAGTTTATATAATGCTGTGAGTAACCAATATTACTACCATTGAAAATATGGCAGGTTGGCTGCCTCTATAACTATGGCAGGTTCCTGATCATAGATGGTGCCACTGGTGAATCAACAGGAAGGCTTATGTCAGTTAGTTGAAAGAAATGGTCAGTACCTTTGTGGTTCAGCAGTTAAGATGCCTGGCATACTTCTGGGAGACAGGTTTGAATTCCATTCAGGATAACCAATTTTTTTCAACTCATCATTTCAAGTGTTCCTTGTCTACAGGACTTTTCATGTGATAATTTATTACTGAAAAGCTCTGACTTGTTTGGAAACTTGTCTAAACTTGTCATCATGTGTAAAAACAAAGACCATATCATCATTTCTCTTTTCTGGTGGCATGCCAAGTTGGTCTGTGAAATCTACTTGGCATGGAGTTGTTGCTATGGAGTATATGGGGATCACACCTGTTCATGTGGCGCTGTTATAGGATGGATGTGCAAATTCAGAGGAGAACTGCAGAGTTTCAAAGACCTCCCTGGTGCAGGAGGACTGAAGGAAGCCTGGAATTAGAGAACTATAGTTGTTGTTTATGAACTCGTTAGGGAAAATCCAGACCATCATTTAGGTAGTAAATTTAGATGTCAGTGTATCAATTGGCAGGATGGAAACAATTATTCATTAATATTAGAAGTTCTGAAAGATCTGTGAAATGGGTACCCCACAAACTGAGAGAACTGCAAAAAAGGGCTAAAGTCGACTTGTGCAAGGAGATGCTGGCAATGTTTGTACCTAGTGGCCCAAATGGTTAACAAACACTGTCACAAGTGATGAGATGTGGTTTTGTTACTCTTCAACTCCCAGAAAGATCGACAACTATGTCTGGATTGTGTATGATGAACTGAGTCCCCAAATCCTCCAAGACTTATACTCAATGAATAGGATGCTCACTTTTTTTTTTAAATTCCCAAGGAGTGGTGTCCATGGACACCCTACCTGAAAAAATTACTATAAATGGTGAATACTACACCAACATTGTTTTGCTCATAATTGTTAAGGAGATGAAGGATCAGCATCCAACAATGGGCATGTCAAGGGTTATCCTTCTTCATGATAATGCCAGTACTCACAAAACCTGGTAAGTTATGGCCTATCTGGAGCAGGAAAAATCAAACAGCAATCCCATCCTGCATATTCACCCAATCTTGCATCATAAAATTTTAAGTTGTTTCCAAAATTAAAAAGGAACTTGCTGGGAAGCCTTTTTCAAGGGTACAAGATCTTGCAAAATGTGCTCATTCAGAGTTTCAAAGTATTTCCCAACAGGAGTACCACCAAGCGTTCCAGAATTGGGGTAGATATCTGCAATTTTGATAGATGCTGGAAGAGAGTACTTTAAAGGACAGTAAAAATTTTGTTTAGGTAAGTGCAATGGTTTTTGTTCTGTAGATGCATGTCAAGAACTTTTGGAATGCCCCTCATAATATACACTGAAAGCACAATTTATTCTACACAGCACACCCATCCACAAACCTGGCCTACTGCACCACAATAATGCTGCCAGCCAAAAAGCTTTGTGGGTTATAAATAAGTCGGATACCTACCTACGGCTGTTATGATGGGTAAACACTGCGACCTGAATGAGTTCAATTGTGAGCACTAAAAGAAGACATTCTTCATGATATTTGGCAGATGGTGCAAGAAAGATGGGATGCTCCATATTCGAGAATGCAAAACTTCTGTGATTTTTGCCTATGACAGTCACACATATACACCAGGACTGCATTAAAACTGGAAAAACCTGCAGTTGCCAGGAAGACTGGGGCTGTAACCAAGACATTGATGTTTAAGGTGAGTGGCACTACCTTATTGTAATGTTGGAACAGTGCAACAGTGCAGATGATAAGTCTGCATTCAATGACAGGGCAGGTACGAAGGTTTGTGCGAAGACCATTTGACGTGATGGCATGATGGAGCAATGGCAGCTGATGCCTGCAATGAATACTCTTAACAGCATGTCTAAGAGTCTACAATGGGCTAAGGGACATTGGCAATGGACTGTGGAAGACTGAAAACTGATAGCTTGGTCTAGCAAATTGAGGTTCCAACTATGACATGCTGATGGGAAGTTGCATGTGTGTCATAAGCCACACAAAGCCATACCTCAACTGTCAGGTTGGGGTGTTGCAGACCAATGGAGGTAATGTAACATTCTGGGGCATGTTTACATTGGGGGGGGGGGGGGGGGGGGACAGTCGGTAGCACGCCAGGCTCATAATCTGCAGTTCTGCAGTTTCCACCTGGGAACTGCAGAACTGCAGAGTCTCCATACTGGCCCAGCTGGAATAAAGTTCCAACTGGGCCAGTATGGAGATTTATCTCAGCAAAACTCTCCTGTGCATGGTCAATAAGGGACCTTCATTGAAAATTTTCATTTACTTCATTATCTGGGGTGGGGGTAGCTTAGTTGGTAGCATGTCAGACTAACAAACTGCAGTTCCTGGGTTCAAGTACCAGATGGGCTAATGTTGAGATTTATCTTGGTAAAACTCCCCACCCTGCTCATGGTCAGTAGGGGACACTGATGGGCTAGGAAAGGCTGCCGTCCGTTGGATGGGACATTAAGCCATGGCCCCGTGTATGGGAGAGCCATACCCTGTGCACGTTAAAGAGCAATCTGGATGACCTTTCTTTACAGGAGGCTATTATCTGTCTCCCAACAGCTGTTCCAGCGAGTCTCCTCCCCCAACCTTCTCTGAGCCTTTGGGGTCCCAGTGGCCTGGTCATTTTGTCCATTGTGTGTAAAAAAGTGCCAATCAGAGGTAAAACAACCCAACCCATGTTTACATGGGCCACCTTGGAGGACTCTTGTACGTATCGAGACCACCATTACCACACAAGGCTATGTTGATGTACTTGGTGACTATTTACCTGTTCACGGCTATCCATTTCCCACATGAGGATGCCACCTTTCAGCATCCTTCTATCTCATCACTCCCATTTAGTAAAGGACTGGTTGGAAGAACTTTCCAGCAAGTTCACAACCCTCGAATGGCTCTCTCATTCTTCGGATTTGAACTCTATTTAGCATCTATTTTGGTCCAGTAGTTTTTTAAGTAAATTTTTATTTGCATTGCCACATCCTTTTCTTTTACTACATCTAAAAAAAATTTTTTTATTGATACTTTAACGAATAGTTTTTGGTACTGATCTGAGGGACATAGGTTTGAGCCCCAGGTGAGGCATGGATGTTTGTGTTGTCTTTCTTGCTTAGGTACCTTTATCCTCACAATCTCTACTGTGGCATATGAACTGACAGGCTCCAGTCAGACATGTGGCAAGCAGTTGCTTGAGGGTGTATTTAATTATTTTTTTTTTATAAAAGGGGAGTGGGGTGAAGGTACTTCCCTACACAAAGGATGGAGATAACCTAGAAGCTCTAGTGGTCTTGTTGGTTTCCCATATGACATACAAACACTTATACAAGCATATGCATGTTAATTGATTACTATCTTTAGTTTTGTTAAATATTTTATATTCATAAAGTCCAGAATTTAAATTCTCTTTAATTTTATATATGGCACACCATATTTCCTTTCATTAGTTAGTTGGCAAAAAAGTTTTAAAGTTCACTTTTTTTTTGACAGTGCAGTTGAAAAAAAGAAAAAAGCCTGGCCACCAGGTGCAATTGTGAACCTGGTGCTATCAGTATTTAGAATTAAAAAATTTGGTTGGTGTACAACTTGGTGGTTCAGTAGTTGATGAACAACGTGGATTTAGAAGTGGTTAAAGATGCATAGATCAGATGTTTTCACTTAGGTAGATTCTTAAGAAATGTTTAGAGTTTCAGAAACCTGGCTTTAAAGATTTCAAAAAGGCTTTTGACTCTAATGATTATCACAATTTGTGGTTGATCCTGAGGTCATATGGTGTACCTGACAGGTTAGCATCATGATGGCTCTCTGTCATAACACTGATGTTACTATAGAGTGTGTGAGGTAAGGCTTCTAGCAATTGGTTTAGCATTGCTACTGGAGTTTCAAAGGGTTTGATTATTGATTATGTAATGCAGAATTAACTTCAACAGTTAGTGAGGCCTTAAATGATCTAGAGGTTTGAAAATTTCTGATTTAGATTATGTGGATTATTTGTCCTTGTTTAAGGATGTTGATGAGATGAATTCTTTTATTAGAGCAGTTGCTTTTGTTTGCAAAACACAGAGGAGAAAGTAAACTGATGCACAACTTGCCTGATCAATTTTTCTTCACTTGTTCCAAATGGTTGTGCCTTTCATCAGGTGTCTCAATTTGATTATTTCTGGAGTTGTGTAACAGTTACTGGTGATGTGCAGCATGAGATTAGCAAAGGAATAGGGATTAGTGCTGGGACTTTTAAGAAGTTATGGAGAATTTGGAAAGTAAGTACACAGCTAAAGACTAAATTAGGTTGTATAATAGTTTGCTCATTTCTAAAACTTGAGCCCTTTGTAAACGAGATAACAGGAAACTTGGTGTTTCTGATTCTAGATGCTCACACAAAAACTTGGACATTAGGTAGTTTGACTTTGTAAGTAATGTTAACGTTAGGCAAAGGAGTCAGTAACCACTTTTGAGGAGCATATTGTTCAGAGAGAGTGCATTAGTTTGTCATGTTACCCTTATGCATAACTACATATTAGCAAATAGGGTTATGAACAGCGCGCTTAAATTTCCAGGAAAAGGGGGAAACTTAGGATGCAGTAAGCAGACAATGTCAAATAAGATGTTGTTGGAAATAGCCTACATTGGCCAAATGAGCAGCTGAAGCTCAGGACAGACATGTTTGGAGGACTCAAGTGTATTGTCTTTGTTGAACCTCTGTAGTCCATGGTTACTTGAGGATTATATAGGTAAGTTAAGTAGGTAGCAGAGCCAGATCTAGGCATGGCAAAGCCCCCTTCAAGTTTGAGAATATTAGTAATTAGAATGGAGGCAAAAATACTGAAACATATAAATACTGTATATTACATGATTTTCAAGAAATTTGTTAAATATTGCTAAAAGGAGGAAAAGTTAATATTGGAATGGCATTTAGTTCATTCTGAGATGATTTTGCTCTCCCTTTCCCAGATTTTCTTCAGATCTAGACAGATGGTAGTCAGGTGGGTTGCGATGGTCCACCCATTCACTTTTGCTTTTCCTTAACCAGTTTTACTTTATTTATGTTATATTTATCATTTAGGGGATTATTATTTCAATTTTTGGACTGATCACAATTCTCGTTTCTGACCAGGAGTTACACATGCGCAACTCCGATCTTTTGATTGTCAGCCACTAATGCATGTGTGTAGGACATGACCCCTCTGTGTCGTAGCTAGCATGATTGTCAGATTATACAAATGTTTTCCTGGCATGCAACAGACATGCCGGATTTGTACGCAGCATGTTATAACTAAGTGACATTAGGTCACAGTCAGAATTAACAGTATAGTTAGTGAAGAATGAGTGTAGTCAGAGTTAGTAGAGAAGTAGTAGTCAGAATTAGTATTGTGAGGAGAGAGAGAATTGGTATTATTAGTAGTAGTTGTGTAGATAGAAGGAGTTGTTAGTAGAGATTTAGATAGATGCGATTTGTTAGTACTCCAACTTTCGTATTCATCAATTGACGGTGAGTCTTTGAATTCTTTGGAAATAAACTTTGTTTATTTTAGAAACTTGAATTTTTGCTATTTTTCTCTTGAGCAACGTAAATTGATTTTTTGATTAGATTTAAACTTTAATTAAACTTGACAATCCTTTTTGAATTCTTACTCGATAAGTAATGCTAGACAAATGCCTAACGAACCCTATTTCAACTTTATTTGGAAGTTAAAATTGCCTGGCATCCGACAAAGCTATCCAGAATTTTGAATAAATTTGGATGAGACAAAAGGTCCAACTTGAAAAGTTAAAAATCTTTGGAGCATTACAGGGTGGAATCAAAGCAAATGTTATGCCAAAATATTATTTGAAAGGTTATGAAGTCATTCCTATATACAGAATTAGAGAAAAAAAGTAGTCCATGGCTATTTGAGGATTGTATGTGTGTGTAAGATAAGTATGTGAATTTTAAATAATTATAGTAGTATCTCCATATACACTATAATATTAGTTTGTTTCATGCTGCATTAAGCTGTAACCTAAATATTTTGTTATAGATCAGTAAAATTAATAAAGGATTGCACTTTATTTCCAGTGTGGATGTACTTTGGAATGATTGGAGGTTTCCTCTTCATTCTCATTCAATTGATTCTTATAATTGATTTTGCTCATGGTTGGGCTGAAGCTTGGGTGGGAAACTATGAAGAATCAGAATCTAAAGGATGGTATTGTGGTAAGTTTATGAAATTGTAAGTAGAATATTTGTATACAGAGTGATTGTGAATAATTTACCTTTGTTACAAAATGATGTTTTATTATAAACTGAGTCAAAAATATCTAGTTAACATAATGCATACAATCTGTGAACTTGGGCAGCTGTGAACCTGCAAGTGTTGTATAATTTGCATCATGTTTCCATGGCAATCCCTCAGAATTAAATATATATTGACATTTAGTATATTATCACTGTCATGTTGTATTTAGATAAAGCATCATAAAGATATGGTTACCAACACATCTTTTTTGACACACTTTTGCAAAATTTTCTAAAGGATATAAGTCTTAATTCCACAAGTCCTTAGGATTTTGCACTGATGTCAGATTCATAAGCATGTCCATAATTTGGGTTTTGTCTCTTGTCTGGTGGTAGTATGAGATGCCATCTTCAGTTGGGATAACACTACTAATTAATGGGACACTGGGTTGACAGCCCCAAATAAACAGATTAACAGGATATGTTTTATCAGCTGGTGGATAATCCTAGTCAGATGCCATTGTAGGTACCTGAACCCTTGCTTCTACAGGCATTGTCAAACCTAAATTTGGAGGAAGTTCTACCAGTATAGGTAGTTTCAGCTTTTAGTAGTAGGGGGAACAGGTCTTTATCCCCATGCCTGTGATTAGGGGGCTGTTTGATACTGTCAGTGCTTCCTTTCTCAATAAACATAGTTTCTTTAAAGATTCTACTAATAATTTTCTCTCCACTGATTCTTGAAATGTGAGGACTCTGCACAGAGATTATTCTCCTGGTGCCCTCACACAAGAATTCCACATTATAACCTAGATCATCATGGCTACTTGAGGATTATATAGGCAAGTAGATGGGTAGGTAGGTAGCAGACCCAGATCTAGGCATGGCCAAGTCCCCTTCCAAGTTTGAGAATGTTAGTAATTAGAATAAGAGGAAAAAAATATTAAACTTATGTATATTACATGATTTTCAAGAAATTTGTTAAAGACGGCTAAAAGGAGGAAAAAGTTCATATTGGGATGGCATTTAGTTCATTCCGACATGATTTTGGTCTGCTCTCCTGAGATTATCTGTACAGTTTCTCACATACCAGGTATGCTGAAGATATTCTCAGTTTGCAAGAGACCAGATGGACAAATAAAGGTCAGATACGGAAAAATAATCTCAAATTTCTCTTTTCAGGGTTTGAAGATGGAAAGCATCTTCAAATCACTTTTGCAGCAGACACACTAGTGATTCTCTCCTAGGATATGAGTGCATTAATGAAAGGTTTCTTACAGCTAAATTTGAAGCAAGCATTAAACACTTGAATGTTATCTGTTGTTATGCCCCCACTGAGGACACCAATGAGGATGACAGTTATGTTTTGCAGACAACTTCAAGATATTTTGAATTCTGTCAAGATAAGAGATATTACCCATGTGCTAAGTAACTTCAGTGATAAAGTTGGTTCTCACTCTTACCTTTAGGGAAGTGTGATAGGTCCTTTTGGCATTGGTAGTGCAATGGGCAATGTCTCCTACAAGTAAGTAAACTTATGGTTTAAGAATAACTACACTTATTCCAAACACTATGATATATATATTAGTACACATGGGTTTCACCAGATAGGCTGCATAAGAATATGATTGATTATATGTTATTTAACAACAAATGGGCTTGTTCTGTTAGGAATGCCAGGTCATATAGGGAACTGAAATTGGATCTGACCATTACCTTGCTAAGTGTCTTGCAGCTTAAGCTTAAAAAGTGTTATGCTAAGATTAAAAGATACCCTTAACACTGAAGCTCTGAAAGACCAAATCATAGCTAAAGCTTACCTTGATAGAGTATGTAGTCATTATGACATCTTGGTTTGCTTGCTACTGAAGTTGAGGAAGAATGGAACCATTGCAAACAGGCATTTTCTTCAAACTAACAGTATTCTTCTGGGTAAAAAGGAGCAGAGGAGTATTCTTCTGGGTAAAAAACAGTATTCTTTTGGGTTTAACAGTATTCTTCTGGGTAAAAAGGAGCAGAGGAGGCAAAATTATTTGAGTGATAAGGTATTGGAGCATATTTTGGAAAGAAAGAACTGTAGGAGTATTCTTAATCAACACCCTACTAGTCCTAACAGAAAGCAACCTAACAGAAGCCTTCCTAACAGAAGCCTACTAGTCCTTACAAAGAGCATAATAGATGTGTAAAGAATGACTTAACAGTTTATATATCTTTGGCTTAATAGCTTGTCTGACAAAGCAAAGGAAGCATCTAGACAGTGTAGCAGCAGAGAGCTGTACCAGATAGTTAATGTTTTATGTGGAAAGAAATGGGAATATATACAGGGGTTGAATGATAAAAATGGTAAGGTTATTAAAGGTGGGGATTCTGTAATAGCTAGATGGGCTGTGCATTTCAATGATGTTCTAAACAATGTGATTAGTTCTACTCTCATTATGTGTAATGATGATAGTAATGACTATAATGAGAGTCTCAAGTTATTTTGGCTACTACATAAATCTTCAGGGTTAGATAAAATTACCACTGAAATGCTTAGAGCTGGGAATGTTTCTATAATCAGATAGCTGACTGAAATTTTGAATATCTTTTATGATAAAGGCATTGTTCTTAAGGATTTTACCAGAGCTATTACAGGGTGTTTCAAAAAGGACGCAACCCTAAATATAAGAGAGTATAACTTACGCGTATGTACATTTATTCCATAATATTAGTCAGTTGGCATTACTGGACTTAAGGTTAACAGCCTTTAGCAATTTAATTGACCTTGTCATGTGCTAATCTCACTCAAGCATTCATTCCTTTGTGTTGTCAAATTCCAGCTATGTCATTTTCCAAAAACGAACATTTATTTATTGTTGAGACTTATTGTGCATACAAATCTTACAAGTGTGTGAGAGAGGAGTTTGAGTTGAAGTTTCCTCAGTCTGCAGTCCCCAACAAGTCAACAATATCTTGTTTGATTGATAAATTTTGTGACAGTTGGTCTGTACAGGATCGAAAGAGCCCAGGCCACCATCACTGTTAACCGATGAAGTTCTTGATAATTTGTCTCAGCGTTTAACTCTCTCACCCAGAAAATCTCTTAGGAAATTATCTTCACAGGTTGGACTGTTACCAGTTACTGTTTTCAAGGCTACAAAGAAGTTAAAATTTCATGCTTATCACATTGGTGTCATTCATGAACTGAAAGAACCAGACCATGAAAAACATTTACAATACTGTCATTGGTTACATTCTTTCGTTGATGAAAATGTAATTGAGGTGTTGGACCTGTTATTTTAGTGACGAGTCTTGGTTTCACTTGAATGGGTATCTGAACAGTCAAAATAGTCGAATACGGAGCAGTGAAAATCCTCACACTTTTCACAAACGACCATTACATGCACGGAAAATTGGTGTTTGTTGTGCAACGTCTTTGTGTGATAGGGCCTTTATTTTTTGACTGAACTGTAACTGGTGAAGTTTATCATGACGTCATCCAACAGTTTATTGCACAATTGGATGTTGAATGAACAAGAGAGTTGGTTTCAACAAGATGGTGCTACTGCCCATACTTGAAATGACACAATGGTCATATTGCAGGAATTTTTTGGTGATCATTTGATTTTAAAAAATTTGTGGCCCCCAAGATCCCCAGATCTTATGCCTCCAGATTTTTTCCTTTTGGGATATCTCAAATGTGTAGTGTTTCAAAAATCCTCATACACTTAAAGACTAACATTGAAAGAGAGATTTTAAACATAAGAAAACGAACATTATGAAAGATGGCTGCAAATGTCATGAAACGGGTATGAACCTGCATCCAAGTTGCAGGATATCACTTTCAACATCAGTTGTAAAGGTAGATATATGTCTAATTTGCATCTTTTAAAATTTGTGTCTTTTGTCAAGTTTAAATAGAAAAATACAATAGAGGGTTGCATCCTTTTTGAAACACCCTGTATTACCCCAATTTTTTTTTATAAAAGTTGATTGCCATTATTGTGATAACTGTAGGGCTATCAACCTACAGTCTGTTCAAGGTAAAGTTCTTTGCATGATTGTGCTTAATAGAATTAAGAATCTGGTTGATGAACAGTTGCATGATGATCAGTGTGGATTCAGAAGTGGTAGGGGGTGTATTGATTGGATTTTTTCACTTAGGCAAATTCTACCAGATGGACTGCATAAGAACACGATTGATTATATATTGATTAACAGCAGATGGATAGTTCTCTTAGGAATACTGGGTCATATAGGGGAGCTGAAATTGGATCTGACCATTACCCTGTTAAAAGTGTCTTGCAACCAAAACTTAAAAAGTGTTGTGCTAAGGTTAAAAAAAGTTACCTTTAACACTGAAGCTCTGAAAGCCCCTATTATAGCCAAAGCTTAGCATGATAGGTTACTTAGTCATTATGACAGTCATAATTTGCTTACAACTCAGATTGAGGAAGAATGGGACTGTTTTAAACAAGATTTTCTTGAAACTAACCGTACTCTTTTGTGTAAAAAGGAGCATAGGAGGCAAAATTATCTGAGTGGTGCTGGAGCTTATTTTTGAAAGAAAGAACTGTAGTAATATCCTTAATCAACACTCTGCTAGGCCTAAAAGAAAGTGTTACAAAGAGCCTAATAAACATATAAAGGATCAGTTAACAGCTGATAAGAATCTTTGACTTGATAGCTTGGCTGACAAAGAGAAAACAGCTAGACAGTATAACAGCAGAGAGTTTTACCAAATACTTAATATTTTGTGTGGGATGTTGTCAGCGAAGAACACAAAAGCAAGTCACTTGCAAGTGCAGGAGCATCGACATTGAACTGTTGAGGACTGGAAAAGGGTAGCCTGGTTGGATGGATCAAAGTTCCAATAAATGTTTTGTGGAAAAAATTTTGCCGTCATGCAGGACTCAAATCTGCATCTCCAGAAACGTGCCAGAGTATTCTAGCCATTGAACTAATGCCAGCTCTCTTTTTTTCCACTTAATATGACTTTTTACTCTTTCCCCATGATAATACTCTGGCATGTTTCTGGAGAGATGTGGTTCATGAGTTCTGCATCTTGGCGAAATTTTTTCCACAAAGCATTTATTGATTTATAAACATTAAAAAGTCAACAGGTAACTCTGTGTCATTTATTATTAAAATCAAAGTTCCTTTTGCACCATACTGATGGAAGGATCCAAATTTGGCACAAGCAACATGAGGCCATGGAGCCATTTTGTCTGATGTCAACAGTACAGGGCAGTGTGATGGTGTGGGAATGTTTTCCTGGCACACATTAGGTACCGTGATACCCATTGAAGGACATCTAAATGCCATGGCATATTTGAACATTGTTACTGACCAAGGTCATCCCTTCATTGTTACAGTTTATCCTCACTTGAATGGACACATTCAGCATAATTCTTCTGGCTACAAGGCGTGCCTTGTGGTCCCCGAGTGGTTCCAAGAACATGCCAACAAGTTTCCCTTGCTTCACTGGCCTGCATAGGCTCCAGATTCAAACCCTATCAACAGTCTTTGAGATGAAAGTGGTAAGAGCTGTTTGCAGCGAGATTGTGCTGCTGTCCAGTTCAATTTGCAGCAACTGTGCAACACAATCATTTCCACATGGTACAACATTCCTGCACAATGCATTCAGCATCTTGTAAGTTCCATTCCCCAATGAATTCAGGCTCTTCTGAAGGTCAAAGCAGGCACAACACGATACTTGATATGGGTACCTAATAAACTGACATCTCAGTGTATATTGAAAAATAAAGCATAGAGATTTGAGGAACACCAGACAAACAGATTGATCAGTTAGATAAGAAAAAATTCAATCAACTAGTAACTGCAACCAATTCTAATCAACTTTTACATATCAGTACACCAAAATCTATTCTGTCAAAATCTTTAATGAAATCTGTATAAATTACATCCATCTGACTTATGATTAAAAGTTAATGTAATATTAAAACATAAATTCATCAGTTAGTTGAAGTGGATCTTTTCAACATAAACCCTTGCTGATTTGTTGAAATCCAACTACACTGCTGGCCATTAAAAGTGCAACACTGGGAAGAACTTGTCAGATTGTCCCGAAATATGCAAGATGGGTAGCCCATGGGAGAACATGTAAATGATTCAAAGTAGCACATATGCACATCATGTGTGACAGTAACGCCCCCTGGAAGTGGTATAAGAGGAGATAACAAAAATTAGAGTAGAGGTACACAGTGCAGTAATTAAAAGTAAAGATATTTAATTCTCTGTGACATGTTAAATGTTAACAGTGTCATAGAGAATTAAATAGCTTTACTTATAAGAGGAGATTACAAAGAGCCAGTGTAAAGCACTGGAATTGTGTTTACTCGCAGTTTCTTGTGCACTAAAGGATCAAGTATGCCCCACTGAAGAACACTGCATCCATATGACCAGATTTCCAATGGATCGAGGGAGAATTGTGGGATTACAGGAAGGCGGATTATCGTACTGAGACATCTGCTCACGTTGGATGGAATGCTGCCACAGTGGTGAGAATATGGCATCAATGGGTAAAGGAGGAACGAACTCACTGACATGAGGGAACTCAACGGCACTGTCACACAAATGAACGAGAGGACAGACATCTCGTGTGCATGGCTTTGAATGATCGTACAGCCACATCAAACACCTTAGCTCAACAGTTAGGGTGTGTTGCACATCAACCAGTATCTGCATGTACTATTCGATGTCTGCAGCATTGGGGGCATCTTTGCTAGGCAACCATTGCTTTAGCTACCATTGCCTTTACAACACAGGTGTATGTGACTGCAATGGTGCCAAGAACATCGCGCATGGATGTGCGAATGGATCACATCGTCTTTTTAGACGAATCCCACTTCAGTATGCAGCACCATGATGGAAGAATCCGTATTTGACCCCTGGTGTTATGGTATGGAGTGCCATTGGACTCCACTCATGCATACACCTCATACACATTACTGGTACTTTGAACAGCCAGCATTACATCACTGAGGTGTTGAAGCCTGTGGTCATACCTTATCTTCAGGGGCTCTCTGGTGCCATTTACCAACAGGACAATGCCCGACACATGTGGCATGCATCGTCCAACAATTCCTGGATAGCCACCATGTGACACTTCTGCCTTGGTCTTGCGTGTTCACCGAATCTGTCCCCAATTGAACATGTCTGGCCCATGATCTCATGACGAAGCACACCAGCAGCTGCTACAACAGATGAACTTTGGCTATGTATCGAAACTGCATGGACTGACATTCCCCAAATACACATCCGATGTCTCATTCTCTTAATGTCGGATCGTGTAGCAGCGGTTATTGCTGCTTATGGTGGCTACACAAGATACTGATTTCTTTGTATTCCACAAGTCTAACCAAGTTGTATTTGTAATCATTTAATCCTTGTAACATAAGCTATGTGTTCACTAAATATGGCTTTGATATCTCTTGTCTTTCCTGGTGTTGTCGCTCAGAGGTAAAACAACCCAAAATCCTGGTGTTGCATTCTTAATGGCCAGCAGTGTATTTATCTCAATAAAAATTTTATTGTAAATGATAGATTCAAAGGTTGTGAAAAAATGGTCAAAACTGCTATAGGTCAATAATTTTCTATTTCATTCTTGTTTTCCTTTTTATATATATTTTAGGTTATCTTATATTACTTCCAAATACTTGGAAAATTACTAATTAGAATTAAGAAAGAGGAAAATGCCTCCTAACATGTTAAGATAATTTCATGAACAGTGCATTTGTCAGTACTTTATCAGTTGCTTTGTTTTCTCCATTATTCATTCATTAAATGTGGTAAATTTATATTATAAAGGAGTAAAGTGAAAGTAATTTTAAGTTTCTGCTTATTTTATAATATTTCTCTCGTTTAGCACTGCTTTTCTTCACATTTCTGCATTATGCCCTTTCTATAACAGCCATAGTATTGCTTTACATGTTTTATACAACGGTAAGTTACATTTATTTTTGTAACTAGGTTTGTGTAGCATATAGTTAATCTGTAGCTAAGAGAAAATGATAATATGGATTAAAGAAATTGTTTTAGATTTGCAAATATTTATATGAAATGAATAATATATAAAATAAATCTAACTGGTAAGTTTGTTAGTGAACCTGATACTAAATAGTGGACATGTCAAAATGTAAGTTTACATTTATGAGAAACTAGAGCAAAGCTAGGAAATCTTCTAGTATATCTCTACTCTTTGAATTTAGTAACTTCATCTCCTTTGTGGGGAAAAAAATCTTTATTTTATTTAGGGTGGTTCATCCATTATATCATATTGTTAATACAAATAAATATCCACTCAAGCAGCTGCTTGCCACAGAGGACTGACAGGAACCTGTAAAATTTTATGCCATAGAGAAGACTTATGAAGAAGGTAAGACCACAGCAGAAAGACAACACAAACATCCATCCTTACCATGGGACAGCAAAAAAAGTCATGGAGGTTAGGGGAGACGATAAACAGGGATTGAATGATGAACAAAGTAAGGTTATAGAAGGTGAGGATTCTGTCATGGCTAGGTGGGCTGAGCATTTCAGTGATGCTCTAAGCAATGTGTTTAGTTCTACTCTCATTGTTTGTAATGATAGATGCATACTGGCCCTATAACACAGTCTGGATGTATTTTTTCTCTTTCTAAACTTAAACTACATACATCACCAGGGGTAGATGAAATTACTACTCAAATGCTTAGAGCTGGGAATGTTTTGGTTACCACATGGAATATTGAAATTTTGAATATCTTTTATGATAAGGCATTGTTCCTAAGGATTTTACCAGAGCTATATTATCTCTATTTTTAAAAAAGGCGATTGCAGTTCTTGTGATAATTATAGGGATATCAGCCTACTTTTTGTTCCGGTAAAGTTCTATGCATGATTGTGCTTAATAGAATTAAGAATTTGGTTGGTGGACGATTGTGTGATGAGCAGTGGAGATGTGTAGATCTGATTTTTTCACTTAGGCAGATTCTTGAGAAATGTATAGAGTTTTGGAAACATTTAGTTACTAGCTTTGTAGATTTCAAAAAGGCTTTTGACTCTGTTGACCATCATAATTTGTGGTTCATCATGAAATTTTATGGCATGCCAAACAAGTTAGTTAACATAATGAAAGCTCTCTATAATAACTCTGGGTCGTGTGTGAGAGTAGGTAAGGCTTGTAGCTATTGGTTTAGCATTACTTCTGGTGTTCGACAAGCACACATTTTGTTTCCTTTTCTCTTTAGTTTGATTATTGATTACGTTATGCGAAATTCATTGCAAGGGAAAGATTTTGGCCTTAAATGGTCCTGAGATACTAAAATTTCTGATTTAGATTATGCTGATTATTTAGCCCTTTTGGCAAATGATGTTGATGAGGTGAACTCTTTCATTTGAGCTACTGATGAGACTGGTAGTAGAGTAGGTTTGGTTATAAACAGAGAGAAAACTAAAGTGATGAAAATTGGTCAGGTAGGCTGTGATTCAGTTAATCTGAATGGTTGCACTCTTGAGCAGGTGTTTCATTATCTTGGGAGCTATGTAACAGATAGTGGTGATGTGTGGCATGAGATTAACAGACAAATAGGGAATGCTGCTGGGACTTTTAAGAATCTATGGAGAGTGGAGAAATAGGCATATACACCTAAAGACTAAAATTAGACTCTATAGTAGTTTGGTTCTTTTATGGTAATAAAAGTTGGACACTTTGTAAACAAGATAACAGGAAACTAGATGCTTTTGATTCTAGATGTTTACACAGTATCTTGGGCATTAGGTGGTTCAACTTTGTAAGTAATGATGAGGTTAGGCAAAGGAGTCAGCAACCTCCTTTGAGCGGCATATTGTGCATAGAGAGACTTCTTTGGTTTTGCCATGTTGCCTGTATGGATAATTATAGAGTAGCAAATAGTGTTATGAACAATGTGCCTAAATGTCTCAGAAAGAGGGGGAGACCTAGGATGTGGTGGGCAGACAATGTCAAACATGACCTTGTTATAATTGGTGTGCAGTGGTCAGATGCAGCTCAGGACAGATATGTTTGAAGAGCTAAATTGCACAGTAGTCCATGGCTGCTTGAGGATGATGGCAAGTGTTTAAAAGTGATATGAATATAATCTTTTGGAATGGAAGACAGGGCACAAGGCCATTACTTCGAATGCTTATGCTAGTGAGCCGTGGATAGGAAGTGACATCTTATCACGTACATTGTAGTTCTTGTTCCCTCTGTATTTCAGTATAAATTCAGGTAAAATATTGATTAATGATTCTACTAGAGATAAGTTTGGGCTCAGTTTTTTGAGCCAAAACCACCTTAACTCTTTCGACAATTGTTGAGCCCAAGCCTGATTTGAGGAAGCAATCTCTTGGATGCATCATAAGACATACATACAGAAATGCATGTTGCTAATCATTATTTTTCTTATAATTAATTATAATTATTTTATGACAAATTAAAGTAGAAATGCTATTTGAAACGAAAAATATTAGGATCAATCATTTGTTTCCATAGATATGAATATGGTTACCATTGCATATACCCTGAAATATTAGCATACATATTTTTTTTTAAATAACAGCACCACAAGATTAAAGATGGCTGATTAAAGTCTTGTATTTGATAAGATATGCAGGAACCTGAGCAAAAATTATTGCATTACTAATGAATGATGGGAGTGAAAAAACTATTTGAGATAATGTTAACAAAAACATGATTTGGAAATTCGATGATGATATTCACTCTAAAAAAGAAAAAAAAATTGTCCATTTTGAATAAAGTCACAAATTTAAAAAAACATCCTGTGTGAAAGAAGCAATCTTTTTGCTGGCAAAGAAGAATATAAATTCAAAAATTTACTGGGGTGTTTCATAGAAAATGAATATTAAATATCAGTCAACAGAAATTTTCAGTTGACAAGTTAATGAAGTTTTAGAGAAGAGTTAGTAGGTAATAAAAAAGAGGGTCTTTCCACAATCACTAACAACTGCAATTAAAAGAGTAAAATTAAATCAGAAGGATTTGAAAAATTAGAATTGAGCACATTTTTGCCTAAATTTAGTATTGCAATATTTTTAAGAACAAAAAGGATATTAATTTTCACATATTTTTTTCAGTTATTAAATAAAAATAAAATAAATAAATACCCCCTCAAGCAGCTGCTTGCCACAGAGGTCTGACAGTAGCCTGTCAGTTTATATGCCATAGTAGAAGGTCTGTGAGGATGGCAGGACCTCAGCAGAAAAACGACACAAACAGCCATGCCTTACCCGGGGCTCGAACCCAGGTCCCGTAGATCAGTAGCCAAGCGCGCTAACCACTCGGCCACGGGACGGCCGCCAGTTATTAGCCATTAATAAACCATTAGACTGGTTTCTTTTACTCACAAACATAAACCAGACTTCAAGCATCTGCATAATCTTGTAGTTTATTAAGTAGGCAGTATACGTGGATGCTGATAAAGTTTTGTAGATGTGGGTGTAATAAGACCTTGTGGAAACTTTTCAAGTGTGGATGCAGATATGACTTTTGCTATCTGTGCAGGGCTCTACCCATCTCCATGTAAACAACTGAAGTTTAAAATGGATGGTCATGATTCCTTCTGGTTTTTATTTTCAGACTTCTTGGACCATGGCAGTTTTCAGCATGCAGCACAGGAAACAGTGGCTTTTCACAAGTGCATGAACCATGTCTGCAGAATATTAGTTATATTATCAAAATTGATCTTAATTGTTAATAATTAATAATTAGTCAGTAGGCATAATACATCGATTAATAATCCATATATTGCATAAATCAACACTCCAATACAAAGGTAATAGGAAAAGAAATTGTTTCCTTCTTTGGTTTTTGAGAAAGTGCATAGATAGCTGATAGGAGTAGCTGCATGGTAAGTGGTGGCTTGCAGCAGCCACAACCAAAGTCCACAACATTTGTACTTTGTTAATGTTTAAAATTTAAAAAATGCAAAAATAAGTGTTCCTTCAAACAGCTGTTTATCACAGAGGTCTGACAGGAACCTTTCAGCCTAATCCATAGAGAAGATTTGCAAGGTAGGCAGGATCTCAACAGAAAATCAATGTAACATCTGTGCCATATCTAGAGCTCATATCCAGGTCCCTTTGATCAGTAGCCAATTAATGAAATTAATCACTAATGATTAATAAAATAATTTATATGTAGATGTCAATAATCAATTCATAATCAATGTTTTGCATGCATTTATACTGAATTGTCATCAAATTCTTTGATGCCATGGTTTTGCCATGTTGCCTGTATGTATGTAATGTCCTGGCACACATACTTGTGTGCCAGGACATTGCTTCCCATCCATTGGATTTGATTCTAGTAGATTCTCTGTCAGCTATTGTTGAATTTTTCACTTTTAGGAACTTATACCTAACTGACCAATATTCCATTGTAATCACAAGGTTGCAAAGTTCAAACAAGAGATTTGAAAACTAAAGTCGCCTGTTGACATCTTTTTTTATGATGAAAAGCTACATGCTGAAAGAGAACTTCTCTGAGGATAACCAATTGCTTCATTGATAAAGGCTGACGAGAAGAGATCAACCTGAGTGGAAAAACCCAAAAACTTGAAACACATTATCTTTATTAATTGTTTTTTGCATGCAGTGGGGAGGAGGGCCAGGAGGGTCTACTGCCTACTTTATAGAAAAAGCAATGCTTTTGCCAAAGAGAAAACTCAACATTGAGATTTATCTCGGAAACATTCCCTGTCCTCATTTAGTAGGGAACACTGATCAGCTTGGGAAAGCTGCCATATATTTGATGGAACATTAAGCTGTGGCTCCATGTGCAGGAGAACCCTACCCTGTGATGTTAAAGAAACACTCAATGGCCTTGATGTGAGGCTACAATCTATTTCCTAACAGCTGTCCAATGGATCCTCTTCCCACAGCCTTTGGGATCTTTGTGACCTGGCCATTTAGCCCATTGTATGCAAAAAGTGCCTCTTAGAGGTAAAACAATCCAACCCACAGGGAAAACTTAAGAAACATGGAATTCATGGAAAATTTGGACTCTTATTCAGTTTATTGGCATTTTAGTAAAACCCTCTTTTCAATGGAGTTCTTAATTTTGGATTTAAAGTTAACTACAGAAGAACTAGTAGCTAAGTTTGCAGAGAGAATCGCAGGACTGCAATTTAATTTTTTTTTGCCCAATCAGATTTAAAGTGACACAAACTTAAAATTATACATCTTTAAATGGGAAACAAAGATCAAGATTTAGTCCAATACAAATTAAAAATAGCTCTGAAATATTGCAAAAATTCTACTCCTCCAAGACAGACAACACCTCATACAAAGTTTGAAAAAACATGCATTACTGGTTTAAAGCCACTTGCAATATTTAACAAATAATGGTCTAACCCAGGGGTGGGCAAATAGCGGCCTGCGGGCCGCATTCGGCCCGCTAAGAATTTTTTGTGGCCCGCCGAGACAGTCAGAAAAATCCGCCTTGATCCGAGATTTCCTTCCCGTGCGCTACCAAAGATTCGTCTTATATTTTCCACTAGGACGGCCACATCAATACACATACGAAGTGTAGATACGAAAACAATTGCCCACCCCTGGTCTAACCCAATTTCAGCTCTTTTATATGACCTAGTGCTCTTGATAGAGCTAACTTAAAATTAGCTGAAATAAGTCTTTCATTGTTGCAATCATATTGTAATGAAAATTTAATACACAATTTCACCATTTTAGAAAAATTTTAAATGTTAAGAGTATAATACAGTTTTCACCATAAGATAAAAGGACTTCATTGGATATTATAAAAATTTGAAATTCTTTTAAAATGGTGAAGTTATATATTAAATTTTTATTCGTTGATGTTAGCATTGTGCTGTCCCAGTTAATTAATCCTAAAAGAACATCACTGATGTCCTCATCTTACTTCTGTTAAGGGCCTGTCTACTAGACAAGGGACAAAATACTGTCGAGATATATGTAATACGAATTTAAATACCTGATTATTTGTAATTTATTAAAATTATGTGATTTGAAAAAGTTGTAAACATAATATTTCTGCAAACTTATTTCTTTAATTCTATGTAAACAACAGGCAATCTGTACATTTAATATTGAGTGATTGTTTCATTAATAATGCTTTAGTGTGAGTGACTTTCTTATTTACATCTATACTGAGTAATATTGGAAAAGTTGCCTTTCCCGATCATACAAGCACCATAAATGACAAGGTTGGGAAGATTTAAAAGCCACAACTAGGGGGAAAATGACTGAGTTGGTGATACACTGATTTCCATAAACTAAAGAAAATCCCTATGTTAAGTCAATGGGAAGCTAATGTCAAAGCTGTTTAACTTCTAAAATAAGTTTTTTTTTTTGTTTTGAAAAATGTGATTGCAGATAAAGATCTCAATCAAATAAATCAATATTCAATTTTCAACAATATTCATTCAGTATTTCATGAGTTATGGAAGTTTGAATATTTAACAATAGCAATGTGCCAGTCTTAAGAAACTTATACAAAATTGAAGAATAGTGAAAGAATTCTTTACACAAAGTTCTAAAATACAAACTTATTTTATTAAACACTGTGATACAATATTTATTACCAGGTTTTAATTAACTTCTGAAGTCAATTTTTGTGGCTGGCATTGTTATCACTAAATATTTAAACTTCCATAACTGATTAAATACTGAATGAATATTGTTGAAATCGAGATATTGATTTATTTGAGATCTTTATCTGCAATCACATTTTTCAAAACAAGAAAACTTATTTTATAAGTTATAGAAAACCTTTACCCATTTTTCCATCTCTTGCAAGACCAGAATGTCCAGTTATACTATGAGTTCGTGTGTGAAAACATTAAAAGAATAATATTGATTAAGAATCCTCAAATTTCAGATACCTGTGGTAAGAAAAGGAGTAACTGGATTTTTATAGGATCTAGGTTTATTGAGAAAGATAGGACCAGTAATACCAAATAGCCCCATAGTTGCAAGCATGGGGAAATGAAACTTTTTTTGCTTTCCTTCTCATAGGTGCTTAAGCTACCATGCTTTAGGCACGCCAGACAACAAATATACCCTTTTGAGCGCCAGCAAGGCATCCCATCTTAGATACATTACTCCAGTTTAAGATTGGCAATGCTCCAATAATCAGGAGATCAGTTTCTTGTCCTCTGATTAATATCATTCATCAGTTGATATAAGAAATTCTATGTATCTATTCACTTATTGGCATATAATCCACAAATGAAAACCATCAAATTATCCCCACCAGAAACTGACCAGTGTAATAGTCTTGTTTAAATATAAAATGACTGTAAAATAAGTTATTAATGACATACAATATAACTGTTACAATATAACTGTTACATACAAAATAACTGTTTTCCAGCAATTTTTTTTTCTTGTAGGGCAAAGACTGTGGATTGCAGAAATTTTTTGTAAGTTTTAACATGATCCTGTGTATTATTCTGTCGATCACTTCCATAATGCCCAAAATACAAGAAGGTAAATATTCATATTTAAGTACTAATTTCAGTCAGTAATTTTGTTCATAAACTAATATTTGATTCAAATTCCTATTTGTGTTTTGCCCATTCATCAGTAATAAATTGCATGTAAAAATCATTAGTAAGAGGAAGGTTTTTTCAAACCTTTATGATTCACTGCTTTTTACATTACTTCACTTTTCAATATATCTTCATAAAACCAACTACAGTGGAAAGTGTTTACTTCAGATATTGTACTCCTATGTATTCCAAACAGTGGGTAATTCAACATTTCTGGGCTGTTCCAAACAGCTAGTAAGAACCTAAAAATTATCTGCCATACATATTCTATTATAACCTTTGGTGGTAAGTAACAACTAATATGGGAGAGTCAAAGCATAGTCCATTAATATTTCAAATGGCTTAGAATGAAGCTTTACACACATCAGTTTTGCCTATAACCACATCATTTGAATATTTTGTTGTACTTTAACCCTTACAGTGTCAGGTTTCTGAAAAAACTCACTGTGGTGGCTGGATTTATTTTAAAGAGTTTTCAGAAAATAAAATAAACAACTTTAGAACCTCACCCTGAAGTAACTAATGAATGGAAATATGTTCTATACCAAAAGAAAGAGCATTTAACCCTCTAGTGTCCACATCATCTGTATACGTTCGGTGAATCAGAATTGAGAGGCCAAGGACGTATGCATCGTTTTTAGTAAACAAAAAAATGGATTTTTTAAAAGTAAAAATTGCTGTTGTATTTATATATATATCTTATAAAAAATATATAATTCAGACTTTGAAAATAATATTTTGTTTTTTAATTTGATGCATATTTTATTATTAAACTACAATATAAATAATTTTATAAAGCCATCTGATTACCATTTCTTAGAAGCACTATACAGTATTGCCAATTTGCTTGTTAATGTTCCTATTTGCTAAAGCAACCTTCTGATTTAAGCTCGCAAGTTTGATTTGAACTGTTATCAACAAATTTTTCCTTAGATTTTCGAAAATCTCCAAAAAATTAACAAAAAAAACCTTCTATTTGTAAAAACTATTGATTTTGGAAGTAATTGCAAAATGCATACCAAAATGCGTTTTTTCTGTTTCACACTCTTTCTTGTCATAAATCTATTTCAGTATTCCCAAGTTATTTTTATCATTTTTCCCAGCATTCTATGCATCTTTCCTGCTTTTAAAATCGAAACTTGTAGTAAACATATCCTTCTTAGAAAATTCTGGTTGCACCTGCATTTGATTAGTTATGCTTCACTGAGGCAAACAAGGTGCAGATGGCTGACACATGCAATCTCCATTGTGTGTGCTATAAGTGTTATTTACAGTTTTGGTCCAGCATATTATCCTTTGTAAAATACCCTTGTAAATGCATTTTTTTTTGTAGATACCCTTTGTAAAGTTAGTTTATTTTCAGAAACTGCCGATCTTTTGGCCAATCGATACGTATTGATTTTTTCATAGTTATGCTACATCGTATGGCCGGCCTACAACTTGTTGCTGTGGATATTTTAACATCACGTTAGGCTATGTGTTAATTTTTATTTTATTATTTATTACTTTTCCAGTAAAACTTTGATCTAGTATCATTTTCTGAAAATAAATGAGGTTAGCTATCTTTCGATCGGTTAGTTAGTTATTTTACGATCAGTTGATTTATCGATCTTTCCGAGTTATGCTAGATCAGAGGCTGGTTTAAGTTGTTGCGGATATTTTATTTAACATCCCATTAGGTTATATGTAACTTTTATTGTTTCTTGTTTTTTTTATAAAAACACTTTGAGCTTGTACCGTTTTCTGAAAATGAATGTTTGGATACAGAAGCAAAATAGACTTCCTTGCTACAGAAATCGGCCATCATGTGAGAGGGCAATTTCGGGAAGGCGTCTTTTCCGCTAAACTCATGTAGGAAGTTTCACAACCCCCCCCCCCCTCCTCTACCTCTAGAAAAATATAATTTTTTTTTAAATTATGAGTTTTTATATTTATATTGAATGAATTTAAAGGCAACCCCCTCTCAGTACCTTGACTGTGGCACACAGACGATATAACGCTGTTTTTTTTTTTGCGTTGGTGCACAAACCTTTTCTGTACTTAGCCAAGATCACCAAACTTCAACACCCAAAGAAAAAATTCATAATGTTTAGCAAAAAAAAGCAGCCAAGGAAGTTTTTTTTATTTCATAACCAGTTCAGAAAATCCCGTGAATGTGAGAAGTCCAAGTCACGTTGTATAACACTGGCTATGTTTAAAATATACAATACTAAAAAGAATCATTAAAACAAATAAAAATCATATTTCAGGTAGAATATTATATTATTCAGGAGGAAATTTCCTTTCAGTAAATATATAATTTAACTATTTTTATTCAGCAGGTTTTCCAAAATGAAGCCTTAATTGTCTAGTGCGATCTTTTTTTTCACCATATCACAATGAAAAAGGCTTATTAAAATCAATATGCTTGCAAATTTGTTTATATTATTTATTTTCATAAAATTCGTTATTAAATTCTGTTTAATTTGGTGCAAACATGACCTATTTCCATTGATTGGTTATTTTTTTTAAGAATTCTAAAATTGGCTTGTTTTATGACAGCACAATTGGCTAAAAACCTGGAATTTTCTCAAAGTAGGGTACCAAGAAAATAATTACAAATGAGAAAAATATTTACTTAAAATCAAAAAAAAATTTGTTATTCAGAAATAACCTTCTATTCATGTGCATTGTAATCATTTCTGTCTATTAGTTTTTTTAAATATATTTTTATTTGTGTTGCCAGATGCATTTTTTTACTACATGACTCTAAAAAATTTCTATTAAAATAAAAGTCTTTTTTGTTAAATACTTTATTTTTAGAAAATCCGGAATTAAATGCTGATTAATTTGGCATACAACATGCCATAATTCCTCCTTTCATTAGTTATTTGGCAAAAAAAGTTCTAAAGTTAAAGTTTTTTTTTTTGGCTGAGCATAGGGAGAAAATAGCTTTGCTTCTGGATGGAAACCTGTCTTTCAGGCTGGACATTGTTGGAAGGGTTAATTATGCTTAATAAAATGGCAAAATTTTGAAGGAAAAAAATGATAAGTTAAATTTTTTAAGCATTTTTGTTTTAAAACATTACAAAACTTTACTATATTTTTTCCACTTTATCTTTAGTAAAATTTCGAAAATATATATATTTCTCCTGTTTTTTCCATATTATTTTAATATAAACAATTCATGATATTTCGATTATTGCTAAATCTTTCATTTATTTCGTTTTTTCTAGATTATTTATTCATTTATTCATATAATGCATAATGCATATTCTTAAACTTTAGACAATTATCAAACTCTAAGCCTAAGTAAAGCAGTGTCATAAAAAACCCTTTTGCTTTAAAAACTAGATGATTTAAATAAGAAATGAAAAATATATCAGAAAAAATGATAAAGAACTATGAAAAAAATATTGATTTAAAAAAAATTGAAAAAATGTTTCAAAGCATTTAAAGTTTAATTGATGCACTGAATTTGAGAATGAGTCACTTTATTACGAAGTTGCATAATTGCTACTAAAAAGTTTAATTCTAAAATTCCTGCAGAAATTTTAGTTAAATATCACAATTTCCTGGCTTTAAATGTAATTAAAAATATTGATAAGTCCTACCATTTAAAAATCACATTCTGAGTGATCCTAATGCTTGTTCTGATTGCTGCCATTATAGATTGCTAGCAGTTTCACTTTCGATCCTTTCTAATTAAATATTTATAATAACAGTATCCATTTTAGAAGATTAAAGTAAATAAAAATGTCTTTAAAAATCAGAAGTCTGCTAAAATATTGATCGATGCCAATGTGCATAGTTCCTGGATGACTCAATTTCTGGTAGTAAAAAAAAATCAATATCCTTACGTTAAAAATTTAGAAATCATTACAACTCTAGTAGAGTTATAAATAGCACAAAATATGAAATGCAACTGATCAATAATCTAAGTACATGACAATAAAGGTACAATAAAGGCATAAACTAAATCGATGCTACTTGATGTTGTTTACAGTGACTGAACATGCTTGTATGTTCACTGTAAACTCGTATAGATTTGTTTTGAAACTTTATCATAAATTTTTTCAAATGGAATCAACAAGTTAAAAATGCATACCAATCAGCCAATACATTAAAACCACTTCTGCATTATGCAAGAAAGTATGCGTGCAGCCAATCAGTGTCATGTGCAAAGGTGGGTTGGGTTGTTTTACCCCCTGAGCAGCACTTTTTTGCACATCATGGGCTAAATGGCCAGGTCACAAGGACCCCGAAGGCTCAGAGAAGATTGGGGGAGGGACCCACTGGAACAGCTGTTAGGAGACAGATGGTACCCTCCCATCATGGCCATCCATTGTGTTCTTTAATGTGCACAGGGTATGGCTCTCCTGCACACGGGGCCACGGCTTAACGTCCCATCCAATGGAAGACGCCTTTTCAAAGCCCATTGGTGTCCCCTACTGACCATGGGCAGGGCAGGGAGTTTTGCAGATATAAATCTCAACGCTGACCCAGCTGGGACTCAAGCCTGATGCACTACCGACTGAGCCACCCCTGCTCCCACATGCCAAGGTCGCGAATGAGATATATATATATGTGTGTGCAATACCTGGTCAGAGCTCTCACAGGCAGCATTTCGTCCTAATGGTCCAAAACAGTTGATGAAAACAGTCGATGATGGTCCGAAACAGATGACTCACCATAAAAGCAAAGGATTTTTCTGAGATCTAGGGAAAAGCAAAGGATTTATCTGATTTCGACAAAGGCCAGATCTTTATGGCAAGATACCTTGGTAAGAGCATCTCCAAAACAGTGATGCTGGTAGGTTGCTCACACTATGCAGTAGTTAGTACCTATCAAAGATGGTCTGAAACAGTTGACACTTCAAGCCATTGACAAGGCATGGGCATGCCTCATTCACAAACCATTGACACACCTCATTGATGCCAGAGGTCAGCATCACCCCAGTCACATAATTTATAGGAACTGCAAAATCTTCTGTTGCAGTCATGGTACCACATAACAAGTAACACCTACCAACAACTCGTGGAATCTATGCCTCATTGGGTGAGAGCTCTTTTGGTGGCGAGAGGAGGACCACATATTAGGTAGGTGGTTTTAATGTTTTGGCTCATCAGTGTATATCATAAATTTAAATGTTATTTTTGATATTTAATTAAAAACAGTTGAAGAAAATTCAGATTTCTATTTGAAAAAACTTTTTTTCACAACCTTGTACTATTGGGAGCAAAATTTCATTCTATTACTAGAATGGGAAAGATGCGAGTAATTTTTTGGGCTGCGACACAGTAAGGGTTAATAATGATTTTAGCATAGTCACTTAATACAGGGTAATAAAAAAAATCATCCAACTCACCATAAACATTTACTTTGCAGGTTAGCGATAAGCATATATAAAATTAAACAGCTACAGACATAAGTTATAATCTGACTTTTCTAACAAAAGAAGAATATAAATGTCCTCATAATAAATGTTTAAATGGGCTTGTTCATGGATGCAGGTACAAGCTCTTTTTACCATACTTGATGCCACTTCGTGAAACACCTGAAGACTGTTGTAATGTTTGTCTTGAGTTCATCTAGTGTTCGAGGATTATTTTGATGCACAACTCCTTTGAGGTAGCAGTCAGAGGAAAAAATCTGCAGGTGACAAATCCAGTGATCTTGGGGGACCATAAGCATTTAGATATTAACACCACCCAAAAACTCCATGCAAAAACTGCATAGTTTCATTCAATGTGTGGCATGCAGGCCAGATCTTGCTGCCCTCAAGGAGTGCAAAAATCTGTGTGATAATGTCTTGGTATACTGCACTATTCACCATTGCCTCAAAGAAAATGGGTCAACTATACAACAATGTGATACCGAACACCACACTCCAATTTTTTTTTTTTTTGAGAGTATGATGGCTGTTGTGAAAAACGGGGATTTTTGAAGGACCAAATCCTCTTGTTTTGACTATTCTTACAGCCACTTGTTTACAATGTTCCTACTTGCACTACAAGTTTCCTGAGGCTTTTGTAGGGGAACTGCTGCAATGCTCTCTTGGTGCCATTCAATTTAGCATCAGTCAACACTGTTGGTCTCCCGGATCATCTTTTGTCAACAACAGATCCCATTTCCTGTAAACGTTTCACTAATCTGGCTAGCATTGACTTCTGAGGGACTGCTGCAGCCAGATATTCCTTGCAAAACTCCGTGGCAACATGGGCATACGATTGACTACCAAAATAATGTTATAAAATGAAAACTTGTTGTGCCTGGGGGAAAAAGACATTTCTTTTCCTCTATGAACAGAGCTCTATTGATGACATCATGTACCTGTCACACTGCAGTCAGCATCTCCAATAGTTTTCAATAGCCTTATGATGCTATCTAGTGGTAGCAAAAACAATTTCAACTATTTCTAAACAATTTACATAAACTTCAACTTTGGGTTGCACTCTGCATTGTATATCTTGAGCATTGCACCACTAATTTGTAATAACACCAAAAAAAATTATATATGTGATTAAATTTACACCACATGGAGGCTATTAGCCAATATAGTCACTCGCTCTCTGGAATTTAATTAATGCAAAATTCTCATAAGTCTGAAAATGTTTTTGGGGTGGGCTCAGGCAGTAGTGTGCCAGACCTGTAATCTGCAGTTCCGTGCATTTCCCAGCAAAACTCCACTCCCTGCTGATGGTCAGTAGGGGACCCAATGGGCTTCGAAGGTCTGCCTTCCCTCAGATGGGATAAGCCATGACCCTGTGTGTGGGAGAACCATATCTATGCACATTAAAGAACATGCTGGTTGGCCTTGATGAGAGGCTATCATGTCTCCCAACAGCTGTCAGTGTGTCCCCTGCCTCATCTTTCTCTGAGCCCTCGAGGTCTTTGTGACCTGGCCATTTAGCCCATTGTGGGGAGAAAAGTGCTGCTTAGAGGTAAAACAACCCAACTAAACATTTTTCATGTACTGTGCATTTGAAAAGTAAAAAAAATATGACTGAGAAAGTATCAGAGGTAGAAAAGATCAGTTCTTAATAAAAATATAGAAAATATAATGTTTATATATTTTTATTGTTAATGTTATCAAAAACTATTTTAAAATTTAATATTCACTGAATAATAATCTTTGTCCATAAATTCAAATATCAGTACAATCTTGTAGAGCACAGACACCTCTATTTCTGACAATTTTTAGTTCTTAACCAGTATTTGAATGGAATTAACCCTTTAATGCCCAGGAAATTTCAGAAAAGGGAAGGAATATATAAGACAAAGGAATAACACTTTTTGAACGAGTCCATTTCAAAATGTCTACTGTTTTGGGCCATTATGGGCATTAAAGGGTTAAATAGACTGCATTATTGTGAAGTCACATAATCTTCATATAAAACTTCTTTCATAATCTTTAAACGTTTGAAGTGTCAATTATATTTTTAACAGCTCAACCAAGATCTGGCCTTCTTCAGTCATCAATAGTGACCTTATATACCTTATACCTTACTTGGTCAGCTATGAATAATTCAGGTAAGAAAGTAACATAATTTCCTTTATAGTGTAAAAAAAAGGTAAAAATGTTTTATGTTTTTGTTTCAAAAAATATAAACACTTTTTTTTTTCAACCCTCCTGAGGAGTGGTCAATTTCACAGGGTCCTAGTGCTGACCATTTATATCTACTGGACTGGTTTATGGATTTGAGCTTGATTGTGGATTCTGAACTTGCTGCACAGTGGGAATCTGTTGAGGGAGAATCTGCCACTGTGTTTTCTGTTTGCTTCTGAGTTGCCATCCCTAAGTGATCAGAGGCACGGAATACTTTATATCAGCTGGTGGATAATCCTGATCAGAGGCCATCACAGGTACCTGAACCTCACTTAGTTAGTTGGGCATCATCAATCCTAAACTGGAGTAATGTGTCTCAGGCAGGCCATATGGCTCTTGAAAAAGTCCACTTGAAAAGGTGGTGCCTGAAGTTCCTACCAGCATCGGTGACTTCAGCCTTTAGCGGAGGAGGAACAGGTCTTTGCCCCATGCCTGCAATCAGGGGGCTGTTTGATATTGTTGGCCCTACTTATCTCAATAAACCTAGTTTCTTTAAAAATCCTACTAATCATTTTCTCTCTGCAGGAACGTGGAACATGATGACATTACATAGAGATTATTCTCTTGATGTCCTCTAGGGGGCGGGGGTGGCTCAGTCGGTAGTGCGCCAGGCTCGTAATCTGTAGTTCCCAGGTTCGAGTCCCAGCTGGGTCAGCGTTGAGATTTATCTCCGCAAAATTCCCCGCCCTGCCCATGGTCAGTAGGGGACACCGATGGGCTTGGAAAGGCCGCCGTCCGTCGGATGGGACGTTAAGCCGTGGCCCCGTGTGCGGGAGAGCCATACCCTGTGCACGTTAAAGAACACGCTGGATGGCCTTGATGGGAGGCTACCATCTGTTTCCCAACAGCTGTTCCAGTGGGTTCCCTCCCCCAACCTTCTCTGAGACTTCGGGATCCTTGTGACCTGGCCATTTAGCCCTTGGTGTGCAAAAAAGTGCCACTCAGAGGTAAAGCAACCCAACAATTTGACGTCCTCGAGCAGGAATTCCAGCATTATAACCTAGATATTATGAGCTTACAAGAGACCGATGGACAGGTACTTAAAAATAACTTTAAATTTCTCTTTTCAGGGAGGCAGGATGGAAAGCATCTGCAAGGTGTAGGTTTGCTTCTCAGCAGACAAGCCAGTGATGTTCTTTTAGGATATGACTGCATTAATAAAATATTTCGTACAGCAAAATTTAAAACAAAAATTAAAGATTTGAATGTCATCTGTTGTTGTGCCCCCACAGTAGACTCTGATGAAAACGAGAAGAATACGTTTTACAGCCAGCTTCAGGATAGTTTGAATTCTGTGAAGATAGATATTTCTCTTGTGTTAGGTGACTTCAATGCTAAAGTTGGTACTGACTCTGACCTTTGGGCAGGAGTTTTAGGTCCCTTTGGCATTGGTAGTTCCAATGGTATTATATTTTATTTTATATATATATTTTATATTTATTATATATATATATATGTTGTTTATATAGATTATATTTATTTTTTAAATAAAAGAAATAACTTTTTTTAAAGTTATTTTTATTTAATCCTGAAAATTTACAAATCAAAGCTAATAATAAAACTATTCCTTGATAATTTATGTTTTTGAATGTTGGACAAAATGCTGAAAAAGAAAAAGTATTACATTGTTGTAGCAACCATTATGCAGTTTAATTTGCATTGTGGATATTTAGTTCTCTTTTTGATATAAAGTTTCAGAGTCAAATTATTAATCAAGAATTTTTTAACCATTGGCATCACTTCTAATAATTTTGAATGGATTTTTTTTTTTAATTTTTACTCTAAAAATTGGAATGTTATTTTTGTTTGGGGGTCATTCAAGTATTTCAAGAAGTATATACTTTAATGTTTGCATTACATTTTGCTGTACTTTTGGTTTTAAAATTGTTTCAGTAGTTTTCAATTAATTCTTATCACTCATATAAGTAAATATTAAATTTTGAAGTAATTCTTGTGAATTTACTGTGACAAAGCAAGTTAGCATTCAGTTTTGTTTTGGGAAGTTGGTTTGATTTCCTCTTTCATGAGTTATTTATAAAGCAATTGGATACCTTAAGGAAAGGTGAGATATATTTTAATTGTGTTAAAGTTAATATTTATTGGTTTTTAAATATATGATGCAATTTTTAGATAACATTTTAACTGTAATTTTGAAATAAAATTTTTCTCATAATCCTATGCAAACTTAATCCAGAATCAGTTTTGATTGTAACTTTGAATGCTTCAGCAAACTTTATGTGCTGTAGAATATCTTTTTCTCTTCTTTAGCTCTTTTCACACGCAGTAATTCCCTGATAAAGATAGTTCATTTAGATGACCTTTTCATAGCATCTTTTAATAGATTATATCCCAGGGGCTGTTGTAGTGTACACTCCAATCTATATAGATGTTGGCAGCAAGTACTCAGCATGCTCTTATTCCTGGCAATCTTGTACTTAGCAGTTTTTTCATGCATTGACACATGCACTCTCCTTCCAAGAATCGCACTGATCTCAAGTCTGCTCAACACCATATTAGTTTTGCAAAAACTGTTTAGTGCATTCTTTAAATTGAATTCTTACTTGCCTAAAATATTCATCCATCTGCAGTGGATAATCCTGAAAAGATTCCAGGGAACAGCTTAACTATGGGTTTCTACCCTTGCCCAAATATTTCTGTAAGAGCAGTGAGTACTGTGAATATTCACTGTCATCTGTATCTACATCGTTTGAAAGCCTTATTCCTGATCCAGACAGCTCTTATCCATGTTTGAGGACACCAGTACTCAAAACAGTGATTTTGATGGCACTGGACATCATATCAATAACTCAAACATCTTTTCCCTTCTAAATATTTTTTGCAAATAGGTCCCTAATTTTAAAGTAAGATTTCACACGCACCATTTTTTTTAAAAGGGACGGCACTCCTCTACACAAAGGACAGAGATATCTAGAAGCTCTATCACTCTTGATCTTGTTTTTCATACAACATACATAAACATACGTGAACACACAACCATACCATCCCAGGACTCAAACCCAGCAGCTGCAGTGCCACCACGAGTTAATGCAATAACACTGCGCCACAGAGAGAGTATTACATTTAAAGTATAGTTGTTTTTGTTTTTTTAAAGCTTATTTTTACCATTTATTATTTATGTTTAATATAGGTAAAACAAAGAATTGTTTTCCCTGAAATTTTTATTTTCTAATATGAACCAAAAGCATTTTCATTAATTTTTGAGGCAAATTTGGCTTGTTTAGCACAAATTCACTTAACTAGTTTGTTTTTAAAAAAAAAATACAGGTTAACAATACCATACAGGGGATTGTTGTATATTTATATATGATCTTAATTATCTTGTGATTATATGATCTTAATTATCTTGTACATAAAAAAAGTCTTTAAAGTTAAATCTACTGTAGCATTCACTAAATATCATACACAACTACATAAAGTGCACATGATTAAAGAATAATGAAGAATTTAAGTATTGGGTCACAAGGACCTCAATTTAAATAATATTCTTGCAATATTAAAAAAATTCTATTGAGTAATAAAGTTATTTAAGGAAAACAATTAAATTATATTTAAAAAATTTACTGGAGTTAAAAAAAACTTATTAAGAGAAAAGGTGAAAATTTTCATTTCCTTCATTATCTAGGGTGGGGGTGGCTCAGTTGGTAGCGTGCCAGGTTTTTACTTTGTAGTTTCTAGGTTTGAGTCCCAGCTGATCAATGTGGAGATTTATTTCTGCAAAACTCCCACCCTGCCCATGGTCAGTATGTGACACCAATGGGCTTGGAAAGGCTGCCATCCGTTAGATGGGACATTAAGCTGTGGCCCTGTATGTGGGAGAGCCATACCCTGTGCACATTTAAAGAACACGTTGGATGGCCTTGATGAGAGGCTACCATCTGTCTCCCAACAGCTGTTCCAGTGGGTTCCCTTCCCCAACCTTCTCTGAGCCCTTGAGGTTCTCGTGACCTGCTATTTAACCCATTGTATGCAAAAAAGTGCCACTCAGAGGTAAAACATCCCAATGCCCAAGATACTGCATAAACATCTAGAATCAATAGGCATCAATTTTTATGTTATCTTGCTTAAAAAGCTCCAGGTTTTACTAATATAACTAACTCTAGAAAGAACTAAACTATTATACACCCTAATTTTAGTTTTTAAATGTATGCCTATTTTTCCACACTCAAAGAGTCAGAATTCCCTATTCTTCTCTTTATCTCATGCACACATCACAGGTATTCATTAAACAGCTCCCAATATAATTAAACTGAGACACTTGCTCAAGAGTGCAACCATTCAAATCCCAGCTGAAACATCATTTGTCTGATCAATTTTCATCACCTTTTTTTTTCTGTTTATCACCAAGCATATTTTATTACCTCTCATCAACAGTCCTAATGAAAGAAATCATCTCAGCATCATTAGTAAACAGGACTACATCATCCACATAATATAAATTGGAAGTTTTTAAAACTCCAGACCATTTAAGGCCAAAATCTTGCAAAGAATTCTGAATGACATAATCGATAACAAAACTAAAGAATAAAGGAGACAAAATATACCCTTGTCTAAGTCTATTAGCAATGCTAACCCAATCAAGCTGTACTAACTCTCACATACAATTCACTGTAATTATAGAGAGCTTTCATTATGCTAACTAATTTGTCAAGTATTCCATATCATATGGCAATCAACTATGAATTATGTCAATCAACAGAGTCAAAAGTCATTTTGAAATCAATAAGGCTAGTAACCAAACGTTTCTGAAACTAAACATTTCTCAGCAATCTGCCAAAGTGAAAATATTTGATCAATACATCCCCTACCACTTCTGAAACAACACTGTTCTTTATGCAGTTTATCCATCAACCAAATTCTTAATTCTATTAAGTACAATAATGCAAAGAACTTTACCTGGAACAGAGAGTAGACTGATTTCCTGATAATTATCACAAGAACTGCAATCATCCCTTTTAGAAGTATGGATAATAATAGCCCTAGTAAAATCCTTTATCATAAAAAAAACATTCAAAATTTCAGTCAGACTTGTAACAACATAAATGTTTGCTAACTCTAAGCATTTCAGTAAATAATTTCATATACCCTGGGGATTTATGCAGTATTAATTTAGAGATACCCAAGTAACTCCAGAATGTGATAAGGACCAACATTAAAGCCAATAATGCATCTATCCTCATTACAAACAATGGGAGTAGAACTAACCGTGTTGTTTAGAACATCTCTGAAATGCTCAGCCACCTGGCCATTACAGAATCCTCACCTTCAACCATCTTACCATGTTTATCCCTCAGTCCCTGTGTACTTGTCTATTTCTTCCCACACAAAAGATCAACTATATGGTACAACTCCCTGTTCATATGCTGTCTAGCTGCTTCCACTGCTTTCGCAGCCAGGCTGTCATGCCAGAGATTCTTATCAGCTGTTAACCCATCCTTTGCACCTTTATTAAGCTCTTGTAATGCCATGTTGATTTAAGTTATTCTGCAATTCCTTCCTTCAGAAATCAGCTCTAATGCCTTATCACTGAAATAATCTTGTCTCCTCGGTTTCTTTTTACCCAAAACAGTACTGTTACTTTCAAGAAATATCTGTTTAAACTGATCCCATGATTGTCTTAATGACTAAATAGCCTATCATGTTTTGTTTTAGATATATCTGGATATTTCAGAAGCAGTTACATACCCCAGAAAATCTAATGGGGAAAGTGATTGATAAGTGCCACATATTTTTATTTTGGGTACTATTTTGATTTTCAAAAAATAGGCAACATCCAGATTTTCAGGAAGTTTTTATGTGTGTGTATTGGGGAGGTGGACAGATATAGCCATATAGGCCTTTTAACTCTCTTGTAGATACCACTCTGTCAGTTTGAATATCCATGTTCATGCAAAGAATATATTTTTTTATCTGTAGCAATACTTCTTGTGGATTTACATGAGAAAAGTTTAATAATTGTTAAAGCCATCAAACTTCTGATCAAGAAATCCTAACAAAGACAGTTGGACATTGTTATTGAAGCATTATGGATACATATTTGCAATTAGAGATTGGTTAAAATAACTAATTATCAGCTGTTAGTCTTTAATATGTAAAAGTAACTTTTGAGTGTAGGTCAATGCAAGAAAGAATGGAAGTGAAATATTATGAAGAGAAGAAATGATGGGCATATTCAGAAAAACTGAAAGGCAGTGAACCTGATATTAGATTAAGTGTTGAATGTGAATGCTTATTAGGTAAAAAAAAAAGGTTTAATAGTGTATAATTAGTTCAGATTATTAACAAAGAGAATATTTTGTTTTGTTTTTGGTTTAAGCAAATTAATTTGCAAATAACAATATTTTAAAGTAAATTTTACAGTTAGCTACATTCTGTTTGTTTTAGAATCAACATGCAAGCCTGATATCTTGGGCAAAAATAGTACTTTTGATGCACAAAGTATTATTGGACTGATTATTTGGTTCATTTGCGTTTTGTATTCCAGGTAGGTTTTATGTTGAAAAATCACATAAACTAAAAATCCTTTATAAATAAATAATTTTCTTTTACAATATGTTATATTTTATCTGGTTTTATTTTTTTTTAATTACCCCTCAAACAACTACTTGCCACAGAGGTCTGATAGGAGCCTGTCAGTATAATTTGCCATATAGAAGAATGGTAAGGAAGGTGAGACCATAGTAGAAACACAATACTAGAAAAAAACATTGAAGTTTATCTGGAGTTGAAACCAATCCCCTTTGGCCCTAGCCAAGCATACTAATAATTCTACCACTGGAATAGTGACAAAGTGATTGTGTTTGACTACAGGTCAAACAAAATGTAATTCATTAACTTAAACTCAATATAAGTGAGCAAATATTAGTTATATATTGTTATTACATGAAACCTATTTTATATGAATGATGCCATTATTCATATAAATCAAACTAACTGATGATGTTTAAGGGTTAAAACTTCTTTTATTGCATTTTGTTTGATTTATAAGATATTGTACCTTTGCATCTATTATACATCTCATGTAGATTAACATCACATTTTCAGAGAGTGATTGATTATCACTTATGGAGGTGTGTCTTCTGAACATTCCATTTTTGTGTAAAACTCTTCTTTCAGAACACTCCTTTGAACATTAACAACTGTATTCAGGATATAATCAAACATGTTCCGCTTTATATCCTCAGTATACAAAACCTGATTTACATTTCACATAACCCTAGGCAACAAAGTGAAAGTGGTATAATGGGTCCTTATGCATGGTATTTTTTTAAGTCATATAAAAAATATTAATTTTTTTTGCTTTTACAACTATGAAGGGGATAGTGTAATCAAATGAATGTGAGAATTATAGTGATAAGTAATACAGTTTTGTTACTATGTAGTAAAATGCAAATTGTTATGCATAGCATAAAACTAGTAATATTTAACGTGGCCTGGGTTCAATTCCCAGATAAGGCATGGATGTTTTTGTTATTTTTCTGCTGAGATCCTGCCATCCTCACAGATATTCTGCTATGGCATATAAATGAACAGGCTCCTGTCGGACCTCTGTGGAAATCAACTGTTTGAAGAGGATATTTTTTTTAGTAAGAGTTAAGAATTATTCATTTGAAATTTATGTATTTTACTTCCTCACTTTTGTTGCTCTGAAAATGAACAAATGCATGATCTTATCAAATTTTTGGGATAACTTCATGTTGTGCAAATGGAAAACTATATTCAGAGCTCCCCAACTGTGAATTAAACGTTTTGGAGCAAATTGTTGCAAGAAATGGGAAATCTGAAACTTCTGCAATATAGTATTTCTGTGAAAAGCATATTTTCAAAGTTGGGGAGTTTTCAATATTGCTTTACATTCACATAGCATGGAAGTATCTCAGTATATTTTAAAATATACTGTATAATCTTGCAATCCAAAATCTTTTTAAATTGGTTTCCAATTGTCTGGAAAGAGAAAGTACTTTGAAAAGAGTAGCTACTGTCCATGAATCTTGCAATTAAAATTAAAAAAAAACATAATTTTGATGTTATTTTAGTTAACAAACTGTAGCATTTAAATGATGACGCCCCTATTATGTTGGCCCCCCTAGGCTAGTGGCTAATGGGAAATCCAGGCCTATCTGTGTAAAATAGACTTTTCTGAAATAGCCTTTTGTTAAATTTTATATGAAAATTCATATTAAAAGCACAATGACAAGTTGTTACATTTGATTGTTACACATAATCATTGTAAATACACCTAAAGTCATGCTTTAAACTTTCATAATTACTCTCAACCGAATCTCATTTTCACGAGATGAGACAGTTATCAACTAATAAATCGGCACTCTAGCGTTGATTTAAATTTTAGAGAAAAAATTGTTTTGAGCCAGGTGGGATATGAACCCATGACCTCCTGATAACATGTCAGGTGCTCTGGACCACTGAACTACCGGCTGGCAATCAAAATCTCCTCTAATTTGCACTATGAACATTCCTTTTATGTTTCATATAGGTGCAATTCAGGCAATTTTAGCCACAAGAGGCATTTATATTTGCCAATAGATCGTGGGTTCGTACCCCACCCAACTCAAGACAATTTTTCCTCTAAAATTTAAGTCGACGCTACAGTGCTGATTTATTAGTTGATATGGAATACATCGAGCTTATTTCATTGTGTATTATCTGCATACTCGCAAATATAAATGCCGCTTGTGACCAAAATTGCCTGAATTGCGCCTAATGAAACATAAAAGGAATGTTCATAGCGCTAATTAGAGGAGATCTTGATCGGCGGCCGGTAGCTCAGTGGTCCAGAGCACCTGACATGTTATCAGGAGGTTGTGGGTTCATATCCCACCCGGCTCAAGACAATTTTTCCTCTAAAATTTAAATCAATGCTAGAGTGCTGACTTATTAGTTGATATGGAATACATCGAGCTTATTTCATTGTTTAAGAGACAGTTACTTATGGTACTCTTATGGTATCTTATGGTTATTTTATAATTACTAAAGTGAGAAGAGAGATATTTTACCGTTTGTTTCTTCCAAGTAGCTGTTAAAGTCCTTGGATAGAAGTTTCATGTTATTTCTTCTAAGTTGATGTTAGATAGCTCAGAAGTATTACAGGCTGATGCACTCCAAAAACTTTATATATATATAAGACTTACTGTTGATGGTCACTGTGGTCTTTCCTCATTTTGAGTCTGTCAGTCCTGATTGCATGTACTTCATTGATGACTTAGTGCTGCTTTTCACTTTGCACTCATTTATGTATCTCTCCTTCTACTATTCAAACATCAAATTGCTGTTACTTAACTCTTTGACACACCCAAAACATAACAAACTCAAATATGAACTACCCCCTTATTAAAAAAGTTTACATCAAAATTGAGCAAAGGAGAACATATGACCACTGCAACACTTGTTTCACTCAGACATTGTCTCTAACACTGCTTATTACATAATTTGTCCCAGTGAAGATGTACTGGTTAGGAACATCAGTTTTCATTACTATCATCCCATGGCCCCTGCAATGCAGAGGAAAGGAAATTCAAGTAAGCTCCCAAAATCCCAAGTTACTAAAACTAAATGGCTCCTATATGTCACTAATGTGAGTTCCATTTCTTTACCTTAAATTTCTGTTTTTGTTTTTAATTTTTTAATAAAATGAATGGGAATAAAGCCAGTGGAGTTATTACATCTGTGTTCTCATATATAAAGGATTATTACAATTTTCAAGGGGAAAATGATCTCAGTGCTGGGATGTTTAAAAATTAACAAGGAGCAATGGGTGTACTATTATTGAAAAAGATTGCAAACCACTTTTCAAAAGTAATCAAAGTGTTTTTAATAAGCTTATGTGTGTACTCATTGTTTATACTTGTAATCATGACATTGTGAAATAATAGTTTAACAATATACACTGGATTCCATAAATTAAGGAAAATCCCTATGTTGAGTCAATGGAAAGCTGACATCAAAGCTCTATAACTTCTAAAATAAGTTTTTTCGTTTTGCAAAATGTGATTGCAGATAAAGATCTCAATCAAATAAATCAATACCTCGAATTTCAACAATATTCATTCAGTACTTAATGAGTTATGGAAGTTTGAATATTTAGCGATAACATGCCAGCCACAAAAATTTACTTCAGAAGTATTGAATTAAACTATTTAATAAAATAAGTTTGTATTTTAGAACTTTGTGTAAAGAATTCTTTCAATATTCTTCAGTTTTGTATAAGGTTCTTAAGACTGGCATTGCTGTTGTTAAATATTCAAACTTCCATAACTCATTAAATACTGAACGAATGTTGTTCAAAATAGAGATATTGATATTTGATTGAGATCTTTATCTGCTATCACATATTTCAAAACAAGAAAACATTTTAGAAGTTATAGAGCTTTGATGTTAGCTTCCCATTAAAGGGATTTTATTTAATTTAGGGAAACTGGTGTACTAAAACAATTTAAATTAAAGAGTGTGATAAAAGGAGAATTTAATCTGTTGTCTTGCAGTATTCGAACAGCAAGTAATTCACAAGTTGGAAAGTTGACCATGTCTGAGAAAATACTTGTGAAAGATGACAATACTGGTAAGTGACTATGGATAAATTGCCAATTTTTGTTTTATAATTGTTGTATTGTTCAATTACTTTTTTTTTCTTAGTATAAATAATCTTTAAAATTACTTGTTTTTAATATAAATAGCCAATTTTTTGTTTAATTTCAATTTTCTCAAAAAATTTTTAAATTCTCTTAGTTTTTGTCATGTGTAAATATGAGCAGTGTTGAAACTTGATTTTTTTTTATCTTGTTTAACAGCCATAAAGAATAACAAATTCTGTAACTTTATTATAGTAATAATATGAATTAAACTAACACTTATTGCAAACACTGCAACATACATAAGTACACATTGATTTCACCAAATTGGCTGCATAAGAATATGATTGATTATATATTAATTAACAACAAATGGGCTAGTTCTGTTAGTAATACCAGATCATATAGAGGAGCTGAAATTGGATCTGACCATTACCTTGTTAAGAGTGTCTTGCAACTTAAACTTAAGAAGTGTTCTGCTAAGGTTAAAAAATTACCTTTAATATTGAAGCTCTGAAAGACCCAGTTATTAGCTAAAGCTTACCATGATAGATTACTTAGTCATTATGACAGTCATGGTTTGCTTACTACTGAAGTTGAGAAAGAATGGGACCATTTTAAACAGGCTTTTTTTGGAAACTAACAGTACTCTTTTAGGTAAAAAGGAGCAGAGGAGACAGAATTATTTAAGTGATAATGCACTTGAGCTTGTTTCAGAAAGAAAGAACTGTAGGAATGTCTTTAATCAAGACCCTACTACTCTTAATAGAAAGCATTACAGAGAGCTTAATAAATGTGTAAACGATCAGTTAGCTGCTGATAAGAAACTTTGGCTTGGCTGATAAAGCTGAGAAAGTAGTTAGACAGCAAAATAGCAGAGAGTTGCACATGATAGTTAATGTTTTGTGGTAGAAAACGGACAGGTATACAGGGATTGAAGGATAAACAAGGTAAGGTTATAAAAGGTGAGGATTCATGGCTAGGTGGGCTTTTGTGGTTAGTTCTACTCCCATTGTTTGTAATGATGATAGATGCATTACTGGCTTTAATGTTGGCCTATAATATAATCTGAAGTTATTTTGGCTATTTCTAAACTTAAACTACATAAATCCCCAGGAGTAGATAAAAATTACTATGGAAATGCTTAGAGCTGGAAATGTTTCTGTTACCACTTGGATGACTGAAATTTTGAATATCTTTTATGATAAAGGCATGGTTCCTAAGGATTTTACCAGAGCTATTATTATCCCTATTTTCAAAAAAGGTGATCACAGTTCTTGTGATAACTATAGGGGTATCAGTCTACTCTCTGTTCCAGGGAAAGTTCTATGCATGATTGTGCTTAATAGAATAAGAATCTGGTTGACAGACAATTGCATGATGAGCAATGTGGATTCAGAAGTGGTAGGGGATGTGTGGATCAGAAATTTCCACTTAGGCAGATTCTTGAGAATTGTTTAGAGTTTCAGAAACCTTTGGTTGCTAGCTTTGTTTATTTCAAAAAGGATTTCGACTCTGTTGATCATCATAATTTGTGGTTGATTGAGAGATTGCATACCAAGTTAGTTAACATAATGAAACACAATAACAACAACAACAAGACAAGTTAGTTAACATAATGAAAGCTTTCTATAATAACACTGAATCATGTTTGAGATTTGGTAAGGCTTGTAGTAATTGGTTTAGCATTGCTTCTGGTGTTCAATAAGGGTGCAATTTGTTTCCTTTTTTCTTTACTTTGGTTATTGATTATGTTATGCAAAATTCACTGCAAGGGAAAGATTTTGGCCTGAAATGGGCTGGAGATACAAAAATTTCTGATTTAGATTATGCTAATGATTTAGCCCTTTTGGCAAATGATGTTGATGAGATGAACTCTTTCATTCGAGCTGTTGATGAGACTGATAGTAGAGTAGGTTTGGTTATAAACAGAGAGAAAACTAAAGTGATGAAAATTGGTCAGGCAGGCTGTGATTCAGTTAATCTGAATGGTTGCAGTCTTGAGCAGGTGTCACAGTTTAATTATCTTAGGAGTTATGTAACAGATAATGGTGATGTGCAGCATGTGATTAACAGACAAATAGGGATTGCTGCTGAGACTTTTATGAATCTATAGTGTGTGGAGAAATAGGCGTATACACCTAAAGACTAAAATTAGACTGTATAATAATTTGGTTCTTTCTAGAGTTAGTTATGGTAGTGAAACTTGGACACTTTGTAAACAAGATAAAAGGAAACTAGATGCTTTTGATTCTAGATGCTTATGCAGTATCTTGGGCATTAGGTGGTTCAACTTTGTAATTAATGATGAGGTTAGGCAAAGGAGTTGGCAACCTCCTTTAAGCAACATTGTGTAGAGAGAGACTCCTTTGGTTTGGCAATGTTATCCGTATGGATAATTATAGATTGGTGAATAGGGTTACGAATAGTGTGCCTAAAGGTCTCAGAAAGAGGGGGAGACCTAGGATGCGGTGGGCAAAAAATGTCAAACAGGACCTTGTTAGAATTCATATGCAGTGGCCATATGCAGCAGATGTAGCTCAGGACAGATATTCTTGGAGAACTAAATTGCACGGTCTGGTTGAACCTTTGTAGCCCATTGCTGCTTGAGGATGGTGATGATGATAAATTAAACTGTTGAGCAATTCTTGATCAGAACATAATAGTGATAAATTATTCCAAATCAAGTTAGACGTCAAATTGTGGCAGTTATGGATGCTAGCAGCTACGGGTAATGAAGAAAAAAAATGGAAACAGCAAATGTAAAACCACTAATGTGGTGTTGCAAAGTCCAGCACAGGCCTACACATGTCATGGCATAGAGTCTACTTGTGTCTGAAAGTCAGCAGGAGGGATATGATACCATTCGTCCACAAGAAACATGATCAATTCCTGCCTGAGATGTTGTTCTAGAAGTTCCCATAGATTTTCCAGTGTGTTGAGATGTGGTGACTGCAGTGGCCATGGTATGTGAAAAAGTTCAGTCTCATGATACTCAAACAAAGCTCCCATTCACAGATCACAATCTGTGGATGGAAGCTTTGTCATTCTGAAAGAATTGGTAGCGCGCCAGGCTCATAATCTGTAGTTCCCAGGTTCGAGTCCCAGCTGGGTCAGTATTGAGATTTATCTCCGCAAAATTCTCTGCTCTGCCCACGGTCAGTAGGGGGACACCGATTGGCTTGGAAAGGCCGCCGTCCGTCAGATGGAATGTTAAGCCGTGACCCCATGTGCAGGAGAGCCATACCCTGTGCATGTTAAAGAACACGCTGGATGGCCTTGACAGGAGGCTACCATCTGTCTCCCAACAGCTGTTCCAGTGGGTCCCTTCCCCCAACCTTCTCTGAGCCTTTGGGGTCCTTGTGACCTGGTCATTTAGCCCATGGTGTGCAAAAAAGTGCCGCTCAGAGGTAAAACAACCCAAATTCTGAAAGACATCTCTCTCTTCATGCTGTAACACTTAAAAGTATTTTAATTACTTTGCTGGTTAGCTGGAAATTCAGGCACCAGGCATGCCAAGAAATTAAACAAGGGTCCTATGTTTTAAAGGGCATCCGACAAAAAAAAACAACTTAAAGTTAGAGATTGTGCAATTAAAATTAAATCAAAAATTTTAAGAAAACTGCTCAAGAGAAAAATAACAATGTCAAAATCAAATTTCATAAAATAAACGAAGTTTATTGAATTCTAGATTTGTCAATAAATATGTTGCCCCAAAAAAGTGACTGCAAGTTGCTCACCTCCATGCTTCCAACTAAACACACCACCAATGAATTAACTCATTTCTCCTCCGCTCCTATGCTTCATTCTAACAGTAAAGGAGTAGGGATGGCTTAGTCTCTGTCTCTAGTGCACCAGGCTCATAATCTGCAGTTCCTGGGTTCAAGTCCCAGCTGGGCCAGTGTTGAGATTTATCTCTGCAAAACTCCCTGCCCATGGTCAATAGGGAACACTAATGGTCTTAGAAAGGCCATCCTCTGTCGGATAGGACATTTAGCCGCAGCTCCATACACGGGAGATCCTACCCTGTGCATGTTAAAGAACATGCTGGATGGCCTTGATGCGAAGCTCCCATCTGTCTCCCAACAGCTGTTCCAGTGAGTCTCCTTCCCCAACCCTTCTCTGAGCCCTCATGGTCCTTGTGACCTTGCCGTTTAGTCCATTGTGTGCAAAAAAGTGCTGCTCAGAGGTAAAACAACCCAATCCCAACAATAATCCTCTAACAAAACTATCTGTCATGACTCTCATCACTTTGTCACACCTGACAGGCTAATTTTATATGTTGATGGGCACTTAAGATGATTTAAATGGTCATGTCCTTGCTCAGCACATTTAGAGGCTGTCAATAAAAATGAAGTTGTGCAATGCTATGGGTGGATAGAATTGATGATTCAAAGTGAACCATCACAATATAGGAAATGCTGTACCAGTGGATGAAGATGATCACTCAAGACTGTCAAATAGTGATTGACAGTAATCTTGCCTTCTAACGGAATGAGTGCACCCAAACCATGTCACAAGAAAACTGCCTACACCATTACAGAACTGCCAGAACCCTTAACAGTAGGAATTGAGCAATCAGATTTTTAAGCTTCCTTCGGTAGGTGAAACACTGCACATGTCCATTTGTCAGAAACAAAGTGTGGGATGATTCGTCAGACCATATTGCATTCCTTCACTGCTCAAGTCTCCAATGCTTGTCTTTTTGTACTATTGGAGATGATGATGTGTATTGACAGGTGTAATGAGTGGCTTGTGAAGTGCAACTGAAGTGTGATATTCCACTCTGTGTCGTTCTTGGCATACTGATTTTGATGAAACTGGCTCTTCCATCCTACGTTAAGATCCATGCATATCTGATCAATTGCAACTTTCCAGTTTCACTTTGCATATCACACTAATGCTTCAAGTTCTTGATTTTGGAATGTGTGCTTTCACCTACTGTTGCCTTTTGCATATGATGTCTTCTCTTTAGATTCCCATGCAGACATGACCTTGTAAACTGTTATTCATGAAACATTAGTGAATTCAGCTGTCTTAGTGAATGAAGCTCTTGTCAAACACATTCCAACAATCATGCCCCTTTCGAAATCACTCAGGTCTTCTCTCATTGACATGGGACCAATCATCATCGTCTGTCCTTAGCTACATCTGCTAATAATGTCCTATTATACATTGTCTGCCCACTTCATCCTAGGACACCCCCTCTTTCTGCAGCCTTTAGGCATACTGTTCATAACCCTATTCGCTAAGCTATAGTTATGCATACGGGCAACATGGCCAAACCAATGGAGTCTTTGTTCAAAGGAGGTTGCCGACTCCTTTCCCTAACCTTGTCATTACTTACAAAGTCAAACCACTAATGTCCAAGATAATGCATAAGCATCTAGAATCAAAATAATCAAGCTTCCTGTTGTTTACAAAGGATCCACATTTCACTACCATAACTAACTCTAAAACAAACCTAACTATCATATGGTCTAATTTTTTGTCTTGTATACACCTATTTCTCTTCACTCTCCATAGATTCTTAAATGTCTCGTCGGCAATCCCTATTCATCTGTTTATCTCATGTCACTTATCACCAGTATTTATTTCATAAACTCCCAAGATAATTAAACTGAGACACCCGCTCAAGACTGCAACCATTCATATTAACTGAACCACAGCCTGCCTGACCTATTTTCATCACTTTAGGTTTCTCTCTGTTTATCATCAAACCTACTCTACTACCAGTCTCATCAATATCATTTACTGAAAGGGCAAAATCATCAGCATAACTAAATTAGAAATTTTCAGATCTCTATCCCAAACTATGGCTTGGGTGTAACATCATTACAGTTGTGGCGGAGACCAAGTTTCTTGATCTCATCTTCAATTGGAAATTGACCTTTTTACCACACATAGGCCATCTCAGGTCCAAGTGCACGCGGGCATTGAACATCATCTAGGTCCTCTCTTCTTTCTCCTGGAGAGATGACCGATGTGCTCTGTCTGTACCGTGCCCTTGTCCAGTTGAAACTGGACTATGGATCCCAGGTGTATGACTCTACCCGGGATTTGGTGGTGAAGGGCTGGATGCCCTCCATCATCAGGTCCTCTGTGTTTGCACTGGAGCCTTCCACACCTGGTCCAGAGTTTTTATGTTGAGACCGACAAACCATCTTTATCTCTTCGCCATCAGCAATTATCCCTGCAATAGGCATCTGAATTGCGATCCCTGCCTGACCATCCCACTTGGGACTGCATTTTCAGTCCAAAGTGGGAAATGCTTTACGTTAATCGGCCGACTTCCATTCATCCTTTTGGTTTGAGGGTATGGGCTACCTCAGAGACATCAACACCAGTCTCTATAGCATTGCACAGTTGACAGTCGAGTCACTCCCACCCTGGCTTGCTGTTTCCCTTTCGTGTGATTTTTCCCTGTGCAAGACTGGGAAAGCCTTTACACTGGACTGTGTGTACCTACAACTCTTTGCCAGCCATCGTGCTGAGTACCCGGACTTCTTGCCTGTCTTCACAGATGGCTCAAAGTCCGGCACATCAGTGGGATCGACCATGGTCTGCTGTGATGTAATCATTGCAGACCAGATCCCCTGCAGTGTTCCATCTTCACTGCAGAGTTGCATTCTATCATCCTTACCTTGGAGTACATGGCAGCTAAGCAACATCATCTGTGTGTGCTTTACACCAACTTGCTTAGTTCACCATAGGCTTTGATCTCAGTGAGGTATTGGCTTCACCCATTTCTTTGTATGATCTGCCAGCAGCAACATTGTCTGGCAGCTACCACCACCATTCTCTTCTGTTGGGTGCCCGGTCATGTCCGTATCAGGGGCAATGACTTGGCAGATGCTGCTACCAAGTCAGCCACGCCCCTGTCTGTCTCTCCTTTGCTGGTTTTATATCTTGATTTCCGGCACTGTTTTACCATCGAGCTCTGGGCACAGTGGCAGAGATCTTGGTCAGAACAGCTTACCAACAAGCTCTTTGAGATCAGACCTATCATCAAACCATGGCAGTCATGTTACCATTGGAATTGCATGGAGGAAGTTGTACTTGCTTGGCTCTGCTTAGGTCATTCATTTATTACTCATTTGTTTCTTCTACGAGCGGACAATGAACCTAAGTGCGAGTTTTCTGACACCATTTTAACTATTAAACATATTTTAATTGAATGTGCATGTTTCAATGTTGAACATTGTTTATATTTTAATTGAATGTGCATGTTTTAATGTTGAACATTGTTTATATTTTAATTGAATGTGCATGTTTTAATGTTGAACATTATTTATATTTTAGCTTTCATAATTTTATATCTGAGCCTCTTACACTCGGACATCTTTTATCTGATCACTGCATTTTATCATCAGTTTTTTCCTTTTTAAAACATTGTGGCTGTTTTACTAGCCATAGTCTGCTTGATTTTTACCTTGTATTTTCTATTATATCTCACCCAGGTCTTTTACACTTGGGATTATTTTGTCTTTCTAAAGTTGTTTTACCTTGTACTCATATACTTGTTCTTTGTTGTTTTACCATTTTACAGTGTAGCATGTTTATCTTAAATTTGGTTGCAGTATACACATTTTTTATCTTTTATATTGTCTTTTATTTGGTGCATTTTGACCTAGTCGCCCATAAAAACCCAAACAACAACCAAATTCAGATCTCTATACCATTTAAGTCCAAAATCTTTCCCTTGCAGAGAATTTTGGATAACATAATCAATAATCTAAAGAGGAAAGGAGACAAAAATGCACCCTTGTCAAATACCAGAAGCAATGCTAAACCAATTGCTACAAGCTATACCACATCTCACACATACTCATTGTTACTGTAAAGAGCTTTTATTGTGTTAACTGTCTCATCTGGTATGCCTTAAGATCTCATGATCAGCCACAAATTATGACAGTCAATAGAATCAGAAGCCTTTTTGAAATCAACAAAGCTAGTAACCACAGGTTTTTTGGAACTCAAGAACCTACCTAATATAAGTGAAAAAAATCTGATCTACACATCTGCCACTTTTGAATCCACACTGCTCATCGTAATTGTTCATCAATCAGATTCTTAATTCTATTAAGCACAATCATGCAAAGAGCTTTACATGGAACAGAAAGTAAACTAATTCCCCTATAATTATCACAAGAACTGCAATCTCCTTTTTTAAAAATAGGGATAATATAGCTCTGGTAAAATCCTTAGGAACAATGCCTTTATCATAAAAGATATCCAAAATTTCATTCATCCATGTTGTAACCAAAACATTATAAGTTCTAAGCATTTCCATAGTAATTTCATCTATTCCTGGGGATTTATGTAGTTTAAGTTTAGAAACAGCCAAAATAATTTCAGTCTGTAATATAGGGACCACATTAAAGCCAGTAATGCAGCTATCCTCATTACCTCTTATTACAACAATAGGAGTAGAGCTAACCATATTCTTTAGTAAATCTCTGAAATGCTCAACCCACCTAGCCATGACAGAATTCTCACCTACAATAATCTTGTTTATCCTTCAGTCCCTGTATACCTGTCCATTTTTTTTCTCTGGCACAGCTCTCTGCTATTACCCTATCTAGCTGCTTCCTCGACTTTTCCAATCAAACCATCTAGCCCATAGATTCCCAACAGGGGTGATACCGTCCCTCAGTGGGCGCTGGAGCCTTCCATGGGGGCGGTAGCGGATCCAGAGGCAAATGGGGGGCGTTCAGGCAGTCAAGAGGGGCTGTCAAATAAATAAATAAATCTAATGGAATTTTCTGTGACAACCTTTTTATCTCTTCTATTCTGTGGTGTCTTCCTGGTGATTCTGGTCATCCACTACCTCATCCGTCATGTACAGCTTTTCAACTGCAGCTTGGACAATAAGTTCCCTGCTACCGCCTACTAGCGTACTGGTACGTCTGAAGTCGACTGAGATGCTCTCAAAAGTTCTCTTCAAGATCACAGATTGGATATAAGCTTCAATATGTTTTCCCACTCCAAGTCGCTTTGAGTATGCTTTATGGTACGTAGTTACAATACCATCCCACGTCAGAACATAAGGTATAATATTAACATTACACTTGTGAATTAGGCTCAACTCATTAGCAAACAGATCATACTTCCTCTTCTTTTCAACCTCTACTGTCTGCAGGTTATCCTGAGATGTTATTCCTACTTCAATAATTGTAATCTCATTCAATACCTTAACATGCACTACTATATCAGGCTTATTATGTTGGACATGTGTGTCTGTCCTGATAGGCAAATCAACCTTGATGCAATAATTATATAATAATAATAAATTTATTATATTTAATATTTTTTTATAATTATTTTTTTAATATAATAAAATACTTTGAAAATACCTGTTTTCATGAATAAATATTTTATCTAGCTATGTAAATTAACTTATTGTTATCGCGTTAATAAGCATTTTTAAATTAGCATTAGGTATACCTATACCTAATTTGTTTTAGTTTAGAATAGATTGACGTTGACAAGTCCTTGCAAGTTGGTAGGCAAACACGTTCATGCAATTTAACATGTTTCGACAAGAATATGGGAGCTTGAAATGACTTGTTTACGGAGCAAGTGCGCTGGCATCGCAAACATACAAGCTAATGCGTGCACAAAATCAAATCTATAAAAGCTATAGCTCTAGCAATGTTTTATTATTTTTATGTGCTTCGCCATGATAAATAGTCGTGAGTGATAAGTGTTAGAAGTCATTATAAGCATTCTAAATCTGTTGAGAAGTTAATTTGTATTTGAAAATGTCTGAATCTACATCTAAAAAGAAATGCCGGCAGTACAGTATTGAGTATTTAAAATATGAATTTACGTACTCTCCTACAAACCAATCATTACCTATGTGTTTAATTTGCTGAAAAGTTTTTTCAAATGAAGCTATGAAACCTTCTAGGCTACAAGAGCATTTAAATAAAATGCATGCTGATAAGAAGAACAAAGATTTGTCCTATTTTCAAGAACTGGAAAAGCAATATTTAAAAGAGCCAACTATGTCAAACCTTTTTGCATTGTCTTCTAAACAAGATGATGATGGACTACGAGCCTCATATAACGTTTCATTGTTAATCGCAAAAGCAGGAAAACCACACACAATTGGCGAGGAATTAATTTTGCCGGCAGTCAAAGAGATATTAAAAACTGTTCTTCATCATAAGACACCGTCAGATCATCAAAAAAATTCCTCTCAGTAATAATTCAGTGCAAAGAAGAATAGATGAAATGGCAAAAGATGTTGAAAATCATTATGTGATTACTTAAAGACTTGCAAATTTTCCATTCAACTTGGTGAATCAACTCTACCAAATAACGAAGCTCTACCCTTATCATACGTACGATTTATAAAAGAAGAAAAAATTCATGAAGAGTTATTATTTGCTAAAAATTTGGAATCTGATACAAAGGGAGAATCTATATTTAATACAATGCAAAAGTTTTTTCAAGAGAAAGAAATTCCTATTTGCAATATTTTGTCTGCTGCTACTGATGGTGCTCCAGCAATGACAGGGCGTCATAAGGGTTTCAAAGCGCATTTGAAACAAGCAGTACCAAATGTACTCGCTGTACATTGTATTATTCATCGTCAGCATTTGGTTGCAAAAAATTTGAATGAATGTCTGCATACTTCGCTCCATTACATTATTAAAGCAATCAATAAGATTAGAAGCAATTCATTGAATGACCGATTATTTGGTAAGCTTTGTAATGAAAATGATGAAGATTAAAATCGCTTGCTTCTGCACACAGAAGTACATTGGCTCTCTAAAGGTGTTTGTCTGAATCGTTTTTTCAATCTATTTGACTCAGTACTGGACTTTCTTGAAGACAGAGACAAAAAATTGTGCGAAAACCTGATTACGTCAAAAAATGACATCGCTTATTTGACAGACCTGTTTAAAATATTTAATCAAGTTAATTTACAATTGCAAGGTGATGAGTTGAATTTAATTAAAACAAAAAATGTCATAGTTGCTTTTGCGGAAAAACTTCTTCTATTCAAACGAAATCTAGGAAGAGGTGAATATAACCACTTTCCCACATTATCAGCAGTCTCTGCAAAACTGGAAGATTTACTTACTTACTGCCAACACTTGGAAGTTCTTCATGTTGATTTTACGGAGCGTTTCCAAGATATTTTAAACATGAATATACCGAGTTGGGTTTTCTTCATGTTGATTTTATGGAGCGTTTCCAAGATATTTTAAACATGAATATACCGAGTTGGGTTTTAGATCCTTTCGCAAACGCAGATACTGAAGAATCATCAAATTTGGAAGAGGAACTCTTAGAACTTACGACTAACGAAGAACTCAAAGTAAAATTCAAACATGGATACCAAGAGTTCTGGCTTCAAAAATCAATACCAGTTCTCTACCCTGGATTGTGGGCAATAATACAGAAGTTTTTAATCGCATTTCCTTCGTCCTATATGGCTGAGTGTGGATTCAGTGCAGTAGCTTTGACAATACTGTCAAAGAAGAGGAACAGACTACACATCACTGAACGTGGCGATCTGTGATTGATGTTAACGAAATTGGAACCCGACATTAACAAATTGTTAACACTCCACCAGCCTCAACCATCTCATTAATTTTGTGTTTATCTCATTATTTTTTATTTCTTATTGATTCTGTGTTTATTTTTAAAATTTTAATAAACAATTTTATTGTACATTTGGTTGTCGTTTTATTAATTTCTGCTTTATGATTTTTAATAGATAAATAAACAGATAAATTAGGTACAGATAATATGCAACAATATTTTAATATTTCATATAAAATTAACTATTATGGACTAGGGGGCGTTGAAATTTTTGTTCTCTTCTAAAGGGGGCGATGGTCCAGAAAAGGTTGGGAATCACTGATCTAGCCAAAGATTCTTATCAGCTGCTAACTGATTTTTTACATGTTTATTAAGCTCTTTCAGTTAAATCAATACCCTGTACTACAATGCTACCGCTATTTTCAAAGTGAGGGATATTTGCATAACAGAATGTGACTGTATTGATGACACAAGTGGTTGTGATCTTGGTATTTGCAGTATTGGGTAATGATTAGCACTGGTTAGCACTCAGAGCTAATTAGAGAGGGAACAGTGCCCTGGTTCAAGGAAAAGGTAAGGCCCCTAAATAATAATTATAACATAAATAATAATAACTGTAATGTAAATACATATAAATCGTTAGGTAAATCAAAAGTGTAGTGAATCATCACCTTTGATTTGTCTTTCTTCATTATCTGTTTTGAGTTATTTTTGGTCTCTTTTGGTTCACTTTAACTTGTGCATCATAAAACCTCAACCAGCTACTATAAATTTTTAAAAATCTCAAGTAATATATTTAATAATTGAAACATGTTTTTTCACTAGGTAGTGGAAAAAGTGAAGAAGAAGGTAAAAATACTTATGACAATGAAGATGATGAAGTAGTTTATAGTTGGTCCTTTTTCCATCTTATGTTTGCTTTGGCATCATTATATGTCATGATGACTCTTACAAACTGGTATAAGTAAGTATTATTAAAATTTCCTTAAACAACTTTAATATAAAATTCAAAAATGGAAAACTGTACAAAAGTAAAACATTAAATAAATGGATAAGAAAAGCAATATATAATTAGAAATATATTAATTATTGCAATATTATTGTAATTCTTGGCATGTAATCTGTGGCTGGGAATCTGCAGGACTTAAGGAATAGGCAGAAAGGAGGAAAAAAACTCGTGTAATACACAGCTGAAATTCTGATCATTTCATCCTTTTGTAAAAAAAAAATTACCTCCAGATGAAAATGAAAAAAAAAAGTAGTACAACCTTTTATTAGGATTTAACACAAAGATTAGCTTTGTTGAAAGGGAAAAATAAATGATGTACAATGAAAGACAGCAGTCTTTCCATCCCCATTGGTATCTCCTACTGACCAAAAGCAGGGCGGGGAGTTTTGCAGAGATAAATCTCAAACTTGGGCAGAGATAACTGGCCCAAGTGGGACTCGAACCTGATGGGATGGAACTGTAGATTGCAAGCCTGGCATGCTACCACCTGAACCACACCCACCTACATTTTGCTATCTTTGTGTACATGTGAAATCTTTCAGACATCCGTTTTCTCCGAAGACATCTCACCTTGGCCTTGAAGGATTTGTTTACTCCAGCGTCTAATGGCTGCAACTTTTTCTTAAGTGGAATTATCAGTTTGACAGTCGACTTAGATTTGAATATGAGCTCTCATAAAGTCCATTATTAAAAGACCTTTGGGTGGAAAAAATGCTCCTCTATGCAATCTCCACAATTTGTGCACTTTTAACAACACATCTGTGCAGAATGTACGCTGGAAATTATGGTACATACAAAATATAGTATTCATAAAAAAGGATAGTATGTTTGGGTATGTAGTTATTACCACTAGCTAATATAAGAATTATGACTAATAGTATCAAATGTTGATATAATATATTCAGCAGCTTGGAAAATATTTTGCATGGAATGATATCTGTTTTACAGCTATAATTAGTTACAAACAGAATCTTAGCAGAGGCTGGCACCATTTGAGGATATTTTTTCAGTTGCATCAGTAAAGTGGACAGCAGTGCATAATTTGTTTGGAGAAATGGCCTATTTTTCTAAATAGCAAATATGTATTATACTTGATTAACTTTTGTCTCCTAGTTTTTAAAGTATAAAAAAAAATCCTTAAAACCAAATTAAACAGTAAGTAAGAACCTACTATCAACTGTATATATTGATAATTTTAAAACTAACACATATATATATTGTTACGACAGATGAATGTGCTACAGTGAATTTATGATAAACATGTCATGAACGCTCACATATGCTTCTGCATAAGAATTATGTAACCAATGAATTGTAACGAAGAACCTATCTGAAAACTAGGAAAGATAGAAATGTTACATTGGAGTTGTGGATATGTTAAAATGGACATAGTTAGTCTCAGTCTGTACACGATAAGTGATTAAAAAGAAGTATTTTATGTGGTGAGAGTGGGAGAGGTTAATTAGTTTATTAGTTTAAATCCTACTAGTGAATTAAGGAAAATAAAAATGGTTTATGCCTGAAGTGAAAGTTATAAAACGACATTGACATTAAAAATGAAGAGGTAAACGTTAGTCGAATAGACAGACCTAGTCTTATCTTTTCTGTAGGAAGAGATTATTACTTGATGTATGATAGCATTTAGTTTGTTTATAAGAATTGGTAAGATTAATCTCAATAGATTGCATATTTGTTTACAAACATGATTTTACTGTTCATCGAATGATATTAGATTTGCTTTGTGATTTGGGTGTGAACAGAAATAAGATAATGGATTCTTCAGAAAGTTTATATTGATACAGATTTTGTGCCAGTTGAGTTAGTTTGTATAAATAATTTCATCCATGCTTTTGTAATAAATTACTTTGTTTAGTAATTATCATTGGCATATATTTATGTGAACTCATGCTCAGTGGTCATCCATTTAAATTTGTAACAATATATACAGTCCAGAATAGGTGGTTATATTAGGAGCAGAGGAGATGATTTTCGTTTGGTGTCACATGATTAATGGTAAGAGTCAATATCAGATATGTATGCAGCACATAGTATATTTTTAGATTTTAATTGTTGTATATGCTGCCAAATGTTTAACAACCAGCTCACTCTACTAAGAAAATTTGAATAATATAAAAAATTCAATTATTTAATTAGAAATATCGCACTTCTTTTTATAAATCTTTTTATTGAAAATGTATAAGTAATTATAGTGATATTGCAATATAATAATTCATATAAATTCCATATGGCTTGTTGGTTAATATCAATAGATATATCTGTCTGCTCTGTTCTTTGAAACACTTTAGTGTCTTTTGCAACATTTACCTATTTTTAAAAATTTTAACTGGCTTGCACAAGCCAGCTCCATTACACCACTGGTCATGTGTCAAGCAAAAGTACAATATTTTACCATAATGCAAGGTAGAATTTTTTTTTTAATGCTTCAGCATCCATAGTAATATGTCTGAAATTATATCATTTCAGGAAAGTTACTGCAACATTATAATGATGCATTGTTTAATTTTTATGAGTTGTTCTTTTCTCTTTAGTTTGGTTATTGTATATTATTATTATTATGTTACGCAAAATTCCCTGCAAGGGAAAGATTTTGGCCTTAAATGGGCTGGAGTTATGAAAATTTCTGATTTAGCCTTTTGACAAATGATGAGATGAACTCTTTCATTCAAGCTGTTGATGAAACTGATAGCAGAGTAGGTTTGGTTATAAACCTTTTTGCAAATGATGTTGATGACGTGAACTCTTTTATTCGAACTGTTGATAAAACTGGTAGTAGAGTAGGTTTGGTTATAAACAGAGAGAAAACTAAAGTGATGAAAATTGGTCAGGCAGGCTGTGATTCAGTTAATCTGAATGGTTGCACTCTTGAGCAGGTGTCAGTTTAATTATCTTGGGTGATGTGTGGCATTAGATTAGCAGTTGAATAGGGATTGCTGCTGGGACTTTTATGAATCTATGGAGAGTGTGGAGAAATAGGAGTATACACCTAAAGACTAAAATTAGACTGTATAATAGTTTGGTTCTTTCTAGGGTTAGTTATGGTAGGGAAACTTGGACACTTTGTAAACAAGATAACAGGAAACTAGATGCTTACGCAGTATCTTGGGTATTAGGTGATTTAACTTTGTAACTAATGATGAGGTTAGGCAAAGGAGTTTGCAACCTCCTTTAAGCAGCATATTGTGCAGAGAGAGACTCCGTTGGTTTGGCCATGTTGCCCGTATGAATAATTATAGATTGGCGAATAGGGTTATGAACAGTGTGCCTAAAGGCCTCAGAAAGAGGGAGAGACCTAGGATGCGGTGGGCAGACAATGTCAAACAAGACCTAGTTATAATTGTGTGCAGTGGCCAGATGCAGTAGATGTAGCTCAGGAAAGATATTCTTAGAGAACTAAATTGCATGGTCTGGTTGGACCTCTGTAGCCCATGGCTGCTTGAGGATGATGTTCTATTGAAGCAGTATGGTTCCCAAAATCATAGCTTATGAAAATTGATGAAAATGAAATAGTTTAAAACAAGCCATTGCATAAGGAAGATGAAAATTATTTGTCATATAATACTGTGTTTTAAATTGTGATGCATCATAGAGTTTTAGGGGATGCACAACAGATCATTGCACTATAATTCTGAAATATAGAGACATTATGCAAATGCTTCTATAATAGACTATATTATTGTCACACTTGAAACAAGCATAAGCATTCAGGCTAAATACAATTTATTTTCAGAAGATGTTCCAATCAGTATGTTCTAATATTTTCTCTCCGTTTTTTCCTTTCACACTAAAGATCAAATTGATTTGTAGTTTTGAAAGACAAAAAAAAGTAACAGCCGTGCATTTTTATTAAATATAGCATTATAATCTATTCAACGTAAAGATGATGATGAAGCATTAATGTGCCATATAAACTGCATATGACTAAGGAGAGTAATTTAATAGAGAAAAGCTTATGGACATGGAAATGCAATAACTTCAGGAACAAATCAGTTTTAATGGAGGATTTTCTTTTTGTAAAATATATTTGCTGACAGTGCAACTGTGCTAATTTTCATAATTATGGAACTCCCAGCCATCATCAGCAATACCAGTGATAAATTATTAAGTTTTAATCATTCCTTCATTTACATCGTAGATATGTTCTGGAAAATCACTTTGTGAATTGAAACTGTGCAGATCAAGACCAACAACTTATGGAAGAAAGGGAGATAGGTTTTTTAAAATAAGCCTTGTTATTAACAAAATATATACACAAAACATATACATTGAAGGTTTTATTTGTACATATTTAGCTCAAATTTCAGTTCAACATTAATGTCTTGAAAAATACTTATTGTTAATGTAGGTATTCACCATGGAATTGAAGATAAAATTTGAAAGATATTTTTAAACTGAATATAAGTTAGAAATTAAATATTTGTACCAACACATAATGCTTTATTTTTGTAAAGTTGGTATTTGTATCATATTTTTTGAGATATTGTATTTACAAATAGTGTAATTTAATATTAATACACTGTTTGCTAAAAATGAGATAAAACACATTTTTTACTAGCCTGAAATAATTCAGTCAAGAAAAGTCAGATTTCACTGCTGATCCGAAATAGGTTTATTTCATTAAGATGTTTTGAGGCAGATTGCATGGGCAGGCTTTGGCTCATTTCTGTAGCATGCCAAGCTTGTAATGTACCGTTCCATGGTTAGAGTCCAACTTTTGTAAATATTAAGATTTAACTTTGCTAAACCAACACCTATAACAGAAGGTCATACAACTGTGTTATGATAACAATATAGGTACTCCTAAAAATTTAGACATTTCTTATATATTTATTTCTATTATTGGTATATTTTAAAACTATTCTTTATACTAATGTTTATTTTAAAATATACCTTTTTTTAGGAGGTAAATTGTTTGTATTTTTTAGCATTATCATAATTCTAATATATACGAATAATTTTTTCTAAGTACTGTATATTTATAAATGTATATATTTTTGTACTAATAAACATTAGTACAAGATTAATATAAACATACACCAGTAATAATAATAAAATAAATGTATAAGAATCGTTTTGATTTTAGGACTACCTATGCTGACATAACTTAGTTGTACAGCCTTTTGTTACAGGAGTTGTTGGCTAAACCCCCACCCTGCTCTCCATCAGTAGGGACACCAGTGGGTGTAGAAAGGCCACTGTCCATCAGATGGGATATAAAGTCATGTATGCAGGAGAGCCATACCCTGTGAATGCTAAATAACACTTTGAATGATGGAAGGCTGCCATCTGTCTTTTAACAGCTGTACTTTCTTCCAACCTTCTCTGAGCCTTTGGGGTTCTTGTGTGGCCATTTAGCCCATTAGAGGCAAAAAGTGCTACTCAGAGGTAAAACAACATAACTATCTGATAGATTGCAATTATAATGGCAAGAATATATTTTATGAAAGAATATAAATAAAACTTATTACAGATAACAGTTTTACTAATATAAGAATTTGCTGTCATATATTTATTCTTGAAAATAAATTTTATAAACTGAAACCATTTAGATGATTGTCACTTTGGGATGACAATCTAATAGTCTCCCTTGATTCACTGCTTCTTCATAATTAGTATTACACTGCTTGACAATGAAAGTGCCCTACCCTGAAGGACATATACACAAGTGTACAAATAGAAGGGAGGGTGTGTGCAGTTGAGATATACAAATGATGATAATCAGGAGCCAATGTGGCTCAAGAGATAAAAGATGAAAGAAGGAATAGGGATGGTATTGTGTTTATGCAAGTGGAAGTTGTGCGAATGGTTGAGATTAGGTGGTTCCACTTGGAAATTGTTCAGCAAAGGCCAAAAATGCCTGGTACACACCGTCAGCAGGTTTATCACCATTTGGATGCTTTTGAGGGAGGAATAATTATAGGCCTAAGTGTAGCTGGATGGACTACATGTTGCATTGCTGCCCATATTCATCAGGATGCATGAACTGTTGGATGTTGTTGGTAACAGTGACAAAATGAAGGTTCCAGCATGCGTTACAGAGGGAGTGGTGCCGTCTGAGAGATAGGTGCATTGTTCAACATGCTTGTTCGTCACCACAGAGCACTGCGGGCAATATTCAACGGGCTGTGTCAGCGGCCATGATGTCCCCATAACAACCCAAATGGTAAACCGAAGGTTGCATGAGGCACTCTATGCTATAGGCAACCATTACGTTGACTGCAAACCACCACAGTGCTCATCTGGCTTGGTGCCAAAGTCATGCGAATTGGGGTCACAAATGGAACACAGTTGTGTTTAGTGATGAATCCAGTTTCTGTCTCGGTGCTGATGATCGACTGGTCCGTGTATGGCAACAACCTGGCAAGAGGATGGATCCAGCTTTTGTTCATGACCGGCACACTGCCCATCAGCCAGTCATAATGGTATGGGGTGCTATTGGATATAACAACAGGTCACCTCTTGTTCACATCACAGGAACACTAATAGCTGCACAATACGTTAGCGCAGTTCTGCCACCTGTTTTGTTACTGTTCCTGGGAGGCATGCAGCAGCCCATATTCCAGCATGACAATGCCTGTGTACACACTGCTAAGGTTTCCAGACAATGTTAGCAACATGTTCATGCTTTGTCATAGCCAGCATGATCTCCAGATTTATCCCCAATAGAAAATATGTGGGACCACATTGGATGACGTGTGCAATCCTCTCACTGCTCAGCGGGGAATCTTGATGAATTATGGGAGCAAGTCAATGCTGATTGGTGTACAATTCCTCAGGACAATATCTGTCGACTGTATGACTCCATGCCATATTACTGCCTGTATTTCTGTTCACGGTGGTGCAACCGCCTACTGAGGCAATCACATTGTGCTACATTATTTCATCTTCTAACCACTGTAAGTGGCTGCAAATTAATCATGGTATGCCAATATGTATTGCTATGTGTGGCTACATTTCACTCCTATCCCCTCACTCCTACTGGGTGGGGCAATTTCAGTGTCGTGCAGTATATATTCACACACATGAAAAAAAAATCAATCTATACCATGTAAAGCTGAATCCATAATCATGTAAAACGAAACTGGTTGCATTTCTTGGCTCTGTAAAACATAGTTTATCATCATGTAAACTAATTGCATTTTGTTGATTGATAGTTTTAATCCATAACTAAAGTAACAAGGAAGATCCTCACACCATTTGCTTCTATTTATTTATGTAAAACTTCACTTTCTTCCTTATTGTATTTATAATAAACTTTGATTACATCTCTCATCTGAAACCTTAGAATCAAACCTTCATATTGAAATATCAACCATCACCCCATGAATATGTAGGCACATCTGCCTCATTTAAATATTTTATCTAAATTCCCTTGTTTTAAATTTGTGCATTAAGCAAGAGTAGATTGCCTGTGTGTGTATCAGTGTGTAACTTTTATTTCTTCTTTGCTAAATTTCATAGTTTTTTTTTTTTATTTGCTTTGCTATAATTCTGTACCCTCACTTCATCTCTTTATATTCTTCAATACTTTTCCTTATTGCAATTGATAATTTTTATCAGATGTTCAAAATGCATGTTTTAATATTGTGTATTTCTTAACCTTCAATAAATGAAGATCATTCTTGAACATCATTATATAAATAAAGGAAAACAAAGTAAATATGAAGGTAAACTGGAAAGCTAGGTTCCCTAGTTTTCTGTGGAGGATAGGTAATTACACTAAAGACAATATATGGGAAATATACCCATATATGTGTATTATTTTTCCACATAGTTGCCAGATTTATTAAGATGTCATAACAGTTGATCAGCTTATCAAAGCCCTGCTAATGGAAGGATGTATCCTGCTCTTGTAACCACTTTGCTACTTGTGGGATTTTACATTGTCTTTCTCTGAAATCTTCAGCTTCCCAAACAAGGTAAAATCCAATGATGCTTGGTGTGGAATGTATGTTGGGGAGTGAACAGTTATGTATTGCCAGATTCATGGATCCTCATTAATTACAGTCACATGACCATTTTTGAACTTTCAGTACCACTTCCTCATGTTGGCTGACAAAACATTTAATTTGTACACAGCCACAAGCTATCAATGGATTTCCACTGGTTGGGTCTTCTGGCCAAACTAAATGGCCAAGTCACAAGGACCTTGAGGCTTGGAGAAGGTTGGAGGAGGGGACCCACTTGGACAGCTGTCAGACCATACGATAGCATCCTGTCAAGGCCATCCAGCATGTTCAACGTGCACAGTGTATATAAGTCCTGCACACGGAACCACAGTTTTACATCCCATCCAACAAATGGTGGCCTTTCCAAGGTCATCGGTGTTCGCTTCTGACCAAGGGCAGGAAGTTTGGCAGAGATATATCGTGATGCTGGCCCAGTTAGGACTCGAACCTGGAACTACAGATTACAAGGTTGGCACGCTACCGACTGAGTCACCCCCATCCCATTGCTGCTCAGATATCCAGTTTCATATACACATGCAGTACTTGCCATGTTCACTCCAACTCTGCCCCTCACAGCATGAGTGTGTAAGAGTGATGAATGCTGCCACTTATGCATAGTGACACAATTTGTTACATATCTTGTGGTGGTGGTGGGGGGGGGGGGGGGCAGTCCCCAAGGTCTTGTCATAGGTACAATGCTTTCTGTCACCAAAATCAGGAATTTTAAAGAAATAGTAACTAGACATACATAGATATGTGTTCATAGAAAACATTACCAGGGCAATTGCTAGTTTTGTTTTTTCCTGTAATGTTTTTTTCACTAATTTGTATGCTATCATCTAAAGGTAGAAAAAAAAATCTCAAGTTTGAAATATTTTATCTGCATCAACTGCATTTCATGAGTGTGTTCATATAATATTCACACAAGCTTCACTTAGAAGTTATGACTAACTACTAAGCCTAGGCCTAACCCTTATATTTATTAATGTAAAAATTCTACTATGCTTATAAAATAGGAAAAGATATCCTGTTCCGTTTTAAGAATGTTGTTAGTGCTTTGGGAAAATTTAAAATGATTGTATTTTAGAAATGCTGTCAATTCAAGTAAAACATTTTTTAATAGTATATCATACTTTGCAGTTTGAAAAGTACTGATTTAACTAAAATCCACCTATGAGCCCAATAACCCCCCCCCCCCCCCCTAAAATCTGCCCAAATAAATCCTCATGTAAATCAAAAGTAATTTGCTGTTTGGCATCGTTTTACAGGGACTAAATGGCATTGGCAGAAAATAACGTCACACAAAATATATTATTTCCACATTAAAATGTCAGAAATTAATCCACTAATAAATAAATGATAAAAATAATTCTGGGAATAGTGAAATAGGTTTATGGCAGAAGGAAGTGTAAAATAGGAAAGAAAAATGATGGTACATACTTTGCAATTACTTCCAAAATCTTCTGTTTTTAAGAATAGCAGTTTTTTTGTTAATTTACAGGAGATTTTCAAAACTTTAAGGAAAAATTTGTTGATAATAGTTCAAATCAAACTTGTGAGCTTAAATCAGGTGATTGCTTCAGCATAGAGTAATGTTAACAAACAATCAGCAATACTGTATGGCTTTAACAAATTATATTATAGTTTAATGAAATATGCATCAACTGAAAAAAGAAAATATAATTTTTAAAACTTGAATTGCATATTTTTAAAAGATAAATCTAAGAAAATTTTCGAAACGGCAATTTTATTTAAAAAAAATCGGAAGTTTCATGTGTTGTACCAAAGATGTCCTTGACCTCTCATTTCGGATTCTGTCAACGTCTATATTCAACGGTGACCGATGAAGGGTTAATAATAATTATAAATTATTAGTAAATGGATTTTATTTACCTTTAATCATTGTTAGGCACATTGTATTAATGTTTATATGAGAAATTTTCTTTTCCAAATGCATATATTTAAATAATGTGATCTTTTACCAATATTAAATTCAGATGATATTAAACATAGATGATAATCACACCATGACCTGATGCTCTTTTGGCATCGATAAATCAATAAATATTTAGCGGAAAAAATTTTCGCCGACATGCGGGAATCGAACCCACATTTCTCCAGAAACATGCCAGAGTGTTCTTACCAGTTGAACTAATGCCAGCTCGTATTTTTTCCGCTTATTTAAGACTATACTCTTATCACTGAGAAATGCGGGCCAACCATTGGCGCCATCTGTGGTCTCGGGTGGCAGCTATTACCTTTATATTGCACAGAGTGAGATGGAAACAAATAATAGTCTCATCACGCTCAATAACGCTAAATAGCGTGATGAGACTATTATTTATTTCCATCTCACTCTGTGCAATATAAAGGTAATAGTTGCCACCCGAGACCACAGATGGCGCCAATGGTTGGCCCGCATTTCTCAGTGATAAGAGTATAGTCTTAAATAAGCGGAAAAAATACGAGCTGGCATTAGTTCAACTGGTAAGAACACTCTGGCATGTTTCTGGAGAAATGTGGGTTCGATTCCCGCATGTCGGCGAAAATTTTTTCCGCTAAATATTTATTGATTTATCAATGCCAAAAGAGCATCAGGTCATGGTGTGATTATCATCTATGTTTAAATCATTAATAACGCTAAATAGCGTGATGAGACTATTATTTATTTCCATCACACTCTGTGCAATATAAAGGTAATAGTTGCTACCCGAGACCACAGATGGTGCCAATGGTTGGCCCGCATTTCTCAGTGATAAGAGTATAGTTTTAAATAAGCGGAAAAAATACGAGCTGGCATTAGTTCAACTGGTAAGAACACTGTGGCATGTTTCTGGAGAGATGCGGGTTCGATTCCCGTATGTCGGCGAAAATTTTTTCCGCTAAATATTTTTTGATTTATCATATGATATTGATTAAAAATTTTTTTATTTTTATTTTTACCTCCATTTAGACTACTTTTTTGCATTGGAAATTGTCAACATTTCCAAAGTATATTGTCCTGGAGGGTTGGTGAATTAAAATTACTCTTGTTTCCATGAATTAAGGAAAACTCAGAAAAATTATGACAAACAAAAATCAATGATTTTAATTAAATTTGATGGAATCCTGAATTACAATGCTATTTTCAGAATAGCATAAAATATTTTACATTAGAAACATTTTTCATCAAAAAATAACACAGGAGCTTGTCCAAAAATGAAGTGTCAGAATGCAATGGGAAAAGTTCTTTAATAAGGAGTGTGGTCACCTCTTACAGCAATGCAGGCATGACAGCGATGTTCCATGCTGTTTGTGATGTTGTGAATCAGCTCAGTAGGGAGTAATGACCATTGTTCCTTTAAAGTAGTAATAAGCTCCCCTTTTGTCCAGTGTGGTGGGTTGGGGCAGCAACATATCTCCCTAGAGCATCCCACACATGCTCAATCAGATTTAGGTTGGGAAATTGAACTAGCCACTTCATGTGCATAATGGTCTCCTCTTGAAGGTATTGTTGCATTAGTTGAGCTCTGTGTGGACGAGCATTATCGTCTTGTAAGATGAATGTTTCACCTATTGCACCAGCATAAGGACATACATAAGGGTCCAGGGTGTCATCTCTATACCTTTGAGCATTGAGGTTCCCACTTGTCAACACATAGAGGTCTGTGCGTCCACGTAAGGAAATACCACCCCAAATACACACACACTACCTCTGCCATAACTGTCTCTTTGACGGATGTTACTGGAATGATAGTGGGTACCTTATTCTCTCCCTATCAAACAATGTCCAGAATCACTCTGCAAGCAATATCTGGACTCATCTGTGAAGATACGGATCTTCATTGTTTCTGTCCAGTTAACATGCATGCATGCCCAATTCAACCGCTTTCTCCTGCGATGTGAGGGGTATACAAATTACTGGCATACAGACCTCCCTCATGAAGCCTTCTACGCACTGTGGAAGCTGATACAACCCTCCCAGTGGCTGCTGCAAGAGAGGATCATAGCTGAGAGGGAGTAGACATCCTGCTCCTTCGTGCTGTTAATCACAGATATTGGTCTTGTACAGTGGTTGTAACTCTTGCCCTTCCATGGCTAAACCTCTGATATGTAGAATCCGTGCTAAGAAATTGATTCCACAGTCTATGGACCACAGAGAGCTCGCATTCACCCGTTGTGCCACATCTGACTGACTTTGGCCTGGTTCAAGCCAGCCAATAGGTCTCCACCACAGTTCATTTGGCGAATGATGTCTCGAGGTCATTCCTACAAAATGGCTATTTCGAATTTCTTTACTCACATTTACAACACAAAATAACGATTCACTCCAAAACACCCGTTTTTATATCGCTATTTGATTATGCAAATTGAGACAACCTAGACTAATTTGCATATGATATGCTCACTTGGTATTACTTGACTGGTTACATGAACAAGTTTGGTGAGGATCGCACAATTTTTTTGCGAATTATCGCGATTTTTCTTATTTTTTCCTTAATTTATGGAAACCAGTGTATTTGAGACCTACTGATGTAGTACACAATAGTTTGTATTGGGTAAATTTTTTATAGAAATATGAAATTTGTTCTATTGAAATACAATAAAATAATGTTTGATTCGTAACAGTGATCTGAAAATGGATTTAGGAATAATAGTTGGTCTATAAAGATTCAAAAAAGCTAACAGTAAAAGTATAAAATATCTTGTGTTAATGCTTATAGAAAGGAAAAAGTAGCATTATCATGAAAGTATTAAAATTGATTTTCCATGTCAAAGTTGATATTAGAATTATGTTTAAGACATTTTTATGAAAGTAACTGTTTCTGTTAATTTCTTAGACCTGACACTGCTAGTGGTACTCTGAATGCTAATGAAGCATCAATGTGGGTGAAAATTATTTCCAGCTGGCTAGGTCTTCTTCTATATCTGTGGACCCTGGTGGCTCCTGTCGTTCTAAAGAACAGAGAGTTCAGCTAAACATTTTTTATTTTGAAACACAAGAAATTGGCACTTTAATGTGTTCTACTTATAACCATTGAATAAGTTACTAATGCAAAATATTGTATTACTTAGATTTGTATTTTGTTTCTGTTCATGAAAAGTTTTCATAAATTCCTCTTTTTCAAGTTTGTAAATAGTAATATTAAATTTTCATGTTTTTAAAATAATCGCCAATATAAACGCAATCTTTCTGCTTTCAATAGTTAGTGATATATAGCCATTTAATATCATAATGGCAATTTTATTTTTATAGTCATATTTATAATTTAGAGATTTTAAATGTGATTTTCAATTTGTGTAAGAATAATTTTTATGTGCACTTTTTTAAAAATGTATATTTTTAAGAAAGAATAATTATTGAAATAAATGTGTTTTTTGTTCTCGGAGTATTTTAAGAAGTGAAGAATTGTTTTTTATTATGGAGTTTACAGTATTGTATATTCTATTGTTGGATGAAACAAAATACAGCAAAATATTGTGTATATCAAGTTTTAAAATATATTGTTCATTAAACATATTTACTGATATAATTATTTCTTCTTCATGTATATGAAATTTTTCTTCTATATCTATATGGAGGTCCAACCAGATTACGAAATTTATTTCTCCAAACACACCTCTCGTGAGCTACATTTGCTGCACCTCACCAATGTGGACCAATTCTAACTAGGTCCTGTGTTACACTGTCTGCCCACCACATAATAGGTCTCCTCTTTTTGCGGCCTTTAAGCATACTGTTCATAACCCTATTCGTTAATCTATAGTTTGGGATATGGGCAACATGGCCAAACCAACAGTCTCTCTCTGCACAATGTGGCTCAAAGGAGGTTGCTGACTCCTTTGCCTAACCTTATTGCTTCCAAAGTCAAATCACCTAATGCTCAAGATACTGTGTAAGCATCTAGAATCAAAAACTTATCTTGCTTACAAAGAGTCCAAGTTTCACTACCATAATTAACTCTAGAAAGAACCAAACTACACTGCTCACAAAAATTAGGGAATATTTCAAAATGAATATAAATAAAAAAAAATAAATACCCCTCAAGCAGCTGCTTGCCACAGAGGTCTGACAGGAGCCTGTCAGTTTATATGCCACAGTAGGAGATCTGAGAGGATGGCAGGACCTCAGCAGAAAAACGACACACACATCCATGCCTAATTCCGGGGCTCGAACCCAGATCCGGGTTCGAACCAGCTCGAACTTAGATCAGTAGCCAAGCGTGCTAACCACTCGAATATGAAGCGATAAAAAAAAAGCATTTGAATTTTTATTAAACAAGAACATCAGAAAAGCAAACAAGTTGAAGAAAGTTGTTCGATTATGCAAATAAGATGCAAATTCAATTGTCGTGATCGAGTAGCAAGTAACATATTGGTGGGGGTGAACAGAAGCATGTCAAACTGGACGAGAGTGCCACACATTGTTCGATAGGGTGTATGGTCACCCACGACTGCCAAAACATGGACAGCGATGGGGCATGGACAGGATCAGAATGTCCAGCAGTTCTTGTGGGATCCTCTGCCACTTTTGCTCCAGGGCAACTTCCATCTCAAGAAGTGTGGGAGGCATTGGACGGTTTGCCAGACGTCTTTCCAGTGCATCCCAAGCATGTTCAATGGGATTCAGGTCTGGAGAACGTGAAGGCCAGTCCATGCGTTCTATTCCTGCCTCCTGAAGCATGTTGACGAGATGCGCACGGTGGGGCCTTGCATTATCGTCCATGAAAAGAAAGTTGTTTCCAACTGCTCCAGCATAGGGTACCACTATAGAGTGCAGGACCTCATCTCGTTATCTGACAGCAGTCGGCGATCCGTTTCTGATGACGTGGAGTTCGGTACGACCACCAATGCTGATGCCAGCCCACACCATGATTCCACCCCCACCAAAGGAGTCCCTTTCTCGCACGAAACGTGGATTCTCCAGTGTTCTTCGTTCACGCCAGATCAGGACACGATGATTGTCAGGCCGCAGACTGAACCGTGACTCATCAGAGAAGAAGACAGTTGACCACTCATCACGGGTCCAGTGACGATGCTCATCAGCCCACCTTCTACGGTGTTCAGCAGATAACGGACCATTTGTCGCCGGGCATGCAGTCCAACACGATGGAGCCGATTTCGTATGGTCTGGGTGCATATCCGTTGTCTAATGGCAGCAAGAAACTGTCCCCGCAGCTCTATTGCATTGCTGCACCTGTTCCTTCTTGCCAATAAGGTCAAGTAGCGATCATCTCTTGCTGTTGCAGATGAACGACCCGCCCTCGTCTTCTTCGTACTGTGCCAGTCTCTTGAAAGCGATTCCACAGTCTGCTAATCACGCTTTGGGATGTTCCAAGTGCTGTTGCCACTGTCGTCTGTGTTTGACCAGCTTCAAGACGTCCTATGGCTCTTCAGGCTCCACATTCGGGCAAATCGTGTTGCAGGGGCATTGCAAGGGCTGGGAAATTGCAGGATGTGCACTTTCAAGATCAGGGAACGTACAGATACTCCAGTACTTTCAGCCTTTTGTATAGTGCCAATGAAATAAAAGTTGTTTTTGCATCTCATTTGCATAATCGAACAACTTTCTTTGACTTGTCGTTTGCTTTTCTGATGATCTTGTTTAATAAAAAAAAATTCAAATGCTTCTTTTTTTATCGCTTCATATTCATTTTGAAATATCCCCTAATTTTTGTGAGCAGTGTATTATACAGTCTAATTTTAGTCTTTAGGTGAATTGGCCTATTTCTCCACGCTCTGTAGATTCTTCAGAGTCCCGGCAGCAATCCCTATTCATCTTAATCTCATGCCGCACATCACCAGTGTCCGTTACATAGCTCCCAAGTTAAACTGAAGATTGCAATCATTAAGATTAACTGAACTACAGTCTGCCTGACCAGTTTTCATCACTTTAGTTTTCTCTCTGTTTATAACCAAACCTACTCTACTAGTACCAGTCTCACCAACAGCTCGAATGAAAGAATTCATCTCATCAGCATAATTTATCAAAAGTTCTAAAGCATCAGCATAATCTAAATCAGAAATTTTCAGATCTCTAGACCGTTTAAGCTCAAAATCTTTCCCTTGAAGTGAATTTTTGCTTAACAATAACCAAAGAGGAAAGGAGACAAAATGCACCTTTGCGAACACTAGAAGCAAAACTAAACCAATTGCCACAAGCTTAACCAATTCTCACATGTAATTCGGTGTTATAGATGGCTTTCATTATGTTCACTAACTTGTCTGGTATGTCATACAATCTCACGCCCAACAGAGGCAAAAGCCTTTTTGAAATCTACAAAGCTAGTAACTACAGGTTTCTGAAACTAAACATTTCTCAAGAATCTTGTCTACATATCCTCTACCTCTTCTAAATCTGCACTGCTCATTACATAGTTGTTCTTCAACCAGATACTTGATTATATTGAGCACAATCATGCAAAGAACTTTACCTGGAACAGAAAGTAGGTTGATACCACAAGAACCGCGATCGCCCTTTTTAAATATAGGGATAAAGAATATATCTAGTAAAATCCTTAGGAACAATACCTTTATCATAAAAGATATTCAAAATTTTAGTTATCCCTGTGTTAACAAACATTCCCAGCTCTAAGCATTTCAGTAGTAATTTCATGTACTCTTGGTCATTTACATAGAGTAAGTTTAGAAATAACTATAATAACTTCAGACTGTGATATAGGGCCAACATTAAAGCCAGTAATGCATCTATCCTTATTACAAATAATGGAGGTAGAACTAACCATATTGTTTAGTACATCTCTGAAATGCTCGGCCCACTTATCTGTGACAGAATCCTCACCTTCAATAGCGCCAGGCTCTTAATCTGCAGTTCCCAGGTTCGAGACCCAGCTGGGTCAGCATTGACGTCATGGCAGTTGGACAACTTAAGTGCACACTGAAGGCAAAACGTTGGTAAACAGAAAAGGTATCGTGTTCCACCAGGACAACGCAGGGCCCCATGTTGCATTACAACAACTGCAGAGCTGCAGCAATTTAGCTGGAAAACGAGGATGCATCCCCCATATTCGCCAGACCTGGCTTCCTTGGATTTCCATCTGAAAGAAAGGAATGCATCTGTTCCTATCTCTGAACAATTTCATTTCCAAATGGAAGTTTCGGAATGATGACAAAGTGAAAGAGTGCATTGCCGCCTTCGTTGCCCTGAAGGACTAGAGTTTTTACAGGAGCAGCAACTACAAACTTGTAGATCGTTGGAACATGATCTTATCTAATAATGGCAATTATGTTCTTAATTAAATAACACATTGGTTATTAATCATAGAAATAATTATTCTTTCGTGTCTCATGTTTTCCCATTACTTTTGCATTAACCCCTTATAATGTTCAATTAATATTACTCATGAATTTCATGAAATTTTGTTTTATATAATGTTTCACTCTAGTAACTTAAACGTAATACGTTAAGCATTGGTAAGGTTGGTAAAGTTTCAATCCGTAATTGCTTCAAGTGGCAGGAAGGCTAAAACTAATCTAAACGTGAACTACAAAGTTAATTTTGGTTAATAGAGGAGATTCACTATATTTATCTGAAGAAATTAAGATTTATCTTTGTTGTAACGATTTGAGCATCCTGCGTAGAACTCTGTGATTATATTGACAATTTTTTACATATTTTTTAAATTCTGTTTTCCAGTATTCAGGTCTCTTGAAAACGAAAGATGCTTTTATTCTCGCACACCAAGTCAGTCGACGCTGCAGAAGCCTTCGAAAGGGGTGGGGCAAAGCCGTCTGAAGAGAAGGCCTGATGTCACGTGACTACTGACGTCAAAAGCGGGGCCGTGCATCGCATCGTAGTTTGAGCCAGCGGATCTGATTCATTTCTAATTCGATGTGTGTGTTATTTAAATGATTTCATTTCCTACACTGAATTGAATCAAATATAAATTATAAAACAAATTATCATAAATGTGGCGAAGAATTTCATTCTTGTAGGAAATATTTTATTTTCATAGACATGAAAGCATCCTCATTTCTCAATGGCAAAAATATTCAATAAACCTATTATCTGAAAATAGTTACACATATTTTTTATTAATTATATTTAATTGTCAATGGTATTATACGAAAGTGGAATTTAAAAGCATCACTTTATTGATTTTTTTTAAAAAATTTTGTAAAAATATTTTGAAACGAAATATATGAGCTACATTTGCAAACATATTGGGAGAGATAAATATCTATTCTCAGGTTAGCAAAATATATACATACTAACTTCAGATAGGGCTTTAAAATTCCACTTTCGCATAATACCATTGACAATTAAATATAATTAATAAAAAAATATGTGTAACTATTTTCAGATAATACGTTTATTGAATATTTTTGCCATTGAGAAATGAGGGTGTTTTCATGTCTATGAAAATAACATATTTCCTACAAGAATGAAATTCTTCGCCACATTTATGATAATTTGTTTTATAATTGATATCTGATTCAATTCAGTATAGGAAATGAAATCATTTAAATAACACACACATCGAATTAGAAATGAATCGGATCCTCTGGCTCAAGCTATGATGCGATGCACGGCCCCGGCTTTTGACGTCATTAGTCACGTGACATCAGGCCTCTTCAGACGGCTTTGGGTGGGGCCACCAACTAACCAACAGCTTGAACCAATCAGCTGCTCTGAATAAGAGCTGTGTGAGCCAATGAATGTGCGGCTGATGATTTGAGTGGCAGGAGTGAATTGAAGAACCTTAATTGTGGCCGAGTGGTTAGCACGCTTGGCAACTGATCTAAGGGACTTGGGTTCGAGCCCCGTTGTTTTTCTGCTGAGGTCCTGCCAATCATCACAGACCTACTAAGGCATATAAACTGACAGGCTCCTGTCAGACCTCTATGGCAAGCAGCTATTTGAGGGAGTGTTTATTATTTATTATAATCATGAATTACAGTTGTTTTTACGTAAAAAATTAGATTAAAATCCGTTTGCTGAAGAAATTAAGGAATATATCGTGGTTGTAATGATTTGTGTATCCTAACGCAGAAACGATTGTACCATGTCATAATATAACAACAAACTTTACCATTAATATGGTAATGCATTAGAGGAGTCCTACCCAACTTACTGTGCTCCGTTGTGAATCATATTACAGTTGCCAGATCTATTTCTAGCGTATATAAAACTCTGTGGCCTATAGCCTCATGTACTGCTTTTTCCTGATGCCTCATTAGCTCTAGAGCTGCCGCTGAGGTAAGCTTTCTGTCATGGCTAGATGAGTTGAGTATTTCAGAGGCGTCCTAAACAATACGGTTAGTTCTACTTTCTCTTTTATAATGATAGTTATATTGTTGGCCTTAATATTGACTCTATTTCATTATTTGAAGTTATTTTGGCTCTCTCTAAATTAAAACTAGTCTCCAGGCTTAGATATCAGAGTAATTCTATTGTCAGTGATTGACTAGAATGCTAAATATTTTCCATGGTGTTTGGGATTTCATGGCGCAAGAGCAACAAAGTATGTTGCGCCATATTTTCTATGATAAAAATGATAGTTATATTAAATTCTTAGGGTTTTTATTAGAAGTGCTATCCTTATTTTCGAGAAAGATTCGCAGTTCTGATAATAAGAGCCCTGCGCGGATGCAAGATATCCGCATTTAAAAGTGCTTGACGGATAAAAAAATGTCAACATGGATATGATACAAAGCCATTAAAATTGATTTTTACTGAACAGAAATTAATCACGTAACGTATTTGTTTATAATAACAAATTGTCACCCGATGAGTTGGCAACAATCCTTCGATTTCTTGGAGAAAATTTTAAATATCCTCGAATAAATAATAAGTGCAAATGCTCTCATACTGTCATTATTTGCGGCCAAATAGATGGACCACAGTATTCTGTGGTCTAATTGCAAGACTACTTGTAGCTGTATGGGTCATCTACGTTACGTAATATCGCAATAATCTATGTGAAAGATCTCTTCGATTAAGTTTAGATAAGTCTAAGAATATTTGATGCATAAGAAGTTTGTAAAATTATTTTTTTTTTAATTTTAAAATTATATAGTTTTCATGTTTTTTTTGCCGAAACAAAATTGTAAAAAATCTTTGCATTCTGCCTTATTTGTTATGTGCATTTATAATACCTTTTTATAAAATAAAAAATAATAAATACCCCCTCAAGCAGCTGCTTGCGACAGAGGTCTGACAGGAGCCTGTCAGTTTATATTTTTTATACTTTTTTAAATTTACATAATACATATAAATGCAAAAAAAATTTGTCCGAAATTTGTATCCATATTTGAGCAACTTAAAATTTGACAGTATCGTTTTGTTGTTGAAAGTCTTTTTTATTCAACTTTTATTCAAATAATGAATAGGATCAAATAGGAAAGAACGCCTACCAAGTTATTGATCCAGAATGCTGATACCGTTGCTAGAACCGCACTATTTCATATTAATTGTGCTAGTAGCATATCCATTAATGGAAATATTCTAACTGACGGAAAAGAGATTCTATATCAATTTTTATTCGAGTACCACTGTCCTATGCATGTCGTGATTACAATCGGTGCATTTATGAACTTAGCATCGCGAACAGCGCTAATCTCACTTTACACTTCATTCGGCACCACTAACAAATCCTTCTATCAATTTGTGCTATATTAAACCCTATGGCGTAGAATATTTACTTACTTGAGGTGGATATACTTCTGTGAAATGGAATTTTTACCAATGCTAGCTTTAAAAAACAAAATTGAAATGGACTAAGACTGCTTAGTGTTGTCAGTAAGATTGCTGAGTTGAATGGAACAAATTCGTTCTTTGTTTTGAGAAATTTGGGTCCATGATTTTATCAAAATTGTACAAAAATAAATCGTGAGGGTGTGATGTTGCTTCTTCGTTTGTCTGTCTATTGGGACCACTTAGGAATGTCCCCTCGGTTCGATCGCAATACGCGACGGGTGAAAGGGTTTTTCAGATAAAATCAAAGGTTTTATCACAATTGCAAGGGACTCAATACTGAGGCTCCTCCCCAATAAATTGCTTCAACTTCGCCTTTACTTAAATATAACAATTATTTATTGAACCTTCCAAACATTCTTGATAGACAAGGACATATGCTCAATTACATAGCATTACACCAACACCAGCTTACTATGCCTGTTCAGCTGTATTCACAGAGCCCAATGCCGTTATTTCCAGTCGGCATTTACCAGCTTTACCATTTTACGTCTTCACGCGTTCGTTCCTCGACTGGCTCTCCTCCTCGTGTTGCCAACCCTTTCTCTTTCTCTTTCCGCCTCGACCATCTGGGAAGTCCGCTAGCCTCCGGGTTAGGAGTCACTTGTCAGCGGACGCTAGCAGTGGGTGACCTCCGTTCCCCGGACACTGCTACTTCAATTAACTTTCCAGATGCTGGGACAGAGGGCCTCCCACGTAGCATATGCCCATTTTGGTGAAATCCAAAATAACATACAAAACCCGAACAAAAAAAATATTTAAAAAGCCTTTAGCCTGACAGAGGGTGAAAAAAAAAACATTTTTCTTTTTATTATCATTGTAAAGTATATATTTTGCTTGAGATGTTAGAGCATGCCACTGCAGTGTGAACCAACTGAAGCCCCTTGAAACGTTAACAATGATAACAGAATTATTTTGAATTATTCGAATGAGCTCGTTTCACTATGTGATGTCTTTTCCACTTAATAAAATTATTTTCTGGTTTTGTAGGTAGTCAAATGCACCAATTTATTTTAAAACATCCATCCTCAAGAAACTGTAGAGGTAACTACAAGAGCCTCTCAGCTCATTATGCCATAAAAATTTATTAGAAACGTTGGCCTCAACAGAATAATCAACAAACATGTCCATGACTTCCTACCTGGATTAGCACCAGGTCCCATTCTACCAAAAGTTAAACACGCAAGCCATTCGGCCATGGGATGCGTAGTAATATATGTATAAATTAGAATTTTAAACGTTCTGCATTATATAAGCTACAGACATTAGGTCTAATAGCTGACCTGGGAAATTTTCCCAGATCATATATATAAATAAAATTAACAGCAAAAAAAATTGATACGCAGCTTTTGCATTGCTGCAGTGAAATAAATGTAACTTAATGTAGACAAATTATCGTGTAGATTTAAAACCTAAATTAAAATTATCTACAATCATATGTTAGCTTTTTTAGCAAAAAAAAACATACCCTAAGCAGTATAGGAAATGCAGAAATATCTAGGAAACTGGAAGGAATATGTGCTTATGGAAGGTTTTTTTTATATGCCAATCAAATGGCACTGAAATAACCCAATTCTGATAGAAAAGCTACTTTTGTGCCGTTGATGCAATGTTTCTTATTAGGTTTTGTTCTTTGAATTTTGCCTAAGTTTCAAATTATCCACGTGAAGATGGCGACATTTTGTACACGTGTATGAGCCTCAGCAGTAGGGAACTGTTACATTCAAAGTGATGCAGAACAGGGATGGCTTTTCTATAAGCCATCATGCAAAATTTACATAAAAGAATCCCCTCCTCCCAGTGAACGGTCTCTTTGATGTGGTAAATATGTTGCAGTAGCCAACCAATCAGAAGCTACGTGACTGAAAATGAACTATATTCTAATGGTAAATGATAATATTCTTTTAGTGACTTCATTTAGTCAGTTTTTTATCGGTCTTACCACAGTGCAAATCTTGGCAATCCAAGTTATAAACTTTTTTTTTGCATGTGTTCGTTGCTAAAGTGCATTTTTCTGTTTGTTTTTTTTTAAATATAGAAATATTGCTATTCGTATTTTACAAGGTTTTAGGCAAAGTTAATAATGGAAAAAGTATCACTTAAACTGAAACAAGGAGATCGTGTTGTGCGCAAAACTAAAGTCAGTATTGTTGGCCCTGGCTCCCGATTGGGCATTCCCTTGTTGGACTCTGTGGTGGGTGTGGACAACAGGCACTGCAAAAAACCCAGTGGTGGTATTCCTGGGTGGGGACAACGGATACCAAAAAACACCCATGACTTCTACAACTCAAAATTTACCGACCAGTGCCACCAAGAGGAGTCGCCATTGTCTTCATGTGTGTCTCCGAGGTTCCTGGTCATCCACTCTGCTGGTGATCAGGTGCTTGGAAACATGTCCCCCTTTTTATAAATAAGGCTTTGAGAGGTCTTGCGGGAGAACCGAAATCTGTCGACTTGCAGGTGAAACTACCTGCTCCAAACATTCGGAGCTACTCTTAAATATCGCAGCTATTGGTAGAGTGGCAGTCGAAGTCACTCCACACAAGACGCTCAATTCCTCCCAGTGCATGATCTCTGAGTGGCGCCTCTTCAAAGTTTCTGAGGAGGAAATCCTCTTGGAACTTTCAGCCCAGGGAGTGATTACAGTCCACCAAATTTCGGCATGCTGTGATGGTAAGTTAGTACCCACCCGGGTACTAATACTAACTTTAACATGCTATGCCTGCCTACTTGCATTGTGAGGTACGGCCATTTATACCAAACTCTCTGCGTTGTTTTCAATGCCAGAGGTTTGGCCATGCTGAGGCAAGCCCACCTGTGCTCGTTGTGGCAGTCAGGATCATCTTGAACCTGACTGCGCAGCAGAAAAGGCATGCTGTGTAAATTACCGTGGCGAACATCTGGCTTACTCCTGCGACTGTCCAAAGTGGTTGGAGGAGAAAGAGGTATAACGCCTAAAGACTCTGAATAATATCAATTATCCAGAGGCGAGGAAGGAAGGACGCTTTTAAATAATGTCAATTATCCAAAGGCGGGAAGGTGCTATACTGCCTGCCCCACCTGGCAAGGTCTATGCCAGTGTGATCGTTGGAAAGTCCATCGTCAAGATAGCTTCCGTGGCAGTGCAGACCAATATCAGAGTTCCACCTGCTGAATCTTTCTTGCCTGCTGCAAAGTATCTCTTGATGCAGGCGAAGCCAACGTCGGTGTCCATTTCGACGTCGACTCTGGTTTCTATTCCTGTGTCTGTGCCTTCCACATCCACCTCCTGAAGGAGCTCTCCATCTTGCCCCCCCCCCCCCCCCCCGATAGGGGACCACCTTGTCGTGGTGGGGGGCCTAGGGCCCAGCAACCCGGCTGAGGCTTTGCGGTCGGGATGATCCCCAGCTGGAGCATGCCGAAGGCTTTTGCCGGCTGCAGTGGGCACCAGCTGGAGCATTGCCAAGGTTTTGCCGGTTGGGGTGGTCCCCGGCTGGAGCATTGCTGAAGCCAACTGAGGTTGAAGATGCTGCTGGCCGGCTTGATTGCCGGTCGGATAGTGACGGCGTCGGAGACCTCACCTATCAGGAGCTCAGTGGAGCTGTTCGAGGGCTCGGCAGAACGGAATGATTCCTAGTAAGCCAGAGCCCTCACAAAAGTCTGGGTCTTACTAAGAGTTTCCACCCCGGGTGCCGATCGAGCTTGGATCTATATATCCTTGCACATTTGCAAACCGGGGAATAGATTAAAGTAAGGTTTCTTCCGGTGGTCAGCTTTCCTTCTATAGAACTGCTGCCATGTGAGGCTGGGGTTGAGGTGCACCTATAGGGCGCATTCCTTGCCCCCGGCTCTAGATGGTCATGGCTTTTCATAACCAGGTAGTGCTGTACAGGCGGAACTTGGGATTGCCGTGGTTGCATAAGATCGCAACGAAAGAGATTCTCCATCTTGCCCACAGACAGCAAGACCTTCCAGGCCCAAAAGAAAACATAACACCTCGTATGGCAGTCTCTGATCCATGGCACTTGGATGACTCCGAGGACATAGACACAGACTGCCCTATTTTTCCAAAACTGTTGCTGCCAATGGTAAAATAAATCAAAAGTCGTCCCACAATTCTTCCAAGAGGTGGATGGCCAGTGCCATTCGCTTCTTTGTGGGTTCTCGCTGACACTCTGCTCTGTATATCTTCTACCTGGGAGCATCGTCCTCCAGGAAGCCCTTGATGATCTCGTCTCTCAGCTGCCATCCACTTTCCTCATAGTGGGGAACTTCAACAGACACAGTCCACTTTGGGACAGTGCTGACACCAACGGGAGGGGTAGGGTCCTAGAGCAGTGGCTCCTGGATCCTTCTCTCTCCATGTTGAACACCTGTATCAGTACTTACTTTCACTCCCCAACCCACACATTCACTCCGCAAAATTCCCCGCCCTGCCCATGGTCAATAGACACCAATAGGCTTGGAAAGGCCGCCCTCCGTCGGATGGGACATTAAGCCGTGGCCCCATGTGCGGGAGAGCCCACACTGGATAGCCTTGACGGGAGGCTACCATCTGTCTCCGAACAGTTGTTCCAGTGGGTCCCCTCCCCCAACCTTCTCTGAGCCTTTGGGTCCATGTGACCTGGCCATTTAGCCCATGGTGTGCAAAAAATTGCTGCTCAGAGGTAAAACAATCCAACCCAACCCGCACATTCACTGACATTGACCTCACCATTGGCTCCTCCTCGATCCTTCCATTATTTACATTGAAGATTATTAGCAATCAAAACAGCGGATTTCCAGTGCCAGAGCAGACGAAAATGTAACTAATGCTGCTGTCACTTCATGTCTTAAAATCGGCAGGCATTCCCATTACGTAGGCACCAGTTAATATAATGTCCAAAGTCAAGGTTTTTATCCTTAATCATATCTAAATATTTCACGGAAGTGGAAAGTGCCTTATTGGTATTATTAATTTTAATGTCTGTATCGTATAGGAGAGAACATCCCACTCATTATCGTTCCTGGAGCACAATGGACAGGTAAATTGCAGATCCTCGAGCAATAGCCAACACTCTGGAGGAGTCATTCTCCTCGATCTCTTCTTTATCCTCCTACTCCTCCAAGTTTCTGTCCCAGAAGCGCAAGGCCAAATGTTCTCCACTTCCATTCGAATGGCCTGGAGTCTTACAACAGGCCATTCACGGTGGAGGAGCTTCGCCTTGCTCTGCATACTTTTCGTGCATCTGCTGTTGGGCCAGACAATGTCCATTTTGCCATGCTCCAACATCTCACCACTGAGTAAGGATCGGCTGCTCTGACTCTTCAACCTTATTTTCATCGAGGAGTAGTTTCCGAACTCCTGGTGGGAGGCCATCATCTTGGCCTTCCCCAAGCCAGGCAAAGACCCAAGATTCCATCGAATTATTGTCCAATTGCGTTGACGAGCTGCGTCTCCAAGGTGTTGGAAAGAATGGTAAATACCAGGCTGGTCTGGTATTTGGAACATCACGGCCTACTTTCCAACACCCAGTGTGGCTTTTTCAGGCACAGGTCTACTTTAGACCACCTGATCCGCCTCGAATCGGCGATCAGGAATTCGTTTTTACGTCGAGAGCACCTGGTATCCATTTCCTTTGACATCGAAAAAGCGTACGACACAGCATGGAGATTTGGCATTCTTCGTGACCTCCATAGCTTCGGCTTGCGAGGTCACATGCCAGTCTTCATCAGCAATTTTTTATCTTCTCGTAATTTGGTCATCTGCCAATCTTCATTGCCAATTTTTTATCTTCTCGTAATTTTCGAGTTCGTGTCGGCAACACTGTCGTGGCCTTTCCCCCAAGAACAGGGGGTGCCACAGGCTGCATCCTGAGTGTTACACTTTTTGCTGTCAAGATAAATTCCATTACACAGCAACTTCCTCCGATTGTAGGCAATGCCCTCTATGTTGACGACTTTAGCATCTTTTGCTCGTCGTCCAACATGAGGATCATTGAACGACAACTGCAAACTACCCTGAACAATCCTTCAGTTTGGGCGATGGCCAATGGGTTTCGGTTCTCCCCACAGAAGAAAGCTTGCATGCACTTTGGCCGAAAGTGTAATCTTCACCTAGACCCCAAGCTGCGGTTCAGGGGTAACATCATTCCAGTTGTGGTGAAGACCAAGTTTCTTGGTCTCATCTTCGACCGGAAATTGACCTTTTTACCCCATATTCGACGTCTCAGGTCCAAGTGCACGTGGGCATTGAACGTCCTCAATGCCCTCTCCTCCCTTTCTTGGGGGGTGGACCGATGATCTTTGCTCCGCCTCTACTCTGCACTTGTGTGGTCGAAACTGGACTATGGATCCCAAGTGTACGACTCCACCCAGGATTCAGTGGTGAAGGTACGTTGAGACTGACGAACCTTCTTTATCTATTCGTCGTCAGCAATTGTCCCTGCAGTATGCAGCAAAATTGCGATCCCTGCCAGGCCATCCCACTTGGGACTGCATTTTCAGTCCCCGGTGGGAAATGTTATACCAGAATCAGCCGATTGCCATTCGTCCTTTCGGTTTGCATGTCCGAGGCTACCTGCGAGACATCAACACCAGTCTTGATAGCATCGCACAGTCGACAGCCGAACCACTTCCACCTTTCATCGCTCTTTCCCCTTCTTGTGATTTCTCTCTTTGCAGGACAGGAAAGGCCTTTACACCCGACTGTGTATATGTGCAACTCTTTGCCAGCCATCATGCTGCGCACCCAGACTTCTTGCCTGTCTTCACAGATGGCTCGAAGTCCTCTCGCATTGGTGGGATCAGCCATGGTCTGCTGTGATGTAATCATTGCAGAGCAGATCCCACAGCTGTGTGCCTTTACTGCTGAGTTGCATGCTATTAGTTAAGAGCCACCACTGGGTGTATTGCTTTTTTCCATCAGTGATATGCAAATACCATTCATTTTAATTGCGTATGGGATAACGTTTTCAGTTTAACATACCAGATTACAGCTTATTTAGTTATGCTTACAATATAAGTGACAAGCATAAAAACAACTAATCAAAATTAGATTAAAGGAAATAGTATGATATATTGCATTTGAAGATCATATTTTAAATTGACATGTAAAGCCACCTCTCGAGCAAGTCTTCAGAATTTGAAATCTCGAATTTTTGAATAGAATGGTATTATGCCTAACTTCAACATAAAGTAAGTTTTCAAATGCAATAGTATTATTCGGTTATGAATGCTATAGTTCACACTCCTGATATTTTTTTAACATTATACTTCGGAGATCTGTAAATGGTAGCTAGGCAGTCACTGGAAGGAGAGCAATGCACCAATCTCCTGTGATGATGCATAGAACTAGCCTGGCCAAGCACCTAATGTCCGACCGAGCCTTCTCGTGGTACAGCCCGTTAATACCTTTCAAAAGACTCTTCTCTTCAAAAGACTTTTTAATTTTTTCAAAAGACACACTCTTGTGGAAGTGAACGGAAGAGGATGCCTGCCAGATTACTGTTCCTTACTGGTCTGGATAACTCTGGCTACTTTACTTTTCTACCATGCTGAGGAGTGGTCAACCACCCAGGGTCCTGATGCTGACCATATATACCAACCTGAATGGAATTATGGCTCTGAGCTTCATTATGGATTTTGAATTTGCTGCACTGGTGGGCTTCTGTGGACGGAAAAATCATCCGTTGTGTTTTCTGTTTCTGGGTTGACAGCCCCAAGCGAATAGATTCACAGGACATGTTTTATCAGCTGGTGGATAATCCTGAGCAGAGGTCATGGCAGGCACCTGAACTCTTGCTTCTACAAGTATCATCTAATTGTTTGTGGAGGAAGTCTTCCAGTGTAGATGGCATCAGCCTTTAGTGGTGGGGGAACAGGTCTTTGCCCCATACTTGCGATTAGGGGACTGTTTGATATTGCTGGCATTCCCTCTCTCAATAAACATAGTTTCTTTAATCATCCTACTAACCATTTTCTCTCCGTAGGTAGTTGGAATGTGAGGACGTTGCACAGAACTTATTCTCTTGATGTCCTCACACAAGAATTCCACCTTTACAATTTAGATATTCTCGGCTTACAAGAAACCAGATGGACAGATAAAGGTCAGATTCTTAAAAATAATCTTAAATTTTTTTTTCAGGGAGGGAAGACAATAAACATCACCAAGGCATGGGTCTGTTTCTTTGCAGACACGCTAGTGATGCTCTTCTAGGATATGAGTGCATTAATAAAAGGTTTCTTACAGCAAAGACAAGCATTAAAGACTTAAAGTAAAATGTAAAATTTGTTTAAAAATGTTTTAAAAGTAAAATGTTATCTGCTGTTATGCTCCCACTGAGGATGAGAAGGATAGGTTTTACAAACAACTTCAGGATATTTTGAATTCTGTCAAGAAAGGAGATATTACCCTTGTTCTAGGTGACGTCAATGCCAAAGTTGGTACTGACTCTGACCTTTGGGGAGGGGTGATAGGCCCTTTTGGTATTGGTAGCTACAATGGCAATGGGTAACATCGCCTAAATTTAATGATTTGAGAATAATTAACACTTTTACAAACACTGCGACATACATAAATACACATCGGTTTCACCTGATGGGCTGAATAAGAATCCAGACCTCTGTGGCAAGCAGCTGCTTGAGGAGGTATTTATTTATTTATTTTTATATATATTAACTAACAGCAAATCGGCTAGTTCTGCAAGGAATACCAGGGCATATAGGGGAGCTGAAATTGGATCTGACCATTACTTTGTTAAAAGTCTTCAGAGCTTGGTCTTTCAGAGCTTCAGTATTAAAAGTAAAATTTTTAACCCTAGCACAACACTTTTTAAGTTTAATTTGCTTGTGCTAGGGTTAAAAATTTTACTTTTAATACTGAAGCTCTGAAAGACCCAGTTATAACCAAAGCTTACCATGATAGGTTACTTAGTCATTATGAGAGTCATAGTTTGTTTACTACTAAGTTGAGGAAGAACGGGGACCATTTTAAACGGGTTTTTTGGAAACTAACAGTACTCTTTTAGGAAAAAAGGAGCAGAGGAGACAGAATTATTTGAGTGATAAGGCACTTGAGCTTATTTCAGAAAGAGAGAACTGTAGGAATGTCTTCAATCAATGCCCTACTACTCCTAATAGAGAGCATTACAGAGAGCTTAATAAATGTGTAAAGGATCAGTTAGCTGCTGATAAGAAACTTTGGCTTGGCTGATAAAGCTGAGAAAATAGTTAGACAGCAAAATAGCAGAGAGCTGCACCTGATAGTTAATGTTTTGTGTGGTAGAAAACGGACAGGTATATCGGGATTGAAGGATAAACAAGGTAAGGTTATAGAAAGTGAGAATTCTGTTATTGCTAGGTGGGCTGAGCATTTCAGTGATGTTCTAAACAATGTAGTTAGTTCTACTCCCATTGTTTGCAATGATGATAGATGCATTGGTGGCTTTAATGTTGGCCCTATAACACAATCTGAAATTATTTTGGCTACTTCTAAACGTAATAATAAATAATAATAAATACCCCCTCAAGCAGCTGCTTGCCACAGAGGTCTGACAGGAGCCTGTCAGTTTATATGCCAAAGTAGAAGATCTGAGAGGATGGCAGGACCTCAGCAGAAAACAACACGAACATCCATGCCTTACCCGTAGCTCGAACCCAGGTCCCGTAGATCAGTAGGCAAGCGCGCTAACCACTCGGCCACGGGACAAACATAAGCTTCATAAATCCCCAGGGGTAGATGAAATTACTACAGAAATGCTTAGAGTTGGGAATGTTTTGGTTACCACTAGGATGACTGAAATTTTGAATATCTTTTATGATAAAGGCATGGTTCCTAAGGATTTTACCAGAGCTATTATTATCATCCCTATTTTCAAAAAAGGTGATCGCAGTTCTTGTGATAACTATAGGGGTATCAGCCTACTCTCCGTTCCAGGTAAAGTTCTTTCCATGATTGTGCTTAATAGAATTAAGAATCTGGTTGACAGTCAATTGCGTGATGAGCAATGTGGATTCAGAAGTGGTAGGGGATGTGTGGATCAGATATTTTCGCTTAGGCAGATTCTTGAGAAATGTTTAGAGTTCCAGAAACCTTTGGTTGCCAGCTTTGTTGATTTCAAAAAGGCTTTCGACTCTGTTGATCGTCATAATTTGTGGTTGATTGTGAGATCATATGGTATACCAGACAAGTTAGTTAACATAATGAAAGCTCTCTATAATAACACTGAATCGTGTGTGAGAGTTGGTAAGGATTGTAGTAATTGGTTTAGCATTGCTTCTGGTGTTCGACAAGGGTGCATTTTGTCTCCTTTTCTCTTTGGTTTGGTTATTGATTATGTTATGCGAAATTCACTGCAAGGGAAAGATTTTGGCCTTAAATGGGCTGGAGATACTAAAATTTCTGATTTAGATTATGCTGATGATTTAGCCCTTTTGGCAAACAATATTGATGAAATGAACTCTTTCATTCCAGCTGTTGATGAGACTGGTAGTAGAGTAGGTTTGGTGAAAAACCAGAGAGAAAGCTAAAGTGATGAAAATTTATCAGGCAGGCTGTGATTCAGTTAATCTGAATGGTTGCAGTCTTGAACAGGTGTCTCAGTATAATTATCTTGGTAGCTATCTATGTAACAGATACTGGTGATGTGCGGCATGAGATTAACAGACGAATAGGGATTGCTGCCAGGACTTTTAAGAATCTATGGAGATTGTGGAGAAATAGACGTATACGCCTAAAGACTAAAATTAGACTGTATAATAGTTTGGTTCTTTCTAGGGTTAGTTATGGTAGTGAAACTTGTACGCTGTATAAACAAGATAACAGGAAACTAGATGCTTACGTAGTATCTTGGGTATTAGATGGTTTAAGTTTGTAACTAATGATGAGGTTAGGCAAAGGAGTCGGAAACCTCCTTTAAGCAGCATATTGTGCAAAGAGAGACTCCATTGGTTTGGCCATGTTGCCCGTATGGATAATTATAAATTTACGAATAGGGTTATGAACAGTGTGCCTAAAGGCCTCAGAAAGAGTGGGAGACCTAGGATGCAGATGGCAGACAATGTCAAACAGGACCTTGTCAGAATTGGTGTGCAGTGGCAAGGTGCAGCTGATATAACTTAGGAAAGATATGCTTGGAGAACTAAATGGCACAGTCTGGTTGGACTTCCGTAACCCATGGTTGCTTGAGGATGATGATACTTCGGGCTGTTAATATAAAATATGTTTTAAAAAATCCCCAAATTTACCGATATTTTCCATTAAAATCTCCAAAAGGAGGGATATTTACAATATATATATAATATCTGATAATGGCTGGCGCCACTGGCGAATCAGCAGAAATGTATATAATGTAGCTTTGTTGAAAAAATTGCAGCTTCTGATGGTTCAGTAGTTAGGACGCCTGGCATGCTTTTGGGACGTGCGTGTTCGAGTTGCACTCAGGCCAACCAATTTTTTTCGACTAATTATTTCAAGTGTTTGTTATCTACAGGATATTTCCTGTAATTTTATTTTCCTGTGCTTACTGAATTATTGATATAACGTTGTGAGCATTTATCTGCAGTACATTTTCCTGTAATTTTTTTCCTGTGCTTACTGAATTATTGATATAAACTTGTGAGCATAAGTGTCTGTTATAATAATGATAATATATTAGAGGTACTCGGCTGATCGGTCCCAGATTTGTTGTGGTGGTTTCACTTATGTCTTGTTGGGTTGACGTTCAATCCACTGCAGGTATTTTAAATCTCTAAGGGTGTAACCATCGCCTAACATGAATGGAGTTGGGTTGTTGTTGTTTTACATCTGAGCAGCACTTTTTTGCACACCATTGGCTAAATGGCCAGGTCACATGGACCCCGAAGGCTCAGAGAAGGTTGGGGGAGGAGACCCACTGGAACAGCTGTTGGGAGACAGATGGTAGCCTCCCATCAAGGCCATCCAGTGTGTTCTTTAGCGTTCACAGGGTTATGACTCTCCTGCACACGGGGACACGGCTTAACGTCCCATACGACGGACGACTGCCCTTCCAAGCCCATCAGTGTCCCCTACCGACCTTGGGCAGGGCGGGGAATTTTGCGGAGATAAATCTCAATGCTGACCCAGCTGGGACTTGAATCTGGGAACTACAGATTACGAGCCTGGCGCGCTACCGAATGAGCCACCCCCCATCATAAGTAATTGCATTGTAGTTACTATTAACCTAGTGAGAGCTTTGTATCTTTTTTCTTCCCTTATTTGTAACTTTTAAGGTAACTACTGACTAAACGCAAATAAAGCATCTCAGACACTCAGTATTGCTGCTGACCGAAATGCCGTATTCGGGTGTCTGATGTTCCTACCAATATGGTGGTTTAAACACTTCGTTGTCAGGAAATGGGTTTTGCCCAAGGAGCTAGAATAAAGTAAAGGATGAACTAAAAATATTAAAGCAGAGAAAAATTACTACTCGTTTCTAAATAAATATTTAACGCTCTCTTAATTGAACAAATGTATTGATAGCATCAGAATAATTTTTGATATCGCTTTAAATTGTCAACATTTTTAAATCTTCTAAACAGTTTTGACTTGTAGAGTTCTTAAATACCTTTATATGTCTCAATTTCGAAAAATTTCTTTCACTACTCTTGACAGCTATTAGTAGTATTAACAGAATTCGGAACATAAACTGCAGTGTTCGGGAAGATATTTACTAAATCAAGAAGATAAATATAGTTTATCAGTAGTCTCCAATCTTTTTGAGCCCTGCATCCCTTTTGAAAAATCCACAATAGAGTATTAGAAAGGGTGAAGGTAATCAAAACCTTTACACTTCCTAATACTCCTTTCACGCTTTCTGATGTTGAAAAAACTTCATGCAATTCAAACATTTTTTTGTTTTTAAAACCAGTTGAAAGAATATTTACCATGTGTACAGATTTAGATATTTTCATAACGTATCCATTAAATTCCATATTTTTTCCGCCGACAAAAGAAGCACAACTATGTTATCTAAGTAATTTTCGAAATTTTGATCTGTTTCTATTGAAAAGCATAAGAAATTCCTCCCCCCCCCCCCCCAAATTTCTTAAACGCTCCCTTTGGGAACCACTGGTGTAGATATCTGTTTCAGTCATATTGGTGATGGAGGGGAGGAGGAGGAATGCTAGTTTTCGAAGCTCGATTTATAACTTGTTTCTTTCGACATTGGCCTTTTCCTCAAACAGTGCAACAGGAATGTCTCTGCCGTTAGCAATATTTCCTGGTCGAGGTCTTGAACTTCAAGTACTTTATGCATTATTTGGAAAATATTACTGTTTGCTTAGAGGTGAAATCATTTTTCTTGTAAAACAGCATTGCAAGATGGCAGAACCACCAGACAAAATATACAAAGTTTGATCTTGCATTTCAAATTTAACCAGAATATTTTTTGAGCTACAGTATTGTGTTTGTAATAATTATAATAAGTAATGCAACTGAAATTTTAATGGTATTTTATCCATAATTTTGACACCTCCCAAAAATGACACCCTTCGGCGATCATCTCGCAGCTTCACCTGTCAGACGATCCCTGGTACTGACCAATACCTGTTAGAGCTGATACAAAGTTTACCTGCTGAAAGTGTAACTAGCTCTCCTAACTACTATACCAGTTATGGCAAATAAATCTTGATTACTTACAAGTACAAAAAAAATTTCCACGTTATATATTTTAAAGTGTACTAAATAAGTATTATGCGTTTTTCTGACTGAACTATTTAGCCAGTACTTGAAACAAACTTAGTAAAAAATTGTTTTTTATTTCGAAATTGAAAATATGTTCTCTTTTGACGCTAACTTTTTTTTGTCCTCCTTTTGGATCATTGGTATCTGGTAATACTACCCCTGACAGGGATCGTCTGAAGTGAGTGTTGCATACCTGTTAAAAAGTTCTTTAAGTATCACTGGGGCCTGGACTCCAGAGATCGAAATATTAGGAGTATTTATTCACGAGTGAAAATCTGCCTTAAGTTTATTCTACATTGAAATAAATGTTGTACAGTGTAATTACTGATTTAGCTATGTAATCGGAATACCAACGATAATTTTGTTATAAATAAACTATTCAGAAAAATAAATGTTCGTGGCATTAAAAAAAGACGTGTTGACTTGATTCTGACAGTCAGAGGGGTAGCTATGGGGAATGCCCCTGTAAAGGAAAATGGAGTTGGCAAAATCTAGGTCAAAAAGCCACTGTTGATTAATTCTAACAAGGTCCTGTTTTACATTGTCTGCCCACGACATTCTTGGTCTCTCCTTCTCTCCGAGGCCTTTAGGCATACTGTTCATAATCATATTCGCTTATCTATAGTTATACATACGGGCAACATGGCTAAACCTATAGTCCCTTTCTCTCTCTGCACAATATGCTGTTCAAAGGAGGTTGCCGACTCCTTCCCCTAACCTCGTCATTATTTACAAAGTTGAACCACTTAATGCCCAAGATACTGCATAAGTATCAAGAATCAAAACCATCTAGTTTGCTTTTATCTTGTTTACAAAGCGTTCAAGTTTCACTACCATAACTAACCCTAGAAAGGACCAAACTATTATAGTCTAATTTTAGTCTTTAGGTGTATACGCCTATTTCTCCACTCTCTCCATATATTCTTAAATGTCCCGGCAGCAATCCCTATTGCCGCACATCACCATTATCTGTTACATAGCTCCCAAGATAATTAACTGTGACACCTGCTCAAGACTGCAACCATTCAGATTAACTGAATCACAGCCTGCCTGACCAATTTTCATCACTAGTTTTCTCTCTGTTTATAACCAAACCTACTCTCCTACCAGTCTCATCAACAGCTGGAATGAAAGAGTTCATCTCATCAACCACATTTGCCAAAAGGAGTAAATCAGAAATTTTGATATTTTCAGACCAGCCTATTCAACCGCGAGAGATCGTGATTAAAAAAGTAAACATTGATTTTTGAACTTTACACGGTACGCAATGTTAGCACTCGCAGTGGTGGGCAGTGATTGAGCAACCCAATTGACAATTTCGTTGCAGGTTTTCCAGCACCGTATGACAGTTCGCAATAAGATCCTTTTTGGGCGAGGGGTTGTTGTTTTACCTCTGAGCGGCACTTTTTTGCACACCATGGGCTAAATGGCCAGGTCACATGGACCCCGAAGGCTCAGAAAAGGTTGGGGGAGGGGACCCACTGGAACAGCTGTTGGGAGACAGATGGTAGCCTCCCGTCAAGGCCATCCAGCGTGTTCTTTAAAGTGCACAGGGTATGGCTCTCCCGCACACGGGGCCACGGCTTAACGTCCCATCCGACGGACGGCGGCCTTTCCAAGCCCATCGGTGTCCCCTACTGACCGTGGGCAGGGCGGGGAATTTTGCGGAGATAAATTTAGGCGAGGGGAAACCATACGAAAATAGTAGTCTAATAAGTTGGCCAAAATAAACAAATCCAGAGAAAAAATATCATTCTCTACTCAAAAGAGCATTGACAATTATTGGATTATATCTACAACTTACTGATCACATGCCTTTATTATAATTTTTTATAGTAATACCAATCATAATCGGAGGGTTTGGTAATTGATTAGCTCCTTTAACATTAGGTGCTCCCGATACAGCTTTCCCCCGTTTAAATCTTAGTTTTTGACTCCTCCTTCTCAGCTCGCCTATAGTAGAAAGAGGAGCAGGAACAGGATGAATAGTTTACCCTCTCTTAGGAAGATTAGTTTCATACGGGGACCTCCGTAAATTTACCAATTTTTTCTCTTCACCTTGCTGGTGCCTCCTCTATTTTAGGGGCTATTAACTTTATTACCACAATTATTATTATACGGTCAAAAGGTATAAGTGTTAGTTATTATTGTAATAAGTGTTAGTTATTCGGAAACCACTGAGTGTACCTGTAGGAGACGTTGCCCATTGCAGCTACCAATACCAAAAGGGCCTATCACTCCTTCCCAAAGGTCAGAGTCAGTACCAACTTTGGCATTGAAGTCACCTAGAACAAGGGTGAAGTCACCTAGAGTATATATATAAATATGAAATAAATTTATCCAGTCCATTTTCTTTTAGGAATACCTAGACTTATATCCTTCCCTGATGCTACATAACAGAAAGACATTAATAAGTAATAAATTCACAGATTACCTGTTAACCTATAACTCAAGAAATAGTTTTGTGCAAAAATTATTCACCGATGAGTGGAATTCGAAGTCATGCCTCCAGTTATATGCCAGGTGCTCTAACCACTATCACCAGAGGGTGATATTATAACAGAGTCGTAATTGGGGGTTGACATGTCGGATTTTTGCGGATTGCCTTAATAAAGAAAATGTATGTTGTTCTTGCTCGATGATTAAGTTTTTTATTCTGTCGTGCACATTATTGTTTATTCAAATTTTGTAAATGTGATAAAATGGTAAAACATATGCAAAATTTTTTCTTATGTAACCCCTCCTCAACATTAAATTTCCAATTTAAGATTTCTTCCATTTACATCTTTCTTTTCAGTTAAAGTATATCCTTGGTTTCCTGCGTTTTTCTTTTTGTACACTTGATCTTACTATGAAGTGAGCAGCAGAAAAAGAATTATTCTGTGGTAAATTAAAATACTAAATGTAAAATGAATTAACACCACAATATATTAACTCACATTTACTAAGTGTTTTTTGTTGGATATTGAATCCTAATGCATCTTTCTAATGACTGATGGTTAAATGTCAAGAAACAAAAACATAACTCAAAAAAATTTATTGTTGTTGAAAGCAAAGTGATTCTATATAACAGGTCGTTTTAATTGAAGAAAAACAATAGAATTTAACCCTTTAAGCAAAGCTCAAACTCTGGGCGAACATTCAACTAAATTATTTATGAAATGGCACTTTTATGTATCCCCATTGTCTGAGCTTTTAGATGAAGTAATCATCAGGTGCATTAGAAGCGAAAGTCTCAAATCTGAGTGGAAACAATTTCTTCACACGGAAATCTTAGAAAGCCAAATTCGAATACCCTTTTAATTAATAAATAATGAACAAATACCTAGACATAATAATGTATCTCTAGCAGCAATTCATGTTTGGGGGAAGGCTCAATAATGAAATTTTACTTAAGTGCATTAATAGATTTTTGTTCCATACAATTTTTAAAAGAAAGTTCTGCAATTTAAAGAAACACATGAAGCACTTCAAAATTTATATTAAAAATAGCATAAAAAATATAAAAGTGTAATGGAATAATACAAGTATTTATGCTAACATCATCAATTCACAATATTACATTTTACAACTCAAATATTGTAAATTACAGAATAAAATTATATAAATTAATATTAAGAAAAAATTTATTTAAAAACATAAACCTTTTTAGGTGGAATATCAGAATTGCAAATCCCCGTTCACCATGGAGGGGGAAGTTCATGCATGGTGGCACCACGACCACTCCTAAGCCACTGATTCTCAGGGCTGTATATGGGAGGTGCAACTAGTATGCCAGCACAGGATTAATACAATTTAGGGTGAAAAATGGTGAATGCTAATTTGCTTTTTCTTTAGAAAATATTTTTTTGAAAGAGGGATGATTTGCGATACTAGCTCACTGCTTTGTGATATTTTAATCTAACCCAAAACTGTTGTGATTGTGATCTGATGATGATACTGAAACATCAAGAGAAATAAAAACTAGTGAATTGGCTAATATATTCTCAAGTAAAATAATTCTGGTATGGTTCTCTGAAATTGATCCAGTAAAAGTATGAAAATAGAGAAATGTCTACCACTGCTCCGAATTAATTTATGAAGAAAATACTGAAACAAAAGAAGATTTGTCTGATATAAATAAAATCATTATAATAAGAAATAAGCATGAAAAAGAGGAATGAAGCAGAATTCCCTAATCCACACACTTGAAAATTCTGTTATGGAGGAATCACACAACAAGAGTCTCCAGGTCATGCAAACAATAGCTCTGAAAGTTAGATTTTCAGGAAAGATGGCAAAATGCCATGCAAATGGACATATGCTATTGTTATTTTCATTTTCCATTGCAAAAGGGGGCAAATTATCATTACTGATATTCATGCTTACAAAGTTCTCTTGTATCTAATGATTCCCACACTTCTTCCCCTTTCTATTATCGTCATGAAGTGCAACTTTCCAATAGATCTTTAATGTGTATAGCTCAAAGTAGTTTGTTCTTTCTTAAACATGTCTTTCTTAAACATGTATTTCAAATCTTATCTACAAATTTATAAATTTTTAATACACTGTTTAAGAAATTTTTAAGTATATATATACTGTTATAAATCATATACATAATTTTTTTGTATGTGTAATATAAAATACACACAAAAATTTACATTTAGTAAATTATGAATGTAAAATTTTGCATTTGTGATGAACTTCAAGATATTTTACTTTTTTGTGAAGGTCTCCCCAGCATATTTCACGAGTTACATATCCCAGTTACCCTGCTAACATTTGAATAGAACTTAAAGTCTGCAGTTAAAACTTGACAAGCAAATAAAAGTAACGTAAAATCCATTTAAACTAATAAGTATCACCAGCCCAGATCTACAAAAATAAAAATACTACCAAATATATTTGTGGAGGGGGGGGGGGATTAATGGATTTATCCAGAAAGCATTAGGTTTACTCTAGTAATTTTTCTTTTCAGAAGTTATCACCAAAGAGTGCTTTATATGTTCTCTTGTCTTTTTTTGTCTTTTAAAATAATGCATCATATACAAAAAACCTGCAATATTTATCTTTTCTTTTTTTGTCCCCATTCACTTTATTTCAAATTTCCAGGAGAATGGAATTTCCAGGAGAGGGATTGCTCCTGATCCCTCCACTAGATATGGCTCTGAGTATTGTAACTGATGCAGAAAAAGTGCAAATTACAGTCAACCAAAAGAGTATATTATTTTAAAATTTAAATCCCCATTGTAAATTATAGAATAAAATTTTATAAATTAATTATTAATGAAAAATTAATAATTATAACAGCTGATCATAAGGAAAGAAATTTGAACTCTGAATAGGTTAACATTCCTTAAATGATCCATATTACACGAGATGTTGCCATAATTGGGCATATGTCATAAAAAAAATTCAGTTATATAGACTATAGAGATTAAATCAAATTAAAAAAAATATGAGTTTTTAATTGCTTTGACAAATATTAGAAGAAGACTATGAAAATGTTTTTTATTATGTGTATTACAATAAGAATTAATTTTATACATAAAAGTGCTAGTTTCTAGCATGGCCCCCTAATTTTTTTAGGAATTATATTTCTGATTTACTTAAAGCTAAAAATAATAGCCTAGTTATTTCCATTGGATCTTTCACATATTTTTCATCAGAAAGTTGTAAATATCTTAAATTCATACTTAAATTCCGAATAAGCATCATCAACAAATTACTTTCATACAAATTTGTTATACAACAGTTTACAAAACTGAGAGAATTATGGCATTTTATACAATGATTGCACTAATAACACTAGTTATCCAAAATTTAACAAAGACCATTTAGTCTTAAAGTAATATCATAACTTATGTTACATCATGCTATCATATGGTACAAAGAGTCAAAATGAAAATTTCCATATTCATTCTTAACATGTTTCCATTTGACATTAGTTCATTTAATACAAGTCATTTATTTTTACAGCAAAGATCTGGGTATTTACAGGCATTTAACAGAATCGGTAAAAACAAAAGGTTGCTAACCAAAACTGTCATGAATATATTACAGGAAACTCAGGAAATGTTTTTTTTTCCATTTGGAGACTGTACAATGGCACTTTTCGTACGCACACTAAAATTAGAATCCCCACTTGATGCTGCAACTAAGCCTATTATGAGAGGGGCTGAATCTCTCCTTGGCATGTTTGTGCCAATAATACCCTTCACACTTGTATCACTAGTAGAAATTTTTTTTGGAAACCAATCACTTATTGGTCTATCTTTTCTGGAATATGTTCTTTCTGGAATTTGCAGTATATTATCCATCTTCTTTACTTCTTCAGTCATTGTATTACCTGGAAGCAAAGAGTCCTTTGCCTGCAAAAGATTAGCCTTTGGATATGTACCAGATCTGGTTACTAAAGTAGTTAAAGAATCTATGGATTTTTGTGGCTTGCGTAATGACAGACGAGTTGAAACTGAATTTTCACTAATAATGGAATTTTCTGAATTAGTTATTGAAGCAGAAGCATTGTTTTTGGATGTTTGAGGTGAACACTGTAGTTTTTTTGATAATATTATAGTGGTTGGATTATTAGTGGTTAACAATGACTTGTAATTATTCAATTTTTTATTTTCTGGTGATGAAGCTTTGCGTGCCTGAGTTGGATTTATTTTTTCCCTTTTGCTCTCAGCTGATGTCCGTTTAACAGGAGATGCAGCCTTTCCATTGTTAACAGTTTTAGGTTTAAAAGGAATTTGTGATTTATTACTGTTATTAGTGTTTGCCTTCACTGATGAATTCTTGCTAATATTTGATGCAGAAACTTTTTCAATGTCACTACTCAATTTTGGTGAATTAACTGTTTTTGACTGCTGAGTGCCAATTTTTTTTGCTGAAGTATTATCAGAAGCTAAATTAACAATACATTTTTCGATATTTGCCATATCAGACACAGCATGCATTCGTTGAATATGATTTTTACATTCAGATTTGTTATAAAATTGCGAAGGGCAGTGTTTACATTTGAAACGTGTCCAACCAATATGGATTGCTGCATGGCGTCTCAAATTAGCAAAGGTTGAAAATTTGCGTTTGCATTTCAGACATAATAATTTATTTGCATTAACAATACCCAGTACTTTTTTTTCATTGTTTGTAAGCGACTGTTTCTTTGACACATTTGGGGAACCAGTTTCAACTTTATTAGCTGATCTCCATTTTAAAGTTTGACTGTTAACAAAATCTTTATGCATTTGTTTCTCAGCACCACGCTTAGGTCTTATATTCACTTTTATATCTGCAGATGGTAATTTTGGTGACAACTTCGGGGGAGAACTTGGTACTAGAGACACAATTGCAGAAGGTTGAAGTAACCTAGGTGGTGATGATTCTAAGTTTTCCGATTTCAATGTATTCATTATGCAAAATTTTTCATGGCTCACCTGGGATGATTTTCTTCCAAATATACGATGACATTTTGTACATTGATGCAAAGAGAAACCTGAGCCAATTTTAATAAATGTTCCAAAAGATGATGTCTGAATTTGCTTTTTTTCAGTACTTTTATTAGATGGTCGCTTTTGTGCATCACTTGATTTGTTTTCTTTTTCTGATGCTTTAGCACCTTCCAACTTTGAAGCATTATCAACACGTTTAAAGATGGCACACTTTCTAATGGCATCTCGCATTTTGTTTACTTGTTCCTTTGTCTTCCTGTGAACAGACATAAGGTGTCTTGTAACACCCCACATTTGTACAAATGAATGTTTACAAAAAGGACACGGGTAATACAGTCTTTTCTGTGCATGAATTGATATCATATGGAAATATAGTGTTTTTTGTGTTGTGTATTGAGTGTTGCATTTTAGGCACTTAAGCAACTGTACATTGCAATCATTTCTTGCTAATAATCTTTTCTCCCTTGTTAAATGAACACCACTACGCTTAGGAATTGGCTCATGTACTTTTTCTTTCGTGGTTTTATCCTTTTCTGGAATTTTCTCTGGAATTACAACTACTACTTCATTTTCAGGTAATTTGGATCCTAATATATCAATATTCAATTCAGCATTAACAGCCTCCTTACTAGGATTTTTTCGTTTCTCCATAATTTGGATCATGGCATTTTGATTACCATCTATTGGTTTTAATTGAATAACTGTTTCTTTTTTGCTTACTTTTTTAAGTTCAAGTTGCTCTATACAATTATCATAGAACTGTTTTTCTGGACTGATGGAATAAGATCGTTTCTCTGAATTAGGAACAATATTAATTTTCTGCTCAATTTGTTTCTCTTTAGGCATTACACATTTTGGGTCTTCACAAGTGATGATTTCTACATCTTTGGAAATATTATTAACATTTACGTCTACAATCATTTCTTCTGCATCGTGAATTATAGGTTCTTCTTTATCTTGTATTTCATTTGTATTTTGTTTCATTGTACTACCCTCTACATTAGTTATGCTTTCTGATGACAAATCTGTTTTAGAATCAGTGTTTACTGAGTCTTTAACAACTGCACTATCTGCCATTTCACTATCCAGAATTATATCCATTTGTTTCTCTACATTATTAACATTTGTATCATCAACAGGAGCTTCTGGTTGTATAACTACAGTCGAAGTTTCAGGAAGATTTTCAGAAAACAAAACCATAGTTTCACAGCAGTGCTTTGTACAATAAAACCTTTTGTGAGCTAAAAAATTTGCAAGGCTACGAAATAAATTGCAACACACTTTACATTCATATATTATGTTGCATTCATTTAAAATAATGTCTTTTACTTCATGGCTACCTCCTTGAATACATTTTAGAATCTGGTGAACATTCCTTATTCCCAGATTTAAAGGTTGTTGGAGAAGTGAATGATCCAGTGTATCAAAAGCAACATTTCTTTCTTCTGCCATTTCACTATTAGATTTTTGCGAAGATGTTTGTCCTTGGGTTGAGGTGTAAGATGTGGGCATCTCTTTAGCCTATTCTGTCACCTATTAGTAAAAGAAGAGCAGAATTCATTTATAGGATTAATAGATATTAGCAATAATTTATACACTATTGATAACGGTAATTAAATACTTTATTACGCAATTCCTTATAAATTACACTGGTTTACAAGGTTTTTATAACATGAACAATTGTAGCTGCCTTTAACTATTTTGCAGGTGCTGATTTCAGATCTGGCCTTAAAAAATGGCTAGTATATCACGTTTTTATGTTATTGCTCATTTTGATTCCTATTAAGATCTTCCTATACCAACACCTCCAGGCAACTGGGAGGATACTAGATATTTTACTTTTTGTGGCTAGCAACACTGATTGTCAAGGGGGAGAAAAAATGTAACAGTAACCTAACCTCAGACTGCCATTTTTGTTGTTTCTATTGTAGGAGGAATGTGCTGTACGTTGAAGAGTGAATTTTGGCGTTTAAATGGCAAAAAGACAGCGTTGCAGATGTGTTAATGTGTCAGATAATTTTGTTATGTGTGTGGAAATTACATTTAAAAATCCCTGGGTCATTCTTTGACAAAGATTGTGAAGAAAGCCTATAACTTGTATTTTGGGTTTGCTTGTTTTACCTCTGAGCGGCACTTTTTTGCACACTATGGGCTAAATGGCCAGGTCACAAGGACCCCAAAGGCTCAGAGAAGGTTGGGGGAGGGGACCCACTGGAACAGTTGTTGGGAGACAGATGGTAGCCTCCCATCAAGGCCATCCAGCGTGTTCTTTAACGTGCACAGGGTATGGCTCTCCCACACACGGGACCACGGCTTAACGTCCCATCCGACGGCCGGTGGCCTTTCCAAGCCCATTGGTGTCCCCTACTGATCATGGGTAGGGCGGGGAATTTTGCGGAAATAAATCTCAATGCTGACCCAGCTGGGACTTGAATCTGGGAACTACAGATTATGAGCCTGGCGCACTACCGACTGAGCCACCCCCGCCCCAACTTGTATTTTGGATGTCATGTTGGAGATCAGTACAAAACATGGGCTCCACATATATGCTGCATTTCGTGCTTTGTTGGCCTGAGTGAATGGTTGAAAGGTAAGATAAAATCCATGCCCTTTGCAGCTTCAATGGTTTGGTGTGAGCCAACTAGTCACTTGCATGATTGCTATTTTTGTTTAACTAAAGTGTTGGTATTTTCCAAAAAAGAACAAAAGCAAAATACAGTATCCAAATGTGCCTTCAGCCATAAGGCCAGTACCTCATGGAGAAGATCTTCTTATACCAACACCTCCAACCAACTAGGAGGAGATGAATTCACATTCATCAAAGGAAGAATTTGAGATACATACAGATTCTGATCCTACATATACCCTTAAAAGGTTAGACGAGCCTCATCTGATTCAGCAAAATGAACTAAATGATCTTGTTCAAGACCTAGGAGGTTTTAGGTTCAAGACTTCAAGAGTGGAATTTTCCGGCCAAGGGTACCAGAGTTTTTCTGTTCAGAAAAAGAAATTTGACTTCATCTACTTATTACAAGATGCAAGATAGTTTGTGTTTCTACACAGATATTTCAGAGCTGATGGAAGAAATTGGAACAACTCACGACCCTAAGGAATGGTGTCTATTTATAGATTCATCAAACTTCTGCTTAAAAGCTGTCCTTTTACATAAAGGAAACCAAAAACCTTCCATTCCAGTGACACTGTGTGAATGAAGGAAACTTATGAAAGCACAGAAAAAATACTCACTGCTATAAAATATGACCATTTTAAATGGAAAATATATGTGACCTAAAAGTCATATCTCTCTTGCTCAGGCTTCAAGGAGGCTTCACAAAATTTGCTGTTTTTTTGTGTTTGTGGTACCATAAGGCCAGAAAGGAGCACTACAAAAGACTGGCACAAAAGAGATGTTTTTATTCCTGGAAAGAGTAATGTGAGGTATAAGCCTCTAGTTGATCCCTCTGATGTTCTGCTCCCACCACTACACATCAAACTGGGGCTTATGAAAAACTTTGTAAAGGCTATGGACAAAACTGATAAAGGGTTTTTGCACTTGAAGGAAAAATTTTCAAAACTAAGTGATGCCAAACTCAAAGAAGGGATCTTTGTTGGTCCTCAGATCAGGAAGCTACTGAATGATACTATCTTCGAAGAAAAACTGAATATGAAGGAGTGCGCTGCATGGAAATCCTTCATATCTGTGGTCCAAGGTTTTCTGGGGAATCACAGAGGAAAACTACCATCAGTTCATTCAAGATCTTCTCAAAAACTATGAAAATCTTGGCTGCCAAATGTCTTTGAAGATCCATTTCTTGCACTTGCATCTCCACTTTTTTCCCAAGAACTTAGGAGCTGTCAGTGATGATCAAGGGGAAAAATTTCACCAGAATATCCAGGTCATGGAGGAGAGATACCAAGGCAGGTGGGACCCAGCAATGATGGGTGACTACTGCTGGTTCTTGCAGAAGGAAGGTACCTCAGCAAATAAAAGACAAAAATGAACTTCTTGTAAGTATAAAAGATCCTTACCCGTGTTTTCTAACTTTGCATTTCAATATTATTTCATTTGTTACTTTATATTCGATGGTCTATAACTATGATGTTTCTATTTTTTTTTCACTGTAATCATGTAATTAATTAATGAGTTTTAAGTTGCAGTTTAATAAAATAGTCATATTTATTTTATTTCCCAGATATGGCATATTCATTGAAATTTGAAATACATCAATCCGTAATTTAAAAAAACTGTAAGTGCTGCAGATTTTTCACAGCTATATTTGAATTTAGCACCCCAAAATTAGTAAAAAGCATCCTATTTGACCAATGTTATATAAAAAAAAAAATTCAATTTGTTGTCTAGTGTTATTTATTAACAATAGAATTTTCATACACACTAATGGTATAAGGATAGCCATATGTATTTTCCATTTAAACTGTGCATTAGGTATCTATTCTTTTACAGAGTTAGATAAAATATACTCTGGCAATTTCAGTACTCAAAGTGAAATAAAAGTCATATAGTCATTTCTATTGAACAAACAAAATAATACTAAATTATAGAGGGAAAAAAAAGTAAAAATCATTACTCATACTGTGGTCTTTTGGCCACTGAAAATGAGTTTCTCACACTGCTGCAGGAAAATATTATTCAAATGTCAAAATCTTTTTATGATAGACATACATAGATACCAAATATTAATTAATTTTTAGCCACCAAAAATGCACATGGGGCAACAAAAGACCAACATGTGACTAATCCCAAGTTACAAACCTTTAAGTTAAAAACTTTAAAATCTACCAAGTACAGAAGTTGGTACCAATAGCCAGCAGCAGACTGGCACTTTTTTTTTTATAGAGAAGCAACTATAGCAGGGGAACCCAGGCTATGATAAGAAACATGATTATGATTTTTGCAAGATTTTAATATTTATTCTGCAGATATATTGTATATATATATATAGCTAGATAGTTTGTATATGAAATAAAAAAAATAAATACCTCCTCAAGCAGCTGCTTGCCACAGAGGTCTGACAGGAGCCTGTCAGTTTATATGCCACAGTAGAAGGTCTGAGAGGATGGCAGGACCTCAGCAGAAAAATGACACATACATCTATGCCTTACCCGGCTTAAAATAGTTTTTACCCCAAATTACATGGAACTTGTGTACAATAAGAAAAATTATTATTGGGGGAAAAAAATCTTGCTCCTATGAGTGCCTAGGATGCTACATCACCCAGTGGCCCTTGCCAGTCTCCACCTGTCAATAGCATTTTGCTATGATTAAAATACACTGTTTTTGATAACTTATCAGCATTTGGCAGCAACCATGAATAACAAGTAGTTATTTAAAATACGTGTTCACCATCAGTACATAGTATGGTGAAGTGTGTACCAACAATTTGAATTCCCTTTATATATCACATCATCCCATAAGTAGGGTTCCAGATACCAGTGTTCCAAAAGGGGGCATAAAAAGTTAGAAGTGGAGTCAAAGGAGAATTGTGAAATAAAATAAAACAGTTTTTACACAGTTTATTTCAAGTTACTGGCTAATACTTATTCAGCACCTTAAAATATATATGGTGACTTTTATTTATTCTTGAAAAGTAATCAAGATTTATTTTGACTTTAACTGGTGAAGTGATTAGGGGAGCTAGCTGTTGTTTCAGCAGGTAAACTTTATATGTTAGCTCTGAGATATTGGTTGCACTGACTTCAGTTTCTTGTGTGAGAAGGCCTGTACAAACTACAAGTAATTTCCAAATCTTACATTGTCCTTTTATGTTCCAGATAAAAAAAAATGCATCAACTCTCATAATGCCATCTATCCATGGGAGGTGACAAAATTTCCTGTAATTTTCTAAAGTTGCCACTTTTTCACTTTTTCAGACCTGGCATATTAATTTCTAATATTGAGTACTGTAGAAAATAGTAACTTTTACAACATTAACAGAATGACTTCAGCATTTAGGATTTGCAGCAAATTACATCACAGTTAACAATAAATTATATGACAGTCACGAGAACAAGAAGTTTAAAAACAAAAATGCAAAATATGTATACTTTAATTTTAGTTTAAAACATGTTCTTATGAATTTATATGAAAAGGAGGGCATTTTCAGGGTTTTCAAAAATGTCAAGAGGATATAAATTTTGAGATAAAAAGGAGGACTTATTCTTTTGGAGAACATATGGTAACTCAACTCATATGTTGTTCTTAATAAAATTTTGCAAGATGCTAAAAATTTTCATTTTTAACGAGTTAGTAAATAAAAAAGCTGCACTGGTGGACTTATGTGGAGGTAAAATCTTTCACTGCGTTTTCTGTTTGTTTGTGGGTTGACAGCCCCAAGTAAATAGATTCACAGGATATGTTTTATCAACTGGTGGATAATCCTGAGCAGAGGCCATGGCAGGCACCTGAACTCTTGCTTCTACAGGCATCATCGAATTCTACAATGGAGGAAGTCTTCCAGTGTAGATGGCATCAGCCTTTAGTGGTGGGGGAACAGGTCTTTGCCCCATACTTGCAATTAGGGGACTGTTTGATATTGTCGGCATTCTCTCTCTCAATAAACATAGTTTCTTTAATCATCCTACTAACCATTTTCTCTCCATAGGTAGTCGGAATGTGAGGACTTTGCACAGAGCTTATTCTCTTGATGTCCTCACACAAGAATTCCACCATTACAATTTAGATATTCTAGGCTTGCAATTGACCAGATGGACAGATAAAGATCAGATTCTTAAAAATAATCTTAAATTTCTATTTTTAGGGAGGGAAGATAATAAGCATCTTCAAGGTGTAGGTCTGTTTCTCCGCAGACATGCTAGTGATGCTCTTCTGGGATATGAGTGCATTAATGAAAGGTTTCTTACAGCAAAGACAAGCATTAAAGACTTGAATGTTATCTGCTGTTATGCCCCCACTGAGGATGAGAAGGATAGGTTTTACAAACAACTTCAGGATATTTTGAATTCTGTCAAGAAAGGAGATATTACCCGTGTTCTAGGTAACTTCAATGCCAAAGTTGGTACTGACTCTGACCTTTGGGGAGGGGTGAGGCCCCAGGTATTGGTAGCTGCAATGGCAATGGGTAACATCACCTAAATTTAATAGTTTGACAATAACTAACATTTATTACAAACACTGCGACATACATAAGTACACATAGGTTTCACCAGATGAACTGCATAAGAATATGATAGATTATATATTAATTAACAACAAATGGGTTAGTTCCTGTTAGGAATACCAGGGTCATATAGAGGGCTGAAATTGGATCTAACCATTACCTTGTTAAGAGTGTCTTGCAACTTAAACTTAAGACGTGTTCTGCTAAGGTTAAAAAATTACCTTTAATTCTGAAGCTCTGGTTGGTTGGTTGTTTGGGGTTTTTTGGCACAATAGCAACTAAGGCTATATTGCGCCAAACAAACGATAAAAAGGGTAAAAGACATGAAAACCCACAACCGAATTTAAAAGAGACACAAATAACACATAATAAAAACGAGATGTAGGAAAAGAGTAAAAGAGAGCAACAAGTGTAAAATCAACAAGTATAAAATCAACAATAACAATGGGTGTATAGGACCCATGTAAAAAACAACAGGTAAAACACAGGTAAAAAACCAGTAAAAAAGAGAAAATTCATAAACGAGTAAAATAACCGGTAAAGCGTAAAAAGTCAAAAACAGTGTTAAAATAGCAATGTTCTGATAAAAGATGTCCGAGTGTAAGGGGCTCGGACGTAAAATCGTGAAAGTTAAAAAACATACGTCTTTCAAGGTTAAAACAAACACAGTCAATTAAAATATGCTTCACAGTTAAAACGGTGTCACAAAACTCGCACTTAGGTACTGCGTCCGCCTTAAGAAGAAAAATGTGTGTTAAAAACGAGTGACCTAAGCGGAGCCGAGCAAGGACAACTTCCTCCTTACGATTCCTGCGAAAACAAGACTGCCACGGTTTGACAATGGGCTTGATCTTGAAGAGCTTGTTACCAACCTGTTCAGACCAAAATCTCTGCCACTGTGCCCGAAGCTCGATGGTGAAACGCTGCCGGAAATCCACATATGGAACCGGCAACGGAGAGTCGGACAAGGGCGTGGCTGACCTGGCAGCAGAATCTGCCAAATCATTGCCCCTGATTCCGACATGACCGGGCACCCAACAGAAGAGAATCGTGGTGGTGGCTGCCAGACGATGGAGCTGCTGGCGGATCTTGGAGAGAACAGGGTGAGGCCGATGCCTCACCGAGATCAAAGCCTGTAGCAAGCTAAGCGAGTCGGTGTAAAGCACACACCGACAATGATGCTTAGTCGCCACGTGGTCCAAGGCGAGGCTGATAGCGTGCAACTCTGCGGTGAAGATGGAACACTGCAGTGGGATCTGGTCTGCAATGATTACATCACAGCACACCATGGCTGATCCCACCGAAGTGCCGGACTTCGAGCCATCTGTAAAGACAGGCAAGAAGTCCGGGTGCTCAGCACGATGGCTGGCAAAGAGTTGCCGGTACACACAGTCAGGTGTAAAGGCCTTCTCCGTCCTGCACAGGGAAAAATCGCAGGAAGGGGAAACAGCGAGCCATGGTGGAAGTGGCTCAGCTGTCGACTGTGCAACGCTATCGAGACTGGTGTTGATGTCTCTGAGGTAGCCTCGGACTCGCAAACCAAAAGGACGAATGGCAGTCGGCCGATTATTGTAAAGCATTTCCCACTTCGGACTGAAAACGCAGTCCCAAGTGGGATGGCCAGGCAGGGATCGCAATTTAGACGCATATTGTAGGGACAACTGCTGACGGCGAAGAGATAAAGAAGGTTCGTCGGTCTCAACGTAAAGACTCTGGACCGGTGAGGTGCGGAAGGCTCCCGTGCAAACACGGAGGGCCTGATGATGGAGGGGGTCCAGCACCTTCACCACCGAATCCCGGGCCGAGTCGTACACCTGGGATCCGTAGTCCAGTTTCGATCGGACAAGTGCACGGTACAGGCGGAGCAAAGAACATCGGTCTGCCCCCCAAGAAAGGGAGGAGAGGACCTTGACAATGTTCAATGCCCGCGTGCACTTGGACCTGAGATGACGTATGTGTGGTAAAAAGGTCAATTTCCGATCAAATATGAGACCGAGAAACTTGGTCTCCGCCACAACTGGAATGATGTTACCCCCGAGCCGCAGCTCGGGATCCAGATGAAGATTACGCTTGTGGCAAAAGTGCACACAAGCGGTCTTCTGTGGGGAGAACCGAAACCCGTTTGCCGTCGCCCAAACCGAAAGATTGTTCAGGGCAATTTGCAGTTGTCTTTCAATGACCCTCATGCTGGACGAAGAGCAAAAGATGCTAAAGTCATCAACATAGAGGGCATTGCCTACTGATGGAGGAAGTTGTCTAGTTATAGAATTAATCTTGACAACGAAAAGCGTAACACTCAGAACGCAGCCTTGTGGCACCCCCTGTTCTTGGGGGTACGGCTGCGACAGAGTGTTACCGACACGGACACGAAAAGAGCGTGTCGATAAGAAGTTGGAGATGAAGATCGGCATGTGACCTCTTAAGCCGAAACTGTGGAGGTCACGAAGAATGCCGAATCTCCATGCCGTGTCGTACGCTTTTTCGATGTCGAAGAAAATGGACACCAGGTGCTCTCGACGTAAAAAAGAATTCCTGATCGCCGACTCGAGGCGGATCAGGTGGTCTAAAGTAGACCGGTGCCTGCGAAAGCCACACTGGGTGTTGGAAAGAAGGCCGTGATGCTCCAAATACCAGGCCAGCCTGGTATTTACCATCCTTTCCAACACCTTACAGACGCAGCTCGTCAACGCAATTGGACGATAATTGGAAGGAATCTTGGGATCTTTGCCTGGCTTAGGGAAGGCCAAGACGATGGCCTCCCGCCAGGAGTCCGGAAACTGCTCCTCGATGAAAATATGGTTGAAGAGTCAGAGCAGTCGATCCTTACTCGATGGTGAGAGATGTTGGAGCATGGAATAATGGACATTGTCTGGCCCCACAGCAGATGCACGAGAAGTGTGCAGAGCACGGCGAAGCTCCTCCACTGTGAATGGCCTGTTGTAAGACTCCAGGCCATTCGAATGGAAGGACAGCGGAGAGCGTTCGGCCCTGCTCTTCTGGGCCAGAAACTCGGGGGAGTACGAGGAAGATGAGGAGATGGAGGAGAATGACTCCCCCAGAGTGTCGGCAATTGCACGAGGATCAGCAATTGCCTGTCCATTGTGCTCCAGGATCGATAATGAGTGGGACGTGTATTTCCCACCCATCTTCCGGACCTTATCCCACACAACCTTAGAACTGGTCGTGCGGGTGATAGAAGATGTATATTTCATCCAAGATTCCTTCTGGCTCTGGCGCCGGACGAAACGGGCTTTCGCCCTGGCGCGTTTGAATGCTTCGAGGTTGGGGGACGTCGGATATCTCCGAAACACCCCCTAAGCCTTGTTCTGAGCCTTACGAGCTGCGGTGCAGTCGGGATTCCACCACGGTTTTGGGAACCGTGGAAACCGAGTCGAGGTCTGAGGAATAGTAGAGGCAGCTGCATGGACGATACAGTCCGTCAACTCCGCCACTGCGACATTGATGGGCTCCTGGCTGATAGAGTGCTCATCGAGCTCAGACAAGAGCTCGAAGCCACTCCAATCAGCCCGATCAAGCCTCCACCGGGAGACACGCGAAGGGCTGCAAGGCCCCCCACGAGAGATGGTACACACCACGGGGAGGTGATCGCTTCCGTAGGGATTGTCCTCGACCTCCCATGTAAAGAGTGGAAGGATCGAGGAGGAGCAGATGGTGAGGTCAATGGCAGTGAATGTGCGGGTTGGGGTGTGAAAGTAGGTACTGACACCGGTGTTCAACAGGGAGAGCGATGGATCCAGGAGACACTGCTCCAAGACCTGGCCCCTCCCGTTGGTGTCAGCACTGCCCCAGAGCGGACTGTGGCCGTTGAAGTCCCCCATGATGAGGAAGGGGGACGGCAGCTGCGAGACGAGGTCATCAAGGTCATCCCGGAAAACGATGCTTCCGGGTGGGAGAGAGACAGAACAGACAGTCAACGAAAATCCCACAAAGAGGCGGATGGCTACCACCTCTAAATTTGTGGTGAGGGGAATGACCTGGAATGGAGAATGGTTGCTCACGAGGATGGCAACACCTCCGTGGGCTGGACCATCTCCATCCCGGTCCCGGCGAACGAGAGAAAAGTGCCGGATAGTGGGATTGTTGGCTGTCTGTAAAAATGTCTCTTGAAGGCACACGCAGAGGGGTTCGTGTGCCCTCAGGAGGACCTTGATGTCGTCAATATTCCTCTGGAATCCACGACAGTTCCATTGAAGGAGTGTGGCCATCTCAGGTCTTTGAAGAATTGGCGGACGACTTTCGATTTATTTTAACCGTCGCCAGTGACGGTTTAGGAAAATTGGGGCGGTCGGTGTCCATGTCCTCGGAGTCGTCCGAGCAACATGGATTAGAGACCGCCGAACGAGGAGGTAAAATTTTCTTTTTGGGCCCCGGCGGGGGCCCCTTGGGTTTTGTAGGTCTTGCTGTCTGTGGGCGGGGTGGAGGGGGCCTTCCGGAGGTGGAAGTGGAAGGCACAGACACAGGAATAGAAACCGGTGTCGATGTCGAGATTGACACCGACGTCGGCTTCGCCTGCGTCAAGAGGTACTTAGCAGCAGGCGAGAAAGATTCAGCTGGTGGAACGCTGATGTCGGTCTGCACCGCCACGGAAGCCATCTTAACGACGGGCTTTCCGACCACCGCACCGGCATAGGAGACCTTGCCAGGTGGGGCAGGCGGTGCAGCGAGCTTTCTCGCCTCTGGATAGCTGATGTTGTGGAGGGTCTTCAGGCACTGTACCTCTTTCTCCTCCAGCCACTTCGGACAGTCGCGGGCGTACGCCGGATGCTCACCACGGCAGTTGACACAGCATGCCTTTTCTGCTGTGCAGTCAGGTTCAAGATGATCCTGACTGCCACAACGAGCACAGGTGGGCTTGCCCCGGCATGCGGTGCGGGCATGGCCAAACCTCTGGCATTGGAAACAACGCAGAGGGTTTGGTATAAATGGCCGCACCTCGCACTTTAAGTATCCTGCCTTGATAGAAGTAGGCAGGTGTGGTGAGTTGAAAGTTAGAATGAGTACCCGGCTGGGCTCTAACTTTCCATTACGGCGTGACGAAACCCGGTGGACTGCTATCACTCTCTGGGCTGAAAGCTCCGAGAGGATTTCCTCCTCAGAAACCTTGAGGAGGCCCCACTCGGAGATCACGCCCCGGGAGGAATTGAGCGTCTTGTGTGGAGTGACTTCGACTGCCACTCCACCAATCGCTGTAACCTTTAACAGAAGCTCCGAATGTTTGGAGCATGCAGTCTCCACCTGCAAGTCACCGGATCTTAGGCGCTTGACAGATTTCGGTTCTCCCGCAAGACCTTGAATACCCTTGTGTATAAAAAAGGGGGACATGTCCCCAAGTACCTGATCACCCGTAGAGTGGATGATCAGGAACTTCGGAGACGGAGACACACACGAAGACGAAGGCAAAGACAGAGAAGTAGGGGGTTCATGGCGAGCCCTCTTCGCGGCATTGTTCGTATTTTTATGAGTTGGAGAACTCATGGTTGTTTTTAAAAAATTCAGTGCCCGTTGTCCCCACCCACCATGGAGTCCAACAAGGGGACGCCCAGTTGGGCGCCAGGGCTGCCCGGGCACCATACCCACACAGCCAGTGAGCCAAGCCCTCACTACAAAACAGAAAGGAAAAGTAAAAGAGAAATGGTGGGAAACTCGTCGGAGTTCCCACAAAAGAAAAGAAGCAATAAAGTGTGAGGCAAGAGCTGGCCTCACAAAAGAAAGAAAACTACAAAATTAGTAAATGTGTGGGGAAACTCGCAAACCGTTGTCCGGACGGTGGACAAGGTTACTCACTGAACAGCATAGTTGACCCTAGCAGGACCAGCCCACCAGCCGATTGATCCTGAGGGGGCCGCCCCAGGACCTCCCTTTTACCTGAAGCAGAGGCCAAAGCAGTGTATAGCAGCGGCCCCGGAAGTCGCTGCCCAGCCCCGCGACAGACAGGCTCCCCAATGGCAAAACGGCCAAAGGGGACCCCACCAGTCATGAGCTGGGGAGAGAAAACGGGGACCCCTGAGCAACTGCCAGGATCCTCCTTTCCAGGGACACGGGTCTCCGCGCACGGCAAACACGCGGGCGAGCATTTAGGACCCTGTGAAGGTAACCGAGCCAGCGGAACCTTCACAGGGTGGTCCCCTCATCACAGACAGGCTCTCGCATCAAGGGGTCTGAAGCTCTGAAAGACCCAGTTATAGCTAAAGCTTACCATGATTGGTTACTTGCTCATTATGACAGTCATGGTTTGTTAATACTGAAGTTGAGGAAGAATGGGGACGTTTAAAACAAGCTTTTTTGGAAACTAACAGTACTCTTTTAGGAAAAAAGGAGCAGAGAACACAGAATTATTTGTGTGAAAGGCACTTGAGCTTATTTCAGAAAAGAACTGCAGCAATGTCCTTAATCAATACCCCACTACTCTTAATAGAAAGCATTACAGAGAGCTTAATAAATGTGTAAAGGATCAATTAGCTGTTGATAAGAATCTTTGGCTTGATGGCTTGGCTGATAAAGCTCAGAAAGCAGTTAGACAGCAAAACAGCAGAGAGCTGTACAAGATATTTAATGTTTTGTGTGGTAGAAAAAGGACAGGTATACAAGGATTGAAGGATAAACAAGGTAAGGTTATAGAAGGTGCGGATTCTGTCATGGCTAGGTGGACTGAGCATTTAAGTGATGTTCTATAGGGGGGGGGATACGAACCCACGACCTCCTGATAACATGTCAGGTGTTCTAGACTACTGAGTTACCGTGCGCTGATCAAGATCTCCTCTAATTAACGCTATGAACGTTCCTTTTATGTCACATATAGGTGCTATTCAGGCAATTTTAGCCACAAGCGGCTTTCTATTTGCCATATAGATGGAAAGCATGTCTTACAAGTATGCTAATGATGATAAATAATGAGATAAACTCGACTGTTCAACATCCACTAATAAATACATCTATATGGCAAATAGAAAGCCACTTGTGGCTAAAATTGCCTGAATAGTGCCTATATGTGACATAAAAGGAATGTTCATAGCATTAATTAGAGGAGATCTTGATCAGCACACGGTAGCTCAGTAGTCCAGAGAACCTGACATGTTATCAGGAGGTCGTGGGTTCATATCTCACCCAGCTCAAGACAATTTTTCCTCTAAAATTAGAATCGATATCAAAGAGCTGATTTATTAGTGGATGTTGAACAATCGAGTTTATCTCATTATTTATCATCATTAGCATACTTGTAAAACATGCTTTCCATCTATATGGCAAATAGAAAGCCGCTTGTGTCTAAAATTGCCTGAATAAAGCCTATATGTGACATAAAAGGAATGTTCATAGCGTTAATTAGAGGAGATCTTGATCAGCTGCCATTAGCTCAGTGGTCCAGAGCACCTGACATATTATCAGGAGGTCATGGGTTCGTTTCCTACCTGGCTCTACAATTTTTGCTCTAAAATTATAATTCACGTCAAAATGCTGATTTAGTAGTGGATGATAGATGCATTACCGGCTTTAATGTTGGCCCTATAACAGTCTGAAGTTATTTTAGCTGTTTTTAAACTTAAACTACATAAATCCTCAGGAGTATATGAAATTACTATGGAAATGCTTAGAGCTGGGAATGTTTTGGCTGCCACATGGATGACTGAAATTTGAATATATTTTTTGATAAAGGCATGGTTCCTAAGGATTTTACCAGGGCTATTATTATCATCCCTATTTATCAAAAAGGTGATCGCAGTTCTTGTGATCACCTTTTTGTGATCACCTATAGAGGCATCAGCCTACTTTCTGTTCCAGATAAAGTTCTTTGTTGATTGTGCTTAATAGAATTAATAATCTGGTTGACAGTCAATTGTGTGATGAGCATTGTGGATTCTGAAGTGGTAGGAGATGTGTAGATCAGATATTTTCACTCAAGTAGATTCTTGACAAATGTTTAGTTTCAGAAACCTTTGCTTGCTAGCCTTTGATTTCAAAAAAGGCTTTCGACTCTGTTGATCGTCATAATTTGTGGTTGATTGTGAGATCATATGGCATACCAGACAAGTTAGTTAACATAATGAAAGCTCTCTATAATAACACTGAGTCATGTGTGAGAGTTGGTAAGGCTTGTAGCAATTGGTTTAACATTACTTATGGTGTTCGACAAGGGTGAATTTTGCCTCCTTTTCTCTTTAGTTTGGTTATTGATTATGTTATGCAAAATTCACTGCAAGAAGAAGATTTTGGCCTTAAAAGGTCTGGAGATACGAAAATTGCTGATGATTTAGCCCTTTTGGCAAATGATGTTTGATGAGATGAACTCCTTCATTCGAGCTGTTGATGAGAATGGTAGTAGAACAGGTTTGGTTATAAACAGAGAGAAAACTAAAGTGATGAAAATTGGTCAAGCAGGCTGTGATTCAGTTAATCTGAATGTTTGCAGTCTTGAGAAGGTGTGTCAGTTTAATTATCTTGGGAGCTATGTAACAGATACTGGTGACATGCCGCATGAGACTTACAGACAAATAGGGATTGCTGCTGGGACTTTTAAGAATCTAGGGAGTGTGGAGAAATAGGTGTTCAGTACTGTGCAAATTAGTTGGGACAATAGGAAAATGCAGTAACAAAAACACAATTAAAATATTTATTTGTTTAATAGTGAATGTGACCCCCCTTAGCTTAAATTACTTCTTCTACCCTCTCAACCATTGATTCCACTAGCTTTCCACACATCTTCACTTCAGGGTCTTGGTACCACACATTCATGACACTTTCTATCATTTTGGTTTTCGTCATGCAATCCATCTTAGATATGTGTGCTTTAATAATGGCCCACAAATTTTCAATGGGGTTTAGATCGGGTGAATTTCCTGGTCACTCCAATACCTTCAAATGTTGCTGGGTGAAGAAGCTCTTAGTAAGCTTAGAATTGTGGCATGAAGACAGATCCTGTTGAAATACCCCATCACCATTAGGAAACAGCTTCTGCAGTGTTGGAACCATTTTTGCCTCCAGAACGCCTATGTACTTTTTGCTGTCCATCATTCCTTCAATGGGGTTAAACGTCTGTGGCCCGGAAGCTGTGAAACACCCCCAAAACATGACCCTTGGTGGTTATGAACAAGTTTAGACTTGCAGCAGTTTAGACTCTGCAGTAGAAAGGACTTAGCATTCCTTCGCTTGTCCCACTAATTCACACAGTACTGTATATCCTACAGACAAATTAGACTGTGTGATAGTTTGGTTCTTTCTAGAGTTAGTTATGGTAGTGAAACTTGGACACTTTGTAAACAAGATAACAGGAAACTAAATTCTTTTGATTCTAGATGCTTATGCTGTATCTTGGGCATTGTTCAACTTTGTAGGTAATGATGAGGTTAGGCAAAGGAGTCTGCACCCTCCTTTAAATAGCATATTGTTCAGGGAGAGACTCTGCTGGTTTGGCCATGTTGCCCATATGGATAAATATAGATTGGCGAATAGGGTTATGAATAGTGTGCCTAAAGGCCTCAGAAAGAGTGGGAGACCTAGGATGTGGTGGGCAGACAATATGAAACAGGATCTTGTTAGAATTGGTGTGCAGTGGCCAGATGCAGCAGAAGTAGCTCAGGACAGATATGCTAGGAGAACTAAATGGCACAGTCTGGTTGGAACTCCGTAGCCCATGGCTGCTTGAGGATGATGATAATGAAATAAATAAATAAATACTCCCTCAAGCAGCTGCTTCCTACACAGGTCTGACAAGAGCCTGCCAATTTATATGCCACATAGTAGAAGGTCTGTGATAATGTCTGGACCCCAGCAGATAGACAATATAAACATCCATGCTTTACCCAGGGCTTGAACCTAGGTCCCTTGGATCAGTAGCCATGCACACTACCCATTTGGCCTTTATTATTTATTACTATAGTCCATCTGTTTGAAATTTTCAATTCTATTTTGAAGAAATTCATTAAATTTGCAATTAATTAAAGTAATGATATCATTTTTGGTACCCTTCTAATTCTGCAACTTCAACCAAATGATTTTTCAAACTATTAAAATAATAGAAATTTAATGCAGCCAAGCCAGATGAATAGAGGTGGTAAGACTTTTACCACTGTAGACTTTTATTTTTGCAATTCTGATCTGGTATTATCATGGTGCAGTATCATTCCCATGCAACTGATGAGCTAAGACAACTTTTGTGTAATGAATTGTTTAACCCTTCCAGTGTCCAGCCTGAAAAAATGGTTTAAATCCAAAAGCCAAACTATTTTCTCCTTATATATATTTACTCAGCCAAAAAAATTTACCTTTAGAACTTTTTTGCAAAATTAACCAGCATTTAACAGATACTGGTGATGTGCGGCATGAGATTAACAGACGAATTGGGATTGCTGCCGGGACTTTTAAGAATCTATGGAGAGTGTGGAGAAATAGGCATATACACCTAAAGACTAAAATTAGACTGTATAATAGTTTGGTTGTTTCTAGGGTTAATTATGGTAGTGAAACTTGGACGTTGTGTAAACAAGATAACATGAAACTAGATGCTTTTGATTCTACTTAACATGTAATAAAATAAATATGAATATGACATATTTAGTGATATGAAATTCAAGTTGTATAAACATGTATAAACAAATTCAAATTTGTGATCTAGGCATGCAAGTGCTTGGAGCAAAATTGTTTTCAAAGAATTACTGCAATTATTGCTAGACTACTCATAGCAGACATTATTATAAAGTTTCAAATAGAAACAGAATCAATCAATCCATCCTACATGCATCTGCACAGCTCTTGTCTATAGTTATATGGTATTGAGATATATCTTTCTTAGATATAATTTAAATATAAATGTTCGAATTTGTAATTTTATAAATAAAGTATAGAGTAACCACTGTTGTATTAAGTATTCCATCTGAACAAAAATGATTTAAAATTTTTTTCCCAAAATTTATTAAAATGAAAAGTTTGAAATAAAAAAAAACTTTTCTCAAAGTTCAATGGCTTTTGTTAGACAAAGACCCCAATACCACTGCATTGGGTGCATCGGGATAGTTATACCACTGCTACCTACCAACTTACCCTACCTATAAACATACAGAATCCTCAAGCAACCATGAGATCTGGAGTTCCAACTAAACTGTAATTTAGTTCTACAAACATGTTTGTTCTGAGCTATAGCTGCTGCATTTAGTCACTGCATGCCAATTCTAATGAGATCCTGTTTGATATGGTCTACCCACCACATCTTAGGTCTCCCACTTTTTCTAAGGCCTTTATGCATAGTTATGCATATGGACAACATGCCCAAACCAATGGAATCTCTCTCTCTCTCTGCATAATATATTGCTCAAAGAAGTTTGCTGACTCCTTCACTTAACCTCATCATTACTTACTAGGGCAAACCACCTAATGCCCAAGATACACTGTAAACACCTAGAATTAAATGCATCAAGTTTCTTGTTTAAAAAGGGTCTACGTTTCACTACCATAACTAACTTTGGAAAAGACCAAACTATTGTATCATGTAATTTTAGTTTTTAGATGTAAACACCTATTTTTCCACACCTTCCATAGATTCTTAAAAGTCCCAGCAGCAATCCCTATTCTTCTATTTATTGTATGAAACAAGGAATCACATTTTTGTTTGTATCAAATATTACTTCTGGTGAACATATGGTTTTATAGGAAACCATTGTTATAACATAGCAATAATGAATTGAGCCCAGGCTCCTTAGCCAATGCCTACTGAGAATTACAGTGAACCACTTCTAGAGCAAATTATGCTTTAACTATTTTGTTTCAAACATTAATGCAAAATTTCCTGAATATAAAAGTTCACTGCTTTCAAATGATACTGTACATTAATTATTCATTGAAACAAATAATTGGCCTGTTATTAAGTAAATAATACTTTGTTAATTGGCCTGTTATAAGTAAATAATACTTTGAAAACAATATGCTAATAGTTTAAATTACATTCTCTGTAAAATAGAGTACTGGAAAACCATCTCTCAAAATATAATCCCTGATTGCATGCATTGCTCTTTTTTCAAGGATACTCTATTGTCTTTAGTTCAATCAGTAAAAACATTTTCTTAAATTTATTCAACCATTCACATACCATTATTACAGCTTAACATATAGAAAATTTCAAATAATTTGTCAGACCTAACTATTGCATATTCAATTTGCACTTATTCTTATACCCCCTCAAGCAGCTGCTTGCCACAGAGGTCTGACAGGAGCCTGTCAGTTTATATGCCATAGTAGAAAGTCTGTGAGGATGGCAGGACCTCAGCAGAAAAACAACACAAACGTCCATGCCTTATCCAGGGCTTGAACCCAGGTCCCTTAGATCAGTAGACAAGCGCATTAACCACTGGGCCATGGGAGATACTGTTAAATAAACATTTCATGTATATTTGAAATTACCTCTCTTCAATTACTAAAGGATGTGTAACACTTGATTCCTGTAATAACTATAAAAACAACTAAGTGATTATTGAGAAATAATTCCGACAAAATTACAATTAATTCTTTTAAACACATTTTAGATATTAAATGATTTAACTTCATTTACTTACACATAGTTATTTGTCATCTGATGTTGTTTGCACTATTTAAATTCCATAATGAATTATCATAGATGATTCAACTGACACAATACCTTTTCCCAACCTGCAAAGAGAATTAATATATTATTACTAAAGATCAGATTGATTTATAGATCTGAAACATCAATTACAAATCTTATGTTTTTTTAACATTAAATGTGTTAGTAATGTAAGGGTTTGATTCATGGGGTGGCCCCATGGAATCACACTTCAGTCTGCCATCCTTTCATTATTATGATGGTCTCCATTGTCAAAATTCATTACTACCTTTCTTTCTTGGTTTTATCTGTATTTTTTTCTATTCATAAATATCACTACTTAGAATATTTTTTCTAATGAGCAAACAAGTTTTCAAATAGCATTTTTTTTTCCGTTATCAAATCCTTTCTGACATTTCATACCATCTAAAACCAAGATAAGCATGCTGTGAAACATTCTTTTATTTTGATTACCCTTATTTTTTACTTCATGAGGGAAACTTTATTGAAACAACTTATTACTAAAAAAGAATTCAGTTATCAGTGAGCTCAATTCAAAAAACAATACATTCGGCTGTAAAAAAAAGTCGTGAATCTAGTATTATCAATTCAGCAGATACCACAAGGAATGTGGCATCTGCTGGGGATGGGAGATCAAATAGCCACTGTAAAAATTGATTGAAAAATTAATTTATGTTGAATAATATCATGAGTATCAAAAATTGATATGTTTCCATTAATTTTTCTTTAACTAAATGTAATCTTGAGTTGGTTACATTTTCTTTTGTAAACTTGCTCAAGAGCAAAACCATTCAAAAGAACTGGAGCACCCCTGCTTGAGTAGTTTAAATTTCTCTGTATTACTCACCAAGCCTACTGTACAGAGGGAGTTCAAAAATATCTTGGCATCTGTCTGCAAATTTGACTTGTTCCTTCAAATTTAACGAGCTATCACTTATTTGAAAGCTTGTCTAAACTTGTCATTACATGTTAAAAACAAAGACCGTATCATAATTTCTCTCTTTGTTGGCAGCACATAAAGTTCAGTCTGCAAAATCTGTGTGTTATTACTATGGAACCTACTAAAGAAGGGGAAATATTTCACATTTTCACAAGGCTGCAGCTTGGGGATTACACAAAAAAAATTCATGCCAATTTATTACAAGTATATGGGGATCATGTCTGTTCATATGGCACTGTTATGGGAAGTTCAGAGAAGGATAGCAGAGCTTTGAAGATCTCCCTCGTGCAGGAAGACCAAAGGAAGCCGTGAACAAAAGAACCATTGCTGCTCTTCATGAACTCATTAACCCTTACTATGCCAGGCCTGAAAAACGAAATTGTACCCTATGGCCAGGCTTTTTTTCAACTGTGTTCAGTCAAATGTAGAGTATTAAGTGATTTTTTTTAGATATTCAGTGATAATAGTGGGGAACCTTCACTTGAGGCAGGAAAACCCAACAATTTCTCCTCCTGCTCAGAATCTAAAAAGAGCTGTTCAATATCATCATGATTTAAATCGGTGATATTATGATCTCAATCTAGGAAACCAAGAAATTCTTTTATATCACTATCCGAATCCATGAAATGTTTTACACTGAATGAACCAAATTATTGTATACATCCCAATAACAATATGCAAAGCAGAAGTACAGCATCCAGTCATGTGGGACACTGAAACTGGCAATGCCTGTAAATAGAGAGGTCTCTACACATTGGAAACCAGTCACAGAAAAGTAATCATGGGTAAAGGCAGCTATGCGAGTTTGACTGTGGTCAGAGAGTAGGTGCGAAGAAGGCCAGTTTTTCAAGCACTGCAACTGCTAAACTGTTGGATTTCCACATCAAACCACTTGTATACCAAGACTACATGAAATATAGCAGAATTTCTAAACAGCGGGAGGAATGTGGACATAAATGTGCAATTGACTCTCGAGGTGAGCGCAGACTGTTCTGCATCGTTACAAGGAATCACATCGCTACCATGGAGCAAATAACACCAGAACTGAATGAGGGCATGTCCACAGGCTTATGCACAAAGACTATCCATTGTACCAGGAGGAAAAAAAAAACAGGCTATGGAAGTAGACATCCGCATTGTGTCCCCTTGTTGACTGCAAGGCACTAAAAGATTAGGCTGCAGTTTGCAAAGGCCTATCACAACTGCTGGAGTGCAGAGGACTGGAAACACGTCATCTGGTCTGATGAATCACAATTTCAACTCTATCACACCGATGGGAGGGTATGTGTGTGGCGTAAACCACACAGAGCGATGAACCCAGCTTACCAATTTGGGGTCATACCGGCAAGTGGAGGAGGTGTAACAGTTTGGAGTGTGTTTACATGGGCTTCCATGGCCCCCCTCATACCCATCAAGACCTCCATCACTGGTACAAGGCATGTGAACATCCTCGTTGACCATCTACACCCATTTGTAACAATCTTCTTTCCACACCATGACGCCATCTTTCAACAGGACAATGCCACACCGCATACTTCCCAAGTGGCAACCAATTGGCACCAGGAGCATTCAAGTGAGTTTAGGGAAAACCCACACATCACCTTAAAGATAATAAGTTTAGATATCAGTGTATTGATTGGCAGTGTGGTAAGAATTATTCATCGATATTTGAAATTCTGAAAGGTCTACATCAAATGTCTATACCCTATAAACTGACAGAACAGCAAAAATGGGCTAGAGTCGACTCATGCAAGGAGTTGTCACAGGTGATGAGATGTGGTTCTATACAACTCCCAGAAAGATTGACAATTATGTTTGGGTTGCAGAAGATGAATTACATCCTTAAATCCTCTGACAAGACTTTCATTCAGAGAAGAGGATGTTCACAATCTTTTTCAATTTTCAAGGAGTGGTAGCCATGGACACCTTACCTGTAAAAATGACTATAAATGGCCAATTTATAGTCATTTTTAATAAGGTAAATAAGTCATTTTTAATAAGGTAAGGTGTCCATGGCTACCACTATAAACACCAGCATTGTTTTGCCCAAAATAGTTAAGGAAATGAAGTAGCAGCATTCAACAACAGGAGTTTCAAAGGTTCTCCTTCTTCATGAAAATGTCAGTGCTCGCAAAACTCAGCAACTTACAGTCTTCTGGAGCAGGAAAAAAAATCAAACAGCTACTCATCCTTAGGGTTACCAGATGGCAGTGTTCTAAAAGGCGAACAGAAAAGGTAAAAATGGAGGACAAAGGTGGGCATGTTTTCAGTTTTTGAAATAAAATTTTATTTTAAATATCAACTAACAGTTTAGTCAAAAAAAGGCATAATTCTAATTATTCAGTACACTTTAAAATGATTTTTATTCATATTTGATCATCAATCAAGGGTTATTTGGCTTTAAGTGGTATAGTGATTAGTAACTATCTGCTTTTGCAGGAGACAAACTTGGTGTATTTCTATTAACTGAGACAGTGGTCAGCAATGACTTCAGTCTTGCTAGGTTATGCTCTTGTATGAGAAGCCTGGTAATAATATTGTCTTTCAACGTATATGAGAAGGAGGAATGAAGGAACTACTCCTAGTTCCTTCATTCCTTCGCTGTCTTTTTATGTTGCAAACAAAAAATAAAACTGCTGTCAACTTTCAAAGCTCCAACTATTGTTGGGCAGAAGCAAAATTTTATGCAATTCCCTGCTGAGGAGTGGTCAACTTCACAGGGTCCTGGTGCTGACCATTTATACCTACTAGACTGGACTTGTTTATGGATTTGAGCTCGATTATTGATCCTGGACTTGCTGCACTGGTGGGCCTCTGTTGAGGGAGAGTCTGCCGCTGTGTTTTCTGTTTGCTTCTGGGTTGCCAGCTCTAAGTGAACAGAGGCATGGGATACCTTATATCAGCTGGTGGATAATCCTAATCAGAGGCCATCACAGGTACCTGAACCTTACTTAGCTAGTTGGGCATCGTCAAGCCTAAACTGGAGTAATGTGTCTCAGGCAGACCATGTGGCTCTTGAAAAAGTCCACTTGAAAAGGTGGTGCCCGCAATCAGGGGGCTGTTTGATATTGTTGGCCCTACCAATCTCAATAAACCTAATTTCTTTAAAAATCCTACTAATCATTTTCTCTCTGCAGGAACGTGGAACGTGAGGACATTACATAGAGATTATTCTCTTGATGTCCTCATGCAGGAATTTCAGCGCTATAACCTAGATATTCTAGGCTTGCAAGAGACCAGATGGACAGGTAAAGGTGAGATACTTAAAAATAACTTTCAATTTCTCTTTACAGGGAGGGAGGATGGACAGAATCACCAAGGCATGGGTCTGCTTCTCAGCAGACATGCTAGTGATGCTCTTCTAGGATATGAGTGCATTAATGAAAGGTTTCTTACAGCAAAATTTCAGACAAGCATTAAAGACTTGAATGTTATCTGCTGTTATGCCCCCACTGAGGATGCCGATGAGAATGAGAAGGATAGGTTTTACGGACAACTTCAGGATATTTTGAATTCTGTCAAGAAAGGAGATATTACCCTTGTTCTAGGTGACTTCAATGCCAAAGTTGGTACTGACTCTGACCTTTGGGGGGGAGTAATAGGCCCTTTTGGTATTGGTAGCTGCAATGGCAATGGGCAACGTCTCCTACAGGTAAGTAAACTCAATGGTTTCAGAATAACTAATACATATTACAAACACCGCGACATACATAAATACACATGGGTTTCACCTGATGGGCTGCATAGGAATATGATTGATTATATATTAATTAACAGCAAATGGACTAGTTCTGTTAGAAATACCAGGGCATATAGGGGAGCTGAAATTGGATCTGACCATTACCTTGTTAAAAGTGTCTTGCAACTTAAACTTAAAAAGTGTTGCGCTAGGGTTAAAATATTTACCTTTAATACTGAAGCTCTGAAAGACCCAGTTATAGCTAAAGCTTACCATGATAGGTTACTTAGTCATTATGACAGTCATGGTTTGCTTACTACTGAAGTTGAGGAAGAATGGGGCCATTTTAAACAGGCTTTTTTGGAAACTAACAGTACTCTTTTAGGAATAAAGGGGCAGAGGAGGCATAATTATTTGAGTGATAAGGCACTTGCGCTTATTTCAAAAAGAAGGAACTGCAGGAATGTCCTTAATCAATACCCTACTAGTCCTAATAGAAAGCATTACAGAGAACTTAATAAACATGTAAAAGTTCAGTTAGCTGCTGATAAGAATCTTTGGCTTGATGGTTTGGCTCACAAAGCCGAGGAAGCAGTTAGACAGCACAACAGCAGAGAGCTGTACCAGATAGTTAATGTTTTGTGTGGTAGAAACGGATTGGATTGTTGGATTGTTTTACCTCTGAGCGGCACTTTTTTGCACACCGTGGGCTAAATGGCCAGGTCACATGGACCCCGAAGACTCAGAGAAGGTTGGGGGAGGGGACCCACTGGAACAGCTGTTGGGAGACAGATGGTAGCCTCCCGTCAAGGCCATCCAGCGTGTTCTTTAACGTGCACAGGGTATGGCTCTCCCGCACACGGGGCCACGGCTTAACGTCCCATCCGACGGACGGCGGCCTTTCCAAGCCCATCGGTGTCCCCTACTGACCGTGGGCAGGGCGGGGAAGTATTGCGGAGATAAATCTCAACGCTGACCCAGCTGGGACTCGAACCTGGGAACTACAGATTACGAGCCTGGCGCGCTACCGACTGTGCCATCCCCGCCCCGTGGTAGAAACGGACAGGTATACAAGGATTGAAGGATAAAAAAGGTAAGGTTATAGAAGGGGAGGATTCTGTCATGACTAGGTGGGCTGAGCATTTCAGTGATGTTCTAAACAATGTGGTTAGTTCTACTCCCATTGTTTGTAATGATGATAGATGCATTGGCAGCTTTAATGTTGGCCCTATAACACAATCTGAAGTTATTTTGGCTATCTCTAAACTTAAACTTCATAAATCCCCAGGGGTAGATGAAATTATTACAGAAATGCTCAGAGCTGGAAATGTTTCGGTTACCACTTGGATGACTCAAATTTTGAATAACTTTTATGATAAAGGCATGGTTCCTAAAGATTTTACCAGAGCTATTATTATTCCTATTTTCAAAAAAGGTGATCGCAGTTCTTGTGATAACTATAGGGGTATCAGCCTACTCTCTGTTCCAGGTAAAATTCTTTCCATGATTGTGCTTAATAGAATTAAGAATCTGGTTGACAGGCAATTGCGTGATGAGCAATGTGGATTCAGAAGTGGTAGGGGATGTGTAGATCAGATATTTTCACTTAGGCAGATTCTTGAGAAATGTTTAGAGTTTCAGAAACCATTGGTTGCTAGCTTTGTTGATTTCAAAAAGGCTTTCGACTCTGTTGATCATCATAATTTGTGGTTGATTGTGAAATCATATGGTATACCTGACAAGTTAGTTAACATAATGAAAACTCTCTATAATAACACTGAGTCATGTGTGAGAGTTGGTAAGTCTTGTAGCAATTGGTTTAGCATTACGTCTGGTGTTCGACAAGGGTGCATCTTGTCTCCTTTTCTCTTTAGTTTGGTTGTTGATTATGTTATGCGAAATTCACTTCAAGGGAAAGATTTTGGCCTTAATTGGGCTGGAGATATGAAAATTTCTGATTTAGATTATGCTGATGATTTAGCCCTTTTGGCAAATGATGTTGATGAGATGAACTCTTTCATTCGAGCTGTTGATGAGACTGGTAGTAGAGTAGGTTTGGTTATAAACAGAGAGAAAACTAAAGTGATGAAAATTGGTCAGGCAGATTGTGATTCAGTTAATCTGAATGGTTGCAGTCTTGAGCAGGTGTCACAGTTTAATTACTTTGGGAGCTGTGTAACTGATACTGGTGATGTGCGGCATGAGATTAACAGATGAATAGGTATTGTTGCCGGGACTTTTAAGAATCTATGGAGATTGTGGAGAAATAGGCGTATACACCTAAAGACTAAAATTAGACTGTATAATAGTTTGGTTCTTTCTAGTGTTAGTTATGGTAGTGAAACTTGGACGCTATGTAAACAAGATAACAGGAAATTAGATGCTTTTGATTCTAGATGCTTACGCAGTATCTTGGGTATTAGGTGGTTTAACTTTGTAACTAATGATGAGGTTAGGCAAAGGAGTCTGCAACCTCCTTTAAGCAGTATATTGTGCAGAGAGAGACTCCGCTGGTTTGGCCATGTTGCCCGTATGGATAATTATAGATTGGCAAATAGGGTTATGAACAGTGTGCCTAGAGGCCTCAGAAGGAGGGGGAGACCTAGGATGCGGTGGGCAGACAATGTCAAACAGGACCTTGTTAGAATTGGTGTGCAGTGGCCGGATGCAGCAGATGTAGCTCAGGACAGATATCTTGGAGAATTAAACTGCACGGTCTGGTTGGACCTCCGTAGCCCATGGTTGCTTGATGATGATGATGATGATGATGATGATGATGATGATGATGATGATGATGATGATGATGATGATGATGATGATGATGATGATGATGATGATGATGATGATGATGATGATGATGATGATGATGATGATGCTTTTTAAATCTGGCATGTAAATTGTACATGTGGGGATTACAGAAAATAGTATATTTTACAATAAGAGAATTAATTTAGCATTCACACTTTGCATTTCCAAAATATTATTTCGCGGTGAACAGTAAATTATATTCTAGCCATGGGTTCAAGAAATTTAAAAAAGAAAAATACAAAAAAAAAGGTGCATCACAGAGTGCACATGAGAAGGTCGATCACACAGAGATAAAAGCGGATGGCCAGGACAGATGAGCCATAGTGTGTAATGTGAGCACAATGGGCAGAGGTATTGATTTGATGGACATTCAAAAAGATATGATCATCAGCTACCATGCCAACAGCAGACTTCGTGAGCTGTTCGCGAGGTGCTGTAGTAAGGGTGTACCAAGAACAGACCGCTGGCACACTGAGTACCTCCAGACGTCAAAACTGTGGAGCCCCAAAGGCCATCGACCCCAGAGGAGAAAGTCTCCTCCGTTGACTGGTGAAAAGCAATTGACATGCAACAATGCAGCAATTGACAAATCAAGTGAACACTGGAGCACCAGGTATATGCCCCCAATAACAGTAGAGCGAACCCTGTTACGCATGGGTCTCTGGGGTCGATGCTGCGTAAGGCGCCCATGTTAACCAAGGTACATCTGCAATGACGCCTGCAGTTCGCACAGGACTACCATCATTGGACAGTGGAAGAGTGAAAAAAGGTTGCCTTCTCCGATAAATCGAGGTTTCTACTCCACAGATGTGACTGGCAGTAGTGGATACGGTGTCAGACATGAGAACCATCACCCAGACACACTTATCGGTCAAGTACATGCTGGTGGTGGCAGTGTGCATGTCTGGGGGATGTTTTTCTGGTATGACCTGGAACCACTGGTACCACTGGATGGGTCCCTGAATGCCAATGGCTACCTGTCCATCCTCGTTGACCACATGCATCCCTTCATGTTGGAAGTTTACCCTGGTGATGATGGTGTCTACCAACAGGACAATGCTCCTGCCATGTCACTAAGGTTGTGTGTGACTGGTTCCAGGAACACGACAACGATGTCTCTGTTCTGTCTTGTCCAGTGAAATCGCCCAACTTTAATCACATAGAACAATTATGGGACTATTTGGATCGACAGGTTCGGCATGCGGACCCACAACCACATCATCTCCGGAACCTCTGCGCTCTGCTAGAGTTTGAATGGGCATGTGTGCCTCTAGCAACCTTCCAGGACCTCATTGCATCCATGCCTCACTGCTGTCATCCAGGCCAAGGGTAGTTATTCCCATTATTAGGTAGATGGTCATATTATTCTGATACAACTGTGTATATAAATATCCTGGTTTTATAGTAAGTGTTGATTATTCTCAAACCATTAAGTTTATTTACCTGTACTAAACCACTGATGATGAACCTTTTATGAGCTCACATGCCAAAATGAGAGAAATCAGAATATTTTTAGCTCCCATGCCAATGTTACAAAATACTTTAAAATGCTATTTATTTTTATTATTAACCATCTAAGGTTACATATCAGTTATCATACAATATAATTTAAATAATACAGCAGTAAAGAATCACAGGATGTCTTGTAGATGTGGAACTCATGAAATAACCATGTCTACAGGACACATCCTGTGATTCTTTACTGAATTATTGATTTAATGCCATGAGCATGAGTGACAAACATTAAATTCCATCTCTATGTGACAATATAGTTGCCCACTTCATGGAGAGATGGCACCACTACGCGAATCAAATAAAAAAAATCCAGAAAGTTTATAAGTCACATCAGCTGAAAAAAAAACATTAGCCAATGATGATGTAATGGTTAGCATAACTGGTATGTTTCCAGGAGACATGGGTTCGAATCCCACTCAGAGCAAAACCAATATAAATTAAATGCAACAAAATACTAAGGATTTAAAGGACACTAATTTTTAGACTTGCCATTACATAAGGGAAAATTAAACTTCTATTTACCAAACCAAAATCATTTGATCACATGCATAACCTTACATGCTACTTTCCACTTACTGTGTTCAGCACATCAATGATGCTATGTCACCATTATCAGAATAAATGAATTTTCATTGGCGGAGAGAGCAAAATGGCTCTCTCAGGCATAGCAGTAAACCAAAACTAAATTTTAAGATATAAAGAAGTGCTTTAAAATAAATCAATGAATAGATGATAAATTTAATACATCTATTTTTAATGCAGCTTTTTGTGCAATGTATAATCACTTATTTGATTAGATCTTTTAAAGATATGGGCACACTATTTAAATTAATAATTAATAAGTAATTACAACAACATAATTGCAATCTTGCTACCAATAATTCATCCATAAATATGTATTGAATTTTTTAGGGCCATTGTTTCCAAGTCTCTACACTAGCTGTAGACATGTATTTCTTTTCACCTCCCAGTGCCCTGGCAGCAAAAATCTGTCATGTGCCACTTTTGGCAGCACATGACAGATTTTTGGAGGGTTTTTCATAGGTTCAGTTCAGATTTTTCGTAGGTTCACCATCACTGTACTAGACACTCACCATTGCAATGACCAATGCAAAAGGGACCTATCACCCCTGCCCAAAGGGCAGTGTCAGTACAAATTTTAGTAATGAAGCTACCTAGCATAAGAATAATATCTCCTTTCTTGACAGAATTAAAAATATTCTGAAGTTGCTAATAAAACAATAAATATTTTTGTGGAAAAAAGTTGACAGGCGGGATTTGAACCCACATCTCTCCATAAAGATGCCAAAATATACTAATTTGGCATGTTTCTAGAGAGATGTGGATTCAAATCCCACCCATCAGCAAAACCTTTTTCCACAAAAATATTTATTGATTTATAGATGTTAAAGACAACAGGTAATTCTGTGAAGTTTATTTACTTGTTAATAAAACCTATGTTTCTCATTCTCATCAGAATCCTCTATTGGAGCAAAACAACAGATAACATTCACTTCTTTAATCTTAGTTTTAAAATTACCTGTTATTTATTTAGCTGTAAATTTATCTTTTCAGCAGATCAAACTGTGATTTTTAATACACATAATAAACTTCAACTCTTTACCATTATATATCATATATCAGTACAAAAGTGTCATATCCACTTATTTTGATAGTATCACTGAGTTATTATTACATACTGTTTTTTAGTCACACCCTAAAAGAGCATCACTGGTGTATCTGCTGAGAAGCAAACCTATGCCTTATATATGCTTTCCATCCTCCCTTCCTGAAAACGGAAATTGAAAGTTATTTTTAAGTATCTGACTTTTATCAGCCCATCTAATGTCTTGCAAACCCAGAATATCCAGGTTATATGAAGGATGTTCAAAAAGTTCTTGACATGCATCTGCAGAACAAAAACCATTGCACTTACCCCAACAAAACTTTTACTATCCTTCAAAGTACTCCCCTGCGGCATTTATGCAAAATTACAAATTCCACACCAATTCTGGAATACTTGGTGGTACTCCTGTTGGGGAATACTCTGAATAAACACATTTTGCAAGATCTTGCACCCTTGAAAAAGGCTTCCCAGCAAATTCCTTTTTAAACTAGGAAACAACCTAAAATCTCATGATCAAGATTGGATGAATATGCAGGATGGGGTAGTTGCTTGAATTTTTTCTGCTCCAGATAGGCTGTAATTTCCCAAGTTTTGTGAGCACTGACAATGTCATGGAAAAGGAGAACCCTTGACAGACCCATATTGGACTGTTACTTCATCTCCTTAACCATTATGGGCAAAACAATGTTGGCATGGTATTCACCATTTATAGTCATTTTTTCAGGTAAGGTGTTCATAGATATCACTCCTTGGGGATTGGGAAAAAAAATGTGAACATCCTCTTCAATGAGCGAAAGTCTTGTCAGAAAATTCTGGGACATGATTGATCATCCACACCCATATGTAGTTGTCAATCTTTCTGGGAGTTGCATAGTAATAAAATCACATCTCATTACCTGTGACAGTGTCTGTTAATCACTTGGGATTACTAGGTTCAAGCATTGCGAGCATCTCCTTGCACGAGTCGACTCTAGCCCTTTTTTTGCTATTCCATCAGTTTGTGGGGGTACCCATTTTGCATAGATCTTTCAAAACTTCAGATGTTGACAAATAATTGTTTCCACACTGCCAATCAATACACTGACATCTAAACTTATTATGTGAACAGTGATGTGTGGGTTTTTCTTAATGAGTTCACGAAGAGCAGCTATGGTTCTCTTGTTCACAGCCTCCTTTTGTCTCCATGCACAAAAGAGATTTCCAAAGCTCTGCCATCCTTGTCTGAATTTGTGCATCCATCCCATAATAGTGCCATGAGAACAGGCATGATCTCTATATAAATAAAAAAAAAAAAAATAAAAAAAAAATAAAAAATATATCCCCCCCCCCCCCTCAAGCAGCTGCCTGCCACAGAGGTCAGGAGCCTGTCAGTTTATACGGGGCGGGGGTGTCTCAGTTGGTAGCGCGCCAGGCTCGTAATCTGTAGTTCCCAGGTTCGAGTCCCAGCTGGGTCAGCGTTGAGATTTATCTCCGCAAAATTCCCCGCCCTGCCCACGGTCAGTAGGGGACACCGATGGGCTTGGAAAGGCCGCCGTCCGTCGGATGGGACGTTAAGCCGTGGCCCCGTGTGCGGGAGAGCCATACCCTGTGCACGTTAAAGAACACGCTGGATGGCCTTGACGGGAGGCTACCATCTGTCTCCCAACAGCTGTTCCAGTGGGTCCCCTCCCCCAATCCTTCTCTGAGCCTTCGGGGTCCATGTGACCTGGCCATTTAGCCCATGGTGTGCAAAAAAAGTGCCGCTCAGAGGTAAAACAACCCACAACCCTGTCAGTTTATACCTATATTACAGTATTATATACTGTAAGTTTATACATATCACATAGTAGAAAGTCTGTGAGGACAGTGGGACTTTAGAAGAAAAACAACACAAACATCCATGCCTTACCCGGGACTCAAAATCAGGTCCTTTTGATCAGTAGCAAACATGCCAATCACTGTGTGATAAATTGGCATAAATTTTTTTTGCGTCATCCCCAAGCTGCATCCTTGTGAAAATGTAAATCTTTCCCCATCTTTAGTAGGCTCCATAGCAATAATGCACAGATTTCACATACTGAACTTTACATACTGCCAGAGAAGTGAGGACTGATATGGCCTTTGTGTTTAACACTTAATGACAAGTTTAGACAAGCTTTCAAACAAGTCATAGCTCGTTTTTGGAGGAATGAGTGCAAACTACAGACACGAGTCAAGAATTCTTTGAATGTCCGTAATGCTGGAATTCCTGTGTGAGGATGTCAAAAGAATAATCTCTAAGCAACATCCTCATATTGAATGTACCTATAGAAAGAAAATTATTAGTAGGACTATTAAAGTAACTAGGTTTATTGAGTGGTAAGCCCAACAATACACTGAAGTGCCATTGAATTAGGGAACAGCAACCTAATAATATGTTGGACCCCCTCTCACCCTGATAATGGCCACCACACGATAAGGCAAGGACTCCACAAGCTTGTGTAAATGTTCCACAGGTATGGCGACCCATGCATCCTCCACAGCTGTTCACAATTCCCTCAAGGTCACTGTTGATGGGACACAGGCCCAAACACTCTGCTCGACAGTATCCCAAAGATTTTCGATGGGATTTAAATCTGGGCTTCTAGGCGGCTAATTCATTATTTCGAATTCAGCAGAGTGCTCCTGCAACCATGCAGTAGCAACCTGGACCTGTGAGATGAACAGTTGTTTTGCTGTTGATGCCATCTCCATTGGGATGCATGATGGTCATAAATGGGTGTAAATGGTCAGCCATGAGTTCTACATACTGGGATGCATTGAGAATCGTCAGTACATGTACCAAAGGTCCCACAGACATCCAACTGAAGACACCCCAGGCCATCACTGAGCCACCACCAGCTTGTACTGTTCTGATCTGACATGCAGGATCCATGGCTTCATACCCTCAATCTCCCATTGGCATGATGAAGTTTAAATCGGGATTCATCACTCCAGGCTATCCAATGCCAATTTTTGATGGTCCAGTTTCGATGTTCTTTAGCCCAGGCAAGGCGTTGAGCCCGATGTCATGCTGTTAGAAGTGGGACCCTTGTAGGTCAGTGGCTCCTGAAGCCGAGATGATGAAGTGAGCATTGCATGGTCTGTGCAATGACATCCTGGCTGGAATCTGCGTTCAGATGGGAGGTGATTTCAGATAATGTCTGGTCCCTATCGGTCTGTACGATGTGGGTCAGACAGTGAAGCCCATGATCATTCAAAGCTGGTTGTCCTTTTCAGTTTGTCTGAGTGCTTGTTTTTTTGCTGGAATTTTCATATTCCCGGAACACTCTTGAAACTGTCGTATGAGAAAATCCAAGTTCGTTGACAATTTGAGAGATTGAGTATCCCATCTGTCAGGCATCTATGATCTGCCCTCTCTGAAATGCATCTAAATCCTGCACCTTTCCCATTACATTTCTCATGACAAATGCTTGGGGAAGCAAAAGCTGAGAGCTATATAAGTATTTTGGCAGTCCAAATACGTATATAGCTCTCAGCATGCATGCTCTCAGCACGCATGCATGCAAATGCGGGACTTACGGTACTGAATTTGGATTACATCTCCTATCCCTAATTCAATGGCACATCAGTGTATGAAACAACACGCAAATTGCTGGCATGGGGCAAATACCTATTCCCTCATCAATAAAAACCACACTGGAAGAACTTTATTAATTGTAGATTTGGCAATGCCCCTGAAAGTAAGGATTCAGGTATCTGTGATGGTCTTTGATCAGGATTATTCACCAGCTGATATAATCCTGTGTATCTGTTCACTTAGGACTGCCAACATACAAACAAATAGAAAACACATCAATAGATTTTCCCTACTCAGAAGCTCAGCAGTGCAACAAGCTCAAGATCCATAATCAAGCTCGAAGCCATCAATTTGCATTATAACAATATTAAAATCTTACAACACCTTTCCCACATTCAAAAAATATATACTTATACTTTAGAACTAATACAACAAAATGAATTACACAGTCATATCAGAATAATACGACCACCTACCTAATAATGAGAATAACAACCCTTGGCTCAGATGACAGCAAAAAGACGGCATGGCATGGATGCAATGAGGCACTGGAAGGTTGCCAGAGGCACACGTGCCCATTCGGACTCCAGAAGAGCATGGAGGTTCCGGAGATGACATGGTTGGGGGTCTGAATGCCGAACCTGTCAATCCAAATGGTCCAACAAGTGCTCTATGGGATTGAAATTGGGCGATTTCGCCGGCCAAGGGAGAACGGAGACATCACTGTAACCAGTCATGCATCAGCTTAGTGACATGGCAGGGCATATTGTCCTGTTGGTAGACACCATCAGGTAAACATATTGTCCTGTTGGTAGACACCATCAGGGTAAATGTCAACATGAAGGGATGCATGTGATCAGCAAGGATGGACAGGTATTCAGGGCATTCAGGGACCCACACAGTGGTACCAGGTCATGCCAGGAAAACATTCCCCAGACATGCACACTGCCACCACCGGCCTGTACTTGACCGACAAGCGTGCCCAGGTGTTGGTTCTTGTGTCTGACGCTGTATCCACCACCGCCCGTCACTTCTGTGAAGTTCACCTCAATTCATCGGAGAAGGCAACCTTTTTCCACTCTTCCACTGTCCAATGATGGTAGTCCCGTGCAAACAACAGGTGTTGTTACCAATGGACTTTAGTTAACATGGTCACCTTTACGCAGCGTCGACTAATAGAGACACATGCGTAACAGGTTCGCTCTGTTATCGGGGACATGTACCTGGGTGCTCCAGTGTTCATTTGAGTGGTCAACTGCTACATTGTTGAGTGTCAATTTCCCTTTACCAGTCGACTTTCTCTGGGGTCGATGACCTTTGGGCTCCACAGTTATGACGTCTGGAGGTACTCTGTGTGCCAGCAGTCCATTCTTGGTACACCCTTGCTACAGCACCTCACGAACAGCCCACGAAGTCTGCTGTTTCCGAGATGCTTCCACCCTTGGCGTGGTAGCTGATGATCACATCTTTTTGAACGTCCATCAAATCAATAACTTTGCCCATTGTGCTCACATTACATACTGTGGCTCATCTGTCCTGGCCAGCTACTTATATCTCTGTGTGGTCGACTTTGTCATGTGCATTCTGTGACACGCCTGGGCAGGTACACTGTGATTCCGTGGGTGGTCATATTATTCTGATACGACTGTTTATTCTAGTATTAAATAATGCCATCAACCAGTTGGTTTAACCTAAAAGGTTGTTAAAAACATTACTGATCACTTAAAATTAATTGGATCCACAGGCGCAGTCAGGAGATAAAATTGGCCCCTGAAGGGTTTAATACAAGGTATTGGGAGAGCTAGGTTACTAGAGCAAATATGTTTAAAATTTACAGTGTTTGATATTACATGCTATTTGTTGCTGTTTCTGTATCCTTGTTATTAAACAAAATAACTACAGCATTTTTTTTTAACTTCAGAATATTGCTTTTCTTATCGCCTTCAAATATAATAGGGTGATTCTAAAGTCTGTGTATTTTTCCCCATGCAAAATGTGTACAGTGACATATCATCATGTGGCATTTTGCATACCTCTGAATGTAGTACTAAGGGAAAGTATAAAGCTCACTGCAACAGTCCATAACTATTCAAGTATTAGAATCTTGGTTTCCATCATCAGAAACATTGTGTGAGTTAAGTATTGAAATTCCTGCATTTTTAAATCATTACTGGAAAAAAGGATTAAAAGTTACTAAAATAGCTTGAGAAATATGCAAAATGGACAATTTTGGTGGATTGCCATATTCTGTGCCACACTGCTAAAGCTGATCAACCAACAAGCACATGCAGGCTCTTATTAGAACTTGATTGCTCACATGCAACTATAGTACATCATCTGCAATGTATTGGTAATAATGTAGCCAGGAGTTGCCAAACTGCCACCATTGACTACTGAACAAGCAAATCATAATACCAAAGTCTGCAGAAAACTCCTCATTAATCCTCGTTATGTGACCACCATTTTATCGAGTGCATTATTAAATGTGATGAAATGTGGATCTTTTTCAACAATCAAAACCCCCGAAAGCAGTGGCTTAGCCCAGGTCAGCCCACACTTCCTATCCTAAAGAGGGAGCAGTTTGAAATGAAGCCACTGTTGTGTTTGGTGGAGTAATGAGGATATAATACATTTCGAATTGGTTTCCGATGGACATGCCATCAATGCCAGCATCTTTTCTGAACAAATGGAGCACATGCACTCTGTGATGCTCCAACACTATCTGGGTTGGTAAAAGGCATCCTGTACTCCAACAAGACAATTCAAAATTACACACCCCACTTTGAGAATTGGCATTGTGTTTCTTCCTCACCTAGCATCTAGTCCAGACCTAGCTCCTTCTGACTACCATCTCTTTCACTGAACAGCACATTATCTTCGAGTTAGGTGGTTTCAAATATTTCAGGAAGCTGAAAATGGAGTCGAATGTTTTTCACCTCCAAGGACAAAGCATCGTATTGAAGAGGAATCAAACAACTTGCCAACAGATGGTGACAAACTATTGAAAATAATGGTTTATATTTCACTAAGTAAGGTTCATTATTTACCTTACTTAATAATGTATATATAATTAATCACAAGTATATATAATTTCTAAAGTAGATAATAATATGCAAAGACTTATGAATCACCCTTATATCATACTAAGGCCAAGTGGTTAGCACACTTGACTGTTGATCTAAGGGACCTGGGTTCGAGCCCCGGGTAAGGCATGGATGTTTGTGTTGTTTTTCTGCTGAGGTCCTGCTATCCTCACAGACTCTCTACTATGGTGTATAAACTAAAAGGCTCCTGTCAGACCTCTCTGGCTTGAGGGGGTATTTTATTTTTTATTTTTTATCATACTAATCATTCATATTTAAATCACAGTTTATCATACTAATCATTCATATTTAAATCACAGTTTATCTGTACTAGTTTCTAAAGAATGCCTTCTTTAGGATGTTAACATTGTCTGCTGGGGGCAAAAGACAGTTCTTTAGAAGTTGCATTTTAAAAAAAACATCCACACACTAAAAACCAAATTTCTCAGAAACATCAACTTATACATGGCTCAACATTACCCATAGTCAAGTCCTTTAATTATAACTGGTAAAGAATTATCCACCTTTCGTACATGGCAGACAACATTAACATTCTGAAGACAGTGATACTGAAACATGTAGAAAGTTATATCATCATATTTTTTATTTGGTTTTTAAAAGTTTTAGAAGATTATTTTTACAGTAAAGATGAAGTGCACAGGTACCACTTTCTGGATGGATAATACAAAGTTGAATGAACTGTGAAGAATTATGTACCCACAGAATACAACTCTTCAACAAAACCTAGAACTGCCAGCATGACTTGCAATCCAATGCAAAAATCTGAATATTCACCTATGAAATTTCTGGGGCCTTTTATACTAAGAAGATTTATATTTTAAACATATATAGCATGTACTTTTAAAAATCATCCTAATGAATTTGCAGTGCTGCTCAGGTCTTTCATTGAAACAGATCTGAAAAAAAAAATTACCCTTAAGCAGCTACTTTCACAGAGGTCAGTTGTATTGACAAGAACTTGCCAGAAACTGAGGAGTGCAACACATAAATACTAGAATGCAAGACCTCAGCAGAAAAACAACACAAGAGAAACATCTATGCCTTATCTGAAGCTTGAACCCAGTCCCTTTGAATTGTAACCAATCATAATAACCACTTGGCTGACTGAAATATATACTAGATGTGCATATTGAAAGCATTGATATGACAATAAAAATGATTTATTTCCATGGGGCAGGGGTGGCTCAGTTGGTAGCACACCAGGCTCATAATCTTCAGTTCCCAAGTTTGAGTCCCAGCTGGGCCACTGTTGAGATTTATCTCCACAAAACTCACCACCCTTCAATAAGAACACCAATGGGTTTGGAAAGGCTGTTGCCCATTGGATGGGATGTTAAGCCATAGCCCCATGTGAGGAAGAGTCATACCCTGTGCACGTTAAAGAACTTGTTGGATGGCTACACAAAAGAGGCTATCATCTGTCCCCCAACAGCTGTTTAATGGGTCCCTTCCCCCAACCTTCTCTGAGCCTTCGAGGTCCTTGTGACCTAGCCATTTAGCCCATTGTTTGAAAAAAAGATTTATATCCACGATATTTATACCCCAAAGATTTATATCCACAATATCACTATTAGGAGAATTAATGTCTCCTGTATTGCAACTTTAGATGCTAAACCGATTTGGTACTACAGGGTGTTTCAAAAAGGATGTAACCCTCTATTGTATTTTTCTATTTAAACTTTACAAAAAACACAAATTTCAAAAGATGCAAATTAGAACAGAGGTTGAAAGTGATTTCCTGCAACCTGGATCGTACCCGTTTCATGACATTTGCAGCCACCTTTCATAATGTTCGCTTTCTTATGTTTAAATCTCTCTTTCAATGTTAGCCTTCAAGTGTATGAGAATTGTTTTGAAACACTACACATTTGAAATATCCCCAAAGGAAAAAAATCTGGAGGAGTAAGATCTGGAGATCTTGGTGGCCACAAATTTTTTGAAATCAAGTGATCACCAAAAAATTCCTCCAACATGACCATTGTGTCATTTGCAGTATGGGCAGTCCCGCCATCTTGTTGAAACAAACTATCATTCATTCACATCCAATAGTGCAATAAACTATTGGATGAAGCCACAATAAATTTCACCAGTTACAGTTGAGTCAAAAAATAAAGGCTCTATCACACAACAACGTTGCACACCAAACACCAATTTTCTGTGCGTGTAATGGTCGTTCGTGAAAAGTGTGAGGATTTTCATTGCTCCACATTTGACTGTTTTGACTGTTCACATACACATCCAAGTGAAACCAAGCCTTGTCACTGAAATAAACATGGTCCAACACCTAAATTCCATTTTTATCAACAAAAGAACGAAAACAAGGACAGTACTGTAAACATTTTCAAGGTCTGATTCTTTCAGTTCATGAATGACACCAATGCAGTAGGCATAAAATTTTAACTTCTTTGTAGCCATGAATACAGTAGCTGGTCATAGTCCAACCTGTAAAGATAACTTTCTAAGAGATTTTCTGGGTAAGTGAGTTAAACACTTAAACACATCGTCAAGAACTTCGGCAGTTAACAGTGATGGCCAGCCTGGGCTCTTTCAATTTTGTACAGACCCAGTATCATGAAATTTATCAATCAAACGAGATATTGTCGATTTGTTGGGAACTGCAGACTGAGGAAACTTCAACTCAAACTCCTCTCTCACATGTTTGTAAGATTTGTACTCACAATAAGTCTGAACAATAAATACACGTTCGTTTTTGGAAAATGACATAGCTGACACAACACAAAGGAATGAATGCTTGAATGAAACTAGCACATGACAAGGTCATTTCAACTACTAAAGGCTGTTAACCATGAGTACAGTAATGCCAACTGACTAATATTATGGCATAAAATGTACATGCACATAAGTTCTACTCCCTTATATTTAAGGTTGCATCCTTTTTGAAACACCCTGTATTATGGAAGGGCATTCAAAAAGTTCTCGATGTGTGTCTGTAGATTTGCCCTCATTCCTCGAAAGTTATGACATGTTTGAAAGCTTGTTTAAACTTATTATTACATGTTAAAAACAAAGGTCATATCATCATTTCTCTCTTCACTGGCGGTGTATAAGGTTTGGCCTGCAAAATTTGTGCATTATTACTATGGAGCCTCAGAAGATGTGGAAGGATTTTTAATTTTCACACGGATGCAGCTCAGAGATGATGTGAAAAAAATTAATGCCAATTTATCAAAAGTACATGGGGATTGTGCCTGTTGATATGGCACTGTTACAGGCTGGATGCATAAATTCAGAGAAGGATGGCAGAGCTTTATAGACATCCCTCATGCTGGAAGATCAAAGGAGGCTGTGAATGAGAGAACCATAGCTGTAAACTCATTCAGAGAAACCCACATATCACCATTCAGGTTATAAGTTTAGATGTCAGTGTATTGAATGGTAGTGTGGAAACAATTATTAATTAACATTCAAAGTTCCAAAAGATATGTGCCAAATGGGTACCACACAAATTGATAGAACAGCAAAAAAGGGCTAGAGTTGACTCGTGCAAGGAGATGCTGGCAATGTTTGAACCTAGTGGCCCCAAATAGTTAACAGATGATGAGATGTGGTTTATTACTATACAACTCTCAGAAAGTTCAACAACAATGTTTGGGTTGTGGTTGAGGAACTGCATTCCCAAATTCTCCGACAAGACTTTTGCTCAATAAAGAGGATATTCACATTTTTTTTTTTCAATTCCCAGGAAGCGGTATCCATGAACACCTTACCTGAAAAAATGAATATAAGTGGTGAATACTATATCAACATTGTTTTGCCCATAATTGTTAAGGAGATGGAGGAGCAGCATATTACAATGGGCTTGTAATAGGTTCTTCTTCACGACAATGTCAGTGCTCACAAAACCTGGCAAGTTACAGCCTATCTGGAGCAGGAACGAATCAAACAGCTACCCCATCCTACATATTCACCTGATCTTCCATCATTAGATTTTACGTTGTTTCCAAAATTAAAAAGGCACTTGTTGGAAGTCTTTTTCAAGGGTTTTTGCAAAATGCATTTATTCAAAGTATTCTTCGACAGGAGTAACACTAAGCATTCCAGAAGTGGCATAGATGCTGGATGGAAGTACTTTGAAGGCCAGTAAAAGTTTTATTGAGGTTAGTACAAAAGTTTGTTCTGCAGATGCATGTCAAGAACTTTTTGAATGTCCCTTGTATAGGTTGTTATAGGCGATGGAAATAGGTTGATTAAGACCAACTACACTGTGCTCAAAAATTAAAGGATAATGTAGAAATTAGTGCATAACTCAAAGTATTTTTAAGGGAATGGAGTGAAATTTAGTAACGAGTTTTATTATTGCATTACAAATAATGCAACTAACATGAAGAAGCAGTCCATGGAATAATACTTAAATACTTAAAGTCTGTTACATGTGATATGTTAATATGAAGTATGATCACCCCTGAACATCCATGCAGCTCAAACAACAACCCCTAATGCTGTTTATGAGGGTATTGATGAGGTCTTGAGGGATTAATGACCACTCCTTGACATGTGCTGTTCTGAGTTCGTGGAGTGTTCTGGGAGTGGATGTCGAGCTCCAATTCATCTCTCTAGATCATCCCATACTTGGTCAATGGGAATGAGGTCAGGAGATCTGGTGGCCACTCCATTCATAGAATATCTTTCTCTTTGAGAAAATTGTCGACACATGAGCTCAATAAGGGTGGGTGTTATTGTTCATAAGAATAAGATCTGGACCAACAGCTCACCAGAATGGCCTGACATGTGGATTCAGGAACATGTCTCTGACCATAGGGCAGTAACAGAGCCACTCTGAAAGATGTGCGGTCTGTAAGTATTCAACTAGACTGTAATTTAGTTCTCCAAACACATCTGTTCTGAGCTACAACTGCTGCATTTGGCCAACTCTAAGAAGGTCCTGTGTGACATCTACTAATAAATCGGCACTTTGAAGTCGATTCAAATTTTAGAGGAAAAATTGTCTTCAGCCAGGTGGGATACGAACCCACGACTTCCTGATAACATGTCAGGTGCTCTGGACCACTGAGCTACAGGCCGCCAATCGAGATCTCCTCTAATTAACGCTATGAACATTTCTATTATGTCTCATATAGGCGCTATTCGGACAATCTAGCCTGAATAGCCTAATAATAGGTCCAGAGAACCTGACATGTTATCAGGAGGTTGTGGGTTCATATCCCACCCAGCTCAAGACAATTTTTTTTTCCTTAGCAAAATTATGTTATAAGTTCATATTAGCCTATTGCTACAAGAAAAATTGCTAGGTATTTGGTGTACATGAAAAACAAAAGTTTGGGAACCACTGCTCAAGAGTACATAGTAGAAGAATTGAAGATCTTGTGTTCAGTCTATGAACTATGTGTGACATTTTGATAAGAGAGACTTCATAATACGAATCCCCAAGTCTAAAGTGTATAAGAATAACACAGAAATTTCTTTTCCCCTTTCATTTTCTTGGGAGGAACAGAAAGGACATATAATTTGATATACCCCTGATACTTCCTATATCAAAAGCTTTCACTGGAGACAGCCCAATACACTCAGTAATTATTTATGCTTATCCCTATTTTATAGTGTTTTCTATGGCATGGGAAATAAAATGTAAGGGACCAAACCACTCAATTGCTTAAAGTTATAAAAGGAAACTGTTTACCCAAATCTGATGGTCTAGCTCTTACCATGTGGGAGGAATTTTCCAGTTTTTAGGGGATGAAGAAGTAAGGTCAGGGAGCTGAATACTATGTTGCTTTATGTTATGATAAGAGTTATCAAACAGAGTGGTCCTAGTTCTACTGTTTAAAAGGTCTATTTTTTGAGAGAGAGGAAGAAAATTTGGCAAGCCAATCAAACATTGACAAAATCCTTGTCCTAGATCTTAGGAACCATCATACAATATGTGGTTATGAGATTTTCAGAGGTCTACAAATGTACAATGAATAGATTAGTTCCACATCTAGTTTCAAAACATATATATATATTCTTGGTTGTACTCCTTCTTCTGTGGGCACTACTATGACACTGTTGATGCACATGAACTGGAATTGCTGTTATGTATCTGCAGAGAATGTGAAAAAATATGTGAACATAGTTTGATCCCTAAAGTTGTTGTGGTAGTGAAATTTGAATCCTTTGTAAACAAAATAACAGTAGACAATGTTTTTGATTCTTGTTGTTTACAAGACATCTTGAGTATTAGGTGATTTAATTATTTAAATCAATGCTTTTGAAAGTAGTGATCCATGAGCCATCAGTCGCTGGTTCACAGCAAGCTGCCAATAAAGAAATATGTTTTGAGAAACATAACATTAATATGTCATAATGCCATGGTTCACCCATTCCACTACTTCAAATGACATAATATCATGGGAGGGACATTACATTATATAAAGGCAAGTCCCAGATACTCCGCAACATATGGCTGCACTACATTTATAGGGAGAATGCCATGAACACCACTACCTATGCCGGGACAAGACAGTGCCACAAGGACACAGCTCATCCACGGCTACCTATGGCGAACAATCCTATAGAAGGAAGGTTCATCCATCAGTCAAAACCTAAATTTAATCTGTTCCCCGGTTAGCCACAAAAATGGTGTATAGAACCAAGTTGACTTGGCTCCCGGGGATGGAGACTCTTAGTCTGGCTTTTCCATCGATAAGCCCGTCGATCCCACTCCCAGCCGCAAGCCTTCAACTTCATCCTCTCCATAGTTCCACAGGATGAAGACCCCCAGCTGCAGTCTTCCGATCCACAATTTCACCAAGGCTGCACCGATGAGCCCACTGGACTGGGTTCCCCAAGCCCAGTCCGCAGACCCTCAGTCACAGCCCCTCCACTGGGGCTGCAATCCGGAGCTTCTCAGGGGACAAGTCAATAAGCCCACTAGACTGGCCCCTCTCAAACCAATCTGCAGACCCTCAACAGGCCCCTCCACCAGAGGTTACAAGATCTTGTGCAAACCAAGAACCAATGAGCCATGACTCTATTTCACAGAGGCAATCATTCAGCCCCCCCCCCCCCACACACACACACACACACCACCACCACGTCAAGGTGGTCCCCTATCGGGGGGGGGGGGGGGGGGGGATCATGGGAGGGGAGGGGGCTGAACAAAGTATCATATGCATAGGCATACCTCGTTTCTTGAGGCAACATGTAGCCAGAAGCTCCAGGTGCATGCATGGCCAAATGGATGTCAGAAGCAGGGTTTCCTGCCTGTCCACTGCATGTCCCCCCCAAAGTGGGTACCACCTTGTCGTGGTGGTGGTGGTGGTGGTGGGGGGGGGCTACGGTGCCTCTGAGAAGTAGGGCTGACTGGTGGTCCTCTTGGTGTGCATGCTACTGGCAACCTGGCTGGAGATGCCGCCAAGTGAGAGTCTGTTAAAAGGGCTTGGTGCACCCAATAAGGCGGACTCATCATGGTATCTGAGAAAGGTTCGTTGCAAGCCCTGAAGTGGGTGGGGTCTGTATGCTGGGGGACACGAGTCAGTCCTGATGGAGAGGACGAAGTTGAGGGCTATGCGACTGGGAGTGGGATCCCCGGTCGACGGGCTTATCGATGGAAAAGCCAATGGGTGTTTCCACCACGGTAGCTCCCACCAGATCAAAAAGTTAGGATAGACTATCTTGATTGGCACTCAAAATTCTAAATTAACCACCAATGTAAGGCCATGTATATGTTTGGCAGTTATATTAGATGGATTTAATGACGTATTTGGCTTATATGTTTAGGCAATGCACAAAATTCAAAAGTCTCACGCTACACCTCAATGATTAGACAACCAGACAATTCTGATTCTATCAGCTTATATGTCTTGCTCATTATAACAGGTCCTTTCTCTGCAGCTATTTTTAAAGTGAAGGCATCCTGGAAAGTAGATGGGTCAAATGTGGCACCCTCTGTATAATGTAGTACTGTATTGAATAGTGGAACGTTTGGGGGGTATCATGGAATTATACTCCTGTCCACTGCATGTAAGAATTGCCAATACACCACATCTGACAGTTCAAGAAGCACTTATGTACATGATGATGATGGTAGATGAAGTCATAAACTACCTTTAAGCAGTATCGGTGACTTAGCATGAGTGGCACTAGAAACACTGAAGAGATTACAACTGAACTGTTGACACATCAATAGTTCTCACAGATCATTGGTTGACAGATAGATGATAGGTCATTCATATAAGAGAACTGTAGAAGTACCAATGTGCAGTCTTCCCATTACTTTACTAGTTACCATTCATGCTATGCCACTGAGCAGTACCTCATGTAAAGAGTGTTGTTTGGCCCTGTTGCTCACATACAGAAGTACAGATTAGTGAACATAGTTATAAACAGTGCTGCTAAGAATAAGACAATGCTAAACAAGATCTTATTAGAATTGGCACACAATATCGAAATACAAGAGCTGTTGTTCTGAATAGATGTGTCTGGAGAAGAATATTACTATTGCTCAGTATGATTCAACTTCTATAGCTTTCATTTGCTTCAGGATTTTGTATAGTCATTACTGAACTTGATTCTAGATGTTTATACAGCACCTTGGACATTAAATGGTTTGACTTTGTAAGTAATGATGAGGTTAGGTGGAGTCTGCAATATTCTTTAAATTGGTTTGATCACGTTCCCTGTATAAATAACTATAGATTAGTGAATAGGATTAGGAACAGTGTGTCTAAAGGCCTCAGAAAAAGGAGGGAAATCAAGGATGTGGTGAGCAGAAAATGTCACACAGGTAAATAATGTAATAAACTCGACATATTCAATATCTACCAATAAATCAGCACTTTGAAGTTGATTCAAATTTTAGAGGAAAAACTGTCTTGAGCCGGGTGGCATATGAACCCACAACCTTCTGATAACATGTCAGGTGCTCTGGACCACTGAGCTACTGGCCACCAATCAAGATCTCCTCTAACTAATGCTATGAACATTTCTATTATGTCACATAAAGGAGCTATTCAGGCAATCTAGCCACAAGCGGCTTTCTATTTGCATATAGATGGAAAGCATGTCTTACAAGTATGCTCGACAATAATAAACTTGACATACACCTATCCCTCGATTTACACTGAAGATAGTTCCGCACAAAACCGTGTAAATCAAAATCTTGGATTTTGCTATGTAAAACCGTGTAAAACGAAAAAAAAAAACACTAAAATGTTCATAATTCAGTTTCGATTTACACGGTTTTGATTTCAATTACACGGATTTCGATTTACACGGTTTTGTGCAGAACCTATCTTCAGTGTAAATCGAGGGATAGGTATATTCAATATCTACCAATAAATCAGCACTTTGAAGTCAATTCAATTTTTTTTCCATTATTTATTACTAGCATACTTGTAAGACATGCTTTCCATCTATATGGCAAATAGAAAGTTGCTTGTGGCTAAAGTTACCTGACTAGCGCCTATATGTGACATAAAAGAAATGTTCACAGCATTAATTAGAGGAGATCTTGATCGGCGGCTGGTAGCTCAGTGGTCCAGAGCACCTGACATGTTATCAGGAGGTCGTGGGTGCGTATCCCACCCAGCTCAAGACAAATTTTCCTCTAACATTTGAATCGACTTCAAAGTGCTGATTTATTGGTAGATGTCACACAGGACCTTGTTAGAGTTGGCCAAATGCAGCAGTTGTAGCTCAGAACAGATGTGTTTGGAGAACTAAATTACAGTCTAGTTGAACCTCTAAGGAGGTTCTTTTGTTTCAAGCCCATGGTTGCTTGAGGATTTTGAATGTATTCATCATCATCATCCTCAAGCAGCTATGGGCTATGGAGGTGCAATTTAATTTTCCAAGCATATCTGTCCTGAGCTACATCTGCTGCATCTGGCCACTGCACACAAATTCTAACAAGGTCCTGTTTGATTGTTGAACATATAGAAAGAAAACATCCATACCTTAACTCAGACTCAAATCCAGATCCATTATTAAAAAGTTAAAATATATTTATTCACAGCAATATAGAGTATGTTTTTCTGCTGAGGTCCTGCCATCCTCTCAGATCTTCTACTGTGGCATATAAACTGACAGGCTCCTGTCAGACCTCTGTGGCAAGCAGCTGCTTGAGGGGGTATTTTTTTTTTTTTTTCACGATTTTTGCTGTATTTACAATAAAGGGTTATTTTACTTGAGTAAGGCCTAAATTGATATTACCGTTCACTTTGATGTTGATAGCTGGCTCAGACGTTGCATTCTTGGCTGCAATGATCTTTTCTCTTGCGTCAGTATTGAAACTGTTTTACAGGTTGGGAACAATCTGATGTCATTTCTGCTTCGTATACCAGTATTTACTGCAAAGCTTGCTTGTGAAGGTAGATTGCATTATGATCACTTTTGTTTCACACACACACTGCTTGGTAGAGTTTTGGGAAAAAATATGATGTTAACACTATCAATGCTAAGGGGCAGTACTCAAGTTTCCTCTTTGTTTTTAACACTTTTAAATATCTAAACTTGAATAAAAATTTGCTAAGTGAAATATTTATAAAGTTAAAATGCTTCCTTTGTTGTGACTAGTTTTTCCCCATACTATCTTTGGTCTTCTTGAAGTTGTTAAAATCAAAAAGGAAACTTGAGTACTGCATCTGAACAGCAATTAGCATTGATAGTGTTAACATTGCATCATTTTCCAAAACTCTACCAAGTAGTGTGTGTGTGAAACAAGTGATTATAATGCAATCTACCTTCACAAGCAAGCTTTGCAGTAAAGACTGGTATACGAAGCAGAAATGACATCGAACTGTTCCGAACCTGTAAAATAGTTTCAATACTGACGCAAGAGAAACGATCATTGCCAAGAGCCGAGAATGCAACGTCTGAGCCAGCTATCAACATCAAAGTGAACGGTAATATCAATTGAGACCTTACTCAAGTAAAATAACCCTCTTTGTAAATACAGCAAAAATCGTGAAAAACAAAACATACCCCGATCCCTTTTATCAGTAGTCAAAGATATTAACCATTTGATCACTGGGGTGATAAAAATAAATATAACCCTCAGCAGCTGCTTGCTACAAAGGTCTGACAGGAGTCTGTCAGTTTAATACACCACAGAGGAGATATGTGATGAATGCAAGACCTCTTAAACCCAGGTCCCTTTCATCAGTAGCCATTGTGCTAATCACTCAGCCACTGGGTTGGGTTATTTTACCTCCAAGTAGTATGCCTTTGGTACACAATGGGCTAAATGGTCATGTCCCAAAGGCTCAGAGAAGGTTGGGAAAAGGGAGCCCACTGGACAGCTGCTATGAGATAGATTGTAGCCTCCCATCAAAGCCATCCAGTGTCTTGTTTAATATGCACAGGGTGCTCTCCTGCACATGGGGCCACAGCTTTAACCTATTTGATAGATGGTGGCTTTTCAAAGTTCATTGGGGAGGAGGTCATTGGGGATGGGGTTAGTGGGGAATAATTTTGATGCTGGAACAAGTGGAACTCAAACCTGGGAACTACAGATTATGAACCTGGCATCAGCCAACCCCTGCCTCCACTCAGCCACTGGAATAGTCAATGATGATATTGCAGTTATTTAAATTTATTTTATTGCATGTAAGCATTTTGAGAACAGTGAAAGATTTATAACCTGATCACAAAATATGAAAGTAAAAAAAAAAAGCCATCTAGAAAGAAAACTTTAAATTATTTTATCTAGCTGAATCTACTTTATACTTTTCATTCAAACAAGCTTAAAAGATTACGACTGTTTTACTGCCTTATATAGAAATACCGAGAGAATCTTATATGAAGACAAGTACAAAGTATGAAACTTATTGCATATAAGTCTTATTTTCCCTCAATGTATTATAACTATTTTTCTCATCTTTGGCCTATTGGGTGCCATTATTTCACATAATGTGACATTCTTTTAATAAATAATTTGTGTAACACAATCATTTTCTGATAAATGAGACTAATGTATAAAGTGTAATTTAAAAACGGAAAGTCATGTAAATTGCTATGAGGAAGCACCTATATTCACAACTAATTAACTTTTATATTTTTTCAGTCTTTATTTCTTGGATAGCAGTTTTCTGTTTTTTCAAAATAACTGTATAACTGTAACAAACTATTTTGTATCCGTTATCCGTTGTACATGGAATATAAATGCTGCAAAAGTTTTGATTAAACGATAAACAGAACATTCAGCTAAAAGCTGTAGGAATACGTTGCTGCCCTGAGTCACATGCGGTTCCAAAGAGACCTCTCAATGGACTTCGTGGAAGGATTAATCAATGGAAGATCAAATTTAAAATTCTCTCTCACTTCTAGACAAGAAGCAAGTTTAAGCAGTTCACGATTTAACCAAGGTTTGAAAATTAAGGTAGGAAACAAGAATTTCACCTCTAACCAAATGTGGTTTTCTGCGAGCACCGCGGTCTGATCAGAGCAATCGGAAGTAGGTCGATCTACTGAGGAGCTTCGTGGACAGCATAGTCTGCTTTCGCAACGATACTGCTGAAGCACAAAAGCATCAGGTTTTTTGGCACTGAATAGGCATCATTTACCTCGATACTATAAAAAATGTTGTTTCCCAAGAAGATTAACTGCATTTCAACCTCCATTTTGAGAGGTGCCACGGTCGTCTTAAACGGCGACGCTCACTTGCTTGCTGTGTCACTACTATACAAACTCGAGTACCGACCTAGCAATAAATGAATCTTGCTGAACCGATACAGTTCTATACAGGAAACTAGCATATTTAAAAAATACATATACTACTTAGCTTACACAATGATTAGGGTAAATAAGCTTACTTACCAAAAACTCCGATGATCGTCGGACACTATTTCCACACCATAAGTAACAACGTTCCCACGAGATGGCGCTACATGTTACAAGAGAAGAGGAGCCAAGGGCGAATGGCGATTCCGTTGTGAGTACGGATCTTCAGAGCTATTATGTGCACCTGAATAACAAAATAGATTACTTTGGTATGAAATAGTCACTTCATACTTCTCCCATTCTTATTAAGCAGTAAACACGTCCAAAATTTAAATGAAATACATAGACAAAAAGCGCTTTTACGTTTGCAATACCTCCAATCCTCTCATACGATAGCATTGCCTTGTGATTCGAAAGACAAAGATTCCTAGCAATGTGCTCTGATATGAGAAACTGCTTTGTGCTAATTAAACTGCAGTACGCGTCTTACCCCTAATTCGCTACAAAAGTACACAGATATGAATAGTATCAGTAAACAACAAATCTTACATTTACTGTGCCCCGAGTAAAACTATTGTTTTTTCCTGATATAAAAGTGCCCGAGGAAACATTATGATCTACTCATTTGATTATCAGCCTATCATTTCTTTAAAAGAAAAACAATGAGCAAACAAAAATACAAAGATTAACATTGAAAGAGCGAATAACGGATTGACTCAGACGATTTAGTAATTTATATTTTTCTAGACGACTATTAGACCGTAAAGGAACATGCTTAATGTATTACAGAGAACGATCGGGAAAATCATGATTATATAATTCAACAGATACGTTGCTTTCTACACTATTTAATAGTGAAATACAAGTTTTTCCGAGATATAACGTTTAGGTTTGCATTCCAGGAAAATATTTTTTTTTCATTGCAACGTTAACACTGAAATGAATAGTGGCGCATTCTTTTTTTTTAACGGATTAACTTTAGGCGTACAGTGTTGTAACCAACATACCGCAAAATGAGCCAGTGGTGTTTTCTTTTTTTTTGGGGGGGGGGGGGGGGTTAAAGAGTTTTAGAGTATTTACAAAAATTATAGCACTATTTTATTATTATATAACGAATAAGCAATAACTATTTTAATTTTAATAATTCAATATATTTGCTAATCTCTCATTCTTAAACAGCTATTATACGATTTTCAATTACTTATTTTAACCTGATTTATGTTAAACATAGAGCTTCCCATTAACGAAAATCAATATTTTACATCACTAGGTTTAGGGGGCAATGCCCCATCTCCCCTCTTTGAGATTATTACCAACCGGCACGAAATATTAATATTCTAAACACATAAAAAAGCGAAAACAAAATGCACATAATTTACCAGAAAAATTTAAAGTTCACTAAAGCAGAGGGAAAAATTATAAAACGGAGAGGTATTCAGGTTCGATTAGGTCACTTGCCTTTCTCTCCTCCAGGGATGTACCCAGGGGGGTCCGGGACCCCTCCCCGAAAATCATGTCGTCTTGCACTAAATCCTAAATCTCAAAATTGTGCCGCAAAACTCCCCGCCCTGCCCACGGTCAGTAGGGGATACCGATGGGCTTGGAAAGGCCGCCGTCCGTCGGATGTGACGTTAAGCCGTGGCCCCGTGAGCGGGAGAGCCATACCCTGTCTACGTTAAAGAACACGCTGGGTGGCCTTGACGGGAGGATACCATCTGTCTCCCAACAGCTGTTCCAGTGGATCCCCTTCCCCAACCTTCTTTGAGCTTTCGAGGGCCATGTGACCTGGCCATTTAGCCTATGGTGTGTAAAAAAGTGCCGCTCAGAGGTAAAACAACCCAACCCAACTCAAAATTGTGTACCTGCTTTGAAATCCAAAAGAGTTGTCTTTATATCATTTGATTTTAGCCCCATGTTTCTGTATTTTATGTCCAATACTAAAAATAGATTTAAAAAAACAACAACTATAAAATATCATTCCATATAGAATATAATTTTAACCTTTCCTGCTCGGTGGAATATTTTAATAATTGTCTCAGACCCCCCCCCCCCCCAGGAAAAAATCCTGGATATCTGCCAGCCCTCCACCCCTTATATTATTTTCTAGATCCGTGCCTGACACTATATAATATTATTATTCAGTGACGCATCCACTGCCAATATGTTGGCATTAGTGGAAAGCTCTATGATTGGCATATAACAGTTTTATTTTTATCAGACTCAATATATTAAATTAAAATTCTGGTGGTTATTAAAAAAATTGTCTGCTTAAAAGATTTAGTATGCAAAACTATGTGGTTAATGATGTGCGTTTTTTCCCCATTGCTGGAAAAAAAATCTACATATTTTTAATTTTCTCTCGATTCGTAGTGATGGAACTATTGAGGTAGCGGCTATTGAGATGGTGTCACCCCCCCCCCCCCCTCGATCTGTAGGTTGAGTTGGGTGTTTTACCTCTGAGCGCCCGTCCTGTAGGTAGAGGAGATATCACCCGTTCGCAAACGAACAACTGTAATGCGGCAAACTGCAAACACTGAAGTAGCAAGGGCTTTTAAAGACCTCGATTGCCTCACCCCTTGTTATGGCGCTATTGTTAACATTATGTTATAAAATGGTATATATTTTTGGTATTATCTAGAACAGGCGTGTCCAACCTTTTGATTTCCCTGGGCCACATTGAGTGAAGATGAATTGTTTTGGGCGGCACATAAAATATATAATATAGTTAATGTATATGAATAAATAAATAATAAATAAATACCCCCTCAAGCAGCTGCTTGCCACAGAGGTCTGACAGGAGCCTGTCAGTTTATATGCCATAGTAGAAGGTCTGAGAGGATGGCAGGACCTCAGCAGAAAAACAACACAAACAGCCATGCCTTACCCGGGGCTCGAACCCAGGTCGAATAATAAAACTTAATTTATTTTCTTATGTTTTTTATTATAAAATTAAAAAAGGGCAACATAAAACTAGTGGGATATCAAAAACTCGGTGAAAATCACATAATCACGTTGAAAGCTTATGTCGTAAACACGTAAACTTTACCATTTTGTGGGCCGCATTACTAGCTGTGCATGGCCGCAGTGTTGGTTGGATACCCCTGATCTAGAACACATCGCCGCGCTACACTGTTTGACTTCCATACAATCATTACGGTACACGATAATTAAATAATATTTATTTGTTTCTGTAACGACATAACAAGTTTCTGTTCTGTCAAACTGGCTGATGTAACGCACTAATAACGTTTGCTTTTACTTATTCATAAAATATTATTAAAAATACATTTTGTTCTTCCTAAAAAAATAAAGTTTCGGAATGCATACTTTAGTGAACAAGATAGCCGTCGACGCTATTGCGCCGCAGGGGAAATTTATCTAGTGGGCGTGGTTTTAATATATGCGTTTTAAGAGTGTTATTTGCAATTTTTCAAAAATTAAATCAGAAAATTCCCAAATTGTAATATGCATAAATGTATATATAATATAAATAATTATTATTACTGTCAAATGTATATTATAAATATATATATAATGTATATTTTACAGAGTCATTTCCCATTATACTGATAATTATATCATTTATACGTTAGTAATAAATATTTTTGATTTTAAATTTATGAATTGAAGCGTCTTGAATTTTTATGCATTACGCATGAAAACAACTTCTGTAATGGCGTTTCGGCAGAAAACAAAGCTCTCTTTTTATTAATCAGTTCTTTTTTCATTGTGGTGTGCCGCAAAGTTGCTGAAATTTTTCTAGTTAGCGAAACATTGATCTACAGATGTAATAAAAAAATATATAATATTTTTTACGTGGATGAAGAAATTTACTGCAGCATAAATTATGTATAACATACTAGCAGATTTACCCTGCGTTCTTTGGGTCTGAAACTCTTTTAAAGTATATAATAGACGGCAGGGCTGGATCTAACAAGGGAAGGAGAGGTGGGGGGACACGGCTCCCCTTTCAGAATGCCAGTAAGAGTAAAAGATAAAAAATTATTAAACTTTTCATATTTTATGCATTTTTCAAGATTAACATTTCCACCTCCGTTTTATTTTTGTTATAGTGTATTCATTGGAAATCAAGTCTCTTACCTCCCCTTCATTTTTTTGGCTCGATTGCGTTTCCCCCCCCCCCCCCCAATGTTTTTTACAGATCTGGGTCTGGTAGATGATGGCATTCCCCACGTCGCAAGCTTTGAATGTTCATGTCCACACTTCTGCGTTTTACGCACGCTAGACGCATGCAACTAGCGCATGTGACGCATACGCAAAGGCATGCCTCAAACCAGTTGAACTGCGCCGTTTTCAGTGACGCATGCAGTAGCGCACGTGCTTCCACCAATAGTGGATTTTTGTTTTTGTAATTATTGAGCTTGTGTTTTTTGTTCACTATGTCGTCAGAACAAACATTGGCCTTTATAAATTATTATTAATAAATATATTCGTTATAAAACAAAATAAAATATCCGTTATAAATTATTATTAATAAAATAATAATATTGCAAAAAATAAAAATAAAACCTTCATTTATAATATTTTCACTATATATTCTACCTATGTTATATAACTCTACAAGTACTTGTTTTGATATGGAACCTTCAGCCGACATAAAGTAATTCATGTTCATTCATTCTTATATCCGCTAACATAGCAGCATCAGTTACGTCCATTGCAATTTCACATCTACACTGGTGAAAAATTGAAAGCTATTTGACGCACAGGTGTAGACAGTTGAAGGCATGCGTCCAACGCATTCCATCTAAGGCATATGCGCTAGACTACTCGGTGGTGAAAAGCGGAATTGAAAGTTTTAGTGAAGTTGAAGACGAAAGCGCACAAGTGTGGACATAGCCATTGGCATAAATTTCTTTACAACCTATTTGCCTCGCTCCCTTCCATCTCGGCAAAATAATTCTCCCCTACTCTTGGGGGCGAGCTCAAACACTCTAAAGCAGTGGTTCTCAACTTTTTATGCTTAACGTACCCCCTGGAAATGTGTATGTAACTGGCGTAACCCTTGTATAGATAGATAAAACTATAGTTATAGTATAACAATGGGAATAAAATAAAACATATATATCAGTGGTTCTCAACCTTTTATGCTTCACGTACCCCTGGAAATGTGTATGTAACTGGCGTACCCCTTGTATAGATAGATAAAACTATAGTTATAGTATAACAATGGGAATAAAATAAAACATATATATCAGTGGTTCTCAACCTTTTATGCTTCACATACCCCCTGGAAATGTGTATGTAACTGGCGTAACCCTTGTATAGATAGATAAAACTATAGTTATAGTATAACATTGGGAATAAAATAAAACATATATAACAGTGGTTCTCAACCTTTAATGCTTCACGTACCCCCTGGAAATGTGTATGTAACTGGCGTACCCCTTGTCTATTAGATAGATAAAACTATAGTTGTAGTATAACAATGGGAATAAAATAAAACATATATATATATCAGTGGTTCTCAACCTTTTATGCTTAACGTACCCCCTGGAAATGTGTATGTAACTGGCGTACCCCTTGTATAGATAGATAAAACTATAGTTATAGTATAAGAATGGGAATAAAATAAAACATATATATCAGTGGTTCTTAACCTTTTATGCTTCACATACCCCCTGGAAATGTGTATGTAACTGGCGTACCCCTTTGTATAGATAGATAAAACTATAGTTATAAGTATAAGAATGGGAATAAAATAAAACATATATATCAGTGGTTCTTAACCTTTTATGCTTCACATACCCCCTGGAAATGTGTATGTAACTGGCGTACCCCTTGTCTATTAGATAGACACATACCCCCTGGAAAAGTGTACGTAACTGGCGTAACCCTTGTATAGATAGATAATCCTGAAACATGTGTATGTAACTGGCGTAACCCTTGTATAGATAGATAAAACTATAGTTATAGTATAACAATGGGAATAAAATAAAACATATATATCAGTGGTTTTCAACCTTTTATGCTTCACATACCCCCTGGAAATAGTGTATGTAACTGGCGTACCCCTTGTATAGATAGAGTTGGGTTGTTTTACCTCTGAGCGGCACTTTTTTGCACACCATGGGCTAAATGGCCAGGTCACAAGGACCCCGAAGGCTCAGAGAAGGTTGGGGGAGGGGACCCACTGGAACAGCTGTTGGGAGACAGATGGTAGCCTCCCGTCAAGGCCATCCAGCGTGTTCTTTAACGTGCAAAGGTATGTCTCTCCCGCACACGGAGCCACGGCTTAAACGTCCCATCCGACGGACGGCGGCCTTTCCAAGGCCATCGGTGTCCCCTACTGACCGTGGGCAGGGCACGGAGTTTTGCGGAGATAAATCTCAACGCTGATCCAGCTGGGACTCGAACCTGGGAACTATAGATTACGAGCCTGGCGCGCTACCGACTGAGCCACCCCCGCCCTTGCATAGATAGATAAAACTATAGTTATAGTATAAGAATGGGAATAAAATAAAACATATATATCAGTGGTTCTTAACCTTTTATGCTTCACATACCCCCTGGAAATGTGTATGTAACTGGCGTACCCCTTGTATAGATAGATAAAACTATAGTTATAGTATAAGAATGGGAATAAAATAAAACATATATATCAGTGGTTCTCAACCTTTTATAACTATAGTTTTATTATAGTATAACTAAGAATTATGAATTGGAAGAATCAGTAGACATGCTCAGAAGTAGATTTTTTTATTTCTTAAAAGTTCAATAAGGCATATTTCTTGCATGTAAATAATGACACGACGCTGAGGAATGGTCATTGAATCATCTCACTCCATGTTATGTTGTCATAGAGCTTCAAGAATAGCTCTCATCAACTTCTAGCATAAATATTTTATAGGAAAATATGGCTGAAAAGAAATTAACTTTTCCAATCAAATCAATTTAAATATCAGTTTTTAACAATATTTATTCAATATTTAAATGGCTATATTATTTAAAACTTTTACCAGCAAAAGCATTTTAAGAAAATTATAAAAATATCGATGACTATAGAAATTATCCCACAATCCTGTGGTCTCAATGATTATGAGGACCTTTATACATATTGCTTCTGTTAATTAAAATGACATTGGTTAAAGACTGTAATCAAAGGGGAAATGAACATCGCATATGACATTTATTAAACCAACATTATTTCATTTTCAATTTTTTCATTTCATACTGAATGCTCAAACTATACTAAAATTATGAATTTTACATTTTTAATTTCCTGTTCAAACTATCTACAGATTTGTTATACCATTTTATGGTTATTAATGTTATCTAGAACAGTCTTGTTTAAAATGCACCGAACAAATTTTTGTGTTTTCTTTTAGTGCCCAATTTAATCTTCTTACTTGATGTATCCATTTCTTACACAGTTCTCTATGTCGCAACGGAAATCTAAAAAAATAAACAAATTGCTAAGAATATTTTCTTAAAGTAGCGAGTATCGAACAATTATTCATCCGAAAAAAATCTGTTGCTGACGCGGCGGGACAGCAATAATTTTTATCAGATGAATTCTATATTTACCAAAGGTAGGTAGAAGCATCTATCTACGCAGGAGGGCCAGTCTAGGTTTACTACGTTCCTTGTACAGACGTTAACTAGTCTAGTATTATTAGAAAATTTCCGTTTGAAGTTTGTTAAGCCCCATGAGTCTCCCCAATTAAGCAAGTGTGAAGCTGAAAATGATTTTAAATTTGAAACGGCTTTGTTAGAAGAGACTTGTAAGTTTAACTGAACAGGGGATGTGTGAAAATTTTAGAGCAATTCAATATCTTCAAAATTTCACATGCGAAATTTGGATGTAATAAGTATAAGAAATTATATAATAAATATTATAAATCAATAAATTTATTATATATATATCGAGCGAAATATTTTGGTGTTTGCAGGCCTTTCGATATTTTGGTTTTCGCTTCTGAACATTAATTTTTATAAACGAACTGCTATTTATCAAAGGTGCGCAAGAAAAGCATGCTCCCCCCTCCTCCTTGAGAATGCTAGTAAGGGAAGCAAAAAAAAATTACATGGGAATTATTAAATTATTTAAAATATAATTTAAAAAAATTCAAAGGTAAAAAGGAGGAAAAGACTGGATTTCCATTCCAGTATAACATTTTCTCCTCCTCCCCACTTTTACTTTTTTCTTGCTTGATTGCGTCCCTTGTCTACATAATCTTTATTTTCTTTCTGGATCCGAGCTTGCATATATATCATATAAATATTCCTCTTTAAGCCAATCGATTTCTTTTCTTCACCAACGGCAGAGCCAGGGTTTGAGGAGAGAATCGCAGTTCAAGCCGATTTGGGACTCAAACATCGGTTTCTAAAACTGTTCACATGGCGCCCAGCTGCGTAACTATGGGGGGAGGCTCCCCCTCCCCCAAAGTAAATCGGAGTTGACAAAATTCGAAGCGACTTTGTAAAATCCAAGTGAAATATGAAAATTTGAATTTTTTTAATTAAGAGGAGTTTAAAAAACTAGACACTTTGTCAAAATCTTGGGGAATTGGCAAGATTCGGAGTGACTGCAAAATTCAGGTGAGATGCAAAAATCGAAATTTTTTTTCTGTAATAATAGTAAATTTCCCTTTGAAAGTGATAATGATTTGAAGATAATGGCAAAATCTAGGGGAATTGGCAAAATCGAGCCATATTGGCAAAATCCAGAAAACTTGGCAAATTCTTGGGGAGTTTCAAAAATTTGAAATGACTTGGAAAATTCAGGGGAGATGTAAAAATTTGGATTGTTTTTGTGAAGTTAAGGAGAGTTGGAAAAATCTAGGCAACATGGCAAAACCCTAGAGCAGTTGGCAAAATTCGAAGCCACTTGGTAAAATACAGATGAGTTGTGAATTAAAAATTTAAAAAAAATACCTATCGTCCCATATGGCCTTAAAAAGTAGAAAATAAACCTAAAACGTATCAATAATGAAATCAGTCACTGAGTTCGTATTCACTTCAAACGAAGTTAGGGCGCCGGCAATCTCGTTGTTTAGGTAAATCGGCACCCCTATCTTCCTTTGAAGTGAATATGAACTCAGTGACTGATTGCATCATCGATATGTTTTAGGTTTCTTTTCAACTTTTTAGGGAGACGAAAATTACTGATTTAGATTATGCTGATGATTTAGCCCTTTTGGCAAATGATGTTGATGAGATGAACTCTTTCAATCGAGCTATTGATGAGACTGGTAGTAGAGTAGGTTTGGTTATAAACAGAGAGAAAACTAAAGTGATGAAAATTGGTCAGGCAGGTTGTGATTCAGTTAATCTGAATGGTTGCAGTCTTGAGCAGGTGTCACAGTTTAATTATCTTGGGAGCTATGTAACAGATAATGGTGATGTGCGGCATGAGATTAACAGACGAATAGGAATTGCTGCCGGGACTTTTTAGAATCTATGGAGAGTGTGGAGAAATAGGCGTATACACCTAAAGACTAGAATTAGGCTGTATAATAGTTTGGTTCTTTCTAGGGTTAGTTATGGTAGTGAAACTAAACATGATAACAGGAAACTTGATGCTTTTGATTCCAGATGCTTATGCAGTATCTTGGGCATTAGGTGGTTCAACTTTGTAACTAATGATGAGGTTAGGCAAAGGAGTTTGCAACCTCCTTTAAGCAGCATATTGTGCAGAGAGAGACTCCGTTGGTTTGGCCATGTTTCCCATATGAGTAATTATAGATTGGCGAATAGGGTTATGAACAGTGTGCCTAAAGGCCTTAGAAAGAGGGGGAGACCTAGGATGCGGTGGGCCGACAATGTCAAAGAGGACCTTGTTAGAATTGGTGTGCAGTGGCCAGATGCAGTAGATGTAGCTCAGGATAGACTTGCTTGGAGTACTAAATTGCACGGTCTGGTTGGACCTCCGTAACCCATGGCTGCTTGATGATGATGATGATGAATAGGGTTATGAAGAGTGTGCCTAAAGGCCTCAGAAAGAAGGGGAGACCTAGGATGCGGTGGGCAGACAATGTCAAACAGGACCTTGTTGGAATTGGTGTGCAGTGGCCAGATGCAGCAGATGTAGCTCAGGATAGACTTGCTTGGAGAACTAAATTGCACGGTCTGGTTGGACCTCCATAGCCCATGGCTGCTTGATGATGATGATGGTGGTGGTGGTGGTGGGGAGATAAGTATTTTTTAAAATTTTTAATGATATTTTTTTTTGGTCACTGAAAACACCTACCTTCGAAAACTTTTATTTGATATATGACTCGTAAACATCGACAACATTTTTCCTCCCTTTGGAGTCATGTTTGTGATAGCCCATGACATTGGAGATGTCACAAGTTTTAATTTGAGATATGACTCGTTAAAATCCAACCCCCCGAAAATCCAACCCCCCGAAAATCTGCCTCCATCCATTTTATCGGGGTGGATAGTGGAGGTAAAATTCGAAATAAGTACAACAATCATTATATGAACTTTCATTGACACCTAACTACTAACTGTAGGTCCTCGCGTTCGGAAGATATAGTAGAATGACTTTCACATTTCCCGTTTTTTAGGAAGGAAGAAAGCATGGGGGGGGGGGGGATTTTTTTTATAGTCTATGACACTCCCCACGTTACAAGCTGTCATTTGACATATAGCTTGTTACATACCGCACTCGAGTTCGGGAGATACAGGGGAACAATCATTTTCATATTTTCCCCCCTAGGGGGGAAGAAAACACGGGAGATTAACTTTTCGCAGCCTACGACATTCCCCGCCAGAAGCTTTCATTTGACACATCGCGTTCGAAAGATATGGTGGAACAACGTTTTGTCAGATACTCAAACCGACCAACCGATGAATATCAAAGCCAAAAGCAAAAGAAAGAATGAAATGGGACTGGTTTTGTGAAATTTAGGAGAGTTGGCAAAATCGAGAAAAGTTGACACAATCTTGTGTAGTTGGCAGAAAATTTAACGGGACAGCTTATACAATAAAATATACTTACTTAAATTAAATAAAATAGACTTAGGACAGCTAATAAAACGAAATAGGGTTTTTTTTTATATAAAATAATGATTAGGTTGTTTAGAAGCTCACGAGCTGCCACTGGATAGATCTGATTGGGATAGTTTTATATTCAGTCACATTTTCTCATATAATGCTTATTTTTGAAGTTATAAAGCTTCGAAGTTAGCGTTCACTGATACAACATGGATCATCATCATCATCATCATCATCATCATCATCATCATCATCATCATCATCATCATCATCATCGTCGTCGTCGTCGTCGTCGTCGTCGTCGTCGTCGTCATCATTATTCTCAAGCAGCCATGGGCTATGGAGGTCCAACCAGACCGTGCAGTTTAATTCTCCAATCATATCTGTCCTGAGCTACATCTGCTGCATCCGGCAACTGCACACCAATTTTAACAAGGTCCTGTTTGACATTGTCTGCCCACCGCATCCAAGGTCTCCCCCTCCTTCTGAGGCCTCTAGGCACATTGTTCATAACCCTATTCGCCAATCTATAATTATCGATACGGGCAACATGACCAAACCAGCGGAGTCTCTCTCTGCACAATATGCTGCTTAAAGGAGGTTGCAGACTCCTTTGCCTAACCTCATCATTAGTTACAAAGTTAAACCACCTAATACCCAAGATACTGCGTAAGCATCTGGAATCAAAAGCATCTAGTTTCCTGTTATCTTGTTTACACAGCGTCCAAGTTTCACTACCATAACTAACCCTAGAAAGAACTAAACTATTATACAGTCTAATTTTAGTCTTTAGGTGTATACGCCTATTTCTCCACACTCTCCATAGATTCTTAAAAGTCCCGGCAGCAATCCCTATTCGTCTGTTAATCTCATGCCGCACATCACCATTATCTGTTACATAACTCCCAAGATAATTAAACTTAGACACCTGTTCAAGATTGCAACCATTCAGATTAACTGAATCACAGCCTGCCTGACCAATTTTCATCACTTTAGTTTTCTCTCTGTTTATAACCAAACCTACTCTAGTACCAGTCTCATCAACAGCTGGAATGAAAGAGTTCACCTCATCAACATCATTTGCCAAAAGGGCTAAATCATCAGCATAATATGAATCAGAAATTTTTGCATCAACATTTAAGGCCAAAATCTTTCCCTTGAAGTGAATTTCGCATAACATAATCAATAACCAAACCAAAGAGAAAAGGAGACAAAATGCATCCTTGTCGAACACCAGAAGTAATGCTAAACCAATTACTACAATCCTTACCAACTCTCACACACGATTCAGTGTTATGATAGAGAGCTTTCATTATGTTAACTAACCTGTCTGGTATGCCATACGATATCACAATCAACCACAAATTATGACGATCAACAGAGTCAAAAGCCTTTTTGAAATCAACAAAGCTATGAACCAAAGGTTTTTGAAACTCTAAACATTTCTCAAGAATCTGCCTAAGTGAAAATATCTGATCCACACATCCCCTACCATTTCGGAATCCACATTGCTCATCACGCAATTGATTGTCTACCAGATTCTTAATTCTATTAAGCACAATCATGCAAAGAACTTTACCTGGAACAGAAAGTAGGTTGATATCATTATAGTTATCACAAGAACTGCGATCAACTTTTTTGAAAATAGGGATAATAACAGCTCTGGTAAAATCTTTAGGGACCATACCTTTATCATAAAAGATATTCAAAATTTCAGTCATCCAAGTGGTAACCGAATCATTCCCAGCTCTAAGCATTTCTGTAGTAATACTACCCCTGGGGATTTATGAAGTTGAAGTTTAGAAATAGCCAAAATAACTTCAGATTGTGTTATAGGGCCAACATTAAAGCCACCAATGCATCTATCATCATTACAAACAATGGGCCCTCCCTTTCCGTTCCCTTCCAAAAGAAAATATCTCTTTTGAAAGGTATTAACGGTCTGCACCACGAGAAGACGGGGTCGGACGGGGTAGACCTGGCCGGTTCTGTGCATCATCACTAGGGATTGGTACACAGCTCTCCTTCCAGTTTATGCCTAGCTGCCATTTACAGACCAATAAGACCATTAAGACCCGTTTGAGGGATGAGAGGATAAAATAAGTGGCAAAGGAAGTGAAAAATATATGTGAATTTTTTTTAAAAAGTTAGTAAGGTTTAAAAGCACATAAAGTAGAATAACAAAGAAGATAAAATAAATCATTTCACAAAAAAGTCATTAAATTTTAATATCAATTTTTAGCCATCCTACAATTTCGAAGTTTGGAAACTTGCCCCATCTCCCAGTGGATAAGTCCCAGAGTTAGAAAAACGAATTCACCAGGAGCAATTTTGTTCTGATATATATTTCAAGATTTATGCCCAATGGATTCTTTTGGCCATTCTCTGATTACAAAATGAAGAAAGATTTATTCATAAAGAATGATTTATGAAAAAAGGTACTTCATAAGAAAAAGCCAAACATTTTGACCAGCACGTCTTTATGCAAATCGAAGCAACTGCAGCTAAACGTAGGCGAATGTGATGGTCATGAAACGGTATAAATAACACCTGCTACTGAGCTCTGTTAATCAGTGTTATTCTTGTTCTTCAGGTGGGAGAGGCAGCAGACTTAAGTGAGTTTGGCAAAGGACAAATTATAATGGCCAGACGGCTGGGTCAGAGCATTTCCGAGATTGCAAGGCTTGTGGGGTGCTCACAATCAGCCATAGTTAGTACCTTCAAAATGTGGTCTGAGGGGGGGGGGGGGGGGAAACCACGAACTACCGGCGAGGTGTGGGCCGACCACAGCTCATTGATGCTAGATGTAAACGAAGGCTATTCCGTATGGTACGAGCCAACAGAAGGGAAGGAATACTGTGGCACAACTCGTCCATAATTTGAATGCTGGTGATGAGAGTAATGTGTCACAACACACAGTACATCGATCCTGCTGAAAATGGGACTGTGTAGCCGCAAGCCGCGCCGAGTGCCATGCTAACCTCGGTTCACCATCGAAAACGCCTACAATGGACATGCGAGCATCAAAAGTGGACCTAGAATGATTGGAAGAAGGTCGTCTGGTCCGATGAATCTCGTTTCCTGTTGCACCATGTGGACGGCTGTGTACATGTGTGTCATTTACCTGGGGAAGTGTTGGCACCAGGATGCACCATGGGATGAAAAGAAGTCGGGTGGAGAAAGTGTAATGGTTTGGGAAATGTTCTGCTGGGACCCCCTGGGTCCATTCACTCACTTGCAGGAAACTATGACGTCTACCACCTACCTAAGCATCAATGCACACTAGGTACATCCTTTCGTGGCAATGGTATACCCCTCTAGTAGTGCCTTCTTTCAGCAGGATAATGCGCCATACCACACTGCCCCAGATTGTTGGAGAATGGTTCGTGGAACATGAGGAAAACTTCCAGGTATTACCCTGGCCTACAAATTCCGCAGACATCAATCCAATCGAGCACCTGTGGTTTGTGTTGGAACAGCATGTCTGATCTATAGAGGCTCAACTGCGTAATTTACCAGAGTTAAAAGATCTGCTGGTAATGTGGTAAGCTAGATGTAAACGAAGGCTATCCCATATAGTACGAGCCAACAGAAGGGAAGGAATACTGTGGCACTTATGGTACCAGATACCACAAGACACCTTTAGAAAACTTATAGCCTCCATGCCTAGTCGGGTAACAGCTGTTTTGGCAGCACATGGAGGACCAACATCATATTAGGCAGGTGGTCATAATGATTTGGCTCTTCGGTATATCTAATAAACGATATAGATGCCTTCGGCGGCCCCTTTGATGTGGTGCCCCAGTCGACTGCCTACTTCACCCACCCCTTCCACTGACCCTGATTAAATCATCTTCTCTGACCATGCAATCACTAAGTACAATTCTCATTTGAAGACAGAGCCTGTGCAGAAAAGCGACTTTTGTTTATGAAATCTTATACCATGCAAAAAATGTGTTCTCCTCTAGCTCTGACAGAATTATTTACTGTTATTTGTTATCGTAACCAGCCTTTGAAACAGAAAGTGGAATGTGGAATTTGTAGAGGATTTCCTTGACCTGCAATGAAATGCGAACACGTTATTAGTGCAGGATGATAAAGGGTTTTATCAAAATAATGGAAACACAGACGGCGACTGGAGTACACGCAATGTGCCATATGCATATCACAGGGATGATGTCACCCGCGATAAGAGGTATATAAAGGGGAGAACTACGATGTTGGCTATCACGTAGAAGTGTTCAGGCGCAGGTAAAACAGCTGTTGTGGTGTAATTGTCAACAATGTCAGATCTCAGTGACCTCCAAAAATCATGATCATTGGTGCACGTCTTGCAGGAGCTTCAATAACCAGAGCGGCAGAAATGGTAATTGTAACATGAGGAACTGTATCGAACATTATGACTATATATCAAAAAGGACATGGTATTGCCTCCAAATGTGAAAATTGCGGATCCATACGAAGTGTCATATGTGGATAGGAGAACGTTGGCATTGATTGTTAAACGAAAGCACAAGACTATGGCACCTGCAAATAGAAGCAGAGTTGAACACCAGTTGGAATGACTCTGTTTCCATCATAACAATTCGTCAACAACTTCATCGTGCTAGTATTTATGTCTGTGTTGCAATCCACAAACCTCTGATTACCAACATCAATGCAACAAAACGTGTAAGGTGGTGCAAAGCACATAAAAACTAGGATTCTAAAGACTGGCAATGTGTCATCTGGTCTGATGAATCGTGCTAAACATTGTTTTCCACCATTGGTAGAGTGTATGTTTGAAAAAACCTGCAGAAGCGTGCCACCCGACTGTAAAGCAGGGAAGTGGATCCCTGATGCTAATGTGCCATATCAGGACATTCCTCAGGGCAATTTTTTACTCTGCAGGGTCGTGTCACATCTGCAATGTACGAATCCATTCTCAGGGATCACCTGCACCCAATGTTGCAGGCATTATTCCCTAATGACCGTCCCTGGTTTCAAGCGGATAATGCACCCATGCATTGTGTGAAACGTGTCAAGTTGTGTTTTGTAGAGCATGAGGATGAGGTATAGCAGCTACCCTGGCCACCTCAATATTCCAGACCTAAATATTATTGAACATTTGTGGGAATATCTAGAACCAAGGTCAGATCACACTTTCCACCTCCAGAATCACTGGCACAGTTGGGTTATATTCTACAGGAAGAATGGACCCACATTCCATTACCATATGTTCATGACTTGTATAAGTCTATTCCACGTCGAATTACATCTTTTCTGAAAGCTCGAGGTGGGCCTACAGCGTATTAATAAAATGTACTCCACAAACAGTGTGTTTGCATTATTTTGATAAACACCTGTACCACAGTAGTCTGAAAGAAGCCATTAAATATAATACGCCATAAAGAAATTATGTCAGGAAGGCAGGACAACAATATTAAAAAAAAATTTACCTTAGCGAGGCTAGAACGCAGGTCCTTTTTGATCATCAATCAAGCATGTTAAACGCTCTGCCTTTTGGACCGTCTTACTTTTATATATTTATAGAGTTAGGAAAGCAGGAATATTTAACAGCAGTGTCGATCATTCCATGAATTTTTTGCGACACTAATTAAAGCATAAATTAAATTCTATATTCAGTAGATTACTTAATAAATGCGCTTATAATCAATTTGGTAAATAATCTTTTTTTTCGTCGATTTCTGAGATAACTATGTAAATAATGCACAAAAAATTTAAGAAATTGATTTTCAACAAATTTTTATGACTAAAGCATTTTCTATTTATATATCTTATAATGCTTTACAACTAACCGCTCATAATACGGCTTTTCATAACCATTAAATAATTGACGAGATGGACAGCAAAAGGTAAGATACTTAAAAATAACTTTAAATTTCTCTTTTCAGGGAGGAAGGATGAAAGCATCTCCAAGGTGTAGGATTGCTTCTCAGCAGACACACCACTGATGCTCTTCTAGGATATGACTTCATTAATGAAATATTTCTTACAACAAAATTTAAACCAAAAATTAAACACTTGAATGCCATCTGTTGTTATGCCCCCACAGAGAAATCTGATGAGAACGAGAAGCATACACTTTACAGCCAGCTTCAGGATATTTTGAATTCTGTGAAGAAAGGAAATATTTCTTTTGTGTTAGGTGACTTCATTGCTAAAGTTGGTACTGACTCTTATCTTTGGGCAGGAGTTTTAGGTCCCTTTGGCATTCTTTGTTCCAATGGCAATGGGAAACGTCTTCTGCAGGTAAGTAAACTTAATGGTTTACGAATAACTAACACATGCTTCAAACACCGGGAGATTTATAAATATACATGGGTTTCATGTGATGGGTTGCCCAGGAATATAATAGATTATTTTTTAATTAACAGCAAATAGGCCAGTTCAGTTAAGAATACCAGATCATACAGGGGAGCCGAAATTGGGTCTGACCATTTCCTGGTCAAAAGTGTCTTGCAGCTGAAACTTGAGAACTGTTGTGCTAAGGTTAAGAAAATTTCTTCAGCATTGAAGGTCTGAAATATCCAGATAGAGCCAAATCATACCATGATCGGTTACTTAGTCATTATGACAATCGTGGTTTGCTTGCTGCTGAAGATCAATGAAATTTGTTTAAACAGTCTTTTCTTGAAACCAACAGTACTCTTTTGGGTAAAAGGGAAAGAGGAAAGGAAATTATTTGAGTGATAAGGCTATGGAACTTATTTCCGAAAGAAGGAAGTGCAGGATTAATATGAATCAGTACCCTACTAGTCCTAAAAGAAGGCATTATAACGAGCTTAATAAACGTTTAATGGATCAGTTAAAAGCTGGGTTGTTGGGTTGTTTTACCTCTGGGCGGCACTTTTTTGCATACTATGGGCTAAATGGCCAGGTCACATGGACCCCAAAGGCTCAGAGAAGGTTGGGGGAGGGGACCCACTGGAACAGCTGTTGGGAGACAGATGGTAGCCTCCCGTCAAGGCCATCCAGCGTGTTCTTTAACGTGCACAGGGTATGGCTCTCCCGCACACGGGGCCACGGCTTAACGTCCCATCCGACGGACGGCGACCTTTCCAAGCCCATCGGTGTCCCCTACTGACCGTGGGCAGGGCGGGGAATTTTGCGGAGATAAATCTCAACGCTGACCCAGCTGGGACTCGAACCTGGGAACTACAGATTACGAGCCTGGCGCGCTACCGACTGAGCCACCCCCGCCCCAGTTAAAAGCTGATAAGAATCTTTGGCTGGCAAAGCAGAGGAAGCAGTTAGACAGAACAACAGCAGGGGGTTGTACCAGATTGTTACTGTTTTATCTGGAAAGAAACAGACAGGTAAACAGGGATTGAGGGATTAACATGGGAAGGTGGTTGAAGGTGAGGATTCTGTGATGGCTAGGTGGGCTGAGCATTTCAGAGATGTTCTAAATAATGTGATTACTTCTACTCCCATTGTTTGTAATGAGGATTGATGCCTTACTGACTTTAATGTTGGACCTATATCACATTCTGTAATCGCTTTGGCTATCTCTAAATTAAAACTGCATAAATCCCTAGGGGTAGATTAAATCACCACTGAAATGCTTAGTGCTGGTAATACTTGTGTTGTCACATGGCTGAATGAAATTTTGAATTTTTTTTATGCTAAAGGTGTTGTTTCTAAGGATTTTACTAGAGCTATCATTGTCCCAATTTTTAAAAAGGTGATCGCAGTTTTTTGATAACTATATTTCTAAGGATTTTACTAGAGCTATCATTGTTCCAATTTTTTAAAAAAGGTAATTGCAATTTTTTGATAACTATAGGGGAATTAGTTTACTTTCTGTTCCAGGTGTTCTTGAGAAATGTTTAGAGTTTGAGAAACCTGTGGTTACTAGCTTTATAGATTTAAAAAAAGGCTTTTGAATCTGTTGATCGATATAATTTGTGGTTGATTGTTAGATCATATGGAATAACTTATAAGTTAGTTAATGTGATGAAAGCTCTCTATAATATCACTGACTCTTGTATGAGAGTTGGTATGTCTTGCAGCGATTGGTTTAGCATTGCTAGTGGAGTTAGACAAGGGTGCATTTTGTCTCCTTTTCTCTTTTGTTTGGTTATTGATTATATAATGCGAAATTCACTGCAAGGGAAAGATTTTGGCCTTAAATGGTCTGGAAATTTCAAAATTTCTGATTTACATTATGCATATGATTTGGCTCTGTTGGCTAATGATGTTGATGAGATGAATTCATTCATTAGGGCTGTTGATGAAACTGGTAATAGAGTAGATTTGGTGATAAACAGAGAAAAAACTAAAGTGATGACAATTGCTCAGGCAGATGGTGCTTCAGTTGCTTTGAATGGCTACTCTTCAGCAAGTGTCTCAGTTTAATTATCTTGGGAGCAATGTAACAGATACTGATGATGTGTGGTATGAAAAAAAAATAGAAAAATAGGGATTGTTGCTGGGACTTTTAAGAATCTATGGAGAGTGTGGAAAAATAGACTAAAATTAGGCTGCATAATAGCTTGGTTCTTTCTAAGGTTATTTGTGATTTTGAAACATGGACCCTTTGTAAGCAGGATAACAAGAAACTCGATGCCTTGGATTCTAGATGCTTACGCAGTATCTTGGGCATTAGGTGGTTTGACTTTGTAAGTAATGATGAGGTTAGAAGGAGTCATCAACCTCTTTCGAGCAGCATATTGCGCAGAGAAGGACTGCATTGGTTTGGCCATGTTGCCCATCTGCATAGCTGCAGATTGGCAAAATGGATTATGAACAGTGTGCCTAAGGGTTTCAGATAAAGGGAAAGACCTAGGATGCGATGGGCAGACAATGTCAAACAGGACCTTGCTAGATTTGGCCTAGAGTGGCCAAATGCAGCAGCTGTAGCTCAGAAGAGACACATCTGAAGAGGAAAATTACACAGTCCAGTTGGACCTCTGTAGTTATGGCTGCATTAATAATTTATTTTTACCCACATGTAGGAAGAAAGCATGAATTGCAATAAAAAGTTTGTATCTTTTTTATTGTTTAAAAGAAATTACAAAGTGTGATCTTCCTTATAAAACTATCAGATTCGCATCATATTTTCATTTATATTTACTGAAAGTGAGGGATAAAATACAAGTAATTTAAGTTGAGGAGAATATATTGAGGAGAAGAATATTCTTGTGATGTACTGTTAATTTAACAAAAATCAATATTGATGAATTCATGTCAGACCTTTATGGCAAGTAGTTCCTTGAAGTGTATTTTATTTATTTATTTATTTGCCAAGTGCATTTATAACCTTCGAATTCAAACGCATTGGCTGGAAATCGCATTTTCATTTGTCTAAATTAGGGGTTATCAACGTGGGTTACGCGGTAAAATGTTTTGGGGTACGCCATGAGAGCTCAAAAGTCACTGGATCTAGTAACAAAGTAAAAATAACCATTGTTATACTATAACTATACAAATTTCATATTATAGTATAGTATATTTTATTATATAGTTTTATCTATCTATACCAGTTACATACACATTTCCAAGGGGTACGTGAAGCATAAAAGGTTGAGAACCACTGGTCTAGATGATATCAATGAAAACATTAACATGGAATCAGCTAGGAGTAATTACACATATTTTGAAGAAAAAACAAAAATTGATTTTGCATTATCTTGTATACCAAACTATTATATATGATTAGAGAAAATATTTTATACCGCAGTTAATAACGAACAGGAGTTGGGTTGGGTTGTTTTACCTATGACTGGCACTTTTTTGCACACAACGGGCTAAATGATCAGGTCTCCTGGACCCTGAAGGCTCAGAGAAGGTTGGAGGAGGGTACCCACTGGAACAGCTGTTGGGAGACAGATGATAGCCTCTCATCAGGGCCATCTAGCAAGTTCTTTAATGTGCACAGGGTATGTCTCTCCTGACATTGGCCCATGGTTTAATGTCCCATCCGACGGACAGCAGCATTTCAAGAACATCAGTGCCCCCTACTGACTGTGGGCAGTGCAGGGAGTATTACAGAGATAAATCTTAACCCTGACCCAGCTGGGACTACAAACTGGGGACTCATAAGGAAAGGAACCTAATATAGCAAAAATTCTAAGACTACAGTGAAGACAAATAGCAACGCACCCAACTCAGTTCTTGTATAAGGTAAATGAAGTATGAATTTCAACAGTAAAAGATTTCTACTTCGAAATAGGACAGAAACTTTTCAATAAAAGGAGAGGCTCATCAGAGAGATAAATAACGTTTGCTACTTTTAAACCTTTCCAACCCCTGAGCTATTGATGGGAATGTAACTTGAAATGTTGATGACATTTTAAACGCAATCGAATGCAGGGGCAGCATCGAGGATTGGACATCGCTGGTACTTAAAGCTCACTTATGCTATGTGAGGTGACAACGTTCAAGCCACAGTAACTCTAAGGGAAATTCTTCAAGGTGAGTTTCACAGCAGGAAGAAGGCAGCGTGGTACTGTCGTTAAAACCACTTAGGGACCATGTTTCCAATGCAGACCACCAATCACGTTCAAGCCACCAGGCGTGTTAAAGAGAAAGCTGAGAAAATTTAAGAATACTATATAAATAGGTCCTCACAGCCTTAGCAGTTTTGTCTTGAGTTAATAACCTTGCTGTTTCCTTCCACAATGCAGCAAGATGGGATGGAACCTCTGTCTGAGGTTGGTCTAAGTGAATAATTTCTATTGTATTTGCACGAGTTACCCATGCAACAGGTTCACATATTGCTAGTTCTTCACCTCTTTTGAATAATCTACTGCTTTTGTTGCAGTTCATCACTCTGACAGGAATCCACTCTTGATCTACTTTGATTAGAATCCTTCTAACCAGGATACCATGAACCAAAGCTCCTTTTCCAGGGGTATCGTTGACTGCTAATCAGAAGGCCCAGATATCTCTATTCGATGTCCATGGATTATAATTTCATTTTATGCTACCATCTTGGTGTCTTCCATCACTAATACTGTGGGTTGGGTTGTTTGACCTCTGAATGGCACTTTTTTGAACACAATGGGCTAAATGGCCAGGTCACAAGGACTCTGATGTGTCAGAGAAGATTAGGGGAGGGGACCTATTGGAACAGCTGTTCAGAGACAGATGGTAGCCGCTCGTCAAAGTCATCCAGCATGCTCTTTAACATGAACAGGGTATCGCTCTCTCGCACACGTCTTAATGTCCCATCCGACAGATGGAAGCCTTTCCAAGCCCATTGGTGCCCACTAATGACTCTGGGGTAGGAGGGGAGTTTTGTGGAGATAAATCTCAACCCTGACCCAGCTGGGACTCGAACTTGGGAACTACAGATTACAAGCCTGGTGCACTACCGACTCAGCCACCACCCCACCCCTAATACTGTGGTCACAGTTGATAAAGAGTCAAATACGAACGAGCCTACTCTTGTGAGACCTCAAAATCTTTTGTATACTGTTAAACATTATCTGAAATAAAAATTATTTGTCTATTATCTTGTAGATTAGTAGACTGTTATGGGGTCTAATACCAAATCCACATCTTTTTCGAAGTGTAGGTCTAATATACATTATATGTAGATGTTAGCAATCTAAACAGGATGGCCTATGAGGTATCTACCAACTCTGATGTTTAATTCTATCCTTCCATGGAATTCAGCACAATCTCGAGTGATTGTTTGGAGAATAATATTTGACTGTTTAGAATACCAGTTAAATTGAGGTGTTATATTCTTTAATATATCGGGTCTCAGTAAGGTCACATTCGAACCAGTATCTACTATTATGTGACTAGGTACTTCAATCACTGTACCATCAGCTACCAATCCGTTGTCTATACCATGCAATGGTGAAATGTGGCACTGGACGACTTCCCCTGGGACCAACCAGTCAACACCCTGCCTTTGTCCTTCACGTTGCTTACATTGCTTATGATGTCTGTTAGATTTGCTTGGTCTGTAAATGGTTGCTAGGCATAAACTGGAAGGAGACCTGTGTACCAGTCCCCAGTGATGATGCACAGAACCGTCCAGGTCTTGTACCATATGTCCGACCTTGCCTTCTCGTGGTACAAGCCGTTAGTACTTTTCAATAGAGATATTCTCTTTTGGAAGGGAACGGAAGCTGAGGGCTGCCAGTTTAGTATGGCCTACTGATCTGGTCATCTATGGTCACTCTTTACTTTTTTTTCAACCATGATGAGGAGTGGTCAACTTCACAGGGTCCTGGTGCTGACCATTTATACCTACTAGACTGGACTTGTTTATGGATTTGAGCTTGATTATGAATCCTGGACTCTGTTGGGGAGAATCTGCCATTGTGTTTTCTGTTTGCTTCTGGGTTTCTAGCCCTAAATGAACAAAGGCATGAGATGTTTTATATCAGCTGGTGGATAATCCTCATCAGAGGCCATCGCAGGTACCTGAACCTCATTTAGCTAGTTGGGCATCGTCAATTCTAACCTGGAATGATGTGTCTAAGGCAGACCATATAGCTCTTGAAAAGGTCAACTTGAAAAGGTGGTGCATGAAGTTCCTACCAGCATCGGTGACTTCATCCTTAAACGAAGGAGGAACAGATCTTTCCCCATGCCTGTGATCAGGGGGCTGTTTGATATTGTTGGCCCTACCTATCTCAATAAACCTAGTTCCTTTAAAAATCCTACTAATCATTTTCTTTTTGCAGGAACGTGGGACGTGAGGACATTACATAGAGATTATTCTCTTGATGTCCTCACACAGGAATTCCAGCATTATAACCTAGATATTATGAGCTTACAAGAGACCGATGGACAGATTCGCTATAAACTAGATTCTCTATGCTTGCAAGAGACCAGATGGACAGATAAAGGTGAGATACTTAAAAATAACTTTAAATTTCTCTTCTCAGGTAGGGAGGATGGAAAGCATCACCAAGGCGTGGGTCTGCTGCTCAGCAGACATGCTAGTGATGCTCTTCTAGGATATGAGTACATTAATGAAAGGTTTCTTACAGCAAAATTTCAGACAAGCATAAAAGTCTTGAATGTTATCTGCTGTTATGCCCCCACTGAGGATGCCGATGAGGATGAGAAGGATAGGTTTTACGGACAACTTCAGGATATTTTGAATTCTGTCAAGGTTGTTCTAGGTGATTTCAAAGCCAAATTTGGTACTGACTCTGATCTTTGGGGAGGGGTGATATGTCCTTTTGGTATTGGTAGCTGCAATGGCAATGGGCAATGACTCCTACAGGTAAGTAAACTCAATGGTTTCAGAATAACTAACACATATTACAAACACCACGACATAAATAAATACACATGGGTTTCACCTGATGGGCTGCATAAGAATATGATTGATTATATATTAATTAACAGCAAATGGGCTAGTTCTGTTAGGAATACCAGGGCATATAGGGGAGCTGAATTTGGATCTGACCATTATCTTGTTAAGAGTGTCTTGCAACTTAAACTTAAAAAGTGTTGTGCTAAAGTAAAAAAAATTACCTTTAATACTGAAGCTCTGAAAGACCCAGTTATAGATAAAGCTTACCATGATAGGTTACTTAGTCATTATGACAGTCATTGGTTTGATTACTACTGAAGTTGAGTAAGAATGGGACCGTTTTAAGCAGGCTTTTTTGGAAATTAACAGTACTATTTTAGGAAAAAAGGACAGAGGAGGCAGAATTATTTGAGTGATAAAGTACTTGAGCTTATTTCAGAAAGAAAGAAATGCAGGAATGTCCTTAATCAATACCATACTAGTCTTAACAGAAAGCATTACAAAGAGCTTAATAAGTTGGTAAAGGATCAGTCAGTTGCTAAGAATCTTTGGCTTGATGGCTTGGCTGATAAAGCCGATAGAGCTGTTAGACAGGAAAAACAGCAGAGACCTGAACCAGATAGATAATATTTTGTGTGATAGAAAACAGGCTTACAGGGATTACGAAACAGGTATACAGGGATTGAATGATAAACAAGGTAAGGTTATAGAAGGTGAGGATTCAGTCATTGTTAGGTGGACTGAACATTTCAGTGATGCTCTAAACAATGCAGTTAGTTCTACTCCCATTGTTTGTAATGATGATAGATGCATTGGTGGTTTTAATGTTGGCCCTATAACACAATCTGAAGTTATTTTGGCTGCTTCTAAACTTAAACTTCATAAATCCCCGGGGTAGATGAAATTAGTACGGAAATGCTTAGAGCTGGGAATGTTTCGGTTACCACTAGGATGACTGAAAATTTGAATATCTTTTATGATAAAGGTTCCTAAAGATTTTACCAGAGCTGTTATTATCCCTATTTTCAAAAAAAGTGATCGCAGTTCTTGTGATAACTCTAATGATATCAACCTACTCTCTGTTCCAGGTAAAGTTCTTTGCATGATTATGCTTAACAGAATTAAGAATCTGGTAGACAATCAATTGCATGATGAGCAATGTGGATTCAGAAATGGTAGGGGATGTATGGATCAGATATTTTCACTTAGGCAGATACTTGAGAAACGTTTAGAGTTTCAGAAACCTTTGATTGCTAGCTTTGTTGATTTCAAAAAGGCTGTCCACTCTGTTAATCGACATAATTTGTGGTTGATTGTGAGATCATATGGTATACCAGACAAGTTTGTTAAACTAATGAAAGCTCTCTATAATGAGTCGTGTGTGAGAGTTGGTAAGGCTTGTAGCAATTGGTTTAGCATTACTTCTGGTGTTCGACAAGGATGCAATTTGTCTCCTTTTCTCTTTAGTTTGGTTATTGATTACGTTATGCGAAATTCATTGCAAGGGAAAGATTTTGTCCTTAAATGGTCTGGAGGTACTAAAATTTCTGATTTAGATTATGCTGATGATTTAGCCCTTTTGGCAAATGATGTTGATGAGATTAACACTTTCATTCGAGCTGTTGATGAGACTTGTAGTAGAGTAGGTTTGGTTATAAACAGAGAGAAAACTAAGGTGATGAAAATTGGTCAGGCAGTTTGTGATTCAGTTAATCTGAATAGTTGCAGTCTTGAGCAGGTGTCACAGTTTAATTACCTTGGGAGCTACGTAACAGATACTGGTGATATGCGGCATGAGATTAACAGACGAATAGGGATTGCTGCAGGGACTTTTAAGAATCTATGGAGAGTGTGGGGAAATAGGCGTATACACCTAAAGACTAAAATTAGACTGCATAATAGTTTGGTTCTTTCTAGTGTTAGTTATGGTAGTGAAACGTGGACGCTATGTAAACAAGATAACAGGAAATTAGATGCTTTTGATTCTAGATGCTTACGCAGTATCTTGGGCATTAGGTGGTTCAACTTTGTAACTAATGATGAGGTTAGGCAAAGGAGTTTGCAACCTCCTTTAAGCAGCATATTATGTAGAGATTCCGATGGTTTGGCCATGTTGCCCGTATGAATAATTATAGGTTGGCGAATAGGGTTATGAAAGGTTTCCTAAAGGTTTCAGAAAGAGGGGGAGACCTAGGATGCAGTGGGCAGACAATGTCAAACAGGCCCTTGTTAGAATTGGTGTGCAGTGGCCGGATGCAACAGATGTAGCTCAGGACAGATATGCTTGGAGAATAAAACTGCACGGTGTGGTTGGACCTCTGTAGCCCATGGCTGCTTGAGAATGATGATGATGATAATGATGTTGAGATTTACTTCAATTTCACATCCATTTCTTGTTGCAGTTGACTGAAATATGTTTAGTTTTGAAGCAGCTCTAACACAAGTTCTGTAAAAATCCTTGGGGGAAACTTTTAACCTCCTTTAAAACAAAGAATATGACTCGTTCGTTTCGTAGGCAAGCCTGGAACACTTGCATTTCATAGTATATACCACCGCTGACTTCAAGGATTCGGAGTACAACATTCTCAGAGAATGTTTAGTTTCAGGGTCACTAATAGCATCAATAAACTGCTGGGCCAAGCTCTTCTTGAAATCTGGCGCAAGCGTCCTATAGTATAATCTAATGAGGCCTTCATTATCACTTACTAGTTCTTGTAGAGTCTCATTATTCTTCTGTGTTCGATGGTTGAACTGCGTTACGTAGTATTATTTCAAATACTGTCCCCAAACCTAATTATAAAGCAGATACTAAACTGTGATAATCAAGCCTTTTCTCCTCTAGATAGACTTTAAAACCTCTGCAGCAGCGTTTCGTAGAGAAGCTGCAAGGAAACTACCCTCATTAAGTTCATTCACTCATTGGCTCTAGCAATTTCTTCCAATTGGGTTTGAAACATTGCCCAAGAAGTCACCCTTCGGCACCATGTTCCAGCACATATTTTTTCAAAAGAGTTGAAGTGTTTTGAGATTTTCAAGGTTTTGAGATATTCAAGATCTTTCGGGCAATGAACTTGAGAATTTAATTTACAATTAAATATATACCTAAAACCGTGTTAAAAAAAAGTGAACAATTCATTACCCTATTGTAAATATGTTTGGATGAAAGCTAGAAGCATTTACGCTCAGTAGTTCGAATTGTGTAGTTTGTTTGGCAAATTTGAATGGTTATATTGTAATATAATGGACAGATAAACAAAATATATGTGCTTTTTCTGCATTGCTATAGTACTGCTAATTAACTAAAAAAAAATCATTTAAATTGGAGAGGTCGAAGTCCAGATTTGTGTTGATTTGACGTGAATGATGATGGCCATGCTGTACCACTAACTTCAGTTTCTGCTGTTTTCATTGTTTTGTGATTGAAAAGTGGCAACACTATTAGATCGGCATCTTTATGCGTCCATTTTGTGAGTGAGAAGAAGTGCTATCATGGGTAAGTTTTCGTTGGTTTTTAAAATCTATTTCAATCAAAAATTGCTTGTTCACTTTTGCTAAAATTACATTTTTATTCTTTTGTAGTTAAATAGTTTAATTTTGCCTAATATTTAGTGTTACTTATCTACCACGATTGGAATTAGGACGTGTGCAATAATTTTATTATCGGTATTGTATATGAAAGAACACGAAAAATGTGCTATATTCTGAATCTTGGCTCCGCAGAGGTTTTCGTTTGAAGTGTGATTAAAATGTTTATTGCGTTCAGATATAATGTAAGGGTCTATATCGAAGAACAATAAATGTAATTATACCATAAATTTTAATAACTTAAACTAGCCTTCGTGATATATAAAGAAATCGCAAAATGTGCTACATTTTGACTCATAGTTCCGCAAAAGTTTTCGTAAGAAATATTTGAATAGTGATGAAAATTTTAATGTGTTAAGGTATAAGGTTAATATCTTGTAGAGCCGAAGTGAACATAAAAGTACTGCTTTTATGCAGTGTTCAAGCTATCTCGAAGTATAATAAATGTAATTATAATTCCATTAATATTTAGAAGATTAATAGTAGATTAATAGTAGATTGGCTTTTGTGATGTATCTCTCCTAAAGCATCTGTTTATTATACTTACAGAATCCCAATATACCTAATAATATTGTCAGCTGCATGATAATTATCAAGATTGCTAAATGATGTAGCATTTTTATTAAAAAATTTCTGCATATTATAAATTGAACTTCAAAAAGGAAGAGACCTTCAAGAACAGAGACCCACTTAGGTATTACAGATAGGTAGATAGTTTGGCTTTTTTTTAACTCTTCCAGGGTGCAGCCTGAAAGATTGGTTTAAATCCAGATGCCCAGATACAGTACTGTGTAAATTAGTTGGGACAATAGGAAAATGCAGTAACAAAGACACAACTAAATTATTTATTTGTTTAATAGTTAGTTAATAGTGAATGTGACCCCCTTTAGCTTTAATTACTTTTTTCACCCTCTCAACCATTGATGCCACTAGCTTTCCACACATCTCCTTCACTTAAGGGTCGTGGTACCACACTTTCATGACATTTTCTATCATTTTGGTTTTCGTCGTGCAATCCATCTTAGATATGCGCACTTTAATAATGGCCCACAAATTTTCAGTGGGTTTAGATTGGGTGAATTTCTTAGCCATTCCAATTCCTTCAAATGTTGCTAGGTAAAGAAGCTCTTAGGAAGCTTTGAATTGTGGCATGGAGCCAGATCCTGTTGAAATACCCCATTTCCATTAGGAAACAGCTTCTGCAGTGTTGGGACCATTTTTGCTGTCCATAACTCCTTCAATGGAGTAAAGCGTCTGTGACCCAGAAGTTGTGAAACATCCCCAAAACATGACCTTGGGTGGGTGTTTGGGGGATTGCTGGATGTGGCCGGTCGAAGAGGTTCTCCAGGCTTTGCTTGTCCCAACTAGTTTGCACAGTACTGTATATTTTCACTGTGCCCATTAAAAAAATTTGGAACTTTTGGTACTTTTCGGTTATCTCCGGTCACAATCTTTTGGCAACGAAAGATGTTTTCAAGGCCCTCATTGATTTCAACAATTATCTGACTGCCCATTATAAAAAAAGCCCCAGAAAATAATAAAAGTATTTTTTATAACCTGGTAGGGAATTTACTTGGTAATCTGAATCAGTTTGAAGTCCGTTAACTGGGAAAGGATGTAGCCTAAATTGGAACCTATAATTTCCAATGTGCAAAATAACCCACACTTGTTCTAGAGTACTACAGCACACAAATGATTTGCTTTGCATCTAGGTTTTTAGTTTGAGCTGCATATCTCACCCATGGTTCATGCTGTGATGAATTTAGGCTACATCCTTTCCCAGTTAATGGACTTTTTTGCAAATCGCTTTTAATTCTGTATTTTGCAAAAATGAAATATTTATCGAAAAAAGCAACATTTTAAGAGTTGTAAAAATGTACTTGGCAATGCACTAAAAATTTATATTGTAAGTTGGCAATAGTGCAGTTAAAAATAACTTAAAATTCTCTGTCGTTGAGCAATAAAAACAGCAGTGCACATCACGGTTCTCGGTCGCCATTTTTTTTTTTACACAATGTAACAAAATGATCCTTTCCATTGATTCCCACAAGACTTTAACCCAACCAGGGGTTCCTAGGAAAATGATTTTTTTTTTCGCTATCATGGTAATGATAACAACCCAGCAGCACAAGCTAAAAAAAAAAACTGTGAACCACTGACTGAATTATAAAAAAGCTCCTGAAACCAAATAATATCGTCAGAGACAACAAAAAAAGTTTACAGCTCAAATAACCCTCCCCTAAATTATTGATTTGATGAACCTTCATGACTCTAAAAACTGCTATTTTTTCCCCCACACCAATTCTACAATACCCATAATTTCTACATCAAAAAGCCACCAAATGCTCCCACATATTAACAATAAATCATATAAGTAACTTCAACTCACCACTCCAAACAACTTACAAAGCATTCACCCCACACACACAACCATAAAAAGCTACCGAACTCCCACTTCCAAACGTGACCATAACATTACAAAACAGTTCATAACACTTTCACCAACAAACCCTCCTAATATTAAATAATTTCAATTCCAAAATGTCTTAAATAACTTATCTATCATATCTTAATGAAATTTCAAAAAAAGAACAGGAACACATTAATTTTTCCTATTCTGACTATCATTAAAAAGCCTTCATTAAATATATTGTACATATTCACTTACCTCTAGCCGCATTGGCATGTTATTCCAAGGAGTTATCAAGCAAAAAGGGTGAAAAAATCGAACGTAACTTCACATTACTGTCAAATGACATGACTTCACCTTACCCACCCAAAAGAAACAAATTAAAGAACCATAGACCACCAATTGTTACGTTTCTATGTCATACTTTACACCTGGACATCATATGCTTCTTTAGCAGTGCTATCTGTTTGCTGTATCTGATCGTGAACAACAAACCAAGAGAAAACTCCGAAACTTTTTGGAGCAAGGACAGCACTCCATCTTCAGTGAAGTAACACTGTGTGATGACTTTAGGGCTGTTTGGAGATTCTTTCCATGTGTCTTGAAGGGTGGTGTGGTCCAACCAGTGTTTCTGTTGCAGGTGGGGACAGGCGAGGTCATTATTTCAATAGCCTCGTGGACTATGGTTCTGTAGGGAGTGGATGCCCATGCAAACAGTGTGGTGATCTCCCAATCTATTGTTGCTGCATGTTGTATTACTTGCTCAGCAGCAGCCATTGTTAACTTGCTTTGGCTGACATCTATTTGATGCTCTGTGAACCTCTTGTAGAGAACTTGTGGTTTTTCCAATGTAGTAGACATTGGAATTATCCAGCAAATTATAGGGGAAATCAGTATATGCCCAATTTTTTTGAAGTAGGCTAAATTTGTCTCTGTTCCTTTTGATAATTTTCTTCAGATTTGGAGCTGTGAGCAGCAATGGAATGGATGCTTGAATTTATTTTTTAACCAACCGCTTGTTTGAAGATGCGGTGAAGGCCCTATGGATGGGGGAACAAAAGGCTGCAATTTTTGCATATGAATGGGGTTCATGAGTCTGCACATATGAAGGAGGGGATGTAGGTGGACATAACGGTATACTGACATCAAATCTTCTGTCATCTTTTTGGATGAAAGCATCTAAATAGGGGATGTCATTGCTATTTTCATCCTATGTAAAATGTATTGTAGGATATATATTGTTGGCAGAATCCATGAGGCAGTTTATTTGCTCATTTCTGCCATTCCAAATTAAAAATATATTGTTGACATAGTGACACCAGAAGATGGGTAAAATTGCTGCCAAGTTGAATGATTTTGTTTCTAGATCTTGAAGGATCTTGAAATGTTTACAGAATGCCCAGAAAGGGGTGAACCTGTGGGGCCCTTGATTACTGCCTGTAGATTTGATTGCTGAACTGGAAATAGTTGTTTTCAGTGACAAGTTTTAGAGCCTCATGGAAAGGCATTGATTTCAGGAAGGGAATATTTTTGCACTTCAATAATTTTTGTCTGAAATACAGCATCAAAAACTGGAGTGGTGGGAATGAGGATTATTAACAATGCATGCAGACATCTGGAAGAGCATTGAATCCTCCAATAAAGTGATGAAAACTGGTCACTTAGTTTTATATCTGTTTATCACCAAACCAACTCTTACCAGTCTCATCATCAGCCAGCAGGACAAAATCATCTGCACAATCTGAATAAGAAATTTTGAAATCTCTAAACCATATAAGTCCAAAATCTTTCCCTTGCAGTGAATTTCGCATTGCATAATCAATAACTAAACAGGAATGAAGCCAAAATATACCCTTGTCGAACACCAGAAGCAGTGATAAATGCTATCAAGTATCAATAATTATTGATACTTGATAGCATAGTCATTTAACAGTGTCATAGAGAATTAAATTACTTTAATTACTGCACTTTGTACCTCTACTGTAATTTTTGATATTTGATCAATACAACCCCTAGCATTTCTGATTCCACACTGTTCATGTAGTTGTTTGTCAACCAGACTTCTTTAAAAATTGGGATAATAAAGCTCTGGTAAAATCCTTAGGAACAATGCCTTTAGCATAATTTTTTTTTAATTTCAGCCACCCATATGGTAAATGAAGCATTCCAGAAGTAATTTCATCTACTCCAGGGGATTAGGGTATTTTAAGTTTAGCAACAGCTAAAGTAACTTTTGACTGTTATAGAGCCAACATTAAAGCCAGTAATGCATCTGTAATCATTAAAAACATGGGGGTAGAACTAAGCACATCGTTTAGAACATCACTGAAAAATCTCAGCCCACCTGGCCATGACAGAAACTTCACCTTCAGTAACCTTACCTTGTTTATCCTTCAATCCCTATACCTGTCATTTTTTTACCACACAAAACATTAACTATCTGGTACAGCTCTCTGCTGTGCTGTCTGCTTCCTTGGCTTTGTCAACCAAGCCATCAAGCCAAAGATTCTTATCAGCAGCTAACTGATCCTTTACATGTTTATTAAGCATTCTGTAATGCTTTCTATTAGAATTAGTAGGGTATTGATTAATGACATTCCTGCAGTTCTTTTTTTCTGAAGTAAGCAAAAGTGCCTTATCACTCAAATACTTTTGCCTCCTCTGCTTCTTTTTTTGTTAAAAGAGTACTCTTAGTTACGAGAAAAGCTATTTAAATTTGCCACATTCTTTCTCAACTTCAGTAGTAAGCAAACCACATGACTATCATGGTAAGCTTTAGTTATAACTGAGTTTTTCAGAGCTTCAGAATTAAAGGTGAAATTTTCTTAACCTTAACACAACACTAAAGTTTAAGCTGCAAGACACTTTTAATAATGTAATGGTCAGATCCATTTTTGGCTCTCCTATATGACCTGGTATCCCTAACAGAGCTAGTCCATTTGTTGTTAATTACTATATAATCAATCATTCTTATGCAACCCATTTGGTGAAACCCATGTGTACTTAGGTATGTCACGGTGTTCGTAATAAGTGTTAGTTATTTTCAAACCATTAAGTTTACTTACCTGTAGGAGACATTGCCCTTTGCAGCTACCAATCCCAAAAGAGCTTATGATCTCTCCCCAAAGGTCAGAGGTCAGTATCAACTTTGGCATTGAAGTCACCTAGAACAAGGGTAGTATCTCCTTGACAGAATTTAAAATATCCTAAGTTGTCTGTAAACCTATCCTTCTCATCGACATTCTCAGTGGTGACATAACAGATACCATTCAAGTCTTTAATGCTTGTCTGAAATTTATCTGTGAGAAACCTTTCATTAATGCACTCATATCCTGAAAGAGCATCACTAGCATGTCTGCTGAAAAGCAGACCCACACCTTGGAGATGCTTATTATCTTCCCTCCCTGAAAATAGAAATTTGAGATTATTTTTAAAAATCTGACCTTTATCTGTCCATCAGGTCTCATGCAAACCAAGAATATCTAAATTATATTGGTGGAATGCTTGTGTGAGGACATCAAGAGAATAATATATGAATAGTCCCCACATTCCAACTATCTATAGAGGGAAAATTGTTAGTAGGATGCTTAAAGAAACTATGCTTATTGAGAGGGAATGCTGACAATATCAAGCAGCCCCCTAATCACAGGTGGAGGACGACTCATTTTCCCACTACTGAAGGCTGATGCCTTCTGCACTGGAAGATTTCCTCCGATGTAGATTTGATGATGCCCATAGAATCAAGAGTTCAGGTACCTGTGATGACCTCATCAAGATTACTATCAGTTGATAAAATGTATCCTGTGAATACATTTGTTCAAAATTTTTACTCAAATAAAATTCTGATTAATTTGATCTGTAACGACCTATTTCTGCTGATTAGTTTAAAATATTCTGAAGTTGACTAGTTTATTTGACTCGACAAGAAGCCTGTACTTTTCTCAAAGTATGGTACAAGAAAAAAAATTGCAAAAAGAGTAGTTTTCTTGTTTCAAAAATAAACTGTTTTTCTGCTATTCAGAAATAGCATTTCTATTCCATATGCATTGTAATTATTTCTGTCTTAGTCTTTTTTTATTTTTTGTATTGCCAGATGCATTTTTTTCTACACGATTCTAAAAAAGCCCTATTAAAATAAAACTTCCATCTTTTTGATAAATATTTTGTTTTAAAAAAATCCAGAATTTAAGTGCTGATTAATTTGGCATATAACAATTTTTTTTCATTAATTATTTGCTAAAAATGTTTTAATATTAATTTTTTTTTTTGACTGAGCACATGAAAAAACAGCTTGGCCTCTGAATGTAAACAGGTTTTTCAGGCTGGGCCCTGGAAGGGTTAAGAGCTAATAAATAGCATTTACCTTTTCAGTTCATCCCTCAACATGAGTCATCTGGAAGTAACAAAACTAATCCTTCAAACTTTAATAATAATAGAGCCCACAGTATGGCACTATGTTCTATTTGTAGCTGGTTCTCACCTCCAGTGCATTAATTAATGATTCTCCCATTACATTTTCCTTGCAAGTTTTCAATCTGATGCAAAGTTACTTTTTTATATTTGAACTTTTCAGTTTTTATTATGAAGGTGCATCTGTATGTTTTTTATTCTCTATATTTTGTGGTTTAACACTTTCAATATTTCTTAATCATTTTTTATCATTGTATATATGGTTGAACCAGCTAATTATAACATATCAAGGGACTACTGAAAAACTTATCCATACATTTACTATAAGAATTATCAATCGAAAAATTATCTAGAAAAGAAAATATACTAAGTATTTAAGCACAGACTAAAATATAAATATGACTGCTTTGAACACACAATGCAGGCTACTGGCACTAATATTTTAATAAGCCTGAATCTAATGAACACTGTTATTTGTTTTCACTTGAAGCAGTGGACTACTTAGTGTTGAATTTTAAGCTCCACCTGTTTAATTACTGGAAAAAAAGCTTCAACATTTAGATAAGAATTGTGTAAAATTACTAATTAAAGTAGCTTTTCAATAAACTATTAAATCTTGGTTTTGTTACAGTATATCATGAACTAACAATAATAACTTTCATAGGACCAATTCATTTTAGTTTTTATCGGTATCTTTGTCCACTATTTACTTTTTAAACATTAAGTTAAATGGAAGACTACATGATGCTTTGGCCAAATATGAGGCAGTTGTACTGCAAATTGTTGAGTTTAAATTTTTATTCCTCACTATACATTAATAGCCGTCCCGTGGCCGAGTGGTTAGCACGCTTGGCTACTGATCTAAGGGACCTGGGTTCGAGCCCCGGATTTAGGCATGGATGTGTGTGTCGTTTTTCTGCTGAGGTCCTGCCATCCTCTCAGATCTCCTACTGTGGCATATAAACTGACAGGCTCCTGTCAGACCTCTGTGGCAAGCAGCTGCTTGAGGGGGTATTTATTTATTTATTTTATACATTAATTGCCATCCCATGGCTGAGTGGTTAGCGCGCTTGGCTGCTGATCTAAGGGACCTGGGTTCGAGCCCCGGGTCAAGGCATGAATGTTTGTTGTCTTTCTGCTGAGGTCCTGTCAGACCTCTGTGGCAAGCAGCTGCTTGAGGGGGTATTTATTATTTTTTTTTTATCCATTAATCAACACTGGAAGTCCTAAGCAGTGGTGTTACATCAGTAATTTGTATTAAAAGATGTGTTGAAAGTACACTCAATTCTGGAGGGTTAACCCAGAGCCTACTAGTCAAGCAAAACTAGTTGTGTTGAAAATATATTACTTAAATTCTGAGCAATAAAAACTGACTTAAGTAGGATGACTATAGTGATGCACATGTATGTAAAGTACAGTAAACTGGCAGAATGATGAACTAATTTTATATGATATAGAGTGCTTGGTACTTTATGTTTGATTAATAGTCATAGTTACCCTGACTGCCATGAGCAAGCATATTTTATGAAAGTGTAACTGAACTAGAAGTTACTAAGCTGTATCAGTTCTTACCAGCTCTATATGGAAATCTGCTGTTACTTTTATTCTTAAACCTGATTTTTACCATTTCCATTAGTTAATGTAATCATTTAAAATAATCTAAAATTCTCTGTCATTGAGCAATAAAATTTCAGAGTTTATCCTTCAAACTATTTGGATGTTGAAAGTTCTTAGGAGAAAAACTCTCGGAAGCTTTTCGGAGCAAAGACAGTGCTCCGCCTTCAGTGAAGTGATGTTATGTACTGACGTTGGGTCCGTTTAGACAAAGAGCTTCTTTCAGAAGCTCTTTGTGAATTTTTATTGCTCAATGACAGAGAATTTTAGATTATTTTAAATTAATTTTTGAGCAAGAAGGTCTTTTAATTGTATACTTAATGTAATCATCATTTGAATAATACTTATATCAATTCGAAACTAATTATACACATGAAATAACTCAGTTCCCCTTTGAAATCACTTAAAAAAGTGCACTTTAATTTCTAATGATAATTCATTAAATAACATCGTAGCTAAATATGTATAATACGTTTTAATTATACAGAGCGTTTCAAAACTACAAATTTCAATGGGAAGTAGGGAACACCAAGACACTTTTTTTGTCTATGGATGCATGTCTGCTGACATAAACCTTTGGTGCTAGAGGGGCTAAGTGGGAACGGACTTGTGTTTGCCGTTGGCATTCGTAAATCAGACAATGGAAACAGAAGAGCTGCTGTTAGGTTTTACCGACAGTGCTTTCCAAACGGATGTGTGGTAAACATTTGCGTGTTTTCACCACCAATTGCCAGAAACTAGAATGTTCCATGCAATGACACTGGTTGGGAGTGAACCATGCACACTCCTGACATGGAAGAAGAGATCCTACGGCTGATTGAGGATAATCCAAGCACAAGCACGCAAGTTGTTGCATGTAGCCATGGTGTGAACCATGCCCTCGTGTGGAGAGTGTTGCATGAGCAGAGTTGCATCCGTTTCATCGGCAGAGTCCAGATATTGCAAGCTCAGGATTACCCTCTTCATGTGGAATTCATGCATTGGTTTCTGCAATAGATTGTGGTGCAGTCAGATATTCTGGCTCGTACTATTCTCAGATCAGGCAAGCCATCTAAAGAGAAAGCCTGATGTCGCGTGACTCACACAGCTAATGACGTTAGAAGCGGAGGCTGTGCATTGCATCATAGCTTTCCTTCAGTGGAACTGATTTGTTTCTCTTCGATGTGTGCATTTTTTAAATGATTTCATTTCTTCAACTGAATTGAATCAAATATCACTTTATAAAGCACATTATAATAAATGCAGAGAAGCATTTCATTCTTGCAGGAAATATTTTATTTTCATAGGCAAAATCTCATTTCTCTATGTCAAAAATATTCAATAAACATATTATCTGGAAATATTTAAACTTTTTTTATTAATTATATTGTAAGTCATCATCCTCAAGTAGCCATGGACTATGGAGGTCCAACCAGACTGTGCAATTTAGTTCTCCAGGTATATCTACCCTGAGCTACATCTGCTGCATCCGGCCACTGCACACCAATTCTAACAAGGGCCTGTTTGGCATTGTATGCCCACCGCATCCTAGGTCTCCCCCTCTTTCTGAGGCCTTTAGGCACACTGTTCATAACCCTATTCGCCAATCTATAATTATCCATACAGGCAACATGGCCAAACCAACGGAGTCTCTCTGCACAATATGCTGCTTAAAGGAGGTTGCCGACTCCTTTGCCTAACTTCATCATTAGTTACAAACTTAAACCACCTAATACCCAAGATACTACGTAAAAGTCCTGGCAGCAATCCCTATATTTGTCTGTTAATTTCATGCCACACATCACCATTATCTGTTACATAGCTCCCAAGATAATTAAACTGTGACACCTGCTCAAAATTGCAATCATTCAGATTAACTGAATCACAGCCTGCCTGACCAATTTTCATCACTTTAGTTTTCTCTCTGTTTATAACCAAACCTACTCTACTGCCAGTCTCATGAACAGCTCGAATGAAAGAGTTCATCACATCAACATTGTTTGCCAAAAGGGCTAAATCACCAGCATAATCCATATTTCGAAGAAAACTGGGTACACCTGAATTTTAAAGCAAATTTTTTTGTGAAAAAAATTTTAGAATGTAATATATGAGCAAATTACCATAAATATTGGTATAGATAAATTATTTATTCTCAGGTTAGCAAAATACATTCATGCTAAAGTCAGATAAGATTTAACAATCATCATAAATATCACATTACAGTCTCTCACTAAAAGTATTGTTACATTCCATATAAAATTTTTAAATCTCACATAGTTTAGGTTCTAAGTGGAAAGCTACTGAGATCAGAATTTTATTAATAAGACTGGAATTATCTTTCACTAAGATTAAAATCATGAGTACACATATCGCCAATACAAACACCTAAATAAGACTTCATTGCCAAACATAATGACAAGAAGAAATTATTACAAAGGTTAAATTGAAGTATTTACAACTAATTGAAAACCTCAAAAGAATTAATTTTCACTTCAGATATGAGGACAGTATGAATCTGCAAGACAATCATATCAAATAATGTTAAACGAATGAAAAAAAGTAATATTGTTAACAGTGACTATATATTCCAACAAGAAAAATAAATGAAGTGTACATCAAATATACAAAATATAACTCAATCATATGATATGCTTCAGAAACTAGTTTGTGACAATCAATGTCTATCACTGAGACATACAAGTAGATAAGTAAAATTTAATAATACAACATTTGAGCACTACGTTATTGCCTTACTGAAGTTTATAGCAGAATACAAAGAAATGTAAAAAAAATTAGATTTAGTGTAACATTATAGAGTATTCCGTAATAACAAGAAATATAACCCATACAGCTTATTCAGAAAAATGGTAATAATTGAATGCTGTTGACAGATTTCATGATGGTAAGTACAAGACAAATAATTATTTGAAACCCAATGAGATATACCAAGGATAAATCAATCATATGTATGGTTCAAAAAATAGGTTGCAACAGATAAGCCATCCTGTGGCTGAGTGGTTAGCGCATTTGGCTGTTGATCTAAGGGACCTGGATTCGAGTCCCGGGTAAGGCATGGATCTCTGTCGTTTTTCTGCTGAGGTCCTGCCATCCTCTCAGATCTTCTACTGTGGCATATAAACTGACATGCTCCTGTCAGACCACTGTGGCAAGCAGCTGCTTGAGGGGGTATTTATTTATTTTTTTAATGTCTATCATTGAGACATATCATTAGACATAAATGAATAAGTGCTCCAATGGGAACCCTATATCATTGCCTTACTGAAGTTTCTAATAGAATTGATAGTAATATAACAAAAAGTACAGATTTCAGTGCAACATTGAAGAGTGTTCCATAATAACTAGAAATATATAACCCATGCAGCTTGTTACGGAAAATGAGAACACTGAATACCATATCATCATCATCCTCAAGCAGCCACGGGCTACAGAGGTCCAACCAGACAGTGCAGTTTTATTCTTCAAGCATATCTGTCCTGAGCTACATCTGCATCCGGCCACTGCACACCAATTCTAACAAGGGCCTGTTTGACATTGTCTGCCCACTGCATCCTAGGTCTCCCCCTCTTTCTGAGACCTTTAGGCACACTATTCATAACCCTATTTGCCAATCTATAATTATCCATATGGGCAACATGGCCAAACCAGCGGAGTCTCTCTCTGCACAATATGCTGCTTAAAGGAGGTTGCAGACTCCTTTACCTAACCTCATCATTAGTTGCAAAGTTAAACCACCTAATACCAAAGATATTACATAAGCATCTAGAATCAAAAGCATTTAGTTCCCTGTTATCTTGTTTACAAAGTGTCCACTACCATAACAAACCCTAGAAAGAACCAAACTATTATACAGTCTAATTTTAGTCTTTCGGTGTATATGCCTATTTCTCCACAATCTCCATAGATTCGTAAAAGTCTCAACAGTAATCCCTATTTGTCTGTTAATCTCATGCCGCACATCACTATTATCTGTTACATAACTCCCAAGATAATTAAACTTAGACACCTGTTCAAGATTGCAACCATTCAGATTAACTGAATCACAAACTGCCTGACCAATTTTCATCACCTTAGTTTTCTTTCTGTTTATAACCAAACCTACTCTACTACCAGTCTCATCAACAGCTCGAATGAAAGAGTTCATCTCATCAACATCATTTGCCAAAATGGCTAAATCATCAACATAATCTAAATCAGAAATTTTAGTATCTACAGACCATTTAAAGCCAAAATCTTTCCCTTGCAGTGAATTTTGCATAACATAATCAATAACCAAACTAAAGAGAAAAGGAGACAAAATGCACCCTTGTCAAACACCAGAAGAAATGCTAAACCAATTGCTACAAGCCTTACCAATTCTCACACTCGACTGTTATTATAGAGAGCATTCATTATGTTAACTAACTTGTCAGGTATACCATATGATTTCACAATCAACCACAAATTATGATGATCAACAGAGTCGAAAGCCTTTTTGAAATCAACAAAGCTAGCAAACAAAAGTTTCTGAAACTCTAAAATATTTCTCAAGAATCTGCCTAAGTGAGAATATCTGATCCACACATCCCCTACCACTTCTGAATCCACATTGCTCATCACACAATTGACTGTCAACCAGATTCTTAATTCTATTAAGCACAATCATCGAAAGAACTTTGCCTGGAACAGAGAGTAGATTGATATCATTATAGTTATCACAAGAACTGCGATCACCTTTTTTGAAAATAGGGATAATAATAGCTCTGGTAAAATCCTTAGGAACCATGCCTTTATCATAAAAGATATTCAAAATTTCAATCATCCAAGTGGTAACCAAAATATTCCCATCTCTAAGCATTTCTGTAGTAATTTCATCTACCACTGGGGATTTATGAAGTTTAAGTTTAGAAATAGCCAAAATAACTTTAGATTGTGTTATAGGGCCAACATTAAAGCCACCAATGCACCTATTATCATTGCAAACAATGGGAATAGAACTAACCACATTGTTTAGAATATCACTGAAATGCTCAGCCCACCTAGCCATGACAGAATCCTCACCTTCTATAACCTTACCTTGTTTATCCTTCAATCCCTGTATACCTGTTTGTTGTCTACCACAGAAAACATTAACTATCTGGTACAGTTCTCTGCTGTTTTGCTGTCTAACTGCTTCCTCAGCTTTCTCAGCCAAGCCATCAAGTGAAAGATTCTTATCAGTAACTAACTGATCCTTTACACGTTTATTAAGCTCTCTGTATCCTTTCTATTAGAACTAGTAGGGTACTGATTAAGGACATTCCTGCAGTTCCTTCTTTCTGATATAAGCTCGAGTACCTTATCATCACTCAAATAATTCTGCCTCCTCTGCTCCTTTTTCCCTAAAAGAGTACTGTAATTTTCCGAAAAAGCCTATTTAAAATGGTCCCATAACTTCGTCAACTTCAGTAGTAAGCAAACCATGACTGTCATAATGACTGATTAACCTATCATGGTAAGCTTTAGCTATAACTTGGTCTTTCAGATCATCAGTATTAAAGATAAATTTTTAAACCCTAGCACAACACTTATGTTTAAGTTGCAAGATACTTTTAACAAGGTAATGGTCAGATCCAATTTCAGCTCCCCTATATGCCCTTGTATTCCTAACAGAACTAGCCCATTTGCTGTTAATATATAATCAATCGTATTCTTAAGCAGCCGATCAGTGAAACCCATGTATACTTATGTATGTCGTGGTGTTTGTAATAAGTGTCATTCTGAAACCATTGAGTTTACTTACCTGCAGGAGACGTTGCCCATTGCCATTGCAGCTACCAATACCAAAAGGGCTTATCACCCCTCCCTAAAGGTCAAAGTCAGTACCAACTTTGACATTGAAGTCACCTAGAACAAAGGTAATATCACCTTTCTTGACAGAGTTCAAAATATCCTGAAGTTTTCCTAAAACTTAGCCTTCTCATCCTCATTAGCATCCTCAGTGGGGGTATAACAGCAGATAACATTCAAGTCTTTCATGCTTGTCTGAAATTTTGCTGTAAGAAACCTTTCATTAATGCACTCATATCCTAGAAGAGCATCACTAGCATGTCTGCTGAGAAGCAGACCCATGCCTTGGTGATTCTGTCCATCCTCCCTCCCTGTAAAGAGAAATTGAAAGTTATTTTTAAGTATCTCACCTTTACCTGTCCATCTGGTCTCTTGCAAGCCTAGAATATCTAGGTTATAGCACTGGAATTCCTGCGTGAGGACATCAAGAGAATAATCTCTATAATGTCCTCACATTCCACATTCCTGCAGAGAGAAAATGATTAGTAAGATTTTAAGGAAACTTGGTTTATTGAGATAGGTAGGGCCAACAATATCAAACAGCCCCCTGATTGCAGGCATGGGGCAAAGATCTGTTCCTCCTCCGCTAAAGGCTGAAGTCACCGATGCTGATGGGAACTTCAGGCACCACCTTTTCAAGTGGACTTTTTCAAGAGCCATATGTCCTGCCTGAGACACATTACTCCAGTTTAGGCTTGACGATGGCCTTTGATTAGTATTATCCTCCAGCTGATATAAGGTATCCCATGCCTCTGTTCACTTAGGACTGACAACCCAGAAGCAAACAGAAAACACAACAACAGATTCTCCCTCAACAGAGGCCCACCAGTGCAGCAAGTCCAGGATCCATAATCAAGCTCAAATCCATAAACAAGTCCAGTCTAGTAGGTATAAATGGTCAGCACCAGGATCCTGTGAAGTTGACCACTACTCAGCAGGGTTTAAAAAAAAAGAAAAAAGTGGCCATAGATGACCAGATCAGTAGGCCATACTGAACTGGCAGCCATTCCCTTCCAAAAGAGATATTCTCTTTTGGAAGGTACTAATGGCCTGCACCACGAGAAGGCGAGGTCGGACATTAGGTGCTAGACCTGGCCGGTTCTGTGCATCATCACTGGGGATTGGTACACAACTCTCCTTCCAGTTTATGCCTAGTTACCATTTACAGACCAATAAATACCAATGTCTATCATTTTAAACATGATTAGTAGATCAGTAAAATTTAACAGATATACAGATGTCATATGATTAATCATTTCACCAAAGTGCCTTGTTTTCGTTTGGATGATTTCTTTGGTGCATATTTTGAATGGGTGTAATTATGCATATATACATTTCCACATGTTAATATAATTTTATGTAACAAATCAATTATTTTATTCACACATGGACACTGAAAATTGGTGCTAAATACTGTTTCTCTTGCTTTACAATATTTGATTTTTTCTGTTCAGAAATCGTTGCTCTACATTACTAGATATCAGTGTTTGAAAAACAGCATAGCATAATATTCACACATTTATTGAAACTTCAGTAGGATAGGTTAGCCTTCCACAGTCACACATATTAAATAGCTGCTGAGGTGTCCAATACTAAATCCGTTTTTGTTGTTAAATGAATATATGAAATACAGTTACATATGGGGATCCACTATAGTTACTAAGGCAGCCAGGAACACATTTACGGAACATATAATACAATTTTAATATTTATCTATACAACAGAATAAAGAAACAGCACCTACCTTCAACAGAAAGGATCAAACAGCATGGTGAGATACAATCTTCGCTTTTCGACTGAGCCTCTGCTCTGATAGGACTCTGGTGGCACAGCCTGTATCACGTGACATCAGGCTTTAAATGAGGCTTGTTTCACTCATGAGTGTGTGTTTAATGTGCACAATTCTCACATTTGGGTGCATGAAAATTCACATGCCACAATGGTGCATGGTCATCAACAACGGTTTGCCATCAATGTTGGGGCGGGTATGGTCCATGACATTTTGATTGGGCCATATCTGCTGCCTCTGACTCAGTGGGCAAATTTATTAGGTATTTCTTGAAGAAACTTTGCCAGAATTGCTGGAAGATGTTCCCATGGCTATTTGCAGACGAATGTGGTTTCAACACCACTGGGTACCAGCACACTTAAGCAGTGATGTGTGGGATTATCTGAATGCCACTTCTAGGTGCCAATGGATAAGCTGGGGTGGGCCTGTTTGCCTGGCCACCAAGATCGTCTGATTTAACATGTATTGAGTTTTTCCTCTGGGGACACATGAAACACTTTGTGTACGAGACTCCCATTGACTTGGATGAAGACCTTGTCGCAAGAATCGCTGTCACCGCTGCAACTGTTAGTGAAATTCTGTGAATCTTTCAACATGTATGGCAATCAATGCTGTTGCTGGTTGTAACTTTGAGCACCTTCTTTGAATAAATGTGTTCACTCTTGTTTCAATTCATTTATGTACCAGCTCCACCAATATTTGTCAGTGCCCTCTAGCACCGAAGGGTTGCTTCAGTGGACATACATTCATAGATGAAAAAGGTTTGTCTTGGTGTTCCTTATCTCCCATTGAAATTTGTACAGAGTTTTGAAACACCCTGTTTTTGACACCATTTTATCATAAAAATTCTTTGCAGTAAAAGCTGATTAGAGGATCTGGTAGAGACAGAATAAATGTAGATATAATTGTAGAGACAGAACCTAACATTTAAAACTTCTCTCTCTCATGCTCTATAAACATGTAGCAAAATACTTAAACATAATAATACCCCCCCCCCCCCCCCAAGCAGCTGCTTGCCACAGAGGTCTGACAGGATTCTGTTAGTTTATATGCCATAGTAGGTCTGATAGGATGGCAGGACCTCAGCAGAAAAACAACACATTCATGCGTTACCCAGGTCCTTTATTTAGATCAGTAGCTAAATGTGTTAACCACTAGGCCACGGGATGGATAGATGTATAATGTTTAACCCTTTTAATTCCCAGAACAGCCGACATTTTGAAATGGACTCATCCAAATAGTGCTCTTCCTTTGTATTTAATACCCTTTACCCTTTTCTGAAATTTCCTGTGTGTTAAAGGGTTAATATTTATAAATCTTTATAAACCACTGTACTGCAGTAGCATTTAACACGAGGCCCTAATTACTCATTTTCTCTCAAACCTCGCCTTATTAAGACCGTGTTAGTCGGTCTCATTTTGTAACTTTCAACAGAAAAATGAAAGATGTGTTGATATACTGTAAAATATCAGGAAAGGAATATGCAAATCACACTCTTAATATACTATAAAAAAAGTACACAGTGTTGAGTGCTGTCAAGTGTTGAAGTAGCAAAAACATCTTATCAAATTAGTTTTTTTTTACATTCACACATGCAATCTCAGTTAGCACGAAAGATTGAATTATGAAAATACAATAATATATTCTGCACTTGGTTTACAATGAAACACAAATACCATACTTCAACGTAGTCCAGCCCACTGGCCGCATGTGGCCCTTGTACTTATTTGGGTGGCCCTCTTCTACGGTTTTTCATTAATAGAAGATAAACCAATAGCATAATTTTAAAATTGAAGGTACTGAGTAAAAAAGTAAATCTTTTGTGTAAGTTCTATAGTTTCTGTTAGGTGGCAGTACAAAATAGTATTTTTCTCTTCCTAGAGATGACAGCACCTTGCAACGGTTCTGTTTTTGCATTTAAACTACAGCTGACTCGATACCACTTTTCATTCTTCTGAAGCGTGGTTGTCGTATCAAGTTGACCATTTTTTAATGGCTTTCCATTGTAATTCAAAATGTCGGAACCAAAGAAATGCCGCATTACAGAAGAAAAATGACAATTTCGATCGAAGTGGCAAGAAAGCTACTTTTTTTGTTGAACATAACAGTAAACCACAATGTGTTATTTGTTCCCAGGTTTTAAGTGTTTCAAAGGAATACAATGTAAGCAGACACTAGGCTGCAGAAAACAAAATATGATAAATACCAAGGAGTCAAGCAGAAGAATATTTTTCAGCAGCCAGCAAACACTGGGTTTGACAGCTTCTTATGGGATATGTTTAGAGCTAGTAAAAACCAAAAAATCTTTCAGAGATGGTGAGCTCATTAAGAGATGTGCTGGAAAATGGAATCTCCTTTGGAGACAATAAGATGGTTAAAAACTTTGAAACTGTTTCCTTGTCCCATTAGACAGTAAATAGAAGAGTTAATGAAATGGGAAGTGAAGTTTCAGCTACTTTCCATGAAATTGTGAACAACTGTGAATGTTACTCCCTAACTCTAGATGAGAGCACAGATATAACTGTTATCAGCCAGCTTTTTAATTTTGTCAGAACAATAAACTCTGAATTTGAATTTCACGAAGAACTCTTGAAACTACATCCATTAGAAACCCAGCACCAAAAAGGTATTGACATTTAATGCATTGAATAGTACAGTTTCTCAATTTGGAGGCTTTGGAAAATGCTCTGGCATTGTTGAAGCAATGGTTGGCCATAAAACTGGATTAGTAGCACTTGTCAAAGAAAAAGGAATAAATTGCTTGTTCTTTCATTGCATTATCCATCAGGAGGCACTCTGTGGAAAAATTATAAGAATCAGTGACACTATGACAACAGTTGTAAATATTGTTAATTTAATAAGGGGAGGCAAGAAAACTCAAAGGCAGAGTATTTATTGCATTCTTGGATGCTGAATATGGTGACATTTCATTACATTGTGAAGTGCGCTGGTAGTGCTGGAAATTGTCTGCAACAATTTTTTGGGTTAAGGAATGAAATTTTTGTCTTTCTCAGGAATGAAAATATTGGAAATGAATATGTAGATAAGCTGAAAGACAAGAAATTCATACAAACACTTGCCTTCCTGACTGATTTAACATCTCATCTGAATGCTTTAAATCTGAAATTGCAAGGTAGGAAAACAAAATATCTCAGCTTTTTGGGCATTGAAGAATTCCATAGGAAACTTGTAATGCAAAATGCATTAAAAGCAAATAATATAGCACACTTCCCATCTTGTCAACAGTTGGAGGAGGAAGAAAATGAAACAAATTTTGGTGAGTTTCATGAAATAATATGTGATATAAAGGAAGAGTTCCAGACAAGATTCAAAGATTTTGATGCCCTGAAGCCAAAACTTTCACTGTTTAACAACCCCGTGGAAACTGAAGTGAGCCAGCAACCCTCTGACCTTCAAATGGATATTTGTGATCTTCAGACAGATCCATTCTTCCAAGTCAAAAAGTGTGATATTCCAGAGAACTTCTGGAGACTCTTAACAAAGACCATTTTCAGAGATTACATAAATTTTCAGTTGAAATACTATCATTAATTTGGCAGTGCGTATGTGTGTGAAAGTGCTTTTTCAGCTTTAAAAGCTATTAAATCAAAAACTAGAAATTGCATTGAAAGTGCTTCACTGGAATCCTGTCTGACACTTTCCTTGACATAATTAAAGTAGACATTAAGAAACTTGTTTCAGAAAAGCAGTGCCAATACTCACATTAATTTTCCTAATTACCATGGTGCAGCACAATGAGTAAATTCTTTGATTTTTTAATATGTGCTAAGACATGTTTATATCCAAGGCAGAAAAATATTTAAGAGTGATATTAAATCCTACACTTGACAGTATTTTGATAACAGGATTGTTCTTTGTAAGAAAGTTAGCTGCTATCTATACCCAGGAGTTGATGTTTCATTGGTGAGCTTTGTTCCATGAATATGCCTCTCAGCTCCCATGTGCAAGTACCAGTTCTTGCAGACTGTACACTACCGATGTATAGTTTACAAACAAGTTGATGCAAATGATTCTATATGGTGAACTAGTTCACCTGTTGTAGAAGTAGTTCACTAGTTCTTATTTCATGCTATAGAGGGCAGTGCTTGTGAAAGAAGTTTGATAATTCAGGAACTATTTGTTCAGAATAAACCCTAAGCTGCAGTAAATCGTTTATTTCTTTTTTGAAAACTTGTTCAGAGTTCCTTCCTATCAGTTACTATTTGTATAATAAAATTGAAAGTTATAGTATTTTTAAGTATATAAATTATATACAAATATTTATATAATAAGCTCAATCATTGCTTCTCAACCATTACTTGGTGGTGGAACATTTCAGAAAGTATGGGGTAGTCACTGGAAGGAGAGTTATGCATCAGTCCCCTGTGATGGTGCATAGAACCAGCCAGGCTTAGCACCTAATATCTGACCCCAATTAATTTTTACTTTGAGAGCACCTGGTACGACACAGCATGGAGATTTGGCATTCTTTGTGACCTCCATAGCTTTGGCTTGTGAGGTTACATGCCGATCTTCATAATTCGAGTTCATGTTATGTTGACGACTTAGCATCTTTTGCTCATCGTCCTGCACCAGGGTCATTGAACGAGAACTGCAAACTGCCTTGAATAATCTCTCGGTTTGGGCAATGCCCAATGGGTTTCGGTTCTCCCCACAGAAGACCGCTTGCATGCACTTTTGCCACAAGCATAATCTTCATCTGGGCTATGGCTCGGGGATAACATCATTCCAGTTGTGGCGGGGACCAAGTTTCTCAATCTCATCTTCAACTGGAAATTGACCTTTTTGCCACACATCCCACATCTAAGATCCAAGTGCACAAGGGCATTGAACATCCTCAAGGCCCTCTCCCTTTCTTGGGGGATGGACCGAAGTTCTTTGCTTCGTCTCTACCGTGCACTTTTCCAATCGAAACTGAACTATAGATCCCAGGTGTACGACTCTGCCTGGGATTCAATGGTGAAGGTGATGGACCCTCTACACCATCAGGCCCTCCGTGTTGCATGGTGGCCTTTTCGCACTTCACCGGTCCAGAGTCTATGTTGAGACTGACAAACCATCATTATCTATTTGCTGTCGCCAGTTGTCCCTACAGTACGCAGCAAAATTGCGATCCCTGCCAGGCCACCCCACCAGGGACTGCATTTTCAGTCCCTGGTGGGAAATGTTATACCAGAATTGGCCGACTGCCATTCATCCTTTTGGTTTGTGTGTCCGAGGTTACCTGCAAGACATTAACAGGGTGAGGCATCAGCCTCACCCTGTTCCCTCCAAGATCTGCCAGCAGCTCCATTGTCTGGCAGCCACCACCAACGTTCTCTTCTGTTGTGTGCCCAGTCACGTCGGGATCAGGGGCAATGACTTGGCAGACGCTGCTGCCAAGTCAGCCACACCCTTGTTTGACTGTCTGCTGCTGGTTTCATACCTGAACTTCTGGCAGCATTGTTCCATCGAGCTCTGGTCACAGTGGCAGAGATCTTGGTCTGAACAGATTGGTAACAAGCTTTTTGAGATCAAGCCCATTTTCAAACTGTGGCAGTCTTGTTTTCGCAGGAACCGCAAGGAGGAAGTTGTACTTGCTCAGCTCCACTTAGGTCATTCATCTATCACTCATTCCTTTCTCCTTTGGGCAGATGCCGAACCTAATTGCGAGTTTTGTGACACCATTTTCACCATTATAAAATAAAATAAATAAATAAATACCCTCTCAAGCAGCTCCTTGCCACAGAGGTCTGACAGGAGCCTGTCTATTTATATGCCAAAGTAGAAGGTCTGAGAGGATGGCAGGACCTCAGCAGAAAAACGACACATACATCCATGCCTTACCCGGGGCTCGAACCCAGGTCCCGTAGATCAGTAGCCAAGCGCGTTAACCACTCGGCCACAGGACTGCTTTTAACCATTAAGCATATTTTAATTATTGTCCAGCTCTGATCTACGGGACCTGGGTTCGAGCCCCGGGTAAGGCATGGCTGTTTGTGTCGTTTTCCTGCTGAGGTCCTGCCATCCTCTCAGACCTTCTACTGTGGCATATAAACTGACAGGCTCCTGTCAGACCTCTGTGGCAAGCAGCTGCTTGAGGGGGTATTTATTTTTTTTAACCTTGAATTATTTTACCTTCCACAATTTGACGGCCGAGCCTCTTACACTCTGCCATCTTTTATCTGATAACTCTTTTTTATCATGTCTTCGCCTTTTTACGTTTTACAGATTATTTTAACAGATTGTGATTTTATGGCTTTATTGTTTTTACTTTGATCATCCTGGGTCTTTTTACACCCAGGTCCATTTTATCTTTTTGTACTTTGTCTTTATTACTTTACTATGGTTTTAATATTTATTTTAATTTTGGTTATGGGTCAAATGTCTTTTAGCTCTTTATTTGTGTATGTTTGGCGCTATATAGCCCTCGTTGCTCTGCATCATAAAACCCTAAACAACCAACATATAGGGGAGAATTTATTGAAATTTTGGCAGAATCTGGAGAATATGAACTGTCTTTGAACCCAGTTATAATTATCAGGAAATCAAGCTTCATGATAGGATTAAGTAAGATGAAATTAGGATGAAATAAAGTACTGTGTAAAAGAGATGAAATACGTTAGCTTTTAGAAAGATGCTATTAAAATTAAGATGGAGGGAATAGAGAGAGAAGAGTGAAATATTTAATAAAGCAGTGAGTATTAATTTTATTAAACTTGAGTAAATTTTTTATCATAGGTATCTCTCGTGATCATTGGCATAAAAGAAGGAAGACAGGTGGAAAGAGGAAACCCATCCGAAAGAAAAGGAAGTTTGAGTTAGGCCGTCCTGCTGCAAATACTAAAGTAATTAGTTGTAAATATTTTTTGCCAATTGCAGTTTTGTGTAATTGCTTTTGTTACCATTAAATATATTAAAGATCCTCAAAAAATTTAAAGTGTGTACATTCAATTTGTAATCTTTATAAAATTCTTATGTATTTATTTCTTTAATATTGTAAGACAACCTTCTGTTTGCAATAAACCATTGTCAAATTTAGAAAGACAGACTTTCCCATAGTTTTAATATACTGGTTCTAATGCAAAAGTGAACTTCTTGCAAAACTTTACTGTGAAAAGCTGAAAAACCATTTTTAAATGTTGCTTTGCATTTATTGCAAAAATGTGTTCAGCTGAAAATAAACATTAAATTATAAGTTCAATTTGACTAAGCAATGCAAAAATTAGTGACACTGTTTTACAGCATTATTACCTCATTTTAATGCATCATAATTAGGGATACTTTTTCTTCATTTTTGTGATAAAGGCAAAGTAGATTAAAGCCAATTTAAAGTATTTTGAGTCACAATAAAATGCAAAATCCATGGTTATTTGCAATAAACTGCATTTCTGGCAAAAAAGCATGATTTTGGTGATATTCTCATGATATACAGTGAAAAATAAATATTCCTTCAAGCAGCTGTTTGCCATAGAGGTCTGGCAGGAGCCATCAGTTTATACACCATAGTAGTAGGTCTGAGGACAGCGGGAACTCAGCAAAAAAACATGAACATTCATGCCTTACCTGGGGCTCGAACCAGGTCCCTTAGATCAGTAGGCAAGTACATTAAGCACTTGGTCATAGGACGGCCATGAAATATAAGTAATTTTATTATGGAGAAGCACTGATCAAAGTGACACATCATCATACCATTTACTTGAACACTATTCTCATTATCAACTACTAAAGTTAAGCAGAATAATCAATTCATTACTTTGAATGGCTATTCGGGTCTGAGACTAGGAGTGTTTTACGCAACTGTTGTGATCAGAAATAAAGAAGCTTCTAAGAAAAATTGTGAAAAACTGACCAAACATGCAGGAAAAAGTTCAACGAATGACTTATAGAGAAATCTTAAATTTAACCCATCCACTGTTGCCAGCAAAAGATTATATTTCTTGTTTACTGGGAAGTACTACAAATAATATATTCTGCACTTGCAATGAAACTAAAAAAAAACATGATTGACAGTAACTGAAACATGCCCAGTGTATGTACACATTATTTATTTTGTAAATTCTTGAAACATATTTGGATAAAAAGCTGAGACCTTTTGAGGTAATTTTACATATTTATATTTGCACTGGTAAATGTGAAATTTTGAGATGCAAATAAAAAAAATTTACTTGCCAAAAAAAAACACCTAATAATATAATAAATTAAAATTAAGCAGTACCTAATTTTTCTAATATTAATTCTTTTGCCATAACTGCAACCCCAATAAAGTTCACTATCTAATTAATATTATGCTAAAACTGTTTTCCAAACACTTTAGTTTGACATTTCACTGCAGGAATATTAAAACTAAAAAAGATAAAACTTTGTAGATTGTAACAACTGATATAAATTCTTATCTTCAATTTGTAATTTTTTTTTAAGTTAGTTTCATTATTCAAGTTATTTTAAGTTAATATTAATTATAATAGGAAATTTTTTTTATGTTAGATATGTGATTTAAAACTGAAAAAGGTTCTATGATGAACATTTTGTTCTAGAAAATTTTATAATTCAGTGATGATAAAAAAATCACCTCTAGCGATCTGAGGCCTTATGTTAAGTAATATAAGCATTTATCATTACATTGTTTAAATTACTGATGCATTGTGTGAATTTCAGATTGGACCGAAGCGTATTCATACTGTTCGAACTAGAGGTGGTAACAAAAAATATCGTGCTCTGAGACTTGATCATGGCAACTTTTCTTGGGCATCTGAACGTAAGTTATTTATACATCTTTATTTTTACCATAGATGCGTTTGTTGTGTATTTCATTATTTTGCATAGACAGCTGCATTGATGTGAAAGATTTGCAATTTTTGTTTGTTTGTGAAGATGCAACAATTCTAGCATTCTTCCTGGTTGGTATACAGATTACCTATTACAAGTGTCTGGAGACAAGGTAGGTCTTTAACTTTTCACATGAAAAAATTCTAAAATAAAATTGTCCTAAGGCACGGATCAGCAACATGTGGCCAGTGCAGCCTTTTCAACTGATTTGTGCATCATTTGTGCTTAATAACATAACATTGTCCTTCCAGCAAATTGGTAAATAATAACTTTTTAAGTAACAATGTAAACTAATTTGATTTACAAATGAAATACATTTTCAGTCATTTAAATCTGGTTTTATGCAGGGCTTTCAAATTCTTCATTTCCTTTTCTCAAATAATTCTCATTTGTAATAATAACTGTTCACTAGCACCTGTATTTGTATTATTGTCAAAAGTTTTAAAATATCAAGCCACTCACTTAAAGTTTTTGGTATTTTTTCATATATACAAATATAATTTTTAATTGATCTAAATAATCATACAGATATGATATACATAAGAATATTTTTGAATCATAAATTGTCATATAAAAATGCTTTTATTTTTGTACATAATGCAACCTCCTAATCCGAGTGCAGCCTGTTTGTAAATTTCAGTTTTAATATGGCCCACATTAAAAAAAGAATGCCTCCTTAGACCAGGAGTGTGGTCGCAATTTTTTTAAACTCTTTATTTCTATAAATGCACAAAACACTAAACATTGGAGAGCAAAGCAATCCTTTGCATTTCAATTGTGAAGCTTTGTTTAATAGATGATGGAAGAATTTATATTGCTCCCAAAGAAAATTCAAAATTTCTGGTAGGTGAAAAAATTTTAATTATTCTCTGGTATATGCTGAGTTGTCATCTAATCTGATTTTATCAGATTTTTAGTTTAAAATTCGAAAATCTAATTTTGTTTGATTTGCTCTTTTACTGTACTAAAGGTGCAGCTGTGTCACTACTCCCTGATCTATGCTCGCTTAATGGGCTCACCTGCACATGAATCAGAGGAAATCTTATAACTAGTTAATCATTTCCAGACAGAACACATGGCAAAGTCCACACCTAATTCTTTTACAGAACTGAAAGTCATGGATTGTTTCAAAATTTATGTTTATTGAACCTAGCCCAGCTCTAGCTAGCCAACTAAATGTTAATTGGATTACTTTGAATCTGAAACTTCAGAGTGAAGGAAATAAAGAATGGTTCTCATGCATGTCTATTGTTATCTCTGTTGGTTGAGGGACCAACAGGATTTTCACTAGAGTTGAGACACTTTTAATTATAAGTAATGCAGTTAATGTTCCCTTCTGTCACATTACTCGTCTTCCTATCGCATTTTGCTCGTCATTTGTTGGCCGATGTCAATTTTGTTTCACCATAATTTGGTAGCACTTCAGCTGATCACAAGAGGTCTGCATTTGGATTGTTTTACATCCGAGCTACATAAAAATGCCCACATAGACTATTAGTTGAGTACTTATGAATAATGTTTACTATTGATAGTTATTAATAATTAGCTATTATGTTAACTTTCATTAATATCAAAGGGTATGGATGCAGAGATTTGACTGTGGTAAGCCAATGCTTCTTGAGCTGCATGTCAAGCTGCAACTGCTGGTTATCCAAGCACTTAAGAAAAAAAGTTGTAATAGCATTTATAACAAATGCTATTACCTGATGCTTATACTCTATGCCCTACAAATACTTATTCCTGATGTATTCTAATGCTAACTTTTGAAATATGTTGATTGATCATCTCTTATTGACCAGAGGATGATGTCTACATATTAAATATTAATTATTAGTGATTAAGTTAATTTTCATTAATATAGAAAATTATGCTGGTTTCATGGGATACAGTTCTGTTAGTTGCAATGAGCACCATTTCCATGCTGTATATGAAATTGCCACTGCCAACCATATAACACTGGTTAAAGGGATGCAATAAATTGTTGCTGTTCTCTGCATTGTGAATGTGAACTTTTGCAGTATATCTATTGTTAATTGTTGAATGATGTCTAATACATATTGTTGATTATTAGTGATTAAGTTAAATTCCGTTATTATGAAGAAGTATGTATACCAAAATGTAACTAAACTGATTTAAGATCTTTGTCTTATTTTCCTGTTTTATAAGATAGGAAATTTAATTCATAATGAGTTAAAGGGTATGATAAAGTGATCATTTTTAAATTCAGATTGTTTGAATGGGGAAGGTTAATTTGTTTTCACCTGTAACCGAATGAGACTTACAAGGTGTGAAGACAATTTTTTATGCTATGTAAATATTTATTTTTTTTTATTAGTAATTAAAATATAACTAATAATCAATCTGTAGTTATAGTATATAATCAATATGGCACCTGCAGTTTATGACACTGACTAGGTGGTGTCATGAGTGGTAACTGAACTTAAGGTATGTAAACTAATGTAAGTGAATAATGTACAGTTATAATAGCTTTTCATCCTGTCATATAGTTTATTAGAATGTCTGCTGATGTTTTGTGGCCTCTGGTTCTATTTTTTTCTGGTATCACCCTCTAAGGTGAATAAAAGTTGTGAGTTTCTTTCTGGAAGGGGCAAGCTATTCGTTTATTTTTTTTCTAATGCAATTTGGATTTAATTCCCATATACGTAGCATAACGGTGTAAATTTTGTCTCAGGTAAGTACTGAAAGTTGCAGACAATTTATGATATTTAGCTAATACCATATTCCCTATTATGTTAAGTGGGATATGCTTTAGCGATATGGTCTGTTTAAAATGGTTGTTTCCATTGAGATTATCTTGTGTAGGGCTTTTTTAATAATGCGGATGGCAGTACTAGGCTTGTTGTCTCTGATGACATTTAGTTCTGGGGCCTTTTTTTATACTGAGGATCAGTGGTGTTGTTTGTGATAAGATTAGTGTGTTTTAGGGTATGATTAAAAAGGTTGTTCAGGTTTAAATTGTGGTCTCCAGTAATTTTGTTCTGTGGTTTTCTTAAATTGCTCTTCACTGCTATTAATATGATTGTTTAGGCTATTTGTAGAACTTTTCAAGAAGCATTGTATTGCATTAAAAAAAGGCATCTGAGTACCATAAACTGCAGAATTTACCATGCTCCAATTTCCACCGATTTTTCATTATTCCAAATCGAAATATTTGTTGTGCTAGGTTGGCAGCTCTGTATATGTATCCAATAGATAGTAAGCATCAAAATAATTGGTTTTGATTATTCACTGCCAAATTGTAACAGTTGATTGGATTCAATAACTGCTGCATATAATGAATTCTTTGGTCACTACCAAAAAACAATCGCTCAATATTACAAGACAATTGAAAATACCATTAAAAGTGTTGTCTAACATAATTATGCAAGACATTGAAGATCACATAACTTAAAGAGACTTAAAACCATTGGTATGGAAACATTACATTGATGATATATTTGTTGTTTGGCAATAATCTACAGCTGCATTAAATGAATTACTCAGAATTAAATCAGATCTACAACTATAAATTTTACTGTTACCTATGAAAATAGCAAAATTTATTTTCTGGATATATAAATTCATTGCACGAACTCCAGTTTTCAAACTATAGTTTATAGAAATCAGTCATCTATCAACAACTTAATACCTTTCAACTCCTCTCACAACAGATCTTCACGTATCTATCATGTTACCCTATTCTACAGGGTCTACAAAGTCTGCAGGAACAAGTACTTTTTGAATATTTTTACTTTATATATTCTCTGTCAGTATGCAGGATATCCTCAGCACTGAAAAGTAAAGAGAATCCCCCTCTCTGCCAGAAATAAAATCAGCAACTTCCATTTTCAAGACAGCACTTCTCAAGATGTAAAATTATCTCATCCATTTTACATTTTCCAGCAATTAATAATACCATCAACAATACCACCATTTTATCTCTCATGAAACAAGACAGCTATATCTTCACTTACGGTGTATATTTAGTACCCATCACTTACCCTAAATCAGACTCTTGCAGTCTTTCCAAATTCGGCTATATAGGACAAACCAAAAGAATTCTTCAAGAAAGTTCACAGAAAATCTACTAATTTTTGTCAGCAAAAACTGTTATTTGTTGCCTTGACAGTAGGCTCATAGAAGGGTGGATCCTCTCCAACCTTCTATGAGCCTTTGGGGTCCTTTTTTTTGGGGGGGGGGCATTTTTGTAAGGTCTGCTCATAGGTAAAATAACCCAACATTTTTGAGACATCCTGCAAAAGTGACACGGGAGGAAGAAACCAAGTACGCATGCAGACTGCACATAATCAAACTTTTAATGTTCATCAAATAATTGTTCACATTGATTTTTATGCATATCAAACCCACATTAGAAGGTTTTTTGTGTTTAAAGATTTCTGAAAAGTGCCTTATGTGTAGAATATATTTGAATGCTAAACAGTGGAAGTACAGTTCATTTGAAAGAAATTTTACAACTGGTATAAATATTCATATGTTGTATATAGATATTTAATTTGATTTTATAAAAATAATTTTTTTTCCAGATTGTACCAGAAAAACTCGTATTATCGATACAGTTTATAATGCCAGCAATAATGAATTAGTGAGAACTAAAACCCTTGTTAAGAATGGTATTGTTCTCATAGATGCTACCCCATTTCGGCAGTGGTATGAAGCACACTATGCACTCCCCCTTGGAAGGAAAAAGGGAGCTAAACTGGTAATATATTTTCATAGCATGTAACTTTTATTCAGGAATTGTGCAGTTATGTAATTGTTTATTATATTAGCACTTGTTGATGTATCTAACTTTGTATCAATTTAGGAAATTATGTTAAAGCAAATGCTATATGTGATGTTACTTTTTCTACAAAGTTTAAAAGGAATGCAAGCAGCTTGCTTGTAACAGAAATCTAACAGGAGGCTGTTAAGTATAATATGCCATAGAGAACATATGAAGGAGGCTAGGCCTCAGCAAAAAAACGAACATCCATACTCTAACCCAGATCCCTTTACTTTGTAACAAGCATACTAATCATTCTTCCACTTGGGTAAAAAATTAATAATTGTTTGGATACTTAAGTTGACTCTTTTACTATATTCTTTATTTTACCAAAAACAAAATTTCCAAATGATGTAGGAAGCTACTTCAATTCTTGAGGAAATTGGTGGATAAACTATTGGGAAGACTGGGTTTTTGTACTATAGCTGTCAACAGCTTTTGAAGTTTGCAGAGTTTCACACTTAGAATATGTTATAATCAAATTACCTTGTAATTATCAATTGGCTGATGGTAAGAGATATCTGATTTGAATTGATAAGAAATAATTGGTGATATTGAAAATAAAAAATACTACAACTATAGACTTGTTTCCATTTGGAAAAATGTAATTAGTTTAACAATTCCTTTGTGAAAAGGTCTTTGTGATATGGATAGTTTTATTAGCTCTTCCAGTCTGTATGTCCATATGACAAAAAAATTTTAAACTTGTCGAGTCAGTGGTCACCTGATCCAAATGATGGCTGATAAACTAGTATAATTACTTGTAAATAAAAGAAATATTTTTATTCCAGAAAATGATTTGACTGTTTTGAAATGTCATAGCATTGATTTTAGGAGTTAGTTTTGAGCCGTCCCATGGCCGAGTGGTTAGCACGCTTGGCTATTGATCTAAGGGACTTGGGTTCGAGCCCTGGGTAAGGCATGGATGTGTGTGTGTCGTTTTTTCTGCTGAGGTCCTGCCATCTTCTCAGACCTTCTACTCTGTCATATAAACTGACAGGCTCCTGTCAGACCTCTGTGGCAAGCAGCTGCTTGAGGGGGTATTTATTATTTGAGTGTTATGGTTAGCGCGCTTCGCTTCTAATCTAAGGGACCTGGGTTTGAGCCCCGGATAAGGCATGGTTGTCTGTGTCGTTTTTCTGCTGAGGTCCTGCCATCCTCTCAGACCTTCTACTATGGCATATAAACTGACAGGCTCCTGTCAGACCTCTATGGCAAGCAGCTGCTTGAGGGGGTATTTATATATATATATATAGTATTACTAATAAAAGACTGCAAACTCCATTTCAAGGTTTTTATGAAGTAAATGTTATGTGTTAGTGCATTAATAGACAATATGTTGAATCTGATTCAGTTTTCACTGCAGTAATAGTACAGATGATGTATCAATCACCATCTTTCGACAGATGCTAATGTTGAAAGCATATTGTTTCTGATGTACTTAGAAGTTTATTAACCTTCATTCTGCCCTCAGTGATAAAGGGACACTGATAATCTTGAAAAAGTTGGTGTCCATTGAATGGCACATCAAACTGTGACCCTTTGTACCTTAGAATATACACTGACTGGCCTTGATGTGAGGATTACATCATTCTCCTTAACAGCTGTCTAATAAAGTCCTTTGCTGGATATTAAACTGTGACCCTGTGCACATGAAAACACTGAATGACCTTGATGGGAGGCTTATGTCTTTCTCCTAACAGCCGTCCAATGACTCCCTTTCTCCAACATACTGAGGACCTTGTGATCTGGCCATTTAGCCCATTGTTTGGGGGGAATATGCCACATGGAGATAGGAAAAACAATTTTAAGTACAAAAAATCCTCAAAATGGCATAGACAAGAAGACTTTAGGCAGTGTTTAGACCTAAAGTCCATTTTAAGTACTAATAAATAAAATAATAATAAATACCCCCTCAAGCAGCTGCTTGCCACAGAGGTCTGACAGGAGCCTGTCAGTTTATTATGCCATAGTAGAAGGTCTGAGAGGATGGCAGGACCTCAGCAGAAAAACAACACACACAACCATGCCTTTCCCGGGGCTCGAACCCAGGTCCCTTAGATCAGAAGCCAAGCGTGCTAACCACTCAGCCATGGGACGGCTATAAGTACTAATAAAATACATTATTTTTGCTTGAAGGTACTGTAAACTCCATTTCATGCCATGTGTTAGTGCATTAATAGACAATATGTTGAATCTTATTCAGTTTTCACTGCAGTAATAGTACAGATGATGTATCAATCACCATCTTTCGACAGATGCTAATGTTGAAAGCATATTGTTTCTGATGTACTTAGAAGTTTATTAACCTTCATTCTGCCCTCAGTGATAAAGGGGACATTGATAATCTTGAAAAGGCTGGTGTCCATTGAAGGGCACATCAAACTGTGACCCTTTGTACCTCAGAATATACACTGGCTGGCCTTGATGTGAGGATTGCATCGTTCTCCTTAACAGTTGTTTAATAAAGCCCTTTGCTGGATATTAAACTGTAACCCTGTGCACATGGAAACGTACTGAACGACCTTGATGGGAGGTTTATGTCTGTCTCCTAATAGCTATCCAGTGAGGACCTTGTGACCTGGCCATTTAGCCCATTGTTTGGGGGGAGTGCCACTTGGAGGTAAGAAAAACAATTTTAAATACAAAAAAAACTTCAAAATGGCATAGACAAGAAGACTTTAGGCAGTGTTTAGACCTAAAGTCCATTTTAAGTACTAATAAAATACATTATTTTTGCTTGAAGGTACTGCAAACTCCATTTCATGCCACGTGTTAGTGCATTAATAGACATCTGTTTAATCTGATTCACTTTTTACTGCAATAATAGTACAGATGATGTATCAAACACCATCTTTCGACAGATGCTAATGTTGAAAGCATATTGTTTCTGATGTACTTAGAAGTTTATTAACCCTCATTCTGCCCTCGGTGATGTAAAGGGGACACTGATAGTCTTGAAAAGGATGATGTCCATTGAATAGCACATCGAACTGTGACCCTTTGTACCTCAGAATATACGCTGGCTGGCCATGATGTGAGGATTGCATTGTTCTCCTTAACAGTTGTCTAATAAAGCCCATTGCTGGATATTAAACTGTAACCCTGTGCACATGAAAACACTGAATGACCTTAATGGGAGGCTTACGTCTGTCTCCCAATAGCTGTCCAGTGAATCCCTTTTTCCAACATAGAGGACCTTGTGACCTGGCCATTTAGCCCATTGTTTTTTTGGGGGTGGGGGGGGGAAATGCCACGGAGATAAGAACAACCCAAATTTATGTGAGAATTGTTGCCATTTCATTGCTTTATGTGCTTATAAAGTAATGTTTGAAATGTAAACTTTCAGAAGATTTAATACTTTGAGGGTATCGTTTTTAAACTTACAACTACAGTTGAACTTGGTTACAACGAGCATTAGGGGACCAACAAAATTTTCTCGTTATAACCATTACTCACTATATCACTGATGAGTTAAATCTACCTTTTTTTTAATTCTCGATGTCTATGTTAGAGAAAATAATATAATTACATACCTACATATTATTTGTATTAATACGAAACATAATTTATTTCTCCTTAATTAAAAACAATAAATTAATAATAATAAAGACTATTTCAGTTAGTCTTTTTATTTATGAATTTTAAAATTGATGTTTGTTTTAAAAATTTCACTTTGATGTTTCTCAAATTTCCCCTTAAAACCCTCAACACATTAAGTTATTTTTTGCCTTCAAAATCTGATGATTGTTCTTTTCAGGTCCTTCAAAAATATTGACTTTGTCCATTGCACCTTGAGCTTGGGAGATTGTCAGCACTGATTTTGATTCACTTTCACTTCTCATATCATTGTTGTTGTATTTGTTGAGCACAGCATCTGTGATGTGACTCTGTAGGAACACTGGTTAACAAGTTGTCATTGGCTCGTACAAATTCATCGAAGTCATTAAAACCTACAACATTGTTACATAGCAAACATTCGGATAATGGAAGGCTGTTTTCTTTATGATTGAAATTTCAGTTGAATTTAATTTCGATTTCTTGAAACAACTCGATATGTTTGTTGAAGTAGCATTGTTGCATGCATCATTCAATAAATTTATAGCATCCAATACCTAGACTTGTTAAATTTCTATTCTCTTTGACTGATAGGTACTATTTCCGACTATCCAAGCAAGAATGTTTGAATGTTTCTATAGTTACCAAAATGTGTATGATATATCTGTAGTACACTCGTTATAAAAGTGAGCAATTGTACGGGAATATGTGTAAATTAAAATTGTAGCAAAAGTTTTAAATAGACTAGACATAATTCTGTGTGTTCTTCATGTCTTATGCAAAAAGTTAAAATTCAGTGGTCTTAGTAGCTCTGTAAAATTTGGTTTCCACTGTGATTTGTGACTTTTACTGTGATGAGTACAAATGATGCTTCAAATACCATCTTTCGACAGATGCCAATGTTGAAAACTTATTATTACTGATGTACTTGCATTATCCCTTCAGTTCCTATTACCAAAGTCTGATAGCAGAAAGTGTAGAAGCGTGAAATTGTTGACAGCTCACAGGCAGTTGTTTATAGATCAAAGAACGTAACACAAGTTTGTTTCGTTATCCCAACACCTAAATAGCTATGAGATGCTTCTATCAATTAGAACCTTTCATAAGTTTGTAAGTGGATATCTTGATGTGCAGCTGGTAGCCCAGTGACTACATCAACTCTTATTATCAGGTGGCTATAAATTCCAGGATTTTAGAAGTGTCAAGTTGTGTGTACTACTTGCTCTCCTATAACATTTGAGCAGGACATTCAGCTTAGTTTGTAGACAAGAAATATTTCCTGTAGCAATACTTGGCTTAAGCTATGATCAGCAGCAACATCCCCCCAAACATTTTGCATACACCATGAATGGCTGTTGTGTTTTTGTATCGACATTTTATGCCATTATTTTCCAATGTACTGATGGACATTTGGATTATTTGGCAAAATGCTAAATAGAGTGTAGATTGTTTTGCTCATTGAACAAGTGAAGTTTCAGTTTTTATCACTGCTATCTTTCTGTTTTCAAATATATATATAAGTTGATAACTGCATATTTCTGAAACTAAACATTTCTCAAATATCTTACTGGAAAATGTAAAGTCAATATGGTAAGCAGACCTGGATCTAAAAAAAAAAATGGTGATGCAAGAGACTTTCCATTGCAGATTTCCCCCCTGTTTTTAGAGGTCTTTAAAAAATGTCAAAAATGTAATGATTATGTATAATAGTAATTACCGTATATTTCCGCAGATAAGATGATAGTTGAATCATAAAAAAAGGCCCCAAAATCCGGGTCGTCTTTATAGGACAGATACAAAAAAAATTAGATTGAAATTTATGTAAATTGAAACCATTATAAAATAAAACAAATCACTCACCAATGTATTTAAAATCCTGCAAAATCCTCACATTCATCATCTAAGGCAAATAGCTCCTCAAGTACATCCTCGCTTTCGTTGTTGAGAAGCTTGTCATATGGGTCCCATTCTGTACCTAGCGAGTCGATTTCCGCTTCGTCATCAGTATCCCATAACAAATCGTCCTCAGTGCCATCCATAGCATTAGAAATCCCACACTTTTTGAAGGATTTGATCACGAAATCACACAACACATCAAGTGACGCAGCCGCATAGCTCCACCTTTCGTATATGACTTTTTGCCACTCATCCAGTTATTCCATTGTTCACGCATGTGATCTTTGAATGGTTTATTCAGAGAGATGACTAAAGGTTGTAGCATCGAAGTTAAACCACCCGGTATAACAGCAATCTTAGTATTGTTCCGTGCTAAGCGATTTTTAGTGTTCTCAGTTACATGACTGTGAAACATATCATATCCCACACCAACAAACTGTGTTGATTTCATAGAGCATCTGGTCGCCTCTGCCACACATTTTCCATCCACAATTTTACACCATTCTCGTCCATCCATCCCTTTTCATGAAAAGGTACAAAAATGCCTGGCGGAATTTTATTTTAGGAGTAGTTTTCCTCTTGAAAATGACCATGGGTTTTAACTTTGTTCCATCTGCCATGCATGTTAATACTACTGTAAACCTGGTCTTTTCATGGCCTGTACTTCTTACTTTAATAGTTTTTACCCCTTTTTTTTCCACAGTTCTATTGTTTATCATGTCGAAGTTAATCAGTGTTTCATCCATATTTCCAATATTAGATAATGGATAGTTGTATTTCTGCCTCATACCAATAACAAACTTGTGAAAACTCGTGGCTTTATGGTCAAGATCTTGTGGTAAATTTCTGTGCAATTTTTGTTATCTGTCGTATTACCAGATTTTTTTCTGTTCATGAAACGATTGCACCAACCTACTGTTGCTTTAAATTCTTTGCCTTGTTCTGGATTGGCCCATGCCCACTTCAATGTATAAGTCCTAATCATATTTCTTGTAACAACATAACAATTCTGCCTCTGTTCTTGTACCCATTCTGCAACATTATTTTCTAAATCTGGCCAGCAAGCTATCCTCTCCTCATAGAACATTTTTTCATTGGCATTTTTTTTTATTAGCATCTTCATTCTTTCTCCAATCTCTTTCCATCTTCTCTGTTATATCGAAAGCCCTTGCTGCAGCACAGTTGTTCGATTCTTTAGCCTGATTTATGACTTTTAACTTGAAGCTTGCTTCATATTTCCTTCTTTTTGTTGGTTCCATGATTAGGTCCACACTTTACAAATTTTATGCTGATTACACTTATAGTACAAATTGTTTGAACACACGACACAACCTACAATGAAACTTGTTAGAGGTACATGTAAGTTCGTGATTCGGCACGTGCTTATATAGGCAAAAATGTAACAATGCTAAAAGAGGCTTTTCCTTTATGCGTGCAACCACCGACTGTGACTGATCTAGAAAATTACTACAACTTATCGAAAAATCTATCATATTATTTAAATTCCCTATATGATAATACATTAATTGTAATAGTAAAACAATACTAAAACAAAATAAATATTAAAAGTTATGTTTATTGAGCTACTGAGGAAAAAACGGACGAAACGTAATTATTTACTAATACAGAGTAGAGTAGGGTATGTCCACAAAATAGAATAGCCCATACAATGCTTTTGTGAATAGTCAAGGTCATTACCCAAATGCCCGAATCAGTGCGAATAGGACATAATTCTGTATACGCTATACAGTATTATTATCCAGATGATGATCACCGATCTAAACTAAATTCATAGGCCGTTGATAGTTTAGGGTCGTCTTATAGGACAGATATATGCTAAAACTATAAAACTTTGACGAAAATTTATACCTCATCTTACATGCGGAAATATACAGTAGATATAATGTGAACAAGTATGCATGCTATAGACATTCCCCACTGTAAAAAATGTAACTGAAATGATTTAATCTTCTGTTATGAGATAGGAAATTCAATTCATAATCAGTTGTTGGGTACTGCGAAATGACCATCGTTGTTGAGTTCAGGTTCTAATGGGAAGGCCTATATTCGTCTCACCCATAACAGATCAAGGCTCAGAAGGTGCTGGAAATTGTTGTAATGGTGGCTCTCGTCAGGTGCTGGAGTCACCTGCAGCATGTGTACTTTTTGATTCTTTTTTTAAGGAAAATATAACTTAACCACTAATAATTAATAATCAATATTTGTTCACATGTAAAATACTAGAATTTATTAGCTTACATAAATACTTGAACTGCTCTGTATAATTGTATTTTATAACTTAAAGGAATTTTTTACTCTACATCTGAATTTTATTGGAAAATGGTACAAAATTTAACACTTTAAAGTGCAATGTTATCTGTCCTTTAAAATTTGAATGTAATACCAGCACATGATGAACAGAAATAACCATCTTTCGGCTGATTCTGTAATGAAAAACAGTAATCCCAGCTTTCTGATGTATTGTTTAAACTTCGAATGCTACATCAATAAAAGTACACAAATATTACAGTACTTGCGGTCAGGGTGAATAACACATAATTGGAAACATTCACATATTTAGAAAGCAGCTACAAATTTTGAGAATTTGCAATTTTTTAATGGAAATTTCTGTGTTTTATATGGATATATATGTTTAGATATTTAACTTGATCCTTTGAAAATCCGATTTTTAGGGTTTTTTTCAGTTTCACACTAAAGAAAATCTGCTTCCAAATTGTACAGTTCTTTTCCCCTTTTCCCGAAAGGAGATTGTTAATGAAAGGGAAGAATTGTTTCTGATTTAGCTCTTTTACTGTTCTAAAGGTGCAGCTGCATCTCCACTCCCTAATCTGTGATTGCTTGTGGCCACACCTGCATACCAACCAGAGAAAATCAATAGGACTGCAGATGATCATTTTTGGAAAAAGCATATGGCAAAGCCCAGACCTAAATTCTTTTACAGAGCTGAATGTCATAGATTGTTTCTAAATGGATGTTTTTCGAACCTATACCAAACTCTCCTGACTCTGACCAACTACATGCTGAGTTTAACTGGAAAGGGTGGGCTATTCATATAAATATATTATTTTGATGCAATTTTGATTTAATTACCATATAATGTAGCATAATGGTGTGAATCTCTGCTGATAGTTGCAGACAAATTATGATATTTAGTTAATGCATATTCCCTATTGTGTTGAGTGGGAAGTGGGAGGATTTCTTCTTTATTGATATGTTGCCCATGTGCCATAAAACCCAAAACAACCTAGGGGCGGGAGTGGCTCAGTCAGTAGCGTGCCAGGCTCGTAATCTGTAGTTCCCAGGTTCGAGTCCCAGCTGGGTCAGCATTGAGATTTATCTCCACAAAATTCCCTGCCCTGCCCACGGTCAGTAGGGGACACCGATGGGCTTGGAAAGGCCGCCGTCCGTCGGATGGGACGTTAAGCCGTGGCCCCGTGTGCGGGAGAGCCATACCCTGTGCACGTTAAAGAACATGCTGGATGGCCTTGACGGGAGGCTACCATCTGTCTCCCAACAGCTGTTCCAGTGGGTTTCCTCCCCAACCTTCTATGAGCCTTTGGCGACTGGCTATTTACCCCATGGTGGGACAAAAAAGTGCCACTCAGAGGTAAAACAAACCAAACCCAAAACAACCAATCTTTATTGATATGCTCTGTTTAAAATTGTTTTCTCCGATGACGTAACTTTTTTGTAGTGTTTTTTTATTAATAATGCTAATAGCATTACATTGTTTTCAATATGTTTTTTTTAGGCTTGTTGTCTCTGATGGCATTATTTAGTTCAGGGGCTTTTAATACTGCAGATTGGCAGTAAATTGTTTACAGTAATCGTTTTTTTTTTTTACTTGTTTTCTCTGGGATTATTTAGTTTTGGGACTTTTATATATATTGAGAATCTGCGAGTTTACGATAATTCGTGTTTTACAAACATGTCGGATGGGATAAGTTTCTGAGGATTTTTTATGCTACGAATGGCAGTGAATTGTTTACAGTTTTGAATTTTAGCCTTGTTATAAGATTAGTGTGTTTGGGGTGGATAAAAAGGGTCGAACAGCAATTCGTTGTTCAGCAGTATGTTCAGGTTGAAATGGTTGTTTCCTGTAGTTTTGTTTGGTGTTTTCTTAAATTCCTGAATGGCAATTTATTGTTAAGCAGTATGCACTTGTTAGAATAGCTGTCTCTAGTTAGATTATTGAATTTTGTGAGTGTTTAAATTATGTAATGAACGTTTTAGTTACAATAGACTGTTGATGATGCAAGTAGCTTTGGATGGTACTGATGGTCATTCCTCATATAACGATATGCGTAGTTAGTAGAATATGCTGTAATTTCTGATGGTTTTTTTTTTATTTGCAAAACAAAATTCTCTGCTTAGTAATAACTTATGATTTTATTCTTACTAAGTGTATTCTTGTTTATGGCCTCTTCTCGTAATACAATTGTTTAGTTTATTATTTGTAGAACTTTCCAAGAAGTTAATATTCTTTCTAATATGATATTGAAATGCATTTTTCATTAGTTTAAATCACGTATTTAGTGGTGTGTTTTTTTCTATTGCGGTAATTTCATGCCCCTGGATAAGGCATGGATGTTTTTGTTGTTTTGCTGAAGTCCTGCCATCTTCACAGACCTTCTACTATGGCATATAAACTGACAGTCTCCTGTCAGACCTCTGTGGCAAGCAGCTGCTTGAGGGGTTATATTTTTTTAATTTTAAGAAACTTGATATAATTCTGTCAAGACATAACATTATTTAAAAAAAAATAAATATCCCCTCAAGCAGCTGCTTGCCACAGAGGTCTGACAGGAGCCTGTCAGTTTATATGCTACAGTAGAAGATCTGAGAGGATGGCAGGACCTCAGCAGAAAACATGAACAACCATGCTTACCCGGGTTTCGAACCCAGGTCCCGTAGATCAGTAGCCAGGCGCTCTAACCACTCGGCCATGGGACAGCTATAACATTATTGCATTGCATTAAAAAAGGTTCCTGAGCACCATAAACTGCAGTGCTCTGATTTTTAATTCTTCCAAATTGCATTTTTTGTCGTTCAAGGTTGGCAGCTCTGCCTGTAATTGAACCTGATGAGAGCAACACACCACAAACTTGTACTATATTCTGTGTGACCACCGGTGGAGATAAGGGAAGCCATGTGAAAAAAACAGCTGCTATCGGGGAAATGCCAAAATTTTATAGAATAAAGTTTGGATATACCAGCACATGATGAACTAAACCATCTTTCGACTGATTCTTTTGTGAAGAAGATAGTCCCAACGTTCTGATATGCTGTTAAAATTCAAACGATAAAGCTGCTATAAAAGTATGTGATTAAAAATATAGTTCAGAATAACCCTGGTATCTAAAATCAAAAGCATTCATCTGCAAACTATTTTTGTGAATTTGTTTATATGCTTGTCTTCACAGAATGGTATCATATATCTACAATTATGAAAGGCAGAGTATTTTTTATTAGTACCTCAACAAATGTACATTAAGGGCTTTAAAGTACATTAAGCATTTCAGTTGCAGTATCCACTTTATAACACGACTTTCAAATCTGATTTCTGGTGCAAGCAAATGACACATTTAGCATAATTTACCATGGAGCAAATGAACCTGGGTTTGACTCTCTTATAAGGCATTAATGTTTTATGATTTATGTTGCCTTACTCATCTCTAACAAGTGGTCTATTTGAGGAGTGAGCCATCTTGCAAAAATTTTGGTGCTGTCTTCCAAATGCATGAACAAAGAACTTTCTAAAAGATTATGATAGAATATTCGACATATGTAACCAATATATAAATTGTATTAATTTACAAGAATCGTTAAATCTGTACCAGTAGTATAGAGTGATAAAAATACCTATATTTCTCTCTGAATTGTAAACCTAATATTTTGGTATATTTATAACATTTATTTAAGCAGCTAAAATATAAGATACAAAATGCTGAATATGAATTGTTTTAAAAGACAGAGCAAGAAGAAGCCATTCTTAACAAAAAAAGAAGCAAGAAAACTGAAAAAAAATATAAAGAAAGACAAAAGTTTGGAAAGGTTGAACCAGCTTTGGAAGATCAATTTATGACAGGTCGAATTTTAGGTAAGCTGAATATTTTGCAGTTAGTATTTAAAAATAGTTAAATACAGTGATTTTAACCTTTGAAATTGGTAATGTGCATTATGAAATAGTAGCTAGTTATGTGTAATAATTTGTTTTGTAACTTTTACTGTAAGTGTAGCTTGACAGTAATAGTTTAAACATGAATTATATTTTGTGAGGAAATTGGAAAGTGCAAGAGCACAAGTGCTAGTATCTATGATGTGTGGCCAAATAATTAGAAACCTTAGCCATTCCTGTTGAAATGCAGTGTGTAGTTGCTTCATGGTTGAGGGCAGTGGGGTGTGTGTTCATATCTCACATTCCATCCCATAAAATTTCACTGGGGTTCAGATTAAGTAACTGGTGACTAAATCCTATATATTAAATATATTCAGATTTTCCACTTTCATCCTGAGACTTCATTAGAGAAGAAATGAAGCATAGCAGGATAAATGATATCAGATATGTTGCCTGAATATGCTGTGGAATTTTGCCAGCTCTTTAGATAAATTAGTGGAACCAATTCATGCCCATAATATTCCCCACACCTCAACCTTTCTCCAATAGTTTCTACATTGAATGTGGAACCAATAGTTTCTCCAATAGTTTCTACATTGAATGTGGAACATTATGGAACCCTTATATGTCACATCCATTGTGGATATATTTGGAATAACACTTTTGGTTTGTGCCACACTATTTCTACCATCTACAAGAGAGCATATAACACAATTCATCTGGCCACATAATCTTTCCAATCCTCTACAATCTTTCTCCACCTATCCTGATACTACTGAAGTTTTGGGCCGGCGTTGAGATTTATCTATGCAAAACTCCCTGTCTGCGGTCAGTAGGGGACACCAATGGTCTTGGAAAGCAGGGCTGTGGAGTCTGCATACACAAACTCAGACTCAATTTTTTTGCTGTGGTTGGTGCATTTTTACCAGAGCCACTAAAACCACTGATTTGTGCTTGACATAGTTTTTCACCATCTTCTATCTATCATACACTGACACACTAAATGTTTCCCATCTGTGGCTATTGTAAAATATTCAAAAACTGGTAATTTCTTTGGAACTCTTTGCCATTGTGAAAGGGGTTTTGAATTTTAAAGTTTTAAACTTATGAAATTTAGAAGAAACTTGAAATTAAATAAGTATTGAAAAATCAAAGATATTTTCTGGAAAAAAAAATAATGGCATTAGTGTGTAAAATGGAATACATTGTTTATTATTTAAGTGGTTTTAACCGTCACAGCTGTCATTGATGTCACACAAAAGCATATTTTATTAAAATTTATATTGAGGTCGGAGTCAGTAAAAAAATGTATGTACCGACTCCAGCACCAAAATTGCTTTCAACTCGGGCTCCCAGCACTGTTGGAAGGTCCTCGGTCTGTTAGATGGGATGTTAAAGAACACATTGGATTGCCTTGATGGGAGGCTACCATCTCTCCCAACAGCTGTTCCAGTGGGTCTCTTTCCCCAAACTTCTATGAGTCTTTGAGGTCCTTGTGACCTAGCCATTAGCCCAGTGTGTGTAAAAAAAAGTTCAGCTCAGAAGTAAAATAACCCAACTGCCCCTTCCAGTTAAAATTTTCTCCCTCTCCTTTAGGGGAGGAAAGAAATGGACATAGTTCGACTCACTCAGATAATCGAACTTTTCAAATGACTTCATTTCCACCAGAGTTCCTCAGATACAATTGTTAGGCATATGTAACTTTATAGCAAAAGAAAATTAATTATGGTCTAAGGTGCATAACAATTTTTTAAAGGTGCTAAAACATTAAACAAAAATATTTATTACTTAACATAATACCCTGCATTATGACGATGACAGCAGTGCCAAGAGCTACATTCCTTCAGGCTATATTTTGCCATTTCTGCCAACACGTGCCCATAGCAGGTGTTTTCCATAGCATTGTGCGCAACGACTTTGCACGTACTCTTTTCATTGGACAATGTTTTCCGTACGCAGTTTAGGAATTAACAGATGCACAGTTTTCGTAGACTCAGTTTATTTACGTCATCTTGCTTGTTGCATCTCAATGTGTTTTGGTGTTTCCATATGAATTATGAACTGTTTATAACTATTTATTGTTAATAATGACAGACAAAATTCAAAGTAAGGGTACTGTTGCTTCCAGGTGAAAAAAAGACTAATAAACCTATTGCATTAGATACTAAGATTAAAATTTAGTGAAGAGAGAGAGTTTTAATTCTAAATGTGCTTTATTTACATCAGTAATGCACCTATAGACGTATGAGCAGGGTACGTCTATTTAAAATATTATTTGTATTTACTTTTATAGCTTTTGCATATTTTTCAAATTAAGTTAATGATATTAACTTCCGATATTAATTTTGTTTTTGAAGCTTTCATTTCTACAATGAATCTAGTGTTCTGTTCATGCTTAATTAGAATAACTTCGATATCGACAGATGCTGGACACTTGCAACCCAACAAACTGAACAATGATTTTATCATGCAAAATTAGTTTCCATTCATTATTTCAATTACCTTAATGTTTAATTACACAAAATCAGATATTAGTTGAATTTGATATTCCTTTTTATAAATTGATTAGTGGCAACAGTTATTTTGAATAACTTTGAACCATTAATCTTAAGTCTATGTGGATTTTGAGAAATTCAAACCTGTCCATCTGAATTTTTGTTGACTCCAGCAGGTTTGCAAATAGTCAATTTTATACTTTGCTTGGGTACTCTAGCTCCTCTGGGGTCCAAGTGCATAAGTGGACACACAAGTTTTCTTCTTTACATATTAGATATTGATGTGTGTTTTTGTATTTATATGTTACATCACATTTTTGTGGTTAAATTCAGTTGGTAGAATGATGATACCTTGTTTACTGAAAAATACAGTGGTGCTCTTTGAGTGTCATATGTATTCAGTGATAATTGTTCATAGTTACCCTGACTACCAACCAATTTTTGACGTTGATTAAATCTAATGCTCAGATTAGAATGCAAACTGTATAACTAATGATACTAGAGTACATGAATCCCTCGCTTAAACCTATTGAATTGGTTCCAGCAAAACAGCACTAAATGAGCACTGTATTCCCATAAAAATGTGTTAATTTCGTACGTTTAAGTCCTGATAGGGTGTTGCTATAGTTACAATATGAGTAGCATAGTTAAAAACTTGTTGAGCAGTATGCCCCCCCCCCCCTCTCAAAAAATTTTAACGTTGCTTTTTGAAATTTTTGGCTCTTTCCTGATTTGCTTCTTTTCCCTGGATTGATAGGTTGTAGATGTTAATTTTGTTGCCTGCAGTAAGAGCAGCTAACTTTTCCACTGCTAAAATTTATTCTTTATTTTTTTTCGATTATTCTTACTGTTTATTTAATTTGCTAGTCCTACATTTTATTGCACTTCAACTTTCAGTTTTTTTGTTTTTTCAAAATGTCTAGTTTCTAAACTCAGGCTACCATTTATTGGTACTAGAAGTTGATTGACTCATTGCCACAATTTAAAAGAAAAAGCACTTAATACTAATTATGTTCGAGAAAATTCGCAACAGAAAAAGTTACACGTGACGCAATGGATCTATAGCAATTTTATTTTATTAGTATGTTGCATATTTTGGTTTTTCTTGAGTATTTCATTAAGAGTGAGTTGTTTGTATTACAGTAGGCACACAAGGTTTCTTCCAACCTGTGTATGTAATGCTTTTTTTTTTGCACTAAATTACGAGAGGTAGACTGTAGATAGCTAAGTCACCCATTTCATTTTTGCCTATTCCAAGAATTGGGTGCTATTTCCGACTACCTGAGCAATTAAGAATGCTTTCATGTTTCCATAGTTACCAAAATTTGTACTGTATATCTGTGTAGTACGCTTGTTATAAAAATGAGCAATTTTATGGGAATACGCATAAATTAAAATCATTATGGCTTTTTGCTCATTACAGTTGATATCGTTATTTCTGTGATCATTGCAACCAGGCTCTACTGTAGTTCATTCCAACATGTCATGACTCATGTGGATTGAATGACAGAATGGGCAAAACGAGCGACTTTGAACATGGCATTATATTTGATATGGTGGGTGTGCCAGTTGTAGTGACTCCCAAACTGCTCTCCTCCTGGGCTTTCGTTTAACAACCATTACAAGAGTTTATCAGGAATAGTGCAAAAGGTGGGTGAAAACAGTTTGTAGATCAGAAGGGTCGACCTAGTGAATCATAGAATTAAACATTGTGCATAAGGTCATTTCTGAATGCACCTTATATCGGACCCCATCTTGAATCGGGTGCAATAGTGACCGACCATGTCTAGTGCCAATGTCAGCAAAAAGCCTGAAAGTGCATCTCCGGTGGGTGCAGGAACGTTGACACTGGACAGTTAAGATGGGTACATGTTCGAATTAATCAAGGTTCCTCTTGCATCTCATGCTGATAGATCAGAATTTGATGCAAGCAACATGAGACCATGGATCTATCTTGTTTGGTGGTGGCAGTGTGTGATGGTGTGTGAAATGGTTTCATGGCACACATTAGGTCTTTTGCCCATTGAATGCCATGCACACTTGAACCTCGTCAACCAGTTTATCTCTTGATTATTAGTTTATCCTCACTCAGATGGAAATGTTCAGCATGATAATGCACCTGCTCACAAAGCACATATGGTCATCACAAGACAAATGGTTCCAGTAACATGACGAGTTTTCATTGATCTGTGGCTTTGACAGATTTAAACCATATCAAGGACCTTTGGAATGAGGTGATAAGAGCTGTTTGTAGTAAGGCTACCACCATTCAATTTTCAGCAATTAGTTGTGTAACAACCGTTTCGGCATGGTACGATGTTCCTGCACAACACATCCAGCATCCTTTGTAAGTTCCATGCTCCTACGAATTCGGGCTGTTTTAATAAACTCTTAGTATATAGATTAATTCATTATAGCGATGGAAGAAATTTTTCTACAACCTGTTAGGGCATATTCATTTTGTGCGGCACTCAAGTAATACTTAATATTAAAATGGTAGTAGCAGATTGTAGCTTACTAGCTTCGTTCCACAACATTGATTTTAGTTGAGGATGGCAAATATCGGTAGCTCTCAGCCAAAGATGAGTCCACTAACAGTGAAATTTTGGTATTAAACTGTAGCATTTAAATAATAAATTATAAGTAATTGTGTTTTGCTTAAAATGTGACTGGCCATGTATTAAACTTATTCCCCTTATAAGATTTGGGTTTGAAATCCTTAAGTGGTGACCTTTTTAGATATCCCAAACAGTTGCAAAATGGATTTCTTATATTTTAGTGTAATATTATTTTATTTGCAGCTTGCATATCCTCAAGACCTGGCCAGTGTGGGAGATGCGACGGCTATATATTGGAAGGGAAAGAACTGGAGTTTTATCTCCGAAAAATCAAAGCAAAGAAAGGAAAATAGCACGTTGAACTTGTGTTGTAATTATTAAAGGAAATAAAGATTAATTAAAACTCGAGAAATAACTCCAATGATACGATTTAACAAGATTTCTTTTGTTCACTTGCCAATCCCCTGTCAGTCCTGAAAGATTGAACAATCTCAGAGATAAGCCAGGTAAAAATTAGGAAATGCAATTTTTCCATTGTACGGATATGGATAATCAATGCTAGTAGTGGAGATAATTTCTGGTGGCTACTTTTTTGGGCATATATTTAGTATTCTGTTTAATCTGACACGGAGTAATCGAGTTTTTTGCAATTGCAAACAAATCGTTGCATGTCATATGTGAAGTGACCTACCTTATTTCCAATTGTTCTGTTCATGCATAAATATTCTACCGCTAATTTATGTGCGGTAGATATTTCATTATATCGAAATCTGCTTTCAGGCGTGCCTAAAGCGCTGTGCCAATTTGTGAAATTTCAAGGGGACCACTAGTGTTGCGAACAGGTCTAAGCACCTATAGTCCGCCTATGCTATGCATATGATAAGTACTCTCTTGTGGAAGTAAACGGAAGGGGACGGCTGTCAGATCAGTGTGGTCTACCTATCTGGACAACTGGTTACTTTTTTTACCCTGCTCAGGAGTTGTCAACCACACAGGGTGCTGACTAAATGTAGCAACTTGTGTTTTTAATGCGAATTTTAAGATTATCAAGAGAGAGAGAGTATTTGCTCTCCATGGATAGACAATTTTGTTGTTGCTTATCAAACTGTAGCATTTAATAGATGCCCCCAGTTGGCGCTCCTACGCTATTGTCTAACGTGTCTGATGGGAAGCAGTTGCTTGAAGGGGTATTTATTTTATTAGTTGCGGAAGCTGGAATATTAATAATCTTTCATGTTAGGACAGTCAGAACCTAACTTGGAAGCTCTATAACTTCTAATATATGTATTTAATGGAAAAATGTGAGTGAAGATAAAGGTCGTAATGAAATCTATCCATTTTCAACATTAGAAACTTGACAATGATACAACTTTGAAATATTATGGGGGGGGGGGGCATTATTCGTTTTTTTATTTGATGTAAATAAACTACGAACGACTACGCTACGAACTTTAAATTAGTGTTATATATCTTGTATAAAAGGTAAGGTGTCATTTGACATATCCCAAGAGTTTGCATTTTGAACTTTTCTCTGGGAGAATTTTCTTCACAAAGATTCGCTGAATCAGGACAAGATCTAGAAAAGAATCGAGATAAAGTGGGTGGGGGAAAGAAAACAATCGACTGATATTCCAATGCAATATAACATTTATCACTCGGTTTTACAGGTCTTTAAAAAATTCAAGAATAAGTTTAATAGCGTAAAATGTAAATAAGTTTAATAATTTTTTGTCCCTAAATGGTAGCTAGGTAGTCATTGGAAGGAGAGCTATGCACCAATCCTCTGTGATGATCCATGGAACCGGCCAGGCCTAGCATCCGACCCCACCTCGCATTGCAGAACGTTAGTACCTTTCAAAAGAGATACTTTCTTGTGGAAGTGAAGGGGAGGGCTGCCAGATTAGTGTGGCCTACTGATCTGGACAACTATGGCTACTTTTCTTTTTTTTCTACCCTGCTGAGGAGTGGTCAACCACACAGGGTCCTGGGTCTCACCATATAAACCCACTGGACAGACATATGGCTCTGAGCTTGATTATGGATCCTGATTTTGCTGCACTGGTGGGCTTCTGTGGAGGAAAATCTTCCGCTGTTTTCTGTTTGTTTGTGGGTTGACAGCCCCAAGTGAATAGATTCACAGGATATTTTTATCAGCTGGTGGATAATCCTGAGCAGAGGTCATCGCAGGCACCTGAACTCTTTGCTTCTATTGGCATCGTCAAATTCTACATTGGAGGAAGTCTTCCAGTGTAGATGGCTTCAGCCTTTAGTGGTGGGGGAACGGGTCTTTGCCCCATGTCTGCGATTAGGGGGCTGTTTGATATGGTCGGCATTCCCTCTCTCAATAAACATTGTTTCTTTAAACATCCTACTAACCATTTTCTCTCCATAGGTAGTTGGAATGTGAGGACTATGCACAGAGCTTTTTCTCTTGATGTCCTCACACAAGAATTCCACCATTATAATTTAGATATTCTAGGCTTGCAAGAGACCAGATGGACAAAGGTCAGATTCTTAAAAATAATCTTAAATTTCTTTTTTCAGGGAGGGACGACAATAAGCATCACCAAGGTGTGGGTCTGCTTCTCAGCAGACACGCTAGTGATGCTCTTCTAGGATATGAGTGCATTAATGAAAGGTTTCTTGCAGCAAAATTTCAGACAAGCGTTAAAGACTTGAATGTTATCTGCTGTTATGACCCCACTGAGGATGCCGATGAGGATGAGAAGGATAGGTTTTATGAACAACTTCAGGATATTTTGAATTCTGTGAAGAAAGGAGATATTACCCTTGTTCTTGGTGACTTCAATGCCAAAGTTGGTACTGACTCTGACCTTTGGGGAGTTGTGATTGGCCCTTTTGGTATTGGTAGTTGCAATGACAATGGGCAACGTCTCCTACAGGTAAGTAAACTCAATGGTTTCAGAATAACTAACACACATTACAAACACCGCGACATACATAAGTACACATGGGTTTCACCTGATGGGCTGCATAGGAATATGATTGATTATATATTAACAGCAAATGGGCTAGTTCTGTTGGAAATACCAGGGCATATAGGGGAGCTGAAATTGGATCTGACCATTACCTTGTTAAAAGTATCTTCCAACTTAAACTTAAAAAGTATTGTGTTAAGGTTAAATATTTTACCTTTAATACTGAAGCTCTGAAAGACCCAGTTATAGCTAAAGCTTATAATGATAGGTTACTTAGTATTTATGATAGTCATAGTGTACTTACCACTGAAGTTGAGGAAGAATGGGGCTATTTTAAACAGGCTTTTTTGGAAACTAACAGTGATCTTTTAGGAAAAAAAGGAGCAGACAAGGCAGAATTATTTGAGTGATAATGCACTTGAGCTTATTTCGGAAAGAAAGAACTGCAGGAATGTCCTTAATCAATACCCTACTAGTCCTAATAGAAAGCATTACAGAGAGCTTAATATACGTGTAAAGGATCAATTAGCTGGTGATAAGAATCTGGCTTGATGGTTTGGCTGAGGAAGCAGTTAGACTGCACAACAGCAGAGAGCTGTACCAGATAGTTAATGTTTTGTGTGGTAGAAAACGGACAGGTATACAAGGATTGAAGGATAAACAAGATAAGGTTATAGAAGGTGAGGATTCTGTCATGGCTAGGTAGGATGAGCATTTCAGTGATGCTCTAAACAATGTGGTTAGTTCTATTCCCATTGTAGTGATGATAGATGCATTGGTGGCTTTAATGTTGGCCCAATAACACATTCTGAAGTTAGTTTGGCTATTTCTAAACTAAAATTACATAAATTCCCAAGGGTAGATGTAATTACCACGGAAATCCTTAGAGCTGGGAATATCTTGGATACCACATGAAAGACAAACTTTGAATATCTTTTATGATAAAGGCATGGTTCCTAAGGATTTTACCAGAGCTATTGTTATCCCTATTTTCAAAAAAGGTGATCGCAGTTCTTGTGATAACTATAGGGGTATCAGCCTACTCTCTGTTCCAGGTAAAGTTCTTTCCATGATTGTGCTTAATAGAATTAAGAATCTGGTTGACAGTCAATTGCGTGATGAACAATGTGGATTCAGAAGTGGTAGGGGATGTGTGGATCAGATATTTTCACTTAGGCAGATTCATGAGAAATGTTTAGAGTTTCAGAAACCTTTGGTTGCTAGCTTTGTTGATTTCAAAAAGGCTTTCGACTCTGTTGATCGTCATAATTTGTGGTTGATTGTGAAATCATATGGTATACCAGACAAGTTAGTTAACATAATGAAAGCTCTCTATAATAACACTGAGTCGTGTGTGAGAGTTGGTAAGGCTTGTAGCAGTTGGTTCGACAAGGGTGCATTTTGTCTCCTTTTCTCTTTAGTTTGGTTATTGATTACGTTATGTGAAATTCATTGCAAGGGAAAGATTTTGGCCTTAAATGGTCTGGAGATACAAAATTTCTGATTTAGATTATGCTGATGATTTAGCCCTTTTGGCAAATGATGATGAGATTAACACTTTCATTCGAGCTGTTGATGACACTGGTAGTAGAGTAGGTTTGGTTATAAACAGAAAGAAAACTAAAGTGATGAAAATTGGTCAGGCAGGTTGTGATTCAGTTAATCTGACTGAACGGTTGCAGTCTTGAGCAGGTGTCACAGTTTAATTATCTTGGGAACTATGTAACAGATAATGGTGATGTGCGGCATGAGATTAACAGACGAATAGGGATTGCTGTTGAGACTTTTAAGAATCTATGGAGATTGTGGAGAAATAGGCGTATACACCTAAAGACTAAAATTATACTGTATAATAGTTTGGTTCTTTCTAGGGTTTGTTATGGTAGCGAACGCTTTGTAAACAAGATAACAGGAAACTATATGCTTTTGATTCTAGATGCTTATGTAGTATCTTTGGTATTAGGTGGTTTAACTTTGTAACTAATGGTGAGGTTAGGCAAAAGAGTTTCATAGAAATATGGGTTGGGTTGTTTTACCTCTGAGCGGCACTTTTTTGCACAGAATGGACTAAATGGAAGGGTCACAAGATCTCTGAAGGCTCGGAGAAGATTGGGGGAGCGATGGTAGCCTCCCCTCAAGGCCATCCAGCATGTTCTTTAATGTGCACAGGGCATGGCTCTCCTGCACACATAGCCACAGCTTAATGTCCCTTCCGGCAGACAGCAGCCTTTTAAAGCCCTTCGGTGTCCGCTAGTGACTGTGAGAAGGGCAGGGAGTTTTGCGGAGATAAATCTCATCGCTGATCCAGCTGGGACACAAGCCTGGGAACTGCAGATTACAGGCTGACTGAGCCATCCCTGCCTCCTAGAAATTTGGGAATGAGAGCTATGAATTTTAGACAAAATGTCAATCTTGTAAAACTGTTTTTTGGTGAGCCACACTGCTAAGACTATTTTATGTAAGGTGTAATAATTTTTTAAATATGGATAGCATATATATCAAGATATGTTAATCAAGAATTGGGAATAAAAATGTTTCACTCAGATGCAGAAAAATATTTTTTTCTGTATTGTTTTTCCCCCCATAAGTTTTTACACAACATTTTTAAATATTTCACTTTTAAAAAGGTATCTATTCTCTAATTAAAGTATAAAAGCAATTAATCGCTTTTATATTTTTATTTAGCGAGAAATTTTTATTTGTATTGAAAATTTTATGAAAACAACAAAAAAATAGGTTTTCACAAAGCAAAAACTATCTAATAGTATCAAATAGTAGTCCTGTACTATTCATGGAGGTAGGAATGATAGTATAAATAAAATACAGAATATCTGTCAAGCAGCTGCTTATCGTAGATGTCTGAGGAGTCTGCCAGTTTATACGCCATAGGTTTGTGAGGAGGTGGGACCTCAGCAGAAAAATAACAGGTACAACTGTAATAAAAATATTCTTACCACTGCAGATATCTGAAAGCAAACCTGGAATATTTTTAAATTATTGATGCTAGCAGTGGCGCACTCAGAATTTAATCTTGGGGGGAGGGCGAGGGGCCGCCTCGTGCCAACGAAGTAGTGTCCGATTCGTTCGCCTCAGATTAAATTTTTGGTTTCCTTTTATAGGATTGCTGCCATGTGAGGTTGGGAATGAGATGCTTCTATATGGTGTATTCTTGCCCCTGACTCTAGATAGTTACGGCTTTCCGTTAACTTGGTAGTGTCGTGAGACGGAACAGGGGTTAGCCGTGGTTGCTGAACATCTGGCAACAAATAGTACATGTGTCACACAGCGGCCGTGATTGCCGAAAGCTATAGGGTATTCCTGCCTTATGTGATCACTAATTCATAAGTATAGAAATAGAAGACTCGACACAACACAAATATAAAAACTGAATTTTAATTAGGAAAAGCTTTTTGAAAAATTTTCTAGCTTTTTTTTCGTTTGTTTGGGGAGTGCCAGAGCCCCTTGCCCCCACCCCCCTCTGGGTGCACCACTGCATGTTAGTTTATATATATTCTTTAATGGTTAATACAAGGAATCATGAACAATAAAATTTAATCAATGGAATGTATATTTCTGTCGTAGCAATTTAAAAAAATGCATCTGTTGAAAGTTATTTCTGGAATTTTCTTACTGCAACGGTTAGTATAATTATATGCAACTAACCGTTGCATATTAAGATATTTTGCAAATTAAGGATCCCAATAGATATATATGCTATATAAGCTGTATGCTCCAACGATTGATATGAATTCACAAATGGCACAGTGAGACCTTTCCGGAAATCTATAATCCCAGAATGCACCACGCAATTTGGCATCACTGAAAGAGCTACATGATCTCTCCGGTTCTTTCCTACCTCACGGTTTCCGAACTTCATCGGCCATCTTTACGTTGAGACCAATGATGCATTTGCCGCCTGCAGTATGCATCAAAATTGCGATTCCTGCCAGGCCATCCCACTTGGGACTGCGTTCTCAGTGGGATATTGTGTACCAGAATTGGCCAACTGTCATTTCCGTTCATTCCGTCTGCTACTCATTAACCCATCCGCTCATTAAATATTCCACCTGCGCATAAACGGCTCCACTCATTTTGTCTGCACATACAACGGTTCCACTCGTTAGCTCGCTCATTAAATATTCCACCTGCACCTCCCTCATTAAAATATTACACCTGCCTGGGGGGAAAGGGTTATAGCACATGCGAGGGGGCAACGTGTTATGCATACTAATGATTTGGCAGGGATAACCCCCTACTGCTTATATATATATATAAACTACTATAAAGAATGAAATGCAATTTTGTATTGTATGCATGACATATGTGATTTATAACGAATGCAGAACAACTGTAGGGAACGAAATGCAATTGGCAAATATTTCTTGGTTACCAAAGTGGGCGTGGCGGCGTATAGTATGGGAAATGGCTCACATGCTCTCTCCTGTTCTTCCTACTTTCATGGTGCAAACATGGTGAGCCTGATGATGGAGGGGTTGACCACTGAATCCCCGGCAGAGTTGTACACCTCAGATCCATAGTCCAGTTTCGACCACACAAGTGCACAGTACAGGCAAAGCAAAGAACAATCGTCCCCAGGAGAGGATGTTCAATGTCTGCATACACTTGGACCTGATATGTATGTGTAGTAAAAAGGGTTAATTTCCAGTTGAAGATGAAACCGAGAAGCTTAGTCTCTGCCACAACTGGAATGATGTTACCTCCGAGCAATAGCTCGGTGTCCTTACGGCAAAAATGGGGAGAACCAGAATCTATTGGGTGTCATCCAAACGGGAAGATTGTTTTTCGTGTCTTTAGCACAAAAATTTCTTGTAGAGAATTCCGCATAACGTAATCAATGAGAAGGGGAGACACTACAGGCCTTAAGAACTCTCACTCGTGATATAGTGTTATTACACTACAGGGAAAAAAATTTCAACACCTGGAAGGAATAATACCATTTTATTGAAATTCAGGCAGCTGTTAGCATACACTGAGATATGTGATTAATTGCATTATCAAAAAAAAAGTATGTAAAATTACCACTTTACCTACCCGAGTAAAGTGTTATAATGAGTATGATGTTGAACCATCCCGCACAGCAATGCATTCATGAGCATTGCAGGGAAGGCTATCGTATAGCTCTATAATAATAGAATGCCAAATAGCGCAAAGTCTGCTCCATTTCAGAGACTGGTTGGCGCACCTCTTGGGTGTGGAGCTGTCGGTCCATCATGTCTCAGTTGTGTTCAATACATGAAAGATCTGGCGAATATGCTGGCCATGGTAGTATACCTGAAGGTTTTGCTCATGTAGATACTGTAGACCAATATGGACTATGTGGGAATGGGCGTTATCTTGCTGGTAAAAGGTTCTATACTGCTGAACTTATGGGACAGCCACTGGCTGCAAAACGTTGGTAACATCGTTGAGCAGTTTGAGATTCCCTTATGATCAGATCACACCAAGACATCATGTGCTGGAGTTGTATGACGATGTCATATGCACTGGGTGGCATTCCTTTCCCCTGGATGACGGCAAATACATCGTGCTGACCAAGACAAAAAGCGAGATTCGTCACTAAACACCATGGCACTCAATTCTTGTTCATTCCAGTTCTTTCTGAGGTGACACTACTAAACATGTGCTTGCATGTGGGCAGATGTGAGGGTTAAATGCAGTACTGGATGATAGGCTCGCAATGAAAACTAAAAGTATTGTTTGCTGCCTGCCTGCTAGGTATTCGATGTGTTACCTGTTGCGTCCCTTTGCAGTTGCGTTGTAGTTACTAATCTGACACACAATACATGCATTGCAAAGTAACCATGGTAGTATACCTGTTGCTCCGTGACCATGGTAGTATACCTGAACGTTTTGCTCGTGTAGATACTTTAGACGAATATGGGCTTTGTGGGGATGGCCGTTATCTTGCTGGTAAAAGGTTCCATACTGCTGAACAAATGGGACAGCCACTGGCTGCAAAACGCTTGTAACATGTTGAGCAGTTAGAGATTCCCATAATATCAGACCACATCAAGACACCATGTGCTGGAGCTGTGTGAAGATGTTGCATGCACTGGGTAGCATTCCTTTCCCCTGGATTACGGCAAACACATTGTCTACCATCGTGCTGACCAAGATGAAAAACGAGATTCATCACTAAACACCATGATACTCCATTCTTTTTCGTTCCAGTTCGGTCTGAGGTGACACCATGAAAGATGTGCTTGCATGTGAGCAGATGTGAAGATCAAATGCGGTGCTGGACGATAGGCTCGCAATGGAAACTAAAAGTCTGTTGTTTACTGTCTGACTGTAGGTATTCGATGTTGCCAGTCCCTTTGCAGTTGCACTGTAGTCACGAATCTCTCACGCAATGCCATGCATTGCAAATGGTGGTGATGGCGCTCTTTGGTCATATGTCATCTTCCTGATCCTTGTCGACGTGGTGCCATATGTATACGATGGTGCTGGGATTGTGGCCGACTTTGTCGGCCACATCTGTGTATGACAAACCAGCTTCTTTAAGGCTGATGATTCTTCCACGCTCAAAGTTTGTTAACTGTTGGAACTGCTGTCGACATCTGTGTAAGAGCATCTTTAGCAGTTTAGAACAATTTCCACAACGTTTTGTCAACCAGGGAGCTTTGGTTGCCTTTATCTGTGCTTGACTGCTCCACACCTGTGTTGTAAGCTCGCACCTATCCAATCGTTTCGATTGTCCTGCAAACCTAATCATTTCCTTGCATTTCCATATACTACCGCCTCCCTAAATTTCGTCACATTTGCATAACTTCTTCACGTGTTACATTTTTTATTTCCTTTAGTGTATATAGACCTTTCGTGATACTAACTTGTTAGGTGTGTCCGACAATCTAACAAGCCTTTTTGAAATCTACAAAGCTAGCAACCACAGATTTTGGAAACTTTAAACAATTCTCAAATCTGCCTAAGTAAAAATATATGATCTATGCATTCCTACCACTTCTAAATCCACACTATTCATTATGCGGTTGTCCATCAACCAAATTATGAATTCTATTAAGCACAATAATGCAAGGAACTTTACCTGGAACAGGAAACAGACTGATTTCCCTATAATTTTAACAATAACTTCGATCACCTGTAGTAAAATCTTTATGAGCAACCCATCATAAAAAATATTAGCCTGTCAAGTGAAAACACAAACGTTCCCAACTCTCTAATTTCATCTATCACTAGGGATTTATGCAGCTTTAGAGATATCGAAAGTAACTTCAGAATGTGATAAACAGCTAACATTAAAGGCAGTAATGCATCTATCCTTACTACAATGGGAGTAGAGCTAACTACATTGTTTAGAACAGGCGTGTCCAACCCGCGGCCCACAAAATCATAAAATTTACTGTTTACGACATAAGCTTTCAACGTGATTATGTGATTTTCAGCGAGTTTTTGATATCCCACTAGTTTTATGTTGCCCTTTTTTAATTTTATAATAGAAAATGTAAGAAAATAAATGAAGTTTCCTTATTCATATACGTTAACTATATTATATATTTTATGTGTGACCCAAAACAATTCATCACTCAAGAGGCCCAGGGAAGTCAAATCTTCACTCAATGTGGCCCAAGGAAGTCAAAAGGTTGGGCACGCCTGGTTTAGAACATCACAGAAATGCAGCCACCTAGCGATGATAGAATACTTGTACACTAGTCTGTTTCTTTCCACCCAGATGATTAACTATCTGATGGAACTTTCTGCTGTCTAGCTGGTTTTCTGCTTTATTAGCCAAGCGATCAATCCAAAGATTGTTATCAGCTGTTAACTGATCATTTCTTTCTGTTAAGCTCTTTGTAATGCCTTTAGGAGTAGTATAGTGTTGATTCAAATTCTTTCTGCAGTTCCTTTCAAAAATCACTCAAAGAACTTTATCTCTGCGCCATTTTACCCTTCTGCACTGTTCAAAAAGCCTGTTTAAACTGATCCTATTTTTTTCTCATAATAAATCCCAGAAATACGTGAAATTATTACTGAAATGCTTAGGAACGTTTGCGTTGTCACTTGGATGGCTGATATTTTGAATATATATATATTTCAACTTCAGGTATTAAGGAAACTATGAATGTCATAATTAAATTATCCTTTCATAGTAAATTTTTGCTATATCTATAACTTTCAAAGCTACAGTGTTAAAGGTAACCTTAAACTCAACCTTAATATCACATTTCCTAAGACTTTTCTCAAGTTATTGGCCAGACCCACCTTAAAATTCAATGTGATCCGAACTACCCATTTGCTCTTAATATATAATCGATCATATTCTGATGTGCTGCATCGGAATATGGAGAAATCCACATTATTTATAAAAGTCCTGGTGTTTCTATAGCTTTTTTCAAACTATTTTGTTTGAGAAAATTCTCAAACAAAATATCCTTGCAGAGAATTCCGTATAATGTAATCAATTAATAATGAAATTAAAGAGAAAGGGAGACAAAATGAACCTCTCTTTATTTCGGGGTGGGGGGCGGGTCCCGAAGGACCCGCCCCCCATGGGGAAAGCACGTATTCCATTGTCTATCTTCACGGGCAATGCTAAACCAAACAACTCGTTCCGCATTGCAACTACCATTGTTGTGGTCGTCTCCTGGTCATCAGCCACTGCCTGCTATATTAGTGTGCCAACACTTGAGTCTAAAACAAAGGGTCTCGAGCATACACGGAATCAGGAATGAGTCGACTACCGACACTGTTACTGGGTAAACATTTAATAACAGACGATTACATTTAGTACACGAAAGCATAGGACACTTCCTGCTTATTGGATACTGTGAGCTTCAGCAGTTACTGACGCCGTTCCTTGGTAAAACAATGTACTCACACCACAAGAGAGACAATCATTTTCCTCAACTGTCCTCTTCACTGCCACACCGAGCTCCTCAAAGTTGCAACCTGCCATTATCCTTTCTTCTCCCCCTCTGGTCACTTCTCACATGATCTATGTTGGCCACTACCAAGCAGCCATGATGTGCTCCCAACTGTCCACTGCTCAGGGGAACTGACACCCTTAGGCACAGAAGTTATTTCCACATGATCATGATATTTGCAGTTTTCTCTTAATGTTTCTCCCATTTTTGCCATGTGGCAAATCTCCTCAGACCCCAGATTACAGAATAATGCCTCATGCTCTATTGTTGCCCAGCAGTGGAGAAGCGTCCACGGAAGCAAAGGAAGCAATGATTCCCTTAAAATTCTCATTAAAAATAAGAAATATAAATTAAATATATTTAAATGTTTTGACATAAAAATAAAAGTATTTTGCTAATTTTAACAAGTTTATTCTAACATAAAGTTTACATTTATATAATATTCTTCGTATTTTTCTGCTCTATTATACTATATAATTAGAAGTACCAATTTGCTAGGCTAGTCAAGCTAGGAGTGTATTAAGAATCCGTCTTCCTCGTATCTGCATTGATTATTGTATCTTACAGCTGCAATTACAACTTCTATGTTCAATCACAGAATTCAATGAGCAGAAATTTCTTTCGTTGGAAGCAATTTTCCCATTGCTTTGAAGCATACATAATATTTCACATTAACCACCAGCAGCCGCTAGAGTAGTTGCTACTGCCAGCAATGTCACCCGATATCAACAATGACTCATAAGGAATCGTTGAAAGTAAATATAATTTTTTTATTACATTTTTAAAAACGAGGTGGAATTCGCCTGTATTGTCCTATGCCCGACTTTCTCATTCGAAATTATATGAATTTCGTATGTTTGATAGTATTGCTGTACAGTTGAACGTATGTAAAGTAAACGCTAACTGTCCTTCGCATTCCGATATCTGTCAGCTTAATTCCTCCCATTCACATTTGCTGAAATGGTTTACAACTTCTTAACTACGTGAGTAGGAGGATAATGGTGGTTCTGGGTTAGTGGCTGATCAATGATAATCCTATGGGATCTGCCACCCTTATATTTCAAGGCAGTAGCAGATCATTATCAATCACAATGGTCAGAACTCACATTGTTTTAAGACTGAAGTCGGGCAATGCTGAAAAGAATACCTCCCTCTAGTGATGTATTAATCTGAAATTATATTATTCAATTAAATTGGAGGCAATAATTGATATATAACAGATGATACTGGATAACAACTCTATTGTAATTTCCACCAATACCCATTACGGTTATCGACCTCACGAGTGCTCCCATTAGGCACTTCATGAAGAAGCTCATGTTAAACGAAATTTTGAATAACTTCAAACCGTTAATGTTAAGTTTATAGGGATTTTGAGAAATTCGAACCCACCCACCCCAATTTCGGTTGACCTTAGCGAATTCGTATATAGCCTATATTCTTCCCTTTGTGAAGGGAATATTCGTGCAAAGTTTGGTGTCTCTAGCTCTGGGAGCAGAGTGCATTTATTTCAGTAAACGATTTGTTTTAATTTTAAGGAAAATTCGTACGAGTAGATATTCTTTTCGATATACTTTTAATTTTTCATTTCTTGTAACATTTTGCAACAAAAGAAATTTTTTTCAAGAAGAAATTCAAAGTTAGGGAGATTCGAATACACTTTTCACACAATGTGAAAGTGTCTTAATATGTTTGATAATTAAATGTAATTTAATCATTCTCAGAGTGCTAAAGAGAGAAAATATATTTTGAAATTTAAATTGATAATTTGTGTAATATTACTCCATATTGAATACATCAAGTTGTTTGGGGCGTGGGTGGCTCAGTCAGTAGCATGCCAGCTGGGTAATCGTAAACCAAGCTGGGTCAACGTTGAGACATTTCTGCAAAACTTTCCACCCTGCCCATGGTCAGTCGGGGATAGCGATGGGCTTGGAAAGACCGCCATCCGTCGGATGGGAATTAAGTTGTGACCCCATGTGTGGGAGAGCCATACCCTGTGCACATTAAAGAACAAGCTGGATGACTTTGACGGGAGGCTACCATCTGTCTCCTAACAACTGTTCCAGTAGGTCCCCTCTCCCTCAAACTTCTTTGAAACTTTGTGGTCCTTGTGACCTGGCCATTTAGCCCATGGTGTGCAAAAAAGTGCCTCTCAGAGGTAAAACAACCCAACACAACCCATCAAGTTGTATGTTATCCATAATATTAATTTATTACATTAATTTCACTATTTATTAACAAAACTCTATTATCATTACAATTTATACATTCATTTATATTTTTACATTATTTCTGTTCTTCACGGTTGTGAAAGAAAGGATATATTTTTATAGGAAATTGAAAGAAGTATTGTTGATAACTGCGGATTATCACTTCATGTACCTAGAGATGCATGAGGTGTAAATTCGGCCCTGTCTAAATAAATAAATACCCCCTCCTCCTAAAGCAGTGCTTGTCACAGATGACAGACAGGTGGATGGCAGGACCTCAGAAAAAAAACAACGCAAGCATCCATGCCTTAACTGGGCTCGAAACCAGGTCCCTTTCAGCAATAGCCAAGAACGCTAATGAGCGCAAAAGAGGAAACGGGTGAAAATTGTACAACATTAAATACCTATAATTTTATGAGTAATACTGGTTTTTATTAATGCAAAAATTGCTTTAGCTTGTTACTATTTACATAATACAAGTTTTTTTAAGATTATCGACAAAATAGTGTTTTTGCACAGTAGTTCAATGTATTAAGTTTATGAGATTTATTTTAGGTTAAATTAAATGTTAAATTATTTTAATTAATTTAGGTTAAATTAAATTTTAGTTGCAGTAGTACGGACAAATTAATTCTCTGTCAGTTCTACTTTTTGGAAATATAGGGTTCTTCAGAATTTTTGTTAACATTTTTATTAATACTAATTAGTGAACAAATTTCTCCTCAAACAACTGCTTGCTCCCAGAAATCTGACAGGAACATGTCAGTATAATACGCCATAGAGAAGGTTATGAGGCGAGACTTCAGCAGAAAGAAAACAATCATGCATTAAAGCCGGGGCTTGAACCACGACCATACTTGAACACAGTTTCTTAGCGAAACAGGCTAACCATCCGGACATCGGAACCAATGAACAGTTTATTAAAAATAACTTTCCTCAATGACGGGGAGATTGCACTTTCAACCCCCACACCTACTTCGCTACTAGACTGTATATAACATTTGATTTAAAAAGTATAGAACTACTTTCACTCAACAATTCGGAAACATTAAGTACTGGAACGCCTTTCTGGTTAAATTTAGTAGCGGAACGGTGTTCCATTTCAATGATTCAGAAACATCGAGTAGTGGAATGGCGTTCCGGTTCAATGATTCGGAAGCAGAGAGTAGCAGAACCGTGTTAGATTTAGTTGCAGTAGTGCTTTCGTTAATTGCTTCCACTACTCAAAATGTCACCCTTCGCCAGGCCTGTACTCCATCATTATTGGCCAAACAAATCATACAACCTAGAGGTCTGTATTTAAAAAACCCCACCCCACCCGAAAATCCTATTTGTCTTATACTAAATCTCAAACGAGTCTACCTGTTTGAAATCCAATACGGTTGTATTTGTAGAATTTTATTTTAGCTCCGTATTTTATGTACGACACAAATATAGATTAAAAAAAACACACACACACATGCTGATGAAATCTTTGATCAGTAGCCAAGCGCTTTGACCTTTGGCTTTGACCACTCGGTGGCATTTGACCAAGCCCGCTAACATTCGCCTAGAATACCTTTAATTATTATTTTTTGTTTGGTGGCATCAACTATTCTAAGAGCAGAAGGTTTGCTATGTGGTATCATCGACCTTTTGCCTTTGCAAAATTTGATATCCGAAATCTTTCAAAATAGTTTAATATATTAACTTTCAAGCGATCATTGAGTAATAAATTTATAAAAATGCTGCGAAGTGCGAATACAGCCGCATCAACTTTAAAGAAATTTCCTGGTTTTATGAAACCCAGACTAATGAGATCACGATTTTCCCGAACTGGATTTCAGCAGTAAGTAGACTGGGCCACCTATTGATAACGTAGGATTCATGTGATTGACGAGATATTATTGAAATATTTAATAGTTTGGTTTGTATTCTGCTTTAGTTATTAACATTACATATTGCAATGCATAATATTACACATTGTATTTGAAATTGTGCCGAATTTCTGTAGAAGCCAATAAAAATGAAATTTAAAGCAAACCTAGCTACGGTCTGTAAATGGTAGCTGGTCTGTAAATGGTAGCTAGGTAGTCACTGGAAGGAGAGCTATGCACCAATCCCCTGTGATGATGCATAGAACCGGCCAGGCCTAGCACCTAATGTCCAACCCCGCCTTCTCGTGGTGCGGACCGTTACTAACTTTCAAAAGAGATACTCTCTTGTGGAAGTGAACGGAAGGGGAGGGCTGCCAGATTAGTGTGGCCTACTGATCTGGATAACTATGGCTACTTTTCTTTTTTTTCTACCCTGCTGAGGAGTGGTCAACCACACAGGGTCCTGGTGCTGACCATGTAAACCTACTGGACTGGACAGATATATGGCTCTGAGCTTGATTATGGATCCTGATTTTGCTGCACTGGTGGGCTTCTGTGGAGGGAAAATCTTCCGCTGTGTTTTCTTTTTGTTTGTGGGTTGACAGCCCCAAGTGAATAGATCCACAGGATATGTTTATCAGCTGGTGGATAATCCTGAGCAGAAGTCATCGCAGGCACCTGAACTCTTTGCTTCTATTGGCATCGTCAAATTCTACATTGGAGGAAGTCTTCCAGTGTAGATGGCTTCAGCCTTTAGTAGTGGGGGAACGGGTCTTTGCCCCATGTCTGCGATTAGGGGGCTGTTTGATATTGTCGGCATTCCCTCTCTCAATAAACATAGTTTCTTTAAACATCCCACTAACCATTTTCTCTCCATAGGTAGTTGGAATGTGAGGACTCTGCACAGAGCTTTTTCTCTTGATGTCCTCACACAAGAATTCCACCGTTATAATTTAGATATTCTCGGCTTGCAAGAGACCAGATGGACAGATAAAGGTCAGATTCTTAAAAATAATCTTAAATTTCTCTTTTCAGGGAGGGACGACAAAAAGCATCACCAAGGCGTGGGTCTGCTTCTCAGCAGACACGCTAGTGATGATCTTCTAGGATATGAGTGCATTAATGAAAGGTTTCTTACAGCAAAATTTCAGACAAGCGTTAAAGACTTGAATGTTATCTGCTGTTATGCCCCCACTGAGGATGCCGATGAGGATGAGAAGGATAGGTTTTATGAACAACTTCAGGATATTTTGAATTCTGTCAAGAAAGGAGATATTACCCTTGTTCTTGGTGACTTCAATGCCAAAGTTGGTACTGACTCTGACCTTTGGGGAGGAGTAATAGGCCCTTTTGGTATTGGTAGCTGCAATAGCAATGGGCAACGTCTCCTACAGGTAAGTAAACTCAATGGATTCAGAATAACTAACACTTATTACAAACACCGCGACATACATAAGTACACATGGGTTTCACCTGATGGGCTGCATAAGAATATGATTGATTACATATTAATTAACAGCAAATGGACTAGTTCTGTTAGGAATACCAGGGCATATAGGGGAGCTGAAATTGGATCTGACCATTACCTTGTTAAAAGTATGTTGCAACTTAAACTTAAAAAGTGTTGTGCTAGGGTTAAAAAATTTACTTTTAATACTGAAGCTCTGAAAGATCCAGTTATAGCCAAAGCTTACCATGATAGGTTACTTAGTCATTATGACAGTCATGGTTTGCTTACTACTGAAGTTGAGGAAGAATGGGATCATTTTAAACAGGCTTTTTTGGACACTAACAGTACTCTTTTAGGAAAAAGGGAGCAGAAGAGGCAAAATTATCTGAGTGATAAGGCACTTGAGCTTATTTCGGAAAGAAAGAACTGCAGGAATGCCCTTAATCAATACCCTACTAGTCCTAATAGAAAGCATTACAGAGACCTTAATAAACTTGTAAAGGATCAGTTAGCTGCTGATAAAAATTTTTGGCTTGATGGTTTGGCTGACAAAGCCGAGGAAGCAGTTAGACAGCACAACAGCAGAGAGCTGTACCAGATAGTTAATGTTTTGTGTGGTAGAAAATGGACAGGCATACAAGGATTGAAGGATAAACAAGGTAAGGTTATAGAAGGGGAGGATTCTGTCATGGCTAGGTGGGCTGAGCATTTCAGTGATGTTCTAAACAATGTAGTTAGTTCTACTCCCATTGTTTGCAATGATGATAGATGCATTGGTGGCTTTAATGTTGGCCCTATAACACATTCTGAAGTTAGTTTGGCTGTTTCTAAACTTAAACTTCATAAATCCCCAGGGGTAGATGAAATTACTACGGAAATGCTTAGAGCTGGGAATGTTTCGGTTACCACTTGGATGACTGAAATTCTGAATCTCTTTTATGATAAAGGCACGGTTCCTAAGGATTTTACCAGAGCTATTGTTATCCCTATTTTCAAAAAAGGTGATCGCAGTTCTTGTGATAACTATAGGGGTATCAGCCTACTCTCTGTTCCAGGTAAAGTTCTTTCCATGATTGTGCTTAATAGAATTAAGAATCTGGTTGACAGGCAATTGCGTGATGAGCAATGTGGATTCAGAAGTGGTAGGGGATGTGTAGATCAGATATTTTCACTTAGGCAGATTCTTGAGAAATGTTTAGAGTTTCAGAAACCTTTGGTTGCTAGCTTTGTTGATTTCAAAAAGGCTTTCGACTCTGTTGATCGTCATAATTTGTGGTTGATTGTGAAATCATATGGTATACCAGACAAGTTAGTTAACATTATGAAAGCTCTCTATAATAACACTGAGTCGTGTGTGAGAGTTGGTAAGGCTTGTAGCAATTGGTTTAGCATTACTTCTGGTGTTCGACAAGGGTGCATTTTGTCTCCTTTTCTCTTTAGCTTGGTTATTGATTATGTTATGCGAAATTCACTTCAAGGGAAAGATTTTGGCCTTAAATGGGCTGGAGATAGGAAAATTTCTGATTTAGATTATGCTGATGATTTAGCCCTTCTGGCAAATGATGTTGATGAGATGAACTCTTTCATTCGAGCCGTTGATGAGACTGGTAGTAGAGTAGGTTTGGTTATAAACAGAGAGAAAACTAAAGTGATGAAAATTGGTCAGGCAGGCTGTGATTCAGTTAATCTGAATGGTTGCAGTCTTGAGCAGGTGTCACAGTTTAATTATCTTGGGAGCTATGTAACAGATAATGGTGATGTGCGGCATGAGATTAACAGACGAATAGGGATTGCTGCTGGGACTTTCAAGAATCTATGGAGAGTGTGGAGAAATAGGCGTATACACCTAAAGACTAAAATTAGACTGTATAATAGTTTGGTTCTTTCTAGGGTTAGTTATGGTAGTGAAACTTGGACACTTTGTAAACAAGATAACAGGAAACTAGATGCTTTTGATTCCAGATGCTTACGCAGTATCTTGGGCATTAGGTGGTTCAACTTTGTAACTAATGATGAGATTAGGAAAAGGAGTTTGCAACCTCCTTTAAGCAGCATATTGTGCAGAGAGAGACTCCGTTGGTTTGGCCATGTTGCCCGTATGAATAATTATAGATTGGCGAATAGGGTTATGAACAGTGTGCCTAAAGGCCTCAGAAAGAAGGGGAGACCTAGGATGCGGTGGGCAGACAATGTCAAACAGGACCTTGTTAGAATTGGTGTGCAGTGGCCAGATGCAGTAGATGTAGCTCAGGATAGACTTGCTTGGAGAACTAAATTGCACGGTCTGGTTGGACCTCCGTAGCCCATGGCTGCTTGAGGATGATGATGATGATGATGAGCTACTGTACATTTTAAGTAAATAGAATCATGAAAAATTAAAATTTGTCATTTATTTACTGGGAAGGACTTCTGCAGACTGCCCTATGAGTTAGCCTGCAGTTTACGGTACAACATAATGCTAATGTTCGGAACATTAATGTAAGTTGAAGGTATGTGAATAAACACAACTTAAAGTGCTTCCATGCGATCTTGGCAGTTGAAGAAAATGGATTTCCATTTATTTTGCACTTTGGGGTAGTTTGGAAACTATGGGTTCAAGTTTAGGCTATGTCCTTTCCCAATTAATGGGCTTCGAACCGATTTAGATTTCCGAGTAAATCGCATGCTATATTATAAAAAATCCTAGAACAAATGATTTATTTTCTTCTGGTTTTTCTTTTTATATAATGCAGCAGTCAGTTAGTTGTTGAAATCAATGAGTGCCTTGAAAAGATATAAATTGATAGTCACAAAAAAATGTAAAAGGCCATCATCTGCAGGCAGCATCTAAAGTGTTTTTTTAATATTCCTGCCGATTTTTGCATTTCTAAGATACAGCCCATGGCATTATATAAAAAAAACCCCAGAATTATATACTTTATTTCCTTATGTTTTTTTTTTATAATATGGATAGTGAATTGGCTACAGAGGAGTATTGCAGCAAAGCCTGTTAACTGTAAAAGGATTTAGCCTAAATTGGACCTATATTTCTGAAGTAAACCAAAGTGCAAAATAACCGATTTCTAAATTTAAGGGGTGGGAGGTTTAAAAATGTGCCTGTGGGCTGCTTGTAAGACAGTAGTGTTAATGGCTTTGTGGTTTGTCACTGGGTAATCCTCTTCTGGGGGTGCGGGAAACAAAGCAAGGGAATTAAGCGAAAAAAGCATAGGGATAAGAAGTTCAGCTTCCAAAGGACTAATGTAAAATCGAGTATGCATTTGGCATAATTAAATCTGTAATTATATGTTATACAGTTTCATTGCCTTCATTTGTTGTGTAAGAATTGCCCATTGGTATCTTAACATAGTATATTAATATTAAATCAAGTGATAAATTGAAAAAAGTTTGAAACAGTTTAATTATTATTTTATAACTTGACTTCAATTTATTTTTAAATGTTTTTTTTCAACCATTCTACTTATAACTGTGCTTTCCTGATTATGAACTGTTTATATTAGAATAATAAAATAATACAGAAAAAATAGGAAAATATATATTTTTAAAATTTTGCTAAAGATAAAGTGAAAAAAAAATTACATTATTTTAAAAATGTGCTCAAAAGATTTAACTTAAGATTTTTTTTACTTTAAAGTTTTGCTATTTAATTTAAACAATTAAATGTTCTTTCTTTTGGTACATAACGTGACATATTTCCATTCATTAGTTACTTCAGGATGAGGTTCTAAAGATGTATATTTTATTTTCTTAAAATGCTTTAAAATAATATGACCACCATAGTGAGTTCATTTTCAGAAACCCAACACTAAGGGTTAAACAAGTCACACATATGAAAGTCACAAAAGTTAACCTAAGTAAAGCACCAAAAATTATCTCATTGGAGACAACAAATCTAAAAAAGAAATTGGAAAACAATGCACTGCCAATCTGAATTTTAAAAAGCCCCCCAGAACTAAATAATTTCATCAGAGAACATATCTCAAAGAACAAGAAAATTAGGAACAAATGCTCCAGTAATCTAAATTATAAAAAAAAAATCCCCCAGAGCTAAATAATCTCATCAGAGACAATGAACATCAGAAACAACTCATTGCCTATCCATATTATAATCTTATCAGAGACAACAAATCTTAAAAAACACAATACAATGTGAACTCACTGGAATGCTCACCCTAGTCCTTTGCCAAATAGGAGTGATGAGACTGGGCATTGTCTTGTTGAAAGAAGGCATCCTGCAATGTGAAATGGATAGTCATGAATGGTTGTAGGTTGTCGGCAAGTATGTCAATGTAGCCACATGAGGTGAAGAGGTCTCAATAGGTACAAGGGGCCCCAAGGTGGCCCACATAAACATGCCCCAGATCATTACAATGCCTCCACCGGCTTGTAACATTCCAACTTGATAGTTGGATTCCATAGCCTCATGTGGTCCAAGTCACAACACAACCTCCTTGTTGGCTTGCTGTAGTTGAAACCTTGAATTGTCAAGACTAAGTTGTCAACCTTTAATTGTTGACTAAGCTACCCATCTCCTGTCGTCCACTGTCCATTGGCGATGTTCCTCCACTCACAACAGCCTCATAACCTGTTGATGCGTTATTAACAAAGGTACTCAATATGGCATCATCTGCCTAAGCCTAGTCATGCTATCATAAGTTGTATTGTCTTTGCACAAATCTTTGTAGCTGCCCCATCATTGAATGTTGATGTTATCCATCTGCACTGTGGCCCTTCATTCTGATATGATACAGAAGTGGTGCTCACCTTAAACATCAATAGCCTGGTTATGGCCACATTTTTCCCTACCGCGCTACAGGTTTTGCCAGTGGTCCTCGTACACATATACAGGTCAAACACAGAAAACCCAGACATTCTGCAGTTCCAGTTATGGAAGCCCCATCTTCCTTGCATCACTATCTGCCCACAATTGAATTGTATGTGGATGGGTATGGTCTGTATAGAAAGTAAATTGTGCTTTCAGTGTGTATAGCTTACTTTATGATGTATAAAATTCAATTCCAAAAGATTTATTTTCAGAATTGAACACAAAATGTTTCTTCACTAATAAAAAAAAAAAACCCTCAAGCAGCTGCTTGCTACAGAGGTCTGACAGGACCCTGTCAGTTTATATGCCATAGTAGAAAGTCTGTGAGGATGGTGGGACCTCAGCAGAAAAACGACATTAACGTCATGCCTTATCTGGGGCTCGAACCTGGGTCTCTTAGATCAGTAGCTAAGTGTGATAACCATTCTGCCACAGAATGGTTTTAACGGGATATAAAAGTGATTTGCAGCACTTCTGTTTAACGTGGAGAAATATCTGATATTTGCAGAAGTAATTCTCCCATCAGAAAATTCACCAAATACTATAAGAAAGAAAGGAAAAAACTCGTTTAAATAACAGTTTTCTGATGATTCCTTAGCACGATGTGTTGAATGACATCCCAAAATTCCACATGTCATTATTGCCATATCTATAGTTATTTATTTACAAGCCTGGCAGACTATCAGAAACCAAAGCTACCACAAGGTATCTTTTCTTCCTGATAAGTTGCATTGAAGTGTGCTCAAAACTGAAATTTGGCAGTGAAAAAGTGTTGCACAGGATTAAAACAGGAAGCTGATCACTACCACTCTGCATATGATAGTTTCACTGTTAGTATAATAAGCATGATTCCCTTATCCTGTCCAATATAAAACTAAATAAAAAAAATAAATACCCCCTCAAGCAGCTGCTTGCCACAGAGGTCTGACAGGAGCCTGTCAGTTTATATGCCATAGTAGAAGGTCTGAGAGGATGGCTGGACCTCAGCAGAATAAACGACACATACATCCATGCCTTACCCGGGGCTCGAACCCAGGTCCCATAGATCAGTAGCCAAGCGTGCTAACCACTCGACCACAGGACGGCTTTATAAGAAATACAAATCATCAGCTGCAAGAAATAGTTTCAGTAAGTTTGCTTTTTCAGAAAAATACTATATGTGGCATCTTGTGTAATATATCTGTTCCTTTTTCTTTTCAAATATATTTGTTTTTACATGCTTTAAAATGAATAATTTCAGATTACAGATAAACCAAGTGTCCTATGTTACTTCATTTCAAAACAAACTAAAAATATATAAAAAGGACCACTTGACTTTTAGAAAATTTAGTTCAGGTAAGAATAATTAATTATTAGCAGAACACCCTGTTTATTATTGAATGGCTCAAATATTTGTTCTTTAAGTTTTGTATGATCATTACTTAAGTACAGTTGTGTAAGCTGGACTTCTTTCTAGTCTGCATTGTGTATGAGAAGCATTAAGAAATTTATGCAGTTGATCACTTTTTAAATTTGATTGCATATTTTGTATATTGTATATTTTATTTTTAAAAACCTACTCACAGATATGATATATAGACATGGACAGAATGTTTTCATTTTTGTGTATTGTGACTTTATCTGCAAGCAAAATTTTTTGTGTTAGAGATTGGTGACAAAGTCATCAGCAGAAAGACAACACAAGAAATAAATTCACTTTGCATGAACAGTCTTGCAACTATACCACAATGCTTGAAGTAAAACGATTAGTTATAAGCTATAATTTGGTGTATGTTTAGAGGTAATTGCACAATTTGGTGGAAAAATTGACCAAAAAACTCCATCCAAGATTATCTTTTTTCTTAAATGTTCAACTTAGGAAAAATTTGCCATTTCTTAACTGAGCAAATCCAAAAATTGTTTTCAGTTCTTGAAAATGAATTGCAAAAAATCCTTTTTACAAAAGTAACAAGTTGTATGGCTTTTTCAATGGAAAACTATGGTGAAGATATAGCTGAAAACCAAGAAAACATAAACTCGTGCTAAGCAAAAACATGTTTATTCAACACTTTAAGAAACTTCGCACTGAAGTTACTCCGAGTAATGTTTATTTGGAGTCTGCAGGTTTACTCAAGGCTAATGGAAAGAATAGGTTAGGCTAATATCATGCACCAGCTGCAAATGTCTTGAGAAAATTACACCGAAGAGCCAAAACGTTATGACCAGCATGTCTTTATGCAAATCGAAGCAACTGCAGGTAAACGATGGTTCATGTGAAGGTCATGAAACGGTATAAATAACACCTGATACTGAGCTCGGTTAATCAGTGTTATTCTTGTTCTTCAGATGGGAAACGCAGCAGACAAATGAGTTTGACAAAGGCCAAATATTAATGGCCAGACCACTGGGTCAGTGCATTTTTGAAATGGCAAGGCTTGTTGGGTGCTCATGGTCAGCAGTGATTAGTACCTTCAAAAAGTGGTCCAAGGAAGGAAAAAACATGAACCGCAAGCAAGGTGTGGGCAGACCATGGCTCATCAATGCTAGAGGTGAGCAAAAACTATCCTGTATGGTATGAGCTAACAGAAGGGATACTGTGGTGGAATCCCCTATGATTTGAATGCTGGTGATGGGAGTAATGTATCACAACACACAATACATCGAACCCTGCTGAAAATGGCACAGGCCACTCCAAGTGCCTGTGCTAACCTCAATTCACCATCGAAAGTGCCTACAATGGACACGCAAGTATCAAAACTGGACCTTGAATGATTGAAAGAAGATCATCTGGTGTTCGATGAATCTCATTTCCTGTTGCACCGTGTGAACAGCCAGGTATGTGTGCATTGTTTACCTGAAGAAGTGTTGGCACCAGGATGTACCGTGGGACGAAAACAAGCTGGTGGAGGAAGTGTAATGCTTTGGGCAATGCTCTGCTGAGAAACCCAGGGTCCAGTCATTCATGTGCAGGAAACTATGATGTGTACCACCTACATAAACATCATTGCAGACCAGGTACATCCTTTCATGGTAACGGTATTCCCCTCTAGTGGTGCCTTTCAGCAGGATAATGCACCGTGCCACACTGCCTGGTTTGAGAATGGTTTGCGGAACATGAGGAAAACTTCTAGGTATTGCACTGGCCACCAAATTTCCCAGACATCAATCCAATCGAGCATCTGTGGTTTGTGTGTGCATAACTTACAAGAGTTAAAGTATCTGCTGGTAATGTGTTGGTACCAGATACCAAAAGACACCTTTAGAAATCTTGTAGCATCCGTGCTTCACTGGGTAAGAGCTGTTATGGTGGCACATTGAGGACCAATATCATATTAGGCGGGTGGTCATAATGTTTTGGCTGTTCGGTGTGTGTCATCTAGGATAAGTAGAGTGACCTGATTTTGAAACTAGGATGTTTCTTCTCAGTAGTTTAACCCTACAGAAAATTTTAATTGAGGCAATTGTACAACAGCACAATAAGTATGATAAGTGACACATGCATAATGGACAATTCATGTAGGTGGGAGGCACAAAAAGTCACACAGTCTAAGTGCATTGAGTATGATTGCCTAGATTGATGGTAAGCCTGTATCTCACAGAGATGTGATTTTTGCTGTTGCTGGCAGCATATTTGAGTGTAATTTATGTCACTGTTAATTCAAAGCCCACATGTGTGGTGCATGTGGTAATGTTCATTTTAAAAAAAAAGTAAGTGAAAAAAAAAAGAATGAATTGCATTGATTTCATTATTCCAAAAATGTGTTAATTAAATGCACATAAATTGTCCAATTGTATATTGCTGCAAAAAAAATGGACATTTACATGTCCTGAAATTTTGTTTCGGACATATAGTCACTAGGGATAAGCCACGGCCAGCCACATTGAGCAAGGTCATGAAGAGCCTCTTTGGAGTGTAACTAACTTTGAAGTTCATTTTTTCACATTGTGAGAATTACTCCATAACTAATTTTTCCATTCTTAATCATTCTGTAGAGGAGGAAGTATAAATAGAGAAAATAATTTCATGACATCATTATTAACTTAGAAGGAATATTTTTTTTTGCTATTATTACAAGAAAGTACAGTACAGTTATATTTATTAATACATGTATGTAGGTAGGAACTGATATTCTATTTACATGATTGTAGAAGCCTTTTGCAATCATGTAAATAGACAAAGAACTTTACAAAAAATTTAAAGTTATACCTTTCACATACAGTTGACTTGGATTTTGTGTTTACAGTTCTACAATAAAAATTTGAACTCAAATTTATATTGCTTGTCCACTTTTCATACTATATTGTAGTAAACACTTTTTTTTGGTATTTAAATGAAAATGCTTTTTTTTATATTTGCAAAAATGCGAGAATATTAATATTTTGTCACAATCAACTGTTGCTTGGATCTCTATGTTATAATTAATTTGTGAGAAATAAGTTAAACTTTCTTTTTTGTTATTTCATGTAATGTTAACTTTAACAACCTAGATAAACAAATGTTTTTGGTTGCATATGCTGTACTAAATCTATAGTCTAATGTATTGGAAATAAAGGAGTTTGATTGGCAGTAGTACAGATTAAGATTTGGGAGGGAATTTCAAATTATGCGACTTACCCCCATATTGATTCAGATTTGCTCACACAAAAAAAGGGTTTTCCATGAAGTTCACGGAGCAAGTCACCAGTCTTGCTCCATGAGCCTCCTGGCAAACTTTTCTTTTGTGTGCACATGCTTGGGATGGCTCTGCAAAATAGAGTCCTCAGATGCACTCAAAAGACCTGATTGAAAGGTATATAGCATAACATCAGCAGTAGAGAGTACATAGATCAGTGGCTGGTAAGTCAGAGCACCTGACATTCGTCAGGAGGTTGTGGGTTCAGATCCCACCCAGCTTAGTCTCTGATGGTCTAGTGTGGAGATGGGCAATCTTTTCTCATTGGTGGACAAGATGAGGATTTTTGGGAGTGCCAGTGACAACACAGGAGACATAACTCTCCTAAGAGTGATCATCATCATCATCATCCTCAAGCAGCCATGGGCTACGGAGGTCCAACCAGACCGTGCAATTTAGTTCTCCAAGCAAGTTGATCCTGAGCTACATCTACTGCATCTGGCCACTGCACACCAATTCTAACAAGGTCCTGTTTGACATTGTCTGCCCACAGGCACACTGTTCATAACCCTATTCGCCAATCTATAATTATCCATACAGGCAACATGGCCAAACCAATGGAGTCTCTCTCTGCACAATATGCTGCTTAAAGGAGGTTGCAAACTCCTTTGCCTAACCTCATCATTAGTTACAAAGTTGAACTACCTAATGCCCAAGATACTGCGTAAGCATCTGGAATCAAAAGCATCTAGTTTCCTGTTATCTCGTTTACAAAGTGTCCAAGTTTCACTACCATAACTAACCCTAGAAAGAACCAAACTATTATACCGTCTAATTTTAGTCTTTAGGTGTATACGCCTATTTCTCCACACTCTCCATAGATTCTTAAAAGTCCCGGCAGCAATCCCTATTCGTCTGTTAATCTCATGCCGCACATCACCATTATCTGTTACATAGCTCCCAAGATAATTATACTGTGACACCTTCTCAAGACTGCAACCATTCAGATTAACTGAATCACAGCCTGCTTGACCAATTTTCATCACTTTAGTTTTCTCTCTGTTTATAACCAAACCTACTCTACTACCAGTCTCATCAACAGCTCGATTGAAAGAGTTAATCTCATCAACATCATTTGCCAAAAGGGCTAAATCATCAGCATAATCTAAATCAGAAATTTTAGTATCTCCAGACCATTTAAGGCCAAAATCTTTCCCTTGCAATGAATTTCACATAACGTAATCAATAACCAAACTAAAGAGAAAAGGAGACAAAATGCACCCTTGTCGAACCAACTGCTACAAGCCTTACCAACTCTCACACACGACTCAGTGTTATTATAGAGAGCTTTCATTATGTTAACTAACTTGTCTGGTATACCATATGATCTCGCAATCAACCACAAATGACGATCAACAGAGTCGAAAGCCTTTTTGAAATCAACAAAGCTAGCAACCAAAGGTTTCTGAAACTCTAAACATTTCTCAAGAATCTGCCTAAGTGAAAATATCTGATCCACACATCCCCTACCAATTCTGATTGCTCATCACGCAATTTACTGTCAACCAGATTCTTAATTCTATTAAGCACAATCATGGAAAGAACTTTACCTGGAACAGAGAGTAGGCTGATACCCCTATAGTTATCACAAGAACTGCGATCACCTTTTTTGAAAATAGGGATAACAATAGCTCTGGTAAAATCCTTAGGAACCATGCCTTTATCATAAAAGATATACAAAGTTTGTCTTTCATGTGGTATCCAAGATATTCCCAGCTCTAAGGATTTCCGTGGTAATTGCATCTACCCTTGGGAATTTATGTAATTTAAGTTTAGAAATAGCCAAACTAACTTCAGAAGGTGTTATAGGGCCAACATTAAAGCCACCAATGCATCTATCATCATTACAATGGGAGCAGAACTAACCACATTGTTTAGAGCATCACTGAAATGCTCATCCCACCTAGCCATGACAGAATCCTCACCTTCTATAACCTTACCTTGTTTATCCTTCAATCCCTGTATACCTGTCTGTTTTCTACCACACAAAACATTAACTATCTGGTACAGCTCTCTGCTGTTGTGCTGTCTAACTACTTCCTCGGCTTTGTCAGCCAAACCATCAAGCCAAAGATACTTATCAGCAGCTAACTGAACTTTTACATGTTTATTAAGTTCTCTGTAATGCTTTCTATTAGGACTAGTAGGGTATTGATTAAGGAAATTCCTGCAGTTCCTTCTTTTTGAAATAAGCTCAAGTGCCTTATCACTCAAATAATTATGCCTCCTCTGCCCCTTTATTCCTAAAAGAATACTGTTAGTTTCCAAAAAAGCCTGTTTAAAATGGCCCCATTCTTCCTCAACTTCAGTAGTAAGCAAACCATGACTGTCATAATGACTAAGTAACCTATCATGGTAAGCTTTAGCTATAACTGGGTCTTTCAGAGCTTCAGTATTAAAGGTAAATTTTTTAACTTAGCACAACACTTTTTAAGTTTAAGTTGCAAGACACTTTTAACAAGGTAATGGTCAGATCCAATTTCAGCTCCCCTATATGACCTGGTATTCCTAACAGAACTAGCCCACTTGCTGTTAATTAATGCATAATCAATCATATTCTTATGCAGTCCATCAGGTGAAACCCATGTGTACTTATGTATGTCGTGGTGTTTGTAATAAGTGTTAGTTATTCTGAAACAATTAATTTTACTTATCTGTGTAGAAGACGTTGCCCATTGCCATTGCAGCTACCAATACCAAAATGGCCTATCATCCCTCCCCAAAGATCAGAGTCAGTACCAACTTTGGCATTGAAGTCACCAAGAACAAGGGTAATAACTCCTTTCTTGACAGAATTCAAAATATCCTGAAGTTGTCCATAAAACCTATCCTTCTCATCCTCATCGGCATCCTCAGTGGGGGCATAACAACAGATAACATTCAAGTTTTTAACGCTTGTCTGAAATTTTGCTGTAAGAAACCTTTAATGAAAGGTTTCTTACAGCAAAATACTGCACTCATATCCTAGAAGAGCATCACTAGCGTGTCTGCTGAGAAGCAGACCCATGCCTTGGTGATTCTGTCCATCCTCCCTCCCTGTAAAGAGAAATTTAAAGTTATTTTTAAGTATCTCACCTTTACCTGTCCATCTGGTCTCTTTCAAGCCTAGAATATCTAGGTTATAATGGTGGAATTCTTGTGTGAGGACATCAAGAGAAAAAGCTCTGTGCAGAGTCCTCACATTCCAACTACCTATGGAGAGAAAATGGTTAGTGGGATGTTTAAAGAAACAATGTTTATTGAGAGAGGGAATGCCGACAATATCAAACAGCCCCCTAATCGCAGACATGGGGCAAGGACCCGTTCCCCCACTACTAAAGGCTGAAGCCATCTACACTGGAAGACTTCCTCCAATGTAGAATTTGACGATGCCAATAGAGGCAAAGAGTTCAGGTGCCTGCGATGACCTCTGCTCAGGATTATCCACCAGCTGATAAAAATATCCTGTGAATCTATTCACTTGGGGCTGTCAACCCACAAACAAACAGGAAACACAGTGGAAGATTTTCCCTCCACAGAAGCCTACCAGTGCAGCAAAATCAGGATCCATAATCAAGCTCAGAGCCATATCTGTCCAGTGGGTTTATATGGTCAGCACCAGGACCCTGTGTGGTTGACCACTCCTCAGCAGGGTAGAAAAAAAAGAAAAGTAGCCATAGTTGTCCAGATCAGTAGGCTACACTAATCTGCCAGCCCTCCCCCTTCCGTTCACTTCCACAAGAGAGTATCTCTTTTGAAAGGTACTAATGGTCTGCACCACGAGAAGGCTAGGTCGGACATTAGGTGCTAGGCCTGGCCGGTTCTATGCATCATCACAGGCGATTGGTGTATAGCTCTCCTTCCAGTGACTACCTAGCTACCATTTACAGACCCTAAGAGTGATATTGTGAATTAAATCTTTTTATTATTACTCACCGTGTTCACTTGTAATGATTTTAAAGTTCATCAATACACCTGATTATGATGCTGTGGAATAAACTTATGGTATTTTTTTTTTCTGGTCAAAACATTTTCTGTTTCAAACAATCATTTACAAATTTGCCATCAGAATAATATTTGTAATGTTTTATAATTTTCTCACTAATAACAAAATTTGCATGCACAATAGCATCAGAGTCTTGAGACCTTTGGGTAAATAAATATTTTTGCTTGTTTAATGCAGCCATAAGTTTCTCAAATGTTTCTTTTCCCTGTTGGGCTTGATAACCTTCATAATTTGAATGTTTACTGATGTAATATCTATTTGTATGAGGGATGAGCTTTTTAATTGGGAGCTGAACAGTACATTCATAAAACCCAGTCTAACCCTTATGCTCAAAATCAATTATATGGGTCGATGTTGTCATAAATTAAATTTATGGTACTAAAGGACACTTTCAAAAACAGTATAAAGATAAATTGGGAAAGAAAGTAAAATTTTTATTCTGCAAAGTGCTTGAAGAATAAGAGATAAAAAATTTAATTATTTGTGCAGCAATATTGCATGGCACTTGAAAAGTGTTCATGGGCCAGGGGTTGCCCATGGCTGGCCTAGAAGTTATGACAATTGGCATGCTTCTGGGAGATAGGGAGTTCAAATCCCAATCAGGACAAAAACAAATATTTTCAGAAATTATTTCAAGTAGAAGAGATGTTAAAGCAGTATCTACTATTAACCATTCCAGCATCAATAATTTTTAAATATTGAGTGAATAGTACTGAAAATTGGGATTGGGGAAAATTTGACATCTTCAGTTTATCTCTAAAGCATTTTTCTGTTAAAAAACTTGCAAAGGAGCTTTGAATGTAGTTTTCCATTCACATCACATGGAAGTGTCCCAGTACATTTAATAATGTAGTGTATTTTAGCACTAGTGTTCCATTAGGTTCCCTCTGTCACTCATAAATAATTGACTGGGTAGCAAGAAATATAGGTAAATTAAATACAGATATGTTCATATACATGATTCTGTATTATTTTTTTTTTATTTTGTATGTAGATGCAGATTTACCATCACATCACAAAGTTCCTCTCCCAGCTCTTTCTCCCACGATGGAAATGGGTACTATTGTATCATGGGAAAAGAAAGAAGGTGACAAGCTAAATGAAGGTGACCTTCTAGCTGAAATAGAAACAGATAAAGCAACTATGGGATTTGAAACACCAGAGGAGGGTTATCTTGCTAAGATACTAGTTCCTGCAGGAAGTAAAGATGTGCCATTAGGAAAGGTTTAAGAGTTTAATTTTGCACTTAGCTTTTATTTAACAGTTTATTAATAAGGTTTCCATATGTTTGTGGTTCTTTAATGTGTATATATATATATCTGACTGAATCCACTGAAATTTCAACTTGGTAACCACTATATTTTACATTTCCTTTGTATTAACTGTGCTTTTTTCCCTAAATCTTATCCTTAAAAATCAGACTGCAGGTATGATATATGAAGCACTGAGATTAGGATTTAGGAAATTTGATTACTACCCACAATTAATGAAGTAATGACTCATTACTCTGCATACTGGAACTGAATGGTTATGTAAAATCTGCATACCCCTGATAAAAGTAATAAGCACAGTGGTGGTTGTCTTAAGGAGGACATAAACATGTGATAATTAGACAATAAAAAATATAGGTTTCAACAATCCTTTTCAAAATTAAGTATTTTTTGTCTTATTATTTATTTGCATGACACAAGAGAGGTGAAGCTGCCTCAGTGAATCATGTTGGTTCACAGTGGACTGCTAATGCTGGAGTTTAGATTTGAATCCCGAGATGGCTTGGTCATTTGTTCTGCCATAAGCTGTAGCTCTCTGATCACAAATTAAAAATGATAGAATAAAAATGATAGAAATGATATGAACAGAAACAAATTTTTCACTCATGTACAGTTGAAGTGTGCACCAACATTTATTGCAGTTTATTGTACTAGAGACATAATGTAGCAAATCTAATTAAATTAAGTTATTTAATTAAATATTAAGATATTCCAATCCTTCTGTGTTCTTTACACAAGCATTCATGTGACAAGATAAATGTGATTGCTGATTGGATAACATTAACATGAAAGTGTGACCAAAAACTTAGGTCAAGGTGATACAAATGGAGGAAAAAAATTATAATGTGGCCAAAGCAGAACAAATGTTTTTCCTCTTAGAAATGATTTAAGTTTCTAACTTCCTTACAGCACCAGCTAACTAATTTAATAATAATTTAATGAATGTATGGTGTTTTGAGTCTTACTGATTGGAAACCACAGTTAATCTAATATTTTTATTTCCTGGGTAGGGGGAGGAGTTATTCTATATGAAGATGATATAGATGCTATGGAATATTGAAATAGCAGTAAAAGAAAAAGAGAGATGTTATTAGTTACAAATCTTTTAGTTTCACAAATATAATCTAAGTTTTGCTATACTTTGAAACAAAATGAATATGAAAGTATTGCAAGAAACTATTCAGTTTTTGACTTATGATTATAAAGGTCTTGAATGTGACTGAAATGTTTCTTTCTCTGCATTTGCTGCTCTTTTTTTATCTGTGATACATAAATGTATATAAATATTTGTTATAGCATCATATGCAAAATAATAAAATTTTATAATTTGTTTTGTAATAAACTTATAAGGCTATGTCCTGAGTGTTACTATTTTCACTGTCAAAATGAACTCCTCACTAGGCAGCTTACTCTGACAGTGTACATTGCCATCTATAATGGTGTTTTTGGCATTTATTGTTCTTCTTCCAGCATGAAGATCATTGATAAACAATTGCAAATAACCCTGAATAATTTCTGGATGACATTGAATAGGCTTTGGTGCTCCTCACAGAAAATCATTCACGTGTGCTTTTGCTGTAAGCATTAATTTCATTTGGACCTTGAACTGCTGCTTGAGAATTTCATGATTCCCATTGTGGCAGATACTAAGTTCTAGGTCTCTTGTTTAATCAGATGTTTACCTTTTCACCTCATACTTCACCTTTGTCATCTCAGGTCGAAGTGCATGTAGACATTGTATATCAAGGTTTTGTCTTTTCTGGGAAGTGAGCTGATGTTTCTTAATCTGCTTGTACCAGGCACTTTTTTTGGTTGAAACTGGACTAAGAATCTTAGGTAGTATACACTTCAGTCCTCGATTCAGTGGTAGGGTATTAGACCTTCTTCACCATCGCTCTATCTATATAGGGGGATCTTTTGTACCTCACACAGCCTTTACATTGAGGCTGATGAACCATCTCGATCTTGTGGCTGTTAGCAATTGTTCCTCCAGTACAAATTACAACTCCTGCCAGGCCCATCCCACTTGCAACTGCATTTTTTGCTCAAGTGAGAGATAACTTTTTTTTTTATTTGCAACATATAGGATGGGGAAGGGCCCCTAGGAACTACTCCTAGTTTGTATAGGCCTTCTCATGCAAGGACATGTTCCACTAAAATAAAAGTCGCTGTCGACCACTGTTTCAGTTAAAGCTAACAGCACACAAACAACCATGCCATTCCAGGACTCGGATCCTGGCTTGGAGTGTTACCTGTGAACACTAATCACCTGACTGTAATTCATACTTTTGGTTTTCATTTCTAAGCATCAGTCTCAATAGCATTGCCCAGTTGTCAGCTGAGCCACTTGCACCATGGTTCCCCTGCCCTTTATTTTTCTCTCTGCAGATGAGGAAAACTTTTGTGCCCTACTGCTTGTACCATCAACTCTGTGAGCCATTGTGCACCTTGACTTCTTAGTTGTCTTCATAGATGGCTTGAAGTTTGGCACTGTAGTGGCTATGGTGTGCTGTCATCAGATTGGACCAGATTATATTGAAATAACCGTCTTTATCACAGAGTTGCATGATCAGTCTTGCCTTAGGCCACATAGCAGCTAAGTATCATCATTGGTGTGTACTTTACATTGACTCAGCTCATGATAGGCTTTGATCTCGGTGAGGCCTTATTCTATTCTTTCCAAGGTATGCCAGCAGCTCTATTGTCCAGCTGTCAGTTTTACCATCACATTCTGTGGAGTGACAATAACATGACAGATACTGCTGTCAGGTCATCTGTGGTTGGGTCTCATTCAGTAGCATGCCAGGCATGTAATATGTAGTTTCCAGGTTCTAATCACAATTGTATCAGCATTGATATTTATATCTGCTAATCTCAGTTCTGCTCTTGATGATGAAATATATGTCTTTGGATATAGAAAATACATGACACTGATGGCTTTGGAAAGGTTGCCATCTGTCAGATTGGACATTCAGCTGTGGCTCCAAGTGCAGGAGAGCCATACCCTGTGCAAGTTAAAGAACATGCTGGAGGGCCTTAATGGGAGACTTGCAACTGTCTCCTAACAGCTGTCTAGTAGGTCTCCTTTTCTCAACCTTCTTTGAGCTGTTGGAGTCCTTGTGACTGGCTATTTAGCCCATTGTGTGCAAAAAAGTGGTGCTTAAAGGTTAAAACCCAACAACCTTTCCCAATCTTCTCTGAGTCCTTGTGACTTGGCCATTTAGTCCATTGTGTACAAGAAAGTGTGCTCAGGGGTAAAACAACCCAACCAGTTAACCATGCCATATCCAATTCTGCACTCCAGTAATATACCTGGTTTTCTGGCAATGTTTTCATGCCAAGCTCCAGACACTGGTACGATTGTTGTCAGAACAGATTAGTAGCAAACTGTTCCATATCGAATCTGTTTTAAAACCATGGCTTTCTTTATTGGGAATCACATAGAGGGAGTTGTACTTGCTGAACTCCCTATAGGCATGCATTTATAGCATTTTTTCTTTTGTAGGAAAACAATCAACTTATGTGTGAGTTTTGTGTTACTTTTAACTGTCGTGTTTTAATCAACTGTTTATTGTGTTACTACTTTATTGCTTTTAATTTTTAACTTCAAATCTATTTTGCTATCCCATCCATCTTATGCTTGGACATATTTTTTTCTGATAATTCGTTTCTAACATCAGTTTTTGCTTTATTTCAACTTCTGATTAAATTTTAATCATATTTAATGTTTTACTTCAGATTTTGTATTTTAGACTTCTCGAGTTTGGTTTTATATATCAGTCTTAGTCACCCCTTTTTTTACCGATGGATTTGGAAAGGCAGCTGTCCATTGGATGGGACGTTAAGCCATGCCCCATGTGTGGGAGAGCCATACCCTGTGCACATTAAAGAATACACTGGATGGCCGTGACAGTAGACTACCATCTGTCCCCAACAGATGTCCAGTGGGTTCAACCTTCTCTGAGCCCTTGGGGTCCTTGTGACCTGGCCATTTAGCCTATTGTGTGCAAGAAAGTGCCACTCAGAGGTAAAGGAACCCAACCCCTTTTTTTTTTTTATGTAATTTTATTGTTTTTATTGTTACTAAATTGCACAGTCTATTATGACCTTTGTAGCCCCATATCTATTTGAAGAACTATATGTATACACCAAAGAGCCAAAACATTGTGAACACCTGCCTAATATGATGATGGTCCTCCATGTGCATCCAAAACAGCTCTTACCCTGGTGAGGCATGGACACTACAAGTTTTCTAAAGATGTCTTGTGGTATCTGGTACCAACATGTTATCAGCAGATCCTTTAACTCTTGCAACTTAAATGGTTGAGCTGCCATAGATGAGATATTTTGTTCTAACACAAATCACAGATGCTCAATTAGATTGATGTCTTTCCTCGTGTTCCATGAACCATTCTTGAGCAATCTGGGCAGTGTGGTATGGCACATTATCCTGCTGAAAGAAGGCACTACTAGAGGGGAATACTGTTATTATGAATGGATGTGTACTTGGTCTGCAGTGATGTTTAGGTAGGTGGTAGATGTCATAGTTTCCTGCACATGAATGACTGGACCCAGGGTTTCCCAGCAGTGCATTACCCAAAGCATTACACTTCCTTCACCAGTTTGTTTTCGTCCCACAGTACATGCTGGTGGTAACACTTCTCCAGGTAAACAATGCACACATACCCGGCTGTCCACATGGTGCAACAGCAAATTGAGATTCATCGGACCAGATGACCTTCCAATCATTCAAGGTCCAGTTTTGATATTTGCCTGCCCATTGTAGACATTTTCAATGGTGAACCGAGGTTAGTATGGGCAGTTGGAGTGGCCTGCGGCTACGCAGCCCCATTTTCAACAATGTTCGATGTACTGCATGTTGTGACACGTTACTCCCATCAGTAGCATTCAAATTACAGGCGAGTTGCACCACAGAATCCTTTCTGTTGTCTTGTACCATATGGGATAGCCTTTGCTCACCTCTAGCATCGATGAGCCGTGGTTGGCCCACACCTTGCTGGCTGTTCGTGGTTTTTCCCTCTTCGGATCACTTTTTGAAGGTACTAACCACAGCTGACCTTGAGCACCCACAAGCCTTGCAGTCTCAGAAATGCTCTAACCCAGTGATCTGGCCATTACAGTTTGGCCTTTGTCAAACTCACTTAAGTCCACTGCTTTTCCCATCTGAAGAACAAGAATAACATTGATTAACAGAGCTCAGTATCAGGTGTTATTTATACCGTTTCATGACCTTCACAAGTGCCATCGTTTACCTGCAGTTGCTTCGATTTGCATAAAAATACAATGGCCATGATGTTTTGTCTGTTTGATATATACTGTATATATATATATACTGAGAGGCCAAAAGTCATGGTATATGCACCTAATAACGGGTTGATCCTCCTCGATTCCTCAGCAGTGCAGTCACACATCAAGGCATAGTGTCAACAAGGTGCTGGTACTGTTCTGCAGGGATGGCAGCCCACACATCCTGCAATGTAGATCATAATTGTGTTGCATTGGATGGTGCTGGATTCATGGATTATAAGCTTGCTTCCATTGTGTCCCTCAGATGCTCCAAGGGGTTCATATTGGAGGACTGTGGGGGCCAATTCATGGTGGTAAAGTCCATGGAGTGTTTCTCAATCCATCTCCTAGGAACCAAAGACTGGTGACACATTGCATTATCTTGTTGGAATGTCCCTTCACCATCAGGGTGCTCAAGAGTCATGAAGGGGTGCAGGTGATCTGCGAGAATGTCCACGTATCTCATACCTGTCAGCAATTGCTCCAAACGGATGAGAGAGCCTAATGTAGGCCACGTGAACACGTCCCACACCATCACAGAGCTGCCTCCAGCCTGAACAATGCCTTGCAGACAGGATGGGTCCATGGCTTCATGGGACCTACGCCACACTCTAATACGCCTGTCAGCGCGAAACAACTGGAACTTTGATTCATCGGACCATGCTATCCGATGCCACTGTTCTACTGTTCAATTTCATTGTCTTTGGGCCGATTCCAGTTGTTGAGCTGTGTGATGACAATGAGCTTGTGAAGCAATGGGGCACAAGTGGGTCTTGGGCTACCAAATCTGATGGAGTGCAGGTGGCGACAGACAGTCCTTCAGAAACATTTTGTGTTTTGCCCACATTCAAATTGGCAGTGATTTCATGCACTGTAACCCGTCTGTTGATTGTTACCATTTGTGACAGCTGAAACGAGTTCCATTCGTCAATTGCACATGGCTGTCCTGTTCGTGGAAATGCCATCAATAGAATACTGACAATAAACTCTTGACACTGTAGACCTGGGAAAACCAAATTCCTGCATGATCTCCGATATTGCATGACCCATCCTTCTGGCACCGACGATCAAGCCATGTTCAAAGTCAGACAACTCACAACATACAGCCATGCTGAATTAACAACTACTCCAAAATGAATGTTGGGTTTGCAGGCTACTGCAGTGCCAGTCTGTGGTTGATGCCAAATGCATCGGTATGTGTACAGCACACTAGTTCTACTTTAACTGCTATTCCAATGACTTTTGGCCTCTCAGTGTATATGGCATTTACTCTTTATCTTTTATTTTTTAACTTTGGTTCTGTGTTCATTGACTTCTATCATTTTACTTGTTGTCTTGTTTGTCACAATACATCATTAGTTGCTCTTGCACCATTAAACTCCAAACAACAAACCAACCAACTTGCTTTTATGTGCATAAAAGGAAATAGATAATTGATATTAAAGTGGGGTCAGGAGGTGCACTAGCGTAATCAAGGACAAAATCTCTTTGTCTTATATGAAATCTCAAACTTCTCTGTCTGCTTTGAAATCAGAAACAAGTGTCTTTGTGTATGTAATTTTATTTTAGCCCCATATATGCTTGACACTAAAACTAGATTTAAAAAATAAACTAAAATTTTATCCCATATAGAATATCATTTTGATCTTTCTTGCCCAGGTAGACTTGCCTTTGGTAGACTGACTTTTTGGCAATTAGCAAAGATTATTTATAATGTTTGAAAAAGAAAGCAGCCAAGAAACTGTTCCTCCATTTCTTAAACCGGACAGAAAGTCCCATTAAGATGAGTAATCCACATAACCTTATATAATACTGGCTGATGTTTTAAAATATACCATACTGAAAAAAAATTATTAAAGAAATAAAAATCATGTTTCATGTAATCCAAGTAACTTTGTATAATGCTGGCCAATGTTTTAAAATACAGTAGACTCCCTCTGTCTCTTATGGGACTGGACCCATGGCTGGATTTATGAAAGGCTGGTTAATCCGAAAATTTCATCAGAAAATGAATAAAAACGGCAAATGACAAAAATACTAACTGTACTGTATTTTAATTAATAATTTGTTGTACAATATTAACAATTTACTCACACTCACTTGAAAAAGTCAAATTTTCTTTTGTTTCTTTGAACTTGACACTTTTTTATCTGCAAAGTCTTGCCACTTTTTAATAAACATCACATCAATTGCAGATGAAGCCTGTTGTTGTTCAATGTATCTTACTGTAACATCAAAAGCTTCTTTTCCTTCAATATGGCTAACTTTTCCTTCTCCTTTTCTTCATTCTCCACTTCTTCTCTGTTCCCTTCTTGGCAGACTGCATTGATAATTTCATCATCATTCAGTGTTTCATTTTCCAACTGTTCATCACCTTTTAACTATTTTTCAATGCCATCTTCTTCAAATGTGTCACATCCAGGCAGCAGTTTAAAGTCATTAAGTAGTGAAATATTGTCATTATCTGTCATATCTTCAGCAGGTGCAGGCTCATTCAATACTTTCGTGTTGTCGTTTTTGGTACTTTCTACATAGTTTTCTCCATGCCTTCATAAATGTTGTATGAGGCATTTCTTCAAAAGCTCTTGCCAACATGTAGATCACATCCTTAATATTTATTGTTTTCAAAGCATTTAAAAGTCCTATTTCATCATTTTCGGTACGCTGTAGAATTTCTAAAAGAAGCTTTCTCTTGTATCGTCTTTTTAAACTTACAAGCACGCCTTGATCCATTAGTTGCACTAAAGATATTACATTAGGTGGCAAAAACATGGCTTTTATGTTGTCAGAAATAAGTTTGCTTGGGTGTGTTGGGGCATTGTCAAGAATGAGTAGGGCCTTTATAGGCATTTTAAGACTTGTCAAGTGGTTTTTTACTTTTGGAACAAATTCTGTGAAGAACCACTCTTTAAACAAATACAAATCTATCCATGCAGACTTTTAAGCTTTGTAGTAAACTGGCAGAGCAGCTAAATTTAAAATGTTTGAATGCTCGAGGTTTTGCTGATTTCCCAATTACAAAACGAGGAAATCTGTGTGTACCTGCAGCATTTGTACACACAGCCACAGTGATTCTTTCTTTGTTTATTTTAAATCCTGATGCTGAGGTTTCTTGTGCTGTCACAAACATTTTCATTGGAAGAAGTTAAAAATTTAACCCAGTCTCATCTACATTGTAGATTTGTTCTGTGCATAGGCCTTCTTCAATAAACAGTAAAAGTTTTTTTGAAAATTGCTTTGCTGCTAAAGGATCAGCTGACAATTTCTCACTGCAAACACCAAAGTAATGAACACCATGCCTTTTTTTCCAGCAAGAAAGCCATCCCTTGATTACTGAAAATCCCCTTATTATTGATTTTAGAATGAAGGATTAATGCTTTTTCTTTCAAGATTGACCCACTGATTGGCATTCCTTTTTGATGCTCTTGCATCAACTATAACCAAAGTGCATCATCGACAGTTTCATTTTTCGGCTTTTTAAGAGTGCACCGAGAAGAACGTTTTTTCTTACTCGACTTGAGTGCAAAAATCTTGTAAATCATTTTCTGTTCTTTCTCAAGTCATTTACCGTGCTTTTACCAATACCTAGTTCATCACAAATATGCTTTACTGGATAACCTTTGTCAATATGTTCTAACTTTTAATTTCATCTTCATTGTAACGATATTATGCTTACTTTTGCATCCACTTATTTTGTACCACACAATAATTAATAGATCACAACACACACTCCTGTATACGCACAGTACACTGTACACTGTAATATTCATAAAGAGGAACTGAAGCAAATACGTACTGTACTATAAACAAAACACATTGCGACTTGCTTCCCCTTCTTGGAACTGAAGCAAATAAACGAAACAAGCAGCGACTTGCTTCTGCTTCTTGGAATGACCGGTTAAAGTGGAGGTCGGTTGAGCTGAGATTGGATGAGAGAGAGTCTACTGATACCCACTAAAAAAATATTATTAAAAGAAATAAAAATCACATTTCACTTAAATATTATATTATTTAGGAAGAAATTTACTCTCAATGAATATATAATTTAACTATTTTTATTCATCAGGTTTTCCAAAGTTAAGCCTTAATTGCATAGGCTGATCTATTTTTTTTTACTTTATCACTATAAAAAGTTCTTATTAAAATTGCTATGCTTTAAAATTTGCTTAAATTTATTTTTATAAAATTAGTAATTAAATTTTGTTTAATTTGGTGTATAACATGATGTATTTTAGTTGATTAGTAATTTTTTTTTTAATTCCAAAGTTGACTTGTTAATGTGACTCGGCACAGTTGGCAAAAAGCCTGGACTTTTCTCAAAGTATGGTACCGAGAAAAAAATGTACAAAACAGGAGTAATTTTCTTGCTTCAAGTAAATATTAATTTTTTTGCTATTCAGAAATAAATAGCCTTTCTATTCATGTGCATTATGATCATTTCTGTCTATTTTTTTTTGGAATAAATTTTTATTTTGCATTGCCAGATGCATTTTTTACTAAAATTATATCTTATAAAAAAAAAAAAGTTTTATAAAAGCCGTTTTAAAATAAAACTAGTTTTATTTTAACAGGGCTTTATAAAGGCTTGTAGCTTTTTTTGTTAAATATTATATTTTCAGAAAATCCAGAATTAAATGCTGATTAATTTGTCATATAACATGCCACAATTCCTTTCATTAGTTATTTGGCAAAAAATTCTAAAGTTAATTTTTTTTTGGCTGACCATAGTGAGAAAATTGCTGGAACTCTGGATGTAAATCAATTTTTCAGGCTGAACCCTGAAAAGGGTAAATAGACAATATTTAGGGGAGGGGGAATCAAAAATTATAGCATATTGAGAACTGTAGTATCCAAGATAATATCTATAAGTCAAACCAGAATAGTTTTCAAGTAATTATTTCTATGTAGAGGGAGATAGTATTGTCTATTAATCTCTTCACTCCCCCCCCCCCCAGGTAATATGTGATGTGGATCAATCAAATCACTTATTTTTTTCTGTGAAAAACATGATGACTTTGTCTACCAGGATCAGCTTGAGAATTACATGATTTTACAGCTTCAGGACTTGCAACTCAATGCAATTTATGAACAGGATGATGAACCTTGCAGTTAGGGCTTCTTTGTGTGGTCCACTACTAAATAAAATTTACCCTATTGTAAGGTGGGATAAGATGTATTGATTCATGAAAAAGTTAGCAGAAAAAATATATGGGAAAGTGTATCAGTAGTCTGGGAAAGGTCACAGTAGCTGAAGAAAAGGTTAGCCAATGATGATGTAGTGGTTCTCACATCTGCCATGTTACTAGGAGATGTAGGTTTGAATCCCACTCAACTCAAAACTAGACTTTTTAGGCTTTTTCATGAATCCCACATCTACAGAACATTTCCCTTGATTCTTTACTACTGGTGTATTGATTCAGTTGCTTTCTTGCTCCCCAAGGTAACCTTAGACTTCTTATAGGACTTTATAAAGGACCTGGTTTATGAAATACCCGTCCACAGCATTGAAACATTAAAGATGTGAATGACAAATGACATCGGAGCTATCACTCATAACATACCAACACTTGGAGAGATCGAATACCATCTTGATGTTGTGAGGCAACTAGAAGTGCCCTCATTCAGATTTACAAATTTATATTTTTTGAGTTTGCATATAAAATTGTAAAAACCATGTGTGTATTTTCCCTGAATAAATATTAAAGTTTGTAATCTGTCAACTTTTTTTTTGAGCACCCTGTATAAACAGTTTTTTCAAGATTGCTTTATATCATTTGCATACTAAATATTTTTTTGTGTATGTATTCTGTTTCATTTTTAGCTGCTCTGCATTATTGTTTCTAATGAGGAAGATATTGCAGCATTCAAGGATTATGTCGACAAAGGTGAACTTTTAAAGGCATCACCTAAACCATCTCCCAGTCCTCCACAGCCTGCTGCTCCAGCAACACCTCCACCTCCACAACCTTTTGTACCATCTATTCAGTCACCAGTTTCTGCAGCTCCCAGTTTTCATCTCCCTTCTTCAGCAGCAACAGGTGAAAAGACTTTTGCTAGTCCTTTGGCAAAAAGGATAGCCAATGAAAAAGGAATAGATTTAAGTGTAAGTAGTATTTAAAAGAAAACAAAACAACATAATAAACAGTTATGTGTTATTCCACTATATTAAAGTTGTCAGAATCACTACAGTAAATTAAAGTTAATGCTTGGCGATCTCAATGGAATACTTTTGAAACCTTTATGCAAGTGAGAGAATCTTGAATTTTTTTTTCTTCAGCAAAGGGTATCATCATCATCATCCTCAAGCAGCCATGGGCTTTGGAGGTCCAACCAGACAGCACAATTTAGTCTTCATGCATATCTGTCTTGAGCTACATCTGCTGCATCTCTCCACTGCACACCAATTCTAACAAGGTCCTGTTTGACATTGTCTGCCCACTGCATCCTAGGTCTCCCCCTCCTTCTGAGGCCTTTAGGCACACTGTTCATAACCCTATTCGCCAATCTATAATTATCCATACAGGCAACATGGCCAAACCAGTGGAGTCTCTCTCTGCACAATATACTGCTCAGAGGAGGTTGCCGACTCCTTTGTCTAGCCTCTTCATTACTTACAAAGTTGAACCACCTAATACCCAAGATTCTGCATAAGCATCTAGAATCAAAAGCATCAAGTTTCCTGTTATCTTGTTTATAAAGTGTCCAAGTTTCACTATCATAACTAACCCTAGAAAGAACCAAACTATATACAGTCTAATTTTAGTCTTTAGGTGTATACACCTATTTCTCCATACTCTCCATAAATTCCTAAAAGTCCCAGTGGCAATCCCTATTCACCTGTTAATCTCATGCTGCACATCACTAGTATCTGTTACATAACTACCAAGATAATTAAACTGAGAGACACTTGCTCAAGGGTGCAACCATTCAAAGCAACTGAAGCACTAACTGCCTGACCAATAATCATAAGTTAGTAAGCTTTGAATATAGCTTTCAGATTGCATAACATGGAAGTGCTCCGGTACTTTTGACAATTTGGTGTAAATTTGTTCATTTCCAGAACCAAAAAAAAAAAAACAAAGAAAAAAATGTTTAAATATGAAAAGGAATAATTTGAGTTTTAAATGCTATGTTAATATAATTTTGCTATGTTAATATTAATTAGTTACATCAATTTTTGTGATATTTGGTATCAAATCTGTATTATCATTGAAATTCTTACACCTGTTTCCTTTACATTACTTCCTTCATGGTTGTGAAAGTAAAAGAAAAAATTATAACTCTTTGTGGAAAAGTGAGGGGAAAAAAGACTACACAGAAAAAAGTGAACTACTGCTTTCTGTTTCTAAAGTAATGCATGTTGAAAATCTTGGCCTATAGATAAACGTTTGCAGAGTCATAGATTGTGTTACTAGTAATGTGTATATTTAAATGATCAAACAGAGAAAAGAAAGCCAAGAAATTTTAGAAATGAGGATACCTCTAAATCAAAATTTTTTGTAGAGACTATTAGAAAAAGACATTAAATTAAAAAAAAAAGGTTAAAATAATTAAGTATTTTTAATGACTATTCTAAGATTTTGATGAAAAGTAGCACTTTAATCATTTACCAGAATACAGAAAAATTCTTTTGTTAATTCATTTGTTATTTGATTACAGCATGTCAAGGGCTCAGGCCCTGGAGGTCGCATTAGAGCAGAAGATTTAGAAGCTCTTACTGCAGCAGCTCCTGCTACTCAAATTGTGGCATCCCTTGCATCTACAGCTGAATTTATTGATATACCTCTTACAAATATTAGACAGGTATATTATTTGTAATAAATGAGTTTGTAATATATTTATAAATATATTTTTTCTGAAGATTAAAGCACTGCCAAATCCACAAAAATGTCTGCATTTATGGCCGAAAAATGAGTTGTGGGACAATTAATATAACAAAGGAAATTTAAATTGTTAAAAGTATAAAATTCTGAGCTAACTTATTTATATATATATGTATTAAAAATAGACATTTCATAGCCCCTAAATAGTGTTAATTTTTTCAATTTATTTCTCAAATTCATGCATGTGAAAGTAATAAGCTTTTGCAGTCCTTTAAATTGCCATTAGCACAACCCATATTACAGATTCTCTGTACCTAGTGTTATATATTAAAACATTCCCCTGCTAGTCAGCTGATAACTCCACCAAGTTAACTGATTTGTTTATGTTTGACTCATCCATTCTGCTTACAGTTGCAAGTGAGGGATTCCTAAATTATATTTTTTATTGGAGATTATGAGTCACTATTAGAAATATGTGGCTGTATTTTCTTTTCCCATTTTAGTGTATTTTGTGGTTTAGAACACTTTCAGTGTTCCTAATTTTTTTTTTTGTTTATTGGCTATATTTTGCAAATGGAATGCGAAAAGAAAAATCATATTTCTTTTGTACCATCATTGCTATCACATAATCAGCCGTGAAGTGACAGAAGTTAGTTTTTAAATTAAATTTGCCATTATGAGTGCTACAGTCACTGACATTTGATCAGGCATGGTCACTTTGTAACTGTCCTCCATTATGACAGAGAACGCATATGTGCTTAATTGTAACGATGCCCTTTGGGGCTAACCTCTTGGTATTGTGGATTAAGTCATCACCTCTCAGCAGTGCTTCTCTCGTGTCCCAAGTTCGATCCCAGCAGTGGAAAGCCTCATCTCGGCATGATGCGTTCTCTTTTCTGAGTGGAGCTGCCTAAGTCTGATTTGACTGATAAGCAGTGATGTTTGGAGATTCGGAAGAAATTTCTCTCGTAATGTGAGAATTAATCAGACAAAAATTAATGAGTTGAATTCAGTGTTAGTTCCCTGCTCTGTGCCTAGATGGAATTTGTTGAGTATTTGAGGAGATATTTGAAGAGGATTTGTTGAGTATTTGAGGTGGTTTATTTGAGATTTAAAAAGGATAAAGTCACATTTGTTTCTTTAGTATGTTTGGAATTTGGAGTTTGAAAAAAGGTGAGAGTGTCACAACTTTGCTTTAGGTAGACCAAACATTTGCACTCTAAGACCTTCATTAAAAAGGTATTTGGGTGTTTTATAACTTTGAACCCTGTATAACATTACTATTTCAATGTGATTTTGTTTTGAAACTTAGTAACAGTGTTAATATTTTTCATGCAGAATTTAAATTTTATAGAGAACACTAAAACTGGTGTCTTTAGTGAAATCTTTGTTATTAACTGATCTGGGAATTTACTTTTGATTGAAAAAAAAACTGCTTTAATCCTACATAAAAAGTATTGGTTGCAAGGCAGCTTTGTCCAGCTTCTATCTGTGACTATCATTGAATGTTAACTCTTCAAGGTTATGGCACTGCAAACTTAACCCTTTCCATGTTGGTATCATCATTTTAATTCTAGTGACCTGAGAAGTAAACTTAGGTGCCACAGTATAAGTTTGTAAAAAAAAAAATCCAAATAGAAATTTGTTTACTATTTGGAATTTTCAACTTTCCATGTTTACATTTAACTTTCAATGTTGGTTTCATCTTTCTAATTCTAATGACCTGGGGAAGTAAACTTAGGTGCCATATTACAAGTTTGTAAAAAAAAAAAATTCCAAATAAAAATTAGTTTTTTTTAAACTGTTTTTAATTAAATATTGAAAATAGCATTTAAATCTGTTATATATATATTTACCTGTTGATTCTGTTTGAAAAAATTATGATAAAGATTAAAAATAAATCTGAGTCTGCAGTGCTTATGCACATGTTCAGTCACCACTAATAGCATCAAGTAGTGACCATTTAGTTTAGGCTTTCATTCTGATGTCCAACACACAGATTATTAATCTGTTGTGATTTCTGGCCTTCTGGCCTAGTTTCTGCTCTAGCAGAGTTGTCATGCTTTCTAAAGTTTTAACATAAAGATATTGATTTAATTATTACCTGAAATAGCATCATCCAGGAATTATGCACATTGGCTTTCGGTCAATATTTTAGCAGACTTTGATTTTAAAGCCAGTTTTTTTTTACTCTAATGCTTGTAAAATTAATTTTTATTGCTTCTCAAATAATAATATAAAGTAATAATTGATTTGAAATGATCAAGAACAAAACTGCTAGTGATATCTGATGGCTAATTGGGAGAACTGTAGGCTTGAGCAACTAGCCTCAAAGCACGATTTTTTAAAAGGTAGGGCTGTAGTAGTACTTCGAATTACATTTCAGCCAAATAAACTAATTAAGGTTAGGAAATTGTGATTTTTAACCAAAATTTCTTCGGTAATTTTAAAATGAACTTTTCTGTATCAGTTATGCATCTTCACACTAAAACAATTCATTCTCAATTTCAGTGCTTCAGTTAAATTTTAAATGCTTTGGAACATTTTATTGAATTTTTTTTCATAGTTCTTTATCACATTTCAGATATATTTTTCGATTTTTATTGACATTGTTTTACTTAGCTTAAAGTTTGTCGATCATCAAAAGTCTAGCATATGCAATATGCGTTATATGCATAAATGACTAAAAAGTTTAGAAAAAAAAAATAATAAAAGACTTAAGCATTAGTAGAAATATTTTGACTATATATATTAGAATAATTAAATAATCTTGTGAAAATGGAAAAAAAGATATTTTCTTAATTTTTACTAAAGTTAAAATGAATAAAAAATACAGTAAAATTTTGTAATATTTTTAAAAACGCTTTTGAAAGTTTTACTTACCATTTTTTTTACTCCAAACTTTTACCATTTTATTAAAAACAATTAAATGCCATTTCTTTTGGTATATAACATGACATATTTCCATTTATTAGTTCAGGATGAGATTCTAAAGCTTGTCATTTTATTTTCTGAAAACACTTTAAAATATCCAGCCACCACAGTGAGTTCCATTTTAGAAACCCAACACTCTAACGGTTAAGGGGCCCCCTTGAGTAACCACTTGGAAATTTGTAACAGCAAGATTGATACATATATTATGCATATTTTACATGAATATTTTTTTAAAAGGCTAAATTTGGGGAGCATAGATATCACTTTTTTTTTCTGAGAATAATTTCTGAAGAAAAGATTGGCTTCTGTTACAATCCAGTCACCCTCTGCTCCTCAGTATATTTTCTAGATCCTGTCTTGCTGCTTATTAAACTGAACAGCATGAAAATTGAAAGCTTTGAACTAGTTATTAGGCTCCCTTCATCTGAATATATATGGCCTTAAAATTCTGAAAAATTAAAGAGAAAAAAAAAATTAGCTGTTTCTTTTTAAGCTCTTTATTCCACTATTAGTTTAGGAATGTCAGTATGTATTTAGAGGCAAACCTGGAGCAAAATGGTACAAATCAAAATTTTTGCACTTTGTTAGAGCTATATATACTGAATAACATACTCAAAGGCCCAACAAGTCCCATTTTAAACATATCCATTATAAGCCAAAACACTCCTGAATTTGCAGTGTTTTTTAACTGTTTATAATGTAAGAACTATAAGAACACTTATTGCCTCCAGTGGGGTCATAAGGAGGGGGGCCATGGCACCCTACAAGAGATTGTTATTTTTCATTCCAGAAATAATCCAGAAAGATGTGCAAGGTTTGGTTGCTATTTTTGTAGGAAAGAAAATCCCTAACACCTTCACTATCCCAGTGATGAAATGACAAGCTGTTAAAAAGGATATTAATTGCTAAATAATTCATTAATAAAGTTAAGTGTGTAATTTTTGGGCTACAAAATCTTCTATAAAAAAAAATACCCCCTCAAGGAGCTGCTTGCCACAGAGGTCTGACAGGAGCCTGTCAGTTTATATGCCATAGTAGAAGGTCTGAGAGGATGGCAGGACCTCACATCCCAAAATAGTCCCCTCCAGGCTTGAGGCTTATGACCACCCCTGATCATCTCTGGCCCATATGAGAATCTTGTTTTTAAAAAGAATGAAGATTTTCGTGTACATATTTTTTCATTCATTTTAAGTTTTAATTCTAGCTAATTGATGATGAAGAAAATGCAAACAGTAATATTTTATTAATAACTGTAAAACATAAAAAGCATTTGTCTTTTTTTTTTTGTTAAATTTAAAAAGTTGCTTACCACCCCTCTGAGAGAACGGGATAGATGGTTGCTGTCAGTGGAAAATCACTTGACACCTTATTACCGAAATTTCAAATTTTTACCATAAACAGATCACTTGCACATTCATTTAGTTGAACGAAAACTTCACAAAGATTTGCCATTTCCATATTTAGTGATCTCTAATGAAATATATTAAAACTACCTAAGAATTTGATAAAATGGGAATTATATTTCATTACCAGTCCAACTAAAGAATTTTCTAATTATGTCTTAAAACAAAATAGTGGCATTTCCTACCCACTCTGGGCATAAGAAAATAACTCATTGTGAATGGAAACTTCATGACCTTCAGATTCTACCACTAAAATTTCAAATTTCTAGCATAAATACATCATTTGCAATATTCATTAAAAATTGTAAAATTTTCGTTTTTTCCCCACTGTTAGTAGGCCTAAGTATAGCTTTTGGGAGATTTGAAAAGTGAAAATTGTAATATTTCATTAATCTCTGTAAACAAACAATTATCTCTTAAAGCATATAAGTTGATTTTATGAAATCTTAAAAGTCATAATTCCATCAAAGGAATAGATTTTTAAGATTCTTATTTATATTTTTATGATCTGATATAGAAAAGATTTTTAAATGGCAAATTTCTAAACCAATAGATAATATGTTACATATTTTATTGTAAATAGTAATTTAACTTTAATTATTGTATCATATATTTCATTCTTTGATTTTAGGTTCTCTAAATTAACTTTTTTCAGGTTATTGCCCGTCGTCTTTTGCAATCAAAGCAAACAATTCCTCATTACTATCTATCAGTAGATATAGAAATGGATAATGTGTTGAAGTAAGTTGAAATGTATCTTATTTTGCATCTTTAATAATGTCTGAAGCAATCAAATAGGGTTGGTAGATATACATTCAGTGGCCATTGAATTATGACCACCCCACCTTATGCCGAAGAATGAACTTTGAGAGCAGAATAAAAGGCTGATATATGCCAACAGTGGCAGTATTGAGATCAAGATAAAGTTTGTGAGATATATGAATTAAAATGTAACACAAATAATGGGCAAATGAGATAAATGATATTGGGGATGTTCTGTTGAGATGCATCCTCTGATCCAGGTATGACAACATATGAAAGATGTAGACTACTTGACCATTGTTGCAGATCAGTTGCATCCTTTAATGTTCCCCAATGGTGATGTCATTGATCTCATATTGTACAACAATGGTTTGCAGAACATTCAGATAACTCCGTCCTCCATGGCCAACCAATAATTCTCTAGATGTCAACCCCATTGAACAGCTGTGAAATTTGTGGAACAGGCATTGATGAACTGATACACCAGTGGTCACTGTTACTCAACTTTGGGTTGCTTTACAATCAGCTTGACTGAATATCACCAAAGTTATATCATAACCTAGTATCATCCATGTGACATCATATTCAGTTAGTACTGAGGTTAATTATGTTACATGGCACTGTTTTCAGAGGCTCATAGAATATTGCATACCTTTACATTACCATCAGTTATGCTCTATCTAGTGTTTCTGTTGTGTAACAATTGCCCTACATCTTACCTTCATTGTAGTAGGCTTCTGTGAAGCACTGACACATCTAATTGGTCCCATTTATCTTTACAAGTTTATAAGCTGAAGTTCCCTGGTTGGTTCTCAACTGCCAAGTATCAATTTTTCTCCACTCACATAATTCATGATGAATAAGAATGAATAAGAAGACACTATTTTGCTTGGAAAGTTTAATATCTATCTGATAGGATGCTGAGTCAAGGTTTCTTGTGCAGAACCATATTGTGCACATGTTGAAAATCATGATTAATGGAGTTGGCATATTCCCTCTGCACAGAAAACCACAATCAGCCAGCCCTCTGCTCATAATAGCTGTTCAGAGGATCCTCTTCTATAATCCTGTCCACTTAGTCTTGGCATCTTGTGAACTGCCTATTTAACTCATCATGCAATATAAAAAAGTGTTATTCAGAGACAAAACAATTTAATTCCTTTGCTTGGTAGCCTTCAGCAATGAGTTGCAAAAATTTCTAATTCTACCAAAGGAGTGGACTTTTAAGATTCTTTTTTACAAGCTTTCCATAATTGATTTACTACAATCGATTTCTACACTCTGTGGTAGGTGTTTACCAGAGCTCATTTCAAGAATCCAAATGTAAAATAGTCCATGAATGAAGCATCTGGTGATGACAAGAATGCCCTCAAATGATATAGCAGATTTTGGTTTCCTCTGCCATCCATCAAAATTATGTGTGCATAGACACAGAGGTATGACTTGAAGCTTTATATTGTTGCCACCATACAGTATTGATGTCTGTACCGCACACAAAGCAGGCAATTTGCCCTACTATATTGGCTCCAGGACATTTGTTTAATAGTAGAGAGGAGTTCACTTTGGAGTTCTTTTCCATGCTACAGATTAGAAACTTCCCATTATAGCTGTACTCAGAAGTGACTATGAAACTTTTGGGTAACCTTTCAGCACATTCTCTGTACCACTTGTGCTTGAGTGCCACTTAATCTCTTCAGTTGATTAGTCATTAATATATTGACCAAAATTTGTTGCAGTTGTCTAGGTAAATGTATCCATCCAGTGTGACCACATTTTCCATTTGTCACCTGCCAGGTAACTCTCATACAGGTTGCAGCAATTGGTACACTGTTCTGTTACATGACAAGGTAGCAACTTACAGACGCAGGACTTATACCTGCACTGTAAATGAAGATTGTCTGGGTGATATTGTGAACAGTTAACTGGGACACCTGCACTGCTTTGGCAACCATTCTCTACGTTGCAGGGTTTTGTCCACCATTGTGACATTATATTGACCTCGATAACTTCTGGTGTACAGATTGGCACTCTATGCTTTTTTGACGTACTTGCAACTGCTTCTGAAGTTCTGTCATATGTGCTGCTTCACCACATATATACCCTTTTGAGAAATGCTAAATCCTTTGGCTTTGTACATCTTTATAATTGGTAACTGCTGAATACTGGACATTGGAAAGGGTATTGATCTATACTTCCCAAACGTGGTGATCCTCAATGGCATATCACTCAGTTTGTGCTCATGAAACAGTATGACTATAATTATTGAGCCACATACAATCGCCACAATTTATTCATCATAGGTCGCATGTTAGCAAAGTACATTTGCAATTGAAATTGGCACTATGTAACATAATTAATCTCAATATTTCAAGCCCAAGGAGACCTCAGATTAGATGGGTGGTCATAATTTGATGGTTACTGAGTGTATTATGAATGAGATGTATATACATTTAATATTATTCTATTCCTTAAATTTTATAATTCACAGTTGTCTAGTAAATTTTTTAAAACACTATTGAGCTATCCTTAATCATTGTGTTTTAAACCCTTAAGTGTCACATTTCTCACAATGCATGCAATTGTAGCCAAGAAAATTTTTAACTCTTTTTCAGCAGAATACAACTAACTTTAGAACTTTATCCTGTAGTGACTAACAGATATAACTGAGTGGATCATTTAGTTCACAGATTGCCATCCCCAACAATTAGCAGCTTTTTGTACGGGTTAATATGTGATATATGGCAGCACAGCAAATTTTCGCAAGCAAGATTGGAAATGGAAAGTGTGGAGTGAAGATACCAAGAGTTGCGCTGCCACTGTTAGTTAGGATAGCTTTAGAATTTACGTTAGATGATGCAAAAATTTTGAGAACTAAATCCTACAAATATAAGTTAGATAGGGTACTCCACTGAACTCTCCATTAGACTGCATATAGTCTTACAGTTAACACCACATTGAACAAAGGTGATATACTTTTATCTAAATTGCCACTCCTCAAAAGTTGAGCCCCTTCCAGCAATGAGATAGAGGACGTCACCTGGGCAACATTCTGACTATGACCTCCAAACTCATTGTCCTTTCCTTTTTCCTAGGTACTCCCCCCCCCCCCCCCTCATTCTTTCACTTTATCCTCATTGCATCCCTAGGACCCTCACACTAATTGCAGAAATGTCTACAAGCCAACAAGAGCTGGACCCCCCCCCCCTCCCCAACAAATCTATGTAGGGGAACCAGTTCCATCCACTTCTGTTGCAGTAGATAGCAGCCTGATAGAAGTTTCAACATTTCTACCACCATTATCATCCTAATCACTAAAATAACCTTATCTATTTGCAGCAAAATGGAAGAACTCTCAAAAATAGTTCAATAAATTCATAACAATAAGATTCATCCTCTCTGAAAATATAACTAATGATACTACAAACAAAAATCTTAGCAATCTACTGTTAGGTAGTTGCAATATCAATGGGGAATGTCTCTTGCAGGTAAGTAAACTTAATGATTAGTGAATAGCCAATACTTATTATACACACTGCAACATATGTAAATACACTTGGGTTTCACCAGATGGGTTACCTAAGAATATGATCGATTATATATTAACAACAAATGGGCTCATTCTGTTAGGAATACCAAGTCATATGGGGGAGCTAAAATTGGATCTAACCATTACTTGTTAAAAATGTTTTGCAATTTAAGAAGTGTTGTGCTAAGGTTAAGAAAGTTGCTTTTAACACTGAACCTTTGAAACACCCAGTTAGCGCTAAAACTTACCATGATAAGTTATATGACAATCATGTTCCACTTAACTACTGAAGTTGAAGAATGTGACCATTTTAAAGAGGCTTTTCTTAAAGCTAACTAATCTTTTGGGTAAAAACGAGCAGAGAAGACAAAGCTATTTGAGTGATAAGGCACTGAAGCTTATTTTTGAAAGAAATAACTGCAGGGATAACCTTATCACCCTACTAATCTTAACAGAAAGCATTACAAAAAGCTTAGTAAACATGTAAAGGATCAGTTAACAACTGATAAAAATCATTGGCTAGATAGTTTGGCTGACAGAGCAAAGGAAGCAGCCAGACAGCATAACAGCAGAAAACTGTGTACCAGATAGTTAATACTTTGTATGGGAAGAAACAGGTATACAGGGATTGAGGGATGAACATCATAATGTTATTGAAGGTGATAATTTTGTCTTGGCTAGATGGACTGAGCATTTCAGTGATGATGTAAACAATGTAGTGAGTTCTATTTCCATTGTTTGCAGTGATGATAGATACATTATTAGCTTTAATATTGGCCGTATATCACAGTCTGCAGTTATTTTGGTTATCTCTAAAGTTAACCTACATAAATTCCAAGAGGTAGATGAAATTATTGGGTTGTACCAAAAGTTCTTTCAGATTTTAGACAAAAATTGAAACTCAAATATTAAATAGTAAAAGAAACCTTTAATCAATAATGTATTGACCATTTTGTTCAATTATCTTAAGCTATCTGTCAGGCAGCTTTATTATTCCTTCCGTATAGAACTTGGTTGGTTTTTCATTGGAGAACTCATTAAGTTTGTTTTTGATGGTTTCCAAAGATTGGAACTCTTTACTGTTCAAACAGTTTTGCAGCGACCAGAATAAATGGTAATCCAAAGGTGCAGTGTCAGGCGAATATAGTAGGTGTACAAAACATCCCAACCGAACTGCAACAATTTTTTCCAGGTGGTCAAAGACACATGGCTCGCGTTGTCACGATGAAATACAACTCCTTTGCAATTTGCCAATTCCTGAAGTTTTTCATCAATCACTGACTTCAGCCAATCCAATTGCAAGCAATACTGATCTGCATGTAGTAATTCTCTGATTACTTAGCAAGAGCTCACTGTGAAGGATTCCCTTCCAATCCCACCACACACAGAGCATAATCTTCTTTGGATGCAGGGCAGCCTTGGGTAGTGGTAATGGAGGTTCACCTTGCTTACTCCAGGATTTTTTTTCTTTGAACATTGTAAAGGATGCATTTTTCCTTGCCCATCACTAACTGCTTCAGGAGCAAATCATAAGCAGAGACTGACCATTAAATATTTTTGCTCAATCAATGTGGCACACACATTGTACTGATTTACTAATTCAAGCTGCTCCAAATGCCTTACAACTGATGTTTGCAATATTTTTAGTGTCTCAGCAATCTCTCTTGTGGTGCTGTGCTGGTTAGTTTCAATTAACCTGGTGATTTGGTCATTGTCAACTGTGGAGGGCCTTCGTGAATGTGGGGCATCTTCCAGAGAGAAATTCCTGGTTCGAAACTTCACAAACCACTTCTGATACATTCATCTGAATTCTGATACAGCATTGTCTCCATACACTGTGCAAATATATATTTTTTGGGGGGTGGGGTGGGGGAGGGTTGTTACATCTTGACCCTTCTGAAAAAAAAAACATAGGATGGCAAAAATGCACCTTTGTATCTTCCATTTTCAAATTTACCCTATATAAATATCACTCACTTGATCTGCATGATTTATTTTTCAGAGCATGCTGGTAACTGTATCCTAATGAAAGTACACACTGTTTTTAGCTACTAATGCATGTGATTGTGCAGATCACATCCATTGATATCTCTTGAGAAAAATACAAACTAACTTTTGGTTCAACCCAATACTACTGAAATGCTTAGAGCTGGGAATGTTTTTGTTATCAGATGACTGATGGAAATGATGAATAATTTTAATGATAAGGCATTGTTTCTAAGAATTTTACCAGAGCTATTATTATTCTATTTAAATTAAAAAAAAAAAGGTGATTGTAGTTTTTGTGATAACTATAGGCATGGCAGCCTACTTTCTGTTCCAGGTAAATTCTTTGAATGATTTTGCTTAATAGAAATAAAAATCTGGTTGGTGCACAATTGCATGATGAGCAGTGCAGATTCAGAAGTAGTACTCTACTACTTCTGAATCCTCACTGCTCATCATGTATAGATAAGGTTTTTTCACAGGCAGATTTTTAAGAATTCTTTACAGTTTCAGAAACCTGTGGTTGCTAGCTTTGTAGATTTCAAAAAGGCCTTTGACTCTGTTGATTGTCATAACTTGTGGTTGATGATATAGATCACATGGCATACCAAACAAATTAGCATAATCGAAGCTCTCTATGATAACACTAAGTTATGTGAGAGTTGGTAAGGCTTGTAGCGATTGGTTTAACATTGCTATTGGTGTCCGACAAGGATGCATTTTGTCTCCCTTTCTCTTTGGTTATTGATTATATTATGCAGTATTCACTGCAAGGGAAAGATTTTCTCCTTAAATGGGCTAGAGATTTGAAAATCTCTGATTTTAGATTATGCAGATGATTTGGCCTTTTTGGCAAATAATGTTGCTGAGATGAAGTCTTTAATTAGAACTGTTGATGAGACTGGTAATAGAGTAAATTGGGTGAAAAATAGAGAAAACTAAAGTGATAGAAAGTTTTTCTAGCAATTAACCCAATATTTCATACACAGCCACACTATTTTTATATAAGAAATAACATATGATTGTTAGATTTCAGCTATCTGCACTGTTGAAAATTTATCCTAGAATCTTTTTTTATCCCACTATCCTGTAGGTATATTTCTGATTCTTAAGGTTATTATATGTTGGCATGCATTAAAAATACTCCAAACAGTCAGTTTTCTATAATACCACTACACACAGACCAGCAGACCATGCATCTCAAGATTTTTATTCTCAAAAAGAGTCTTTTGCACTGACGACTGCAATACTTACAAACAAATCTTCACACTAGACATCCACCTGGGGTAAGCACACACCGAAGAAAGAAAAATTAAGAATGAAAAATCATGTTTTGTGTAAACCATATGCTTTTTCAAATGTGGTGATTCTTTCCTTGTGTAGCAGCTTGTTCTTGTATCTTCCAGATAGATGACATTATGATTACATGGGTATGATGCTTCCTTCCCTGCATGGTACTGCCACTCACCAATCCAGTAGTAGTCACCAGGATAGAATGTTTGGAGTACTTTTTAATGTATGCCAACAATTGGATAATAGTAAATGGATATTTTAAGTATCAGAAATTATCTACAGGATAGTGAGATAAAAAATTGATTCTAGGATAAATTTTCAACACTGCTGATAGTTGAAATTTAACAATGATATATTGTTACTTATATATATAAAGTAATGAAAATTGGTCAGGAAAGGTGTGATTCAATTAATCTGAATGGTTGCATCCTTGAGCAGTTGTCTTAGTTTAATTATCTTGGCAGCAATATAACAGATGTGAGGAATGAGATAAAGCGAAGAATAGGGATTGCTGCTGGAATTTTAAAGAATCTATGGAGAGTGTGCATTTTAGTCTTATATGCCTAAAGACTAAAATTATGCAATACGATAGTTTGGTCCTTTTGAAAGTTAGTTATAGTAGTGAAACATGGACCTTTTGTAAGCCAGATAACAGGAAACTTGATGCCTTTCATTCTAGATGTATATGCAGTATCTTATGCATTAGGTGGTTTGAGCTAGTAAGTAATGATGAGGTTAGGCAAATGAGTCTGCAAACTCCTTTGAGCAGCATATTGTGCAGAGAGAAACTTCACTATGCATAATTATGGATACCACTATGCATAATTATGGATTTTACCCGTATGCATAATTATGGATTAGTGAATTGGATTATGAACAGTGTGCCTAAAGGTCACAAAAGAGGGGAAGGCCTTAGTTGCAGTGGACAGACAATATCAAACAGTACATTGTTAGAACTGGTATCCAGTAATGATATGCAGAGCTCTAGCTCAGGATAGACATGTTTGGAGAACTAAATTGCACAATCTGGTTGGACCCCTGTAGCCCATGACTGCTTCAGGATTCTGTAAGTATGTAAGTCAATATATCAAGCCTAAAGCATGTGCAATTAAAAAAAATTAAAGATTTGACTAATAGTAATATTATGAATTATTTATACTGAAATAATGAAAAGTAGTAAAATATAATGTGTTTTTCAGAAGTTAAAATTTTACCTGTTGTTTTCTTTGAATGTCTGGAATTAAACGTTCTTTATTTTGATATTAATATGCACTATTTATATAGGTTATTTTCTTCAAGATAAGGTGTCAGCTGACTTTAGATGATCTTAGTTATGGAGTATGGAGTATGTAGATATATATATATGGAGTACATAGTGTTGCTAATGTCTTTTGTTTTCTGAACTAAAACTTGATTATGTTGATATTCAAGCGGCTGTTAACAGTGTTAAAGGAACCTCCTCAACTTCCTCACCCAAAAACAAAGGAAAATTTGTAAACGATTACAGAGTTATATATGAAATTAAAGCTATTACGTAGGGTATATTATGGGCTAGCTCAAATTATGTCTCCTACTTTCCGACTCAGGAAATAGGTGGAGGAAAATCTCTCAACGAGCCAATCTTATTGAGTTTTGTGTAAAATGAAAGCTTGCTACTTTGAATGTACTATTTGCTTTGTATTAAGACCTGAGCAATGTTGGGTAATTCTGCTAGTTAGTAATAAAATTCATCAATTTGAACCTATAGCTATATATAGAACTTACTATGTCAATGAGTCAATGATGAGCTCATGAGACCCATGACAGCAATTGCATCAGTAACACAATATGCACTCTTCATGCCCCATGAGCACACGCTATTTTAAATATCTAATTATATTGAAACTTTAAAGCAACATCATTTGATCAACTTGTAAATCTGATGACAGAGTTTTCAAAACTTCCAAAATCACAATAATTTTTGCTATATATTGATATCAATGGTGAGTTGTAATTTATCTCAGTGAAAGTGTAGTGTGCTTCAATTATGTTCTACTTGTTGAAGAATGTAAACATCGTTGTGTATAAATTGCTAGAACTTTAAGAAAATAAAAAGTTTTAAGTTTGTTCAAGGATGACTGACTCTAGATTTGTTTCATCTTTTCAGAATATTGAGCTGTGTTTTTTAATTCACATACTCTACTCCACTAACTAACTAACATTTGAACCTATCATTATTTAATGTTATTGAACTAAATTATAATGGGATAAGATAAGATAAAGCAGCAAGATAAAGGAAAGTTTAGGCCTGCTGAGCCTTCTATTCCCATTATGATGGGATGAAGCAGTATGCCATATATATTTTCTATCGGTGCAAAAAGTTTCTTCATACTGTAGCACTTGGCTTTGCTTTCCACCATATCTTTATGGTTTACATAGGACTTCACAGTGACATAGAATACTAACACCAGTAAGAAATTTTTCAGAAGTTGGCATGTTTCGTGTTTATAACAATTTGGCCAGGCAATGTATCTGTTGCTTAATAATGTTAACTTACACTTTTACAAAAAAAAACTGAAACATGTTTCATATCTTGTGTGTCATATTGAAGTTCATATGAGCACATGATGGTGTAAATGAACTTAAGTATCAAACAATATAAAGCACAAATGTTTTAACTCTTTCTTTCAGTTAGAACTTGATATTGTCAATTGCCAGCAGTATACAAATTTACAAATATTTAATAACAAAAGATTTGTATTACATATAAATAAAAAGTAAATTTATTTCTGAATAATATTAAAAATGTGAAAGAGAAAGTGATTGTTTTTGTAGTTTTTCACTGTGCAGTACAGCTTAAAATAAAGGTCAGTAGTTGTGCAAGGTAACTTTACTGTTCATAACTGTTTTGTGGCTTTTGTTTTCTTTTTTCCAGCTATGTCATCTATGTAGTGTGATTAAAATAATTTAGTGGACTTTGGTGTCAGTTCTGTTCCTATTCAGGAACTTGTAGCAACAATGCTGTCATGTCCCTCTAATTTACTTTTATTATTTTTTCTTTATTATTGTGTATATTTACATTAAGTGTATTTTCTAAAATGGGAATGTGGCTCATTAGTTGTCATTCGGGCCAAGCTAGGTTGTTCTCCACATGTTCAGGAGGCAAGCGAACTTTTATTACTCTGCCATCACTAACTGGAGGCTCTAGTGCAGGTGAAGGAGAGGAGGATGAACAATGAACAGGCAGATTGTTGCTGACAAACAGAAAGGTCATTTGGTTAGCACATCGAAGTGGAGCAGCTCTTTCTCAGGAACCCTAAAGGAGAGGTTTCGGTTCTGTGTGAACCAGGTGATGTAGGCAAGGGTTGAAATATCTACTTGCCAAGTTTTGAGATTCACTTTGCCATGACTTGTGGGTAAAGAGATTTCTGTAAAGTACAGATTTCCACCTCATCACATGAATGCTTGTAATAGTAAAGCAGAATTCATGTTAAGCTGTTTGGAGGTAGTACACAGAAACATTGGTGAAGCATTTAATTTCTATAAGAATTTTGAGTGCAGCTAAGGCCGCAGAATAGAACACATTCCCAATGTACTTATATGCGTGTGTAAATAAACAGTGCTATCCTCTACTATGATGCATTCGTTTATTTCATCTTCCTACATGACATTTAGCATAGCATGTCACACCTAAGCATAGGTATAAAAACCCACTAATCTGGGTTTCACCTGGAAAATAAGTGAAGAGTAATTTAAGTGGACTAATTAATCACCCTCTATGAAGTGGCTCTGAAGAGTGTACATCTATCCTTCTCCCCAGGCCACAACAAATGCTTTTAATTAATCCTCCACCTTAATTATACAACTTTTAAGTAAAGAAACTTTTTGCAGTAAATGCAGCAATGGAGTCTCATTTTGGACCATATTTGAAAGTTTATATGGGACAATATGTGGAAATAACATTTTAAATATTGCTCCAAAGCTGCATATATGTTGTATTTATATGTAACTAGTTCTTTTAATTAAACAATGAATAAGAACAGTTGAATAATTTTATTAATTTAAATACCACCCATTGAATTCTTGGTATGGTGGAGTTTGGGGTATTGAAAAGTTTTAGTCTGAATTTGATCTTAACAAGACAGAGTGATATAGTGAAAACTGATGTGGCAACACAATTAAGGCTTAATTCTGAAAAATCTAGTGAGCAAAATGATTTATATTACATATCAATAACGAGTAAATTTATTTCTGAATAATAATGAAAAACACGAAAGAGAAAGTGATTGTTTTTGTAGTTTCACTGTCTGTAGTACAGCTTAAAATAAGAGCCAGTATTGTGCAAGATAACTTTACTGTTCACAACTGTTTCTTGGCTTTAAAAAAAAAATTCGTTTTTTTTTTTCAGTGCACATATGCCTGTATAAATTGAAAATGATATAAATATGAAATGATAAATGAAACAGAAAATGATATATATATATGAAGGCTACTCAAATGATGCATGTTAAAGGGGTTGATAAACGTGGATCAGTTGACTGGCAGCACACCCCTGCTACAGGTGTTCTACCAGTTACATTGTTTAAATTCAGGTAATCCACTAAAGCTCATAAATTGTGGAAAATGATTCTTGCCTTACAAGTAGTTGAGAACAGTTGCTTTATACGATAATTATGGAGTCATTGTTCTATATTTGGAAGGATAAAATATATAAATGGTCACTTTTAACATTGAAGGTAACATAGGCAGAGTTGTTGAATGTTATACACACATATATATGGGGCAGGGATTAGCTCAGTCGATAGCATGCCAAGCTTGTAATTTGCAGGTTCAAGTCTCACCTGTGACAACTTTGAGTTTTATCTCCACTAAAACCCTCACCCTGCCCTTATTCAGAAAGGGGACGTCAATAGGCTTGGAAAGGCTACTATCTGTCAGGTGGGACAAAACCATGACCCAGTATATAGGAAAGTCTATTGTATGGAAAAAGAGTGCTGCTCAGAGGTAAAACAACCCAACCCATACCAATAAAGTTGAATATACACAGCATTGTGAAATGTATATATTCAATAGTAACATTGATTCAACTTGTAAAATCATTAGGGTAAACAACTTTGTATGAGTAATTTAATTATGTATGAATTTAAAAAGTTATATAATCATTTGAACTTGTTATAAAATTGCATTTGATTAATTGATAAGAAAAAAGTAAATTTTACATTTATTCCCCTTTTAGGTTAAGGCAAGAATTAAATGAAATGCTTATTAAAGAAAACATAAAACTATCAGTGAATGATTTTATAGTAAAGGCTGCTGCACTGGCTTGTAAGAAAGTCCCTGCAGCAAATTCTTCATGGCAAGATTCTTATATTCGACAGTAAGTTTTTTTTTTTTGTAATATTATAATGGAATTATTTTGCTTTTTTCTTGAAATTTTTATGCATTCATTTATTTAAACTATCAGTGGGCTATAAAACATAATAACACATCATCCACCAAAAATTGGATGGAATGGAAACAAACTTTAGCAGCTTTTGAGTCTTAAACTCAAAATCAGTTTCTTCTATTATAGTTAGAGACTTGAATTTTAAATGCAAACTGGGAAAATATGAAGGAGAAATTTGAGTATTTACAGGCAGTGACATACTGGGGGTAACTTCTCTTCTTCAGAGTTTGAACAACATACAATGCAAGGCATCCTAAACATACTCAACAGCATTGAAGTCAGGTATCTAAACATACTTAACAGTATTGAAGTCAGGTATCTTGCTGGCCACTCCATATGATCAGTACCCTCATGTTCAAGATATTTATATACCACATCAACTTTAGGTACACAAGTATTGTTCTCCATTAAAATTAATCCCAAGCTCACTGCACCTGCAAATGAGTGAACATAAAGTTTGAGAGTCTTGTGTTGTTGCCTTGGGCAGTCAGGGATCATTTATCAAATACATAAGTTGGGTGCAACCATGCCTGCCCAAACCATCAGATTAGTGTTAAGAAACAGTCTGTAAGCTAAATCTCGATTCAGATGTAAAAAGAACAGTCTGCCACTGTTTTTAAGTATCATGCACATGTTGCTGAGACCAATTCATATGGTCTCTTCTGTGAAAGGGAATTATGGTACACATACCATTCCTCATCTTACATAGAGCCACCTCTCCTAAAGACTTCTGGAAACTGTCCACCTTGAAATTCTAATTATGAAGCAAGCTCTTCAGCAGTTTGGGGGAGCTCTCAGTGCTCTTAAAGTTATCTACGAGTCATCTCAAGATGTGACTCTTTGGTGATCTTGTACTGATTTCTAGTGATATTATCTATATCCTGAAATTGTTTCCAGAGCTTAGACACTATCGTTCAAGATACATTCAGCCATCTGGCTACATTGGAACATCCTAATTGTTCAAATGGCACACCACCTTATCAAGTCATCTAAATCAATGGTCTCCAAAGTGGGGTGCATGAAGAAAATTTAATAATTTTAATTTATCATTTCTTCTTTTTTTTTAGAAATTTTTTTAATTTTCAGAAAACAATATGAAGAAAATATTTTTTAAAAAATTGCTAATATATTTAAATTTTATGGTCATTTTTATGTACATGAGACTGTTTAGTTTCATAAAGATGTCTGGGCACACAATGTGGAGTGCAGAGAAAGTGCTGTTGCCAGATTTAGCTTTTTAATGGATTTATCATCTGGCAACTCTGAGAGATGGGACTGAGTCATGCTTGCTTGTTTTGCTCTCAACTAGTAACAGTGGATTAACCCCTAATCAAAGCAGCATTTGTGAGTCTGCATTTTTAGGGGTCTGAGTCTTTTTAAATTTTTGTTGTTTATGTAAGTATGGATAAGTGAATTTTTGAATTATTTTAGTTATTGCTAACATAATCCTTACAAAATGGACAAATGGCTTAAAAATGTCTCTGTAAATAAACTGCAGATTGAAGATGATTCTGATAATACTACTACCTCAAGCGAAAAAACAAGAAAATGGTGGGGGCTGACACTTCTACTAGTGCGAGCTCTTTGTCAGTAACATCACGAGATAAAAACAAATTCAAAATTAAAGATGTGTGTTTGAAATTTAGATTTACATCTGCTATCATTAATGATGAACCTTGCCCTATGTGTATATTGTGTCTTGAGATACTAGCTATTAAGCCATTGGGGTTAGTAAGACATTTGAAAACTAAGCAAACAGAACATGAACATAAACCTCTACAGTTTTTTCAACAGTGTTTAAAATCATGCAATATTCAATTCAGCACTATACAAAATTTTTACTAATAAAGTATCACTTTGAAGTCGATTCAAATTTTTAGAGGAAAAATTGTCTTCAGCTGGGTAGGATATGAACCCACAACCTCCTGATAACATGTCAGGTGCTCTGAACCACTAAGGTACCGGCCACCAATCAAAATCTCCTCTAATTGATGATATGAACCTTTTCAACCTACATTACATCATATGTAGGGAGTGTTCCAGCAATTTTGCCACAAGTGGCAGACAATGCCATATAGATGGAAAGTATTTCATATATCTATAGCATTTCAAGACAATTTTTCCTCTAAAAATTGAATCAACTTCAAAGTGGTAATTTATTAGTAGATACCAAATATGTCGAGTTTATTTCATTATTGATTCAAAATTTCACTAAACTTAATGATAAATGAAAACCTCTTTTGGTAAGTTGATTGATATCTTTGCTTTCTTACTTAATAGCAAAAGACAAAGCCACACACAATTGGGGAAATACTTGTTCTTCCTGTCACAGTAAAAGTGGTTGAAATAATTTGTGGAAAAGAGTATGCCGACAATTAAAATGTATTTCTTTGTCAGCAAATACTGTTGGAAGGCATATAGAAAACATTGCTGAAAATTTGAAGAAACAAGTATTAGAACAAATTACAAAATGTGGGAGGTTTGCTATACAGTTGGTTGAAAATACAGATGTTGCTGACATTTCTCAGCTTATATTTACTATATTTTGTTTTAATAATGATTTATGAAGAATTACTTTTTTTGTCAGCCATTAAAAAGGGAGATATACTGGAGAAGATATATCCTCAACAATAAATATTTTCTTCCTAAAAAGCAATATTTTATGGGAAAACTGTTTAAGTATAACTACTTATGGAGCAGCTGCTTTGCCTGGAGTAAGAAAAAAGGATTAAAGAGTAAGGTAACAGAGATAGGCACCACACATGAAATTTATTCACTGCATCATCCATAAGCAAGCTAAGCAGAAAGAAGTTGGAACCAGAAGTGCACAAGATGCCACAGGATATCATCAATGTGGTTAATTTTATAAAAACAAGACCTTTAAATAGTAGAATCTTTACACTACTTTGTGATGAGATGGGCAGTAATCATAAAAATCTTTTATACCACACAGAGGTTCGCTGGTAAAAGAGTTGTTGAACTGAAAGATGAGTTACAGATTTTTCTTTTAAAAAAATATAAGGGTTCTAACTTTGGAAACCTTTTTCTGTGATAAGGCAACAGATTACTAAACGTAGTTTAGTAACTACGTTTAGTAATCTGTTGCCTTATTAGTAATCATGGAAACTCACAAGTATGTCTTAATTCCTACTACCCAAGAAGTATTTATATGACAGCTTAATAAAAATATTCATGAAATGAAAAATGTAAATATTTTTCAAGCATGAATAATGTATTTTTATAAGCTATATGTAAGAAAATTTTAAATGGCAAATGTGTTTTTAAAAAATCGAAGTTTATGTTTTGTACTAAAAATTGATAATGAGCATCATCAGCCTCTCATTTCAGATTCTGTCAACTTGTATAATGGACATTGATCCTGGAAGCATTAAATCTTTAGTGTGTGGGAGCAAGTTTTTGCTCCATGACTAGGGATTTATTTAGTATCAGACAGGAAACAAAATTAGTTTTGAGAAGCCTTCAGTTTATGCCCATTGCTTCCCTTACTGTATACTAAGCTTCATCACTACTAATAAAGTGCAGGTTCTCATAATGGCACTCATAGGAAATCAGTACAACAGCTGACTGTACTTTGTTACATGATAAGCTGTAATCTTGCAATACTGAAAGCTCTTCTCACTGTCATTGACATTAATTCACATCAAACACTTAAAATTATTTAACATCATTTTGAATTAAATGAGCCTACATTTAAATCATTATGATGTGGACTTAAGAACTATGCATATTTTAGTGTGTTTTAAATGTTGCATTTGCAACATTTGAAGGCAGAAAAGTTCTATTTAGAATGCATGATTTATATATCAATTAATACAAAGAGAACCTAAAATGGGATCAAGTGTAACTATACATTTAATTTTTTTTCTCAGTGTTTAAGTTGAACTTAACAACATTGAAAATAGTGTTCTGAAACTGATTTCTTAACTATTCTTAAATTGTATAAATGGCTGACTAAATTAATCAAACAAATGTAATGTTTATTCACCTATAGTATATTATTCTTTGAATTTTTAATGATAATGCAGTGTAATCTGATAGAATGGTTAAGTAAATAAAATTTTGCTGCTTCAGAAAACATCAAAAATCAGTATCAATGGCTGTGCAGTGAATTTGGCATTGTGGCCATTGAGAAGCCTCTTTTCTGTACTCCTTGGTTGCATTGCCAATTTTGCAGTTGAATTTTTTATGCAATTTGATCCACTTTTTGGGCAGACAAATCAACAGGTAATATTTCACAATTCAATTTCTAAAGTTTAAGATGGAACTTAAAAAGCATCAAGAATGATGATTTTATTTGGAAAAAGAAACAAATTGTAACATAGTACTATATAATGCTTTTCTGCCTTCCAGCAAGGTACAATTTTGGTACAAATGGAAAAGTGACTTCTGACACATTACAATTTTAGAAAACTTTTGTATAGGGAAAGATTACTTTGGTTTAGCCATATTGCCCTCATGCAGGAAATAAGTAAGCAAGTATAGTTATGAACAACATTCTTGAAGTTTAAAGGAAAAAGGGAAGTCCAAAAATCAGATGGGTGGACAGTAAGAACAGCACTTTAGAATTGTCTTTGCAATGACCATTGTTCAAAATGATATGTGTGTGCAGGTCAGAATTAGACACTTCAGTGGATCTCCATAATTCCACTGCTTATTAGTGATTTTATATGAGTTCTAAATATTGAAACTAAATCTGTTTTCTCATATAAAGTTTATTGTATTACCCCAGAAACGACAAAAAACCACAATAAAATAAACTGTGACGTTCCATTGGTTCCTTAATTCACCCTATATTATGAAATCTACAATGTTAAAAATATATTTTAGTGAACAAACTGTTAATATTTTGAATTTCACTAAGTGCAGAAAACTGTAACAAACTGTACTATACAGGGTGTCCCATTAATGGCAGAAAATTTCCCTGTATGTGAGTCTGCCATTGAAACCTGCATAGAAAAAGTTCTGAAGTGATTTTGCATCAAAGGCTTAGCAAAGAAAAAAGCAGCTGGAAAGATGTTGGGTTCCATAAGGTTTCCACACATTCCATATGGTTGGCACTGTCCAATGTCAGTGCAAAGCATTTATGGCATACTGCAGTAGTGCAGTTCTCAATACATTGTACATTTGTAATGTTATTATGCTACCATTGTCAACAGCTTTTGTACTCTTCTGGAGAATAAATACTGACTCTTGAATGCATTTCGTAGTATTTCTTTTACAGTATCCATACATTGTAATGGATACTCAGAGCCTGCTGCCATGCATCTTTCTGACAATATTTCTCACCAACTAATCAGATGCAAAATCATCTCAGAACATTACTATGTAGTTTTCAATGACAGATCGATCTTAATAGAGATTATCCTGCCAATAGTGGTATACTCTGTATATATTAATTAGTGTATAATTAAAATATTTTTATTGTTTATTCAGATACAATAGCGTAGATATCAATGTTGCTGTTAGTACAGATTCAGGACTTATTACACCCATTGTCTTTGGTGCGGACAAAAAGGTATGAAATTTTATTTTTACTGTATTATTTTTTTATATATGTTTCTAATCACTGAATTAAAAATATATCATGTTTAACAACACAAGTGGCTGACATGCTACAGGTAAAGTAGGAACATTAATAAAAACAATGCTGTTACAGTTAAAAGTCCATACTGATGGAATGTAGTTGAAGAGTAAACCACCAAATTAGATAAATGCTTACAATAATAAAAGACTTTTCCAGTCAGCCTTGATGTAGAAAATTTTTTGGGGACAGGGCAAGTGAATATGGGGCAAGTAACTAGATTAAACTAGAACAGACCAGAATGCAATTTCGAAATTTTTTTTTCTGAAATCATTCATGATAAATGCAGTGATAAAAATTTTCTCTTCTTGCTAAGTCTTTTAAACTATATTATTCCAAAAATATCTGTGATATATGGAATTACAATGTTTTGTCCCATTCAGTTCATCCCAACACACTTTTACTAAGAATTCACAGTCTTGAAATTGAAGATTCTGTTTGACAAAGCACTTTCCAGGTATGAGGGGCATTCAAAAAGTTCTTGACATGCATCTGCAGAACAAAAACCATTGCACTCACCTTTAATAAGATTTCAAACACCACAAGAATTGGTTAAATTAGTTTAATTACCAAAATAATGCTCTTATATGAGATTTTGCCTATGAGCAGGCTATTAAACTACTTTGCAGTTAACTATCTGTTGCTTTATCAGCAACTGTAGAAACTCGCAAGTAAGTTTTAATTCCTACTACCTTAGGAATATTTATATGACAGCTTAATAAAAATATTAATGAAATGAAAAACGTAAATATTATTTTTCAAGCATGAATAATGTATTTTTATAAGCTATATGTAAGAAAATTTTAAATGGCAAATGTGTTTTTAAAAAATAAAAGTTTCATGTGTTGTACAAAAAACTGATATGAGCATCATCAGGTTTTCATTTCAGATTCTGTCAACTTGTATAATGGACATGGGCTCTGGAAGGGTTAAATCTTTAGTGTGTGAAATCAAGTCTTTGCTCCATGTCCATGATGGATTTATTTAGTATTATTGGCCACACCTCTTTGAATAAACTTAGTTTTGTTAAAATCCTACTAGCCATTTGCTTTTCACAGGTACCTGAAATTTTAGGACTTTACATACAGATTATTCTCTTGATGTTCTCACATGGACATCTAGAGCATTTTAACTTAGACATGTCAAGAAAGAAGTTATTACTCTTATGCTGGGTCATTTCAGTATCAACTTTATTACAGACTCTGACCATTTTGGCAGGAATGATATATCCTTTTGGTATTGGTAGTTGTAATAGCAATGGTGAACTTCTCCTTCAGGTAAGTAAACCTAATGGTTGGAGAATAATTAACACTATTAGCTATATAGCAAGGATATTTATAAATATGCACAGGTTTCTCCTAATGGGTTGCATAATAATATGATCATTACAGAACTGGTACAGAGGGATTGAAAGATGAAATTGTAAAGGTTATTGAAGGTGACAATTCTATAATGGCAAAGTGGGTTGAGCATTTCAGAGATGTTCTGAACAGTGTGGTTAGTTCATTTCCCTTTGTATCTAATGAAAATAAATGCATTACTGGCATTAATGTTCACCCTATATCACAACTGATGTTACTCTGGTTATATCTAAATTAAAATTGCACAAATCCCTAGGGTAAATGAAAATACTACTGACATGCTTAGAGCTGGGAATGTTTCAGTTGTCACATAACTGACTGAATTTTTGACTATTTTTATGATAAAGGAGTTATTCCAAAGGATTTCACTAGAGCTTTTTATCCCTATTTTCAAAAAAAGATGATTGCAGATGCGATAATTACATCCATCTACTTTCTTATCAGTTGTCCCATGGCCGAGTGGTTAGCTCTCTTGGCTACTGATCAAAGGAACCTGGGTTCGAGCTCCAAGTAAGGCATGGATGTTTGTGTTGTCTTTCTGCTGAGGTCTTTCCTGCCTCACAGGCCTTCTATGCCATATAAAATGACAGGCTCCTTTCAGACCTCTGTGGCAAGCAGCTACTTGAGGGGGTATTTATTTTTTTATTTACTTTCTGGTAACGTTCTTTGCCCCTTAGCATGAGCTCCTGTATGTGGTGAGGGGACCACCCTACGAAGTTTCCACTGAGTTGGGTACCTTCACAAGGTCCTGAATGCTCACCTGTGTTTGCCATTCACAGAGACCCATGCCCCAGGAAAGGAGGATCCTGGTAATTACTAGGGATCCTTGTCTTCTTTCCTCAGCTTATGATTGGTGGGGTTCCCTTTGGCAAGCTTGCCATTGGGAGCCTATTTGTTATGGGGCTGGACAGCAAATTCCAGGGCCACTGCTACACACTGCTTTGGCCTCTGCTTCCAGTAAACAGGAACTCCTGATTTTGCCCCCCCCTCCCCCCAGCCCCAGGAGCAATTGGTTGGTGAGCTGGACCTACTAGGGCCAATTCTGTAGAATGGTGAGTACCTTGCCCACATCTGGATATAAGTTTGCGAGTTTCCCCACACAATTTTATTCTTTTAAAGTTATCCTTTCTTTGTGAGACCAGCTTGGTTTTTCCAATTTTTTTATTTTTTCAACTTAGTTCCTTTTGCGAAAAAAGTTTATTTACTTACACTTCTCTTTTAATTTTCCTTTTATTTATTTGTCAGGGCTTGGTTCACTGTCTGTGTGGGCATGGTGCCTGTGCAGCCCTGGCATTTGATAGGGCACCCCTTTGTTGAGCTCTGTGAAGGGTTGGGACAACAGGCACTGAAACACACAAGCATGCTGTCATCTTTGTGTCTTCATCTCTTAAGGTTTCTGATCATCCACCCCACAGGTGATCAGGTAACTGGGAACATGTTCCCATGTTTTGTATATAAAGGTTTGGTTGCAGGTTTGCCAAAATCTGCCAAGTACTTGAGATCTGGTGACTTGCAGGTTGAGACCACTTGTTCTAATCATTCAGAACTACTCCCTAAGGTTAGAGATTGGTGGGTTGACTGTTACAGTCACACCCCACAAAATGTTGAATTCCTCACAGGGTGTGATCTCTGAGTGTGGACTTCTCAAAACCACTAAAGAGGAAACCTCCCCCCCCCCCCCCCCCAAGGAGTAATGGTGGTACAGCGACATGTCTATCATGATGGGAAATTCGTACCCACCAGAGTACTAATTTTAACCTTCAGCATGCCATTCCTGCCTTCTTCCATCAAGGCATTGTGAGGTATGGCCATAAATGTATACCTAACCCTCCCTGCTGCTTTCAGTGCCAGAGATATGGTCATACCCATATAGCTTGCCAGAGCAGACCCATGTGTGCTCGCTATGGCAGCACACATGGGTTTCCTGACCATGAGATCCTGACTGCACAGCAGACAAGGTAAACTGTGTGAACTGTAGTGGTGACCATCCAACGTATTCCTACAACTGTTCCAAGTGGAAGGAGGAAAAGGAGATTCAACGCTTGAAAACAATTAATAACATCTCTTACCCTGAGGTGAGAAAGCTCACTGCACTGCCCACCCCACTAGGCAAGGTTTCTTGTGCCAGTGCAGTCATTAGAAAGTCCATCATTTCCATGACTTTGGTGATGGCTCAGACTGATATCAGTGTACCACCCACTGAATCTTTCTCTCCTGCAGCAAAATGCCTCCTGATGCAGGCGAAACCAACATTGGTGTCAACCTCGACATCAACTCCGGTTTGCATACCTTCTACAGTCTACCGCCACTGGAAGGCCTCCTTCTCATCCTCAGACAGCTGGACCACTGGAGCCAAAGAAGAAAATTTTACTGCCTCTACAAAAGGAGTAACAGATCCATGTCCTTTGGACGATTTTGAAAACATGGATACAGACTGCCTCCTATTCATAAAACCATCTACAATGGTGGTTAAATTGAATAGGAATTTGTCATCCACCCATTCTTCTAAGTCCTAGATGACCATATTCCTACAATGGAATTGTCATGGATTCCAAAGAAATCTTGATGACATCAAAGTCCTCCTTCAGGCACACCAACCCATCTCTGTGTGTCTACAGGACACATACTTGCAGCTAGTCGCAGATCCCACAATCCAGCATTTTACACTAGTTCACTGGGACCAGTATGGAGATGGTCCAGCTCATGGGGGTGTTGCCATCTTCATGATCAACCATTCTCAATTCCAGTTTGTGCTCCTCATCACCAACTTAGAGGTGGTAACCATCCGCCTCTTTGTGGGGTTCTCACTGATTGTCTGCTCTGTATATCTTCCACCCAGAAGCATAGTCTTCTGGGAAAACCTTGATGATCTCATCTCACATTTGCAGTCTCCATTATGCATCATGGGGGAGTTCAACAGACACAGTCCACTTTGGGGGCAGTGCTGGCAGGGAGGGGTAGGGTCCTCAAGCAGTGACTCCTGGATCCTTCACTCTCCCTGTTGAATACTGGTGTCAGTATGTACTTACATTCCCCAACCCTAACATTTACTGACATTGACCTAATGATCTGCTCCTTGTCGATCCTTCACTCTTTACATGGGAGGTCACCCTCAAGCAGCTGCTTGCCACAGAGGGCTGACAGGAGCCTACCAGTTTATATTCTAAAGTAGAAGGTCTGTGAGGATGGCAGGATCTCGGCAGAAAGATAACACAAACATCCATGCTTTACCTGGGGCTCGAACGCAGGTCCCTTTTAATTAGTAGCCAAGCACACTATATAAAAGTAGCTCAAAATTTAATATTTACAAAAAAAATAAATTCTTTTATGGTACAAATGACAAAGTTTACCATTCATCTCCATATGGAGGCTTCGTGAACCAGATTTTCATGGTTGTGATACCATAAGGTTTCAACTCTCCTATATATCCTGGTGTTTTAAAGAGAGCTAGCCATTTATCTTTAATTAATGCATAATAATATTTATATACAGCTGTGGAAAAGAATGGCTAATAGGGTTTTTTTTAAAAATAAACTAGGTTGATTGAGAGAGGTAGTCTGTAAATGATAGCTATGCACACTGGAAGGAGAGCTGTTTACCAATCTCCTCTGATACACAGAACTTCCATGCCTAAAGTCCAAAAAAAAGTCCACCTAAAGTCTGACCCTGCTTCTTGATGTGCAGACCATTAGTACCTTTCAATAGAGATATTCTTTTCTAGAATCATTTTTATCTAATGTTTGTGAATGAAATGGAAAGTGAACTGAAAGGAAGGGTTGCCAGATCATTGTGACCTATTGATCTGGTATTCTATGGTCAGTCATGTTTTCTTTTTTTTTTCTCTGCCCTGCTCAGAAGTTGCAGCCTTCACAGAATCTTGGTGCTGCCCAGTTAAACTCGCTGGAGGGACTAATGGCTTTGAGCCTGATTTCAAATATATATGTTTGCTGCATTGGTTGGCATCTGTTGAGGGAAAAATATATTGCTCTTTTTCTTTTCTCTTGTGGATTGCCAGTCCCAAGTGAGTAGATGCACAATGGTACCTTGTGTCAGCTGATGGATAATCCTAACCAAGGCTATTACAGGTCCCTGAACTCTTGCTTCTCTGGTTGCCACCACCCTTCATTGTACTGTAATTAAAAATCTGTTTGTTGTGTTTTCTATATGCTTTTTCTGCTTTGTCATCAAGGTTTAATAGCATAGATAACAAAGTTATTGAACTGGAGGAAATTCCTATGAGCATGGATGTCTTAAGCCTTAGCAGTGGGGGAACAAACCTTTGCCTCATGCCAGAGATTAGAGGGCTGTTTGATATTGTTAGCCCTACCTCTCTTAATAAATCTAGTTTCTTAAAAAAAATCATGTTAGCCACTTTCTTTCCACAGTAATTCAAAGTGTTATTACTTAAACATTCTGGGCTTGCAAGATATCAGGTAGATGGTAAAAGTCAGCAAATTAAAAAACATCTTAAATTTCTCTTATTCAGGATGGGAAAACAGAAAGCACTTTGTTTGAATCTTCTCAGTAGAAATGCCAATGATACTTTTCTATGATATGATTGTATTAATGAAAAAATTCTTAGATTAATTTAAAGCTAGGATTTAAGATATGAGTATTATCTTTTGCTATGCCCCACAGAGGACTTCGATAAAAATGAGAGATATTTTATGGATAACTACATAATGTTTTGAATTATGTCAAGAAAACGTTTAGAAGAAATAATATATTATTTTAGCATTGGTAGTTTCAGTTGCAGTGGGGATCTCCTACAGTTAAGTAAACCTAATGGTTTGAGAATATCCAGCACTTACTACAAGCACTGGGATTTTGTAAATGCACATAGGTTTCACCTGCTGGGTTATGTAGCAATATGATTGATTAAATATTACTTAACAACAAATGGGCTAGCTCTGTTAGGAACATTAGCCCTATAGTGCAGCTGAAATTGAGTCTGGCCATTTGCTTGTTATAAGTGTCTTGCAGCTGATGTTTAAAAAATGTTTACTGTAGTTAAGTTAGCTGCATGAGATAAAGAATAGAATAGGGATTGCACCTGGAACTTTTAAGAAGCTGTTGAGATTGTGGAAAAATCCTTTTTAGATCTATCTAAGATCTAAAGAATAAAAGTAGGTTCTACTAATTTTGTCTTTTCTCAAGTTTCTATGCTAATGAAACTTAGACTTTCTGTGAGCAAGATAAACAGGAAACTTAATTTCTTTGATTTAAGGTGCTTACTTGGTATCTGGCTCATTAGAAGGTTTAATTATGTAAGCAATAACAAGGTTAATGAAGGAGTCAGTACCAAACTTTGAGCAGTATCTTGTGTAGGATGAGATTTCATTGGTTTGGCTGGGTTGCTCACATGCAGAACTACAGATTAGCAAATAGGATTATATGAACATTGCTTAAAAGCATCAGAAAAAGGGAAAACACTAGAATGAGGTGGTAAGACAATGTCAAACAGAACGTTGTTAAAAATAATTTTTTAAGAAGGGAAGTGGGTACTCCCATACATAAAGAATTTAGATAGCATAATAGATTTATCTAACTTGTCCTTGTTTCTCGTGCAACATATAAGCACATATTTGCTTGCCTAGCAGTCAGATATACCAACCACTATACCAGTAGGGTTTTATTACAAGGATGGATTTATCTGATCAATATCAAATAACCCCCTAATTACAGTCATTGGGCAAAGATATTCCCAATCTTCTAGAAGCTGGAGAATTCTTTACAATCATAATCCACCATTGTATTTCAAGTACCAGCAAATTAGTTTCTGAGACACATCAATCCAAATGCAGAATGGCAGTGAAATAACTGATTTCAGTGGTTCAGTTTCAAGGATCAGGATCATCTGCCAGCTAATATTAAAATATCTTTCTTATCTATTCATTTAGGGCTGGCAGCCTATAAACAATTCGGCAATATCCAGATTTTCATGTAGTACAATATATGTCTACATGTAGCTGCATTAACCAAACCTACCTATAGGAGCATAACATCAGTGTTCTTTTATGGCCTCACATTATTTTTTGTTATTCACCTACCCATTATTTATAGAACACATTGAGATCACATAAGTCAACAGCTTCATGGATGGACATCCTGAAGATGTTCCTAAACTCAACAGTAGTTGGAAGGCATGTACAGAATGTTACAGCATTCCACATCATTTTCCATGCATTGAAGCTCAAAGGGACACAACACCATACTGAGTTCAGTAGCAAATGATTACTAAACTCCATCATTTCTGTTTCATTGCACTTGTTTTGTTAATCATTTATATTATTGTGCAGCTACAACCAATGGGTTTCATCTTGTTTGTATGGCTTCCCTTTCCTCAAGTATTGCATTTTTTGCCAGTAGTTTACATTTTAAACTTTTAAGATTCAATGCATCTAAAGTTCTGTATTTGATTGAATTGGATACAATAATATTATAACTAAATTTAGTTCTAAGTTTGCAATTCGCTGTAACTTTAAGTAACAAAATTTGTCTAATACATTTATAACTAGTTTTCACTCTATGTTATAGAATTCTTTTATTTCTTAGTGTAATTTTTCATGGTGAATAATTTCCAGGGCCTTTCAGCAATCAGTGCTGATACTAAAAGCTTGGCTGCCAAAGCAAGAGAAGGAAAATTGAAACCTCAAGAATTTCAAGTAAATATTATAACTTTTATTGATATGATTATTTTAATTCTTTTATCCATGTCATTTCAATAGTAATAATTATTTTCTTGAATAACACACATCTCTTACCCTTATATATATTGGGTTGTGCATAAGTAATGGCCATTTTTTATTGCATTTAGATAAAACCTTTTGGTCATGTTCTAAATAAGGCCTAGATATTGCTGTTTCTTATTTTTTCAAAGCATGGCATCTCTATATCACTCTAACCTATCAGCAGTGTCATAAATGTTTAGCAGTATGTGTTTGATTGAGGTGAAATATGGTGAATGTAAATATATTTTGATAAATTAGGCTTTATGAATTTAAAATATGCAATACAATATTTAAAGAATATGTGTGATGCATTTGGTGCTAACACTATTCCTGAGCATACATGTTGGTTTGCAAACTTTTGTACTGGTGATTTTGATTTAAGTAATGAGCCTCATAGTGGAAGGCCATCTGTGCTGTATGTGGACGTTTTATCAGAGTTACTTGACATGAATTTTCATCAACTATAAAGAGAACTTGTAGTCCATTTTAAAACATGAACCAGAGTTGTGTTGTTCACACTCATGTGAGTTTTCTGTCCTGTTTATGGCCATGGAAGAAACACTTCTTGGCTGATTTTTCTTCCTCAATGCACACTACACATTTTCTGTCTGGTGATCTTCTTGTCAAAGTTACTACAAGTTAGGTGCATTAAAGCTAAAAAAAAAAATCCTGTATGAGAGGTCTTTGAAGCTCTGCCGTGTTCTTCTGAATTTACACATCCATTCCATAACAGTACATTATGAACAGGCATATCCCCACATAGTTGTGATAAATCAGCATTAATTATTTTTGTATTGCCCCCAAGCTACATCCTTGAGAAAATATAAAATCTTTCTCCATTTAGTAGGCTAGAAATGATGATACAGCTTTTGTTTTTAACACATAATGACAAGTTTAGACAAGCTTTCAAACAAGTCGTTGTTCATTAACTTCAGAGTACCAAGTGAAATTCTACAGACTTGTGTCAAGAACTTTATGAACACCTTCTGTACCAGTTTTATGAACAGCCCTAATGAAAGAATTCATCTCGTCAACATGATTTTCCAAAAAAGACCAAATCATCAGTATGATCTAAATCAAACATTTTCAGATATTTATACCATTTATAGCCAAAAATTTTTCCTTTGCAGTGAATTGCTCATAGCAGTAACAAACTAAAGGGAAAAGGAAACAAAGTGCACTCTTGTTGAACTCCAATAGTAATTCTAAACTAATTGCTATAGTATTTTTAACTCTCACACAATTTAGTGTTATTATAGAGGCTTTTGTTATGTTAACTAATTTGTCTGGTATGACATATGATATTAAGATCAACCACAAATTGTGGTGATCAACAGAGTCAAAAGCCTTTTTAAAATTCACAAAGCTGGTAACACAAGTTTCTGAAACTCTAAACATTTATCAAGAATCAGCCTAAGTGAAAAAATCTGATATATACACCCCTATCACTTCTGAATCCACACTGTTGATTGTGCAGTTGTCCATCAACCAAATGCTTAATCCTCTTAAGCACAATCATGCAAAGAACTTTACCTGGAACAGAAAGTAGGCTGACCTAACCAACTTGTTAGGTGTTCCACATGATCTAATAATCAACCACAAATTATGACAATCAACAAAGTCAAAAGCCTTTTTGTAATATATGAGGCTTGTAACTATAGGTTTCTGAAACTCTGTCCATTTCCCAAGAATCTGCTTAAGTGAAAATATATGACTAATATATCCCTTACCACTTCTGAATCCATACTGTTCATCACACAGTTGTTCATCATCCAAATTTTTAATTCTATTAAGCACAATGATGCAAAGAACTTTACCTGGTACAGAAAGTATACTAATTCCCCTATAACTTTCATAAGAACTGCAATTTCCTGTTTTAAAAATAATGATGATGATAATAATTCTGGTACTTAGGTACTCCTTCTTAGAAACAATGTCTTTAACAAAAAATATTTCAAGTTTTAGTTGGCCATTTGACAATAGAAACATTCTCAGCTGTAAACATTTCAGTAGTAATTTCATCTATTCCTTCAGATTTATATTCTTTTAGTTTGGAGATAACCAAATAACTTCCGATTGGGATATAGGGCCAACATTAAGGCCAGAATTGCATCTATTATCATTACAAACAATGAGAGTAGAATTAATCATGTTGTTGAGGACCTCTCTGAAATGCTGAGTTCACCTAGCCTTGACAGAATCCTCATCTTCAATAACCTTACCATATTCCCCATTCCTATTCCTGAATCATAGAATATATTTAAAATTTTAGCCCCTTTTTATTAATTATTGCATGACCTATGATCACCCCCCCCCTTTTTTTTTAGGAAATAAGGATAATAATATCTCTAGTAAAAATCCTTATGAACAATGCCATCATAGAAAATATTAAAAAATTTTGTCAGCCATATGACAACAGAAACATTCATAGCTCTAAGTGTTTCAGTAGTAATTTCATCTACTCCTAGGGATTTTTCCAGTGTTAATTTTGAGATAGCCAAAGTGATTTGAGATTGTGATATAGGACCAACATTATACCATTAATGCATCTTCATTACAGAGAACCTAACTCCATTGTTCAAAACACCTTTGGAATGCTCAGTCCACCTTGCTATGACAGTCTTCAACGATCCTACCATATTTATCCCTTGATCACATATCTGTTGTTTTGCTGTCTACTTGCTTTATATTCTTTGTCAACTAACTAACAGGCCAAAAGTTTTTATCAGCTGTCAACTGATCCACTACATCAAACTTGGCCAACCTAGTACATTACTGGCCATCAAAAGTGCAACACCTGGAAAGACAAGAGATATCAAAGTCATATTTAGTGAATACATAGCTTATGTTACAAGGATCAAATGATTACAAATACAACTCAGTTAGACTTGTGGAATACAAGTAAATCAGTATCTTGTGTAGTCACCATGACAGGCAATTACCGCTGCTACACGGTCCGGCATTAAGAGGATGAGACATTGGATGTGTGTTTGGGAAATGTCAGTCCATTCAGTTTCGATACGTAGCCAAAGTTCATCTATTGTAGCAGCTGATGGTGTCTGGTGTGCTAGTTGTCGTGAGATTATGGACCAGACATGTTCAATTGGGGACAGATCTGGTGAACATGCAGGTCAAGGCAGAAGTGTCACATGGTGGCTATCCAGGAATTGTTGGACAATGCATGCCACATGTGGTCGGACATTGTCCTGTTGGTAAATGGCACCAGAAAGCCCCTGAAGATAAAGTGCGACCACAGGCATCAACACTTCAGTGATGTAACACTGGCTGTTCAAAGTACTGGTAATGCGTATGAGGCATGTGCGTGAGTGGAGTCCAATGGCATCCCATACCATAACACCAGGGACCAGACCTGTATGCCGCTGCATCATGCATGTCTCACTGAGCCTGTCACCGCGGTACCACCAGATATGGATTCATCCATCATGGTGCTGCATACTGAAGCGGGATTCATCTAAAAAGATGATGCGATGCCATTCACACATCCATGCGTGACGTTCTTGTCACTATTGCAGTCGCATATGCCATTGTTGTAGAGTAAATGGTAGCCGAAGCAATGGCCACCTAGCAAAAATGCCCTGATGCTGCAGATGACATCAAACCATACGTGCGGACACTAGTTGATGCATAACACACCCTAACTATTGAGCTAAGGTGTTTGATGTGGCTGTATGATCATTCATAGCCATGTGCAAGATGTCTGTCCTTTTGTTCTCTCACATCGGTGAGTTCATTCCTCCTCTACCACTGGTGTCATATTCTCATCACTGTGGCAGCATTTTGTCCAACATGAGTACCAATGTCTTGGTACAATAATCTGCATTCCCACAATCCCACAATTCTCCCTCGATCAAAGTCGGAAATCTGGTCGTATGGATGCTGTGTTCTTCGACGGGGCATACTTGATCCTTTAATGTGCAAGAACTGCAAACAAACACAATTCCAGTGCTTTACACTGGCTCTTTTTAATCTCCTCTTATACCACTTCCAGGGGGCATTACTGTCACACATGATGTGCATATGTGCTGCGCTTTGAATCATTTACATGTTCTCCCTTGGGCGACCCATCTTGCATATTTCGGGACAATCTGATGAGTTCTTCCAGGTGTTGCACTTTTAATGGCCAGCAGTGTACATGGTGTGATGCCCTCTCATTCACTTTTACTTTACTTTAACCAGTTTTGCTTAATTTACATTATATTTATCATTTTGGGGATTTTAATTTCATTTTTTGCATCACAGCACTCATTTCCAAGAGTATAGGAGTTGCGCATGCGCAACTCCGAACTTTCGATTGTCACCCGCTAAAGTGCCCGTGTACAAGGACGTGTCGTAGCATGCGCACTCATCATTTATGCAAATGTCTTTACTAGTGCAACAGCTACATGTTGCCGAGCCTGTACGCTTGTTATAACCGTGATGTGTAGTCACAGAGAGTCAGTTGTAGTTGAAAGTTAGTTGTCAGTTAGTAGTGTCACAGAAGTTAGTGTTAGACACAATAGTAGAAGTTGGTGTAAGTGACATGTAGTATCACAGAAATTAGTTGGTGTAGTGATGATGTAGACAACGTTTTCATTGCAGTTGGTGAGTGTTTAAAATAATTTTTGAAATAAACTTGTTTGTTATAGAAACTTTTTTGAATCTTTGCTATTTTTTCTCTTGAGCAACGTTAGTTGATAAATTTTGATTATAATTTACATTAGTTTGACAATCATTTAATTTTTGAATTCTTACTCGCTAAAATTCTAAAATTCTAAAATTCTATATTCTAAAATTTCTATTAAGGAGGGAAGATAATAAGCATCACCAAGGCATAGGTTTACTTCTCAGCAGACATGCTAGTGATGCTCTTCTAGGATATGAGTGCATTAATGAAAGGTTTCTTACAGCAAAATTTCAGACAAACATTAAAGACTTGAATGTTATCTGCTGTTATGCCCCCACTGAGGATGCCCACTGAGGATGAGGATGAGAAGGATAGGTTTTAAAGACAACTTCAGGATCTTTTGAATTCTGTCAAGAAAGGCTGACACGTGGAGTGACACTTTGGTGACACGTGGAGAACCAACATCATATTAGGCAGGTGATCATAATGTTTTGGCTCTTCGATGTATATTATAAAAAGTAAAGGACACAGAATAGACCCTTGAGAAAGTCCGATTTTTAATTTAAATTCCGATTTAAATTATTTAGAGCTACAGGAATTGCCTATTTTAGTGATGGTATATCTTACTAAATAATTCTCAAAACAATTTTGATTAAACAACGAATTTCATATGTTTCTAATATTTTAAGTAGTAAGGAATGATCTATTATATCGATAACAAAAACCTTTTGAAGATTAAAAATATAGTACCACCTTTTCCCTTTTATTCAAGACTGATAAATTGCTTCCAAATTTTGATGAAAATTGATTTGTATTCCTTTTTGAAAATCAAACTGGTTATTATTAAGTATGTTATAAATTTGTAAAAAATTAAAAACAATATATATATATTTTTCAAAATATTTTACAAAAGTGCAAAGAATTGATGTGGGTCTGTAATTAGTAAAATCTGTTTTTATACCGCCTTTATATATGGATCTCAAAATTGTAATTTTTAATAGTTGGTACTGACTCTGATTGTTGGGGAGGAGTGATAGGCCATTTTGGTGTTGGTAGCTGCAATGACAATGGATAAAGTCTTCTACACAGATAAGTAAAATTAATTGTTTCAGAATAACTAACACTTATTACAAACACCATGATATACATAAGTACACATGCGTTTCACCCGATGGGCTGCATAAGAATATGATTGATTATGTATTAATTAACAGCAAATGGACTAGTTCTATTAGGAATACCAGGTCATATAGGGGGGCTGAAATTGGATCTGACCATTATCTTGTTAAAAGTGTCTTGCAACTTAAACTTTAAAAGTGTTGTGCTAAGTTAAAAAATTTACCTTTAATACTGAAGCTCTGAAAGACCCAGTTGTAGCTAAAGCTTACCATGATAGGTTACTTAGTCATTATGACAGTCATGGTTTGCTTACTACTGAAGTTGAGGAAGAATGGGGCCATTTTAAACAGGCTTTCGAGTGGTTAGCACGCTTGGCTACTGATCTAAGGGACCTGGGTTCGAGCACCGAATTAGGCATGGATGATGTGTGTGTCGTTTTTCTGCTGAGGTCCTGCCATCCTCTCAGATCTACAGTGGCATATAAACTGACAGGCTCCTGTCAGACCTCTGTGGCAAGCAGCTGCTTGAGGGGGGTATTTATTTTATTTTTTTTTTTATTTTTTTGGAAACTAACAGTACTCTTTTAGGAAAAAAGGGGCAGAGGAGGCAGAATTATTTGAGTGATAAGGCACTTGAGCTTATTTCAAAAAGAAGGAACTGCAGGAATGTCCTTAATCAGTACCCTACTAGTCCTAATAGAAAGCATTACAGAGAGTTTAATAAACGTGTAAAGGATCAGTTAGCTGCTGATAAGAATCTTTGGCTTGATGGCTTGGCTGACAAAGCCGAGGAAGCAGTTAGATAGCACAACAGCAGAGAGCTGTACCAGATAGTTAATGTTTTGTGTGGTAAAAAACGGACAGGCATACAAGGATTGAAGGATAAACAAGGTACAGTTATAGAAGGGGAGGATTCTGTCATGGCTAAGTGGGCTGAGATTTCAGTGATGTTATAAACAATGTGGTTAGTTCTACTCCCATTGTTTGTAATGATGATAGATGCATTGGTGGCTTTAATGTTGGCTTTGTAACACAATCTGAAGTTATTTTGGCTATTTCTAAACTTAAACTTCTTAAATCCCCAGGGGTAGATGAAATTACTACAGAAATGCTTAGAGCTGGGAATGTTTCGGTTACCACTTGGATGACTGAAATTTTGAATATCTTTTATGATAAAGGCATGGTTCCTAAAGATTTTACCAGAGCTATTGTTATCCCTATTTTCACAAAAGGTGATCACAGTTCTTGTGATAACTATAGGGGTATCAGCCTACTCTCTGTTCCAGGTAAAGTTCTTTCCATGATGTGCTTAATAGAATTAAGAATCTGGTTGACAGTCAATTGCGTGATGAACAATGTGGATTCAGGAGTGGTAGAGGATGTGTGGATCAAGTATTTTCACTTAGGCAGATTCTTGAGAAATGTTTAGTTTCAGAAATCTTTGGTTGATTTCAAAAAGGCTTTTGGCTCTGTTGATCGACATAATTTGTGGCTGATTGTGAGATCTTATGGTATACCACACAAGTTAGTTAACATAATGAAAGCTCTCTATAATAACACTGAGTCATGTGTGAGAGTTGGTAAGGCTTGTAGCAATTGGTTCGACAAGGGTGCATTTTGTCTCCTTTTCTCTTTAGTTTGGTTATTGATTACGTTATGCGAAATTCATTGCAAGGGAAAGATTTTGGTCTTAAATGGTCTGGAGATACTAAAATTTCTGATTTACATTTATGCTGATGATTTAGCCTTTTGGCAAATGATTTTGATGGATGAACTCTTTCATTCAAGCTGTTGATGAGACTGGTAGTAGAGTAGGTTTTGTTATAAACAGAGAGAAAACAAAAGTGATGGAAATTGGTCAGACAGGCTCTGATTCAGTTAATCTGAATGGTTGCAATTTTGAGCAGGTGTCACAATTTAATTATCTTGGGAGCTATGTAACAGATAATGGTGATGTGCAGCATGAGATTAACAGACGAATAGGGATTGCTGCTGGGACTTTTAAGAATCTATGGAGATTGTGGAGAAATAGGTGTATACACCTAAAGACTAAAATTAGACTGTATAATAGTTTGGTTCTTTCTAGGGTTAGTTATGATAGTGAAACTTGGATGCTGTGTAAACATGATAACAGGAAACTTGATGCTTTTGATTCCAGATGCTTATGCAGTATCTTGGGCATTGGGTGGTTCAACTTTGTAACTAATGATGAGGTTAGGCAAAGGAGTTTGCAACCTCCTTTAAGCAGCATATTGTGCAGAGAGAGACTCCGTTGGTTTGGCCATGTTGCCCATATCGATAATTATAGATTGGCGAATAGGGTTATGAACAGTGTGCCTAAAGGCCTCAGAAAGAGGGGGAGACCTAGGATGCGGTGGGCAGACAATGTCAAACAGGACCTTGTTAGAATTGGTGTGCAGTGGCCAGATGCAGTAGATGTAGCTCAGGATACACTTGCTTGGAGAACTAAATTGCACGGTCTGGTTGGACCTCCGTAGCCCATGGCTGCTTGAGGAGAATGATGATGATGATGATGTATAGTCAGTACATTATCACTATCACGTTGTATTTAGAGAAAGGATGATAAAAATGTAATTACAACACATCTTTGACACACTTTTGCAGAATTTTTATAGAATATAGTCCCACGATGGAAGCCCCTATGATTTTGTAGTGATGTCCACACATATGTCCACAGTTTGGGTTTCGTCTTTCTTGTGGTGGTAGTTTTGCAGCGCCATCTTCAGTTGGATAACACTGAACTAGTTAACGAGACACTGTAGGTCTTTTACACAGTCTTGGGATGTGCATATATCCAATAAGAAACCCCAAAATATAGTTACTACTCAATGCATCTTGGCTGCTGGGCAGCCTTTTTCAGGAGTGCTAGTTTCTTCGAGTTTTGTATAAGTTATACACACATGCTTATAACTGTGCATGCGTTGATTCTCCATTGCTCTGTTTCACATCAATGTCGCAGGGGAGGAGGAGGTCTGAAATCATGTTGCTCATGGTTTGTTGATGTTTTGGAGTAGGAGAGGTTTGGAACTTGTGCCATTGTAATGCCGTTAATTCTGTGTTTCGTAAATTTTTCTCTCTGCTAACCCAGTATTAATTTCCATGTTTTTTTTTTTTATTTATTTTGGGGGGGGGGGGTGATATATTTTGTTGTTGCAACAATGTTTTCTATTTTGGTATATAATTATTTACTCAGCACTATCCAGTTGAAAATATGTGGGTGGGGGTGGTAATGATTTAGGCATTTTCGTCATTTGGTAACTGTCCTGCTTGTTCTGCTGCTCTAGCAAGAGAGGTGGTTTACTATTTGTCTTACATCCATTCTGTGTTCCTTCATGCATACTTTAGTTGACCTTTTCGCTGTACTGAAGTATGCCTTGCCTTCTCTGTTGTCAAGTTTCATTGGTATTCTGTGTACACCACCAGTTTTTCGGCCCTGTCCATTTTTATTTCATTTAATATGGGGGAGGTGCTATCTACTGGTACTTGATGCCCATAAGGTTACCATGCATAAGGTAATGAAACCTTCTTGATATTTTAATGTGGTAAATTCTCTACTTGTAAAACTTGAAATGGTCACAATAACTTTTTCTTCAGAGTAGCCTAAATATTTTCATTGCAGTGTTTTTAAATTATTTAACAGCCACATATAAATTAAAAATAAATTTAATTTTCCAGTTTCTTGTTGCTTTTAGTGTTTTTTATATGTGTATATTATTTTATTATTGTTATGCATTTGGTGTTTAAAATCTTTATTATTTAGAGTGTGCTGTTGGTAGAAAAACACTGACAAAGTAATTTATTTTTCACCTGTAGGGTGGTACTTTCACAATCTCCAACCTTGGAATGTTTGGAGTAAAGAATTTTGCTGCAGTCATCAACCCTCCACAGGTAAATTAATATAATGTGGTGATGTAAAGCTATAATAAATGCAAATTTTAATTTTTGTTATATTTAGTATTTTAATCAAACTATATCAAGCACAATGGAACCCACTTATAACAAATAAAAAGATAACTGATAAACCTATATCTTTGTAAGAAATATTGATTGAAGAGTTGTCTGACATTACAATAACTAGCAAGTCCAACAGTGCAGTAGACCATATCATTTCAACATGATTTTTATTAATCTTTTTTTAGTAAAGACTGTCTGTATATGTATAGTTCAAGTGATTCTAATGGCACCTGCTTCACACGTACCATAGTCAGTATTGGGTTTGTGTCAGTTGCAGACACTAAAGTGGGTGAACTTCTTTGATTTCCTGGTCTGTTATTTTTGTGCACTTGTTTAAAAATGTGCATCCCTAATAATTTTAAAGTGTATATATAATATATGAATTATTCTTTCTATGTAGTTATTACAGTTTTAAAAATGCTGCTTGAGGATCAGTGTGAATGAGAAAGAGTATAAAACACAAGTAAAGGCTAAATTATTAAAATTTATTAAATAATCTCTAATTATTGGAAAAGCATTATTGTTTACAATGATTATAGATTATTTTTATTGAATTTTTATCAGTAGGAAAAAATTGTATCACAATAACCAAGTCTTGATTATACCTTTAGAGCAGTGGTTTTCAACCATTTATGCTTCATATACCCCCTGGAAATGCATATGTAACTGGCGTACCCCTTGTATAGGTAGATAAAACTATAGTTAAAGTATAACAATGGGAATAAAATAAAACATATATACACATTAAATTTTGTATTCATAAATTATGTATATCAATTTTATATGTATCTCAGTTCTCAGAAATTAATCAGTAGCAGTGTTGCCAACTTAGTGACTTTGTTACTAGATTTAGCAACTTTTGAGCTCTCATGGCGTACCCCAAAAATTTTGACCACGTACCCCACGTTGAGAACCCCTACTTTAAAGGATAAATTAACAGTGTTCATGTTGCCTACTCAATTACCATTGTCAGAGATGCACTGTGTTTTTTTAAACCTTTATTCATTTTCCTGAATGTTTCCAAAGAAAAACTTATGAAAAAGTTATTATAAAAATAGTTATATGGTAAAAGAGAAATTAGTAGAAAAGAACTAAAATCTAAGTGATGTATTAGCTTATGTATTCTGTTAATCTTTGATGCAAAAAATGTGACATAAAGTGAAATTGAGGAAGATTTGAAAAAAAAATAAAAGGGGTAACTGTAAAGATCAGAATAGAGGGCATCATGCTAGTTAGTAGCTTTCGTAAAATTATGCATAAGTAGCATTTATTTTGACTTAAATTTCTGATATTTTATTATTCAGAAATTCATGAAATATTTTCCCATTTGTTATGTAACATAGCATGTTAGTTGCTGTGGGATAAAGTTCTAAAGTTCAGTTGTTTTTCTGCTGAAAAACGTTACAAATTAACTTGGCCACAATTGCATGCATTATGATCCTTTAAGAGTTATCCCTTTAAGAGTTAGGCAAAGCATCGTGATCTAAATATATCCAATTAAAGAGCTCCAATAACAATGAAATTTTCTATAAAATTTCATTCATGAATTTTGGACCATGTTCCAATGTTATTTTATGCATAAAAAAAGATATGGATCTTTATTTTTCATAAGTGTTGATGCAAAAAGATGAATGATCACCTACCTACTTTATTAATTACAGTACGCATTATCATGCATAACCCCTAAAGTAGTCACACCGCTTTTGGCCACATTATTTGTAATTTTGGTCTTTTAGCCATCTCCTGAATTGTTATTTCAGTTAAATGCTCCTGCTCTAAAATATTTTGTTTTCCATAATTGTATACAGCATATTTTGGAAAAATACACAAATGTAACATTTATATGCTCTAAGTTTAGGTGGAAAGTATGATGGAAAAGCATTTTCATATTAACATATATTCCTTAATGTTGTTTTTTTTTTAATTATATGTGCATGCAATGGGTTTTGCATCTATAATTTGCCAAAGTATACTTTGAATATTCATCTGCCAAAAGGGAAAAAAATGTAAAAAGAAACAATGTAGATAGCAAAATATGGTGAAAACTGAAAAGATTATAATGCTGTAGTCTTTTCAACCAATCATGAGTTTCTAACATCACCATAGTGAAATGCTTTTTTCAAATGACAAAATATATTTGTCTATAAAGCAGGAACTACAATGCCAAATAGACTAGGACACAGGTGGATTCTGAACTAATTTATGGTCATCAAAAATGCATCTGTGGAAGCTAAAAGATTAATGCATGACTAATCCAAGGATAGAGCAGGCTAATTGCACCATCAAATACACAACAGAAGAATACATGTGTGTGTGTGTGTTTCTTATTTCTGAATATACCATTAAAAATATTTGTAAAGTAGAAGAATGCACATCGCTTCTGATGCATATGAGAATCTCATTTTCAAAGAGAATGAAGTTTTTCCTTGGATGATTGGAAAAATGCAAATAGTATTTTATTAGTAATTATACAACATAAAAATATTAATCTTTTAATTCTTAAATTTGAAAAGTTGCATTTCCCACACCTCTCTTAGAAAAGTGGGTAGATTATTTGCTGTCAGTGGAATATCTCTTAAAAACTACTGCTAATTTTTCAAATTTCTATTCTATAAATATTATTTGTAAACTCGATGACAGTTCTACCATTTCATCATTTCAGTGATCTGTAAAGATATATATATATTAAAACTACTAAGTATTTGAACAATGCGATTTATGATATTTCATTAGTACCAATCAAATTAAAAATGTTTTCTAATTATCATTTTCATTGTTTCCAATATAACTTCATGACATTCATATTCCACCACCAAAATTTCATATTTCTATCATTGATACATTGTTGTAATATTTGTTTGAAATTTTGGAATTTTCAATCTTTTTCACTGTTAAAGGGCCATATGCCATAGAATTTCTTTGTTAATTTTTATTTATTATTATTTTTTATTTAAATATATAATTAGCTTTTGAGAGCAATTACTTAAATTGGAATTATTACTGTTAAATAGTCAATTTGTTAAACTCTCAATACAGAACGAATAAAATATTGTTAAAGATTCATTCTCTGTTTAGAGTTGTTATATTTAGGTTTATTTAGGTTAAAATAGATTACAGATCTTTATATTGTCCCAAAAAAAATTTATTTCAAAAAATGATTTTTTAAGATGTTTCCAGTTCTATATATCTTACTATTGACATAACACAGAACTCTACCTAATAAAGTGGCTGCTGAGTGTATATCTATAACAATAAATATTTCCCTGATAACTAGATAGATCTCAAACACTAAAAGAAACAGAAATTGTTATTTTACACATTTTCTGCCAGCAGAATCTATTATACCATAAGCTTCTTATATGCTTTGATTTCTTCGTCTCCCTACTGTGACATCAAAATGCCTAGCCAATGACTGTCAAGAAATGCTTCCTCACAGAGGAACCATCACCCTTCACCACCCTTCCTTCATTCAACTTGTTTGGAACTTAGCAAGTACAGCTTTCTCCTTGTGAGTCATGCAAAAAGAATATTGAATATATGACAACAGCATTGATTTGACACAGTTTGTTGTTAATATGTTTTGCCCACGATTGCTACCAATGGTCCCAAAGCTCAGCGAAAAACACTGCCAGAAATCCATGTATTGACCTGGCAACAGCATCTAAAATATCATTGCCCATGATATGATGCTGACATGCACCTAACAGAGCAGAATAGTAGATCTGGTGTCAGGCAATAGTTGTGGACAAATCTTGGGGAAAAAAAGCTTCACCACAATCAAAGCCTATAATGAGCTATATGAATTACTTAAAAGCACACATCTACAGCATGCATGGTCACTATGTGATCCATGGCAAGAGATATAGTATGCAACTCTGATGTGAAAGTAGAACATTCAGGTAATATCTGGTCTGTTATCATGGTGTCATAGCAGATCATAGGATTAAACCCCAATTTCTGGACTTGAAGCCAAATTGAAAGAACAGAGGTAGTTGGATGATTAATGTAAAGTGTCTTGCTCTTGGGGTGAAAAATGCAGTTCCAGTTAGATGCCCCAGCAAGGATTACAAGATTACTGTTGGAAGAACTGCTGACATCAAAGAGGTAAAGATGGTTCATCGACCTTAATGTTATGACTATGGTCTGATGAAATATGGAAGGCCTGATGATGGAGTGAGTCAACACACTCACTTCCAAATTCTGAGTTGATGAGTAGACTGGAATTTAGTCTAGTTTTGACCAGATTAAGTGCATAGTGCAGGCAAAACAAATACCTTTGATCCCAAGGAGAAAGAGGAGAGGACCTTGATGACTCCTCCACAATAGGAAGAAGAGAATTCCTTAGCCACACACATCAAGGTCCAAATGAAGATTACATATGTGACAAAAGTGAATGCAAGTGGTCTTCTGAGAGAAGTACCAAGACCATTTGCCATCAACCACCATCACTCAATTGTTCAAGGCTATCTGTAGTTGTACAGGGTGATCAAAAAGTCTGTGTGCACCTGATGAGGAATACCAATAAATGTTGAAAGTGTGTCTAATGTGTCTCGAGACATTTAGGGATATGTGATGCACTTAGCGTGATGTTTGTGGGAGAGATGCGGTCGCCTGCCTGCCAAGCAATCAAGTACTGTAGACGTGCATTGTGGGAATGGTGTTATCTGTTGAAGAGCATACGTTCCTTGTGGAACATGTGTTTTGGTGTGGTGGAGAATACACTTAGCGTGATGTTTGTGGGAGAGATGCGGTCGCCTGCCTGCCAAGCAATCAAGTACTGTAGACGTGCATTGTGGGAATGGTGTTATCTGTTGAAGAGCATACGTTCCTTGTGGAACATGTGTTTTGGTGTGGTGGAGAATACACACAAGACATTCAACAACGATTCCAGGCACAGTTTCTGGAAACTGTGCCAGTGGGTGCATAGTTGGACCCATTTTTTTCTCTGAGACTCAACTCCCAACAATACTGTAATAATATTCTTTATCCTTTCTTTGCTCAATTGTCAGAAGATGAAATTAACAGGGCCTACTTTCAGCAGGATGCTGCCATGACCCACACGTCACATATGTCTATGGCACTCTTGCATGATGTGTTTGGGGACAGAATCATTTTGAAAAATATTTGGCCTCCAAGATCCGTGGATCTCTCTCCACCTGATTTTTATCTCTGGGATGCGATGAAAAACTCTGTGTATTCGGACAATCCCTGAACAATTGATGATTTAAAGATGACCATTGCAGAATACATTCGGAACATGGACTGTGCTGTGCTGAATGACGTCTTCAAGAACACAGTTCGGCATGTCACTAAATGTCTACATCTCCAGATATATAGTGACATGCCCATTTAGGACACACTTTCAACATTTATTGTAATTGTACAGGTATGAATCTCTCATTCCTTATCAGGTGCACAGTGACTTTTTGATCACCCTGTAGTTCATTGATTCTGATATTAGAAAATTGGGTGGGGGGAGCTAAAATCGTCAACATAGTAGGTATTGTCTACAGTGGAAGAAAATTATGTGATAGAATTGATCTTGACAGTGAAAAGCATAGCACTCAAGACAATCTTGACAGAGTGATACTGACACTAAAATAAAAAGAATGAAAGGAAAATTGGCAATGAAGATCAATAATGAGTAGGATGAACATTTCCACAATTCTTCCAGATTTTATTCCACATGATCATAGAAAGAGTTCTCCTGGTAATGAAATAGGTAAGTATACTTGATCCGAGATTCTATCTGAAGTGCTGGACATCTCAAGTGTTAACCCATGTACATTTAAAAGCATCAAGGTTGGAGGATATCAGATATCTCCAAAACAACTCCAAAGCTTTGTTCTGAACTTTACAACCTGTGGTTCAACAATTAGGATTCCACCCATTGTTCAGAAAACAATAGTACCATGTAAAACAGAGTGTAGTGGGAACTGCATGGACAATACAATCTGTAAATGTTACCACTATAACATTGATAGTCTTCTGACTTGAATGAGCAATAGGTGAAGCCTCATAGGAGTTTGAAATCCCTCTAGTCAGTCAGATAAATCCTATACTGTGAAGCAAACAAAGGTGAAAGGAAATCCCTTCTCACCTCCCAGAACCACAAGAGATATTACATATCACAGATTGGTGATTGCTTCTTTGAAACTTGTCCTTGACCTGCCATGTAAAGAGGGGAAGGACTGAGATTGAGAAGGAGCAGATGATAAGATCAATGTGAGCCTGAAAGTGTGGGTTAGGGAATGAAAATACTTTCTGATGTTACTGTTCAGCAGGGAGAGTGATGAATATCCAAGCCAGTGCTCAATAACTCAGTCCCTTCCATTGGTGCCAGTACTGCCCCAAAGATGACTGTGTCCAATCAAGAGTGGCAGAGGTGGCTCAGTCAGTAGTGTGCCAAGGCTCATAATATGCAGTTCCCAGATTCAAGTCCCACCTGGGCCAGCATTGAGATTTATCTCCAGAAAACTCCTTGCCATGCCCTCTGTCAGTAGGGAATACCAATGTATTTGGTAAGGCCATTGTCCATTGTATGGGACATAAATCCTTGGCCCCACATGCGTAAGAGTCATACCCTATGCACATTAAACACAGTGGATGGCCTTGAAGGGAGACTACCATCTATCTCCTAATAGTTGTCCAGTGAGTCCCCTTCCCCCAGCCTTCTCCGAGCCCTTGGGGTCCTTGTGATCTGTACATTTATTCCAATGTGTGCAAAAAAAGTGCCACTCAGAGGTAAAACAACCCAAGTGCCTAATGAAGTACCTTATGAGAAGGAGATGCTGACTACAAGAATGATCATCTAGGTCAGCCTAAAAGATAGCATTTCCAGGTGAAAGATAGAGCAGACAATCAACGAGAATTTCACAAAGAGGTGAATGGTACAACTCTCTAAAATGGTTGTGAAAGAGTATGTTTGGAATGGAAAATATTCATGAGGATGGCAACACTTCTGTGCTCTGGACCTTCTCCATGTTTGTCCCAATGAATGTGGGAAAAATGCAGGATCATCAACTGCATATCAGTAACACAATTAAAAGGACCTTCTTGCTCAGAAATACCCAAAGGATGATTGATGATATTACTTAGATTCTGTGGAATTGCTCAGATTTCTGTGGAATCCGCAACAGTTCCATTATGTGTGAATGTTATGTCTTTGGGGATTGAATAGTTGATTTTTTTTATTTAAAAGTGTTGTCATTAATGATAATTTTGTAAAATGAAAGTAGTCATTGTCTATGTCCTTGGATTTGTCTTATGGACAAGGATCAGAGACCAGCATGCATGAAGAGGGGGACAGTATTTCTGGCTGTCTGAGGACAGGAATTAGACTTTTCAGAGATGGAAGTGGAAAGCTTAGTAGCAGGAATGGAAACCAGAATGTCAGTTATAGTTTCATTTTCTCCAAGGGTCAGAAGGTGAAACACTGATAACAGTCTGCACCACCACAGAAGTGGCAAGAGGTGAGCAATGCATCTAGTTTTCACTTCAAGGTAAAAGATGATATTCATTGTTTTGAGGTACTTCTTTCTCCTTCATTTTGGATAATCATGGGAGAATGCCAGTGGGTGCCACGACAATTGATGCAGCTTGCTGTCTCAGCTGGGTAGTCCAGATCAGCATAATCCTTACTGCCACAGTGAGCACAGGTAGATTTACCACAACATGATCTGTGGGTATGACTGTACTTCTGGCACTGAAAACAGTGCAGAGGATTTGGAATGTACATTTGTACCTTGAATGTATATGGCCTTGATGGCAGTGGGAAGGCTTGGGGTATTAGTTTTCCATCACACTGTGACAAAACCCAATGAATTGGGGTGATCCCTTGGTTGGATTTTTCTGAGCAGTTCCTCCTTGAGTAGACTAAGGAGGACTTGATCCAAATTCACACCATGGAAAGAGATCAATGATTTATGAGGTAACACATGAAGACCACCCTTACATCTACTGTTACCTTGAAGGGTTGTGTCTAATATTTGAAATGTGAAGGCTCCACAAGCAAGTTACCTGATCATAAGTATTAGATAGATTTAGGTACTTGTAGAAGTACCTAATCTATCTAGTACTTATGATCTGATATTCCAAATCTTTTGGACAAAAAAAGAGAAGTTACCAATCAACTACTCACACAGTGAGTGGATGATCAAGAAAGAAACATACTATAAAGAAAATGACATTGGGCCTTCATAGAGTGGTCATTTCACTGACAAGACAGAGGAATTATGAGTAGAAAAATTCATAATTTAAGAAAAAAGATTCACTACATGTGGCCGCCACCAAGGACACCCAACCTTATACCATATATTAACCATTATAGGAAACTATTATAGGAAAGGGAGTGCAAGTCCCATACCCTAAACATGTCAGTCAATCTTATCAACTGTACTCAGACCTGGACTGTACTCAGACAAGGAACTCACTGCACGATTGACCCTAACAAGTGAACCGCTGCTGATTAATCCTGAAGAGGGGGGACTCTAGGTTTTACCTAACAGAGGCCAAAGCACTGTTTTACAAGCTGCCCTACTCAATATTGTCTAACTCCACTACTTATAGGCTCCCCCAATGACAAAGATGGCCAAAGGGATCCCACCAGTCAAAGAAAAAAAAGGGAATGAGAGAGTAGACCCCCCCCAAAAAACACACACACACACACCACACACACACACACAACTAACTATCAGAATCTGCTTTCTGCTTTTTCAGGAATATGAGTCCCAGAACATGGAAAAGAGGTAGGCATTCATTTAGGACCCTATTAAAGTAGCCAAACAAAAGAGGATCCTACGTAGGGTCTTCCCTCACCACAAATAGGCTCCTGCATTAAGAGATCTTTTAATCTTCTTCAGTCTCATATTTGTTTCGTGTAACATTTTCTGTCGCCAAGGATAAAATAATTATATAACGAGACACTAATTGTAGCATATCTTCTTTTTCAGTCATGCATTTTAGCTGTAGGTAGCACAGAAGCAACAGTAATTCCTAATGATGAAAATGAAAATGGGTAAGTAATATTACAAGCTTAATCACTAAGTAATGATGTACATATATAGTTGTTGCCAGTTATTGTAATCACTGGTTAACAACAATCAGCCACTATATAGAATCAAATGATCAAATATCACTCTATTTTCGTCATTTATTTGAATCACATTTTTGTTTATTACACTGAAGTGCCATTGAATTAGGGATAGGAGATGTTATCCAAATTCAGTACCACAAGTCCTGCATTTGCACGCATGTGTGGCTGAAACTTTGGTCATACATAGCTGCCAACTTTGGCTTCCCCAAGCATTTGTCATGAGATGTGTAATTGGAAAGGCACTGGATTTAGATGTATTTGACAGAAGGCAGATTGTAGGTCCCCGACGAATGGTACACTCGATCTCTGAAATTGTCGATGAACTTGGATTTTCTCATATGACAGTTTCAAGAGTGTTCCGGGAATATGAAAATTCTGGCAAAAAAACAAGCACCCGGATAAACTACAAAGAACAACCAACCTTGAATGATCGTGGGCTTCGCCATCTGACCCGCATCGTACGGGCCGATAGGGGCCAGACATTATCTGAAATCACCTTCCATCTGAGCACGGGTTTACAAGCTGCACACGGTCAAGTCAGTGCACGGACTGCAATGCTCACTTCGTCTCGACTTTGGGAGCCACTGACCTACAAGAGTTCCACTTCTAAGGGCACGACACCTGACTCAACGTCTTGCCTGGGCTAAAGAACATCAAAACTGGATCATTGAAAATTGGCAACAGATAGCCTGGAATGATGAATCCCAATTTAAACTTCATCACACTGATGGGAGATTGAGGGTATGAAGCCATGGATCCTGCATGTCAGATCAGAACAGTACAAGCTGGTGGTGGCTCAGTGATGGCCTGGGGTGTCTTCAGTTGGATGTCTTTGGTACATGTACCGACGACTCTCATTGCATCCCAGTATGTAGAACTCATGGCTGACCATTTACACCCATTTATGACCATCATGCATTCCAATGGAGATGGCATCAACAGCAAAACAACTGTTCATCTCACAGGTCCAGGTTGGTTACTGCATGGTTGCAGGAGCATTCTGCTGACTTTGAAATAATGAATTGGCCACCTGGTAGCCCAGATTTAAATCCCATTGAAAATCTTTGGGATACCGTCGAGCAGAGTGTTCGGGCCTGTGTCCCATCAGCGACGACCTTTAAAGAATTATGGACAGCTCTGGAGGGTGCATGAGTCGCCATACCTGTGGAACATTTATGCAAACTTGTGGATTATATGGTTGCCTCATCAAACTTGCCTCATTATATGGCAGCCGTTATCAGAGTCAGGGGAGGTCCAACACGTTACTAGGTTGCTATGCCTAATTGAATGGCATTTCAGTGTAGAATCAGTATTACACCAATTCTCATTTTTAAATAGGGTTGATATTTGATAAAATATTATGTGATATACATATCATCGAAATTAACCCTTCCAGGTCCCTGTTGATTAGATATGTTGACAGAATCAAAAATGATATGCCAGAAATACTTATATCTGTTTTTAGTACAACATACAAAATTTAAATTTTTTTAAATAGAAATATTGGATTAAATTTTTTTTGCTAAATATACTTGGAAAACTTATATTTTAGAATTGTTAAAAATGCCTTTTTCATATATGGTGGATATATATCTGAAATTGCATAAAAAATCTGTGTCACACTTCCAGTTGCCATTCAGAGAGCAGAAATCAAGGACTTGCCACAATCTCTCTTGATAAAACAAAGCTTTCCCCATTACTAAATTTGCAGTTAAGGTTATGACCTGAACTGTTGCTGCTCATGTTTTTCTTAAACTTTTAAAAATTATAATTCATCATCCTCAAGCAGCTATGGGCTACAGAGATCCAACCAGACCATGCAGTTTAATTCTCTAAACATATCTGTCCTGAGCTACATCTGCTGCATCCGGCCACTACACACCAATTCTAACATGGTCCTGTTTGACATTGTCTGCCCACCGCATCCTAGGTCTCCCCCTCCTTCTGAAGCCTCTAGGCACACTGTTCATAACCCTATTCACCAATCTATAATTGTCCATAATGGCAACATGGCCAAACCAACGAAGTCTCTCTCTGCACAATATGATGCTTAAAGGAGGTTGCAAACTCCTTTGCCTAACCTCATCATTAGTTACAAAGTTGAATCACCTAATGCCCAAGATACTGTGTAAGCATCTGGAATCAAAAGCATCTAGTTTCCTGTTATCATGTTTACGCAGCGTCCAAGTTTCACTACCATAACTAACCCTAGAAAGAACCAAACTATTATACAGTCTAATTTTAGTCTTTAGGTGTATACGCCTATTTCTCCACAATCTCCATAGATTTTTAAAAGTCCCAGCAGCAATCCCTATTCGTCTGTTAATCTCATGCTGCACATCACCATTATCTGTTACATAGCTCCCAAGATAATTAAACTGTGACACCTGCTCAAAATTGCAACCATTCAGATTAACTGAATCACAGCCTGCCTGACCAATTTTCATCACTTTAGTTTTCTCTCTGTTTATAACAAAACCTACTCTACTACCAGTCTCATCAACAGCTTGAATGAAAGAGTTCATCTCATCAAAATCATTTGCCAAAAGGGCTAAATCATCAGCATAATCTAAATCATAAATTTTAGTATCTCCAGACCATTTAAGACCAAAATCTTTCCCTTGCAATGAATTTCACATAACGTAATCAATAACCAAACTAAAGAGAAAAGGAGACAAAATGCACCCTTGTCGAACCAATTGCTACAAGCTTACCAACTCTCACACATGACTCAGTGTTATTATAGAGAGCTTTCATTATGTTAACTAACGTGTGGTATACCATAAGATCTCACAATCAGCCACAAATTATGTCGATCAACAGAGCCAAAAGCCTTTTTGAAATCAACCAAAGATTTCTGAAACTAAACATTTCTCAAGAATCTGCCTAAGTGAAAATATCTGATCCACACATTCCCTACCACTTCTGAATCCACATTGCTCCTCACACAATTGACTGTCAACCAGATTCTTAATTCTATTAAGCACAATTATGGAAAGAACTTTACCTGGAACAGAGAGTAGGCTGATACCCTTATAGTTATCACAAGAACTAACTGCAATTACCTTTTGTGAAAATAGGGATAATAAGAGCTCTGGTAAAATCTTTAGGAACCATGCCTTTATCATAAAAGTTATTCAAAATTTCAGTCATCCAAGTGATAACCGAAACATTCCCAGCTCTAAGCATTTCTGTAGTAATTTCATCTACCCCTGGGGATTTATGAAGTTTAAGTTTAGAAACAGCCAAAATAACTTCAGATTGTGTTACAAAGCCAACATTAAAGCCACCAATGCATCTATCATCATTACAAACAATGGGAGTAGAATTAACCGCATTGTTTATAACATCACTGAAATCTCAGCCCACCTAGCCATGACAGAATCCTCCACTTCTATAACTGTACCTTGTTTATCCTTCAATCCTTGTATGCCTGTCCGTTTTCTACCACACAAAACATTAACTATCTGGTACAGCTCTCTGCTGTTGTGCTGTCTTTGTCAGCCAAGCCATCAAGCCAAAGATTCTTATCAGCAGCTAACTGATCCTTTACACGTTTATTAAGCTCTCTGTAATGCTTTCTATTAGGACTAGTAGGGTACTGATTAAGGACATTCCTGCAGTTCCTTCTTTTTGAAATAAGCTCAAGTGCCTTATCACTCAAATAATTCTGCCTCCTCTGCCCTTTTTTCCTAAAAGAGTACTGTTAGTTTCCAGAAAAGCCTGTTTGAAATGGCCCCATTCTTCTTCAACTTCAGTAGTAAGCAAACCATGACTGTCATAATGACTAAGTAACCTATCATGGTAAGCTTTAGCTATAACTGGGTCTTTCAGAGCTTCAGTATTAAAGGTAAATTTTTTAACTTAGCACAACACTTTTTAAGTTTAAGTTGAAAGACACTTTTAACAAGGTAATGGTCAGATCCAATTTCAGCTCCCCTGTATGACCTGGTATTCCTAACAGAACTAGCCCATTTGCTGTTAATTAATATATAATCAATCATATTCTTATGCAGCCCATCGGCTGAAACCCATGTGTACTTATGTATGTCGCGGTGTTTGTAATAAGTGTTAGTTATTCTGAATCCATTGAGTTTACTTACCTGTAGGAGACATTGCCATTGCAGCTACCAATACCAAAAGGGCCTATCACCCCTCCTCAAAGGTCAGAATCAGTACCAACTTTGGCATTGAAGTCACCTAGAACAAGGGTAATATCTCCTTTCTTGACAGAATTCAAAATATCCTGAAGTTGTCTGTAAAACCTATCCTTCTCATCCTCATCGGCATCCTCAGTGGGGGCATAACAGCAGATAACATTCAAGTCTTTAATGCTTGTCTGAAATTTTGCTGTAAGAAACCTTTCATTAATGCACTCATATCCTAGAAGAGCCAGAGACCATGCGTTGGTGATTCTGTCCATCCTCCCTCCCTGTAAAGAGAAATTTAAAGTTATTTTTAAGTATCTCACTTATTCTGTCCATCTGGTCTCTTGCAAGTCTAGAATATCTAGGTTATAGTGCTGGAATTCCTCTGTGAGGACATCAAGAGAATAATCTCTAAATAATGTCCTCACGTTCCACGTTCCTGCAGAGAGAAAATGATTAGTAGGATTTTTAAAGAAACTAGACTTTTTAACTGAAACTTTCAAACAGCCCCCCGATCGCAGGCATGGGGCAAAGATCTGTTCCTCCTTCGCTAAAGTCTGAAGTCACTGATGCTGGTAGGAACTTCAGGCACCACCTTTTCAAGTGGACTTTTTCAAGAGCCATATGGCCTGCCTGAGACACATTACTCCAGTTTAGGCTTGACGATGCCCAACTAGCTAAGTAAGGTTCAGGTACCTGCGATGGCCTCTGATTTTAATTATCCACCAGCTGATATAAGGTATCCCATGCATCTGTTCACTTAGAGCTGGCAACCCAGAAGCAAACAGAAAACACAGCGGCAGACTCTCCCTCAACAGAGGCCCACCAGTGCAGCAAGTCCAGGATCCATAATCAAGCTCAAATCCATAAACAAGTCCAGTCTAGTAGGTATAAATTGTCAGCACCAAGACCCTGTGAAGTTGACCACTCCTCAGCAGGGTTGAAAAGAAAAGGAAAAAGTGGCCATAGATGACCAGATTAGTATGCCATACTGAACTGGCAGCCCTCTGCTTCTGTTCCCTTCCAAAAGAGAATATCTCTTTTGAAAGGTACTAATGGCCTGCACCACGAGAAGGCGGGGTCGGACATAATTTCCAAGCACAAAGGTCAAACAGGAGTAATATCTCCTTTCTTGACAGAATTCAAAACATCCTGAAGTTGTCCATACAACCTATTCTTCTCATCCTCAGTGGGGGCATAATAGCAGATAACATTCAAGTCTTTAATGCTTGCCTGCAATTTTGCTGTAAGAAACTTTTCATTAATGCACTCATAGCGTAGAAGAGCATCACTAGCATGTCTCTGGAGAAGCAGTCCTATGCCTTGGAGATGCTTATTATCTTCCCTTCCTGAAAAGATAAATTTAAGATTATTTTTAAGAATCTGATCTTTATCTGTCACTTGCAAGCTGAGAATTTCTAAATTCTAACGGTGGAATTCTTGTGTGAGGACATCAGGAGAATAAGCTCTGTGCAGAGTCCTCACATTAAAACTACCTATGGAGAGAAAATGGTTAGTGGGATGTTTAAAGAAACTATGATTATTGAGAGAGGGAATGCCAACAATATCAAACAGCCCCCTAATCGCAGGCATGGGGCAAAGACCCATTCCCCCACCACTGAAGGCTGATACCATCTGCACTGGAAGACTTCCTCCAATGTAGAATTTGATGATGCTCATGGAGCAAAGGTTCCTGCATTGACCTCTGCTCAGGATTATCCACCAACAGATAAAACATATCCTGTGAATCTGTTCACTTTGGGCTGTCAAACCACAAACAAACAGAAAACACAGTGGAATATTTTCCTTCCACAAAAGCCCACCAGTGCAGCAAATTCAGGATCCATAATCAAACTCAATCATATTCCAATTCAGAAGGTTTACATGCTTACCCTCAGCAGGGTAGGAAAAAAAGAAGAAAAGTAGCCTTAGTTGTTCAGATCACTAAGCCACATTGATTTGGCATCCATTCCCTTCCACAAGAGAGTATCTCTTTTGAAAGGTACTAACAGCCTGCACCAAACGAAGGCGGGGTCGGATATTAGGTGCTAGGCCTGGCTGGTTCTATGCATCATCACAAAGGATTGGTGCATAGCTCTCGTTCCAGTGACTACCTAGCTACCATTTACAGACCTAATGCAAAATAACAAAGTTTTAAAACGTTTTTGCCATAATGTTAACGAAATATAACAGAATTTTAATTCTGCTATAATGAAAAATTATTAAATTTTTGACTGTAGCAAAAATCGTAACGAAGCGTTTTTCTTTTCATTTTTCCAATGCTTGTATACAAAAAAAATGTGAAATTGCATTTGAATGCCGAAATATTTTTATCAAGTAATTTTAGAGATAGTGCATTGATATTTTAATACAAGCATTATTTATTAAGTTCCTCATAAATAACATATTAACTTAAGATCGTATTAACATTTCAAAAATTAGCACTTCAGAAATAGATCTTAGTATCGATAGAATTCATATTTAATATTGGTGTGTACAACTAAAGCATATGGAAAACATGGTCTTTGAGAGCAACTTTAAATTGTGAAAGCTACATTTTGGGCACCCCTGTTATAAACAATGTGGTTAGTTCTACTCCCATTGTTTGTAATGAAGATAGAAGCACTACTGGCTTTAATCTTGGCCCCATGTCACAATCGGAGGTAAATTTTTCCATCTTTGAATTCAAACTCGTGTAAATGAAAGTACTTTTGAAATTCTTAGAGCTGGGAAAGTTTCTGTTGTTACATGGCAGATCAAAACTTTTAACACCTGCTTTTGAATTTTAAAAATTTACAGGTTATTTTTGTCTTAGTTAATGTTTTACTTTTCATTTTTCTATTTTACACTTTTTGCACAAGTCCTCTACCCCCATAGTTGGTTTTTGAATTATACACTTGTTGGTTCTTGTTTATACACACATTTTTATGCCCATTATTTTGTTATATATTTTTCTTTTTGTAATGTCATTTACTTGTGCGTGTCATATTACTATTTATATAACTTAACAAAAATTCTTCGCTATGTATGTATTTTTGGTTGTTTTAAGATTCTATGGAGAGTGTGGAGAAATAGGTGTATACACCTAAAGACTAAAATTAGACTGTGTAATATTTGGTTCTTTCTAGGATTAGTTATGGTAGTGAAACTTGGACACTTTTTAAACTAGATGTTTTTGATTCTAGATGCTTACGCAGTATCTTGGGCATTAGGTGGTTCAACTTTATAACTAATGATGAGGTTGGGCAAATTGATGCCATATAATATTATTATTTGCCATATTCCTTTAAGCAGCATAATGTGCAGAGAGAAACTCCATTGATTTGGCCACGTTGCTCATATGGACAATTATAGATTGGCGAATAGGGTTATAAACAGTGTGCCCAAAGGCTTCAGAAAGAGTGGGAGACCTAGGATGCGGTGGGCAGACAATGTCAAACAGGACCTTGTTAGAATTGGTGTGCAGTGGCCAGATGCAGCAGATGTAGCTCAGGACAGATATGCTTGGAGAATTAAACTGTGTGGTCTAGTTGGACCTCTGTAGCCCATGGCTGTTTGAGGATGATGAGTTTATGATTTTTATTGTTTGTTTCGTTTGGTCCAATGTGATCTTAGTTGCTCTTGTGCCATAAAACCACACAACCAACCAAAAATACATACGTAGGGAAGAATTTTTGTAATATAATTTCATGTTCCTCTTCCACTTTATTTATGGATCTTACATGCATACTTTTTCTTTTGCATGTTCAAAAGGAATGAAATGGATATTTCTGTTAGTGGAACTAGTTTATTGATTAGCTTTTGTAACAACTGTGCATTAACAAGCATTCTTGTATTTCAGGTACCAGATAGCAAAAATAATGAGTGTAACTTTAAGTTGTGATCACAGGGTAGTGGATGGAGCTGTAGGAGCTCAATGGTTGTCCAGTTTTAAACAGTTGCTCCAGAAGCCTGAAAGAATGCTTTTGTAAATATTTTTTTTTAAAAAACACGGTGAACAGCGATGAGATTTGAAATGATATCCAATTTAATAGGTAGACTGAAAAATGTTCATCTTATAGTCCTGAACATTGCTTTTGTGAGTTTCTGGTCATTTAATAATGTAATAACTATTTGTAACCAATAATTGATTTGTAGATTTGTAATATAGATTCCCATTTGTATAAAGAAATGTTCTTATAATTGTTAATATAAAAAGGAAAATTATAAAAATATCTTGTGTTTTGGTTTGTTTCTTGTTCACCTACCCTATTGAAGAGTTTCTTCGACTATATGTTATTAGTATAAAAGTTAGAATATTATAAAGTTTTGAAATTTTCACGTTCCTGGATATTGTATACTTAATAGTGTCCAATGAAAAGAAATGTATCAGGTTTTTGCCACTAGTCTTTAAATGGAACCGCATTTTGCAGGCCAGCCCAAATACAGGGTGCCTGACAAATAGTGCTTCCCAAAACCTCACTATTGCCTCCAAATACAAATATGCGAAAGGCATTGTGATTGTTTTGTCTGTATATTAACCCACTCAGTTTCAAGCACAACCACATTTGTGAAGAGATGTTGCAGAAGTTCTTAGTGCAGCATTTCTTCAGATGGATTAACAAAAGTGGTCCAATTCTATGGCCACCTGGAAAGGAAATGATTCCCTTATTTTTTTATTTGGGGCTTTGTAAAAGAATTAAGTTTACATTGACAAAATTTCAGTTTCGAATCACAGTGGCGGATCCAAGGGCCCGAAGAACGAGAGCTACTGGGCAAAACGATTTTGCGATTTTCATTTCAGTGCAGCTAATTTCTTTACAGAGTTTGAACAGAAAACAACAGATTGCTGTGCATTTTCTCTTTGTAACAATATTCCAATTGTTTTTTTTGTTTGATGTTGAATATTAATTATGAATGATTTTGAAAAATCTCAACGTATCTGTAGTCTGAGATTTTCGACATCCAAAAAAGACCCATACTCAAGGCAATTGCAATGATGAATCCTCTTTATATTTCATCAGTAGTTTATACTGAACTACCAGTTTCGACTTTTATAACCACTATAATTTTCACTGAATTCAACATATTTGTTAGTATTGACACGCAGCATGCTAACATTGTGGTCTGTAGAAAAGAAGTTTAAAATAATGGATAGCTAATGATAAAGAAGATTCAAAATGATTAACAAAATCTGCGTCATTGATAACTGGCATTTGTCAAATTTATTGAGCTTGACATCGTCCTTGTGATCCAGTGGTGTACACGCTTTGCTTCAAGTTTATGGGACCTGGATTCGAGACTATAGGTATGGCTATTTTCTTTCTGCTGAGATTTCGCCTTCATAATTGGTCATCTGACATCTTAAAACGACAGGTTCTTATCAGACCTGTGATAAGCAGCTGTTTGCAAGGTGAAAAAAAAAGTTATCAACTAAGAATTTAATTCTCTAATGCTTTTTTCATTATTTGCATCCCTTGGAATTAGAATTTTTAGCATTTGTATGCGTACTAACTGTCCCGTGCCAAGTGGTTAGCGTGCTTGGCTACTGGTCTATGAGACCTGGGTTCGAGCCTCGGGTAAGGTTAAGTTTGTGTTGTTTTTTGCTGAGGTCCTGCCATTCTTACAGACCTTCAATTGTGGCGTTCTACTCAGACCTTCTACTGACAGGCTCCTGTCAGACCTCTGTGGCAAGCAGCTGCTTGAGGGGGTATTTATTTTTTGTGTGTTATCTATGTTTATAGATTCAAAAAAGCTGCAGTTTTATTCAATAATTCTTTTAAAGTCACTTCTCCCATTTCCGTTAAAATATTCTGCAACCTTATAATTCTGAATGCTGCAATAATGATATTACTAATATCCATTCATTTTGGAAATTATTAATAATTTTCCAAAACAGAAAGAATTTATATATGAAATAAAGAGTTTGTCTGACTGTTCAACATCTCCTCCTAAACAGTAAGAGTTAGGATCACCAAATTTGGTATACTGCTTCATCTCATCATAATTTAGTACACCTGTAAAGGTATGGACCCATAAAATTAAACTCCCAACCCCCCCAAAAAAATTATGGATAAATGTGTTAATGATATGCAAGCTTAATGAATTCTTGATAATGACTGTTATATGCAACAGGCTGTAACCAATACATGTTGATCTAACAATTAAGTTGTTCACATGACATTCAAGGATTAGTGGCATGTCAAAAGATAATGTAAATTTTAACTGTTTTGGAACTTTTATTATTTAGCAGATCATATAAATTTATATTTCAACTTTTAATTTGATACTTTTGAACTATTCATAACTTATTAAATACTTAATGTTTGGTCCCAAATTTCACAAGGATTTCCCCTTGACACGCTGTATTGGGTTAACAGAAATAGATTTTGAACATGATGCCTCTTTTTGCTATAAATCTATATAAATAGCCATATTATTTTTAATGGACTATGTTGCTTATGC